>CM066581.1:10075000-11455000 GCA_033816785.1 Picus viridis | reverse complement strand
CTCTCTCCCTCCCTCTCTCCCTCCCTCTCTCCCTCCCTCTCTCCCTCCCCCCTCTCCCTCCCCCTCTCTCCCTCCCCCTCTCTCCCTCCCCCTCTCTCCCTCCCCCTCTCTCCCTCCCCCTCTCTCCCTCCCTCTCTCCCTCCCTCTCTCCCTCCCCCTCTCTCCCTCCCCCTCTCTCCCTCCCCCTCTCTCCCTCCCCCCTCTCCCTCCCTCTCTCTCCCTCTCTCTCTCCCTCCCTCTCTCTCCCTCCCCTCTCTCCCTCCCCCTCTCCCCCTCCCCTCTCCCCTCCCCCTCTCCCCCCCCCCTCTCCCCCTCCCCCTCTCCCCCTCCCCCTCTCTCCCTCCCTCTCTCTCTCCCCCTCTCTCTTTCTCCCCCTCTCTCTCTCTGTCTCTTTCTTTCTCTCTCTCTCACTCACTCACTCTCTCTGTCCCTCTCTCCCTCTCTCTGTGTCCCTCTCTCTCTCTGTGTCTCTCTCTCTAGACATAAGGGGAAAAATGTTATTACATTATTATTTTGTTTTTTTACTGGGGGGGGAGGTTGGTAGTTTGTTTTGGATTGTGTTTGTGGGTTTTTTGACCTTACTGTTGTTTCAGACCTGGAAACTATATGTCATTATCTCACCGCTTTGAAATTATTCTAGGGATACTCACTAAAGCGTTGGGTACAACTTTGGTATGGCCCTAACTCATATAAAGATACCTTGAAGCAAAGAATATTTTCATAGCACATTACATAATAGACTAGATGTGAAATTAGTTTCATAGTGAATGGACACCCTGAAGGCTGTTAGCCTTTTATTATGCACAATTTCTCATATAGAGATCTATTACTATTTTTTTTTCCACAGATAATAACGTAAGCTTCAATAATGAATTAAAATATACACAGAAGTTCCTAAATACTTCCTCGGTTATTTACACACTGATATTCATAACTACTTGGAAATTTGCATAATCTAATTTGTTTACAAATGTTAAGATGTCAAGCAAACTACAAAAACTTGTTTTGCTTGGTTAAAGTTTTGTATTTATGTCAGTTCATGGTTAGAGTTTCTCCACCTGTCTCTGGCACATCATTTCAGTTATGCTGAAAAGTGATTAGGAAGAATTTTCTAACAGTGTTCTAATGTTACAGAGTTTTTTCCAACCTAACCAGTGCTGCTGCAAGTTTTGAACGCATCTTCCTGAGCTTCTCAATACCAGTAGAAATTACTTTCCTGTCATGTTGTTCTGTAAAGTTGAATTTGAGTTGTAGATACACATAAGAAGTCGGTACAGTTTTAAGCTGCTTAAACTGGGCATTCACGTACAAGGTTGTTTCAGATACAATTATTTAATCTAAATATTCTGTTTCTATAGATCATAAAACTAGAAATCCTCATAAAGAAGAAGAATGTTCCTCTCTAGACAAAAATCAAATTGATAGGACTGCTTTTTGCTGAATAATGTGTTTGCTAGGATAGAACAATTTCCTGTAATTGCACTAATTTTGGTCTAACTTTCTTAGCTCTAGTGGTAAAATCCTGTAACAAGTCCAACAGTTCAGTAATTGGAAATTAATCAGTTAGGTAAGGGGTTTTCTTATTCTCCACTTGATTTATAACCAGGTTTCAAACCATAGCTCATCCTGGCATTTTCTACCTCATTTTGTGCTTCTCCCACTTCTGTTACACCAGCAGAACTGCTGTTTGGTCACAGATTAAGCCCTGTAATAAAAGGGATTCAGAATACTTGTATATATAAGCAATATATATGTGTATGTGTTCGTATATGTATAGTTTGTGTGACTATAGCAGCAGTTGTGCTGAAAGGAGGACACCTTAGAGAATGGGATAGGTTGGCAAGGTGAGGGATGCTGTGGTTGACAGAGGAGCTGAAAGCAACGCTTGTCAAACTACTCCTTCTGGTCTCTGTGTGTTTAAGTATTGGACCGTTGTGTGACGGCACATGAAATGGTTTGATACTGCTGAAATGGGAACACTTAAAAGCTCAAGATTGACAGCTAGACAATCATTTCTCATTGATTTCTGTTACACATTTTAGCTCCTTGACCTAGATTTATATCCAATTTCCAAGTGACGTCAATGCAAATTCTGTCTGAAGAGTATGGAGAGTACTCACTCAGCATTTCAGAATTTTTCACTATAGATTGGTAGTTAGACATTAAGTTTGCCTTAGCAGTTGCAAAATAGGTCATAGATACTAACTATAAACCGTAACCATTTCTATTTAGGCCATGTAATATCTTATTAAGATGCTGGGTTGAGTAGTTTCATGACATGCCTAATCTTTAATTGAAATATTTATTGTTAATTTGGGAGCATCTATTGCTATAAGGTATTTCACATTATTTCTGTAATTTCCCCTATGCTGATATAAACCTGATTATAGGAAAGTCCTGTAGAAAGTCCTCTGGGGAAGACTGAAACAGTCAAAAGCAGCACACTTCTCTACCTGGAGAAAAATTACAAAAGGCAGTGCTGGCCAGAAAGCAGGAATAGTTTGGGCTTGTACTCAGTGCATGCCTTTTGACAGTCTTTGCCTCAAGGGCTGTTCTCAAGGCTCCAGTGGTAATTAAAACTGACCCTGACCAGTGGAACTCCTAAGAAAGGAAAGACAAATTTGTCTTTTCTGTCATGAGAGTGATTTAGGATTGAGCTGCATTTGGAACTCCCTGTACAAACGACATGAAAATTCACTCCACAGTTGTAAACTTCTCGATTGAAACACTTAAACCAAAATCAGCTGAATTGAATTTCCCCTTTGTGAAGACATTTTCCTGGTGTCTAAGGCACCCCAGCAAATTGGATACGGATTGTATTTTATATTGACCTTTTTTCATCACCTTACTTATGAGGGTAAAGAAACTCCAAGAACAAGCAAACAAAACCCTTTCTAGGGATTTGGATATTTTTCTCTGTAGGAGTGTTTGTCTCCTAAAGAAGGTAGTAAAAAAAACACAGGACTGGATAGCACATATTATTATTTTTTGTTTTAGAAGTAGATACCTTCATAAGAGAAGAGGAAGAAAAAATATTGGTACATTTGGAGGGACTGTAGAGTATACTATGTAAAGATGTCTTCTCATAATTAAAAAGGTCTGATGACATGGAGAGAAGAGGTAGGGAGATTATTTTCATTGGTAGTGTGGGAGCTGAAGTTGCCTTTTGAAGATTTAAAAATCTCTAGTCAGAATCCTAAAAGGGGATAAAAAAGAACTAAAACAAAATGCCTGCAGAGACATGAAAGTTATTTATGCAACATCTTTCAGAAAAGAAATGGTTGTACAGATAAGAGTAATTTTTAAGTAGGCTATGAGATGTGGTAAGTGCATAACAAAGTCCTGTTGCACTGATCCATTTGAGCAGCTGCAAAACTGCAGTGGTGTTTGTAGGTTGGGTTCCAAAAGATTGTGCAAACTTGGAGGGAGAAAGTGACACAGTAATTTTCAAGGGTCTGGAAAAATATTCTGTATTTTTTCTGATGTTTCAGAATGGATTGAGCCACCCTCAGCAAGTGTGTGTATGACAAAGCTGTGTGTTCCTGTTGACATGTTGGAGGGAAGGGATGCCATCTAGAGGGGCTTGGACAGGCTTGAGAGGTGGGCCCCAGACAACCTCATGAAATTCAACAAGGTCAAATGCAAGATCCTACACCTGTTTTGTGGGCAATCCCAGGCACAAATATAGGCTGGGTGAAGAGAGGCTCAGGAGGAGAAGTGCTTGGAGGTGTCAGCTGATGAAAAACTCCACATGAGCTGCAATGCACCTGCAGCCCAGAAAGACGACTGTGTCCTGGGCTGCATCAAAAGAAGTGTGATCAGCAGGGTGTGGGAGGTGATTCTGACCTCTTTTCTGCTCTTGTGAGACACCCTCCTGGAGTACTGTATCCATTTCTGGTGTCCCCAGCATAAGAGGGATGTGGAACTGCTAGAGTGGGTCTAGAGGAGAGCCATGAAGATGATTAGAGGCCTGGAGCACCTCTCCTGTGGGGGTATAGTTGAGAGAGTTGTGGCTGGTCAGCCTGGCGAAAAGATGGTTCAGGGGCACTTCATAGCAGCCTTCCTGTAGCCGAAGGAGGCCTATGAGAAAGCTGGGAAGGGAGTTTTCACAATAACTTCTTGTGATAAGATGAGAGGGAATGGCTTTAAGCTTGAGGAGGGGAGATTTAGACTGGATATTAGGAAGAAAGTCTCTACAGTCAGAGTGGTGAGACTGGAACAGGTTGCCCAAGGATGCTGTGGATGCCCTCTCCCTGGAGGTGTTCCAGGCCAGGTTGGATGAGGACTTGAGCACCCTGGGCTACTGGAAAGTGCCCCTGCCCATGGCAGGGGTTTTAGAACTTGATGGTCTTTAAGATTCCTTCCAACCTAAACCATTCCCTGAATCTGTGAGCTAAGATAAAAGAGGAAATTGTATTACTAGTTGCTAGAGTTCTTTATCTTCTGCTTACTTTCAAGCTGATAAATTTTCAAACTAAGCTTGAATTACAAAGCTTGTAGGATTCGCTCATGATACAAGCCTATCAGCCATGTATCTGTGAACAGTGGCATGCTTTCCACTTCACTGCAAGCTGTGCCAACCCATTAGTGAAGAGACTTTCTCTCCACACAAAATATGCAGCATTGTGTACTGTTAACACTTCTGAAAGAGAAGAATTATATGGGGGATGGAAAAAAGTCCATGCATAGACAGTATTGAAAAGGGAAATGAGTATATTTGTAAGCAGTTTCGTGTCATATTGCATAAGACAGACTTAAAAATAGCCAAACCAAACAAACAGAAAAAAAAACAAACAAACCACAGCTTTTTAATTGGTTTAGTTTGGGGTTTTTTGTGGTTTGTAGGTTTTTTTGGGGTGTGTGTGTGTGTTTGTTTGTTTGTTTTTCCAGATGTAAACTATAAGACAGTGACAGGGTGGGTTTCATGAGATTGCCTTTCTGTTCCAGAGTTTGCCACTGATTACAGGAGGATTTTAAAATAGAAGATGTGAATTTATGAACTCCTACTATAAAGAATAAAACCCCCATGCTTTATACATTTTCAAGACATACACTGTTCTCTGAAGTACTTTTTTTGAGTTGGATACCCACATACTGTGTTCATTTCTTTGAACTCATCCATTGCAGTGAGTTTAAAACTAGATTATAAATCATTAACTTTCACATCCAGCAGTCAATGCTTAGGATTTCAGAGCATTAGGGAAGATTCTCACTTGCCTAAGGATGTCATTTAAGGCAACTGTTAAAAGGCAGAGAATTATACTATGGGGAAGTGAATGATAAAAACTTAATAGACTCAAGCATCACTGCAGAACTCAATTTCTCACTGAAAAACTCATAGATGCTTCCAGTTGTTGACCTGATAGAAAGTTTCAGTGCATGATTCATTATACTTTAAGGTACTTTATATAATGTCTCTTGTTTTACAGCACGTGTATTATTTTTGGCATGAAAAAGACGAGGTATAGAGGGGAAAAAGAGCACCAGATCTTCTGACTGTCTTTGATAATTAGACTGATGGCTCTGTTTTTCCTAGGAGAATGTTCACAGCATTTAGATTGGAAAATGCAATTCAAAATTGGAGCAGTTTTTTAGAATGACATCATTTATTAAATAAAATATCTGAGAGTATTTGTATTTCTATGTGTTTATAAATCAGTGTGCCCTCAGGGAGAATCCTGTCTCTAAAAGAAATGGTAATAAAATAGCTGAAATGTAAATTCTGATTCTATCCATATCCTTTTCATACCAAGATGGCAAATTTTGATTTCCCTTTTGGATGTGGTTTGTTTGTTGATTTTTTTTTTTTTTTACTGTAATAAACTGAAATATCTTTCACTCAGAGCCTTGTAGGACACCCTGAAAGCCAGTCCAGAAGAAATCAGGCTCGTAGAAAACCCTGGCAATTTAAACTGTAGGTATTGCATACTTAGATGTTGAGATCTACAGCTCAGCCTTGTCAAAGGTTCACTGTGATCATCCCACAATTGGATGTTTGATTGACCCAAACTACTGTGGGGCAACATAAGCTACTAGTAAGTGAATATAGTGCTCGTGCCCTTGCTAACTGATAAACAGGAGCAACTAGAAAGCCTTGTTCATTATATTAAGTGGAGTATCACACTGAGCATTGCTGCCCCTGGTCTAACCAAGCAGTAAGCTTTTGCACGATCGCTCTTTTGATGGACTCTACAGAGATTGCTATTGTGGAGAAACACAGGGGGCTTTCTGGCCAACTTGTGTCCTTTCTTTGGTGTCATTTGGGTGTAAAAGGTTATTCAGACTGAAATTCTTTGTTCTCTGTGTATGAAGAAGTCAGAATCTAAACTAGTAACTTCTAATAATATCTAAGAACACATGCTGTGAGACAGTGAAGCCAGTCATGGGAGACTAAATATTTCAATAAAAATGCAGCACAGAATTCTCGGTAGTGCATCAGGTATAGGAGAGAGCAGAGAGAGATGTGTTCTCTGGTATAGGAAATAATAATGACTAAGGTGACTGTTCTGCTAATAAATAATAAATCAACAAGAGAGTTCATTGATAATAATGCTATTAAAGAGCAGAAAAGAGACACTATCCCGCTGTAAAGTAAGGATTTTACACAATGTGAACAATTTAACACACCTCTGAAGACTTTGCTGCAGTTGATCAAAGAGAATTTTGTGATCAAAGGTGCTTTTTAGAGATGTAAAGGAGCAGTGAGAAAATAACCTTTATTGAGTGAGCATAAACTCAATATGTAATTCATGACCTCTAACAGCATAAAATCCTATATTATGGACAAAAAGTCAGTCTGTAGTACATACTTAGGGAAGAGCTCTTTTATAGGCAGTAAAAGGAATTGCACAGCTTTGGGAGAAATGTGCAAGGAAATGTATTTGTAAAGACTGTCAGAGGATAGTGGATAGAAAAAAAAAAAAAAGGGATGAGTGGGTTTTGCTGGATTAGTTTTTGTTGGTTGAGCATTTTGCTTCGCTGCTGCTGCTGTTGTTTTGTTTGCCCCTGTACACTGCACTGGTTAGGCCACACCTCGAGTACTGTGTCCACTTCTGGGCCCCTCAGTTTAGGAAGGATGTTGTCTTGCTGGAGCGTGCCCAGAGAAGGGCAACAAAGTTGGTGAGGGGTTTGGAGCACAAGCCCTATGAGGAGAGGCTGAGGGAGCTGGGGTTGCTTAGCCTGGAGAACAGGAGACTGAGGGGTGACCTTATTGCTCTCTACAACTACCTGAAGGGAGCTTGTAGCCAGGCAGAGGTTGGTCTCTTCTCCCAGACAGCCAGTACCAGAACAAGAGGACACAGTCTCAGGCTGCACCAGGGCAGGTTTAGGCTGGATGTTAGGAAGAAGTTCTATACAGAGAGAGTGATTGCCCATTGGAATGGGCTGCCCGGGGAGGTGGTGGAGTCACTGTCATTGGAGGTGTTCAGGAGAAGACTTGATGGGGTGCTTGGTTGCATGGTTTAGTTGTTTAGGTGTGTTGGATTGGTTGATGGGTTGGACACGATGATCTTGAAGGTCTCTTTCAACCTGGTGTATTGTATTGTATTGTAATGTATTGTATTGTATTGTACTGTATTGTATTATATTGTGTTAGGAGAGGGAGGGTAATGTTGGGGATTTTTTTGTTTCTTTCTTTTTTTACCAGACTATATGACCCCACAATTCAAAAGAAGTAAAGCTAAATCTCTAGGAGAACTGATCCTTTTGAAAAAAATTGAAGGAACTCCTCCCTGATTTAGAATGGATGCTGTTTCCAAACAAAAATACATTAAATGTAGTGTGTTTTTTTCAAAGCTATTATAATAACTAGAACAAAAATAATACTTAAGGAAATGTGCTGGCTCTCTCGCCATCAGAAGGATTTTAGGAATTTCAGTGTTTTAATGATTTAGTGTCAACATCACAAATTATCTAGCAAAGGAACAATGAGTATTCTGATCTGTGGAAGGTCATTAAGTGTCAAAACTCTAGTGCAACTTCACGACTCTATAAATTACAAGAAGATATTTGGATCACCTCTTTTTATTAATATATCCTTTTTTTTTCTTTGAACCTAAATACCCTGAAATTGGAAGTCAGTATTTTTTACATTTCTTGATGAAAAAGATGTGTTCCTCTCTTTTTGTTTTTCTATCTGTGGGTACATAAGTCTTTAGTAGTCCCTGAAAAGGTAAATGATATATTGTTATAGAAATAGGCAGAGTATTTACTCTATGCTAAAGAATGTTATTCCTGAGCACTTCTTCTGTAATATCTGAAGATCATCTCTATATTATACAGGAATGGAGTAACAAGGTACAACAACTTGCAGTTAAAACAAAATTACCTGATCATATAAACAGAATCACAGATTCTGTGAACCTTGTCCAGTTTGTGTTTTGAGCATGATCTGGAAATATCCCAGTGTAATAGCCAAGGAGAATCTGTTTTTCCAGATCTCAATCTAAGGATCCAAGGCCTTTTATGTGTTCTTTGGTCAGTGCAACAGTGAGATTTTGCATTACTGAATAGCTACTGTCTAGCGGGTGTTCAATTTCTAGGAGTAGCTTAAGCTTTGAGTTCTTCTATTTCCATCTAGATAAGATCCTGTATGTTGTGTGATGAGGAATATGCATCCTGCTTTGGATTCCAATTGCACCTCTTTTTGCCTAAACTCAGGCAAGTAACATCATCAGAAGCAAGTCAATGGCTTATTTTCAGTAAAGGCTATTGTATTCTAACATAGAGAGAAACATGTCTGAGCAAGAAGAAACCCTTCACAATGCTAGTCAAAAGTCTCATCTGAATACCAGGTCTCAAATGAATCTGGCACCTGCTTGTGTCAAAGTTTTTTCTCCTGTTCCCCTGTCAATCCTCTGACTCTCAGTGGAGTAGTAGAGAAGTGCTTGAACAATGTATATTGGTCTTAGGTGAGAGGTGGCAAATGTCAGATTCTGCTTGGAGGCATTGCTCTTAACTGTCACTTCTCAGCCCAGACCAATACCTGGCTATATAATTACCTCCAATTTGTTCAAAACCCAGGTGAAACAGGTTAGTTTAAGCTACAGCTCCGAAACAGGCAGGAAAGGCGCTTGACAGCTGGCATGAGTCACAGTGATGATGTGGCAACTTAGAGCCTTATTTCTTGAAGGCTTGTTCACAGACCTGAGCTATAAGCTGCTTGGCTCCACTTCTAAGTGAATGCCTTAATCTCTGGCAGCATTACTGAAAAAGAAAAATGTGAGCAGTTGGAAGACTAACATGGAAGAGCCATGAACATCAGGAGTGTAACTAAGGACCATCCTTGCAGAATGCATTTGCTGAAAGCCCTTCTGTCCTGTACATGTTAACAGGATATTAGCCCAAGAGCTCTGCTGGTAGTCAGTTTCTCTAACATTTCTATTCTGTAGGCTCCAGAACTCTGTGTGCAAATGCTTGGTTTTTACCATGTGCTGCAGTAAGTGAGTAAGTTTGCAGACTTGCTTCACGGAACCCTATGAAGGATTTGTTTGTTAGTTTGTTTCACCTTTGTCATTTCCATCTCAGCTTTTAGGATAATGTAAAAGAGATGATGTGATACTGAATTTGATTCTGGAACTACTGAAAAACAGGGGCTTGGAACTGTAGCAGATTCTTGAAAGACAGTGGTAAGTGGACATGGAAAATGGACTACTTTGAAGTTTAGAGGAATAAAAAAAGCCTGTGAATTGATCAGTGATAAGCACCTTTAAAGGAAGCTGCAAGAGAGGTGATCAGATGAGAAATTAATGAAAAAAACTCGTGAGTTTGCTCTTTTCTGCTTCTGCAGGTTTTGCCTTCTCATCCCCCCTACTAATTTTAATCTTAGAAGGTGTAAATTATTCAAGTTGCTAGTTTGCTCATATTTATACAGAAATAGATCTCATCGTATCAATTCCTTGAGTTCTAAACAGAAATGTGTTTGTAAAACCATTTATCAAGATGAATATTTATATATATCTAAACTTTCAAAAGACTTATGGACTGGGATTCAGATTTATTCTTTTTATTCCAGAAGAATAACATTTTAAGTATATGGTCGTAAAGGGAAAGCAATGACTGTAATTAAACTTCAGGATTAGAAAGAGGGCTGAAGGTATTAAACAAATTTGAATGTATTACTGAAATGTCTACTTGAATTTGGCTCAATCCTTGAGCTTGTTCCCAGAGATATTTTCATACTGTAACTGGCAATGGAAGATTTGGAGTAGCAACAGTAATAGAGAAGCTCTATATGAAAAAACAATATGAAAAGACCCAGCAGCCAATATGATACTTCAGAAGAGAAAGTCTACCTGCTTAAAATTAAAGATATGCAACTATGGCAGTACTGGGAAGAGCACATTTCCATTTAGCTCAAGGCTTAATATTAACATGCAAAGAAGCCGAGACTTGTCTTTTCAATGCATAAGGATTTATGAAGTAGGTGGAAATGACTCACAAAGGGTCAAATCCTGCAAATGCTTCAGCTCAATAAAATTACAGGGGGACTGAAATTTCTCAGGGGTGTATCAGATGACTGAGCCTACTGAGTGGATAGGCAAAGGACAGACAAGACTACAGTAGTCACAGAAGTTTATCTTGCCACTGCCCCTAACATTACTATAATTTCTTCTCAGGCTATCAGGTAGTGATAAGACTAGGGGGAATGGAATGAAGCTGGAGGTAGGGAGATTCAGGCTGGATGTGAGGAGGAAGTTCTTCACCATGAAAGTGGTGAAGGCCTGTAATGGGTTATTCAGGGAGGTGGTTGAGGCCCCATCCCTCGAAGTGTTTAAGACCAGGCTGGATGAGGCTCTGGCCAGCCTGATCTAGTGCAGGGTGTCCCTGCCCATGGCAGGGGGTTGGAACTAGATGATCTTTGTGGTCCCTTCCAACCCTGACTGATACTATGATACTATGAATTTTATTTTGATTTCCAGAAAGCAAGACAGAAATGTAGCATTTTGTTAAGCATCAGCAGAACAGGAATAAGGCTGCATATTAATTAATTATTAATTAATCCACAACTTTGAGCTGAGCACTTCTGGATTCATATTACCAATTTTAATGGCAGAGATTATGGTTGAAGTTTTATTTGTAATATTTCTTTTATAGAATTGTGACTTTTGAGTCCTGGGTGTCTACTTTCTAAAGAGGTAATTGTGTTATTTTGGTCAGACATAAGGATTCTTAATGGTAGATACTTGCAGAAAATTCCTCCCTTGTGTTGAGGTGGCTGTGGGTGTTACTGAACATCCTTCTGAGATTTGCTTAGGTGTCTGGTTTATAACAGTTTTTAACCTACCAAAGAGTTTACTCCAAAGGATGTAATAACAAGAAGACAGATTACAAACCCTACATAATGCAATTGCTGTGCTTAGCTACAGATAACTGCAGTTGCATTCAGGCTGATTACTCAGTGAGCTGGTCACCTGCAAAAAATGAATGTGTTTAATTGCTCTGAAAGATAAACTGTTTCCTCATTTTTCCACTACTCAGGAACGGGAAGGGAAAAGAAATTGCTAAATTTGGGAGCTTGAAAGAAAAGACAATGTCATTAATGCATACATTTTATTTCCTTTTGCTTTTTAAACAGGTAAGGAGTGTAGAAAAGATGAAAGGATATAATTATTAATGCCTTAAGTAGCAGTCACTAATGAATAGATCTCTTGTTTTTCTGTTACAAACCAAGAATTTGTTAGATAGTATTTTCATCTACCTATCCAATGTAAATAAATTGATAAGAAGGTATATAAATTACATATAAATGCAACAGGAAGTGGAAAGGAGTGAAAAGATAACACAACAAAACTAACAGGAAAATGAAATGTTTTAAAATTTGCTGAAGGAGGAATGTGCCTGAGGTTAGGCAGTGGGAAATGTAAAGGCTGCAGAAGTGATACATTGCATGCAATTGTATTTTAACAGAATGTAAAGGGTAAGATTTCAAAACATTGGTTGGAAATCAAGGGTTATGATTGTCAAAGATGCAAATTCTCAGCTGCATAAACTTTTTACCTGAAGATGCTAGGTCTCTTGGCTCTGGCTCATGTACATAGGAGGAGTTTCTCAGCTTGTCACAAATTTATCGGTGCATATCATCCATCAAAATTTATTAGTGCTGATCTCTGTAATCTTAAACTTCTAAAATCAGCTTCTGTGTGGATACTTTGTAGATGAAAGGGGATGGAAATACTCAAAATACCATTTTTACTACTCTCGTTGGCTGTGAGAAACACCTGAGGGAGATGCATCTTTACTCTGGCATAACTTTTTTGCACACCTATACTGAGATAGAAACTTTAGTGTTTGTTCCTGCTATGACGCTATACTGTATAAGTGCAAACATGTGCTGATGCCGGATCGATGGGGGAAGAGACAATACCTTATAGTTCAGCCTGGCAGCACCCTTCCTGTAGCATCACCGTATTAGGATGGCCCTTTCAAAACTTTCTGAGCTGAGGCAAATATCATCTTTGTAAATAATAAAATAAGCTTAAACTTTATGAAAAAAAACATAGAAGTGACCTTTAAATGTTCCAAACACCAGTAGTTCTATGGCATTACAATTTATTTAACCTTTGAGAGAGTGTTCATTTTAAGTCGTTCCATCTTTTATTATTATTATTAACTGTAGGAAAATGGATTTATGCCACACAAGGTGCTTTTATTCCTGTTGTATAACAAATCTCACTGATCTGTATATTTTCAGTCATTCCTTTACAATATGTTAATGAGTCACTTTATATGCCCATCTCAATGTTTATTCTAATTTTGTTTAAAATACTGTTTTTAAGACTGTATTTACAATATTTTCTCTTCATTTTTTCCTCCTTCACAGCATTGCCTTTTAAGATTTCTAATCCAACAATCCAGGGTTTTGAGAGACCAAATGACTCTGCTACAGCTCAGTGCTAGCTTTATCTTTTTAATGTAAAAGTAAACATGTGCTTTAATTGTGACAATGCTGCATATCCAAACATTAAACGATAGCCATACGAATAGAGGACTCCTGAGTCAGTCTGCTCTCTCCTTTTTTCTTCTCAATCCCTATTTCTAGAGTGATGTTTCAAAGGTCTCATTTCATGCAGAGTATTGAGCTAGTCCTTTGTTGTGTCTGGGAAATATTCCTCCCCAGAAGGCAAGAGGTGTTTATTTACTGGAGAGCAAGCTTTTGACCTGAGAAATTATTTGAGAAAGAGAGTAAAATGGTGCTGCTTTGTCATGAATGTATCATCCATTCCTTCTGAACAGCAACAGTTGGACTTCACTGGTGAGCAGCAAAATCGTGAGCGTTTAGAAATAATACAGTGAAATTTCAGTCACTGTAGGGGCTTTAAAATGGGAAGAACCAACCGCCACAGGATGACGTTATAGGTACTTTGTGCACAAGAATTTGCTTCCGAGTCCTCCAGAAACGGCATTTAATGCATTCTTGAGAGCATCTAATCTGTGGAAGCATGTTTTCTGCAACTTCAGCAAGATTTGAAACTGAGACAGACCATTACTTTTCATATTAAAGGCCACTGAGAGCCACATAAATTTGAGTCAGCGGCATTTAATAGTAAAAATGAGATATACCACCAAAGATGTGAAATCTCAAGGTAAGTGCTGAAATACTCTTCTGCCATTTTACATGAGTGCTTGGCTCTCAAAGTCATGAGGCAGAGCGTTGCTCGACTATCCCTAGCTGTTTTATCAGTCTGTGTGGCTGGCCTATTGTTTGACAAGCTCCATTGAAAGCACTGGAGAATTTGAAGCCAGCTGGCTCAACAGCTTCAGCATATCTGTGAATCCATCTTTTCATGAGCAGAAAAAATGCTGTGGAGGGTTGCTGTGTACTGAGAAATATGAAAGCCTGTGTGGGGAGGAGGAGATCACCCTTTCCCTTAAAATGAGTACTTCTATTAGTGGGTTTTGTTTTGTTTAGGATTTTTTTTTTTAGTTAAGGAACTTCCTGGTTTCTCCTTCACAGGTACTGGTTGAAGGATGGTGAATGTCACAATGGTAGAGAAATCTGCATAAATGTGGATTGCAGTGTTCCTGAAAGGAGCAATGCGCATGCAACAGAGAGAAGCTCAGCTGTGATACTAACGGGGCTTAAAGGTGACTCAGGATTACTTTGAAAGTGCCTCCTGCCCTATCTAAATTCAATCAGGTAGGCCACTTCAAGACAGCAGTAAGAGATGAACTGATTTCTGTAGTGCTTCTGCTTTATTTGTCCTTTGAGCAAATCTAAAATCCATGCATCTACTGAGTGTAGGTGCCTGTGTGTAGCTAAATGTCATTGCCTGCATTGCTGCTTCATCCCTCTGTTTTCTGATGTTAGGATGGAGGGTATGGAGGGATTCCCTTTAACACTTTCAATTTTAATCTCAGTGAGACTGTTCAACAAAAAAATCTTTGCTACTTTTTCTTCCTTAGCTAACATCTACAGTTAAGGATTAATTCCAGTGTCAGGCTGCTAGCTGTCTCTGCAGGGGCAACGTTTTGCTTAGGATATACAGGTCACATTTGTAAGAACCACAGAATCACAAAATCACATAATGTTAAGGGTTGGAAGGGACCTTCAGAGATCATCCAGTCCACTCCCGTCCGCCAAAGCAGGATTACCTAGAGTAGGCCACACAGGAACACATCCAGGTGGGTTTTGAAAGTCTCCAGAGAAGGAGATTTAACAATCCCTCTTGGCAGCCTGCTGCAGTGCTCTGTCACCCTAACTGTAAAGAAGTGTTGAGATGGAACCCGTTGTTCTAGTTTGTACCCATTGTTCCTTGTCTTATCACAGGGCACCACTGAAAAGAGACCATCTCCTTCATCTTGACAACCACCACTCAGATACTTTCTCTCCTATCCCTCTATTTCTTTATCTTCTCAGCCTTTTTGTTCCTTGTAGTTTTGCACAACTCGTGCAGTCTTGGCTCACCCTAGAATTATCAGCCTCTCCAGTCCCACATGACATCTGGGGAGGAGAGATGCTTGATCTACTGGGGCAATATGGCTAAGAAAGAAAAGAGATATAAAGGGACTTTTTAACTTCTTAGGATTCCCAAGTTAAGAACAAGTTCTTAAGTATTTTGGGGAACAAATAACTTATTTTCTGCAAATGAGTCTTATCAGTTAAGAGAAGCAATAAGAGGTCTTCACTAACACAATTAAAATTAGGTGGCTAATATACAGAGAGAATTCCATCTGGTACCCTATTATTAGAAGAAAAACAACAACAATCAACAATTTCACTAGACTGATGTTTTCTTCCCTTCTTTGAATCTCAATACTAAATGTAATTAGGATCCCTGAGCTCCAATGACTGGTATAAATTTCTGTCTTCAGCTTTTCTTTGTGCAGAATAATGAAGTAAGTAAAATATTATCTTTCTTGTCTGCTAGAGAGTATTCCAGACTTTAGCTTCATGTCAGGCATAAATCAACTCTCAGAGTACTTTATATCTTCTGAATATCTTGAGGAAAGAGAGATTCATCAAGAAGAATACCATTAGTGAATGCCTGGAGGGTGGCCATCCTATTCTCCTAAAACAGTGAATAAACTGCAAGTGTACACTCAGGGTTTTAATTGATCAGTATTTGCACGGAAAACAAAAATATTGTCATTTGCTTTTTAAGGTTTGAAAAATATCCTGACTCCAAGTTTTTATTTGTGAGATTTTTTTTTTTTTTTTAATCTTGTTGGCTTTGATAAATATTTTGTTTGCAACTTCAGGTGCTCATATACTTCCTAACAACAAACCCAACAAACATAAAAAGAAAAACAACAGGAGAAAAGTCCTTGCAGAGAAGACCGAAATTGTTCCAATTTATTTTAGGACCTAAAAATCACATGATAGGGTTTAGGTTTGAGTATTTTGCATCTGGGGTGGGATTTTAATTTTGTTCTATTATTTTATTTCTATTCTATTTTATTCGATTTCTATTCTATTTTATTCAATTTCTCTTCTACTTCTACTTCTCTTCTACTTCTCTTCTACTTCTCTTCTACTTCTCTTCTACTTCTCTTCTACTTCTCTTCTACTTCTCTTCTACTTCTCTTCTACTTCTCTTCTACTTCTCTTCTACTTCTCTTCTACTTCTCTTCTACTTCACTTCTACTTCTCTTCTACTTCTACTTCTACTTCTACTTCTCTTCTACTTCTCTTCTACTTCTACTTCTACTTCTACTTCTACTTCTACTTCTACTTCTACTTCCACTTCCCTCCCACTTCCCTCCCACTTCCCTCCCACTTCCCTCCCACTTCCCTCCCACTTCCCTCCCACTTCCCTCCCACTTCCCTCCCACTTCCCTCCCACTTCCCTCCCACTTCCCTCCCACTTCCCTCCCACTTCTCCCCCCACTTCCCTCCCACTTCTCCCCCCTCCCACTTCTCCCCCCTCCCACTTCTCCCCCCTCCCACTTCTCCCCCCCTCCCACTTCTCCCCCCTCCCACTTCTCTTCTACTTTATTTTATTTTTTTCACAAGGAATACTTCTATAACCTGTAACTAAAACGGCCTCAAGAAACTTTTGAACAAGCTATGATGATTCATGTACTTGCACTCATTCACACTTTGTTTCAGCATCATGAGCTATGTTGTTGGCTCTTATTTGTAGATATTCTGGATCATATTTTAATGACAACATTTACCTGAGATTCTGACTTCCATCATCCTAAATACACATTTGTATTTGGATACATCTATGTGTTTATGTGAGCTTTTGCTCATTCCATGACTAAAAACGTAAGTATATACAATTTTAGCTGCTGCAACTTTGTGTCCAAGTTAGCATTGGAAAGTCTTGTAATACATTTAGTACTATTGCAATTAATCTACTTAAGCATCCAGAAAATAATAAATTGGCTCATTTTAAGTATTTGTCTGTAGCATTTCAGGAAGAAATTGAAGTTTACAGTCAGATCAATTTCTTGCAGTATTATTATTCTACCTTCTACAAGCTCATTCTGTTATTTCATCCACATTACTTGGGTGAAAACACATTATTTACTTTTCCAAGAGAACTCAGACCTATTAATAATTCAGACCTACCTCATAAAACATTGAGAAATATGTGGTTGGTTTTTTTCCTCTGTTTTGATTAAAGGAACCACATGACTTTAAGGGACTTAAACACTTTTTTGGTGAAAATCATTGCAACAATATATTGTAAAGGGATTTGAAGACCCATGTTACAAGATCCAGATCCGCTTTAAAGTAATTTTAAAGCGTGAGGACTGATTAAAAACTGAGAATACCTAAAACCACAGAAATCAGAACTGAAAAATGAAGGGAAATATAATTCATCCACAAGCAAACAAAATTGTGGGAGGAAAAAGTTACATAAAGATCCCATTTCAGGTGTTAAACTTGCATGACTGATCAGTTTGGTAAAATGTCTGTCACCTCAGTACTCTCCATCTTAGCTTTTCTGTATACCATGGTTTTAAAGTAGTTAATTTGCCCACAAGCAAGTCTGTTAAAGTGCTGCCTTGAGTCTGTAGGAACTCCATGGGGTCTATTATGTGGGACCTGAGGCTTTCACTCTTTCTTGTTTTTTTCAGAAGAAAAACTGTGTTTCTGGTGGAGTTTGTAAGTGATCAAAAGTTAACATTTTAGAAATGATTATGAACTGGCTTAATAAAAAGTAGGATTTTAAAATGCATAATGAAGAAGAACAAGTGTACTTTCACACAGTGCTTCCTAACTTCTGACTCTTCTACAATATCTGGTTACCTTGTTTAAAGAAAAGAAAGCCAGGTCTGTTCTGGTGATGTTTTTGCTCTCTTTGAAACGCCTGTGAAGTATAAACACTCTGTACTTTTTCCCCAGCTGTTTAGGTTTAGAATGTTAGAATGTTTAGGTTTATCAGTTGTGCCTGTTGGAAGGAGACTCTTTGTATTGTCCAGGCTAATAAACTGGAATATAAAGCAGTTCAGGGCTATCTGTTCTGAGATTAATCATGTTAGCCTTGGTCTCTCTTATTCATCAAATATGAGTTGCATACCATAAGGCTGCCTCTTACTCCTTTTCTCAATTATCTCTATACTTTTCCCCCTACATTTGAATTTTGCTAGAAATGATTAAAAAAATTCAAGGAGAGCTACTTGGTGTTGGTTATTATCTAGAGATTTAGTCTAGGCAAAAGATTTTACAACCATCTTTTGTTACATGGTCTCTTACTATTTTCCCTCTATTCTCACCAAAACCTGTGTGGATGAGTGACATTTACAATGATTTCCAATGCTTCTCAGATAAATATTTTAAATACATGTAAACCCTGTAGGCCACATGTGAATAATCATGATGCTTCTTGGTATTGTTTCTGATCTTGTTTTGTTTGATTGGTCTCTGCTATTGTGGGGATTTTTGTATGCTTGGTTGGGATGTTTTGGTTTGGGTTTTGTTTGGTTTTGTTTTGGTTGGTGTTGGGTTTGGTTTGGGGGTTTTTGTTTGCTTTTTTGTGTTTGTTTGGGTATTTTTAAGTGTAGTGTCAATTCCAAGCAGGAATTTTGGGTGCTCTACCGTACTTAAAATTGTTGGTAGCTTAAAGTTCAAAATGAACTTAGGAAAGATCATCACCTTTAAAACAGGATTGTTATACTACTTTTTGAAGTAATTAAAATGAGCCCTTGATTTTCTTTGCCATCTTTAAAATAAAATACAGAAGGACTTTGTTATTTATTCACTGACTAAAATAAATCTAAATGCTATCACAGACACCTGAATTTTATAAAGGTGTGTGGCAGTGGTCAGGTCAAAATGAGAAATATTATAAACATGGTGTAATTATTTCTTCTTTTGAGACTAATGTACTTTCACAAACACAACACTGAAGTTCTTCCCCTGATCTATGGGACATCTGGCAATCAAGCTTCAAGAAGGAATGTGATTTTAATGGATACTCTTTCCCATCGAATGGCATCTAAATACAGTATTTCTTTCTTTGATTTCAGTATGTTCTCACTCTGTCTATAATTAGGCTGTTCAACCCTTTGGTTTCACTGTAAAAACTAAATAGATATAATAAGCAAGATTCTTGGTGATTAGGTAATTTGGAGGAGGAAATTCAGAGAACTCACAAAATTCAAGTGGTAATAGTCAAAGCAAGTTAAACCTGTATTTGCACACAAGCTAAGCTCCTGCTTTGCAAAAAAAATGAATTTGTTGGTTTTGTGAATGCAATTTCCTTTGGCTATGAAAAATGGCAGTATCTTGTCAAAGGGTGAAGTTATGTTTTGGGCTTTTTGGTTAGGAGCATTACTTAAAACATGAATTTGTATATGGTAATACTAGAAAAATAGTATGGCGACTTTTTATTGCCCTTAGTATTATTGAAAAGCTCATTTATGCTTTTCAAGCAAAAATAATATGCTGTGAAACCTTTTAAATAAACCTTTCAAATAAACTGGTTAAAAATTACACTGCATTGATTACTCAACCTTACTTACCCAAGGCATGATTATATGGAATAGGGTAACCTGTTCATTCCCTGGCTGCAACTTAGCTAATAAAGTATCTAAGAGGAGTTGCCATGGTAATCAAAGTTAGAGAAGTGATTATTTTTCAGACAGGAATTCAGAAAGTGGAGCACTCCCTAATCTTGTGATTTTTTTTCTGGAGTAGAGGTCTTCTTCCAATGATTTTAGAAGCTTGTCAAAAAGAGATGTGAATCTTAAAAGCTTCACATTGAATGTGTTCTGTCCAGAAATACTTCTAAATTTCATGGTAGTTACTGTCACTCCTAATTTAAACTCGTGTTCTTCTGTGTTTCAGTTATCCTGAGTTGCAGTCTTTTGCTTGGCATAGAGGAACTACAAAAATACATAAAATGAAACCAGGAGGCTATGAAGACACCTAAAATCAGGGCACTGCATTTCTAACTCCTTTTTTATTTTAAGAAGCAGGAACATCAAATTGAGCAATCTTAGCTTTTTACTTGGTATAAAATGCAGGGTCTGTATTAACATCTCTCTGGATGGTAAGATATGGACCAATATTTTCATCTGCTTTAAAGTTTAGATTGTAAATAGCAGGGGCAGTAATGTCTGTGTCTCACTCAGGGTCACAGGGAGCTATCTCAACCTATTGGAAATCCCCAATGATCGTAACTCTCCTGAAGATATTGCATTCCCTGTTTTTATGAAATCTAACTTACAGTTAGTAGGATAATATATAATAATATTGCAAAAATATAGACCTAAATGAACTGTATTTCATCAACAGAAAGCTCAGAAGATTTGCACCAGAAAACCACATGTCAGGCAAGAAGTTTAACCTTTTTATTTAGAGAGAGAGAAAGTTCAGGAGACATCAGCTTCAAGAAAAACATGATTATGAGACCAGTGATTTGAATGTACATATGTAATTCTGTTTGGATAGATACCACTTAGTGAGCTCATTAAATGTGAGGGAAAAGATGATGATTTTCATTTAGAGAGAGGCTCTGGTGCTTTGTGGACAAATGAGGTGTGGCAGAGCCCACGCTGTAGAGTTGCTATCAATCTAGGATAGGAATAATTCCTGAAAGGAAACACAGAAAAAAAAGGGAAAACATCAGCCAGCAGTTCTAGACAGTATGCCATCATACAGTGGAGGGATGCTATCCACTAATTCTGAAGGTAAATAATGACTTCTCAACATTCTAAGCATTGATAAAAAAATACTTAGAGAATCATGCAATCATCATCATATTCCATAAAAACAGGTAAGAAATATTTGCTGTAGTTGCATAATATGTACAATGCATATAATATTTCACATTCATTTGTGTGAATCACAGAATGGAAGGTGTTGGAAGGGACCTCTGAAGCTCTAAGACTAGGCCCCTGCTGGAGCATTTCTGTGTAATGTAAGAGACAATTACCAAGAAGCAGTTTTCAACTGGGAAAAGAATATCAATGAATGACCAATCAGTGTTAACTGTTTTTCAATCTTTACATTTCTCTTAAAAAAAAATAAAAAAAGGCCTTGCTTCAGAAATATTTTAATTTAGATCTCCAACCTCACAGCACTCACAGCAATAATAAAGAGTGAATAGGAAAGGGAATAATTCATCAAGAATTCACTGGCCGAATTTTGTTTGCCAACATGATTTAAGCAAATATTAATAAAATTCAAAATCTGTTCACATCTGGTCTTGGGCAGAAAGTTGGACCAGTTTCATCAGACTTTATAAGCAGTAATTTGTCCAATTCTAATTAAAATCCACTGAAGTAGTGATCACAGAGCAGTGTTGGATTGGAATGAAATAAGAAACAATAATTTAAAACATAAATTGTAGGCATCTCTTTTCCCATTTTGCTGTACCAATAAACTGACTTTTATTTGAAATAGATTAATATTGTTATTTAATTTCTAGGATTTCTGTAAGTGAAGGAATGATAAATACATCTTTTATAATTGACATGAGAGAGAGCTTATGAGTGAAGGGCTCGATATTCCAGACACAATTCCACTGAAATAGCAAGAAAAACATTTAAGTACCGTATGTTGTATACAGTATAATAATAAATGACAGATACCCTGCTTGGTAATGTATTAGCAGTGTGCCCAGGTGGCCAAGAAGGCCAACGGCATCCTGGCCTGCATTAGGAATAGTGTGGCCAGCAGGAGCAGGGAGGTCATTGTGCCCCTGTACTCTGTTTTGGTTAGGCCACACCTTGAATACTGTGTCCAGTTCTGGGCCGGTCAGTTTAAGAAGGACATCGAGACACTTGAACGTGTCCAGAGAAGGGCAACGAGGCTGGGGAGAGGCCTTGAGCACAAGCCCTATGAGGAGAGGCTGAGGGAGCTGGGGTTGTTTAGCCTGGAGAAGAGGAGGCTCAGGGGCGACCTCATTGCTCTCTACAACTACCTGAAGGTGGTTGTAGCCAGGAAGGGGTTGGCCTCTTCTCCCTGGCAACCAGCACCCGAACAAGGGGACACAGTCTCAAGCTGCAACAGGGGAAGTTTAGGCTGGAGGTGAGGAGAAAGTTCTTCACCAAGAGAGTGATTTGTCATTGGAATGCGCTGCCCGGGGAGGTGGTTGAGTCGTCGTCCCTGGAGGCGTTCAAGAGGGGACTGGATGTGGCACTTGGTGCCATGGTCTAGTCGTGAGGTTTGTGGTTACAGGTTGGACTTGATGATCTTCCAAGTCTCTTCCAACCTTGGTAATACTGTGATACTGTATCACCTGAAGGTGTCCAGTTTTTAATCAGTTTAAAGCTTTTGCTATGTAGAATATACAGAATTATTTAAAACTGGATTACCTTTGGCTTAATATGCAGGTTCTTTACTAGTATAAAATTAGACATGTTTTGCAGAGCTCTTGGGAGCTGAGGCCACCTGACATGGACAATCTCTCATTTATGGGATTTGAGTTAAGTGTCAACTACCAAAGCAATGTGTCTGCATTCTGAATGCCTGTTAAGTATTGGCTCTTGCTAGCATGTCATATCTGTGAGTTGTTTGACAGAACACTAATTGGAAAGGGTGATAAGAGTACGGGAAAAAGCTCTTATAGTTTATTAATTTGAATGGTTTTGTTGCAGTTGGCTGGGAGTGTTGCTGGGTACTGTTTAATTCACCAACAGAAGCAAAGTCTGCAAGTTTCTATCTGCTGTTGGAACTTGTTTGCCAGCTTTCTAATTAAGGAATTCAAAATGGTGAGTAATGCCTAATAATAATTCTTGCAAAAGACACAAACTTAAAGCTCTCCTGTAAATAAATGTCTATTGTCTATAAAACTTTCTGCCCTTGTTCCTCGCTCTTCAGTGGCTTACAATAACACATCCTCCCACAACAGGGATTGTGTTAATTTAGTTTTATGATTTATCTTCATACAGTGAAAAGATATGAAGTTACTGAAATTCTTTTAAATGAAGATTATTTCTTTTAAGTGTAGCTCAGTTTTGCAGTTGAAGAGTGAATACATTAGCTTTTTTATTTTTCTTCAAATTTAGCACAGATTATATTGGGAGGCTCTCTACAGCAATCTGCATAACCTAGAAAATGAGCTCAAGCTACTAAATTCAAAGAATCTTCATCTTTTACTTAGGCTTAAACCAACTAAGAAAAATTGGACTTATCCTTTTGTCAGGCATTGACGCTTAAGTGTTGACCTTACATGCTTAGTACATAACTAGAAGTACTGCACTTTTAAAATGTTGAAACATTTAAATCTCTCCCCAAAAAAATAAGTCCATGTCATAGAAGATGAGGAAAATTTAAAACAGGCTAAAGATCATAATATTTAGAGTCATGTTAATCATGAATATCATGAATGAAAAGAGATTCAAAAGTAAACTCTATCCAAATAAGGTTATGCTATAATGTATATTTGTGTGCAGTTAAGTAAATATCCAGGGTATAATTCTTAGGTAGGGGTCAGTTGGGAGGTTGTGCATTGTAAAGCAAATTTGATCCTCGCTAGTGGGAAGAAAATAATATTTCTCCCTGCTGTTTTTGTTTGTTTGCTTGCTTGTTTGGTGTTATTTCCAGCCGAGTCCTCAAATGTCTGTCTATTCTTTGCTGCTGCAAAATTCACGTTATCAGGAGTCTCTTGATTAAAGAATGAGTCAAGTAAATTTGTCCCACTGTTCTAGTTGGTAAATGTGCCACTTACTACAAGGACATCCCAATAATAACATTACACAGCTCTGTGATTAGACTCACATATAGCAGGGAAACACCAGACTCTGGAAATTAAAGTATGGGATTTAAAAATTGTACCTATGACTTCAGGTTCCTGAGCATTTAAGGCTTCATAAAGCCTTCCAGTTTATTTGACTTAAAATGCTAAGAAAAAGAAAAGGTCTGCTCTGTGTGTGAACACAACCTATAGATGTAAGAAGGTCTTTTTCCACAGTATTGACAAGAATTTATGCAGGTAATTCAGAGAAAAGTAACAGCATTGGTGGGTAACCAAAATTCGTTAAGCTGGCGAGGTGAGAGGTGAGGAAGGCACAAGCAGAGATGTGTGCACACAGAAATACCGTGGGTTTTGAGCAGATGGAAGCTCTTTGAGAAGACCCCAATACCATTTATTCTTTTTGGTAATAAAATTCCCCCTTCCTGCTGTGAACACATTATTTAGACATGATAATTTTTAAAGGTGTTTCCAGATGATGAATAGCTACCACGACTTTCATAGTACCTTCTATGCTTTCTAAGCAAAGACTGCTGAAAGAATGTTAAGCAAGAATGTTAGCAATTTTGGTCCCATCATAGTATCAGTAACAGGGTTGGAAGGGACCACAAGGATCATCTAGTTCCAACCCCCTGCCATGGGCAGGGACACCCCACACTAGATCAGGCTGGCCAGAGCCTCATCCAGTCTGGTATCATAGTATCAGAGTATCATAGTATCAAGATTAAGTCAATTAAAAATGTTGCTTAAGCCACATTTTGCTTCCATTTTGTAGCACCAATCCTTTTGAAAAGTAGAAACTGATTGTGACTTCACTCTCATAGGGCCTACAATCAGTCAAAAGGAGTGCAATCCTGTCTGTATATTGACACACTATCCAAGAAATACTTTACGAAAGCTCTCTCAGAAGGACAGCAGAGCAAGGCAAATGTGAAGATATGTTGATCTAGATGGATATGTTTATATCCCCTGAAAATTACTATAGCTGAGCAAATGGATCCAAGGTTCTAGCACCATTGAGAGGACAATCCTGATTTGTGAAGGCCAACACTGCATTGTTATGAATGTCCTGAGTAACCTAGCTGACAGTAAATCTGATGAGAGTCAAAAAGCAGTCACTAGAAATTAGATGGGTGCCTTAATGTTTTATTGAAGAGGGAAAAGAGAAATGGGAGAGTTTCGGAAAATGAAGACCTAAAGGATACTAGGCCTAATTTCAAGTGTTAGCAATTAGCAACAACTATGTATCAATTACAAAGTTATTACCATATCTCAGATTTTAGCTGGGATAAATGAGATAACATCTTTTCTATTCAGGCACTTTGTCTAAGGAAGCTTTGTTGACTTGTTCTAAAAGCATCTAAAGTTAGAGTCATTCATAATATGGTGTAATATAATCTTGGCAGCATTAATTAAACTCAAGAAAGGAAGCAGGAGCCAAAACAGTAAATGAGGGATGTTTCCCAAAATTTGTTGTCTCATGTGTTTACCTTCCCACCCAAATGGTTCTAAACAGCATCTAATCTTTCAAGTCAAAACAGTAATGTTTACCAAATACAAACCAGTTTGCCTTACTTCTGTTTCCTTACATTACCTCTGCTCACAGATTTTGTAACGCAGTCGCATCCAAATATCTCTGGTTTGCAATCTGTCCAAAATAGAAAACTTTCTGATGCACCTGTTCTTCCATCTATTATGCATTATAAATTGTCCCTCTTACTCTGCAGTTCATTTTGTTTTGGAAGCTTACCCACTGCTCCAAAGTTGTTTCTACAAAGTTGCAGCAGTGAACGAAATATTGAATAAAGGCTGTGCTACAACGGTAAACATTTTAAACGCATATTTCATCTAAAATCAAATGTACACTTCTTATTGCATTTGGTTGCTGCACAGATTGCAAGGCTTGTGTTCTTTCCGAGCACAACATCAATAAGCTATTTTCTCCAGCAGCTGCTCACAAGTTTGGTTTGTTGTGAATGTCAACCATGGAAAGCTACTTCAGTATCGGATCTCACTGATGGGAAAAAAACCAACCAGCCAACCAAACAAAAACCCCACAACCAACTCAAAGCCACGAGGATGATCAGAGGGCTGGAGCACCTCTCCTATGAGGACAGACTGAAAGAGTTGGGGATGTTCAGTCTGGAGAAGAGAAGGCTCAGAGATGACCTCATTGTGGCCTTCCAGTATCTGAAGGGGGACTACAAGAAGGCTGGGGAGGGACTTCTCAGGCTATCAGGTAGTGATAGGACTAGGGGGAATGGAGTGAAGCTGGAGGTAGGGAGATTCAGGTGGGATGTGAGGAGGAAGTTCTTCACTATGAGAATGGTGAAACTCTGGGATGGGTTGTCCAGGGAGGTGGTTGAGGCCCCTTAAACACCCTGGAGGTGTTTAAGACCAGGCTGGATGACCAGCCTGATCTAGTGCAGGGTGTCCCTGCCCATGGCAGGGGGATTGGAACTAGCTGATCCTTGTGGTCCCTTCCAACCCTGACTGGTACTATGATACTATGATTCCTTGCAGTTATTGTTGGGCATTTTCTGGTTAAAGATATTGCCAGTGTCTAATAGCTAAGATTCAAAGAAGCCTTGAAAACATTTTATTTTGATTTTTATAGTCAGTTTTGTAATTTCTGTCATGATTCTGCTTATTTTTTTAGTTTCTAATTAAAAGAAATATTTTTCCCATAGTGAACTTTTTACTGAATTTATAAATCTGTGTGCAAATGTTCATATATATATACATGTATTTGCATGCATATACACTTATGTTTGTATGTAGATATATGTATTTAATAGTTACTTGAAAAGCAACACTATTTTCATCTTCTGTGACAATGACAGAAATGGGAAATTCCCAAACAGTGAATCATTGGTAGCATTGGGCTGGCTCTTAGAGGCTGATGTTACCCTTGGCTTGTGAAAATTCAGTGTGAACCTCTCATACCAGGGAAATAGTCTAGCAAACAAGATTTTAGAGTAGAACAGAATAGAATTAACTAGGTTGGAAGAGACCTTTGAGATCAAGTCCAACCTATCATCCAACACTATCTAATCAAGCACCCCATCCAGTCTCTTCCTGAACATCTCCAGCGATGGTGACTCCACCATGTCCCTTGGCAGCCCATTCCAGTGGCCACTCTCTCTATGAAGAACTTCTTCCTAACATCCAGCCTAAATCTCCCCTGGCACAGCTTGAGACTGTGTCCTCTTGTTCTGGTGCTGGTTGTCTGGGAGAAGAGACCAAACCCCACCTGGCCACAACCTCCCTTCAGGTAGTTGTAGACAGCAATAAGGTCTGCCCTCAGCCTCCTCGTCTGCAGGCTAAGCAACCCCAGCTCCCTCAGCCTCTCCTCCTAGGGCTGGTGCTCCAAACCCCTTCCCAGCTTTCTTGCCTTCTCTGGACACGTTCCAGCTTTATAGTTACTCAGTTGTTCTCTAGCCTTGATTCAGCATTCCACTCAGGACTAAGAAGGCTTCTGCAAGAAAAGTTTTCTAGCAAAAGTCTGATGTCTCATAAATTTCTGAGCAATCTTTTTCCCACTAAATGGCATTGTTGGGAAAAAAAAAAAAAAGGTGCCCAATGAGTTATAAGAATGCAGGACTGAGTCACACACATATGTGTTGGCCTCTGTTCTATGGAGGGTCACTTTCAGACAACAAAAGTAGCCTTGGAAGTTGACGATGTTGCAGGGAACGTCTGTAAAGTACTGAAAAACACCTCAGAGTTGATTCAGTTTTGCCAGATTTGATTCCTTCCAAAACATTCCTTATGTGTAAGACATTTTAGATTTAAAAAGCTCTGCTATTATTGTTTAGGGTGAGGTAATATTGGCAGATGCAGACTTTAAGGTGACTATTTGCTTCAGCCAAATCCTTGTTCAAAGCTATGTGAACCAGTCCAAAGGCTGAAGTACTGTTTATCCTGTTTCCACCAACCAGAGCTTTCATTTTTTTAAAGCACATTCCTTATGACAACTCTAATTCCTTATTAATTCCAAATGCTTATAGCTCCCCTTCACTTCCTTATCTGTTTTGTGCACAAGTGTATAAACACTCTCTTTTTATTATTTTTTTTTCCCCAAGCCCACCAATCAAAGTAGCACTTGGGATGTAGCATACTTGCATTGGCTGAAACAAAGAAAATGTTCAAGTCTTGCAAAGTCCTTGTATTGCTGAAGTTTCCTACTAATTAAGTAGCTCTTTATGCCAACTCTAAAAACACAAGCAAACTTCACTTTTGGTGGGGCATGTTGAAGATGATAACCAGAGGCAGCATCTATAAGAAATGTCCTACTGACAAAGAGATTTACTTCTTTATTCTTTGGTTTTACTTTATTTCACCAGTCATTGGATAGGAAGTGTACAGGTAAGTAGGTAACAGGTAAAACTGGTTGCAAACTGAAGTAATATTTCAAGTGATGTTTTAAGAAAGTCATGCTGTGGGTTTGTTGAAACATGAACAATGCATTTGGAAACTGAATCTACTGAAATACAGACACATTTGCATTTGTGAATGTCAAAGAGAAATCTAGTCTTCCACTGTGTGAAGGTGTCAATCAGTTGTCATCAGCTTACTGATGGGAAACTCCTGCATTGGGGCTTACTACAGTGATCAAAAGTCATTTTAGAATTTTTTCAGCTAGTTTTTTTTCAGGCCTGTTTTTCAGGCTGGTTGTTTTGGTCACAAACTGATACAGTCCTTTCAACAAATTTTATGACAAAAAACATCCTCTTACCCCATGCTGCAAATGCAGTGTTACGGATCATAACAGATGGTGGTTTAGAGTGAAGATGTACTAAACTACTCTGAAAGTATAGTTACTGGGATACTGTGTGGTGACAGATGTTACTAAAAGCTTATGAGTTTGGTTTTTTCTATTTCATTTGTTGTAGGTTTATAGTGCATTTCATGCAGTTTGAAGCAACGTAAACTTGGATAAGGTTGGATATAGAACAGTACAGAATAGAATAGACCAGGTTGGAAGAGACCTTCAAGATCGTCGTGTCCAACCTATCATCCAACACCACCTAATCAACTAAACCATGGCACCAAGCACCCCATCAAGTCTCCTCCTGAACACCTCCAGTGATGGTGACTCCACCACCTCCTCGGGCAGCCCATTCCAATGGGCTATCATTCTCTCTGTGTAGAACTTCTTTCTAACCTCCACCCTAAACCTCCCCTGGCGCAGCTTGAGACTGTGTCCTCTTGTTCTGGTGCTGGTTGCCTGGGAGAAGAGAATGTTTGCCTCATGGAGATTATTGGACGTTCCTTAGTTTTCAACCACTAAATTATTTAAATTTCCCTTTTCTAGTAAGCATTTGAGTGAAGAAAAACAAACCAACCAACCCTCGCCCCCCCACCCAAAAAATCCCAAACAAAAAAGACCCCCAAACCCTGATAATATACACCTCCATTTTTATTCCTGCAGAAAAGAAATGTCTAAAGGCAACGATAAGAAGAATTCCAAAGATGAGAAAATTATTAGAGAAGGGAAATTTGTACCCATCTGTGCAGAGTTGGAGTTTGGCAGAGCAAATGGGAAAGGTAACCCTTAACTGACAGCTCTATACTGAGAAGGAACCTGTTAACCAGAGCAGTTTAAATTGAGACAGTGTTAGTTGGAATGCTACAACTGACCTGAACCTTTTCTCAGTTTCAGAGAAAAACTTTTAGACTTTTTCCACAACCAAGCTGAACTGAGTGTATAAATGCTGAGGAAAATGATGCATTTCATACAGGTTATTTTTGCCTGGTTTTATTTATGCCTTGTCAACAGCCAGCTGTTGCCTCAAAATAGACTAACCAGGGAATCCTGTGCAGAAAAGTTTGAAAACTGCAAGCAAGCTAGCTATAAGAATGTATTATACCGGTGATTTTGGGATACCATTTTGGTTAAGCTATCTGATTTAAGTTTTCTATTTTCCGATCCAATCTAGGTTTGCTAGGTTGAGTTGGCAAACACATTCAGGTACATCAGGGCAGACTCTCTGGAAAGAATGGCTCAGGCTGGTAAGTGGACTGATTCTCAAGCACTGTATTCTCTGGCATCAGTAGAGTTAAGTTTAAATGAAAAGGTACATATTTACTATCTTCTTCTTCAGTCTCCATTTGCCCCATTCCTCTGGTTATCTTCTGCCACCTCCAAGGTGAGGAGAAAGTTCTTCACAGAGAGAGTTGTTGGCCATTGGAATGGGCTGCCCAGGGAGGTGGTTGAGTCACTGTCCCTGGAGGTGTTCAAGAGGGGTTTGGATGTGGCACTTGGTGCCATGGTTTAGTAGTCATGAGGTCTTGGGTGACAGGCTGGACTTGATGATCTTTGAGGTTTTTTCCAACCTTATTGAC
This sequence comes from Picus viridis, assembly GCA_033816785.1. Taxonomy (NCBI): domain Eukaryota; kingdom Metazoa; phylum Chordata; class Aves; order Piciformes; family Picidae; genus Picus; species Picus viridis. The sequence continues at coordinate 11,425,058 of CM066581.1, read as the reverse complement.
TCTATGATTCTAAGTTCTGGAAATTGCAGATAGCAGCTGAAAGAGCACCTGCTTTCTAGATCAAGGTATGCATGTACAAAGTGGGAAAAGATACTCTGACCCTCAGAAAATGAAGATGAGTTTCTAAGGAAAACAAAACAACAGAACTCTCAGAATCAGCAGGAGCAGGGGCTGTAAGTGTGAAACAGAGATAGAAGGTAGTCTATAGAAGAAGTTCAGTTAGTTTTGTGGGACTGAAAATATCAAACATATTCAAATGTGTGAGTGCAATGGCAAGAAAGTAAATTTTTATAATAGAAAATACAGTTTCATAAAGAACAAAACAACCAACAACATACACACAAAAAAGTTGTATAGGGTGGAGGGATCAAAGACAATCAGACAAAATGAAGGGTAAGTTTTGAAGAACCTCCAGTGGGACAGCTGAAAATAAACTGCCTTTAAATATTACAAGTCAAAATAGCTTCCCTTCTTTGTGAGCAGTTCTTAGAGTCAAGGGGAACATTTCTGTAATGCTGCCATTGTACATGATAATTGTGTCTTCAAGAAGAAAAAACCTGAATGCAGACAGGGTTTTATGATTAAACACTACATCAGTAAAGCTATTCTGCTCTTACACTGGTTGTAAGCTAACACTGACCACCCCAACGGTATTGTTGATACTGCTATTTGTAGCACTCACAAGCTTAGAAACAAGTTTGTGTATCTAACCTTCCTCAGGGAGACTGCAGTTTTGCTTTTGGTCAAGAAGCAATTAAAGACTGCAAGTGAAGTGGTTTTAGGCAAAACTCGATCAGCTTAAGTATCAAGTAAGTATTTCCTTTCAAAATTGTAGCACAGTTTCCAGAACCAGAACTCTGTCCACAGCACAGGTTTGTAATTGCATTCTTCATTAGTGTTTTGCAAGAGTACATCTTTGCTGGTATACTTAATGGACAGATTGTGATTCTAACAGTGTTCTTGCTAAAAACTCATTAAATGCCAGTAAATATGAGAAGAATGAAAGAAAGTAGAAAGATTAGAGGGGCAGTGATGATCCAATAGAAGAAAAGCACATTTTCATTCACTATGTAAACAAAATTGCAATTGCCATTTCTGTACTTATATATCAACGGCAAATAACTTGTCTGCAAGGAGAGCATTTTATATCTGTATGCTGTAACTTCGTGGGCATGCAGGCAGTGGGTAAGATGCAGCAAGTATTAAATGGATAAATATGCATAAAGATTGTATTTGTCTGGGCAAGATACAGAAGCCTGGCAGAAGGGATCTTGGTGACACAACACAGCAAGCTCTGTGTGTCTTGTTGGATTAAAGGCTAGATTTGTGTCTTAGCCAATATAATGTCATGTTGAGTTATGTAAATCCCGTCACAGAAATGCAAACACAATGCAGCAGCAGCATTCTTTGGCATGGGCTCTTCAGCTTTTTTCCTGAAACCAATTTGATGTCTTTCTACAGATTGTTTTTTCCCTTGCAGCACAGCCACGCTGTTAGTCGAATTCAGTTCTTTCTTTGCTGAATTATTGGGATGTAAATCCCATAGTTTAATATCTACAATCTTTATTTTTCTTAAGTGCAATTCCTTAGGACAACTAGAAAGTTGATATCACAGTAAGAAATGAAAACTGTATTATTCAGCTGAGAAGGCAAGTAACATTCTTATTCAGCTACCAAATACTTCAAGGCAAAATCTGTTTAAGGCAAAAATCCTGAGTGATAGTAGGATATAAGCATTCATATAATCAGACAGATTTTCTAATGTGGCTTACAGAGACTGCAAATGCTGAAGACCAGACTTAACCAGTTGCTGAGCTTAGTAATGCCATTCTTCAAACAATCAAAGATTGTCTTATGTGCAGGCTCAGGCTGGTTCAGAGTGCACGAAGAAGGGAAAGCAGCCCCTGGTCTTATTTCACTTCTTTCCATAAGTGGATAGCAAGAGGACAGAGCCAGACAGGTGATGAAAAAGACAAGCTAGTGCCTGCCTCTGTGCAAAGCAACAAAAGAGGGAATCTCCAAGCAGAGAAAAAGGGACTGAGGAGCAGAATAAGGTAGCAGTTCATAATATCTATGAGTGAGTGGAAAGCTATTCTCTTATGAGGTGTGCTGTGACTGTCAATTTCTCCTTAGCTTAAGGGATCCTAATTATGGTTCTAATTCAGCCATAAGTGCTAGAGGTGTAATCCAGCTCTGCTAACTTGCCATTTCATAACAAACTCTAAAATAATTTTAGGGGTGAAAGTTCAGACTTTGAGCACAGTTTTTGGATGCAAGCTTAAATGATACCTTCAAGCTATAATGCCTACAGGTGTCTTAGTTTTATAATGTTAATGTTAAGTGTAATGTAGCTAACATAGTAAGGAGTTTTCTTTTGGGTCAGCATTTTAGGGCCAGTGCTGTACATGACAGCTATTTTGAACATCATGAAAAAAAGGATTTATTTTTTTATTTAAATGTTAACTTGAAGCTGTGTGGTGCATCCACAAAAGATTAACTGAGCATCAAGATCATAGCACAATGTTTCATTTCCTTTATAATATCTTTTATGATGAATGTGAAGTAATTTATCAGTGCAAAAATGTGAGTATAGCAGCATTTAATTTGCTATCATTCTTTGGTTTTATAGATCTGCTTGCACTTACCTCTGTGTTGAGGAATGTTGAATAGCTGTGTGGCATTTATAACTTCTCTTTCCAAAGCCACTTTCAGTTTATAGTAAAATAGAAATGAAAATGAAATGTTATGTTGGGCAAGTCAGCATTGGCTTTCAAAGGGAGTAAATATTTTCCACTGGCACTATAATTTTCATGCCTTAAATCTTTCTTCTCAGAATATTTTGGTTTAGTAGACTGCTTTGACACTAATCATATGTAACAGTTGTTTGCAAATGTGCAGCAACACTGTCTGCTGAGATCTGTAAAAGCACTAATAGCTTCCGGAACTGTTTGATGCTGGAACTGTAGGTTGATTGCAACTGTTGGCAGTGATGAAAATGAGCATCAAGCTGAGACAGTCCAAGATTGTCCTGATGTTGAAGGATTATCCACTTCCACAAAAGACAACTAATTGGAACACTCAATCAATGATTGAGCTTTGAAGTCACTGGTTCAGGGCACAGGTGAGATGATTTGTCTTGCTTGTAGATATTAGATCACATGAACCCTACATAATTTAGCGGCCTACCACAAAATAATAATTTAGTCCCAATTCATCAAGGTCTTATTGTTAGTACATGGAAGCAATTCAAAGGTGTATTAATATTATTTAGGAACTGACTAGAGCTTTATAGAAGCACATTTGCACTTCCTTACTGTGAAAAACATTAGATGTTTCTGGACATTTTTTAAAGGCAATATGCACAGTAGCATCTTCTCATGTGCTTCCTCAGCCTCATCAGAAGGTAAACACATCCTGATGAAGCCTGCCATGTGGTTCTGAGAACAGATTCAGCCCTTCAGTTGTAAAATGTGTGTCATTGTCTATCTTCAGCCAACATTCCATTTAAAATATGAATATACATTATTTTTATATATTATTGAAGGGTTCCTATTAAGTTTGAAATAAGCCTGTGTGTAAGATGATGTAATTAAATCTAAAATATATGTATAGTATAAACTTATAAATATAAAAATATAAAAAATAATAATGGTAGAGGCATTAATTTTTAAGAAAACTGTGTCTTAAAGCAAGGAAAAAATAACTAGAAAAAAAAAAAGATCCATGTCCTTGCACTTCAATTCCCATGTAAGTGTAAAATTGAAGTCAAACCATCAGGCAAAAGGAGGGGAGGTGAGGAGGGAAAGAGAGAGAAATGATAGGCATTGTTTAGCTGTCCTAGAGTACGACAGGTTCTGTGAAGGATCTGAGTCACTTACAAATAGGAAGATATGTAGCTGCCTTCAGATGGGATCCAAAACTCCTGAGGGAAATGACTGAATACATGCTCTTGGCATGACTGCTCATGGCAAGAGCTAGCCAGCAGAAGTGAATGAGTTCCATGAAGTACTTCATTAAAGACATGGTTCCATATACCCTGGAACCTGACCAAGAAAGTCAATAGCCTCTCATGGGCACAGCTGGCCTTTACCATCAGAAACTATCAACACTGTTGTGTCAACATTTCCCTCTGCTAAAAGGACTTAAAACTTGTGGGGAATGGAAGATAAAGTTGTGGATTCATTTTCTTTTAACTCTGAGGGTGTCCAAACTACTTTTCCATTCAGTGTTCAATTATGTTCTGAGAATTGCTATTCAAACCCCAGGAGACATAATGGAGAAATCCTTAGCTCCTTGAGCTTTATTTGGAAAAACACAACATAGGAGCTGAGCTGATGCTGAAGACAGTCATGCCTGAATATTTGCAGAAACAAAACTGAAGAATTTCAGTAAACCTAAATGAGCATTCGTATATTATAAACGTGAGAGTGCACATTGAGAGCTCAGGTTGAGCTTGCAGCCCGGAAAGCCAATCAGATCCTGGGCTGCATCAAGAGAAGTGTGTCCAGCAGGTCAAGGGAGGTGATTCTCCCCTCTACTCAGCTCTGGTGAGACCCTACCTGGAGTACTCCCTCCAGTTCTGGAGCCCCTATTACAAGAGGGATATGGATGTACTGGAACATGTCCAGTGAAGGGCCACGAGGATGATCAGAGGGCTGGAGCCCCTCTCCTATGAGGACAGACTGAAGGAGTTGGGGCTGTTCGGTCTGGAGAAGAGAAGGCTCCCAGGTGACCTCATTGTGGCCTTACAGTATCTGAAAGGGGACTACAAAAAGGCTGGGGAAGGACTTCTCAGGCTATCAGGTAGTGATAGGACTAGGGGGAATGGAATGAAGCTGGAGGTGGGGAGATTCAGGCTAGATATGAAGAGGAAGTTCTTCGCCATGAGAGTGGTGAAGCCCTGGAATGGGTTGTCCAGGGAGGTGGTTGAGGCCCCATCCCTGGAAGTGTTTAAGCCCAGGCTGGATGAGGCTCTGGCCAGCCTGCTGTAGTGTGGGGTGTCCCTGCCCATGGCAGGGGGTTGGAACTAGATGATCCTCATGGCCCCTTCCAACCCTGACTGATTCTATGATTTTAAATTGTACCACCCATGTTAGGTGGAACCTAACACTTGTATAGTTTTAATTGAATATTTACTCAGTTTTATGGATGTATAACAAAAAGAAAAAAACAGTAAGAGAAATTGAGACTGGGAATATAAATACAGAATTTGGTAGGATGAGTTCATACAAGTTATTACAGAAAGAAATTTGTGGGGCTTTTCCTTGTTGTTTTTATTTACTTAGTTTTATAATGACAATTAAGAAAGTTAGAGAAACCCAGGGGGGAAAAAGAAGGCATGAAGGAATCTCTTTTGCCTGTTTTGTTAGAAATTGGGTATGCTAGGATCTTTTTATGGAAATCTGTCATATTCTTGGTTTCTTTCTCAAAAAGAAATGTATCCAAAAATCTCTGAAAAATGCTATGAAAATTAACCAGAGTTTGTTTTCATAATTTGAATTTAACTTAATTATTTTTAAGTAAAAAACAGCTATAGCAACAATGCAGGGGAAAAAAAATCAGTATTCAAGAGCAGGAAAATTAAAGATTGTCACTGTCCTGAACTTCACACTTTTATGAAATACCACTGTTGGTTTTGGGTCATAAGAATGATGACTTCATTTGCAAAAGAGCAATGAATCATACATAGAAAGTTTGGGGGGAGAAAATGAGCTTTCATCTACCCATTTCTTTATTATTAACCAGAAAAGTTATTGCCTTATCTTGGAAACCTCCACTCCATCTGGAAGCTAGTCCATGGTTGGAGGATCTATGAATATATGCTTCAGTGGAAGAAATACATTTGTGAAAGCATCACACCTGATATATGATGCACTAAGCTTTGATTTCATGGCCTCATGCAGACCGCACAAATATCACTCAGTGCAGCTTTTACTAGGAAATGACATTCAGGAATGGATGAATAGGAGCTAAAATTCAAAAGCTTACTGTCTGTGTTTTAATTCACTTAGATGTTCTGAAGTTATACTTCTGATAGGATTAAAACCTCATTCTAAATGGCAATATGATGGTACACTTGAATATTTACCTCAGAGTTGTCTTTGGTGAAGAGTGGTTTTAATTTGAAAACACAGGCAGCAGCTGGATGCCTTAAAAAAAAAATCTAGTTATTTAAATCTGTGTGTAAGAAAGCAATACTTGGAGTTAACAATTGGACTAGATTTGAAAACAAAATAAACCAAATCAAGTTAAAACAAAACAACAAAAAAACTCAACCAAAACGACAAACGAACAACAGAAAAACCCACAACCCAAAATGGATCTGAGCCATATATCCTATTGATAGGCATTGAAGGTATTACTGAACTATGAAAGAAATTATAGCCAAGTTCAAGATAGTATACCAGGTAATGCTTTCACCCACCTCCTTCATGAGCACTGATTTTAGGTTCTACCATTTTGTCAAATTTTGGGTGACTTTCCACAGGATTCAGACGAGGTTCCCTTTGACAGCTCCTTGCCAAAGTTCAAAACCCCTGAAAAAGAAGCGAAGCGATAAAACCACTAAGGTAAAGGATTGGCAAACCACTTCTCATGAAGCCTCTTCGTACATTAACTTCCTCATCTCCTTCACCAGAAACAAAGGAACTATCTTTGTAGAAAATGCACATAACTAGGATGGGCTCATCCAAAGAGCTAAACTTTGGGAAACCTAATGGCAAGTGCTGGAATGTGGTGCTTTTCCTCATTTATTTACCACAGGTGCAACAATAGATTGCACATTAGCAGAATGAAATGATATAGATGCACTTCAGGACCAAAATTAACATGCTAGGCCTGGCATGGTTTCAGATCAGGACATATAGATCTATTGGTAGAAAAATTGTTTTCTTATAGAATAAATTGGTTGTTTGCAACGGTGATGATTCTAATTTTTCCTGGCTGAAGTGTTGGCATGTGTTTTCCAGTCTTTTCATGGCTTCCCTTTAGACTTCATCTTACAATGCAAATAGCCATTAATGTAATTACAGGTGGAAAATGTAATCATCTTTTATTTAAAAGACCCACTTGGGTGGCAGCTCATGCTATCAGATGATTGTATATGGTGTGCTGATACCAAAAACTGTAATTTAATATTTCAGTCTTTCTGAGTTGACTGAATCTAGTTAAAGATGGGCACTTTCAGTCAAGTGCATGCATTTCTTACAAAGGCTTTGTTGTGGATAAATTCCTCTCTGTTTTTTCCATAAACATATGGTTTCATCCTGCAATGTGTTGACTGTCACTTGGAATCGACATCTTTATAGATTGCGCCAGCCATATGATTTCTGAAAAGGAGTGTTTCAGCTTCTATTAATGTCACATAAAAGCAGTGAAAATGTGTTTAGGGAAATTTAATGATATGAAAAGTGTTCAATCTCACAAGGAACATTTACTAAGAAAAAGCTAATAGGTATAGCAAATCTTCCAAATGAAAAATAGAGAGGGAAAAGAAAAATGCAAACCACTCAATGTCCTGAAGTGCTATTGACTTTGTATAAATGCTGCAAATTTGTTTCAAAGCAAGACTATATGTTGATATGTCAGATAAACAGAACAAAGTGATGAATGAACACTTTACATATACTTAATGAATTAGTTTTAAAAAATACAAAATTGGTGTTAAAATATATATATATGTCTATAAATATAGATATCATCATAGTATCATAGAATCAGTCAGGGTTGGAAGGGACCACGAGGATCATCTAGTTCCAATCCCCCTGCCATGGGCAGGGACACCCTGCACTAGATCAGGCTGGCCAGAGCCTCATCCAGCCTGGTCTTAAACACCTCCAGGGATGGAGCCTCAACCACCTCCCTGGACAACCCATCCCAGGGCTTCACCACTGTCATGGTGAAGAACTTCCTCCTCACATCCAGCCTGAATCTCCCCACCTCCAGCTTCATTCCGTTCCCCCTAGTCCTATCACTACCTGAGATCCTGAGAAGTCCCTCCCCAGCCTTCCTGTAGGCCCCCTTCAGATGCTGTAAGGCCACAATGAGGTCACCTCAGAGCCTTCTTTTCTCCAGACTGAACATCCCCAACTCTTTCAGTCTGTCCTCATACAAACTAGAGTCTCTGTCAGTCTTTGGACTTACAAACTATATGAATGTGTATATATGAGTACAGAAAACATACATCTACATATTGCATATAGTGGCAACAGTGACATAGATCGGCTTTGTTTTGATTATTTTGTCACAACGCCATGCCTTTTAGTTTGATTTCCTACTGAGACTAGAGAATGACACTAGTCTAATAGATTAATTAAGTCTACTGCAAACTTTGACAGCTATGTTTAACTAGTAGAAAAGAGGAATAAATAATGTCAAGACTATGTTACAATCATCATGATATCATAACTTCGTTCCACAAATGTTATTTTGATGCTTTTTCTTATGGTGTTATCAGTTGAATGAAGTAATTTCTGGAGGAACTAAATCCTTATAATAAGATTTATTCCGGTTGTACCTGAAATTAGTACCTGAAACCAGTTCTCACCCTTTTTTTCTAATAGACATTACTCTAGCTTTCCACAGTTGATACATTTATTCATACAGCTAAAGAAGGCTGCCTAGAAATTTTAACAATAGGTAATCACCTTTGCAAGTACAAGTGTGTCAAATCTGAGCCTCTTTTTACTATTTTTAATATGATAGTTTCAACAAAGCATTCATCAAGGTCCCTCTGGAATCTCAAGTATTCAACATACTGATAGACTTTAGTGCTCTACATCCCGTAATAGTATGGACGTGAGACTTTATGATCTGTATCTGTTTTCTTTCTCTTTTTAATATAGTTTTCCATCCAGCCTTACAACTGAGAAGTGAAAGACTAACCGGAATGAGCTTTGCAGTTGAAGTAACCTTCAATTCTCAAAGGTAATGTTTGGTCTCTTCACCTCTGTGTATCTCTTTGCCTTCTGTTATTTCACTCTGAAGTTCAGGTAAGCTATTTTACAGATAGTAAAACTCTTAAAAAGAAAAGCAGCACACACTTCTTTTTCCTCTGCTTACACAGTCTGGAACTAATAGAAGATCTTTCCCAAAAAGTATTGTAAAGGACATAAGATCTCTTAGCTTTCATCCTTAGTGTCCAACAGATCTGGATTTCCTTTAGTCCCTGAAGTGAAGGAACACATCAATAACATCTCCCTGAATGTGCACAGGCATTTTCAAACTGCTTCCTGTTGTGATGGATAAACAAACTCCTTATTTTCAGTAATCTATAATCTATACAATAACAATGGATCTGCCATTGTAAGGTACTAAGGTACTAAGCAGCCTTAGTTTGCTGAGATGTTAAGTGCTTCACTTCTTTAAATGTGTTGGGGATTTTTTTGCAGCCCATTGGCTGTCACTAAGTTTGAAGGTATTACTCTATGAGAAATGAGTGTAAACATCATATTATAGAAGCACAAGCCATTTATTTAGTATTGTATTATTGAAATATTATAAATGACTGTGACAATAGTCTTCAAACATGTAACAGAAAAAAACTTAGAGAAAAAAAACAGAGGAACAAAACAAACAAACAAACCAAAACCAACCAACAACCCAACACCAAAAGAGCAGCAAAATTCAAAAGAAAGTAGCCTGTTACTTTAAAAAGGAAAATTAAAAACTAGGAAGCAGAAGTCAATGCCCCAGCTATCCCTGTGTGCATGAGTGCTAAAGTTAATTAATGTAACTTTAATTTATATTGAATTGCTATTATTAATAATAATACAAGTTCTTTGAGTCAAATTAACATAATGTTCGTATGTCAATAAACTCAAGAAGGCAAGAAAGGAACTACCAAGGGAATTGGAAAGTTTCGCTGTTTCCTTTGCAAAGCTAGACACTAAATTTCAAGCGCTGGCACTTTGAAAGGTTGTAGCTGCGTTCAGTTGTTTTGCACTGTTTCTGACAGTAAATGTCAGTGCCATGCTTGCTGGCCTTTTGAATGCAAAATGTTGCTTTATAATTTCTGTGGTCAGGCCTCTTACAGCTGAGATAACTTAATAAACACTTATTTGTAGATATTCTTTTACTATGTACAGTATGTGGCTTGATGACTTTCAGACAATCTCTGCTATTCACAGGGAACACAGCTGAGCAACATTAGCTTCAGATAGCTTCCACCTCCCTATTGTAACTGAAACATGTCAGAATCTAGAAAGTGACTGTCACCTTTATCTTTCAAATACTGTTGAGGCCATTTTAGCCTAAACTGGGGTTAACAGCCATAATGCAAGGTTTTGAGAAGTAATCTTTAAGGTAGGAGAGAGTACTACGAAAGAGGAGCTTGTCTTAGGTTCAGAATATAATCCACTAATGTACTCACTGGTTAAATCAGAAGTGTTCCTTCATCTTAGCTTGTGATATTTTTTCAGTCTTGCCTTAATGTAAGGTTCTGCTTGGCACGTGAGTCGCTACCTAACATGTCAGGAAAACCAAGTAACATGAAAAACTTTTCCCAAAGTATGTTTCTTTTATAGTGAATGAATGTTCATGGCCCTTCGTGCAGGCTTTCTGCCCACTCTTGGAGCAGTTGCTATACAATTTGGAGCTTGACGGCTTGTGTTGGCATGTATACGTGAGCAGTAGTGATGAAAAGAGTAAGTCAGTGGTTGTGAACAGGACCATCTAGGCTCTTAGGTTTTCTTCTAATCTATTCAAGATTACCCTTTAATTATGTTACTGGAATCCTTGCATTGGGTCTCAGATAAATGTTATCATTTGTAAAACAGATAGGGCTCCATAAATAACATGTATGCCATTTGAATGGAAATGCTTAGAGGGGAAAGCCTTGCGTTACTTTGAGGCAGCAGTCATTACATTATGCTGTGAGACAATGAGGAATGTCATTTTCCAGGGAGCCATCTCACCCTAGGTGGCAGCTGGGGATGATGTAAGTGCTGTATTTATCAGGACAGGAGTTTAAAATGATGAGTTTAGTTTAGTTTTGGTTTGGTGGGTTTTTTTAATGTAAAGTACATTTCAGTAAAATTCAAGACGGAAAATTACTATGAGAGAGTCTGCCAAGCAGTTCTTATACAAAAGCTATTATCCATGAAAAAACCCAGTGTTAGTATTGTGATTAAGGGTATATAGACCAGAGATTATGAAATCACGCTGAGCCTGGTATTAGAAAGTGTATACTCTGACTTGATTTTGGAACAGTGTTCAGAGAGGAAACAATTATGGCTCCTTAGCTTGCCGGCCTGCCTGACACTGCCTTCATATTTGAGGTATAAAGGATAAGTTTATGTAAAGGAATGTGTGTGAACTGCACTTCAGTGCCATTTTTGAGAGGACCAATAATTCCTTATAGGCCAGTTACCACTAGGTTATCTTGTGAGAAAATAAGCAAAATAATATGAGATAGGTAAAGCATCTGGACTTCTTCCTGAAGTGCCAGTGGGAGTTCTGTGAGAGCATCATAAATGACACTACGGTGCCTTCCAGGCGCATGCCAGGATCGTACCTTGTAGTCTCTCCCTTGTTACTTTGCAGAAAATCTTCGTCACAGGGTCCTACTACACTGTTGTCTCTACGTGGTCTGTAGCAAACAGAGGCCCAGGCACCATCTTCTAAGTGAAATGCAGTCTGTATGTCAAAGAGTTTCAGCTCTTCTCCCAGGGCACTTATCGCTCACTGTGAAAAAGGGCTCAATGCAATGGCATGTGACTTAAGAGGATTTCTCTGAGCCTCAAACTGGAATGAAGGGTTTGGCTCCTTTGATGAGGCTTTGAACCTCAACTTTATGCTTGCAAAGCCTGTGCTAGCACCAACACCTCCTCTCCATGCTATGAGTGTGCTTCAGGGAAGGCTAATCCACATTTTCATTCCATGAATTTAAAACTAAGGGGGCTTGCAGCAAGTGTTAAACTTTACCTTAGGTATTCAATAGTAAAAAAGCATCCATATGTCACTTTGGTTCCAAAAGTAGATAAGGCACTCAGCTGCATTCTTTAATGCAAATCCCTCTAAAACCTTATATGCCATTAGTAGTCTGCTAGTTATTTGATGAAAGAGAAAATTAACTTTTCAAAGAGCGAGGCAAAAAATAGAACTGAGTCTATTACACCAACCAATCCAATATTCTGCACAATGAGATAGTGTTTCTTTCTACTCATTATGCCTAGCAAAAGCAATCAACAGAAGCCTGAAATGATAATTGTATAGAAATGAGATCTGATTAAAAGTAGAGATGGGCAGGTATTGGAAATAACCCACCTATCTCTGGAAGAAAGTGCAAAGTCTGTACAGTGCAAGTGTTGGATTATTTAACTGAGCATCACAGGACTTGCTTTCTTTCTAGCAAATTTTCTGGGGATTAAGACAACTGTGATCATGATGGACATAAGTCAGTTTAAAAGTGGAGTAAACAACATGAAAATTAAAGCCGTGATATTTGTTTAACTCAAAGACTAAAATGCACATTAATGTTGTGATCTCTTCATGACTTATTGTACCCCAAAGCGTTCAGGAAGCTACAGTAAATCAGAAGCTAATTCTGGGTTACACCAAGGTTAATTAGAGAAAATTAAAATGGTATTGGATTTGCTCATAAATTCTGTAGCAACAGTTATTCACCCTTTGGTATTGGCATTGGATAATACAAAGCTATGCCATTCATGATCCTACGTTACACTTGCATTATGTGAAGGGGAAAAAATATTTCAGATACAGTTATTTGGCAATTGCTAGTGAGTGGCAAACTGTCAGGGAAATTGCTCTGTTAAGAATAAAGTGGAATAAATGGAAAAAGATAAGTGTGAGATACTTGTGTGTACTTTTCCACATACCCACAACCAAGCTGGAGACTCAGCATGTTGAAGATTAATTTGATAAATAGTGGCTCCTTTTCCTGCACATGCCACACTGCATCTGTGGAATATAGTGAAGGATGGAGGGAAAAGTCTTCAGAAGGGAAAGAGGGGAGTAGACCTAAAGTGTACCTCACTGCTGTCTTTCATAATGCAAGATGATTTACGTACGCTCCCTCTAAACTCTATGAAATGCTTCTTCTGTCTTCTAGCACAGTAACAGGATTTGGAAATTATTTTTGCATTTGTGTCTTTTAAAAATTTTTCCTTTGGTCTGCCTCTCCTCCTTCTCCATATCATACAAGGCAATACTTTTCCCTTTTGGGCTCCTATTTCCTGTGCTGCATAGGGAATAAATTTCAGTTTGTTTCCATAGGAGAAAGACCTGAGCTGAGAATCCTCATCGTGAAATCTTGGAGGATAGGTGAAAAATCTTGGGCAGCAAATTTTTCAGGTGCTGAAAATTACGAGGGTATTATGGCTGAGGAAGTGCACACAACTCCAGCCTGTGTTGCCATGACACAGTCCCAGAAATTTCAGGTATACTCTGTTTCTTTGACTTACCCTTACTGCCCCACTGGTCCTCATCTCCGAATTTTCTTGCAAAAAATTCACTGCTGTTCTTCCTTCAGCTTATATACCGATTAGGTTATGATAAACGTGGTTATTAATAAAAAGAATTCAATAATGTTTACATGCATTTAAAAGTTAAAGCAGACACACTAGGAGAATTGATTTGCAACATTTGCATTTACTTCTGACCATTGAAATTTGATGCTTTAATTTGGTCTTTAGAGTGGCTGCTCAAAGCTGATCACCCATACAAAACAGTGGAATCAGGCCTGTGAGATACAAGATAACAGAATGCAAAAGGATGTCAGTGATACAAAATAAGTGCTGTTCCTTACAAAACTGCAGGAACTATGCACTGCTTCCCATAAATATTTATCAAGGACCAAAATTGTGCAGTACTTCTGCCACAAGGGACTTGTATTCTAAAAGCAGTGTAGAAGGAGAAGGCTTCTATGCATTTTCTGTCTTTCTTTTACAGACACTACATATTCAAGATGACATCCATTTGCTACATTGCATTCAATTTACATATTTGACTGCTTCATCTGCATGAATCTCAATTATCCATCTTTGTGATGACTTGCCTCGTTCCTATTCTTCTGAAGGAACTATAATTTTAAGAAGGGAAGAAAGGAAAGAGGGGGGGAAAAAAGATAGTAAATTAAGGTTGTCGGGTCCCAAATGGCACAGTAATCCCGATTTGACATTCAGTATTGACAATAATCTTTCACAGCCTATAATTTTAAGGTTACCAAGTTTGTGTCCTTTTGGCCCTTGAGATGATGATTTTATGTTGCTGTAAATAAGAGAGTCCCATACAAACCACAATACATTTGTTTCGTACTGAGGTGTTGTCTGTTCTAGTCTCATTACTGCTATATGCCTATCATCTCAATTATACTGAATGTCTTCTGACTAACAGGCATGCAAAGAGGTAGAGAAGAGTTATTTTAAACTGATTTTGAGGTTTCCTAAAAAGATAACTGTCAGAAGTGTTGGGAGTTGAAGTAAACCAATTTAAAGTCACCTCATGTTACGTGAGATGCTCTATCCCATTACACGACACTGTAGAACTGCAAAAGTGGGTACATAAACTAGCGACTCCCTCCCACATTTACCTATCTGTATACCTCTGCGTCTGTGTACACAAACACAGATGTCAAGTCTACATCTATATGGTCAGGCCAACTCTGTCAGCACTCTTCAATCTCCATTTCTTCCACTTTTCCATGCATGTCTACAGGTTCCTTTAAAACAAGCATTTTCCAAGTTGCCACTGGATACTTCAGGAAAATGCATTGAGATACATTTTTGCTCTAGAAAACCGAGGGATGCTACTTCTTACAGGCAGTTGCATTTTAATGTAATAGAGGTGGCCAAATGGCAGCAAGGTCATAAACAGGCATTCCAATGTGCAAGGCCCATTGCCAGATGTAACAGATTTGTCTTTTGTGGGATTAATGTTCCACAATCACTTGTACCAATGCAGGTAATTGAATTTTCTTTTTATTTAGCAATTATTTTGGCAATGTGATTTCTATCCTAGCTTTATCAGGCTGGTATTCTATAAGTTAATTGTTTGTTTGTTTGTTAATAAAGTAATTTTCTATGACATTAAAGCACAAATGGACTTTGATAGAAAAGCTGTGTAAACACTGCAACAAAGATGGTTCCTGTGCAGGAATGGCACAGAAACAAAGTATAAATCAATATGCTGTGCACTGTTCTTCTTGCCAAAGTAACTGGGGAGAGGTGATAAAAAGGATAAACTTGAATGTTTTTCTGGTTTTTGTTCTGATTAATACAGATAAACACACATGTTAAGGTCTTCAGGCTATGTTGAGAAAGAACTCCCCGAAGGAATGATGCAGAAGGGTACTTTATGCAGGCAAGGGTACTTTATTTAAGCATCATCCTTGAGCTGTGCTCTGTGCAATGAAATAATATCAGAAAATATGGCTGTGTAGGCTGTATGTTCTAGAAACTCTTGATTGCACTCTCTCTTCACTGACCAAACTTGAAAATAGCTTATGCAAAATCTTATTTTGGATACTCAAGGGGAACATAGTTAAATATGATGAATCCCATAGTCTTAGCAATTACTGTCAAAGCCCTGTCATTTTGAAAGAAGAGAGATGTAAAATACTTGCTTAAATATACAAATGAAAGAATAGAAATGGAAAATATATAAAAAGCCATTTCAAAGTAGTTCCTGTGAAATCAGATAAAAAGAACACAGAGGCAAGAACTAGAGTCATGGGGGTTTCTACCTTCTTTCTGTGCTACAAGGAGATCCATAGCAGTTTAAACATGCACTGATTAGGTCTTAGTCACAAAGAAAACTTAAAGACTTTGTTTGCAGACTAATGGTAGAATTTCATTCTCCAGCCCTGTGGTTTGGGTGGATTAAGGGTTTCAAGGAGTACAGAATTATGCAGTCTGTGGGCTTTACTATTAATCTGTCATCTTGAACTTTGTTTTCTGCTCCAGCAATATATGTGCTTCAGAAATTTGTGTACCTAAGTATGTTTAGCTTTGGATGTTCAGCTTCAGAAAAGATGATCATTTGAAAAAGTCTGCATAAAACCATTTTGTTTAATATTTTCTGTTGTTATCCAGATCCCTTTTGATGTGGTTTTATGTTTAAATTCTGCAGTCCAGTGCAATCATGAAGTCTGATTCCAATTTCACTGCACTGTTGCAAACTGGAAATAATAACATAAACTAATTTGAGTTTACAGGAAAAACCTGCAGCTGAAGTTAGCTGTGGAGATCAGAGCTACAAATGTATGGAGACAAGCTTGAACAGATACGACAAGATTTAAGTCAGTAAAACAATGTGACACACACTGGCTGAGGGAAAACAAAACCAAGGACATTTCTGTATCCCAGTAGATCCTATCATGGCAGTAGGAAAATCCTGAAAAAGCAAACAGGACCAGACACTAGCTTAGTCACACTGGGAAGCCTCAGGTCACCTTATCCAGGGGCAGTCGTCTACTGTACTGAATGATGACAAGAAGTAAGGCTGTCAGTCTTCTTGATATGGTACTGAAAATAGCCACTCGGCAAAAAGCTGGATGTCCAAAGATCAGTCAGTGTGAGGAGAATTTGAGAACTTAAAATTATTTGGAAAGATGCCAACGGGTATCAGTGCCACTCACATGAATGCATTAGTTGTCTAGTGCTGACAGATCAGGAATACATAGGGTAGAGGACTTCGGTCTCTCTGCATGTTCTGAAAGTGAATTGGATCACAGGCAGATGCACTGAAATTGTTGAAAAATATGGCTTAATGATTGAAGATTCATAACAAGTATCTCTGGTCAGACTCTTCTCATGATACACTCACTCACCAGCACTGTCAGAAATCATTTATGCAAGTGAAAGAATTGAGAAGGCAGTGAGGAAGGTATTTTGTATTTTCTGGTAAGATAGAGATGTTTCATGGGAGAAGGGCATAACAATGTGAGGCCTTCATCCTAGTTCGTATGTGAGTGTTGCCTCTGAAAATGCCAATGGAGATTATGGACAAGCTAAGAGCTGAACCTTTGTGCATTCCCATGAACAGTTTCTATAGTGTAATGTGAACACAAAATTCACATTTAAAAAAATACGTTTGTGATAACAAAATGAATATTGCTAACACTAAGTAGAGGTACAGCCAGACCAATGAATGGGAAATGTTTTTTCAGATGCATGCAAGTCCTTGTCACAAATGTTGGGTTTTTTTTATCTTTTCCCCTATTTCTCCAGGCCTGGTCACATCTGGTATACTACCCTTTCAGTTTCTTCGTTTGGACATGCAACAGGTTTGAAGCTACGATGGAGGCAGGTGAGACATCTGTGGAGATGACATTTTGGTTTTTAGCACAAATCTGTCTCTAGATTACGAAAATGTTACAGGCTTTTTTTATGGTAAGGTGTCTTGTAAATGATGATGTCTGTTTTCTGTGCCTGCTAGTGAAAATAACTGCACTTCAGTGACATGAACAGTATTTTGACCCTAATTTGAGATTGTTTTGTAATGAACGAACTCTAATGATAATTGGAATTAACAATGTTGTTGTGAAATATTTGATTTACAACAGTAGATCTGCAAGGCTCTAACTAATACTTTATGGTCTATGGTCTATTATTAACTCATCTTCCTATCTACCCTGGATGTTTCATTGAGTTTTCATAAACTGTCGCATACTGATTCTGCTGGTTGTAATTGATTCCTTCACTTTTTAATGACCCAAAATGAGCTGCAGAGATCTAAAATAT
This sequence comes from Picus viridis, assembly GCA_033816785.1. Lineage (NCBI taxonomy): Eukaryota > Metazoa > Chordata > Aves > Piciformes > Picidae > Picus > Picus viridis. The sequence goes on along the minus strand of CM066581.1, from coordinate 11,407,359 downwards.
ATCTGAAATGGATCTAAAAGAGCTGTTCATTGCTTTTATCTTTGCACACCCTCAGATATAATATCTCAATCTAATAAAATGGTAATTTAATTTTTTGATTAACCATAGATGGAATGCTATACTCAGAAATGGGAGATGATAAAATACAGAATAAATTGATGATAGACTACAGAATAAATTGTAAACTTCTATTTAAGGTAGGACACTGGATTTCTCTCTGAATGGTATTGATTCATTCATTTGTAGCTGAATTTGGAGGTTTGCAGTGCGAAGAGTGGTGAATATTTCTTGGGTTACTGAAAATTAAACTGCAGTGAAAGGAGGCCTTAATAGGACTCTGCTCATAAGAATATTGAATTTATGTTAAAAAGAGGAAGGAATCCATATTAGAAGAAAATTGCATGAACTAGTTACATGATGACACTTCAAATGTGTTTTTTAAATTACTTCTCAAACTAGGCACGGAAAATTTTAGTGCAACATTTTAGCTACTTTTAAAAGGAATCCCTGGGAGTATATGTGAAATATGTGAAATGTGTAGATCTTCACATTTTAAGAACTTTACATCTTTAAACTGCAAGCCATTGAAATTTTAGAAGATAATTTCCTTTTTTGTGTAATGAAAGCCAGAAGAGAAGTATGTAATTTATTTTTTTTTTTGCTGCATCCAACACATAATCATAAAATATCTCTAAATTGCAAGGCTGTTACATGTCCGTTCTTAGATACCTGGACTATGTATTTGAGTAAAATACCAAGGATCATGTTTCCTATTTTTAGAAACTAGGCCATTTGTATGTCCCACTGAAAAGAATTTTCACACTTAATGATGAATATTTTCAGTTACAATTTTCAGAGTTGCTTAAAACTCTGAATTGCTGAGGTTGAAATTGTAGTGTATACTAAAGTAGAACCTGCTAGTGTCAACTCAGGAAACCATTTTGTTTCCTATTTAGGTAGCCCAACATATATAAAATATATGAGCATTCAAAGAAACAGGTGCTGTGCACTAACTACTGCATAGGTTCCAGAGGTTTGTAGAAGGTTATCAGGCTGGACAGATGGGCAGAATCCAGTGGCATGAGATTGAACACATCCAAGTGCCGGGTTCTGCACACTGGCCACAACCACCCCATGCAGTGCTACAGGCTGGGGTCAGAGTGGCTGGAGAGCGGCCAGGCAGAAATGGACCTAGGGGTGCTGGTCAATGGTAGGCTGAACATGAGCCTGCAGTGTGCCCAGGTGGCCAGGAGGGCCAATGGCTTCCTGGCCTGCATCAGGAACAATATGGCCAACAGGAGCAGGGAGGTGATTCTCCCCCTGTACACTGTACTGGTTAGGCCACACCTTGAGTACTGTGTCCAGTTCTGGACCCTTCAGTTTAGGAAGGAAAGTGCTGGAACGTATCCAGAGAAGGGCAACAAAGTTGATGAGGGGCTTGGAACACAAGCCCTGTGAGGAGAGGCTGAGGGAGCTGGGGTTGCTTAGCCTGGAGAAGAGGAGACTCAGGGGAGACCTTATTGCTCTCTACATCTACCTTAAGGGAGGTTGTAGCCAGGCAGAGGTTTGTCTCTTTTCCCAGGCAGCCAGCACCAGAACAAGAGGACACAGTCTCAAGTTGTGCCAGGGCAGGTTTAGGCTGGAGGTTAGGAAGAAGTTCTATACAGAGAGAGTGATTGGCTATTGGAAGGGGCTGCCTGGGGAGGTGGTGGAGTCACCATCACTGGAGGTGTTCATGAGGAGACTTGATAGGGTGCTTGGTTGCATGGTTTAGTTGATTAGGTGGTGTTGGACGATAGGTTGGACACAATGATCTTGAAGGTCTCTTCCAACACGGTCTGGTCTGGTCTGGTTTGGTCTATTCTATTCTATTCTATTCTATTCTATTCTATTCTATTCTATTCTATTCTATTCTATTCTATTCTATTTTATTCTATCACATCACTACTCTGGGGATCCTTCAGTGTTCTAGAGTGGAAACACTCCATAGATCTATACTTCCTACTTTATTGCATAGAGACCACATCAGGAACAAAGTCTAATGACATTGAGTTTGAAATGACATAGAATTATATGAGGTGCTAAGGTAGCTAGGTGGGATTATAAACCTTCCCTTTTCAAGTGTACTGGCTTTGCATGCCTGAAATTCCTATGATGAAAGATAAATTTCTGCAGACAATGCAGGTGACTGAACCTGCTGGAGGGGCTAAGTTTTCTTTTGCGTCTTTAAAGCATTTCAGAATGGAGAACATATCTGCAATTGCAAATCTGAAAAGAGAGAAGACACTTCTATTGAGTTTTATTTTTAATTTTAAAGATATACATTGCCCTTACAGCTGGGAAAAAAACGTGACCTTCGAAGTATGAATGTCAAGACAGAAGTGACACCTAATTAAATTAACCTAAGCTGTTGCTAAATATATTTAAATAAATAAATAAATAATAAGCATGCTTCCCTTTACTGAATGTCAAGATGAAAGAACGCTGTGTCTCAGCTAAGACATCAAAGCCTTGAAAGAGTTTGAAGAAGAAATGGCGTGCTAATTCTTATTGAAAGCAAAAGTATTGCTAAGGGAGCCACTACTTCTAAACCATATGTCTTTGACATAAACTGGCAATAAAGGAGAAAACTACTGCTAAGAATGTGAGAAATGTAGCTGAAATGCTTGCTCCTTTTCAGTGGTATTAGAATAATTTGACCGCCTTGGAGATACATTGCACATTCCTAGTTTGAGGCTCGTATAATCTGTCGAATTGAGCTCGGCACTATTCACTGTGTTAGAAGAAACAAAATGCATGAGAAAGTAAGCTATAAGATTATAGTATTGCTAACTGGAATGAAATTATCAGCAGAGTTCATTTGGAGTTTATTTGGTGCCTATTCTAAATGCAGGACTCAGGAGCATCGCAAAAAATTCCCAAATCTGGGTCTGTGTGTTTTTGTCTATTACATGTAGATGTGGCCCTGAGGGACATGGTTTAGTGAAGCAGTTGGCAGTGTTAGGTTTGCAGATGGACTAGGTGACCTTTAAAGTTGTTTTCAACCTAAGTGATTCTGTGTAGTTCCTAACTCCACGTGACAGATAGACAGTCAATAGCTGTTCCTCAGTTTTGTGGTTACTATTTGAAAGGTACAGAAAGTTTTGGTTCCTTTCCAAACCTGTCATGCTGTTTAAATTAGATTCAAGGCACACCCTAGCAAGGGTCTTTCTGTGTGTTCGGGTTGGCCGTACTCAGACACTGGGATTTCATCCTCTAGTATACAATGGACATGGCCAAAATTTTTTTTGTTGGTATGATGTGAAGAAACTTGTTCTAGAAAATTCTCATTGCTACTTTGTAAGAAGCTGCACCTAGCTTTCTATATAGATTGATTTGTTTATTTATAAAATACATTCAGCTGCTTAAATATGAGCCAGCAGTGTGCCCAGGTGGCCAAGAAGGCCAATGGCATCCTGGCCTGCATTAGGAATAGCATGGCCAGCAGGAGCAGGGAAGTCATTGTGCCCCTGTACTCTGCATTGGTTAGGCCACACCTTGAGTCCTATGTCCAGTTCTGGGCCATTCAGTTTAGGAAGGACATTGAGACACTTGAACGTGTCCAGAGAAGGGCAACAAGGCTGGGGAGAGGCCTTGAGCACAACCTCTATGAGGAGAGGCTGAGGGAGCTGGGATTGTTTAGCCTGGAGAAGAGGAGGCTCAGGGGTGACCTCATTGCTCTCTACAGCTACCTGAAAGGTGGTTGTAGCCAGGAAGGGGTTGGTCACTTCTCTCTAGCAACCAGCACTAGAACAAGGGGACACAGTCTCAAGCTGCACCAGGGGAAGTTTAGGCTGGAGGTGAGGAGGAAGTTCTTCACTGAGAGAGTCATTCGCCATTGGAATGTGCTGCCCAGGGAGGTGGTGGAGTCACCGTCCCTGAAGGTGTTCAAGAGGGGATTGATGTGGCACTTGGTGCCATGGTCTAGCCATGAGGTCTGTGGTGACAGGTTGGACTCGATGATCTTCAAGGTCTCTTCCAACCTTGGTGATACTGTGATATATAAATAACACACAGTAAATGCAGTAAATAAAAGGATGTATCCCTCCCCCAACCTCAGTATTTCTACCAAAAGCTACAGAATTGTAAATACTAACAGTTTAACAGTCAAAGCTGCTAAATTATCAGACTTCACTGGCCTTCTAAGTAACCAGGGTTTGCTACAACACCTATTACCAGTTGATAACTTTTCAGAATTAGGTTGGAACTCAAACACTGACCATGAACCATTATGTGTATTTGGGTTTGTTTGTTTGTTTTTATTGTTGTTGTTTTGTGGTCTTGTGTTTTCTCCCAGCAATTTCATATTTTCCTATACCATTTTACAGTGCTGTACTTCAAAGGAACTATGATCTATGAATACCATTTCTTTATAGAAAGGCTAAAGTAATTTTCTTTGTAGATTTAAATCTGTGTTCCCATTACAGTAACTTTCAGCATATTAATTAAAAATAAAAACATAATTCCCTTTACTCTTCCTCAAGTCTTAGACTTTTGGCTGTTCCCAACAGTAAATTGAAGTCCAATGAAAGCTAATTGCCTGGTGCACAACCTGAGAGACATTTAAAGAGAAATTAGAAACTCTAATTATCTACTGACTTTCCCCCATTTATGTCACATTTGCAAATTTAACTTTTCTTTACCTTTAATTTTCTATCTACTGCTTTCATTTTAGCTTTTCGTTATTGGGAGCGCTAAACTGCTGTCTAGCTGCATCAATATACTGTTAAATTTTCCTAAATGAGCATAAATCAGTCTGTTTTCCCTGATGTTTATGTTGCAAGTGGAACTCTCAGAAGAGATTAATTGTGCGCTATTATAGTAACTTTGTTACCAAAAAGATCAAGTAAAATGACCTAAGTGTTAACAGAACATGAAGGGACATACTCTTTCCTGATGCAAGATTGAAGGTAATGGATTTTACTCCCAAAGCCTGTTTGGCTCACTGGCCTTTCTGCTGCTCTGGTTAATGAGAGTGTTATTTTTCTCAGTTTACCACACACTGTTGAGAGTGTGTTGATTACAGTATCACAGTATATCAGAGATTGGAAGGGACCTCAAGAGGTCCAACCCCCCTGCTAAAGCAGGGTCACTTAGGGTAGTCTGCACAGAAATGCATCCAGGTGGGTTTTGAAAGTCTCCAGACAAGGAGACTGCACAACCTCCCTGGGCAGCCTGTTCCAGTGCTCCATCACCCTGACTGTAAAGAAGTTTCTTCTCATGTTAAGGTGAAATCTTCTATGTTCAAGTTTGAACCTGTATTACCTGTATTAGGCGTTCAAGAAGGGATTGGACATGGCACTTGGTGCCATGGTCTAGTAGGCATGAGGCCTTGGGTGACAGGTTGGAGTTGATGATCTTTGAGGTCTTTTCCAACCTTGTTGATTCTGTGATTCTGTACAGACAGATTTATTTAATTTGCCCATTATTTAACTAGCATTTTGAATTAAAAGTGTGATGTACCATCAGTTTATGTATTTTAATTTTCATTCCAGTGGTGTTTCTTGTGTACATGGACTGTACTTGAATTTTTTCAGTATGTATTTATGTATACACACACATATAACATATGCATGTGTATGTGTGTGTGTGTTGAACTTCACAGAGTGCCGAAGCCACTAAAGGAAATCACTTCGAGTTTGTAAGGTCAGACTGTAAGAATGCCTGTACATTTGTACAGTACCAAAATTACAGCTAGCACAGTATCTTGTGCCTATGGTAAATGCTTAGAAAAGAATTAAGAATGCAAACTGCTAGTGCTCTTTTCCCCAGATATCCTCTCATCCTCCTGAAAAGTGCAGTTCAGGGATCCACTCAGCCATAGACAGCTCCTTGTGTTTAACAGCCCTTGTTTTATTTCATAGAATCATAGTAACATTTAGATTGGAAAAGACCTTTAAGATCATCAAGTCCAACCATAAGCCTAGCACTGCCAAGTCTATCACTAAACCGTGTCACTGTGCCACATCTACATGTCTTTTAAATACCTCCTGGAATGGTGACTCAACCAATTCCCTCTAGAACCACACACACAAAAATAACTATCTAGTGAGCACTTTAGATGCAGTGCTTTGTTAAGCAGTAAAACTACTATATGCATCATGCTACTGACTCCGTATAGAATCTGTCCTGTGGGTGTGCTTTCATGGGACCTCTGCATGGCTTTTTATTATGGAATATGAATGCCTTAATTGCCTGTTTGTCATATATGTACAAGAACTTTATATAGAAAATTATTGATGCCTGTTATATGTGCACAGATGCCTTTATCTGCTTTTTATTGCATTCTCTGGTTTTCATAACCCTGAAATTTGTTTCTTTGTAATATTTGCCCTGTGCTTTCTGTCAGGTATGTAAGAGATATGTAGTACCTATAAAAGCTGTTGTCTTTAGGACTTGAAAGTCTATAGATACCTTTCTGTAAACACAGTAATGGAAAGTAATGCTTTATACTTAAATCTTCAAATTCAAGATGTATCTTTCTAAATATTTCTACTTCCAGATTACATTCCTGCTAATCCACACATGACCTGTGAAAATAAGCTTCCAAATTCTACTCTTCCTCTCTGGTTATTCAGGTGTTTCAAAAAGAACAGATTACATAGCTGTGTGCTAGAAAGCTTGCTTGATTGTTCCCCATTATATCACCTGGTCTAACAAACGATATTGCCTTTGCCAACAAACCTCATTTCTTCCCTCTGAAACTGCTTTAGAAACTTCGCTACTTGCTTGAGAATTATCAGCAAAATTATGATTTCCCAGCAACCAGTCATCTAAAAATGATGCACCTAATGCTGGAGAATGTATCAGGTATGAAATATGTTGTAAGTTTACATAAATGATGGAGTAATTTTGTATCATTAAGCATCATAAGTGATGTGATTTTTTTGCAGTTTAGTGATAACAAGTAAATTATTAATAAATAACATTGCCTTCTTAAAAGATGAGGAAACTCACAGAGACCAGCAATATTAGAAACAGTTACATGGTAAGCGAAATGACTTAGCAAATAAAAATAAACTTGATTTATACTCGTGTATTTGCTAAGGGCCAGTTACCAGCAAACAGTATGACAATACAAATCTGATGCTATTCATGCTAAGAGATTAAATTTTCATATGCTAGGTGATAAAAAAATATACACTTTGAAAGGATTGCTGGGATTGCTTCAGTTTTTCACTCCTTATTATGTCTAAACAATTTCAGATAATAAATGAATAGGACAAAAAGCATGTGGTAAACTCAAAGCTGTCTACCCACATTTTGTACACTGAACTGTGATCCAAGTGAAGGTATTTTGAGTTACAGTAGAATGTGACTTTCGTATCTTAAATTTTGATTTTGCAGTCTCATTTACTGAGGAACCCAGTAAGGATTTTATATCCCTGAGTTGAATATATATCTGTATGATATATACAGATACCTGGAGCTTCATTCTGTGATTCAGGATGTGGAAGCATCTAATTTGTAAGTATACTGTCCTGTTACCAAAACCTCCAATTTCTGAGGTCTGGTTAGTATCACCACACAGGTGGGAATTTGTTGTCTACCTAGGGTCTATAAATGTGTCCTAAAAAAGGAAGCAATGAGCACTGCCATTCTCTTTTAAGTAAAAAGCTGTTCAATGGCAGAGATTGTCAGTCACATTTACTGGTAGGTATCACAGAACTGACATGCAGTGCCCAGCACAGGGCCATACCTCCCAACCTATCCAACCGAATCCTACCTGCAGGCACAGACATCCCACCTACTGCCCAAGAACCCTTCTGGAAAGACAACACATGGACATCCAGTAAACTCTGGGTAAGACTCATATTTCTTTATTTCATGCATCAAATTTTAATTTGATTCATTCTGATATAGATTCATAATCCTTCCTTTGCCTTCTCTTAGGGTTTCTGACATGGCTCAATCTCTGGTGATATTTGTCTCTAAAGTAATCATTCCAGGTGTTTGCTATAACCAGTGGAATTCTAATCAGTATTGTCTATGGCAATTATTTGCATCCTGAAGTAGATATGTATAAGAAGCTAAACTAATTGCATATTGAAAGTAGCTATTTCTTGCCATGTGGCCACAAGGAAAATTAAAAATTACTGATTTAGTGTCTGTAATCTGTAATGTAGAACTCTAAAGTTAACTAAGATTTTTCTTTTTTTGCTGTAAAACTGTAATTTTTATTTATTTTATTTTTTAAAGTACCCTTTAGAAGTAGTTTGATACTGATTTTTGTTTGTTTGTTTAACAATCTAAGTGATTTGTATTGCTTCCTTTTGTGGACCCTGTAAACCTCCATATATGCCACAAAACAGTCTGGCTTGGTTGTTTTTTGTTTGTTTGCTTTTGACTTGCCATCAAAATGTCATTTCAAAGTTATCTGAAATTTCATATATTGGGCTAAGACTGGCTCTGAACTGATTACAGCATTTCAGGTGACACTGCAATTATGCCACTTGTACAGGTCTGAGTATGAAAGCGTATCAAGACTCTGTTTTCTGTGGGGACTTGCACAGAGAAGTGTTGCCTGGAACAAATTTTGGTGCATTCTCTATTGCAGTTTGTAGTGATCTGTGTATTATCCCTTTTATGATCTGACAGTATCATCAAGTAGCATGTCCCTTCTGCTTACACTGAAGAAACTTCAGTGTGCTTTGCTGCATGTCCTTGCTCTTTAGCAAGATTTTGTAAACATCTTAGTGGAAAATTAGCTCATCTGGGATATTTGCTGCTCCTATTTATACACAGGTTTCAATTTAATCTTTTGTGGTTATTGAGCCAGGGTCTCTCAACAAATTCCCAGGACACTTCACTGAAATGTTTTTGTCAAGTGAAGGGCCTCAGGATTTGCTTTTTCTGTGAAAGCCTTGAAAGGAGCATATGGCACAGTGTTAAGCTACACAGAAACTCACCTAAGCATTGTATATTTATGTCCATTATAACATGGCTTCATGTTCTGTTTAAGGATTGAATGATGACTCTCATTTTCTTCTTATGGGCATCTAGTGAATAAAAACAAACAAAGAAATAAAATTAAAATCTATTTATTTAGGAATAAAAGTAAATATTCCTGGAATTTCATTTACTTAGTACCTTTCCAAAAGTCTATTGCTGGGCAAGCAAAACACTTTCCTCCTATTTTATTGTGGCTTAAGCAAACATAGCCATATAAACTTGTTAGTGGTAATACTTGAGACACCACATTCTGTGGTGGCCAGCTGTTATTTCCTGAAGTCACAGAAAACATGTGTAAATAGGTTAACAAACTCATGAGTGAGTTTATTCTGTCTTGCAATCATCAGTGAAGAATATAACCTTTTTTTCTTTTTTATCATGTTCTTTCTTTTTTGCTGTTGATGTTTTGGTTTGGGGGTTTTTTGTTTGTTTGTTTGCTTGTTTTTTAAAGAGATAATGTGGTTAATTTTCTGGGGCTGAAAACGTGTTACATTTCAGGGCTTCAGGTACAAACAAATGGTGTATTCATTTATAGTTGCTCCAGGAAACTATGACTTATCTGCATACATCAGAGGCATTAAAATGTAAACATTTCTTCAGGTAGCACTGGAACTATAAAATAAGGTATTTTTCTAAAGTGAAGTATTCTGAAGATTTGTCCAAACCCTTGACAATCAAGAGATTAATATGTCAGTTGAACAGCATGCCTTACTGTTCAGTTTACTTACTCCCTGTAGCATGCTCCCTATACTCCTCAATAGCTTCCTTAGCATGCTATAGAAGTCTTCAATGTCTTGCTGTCTGAGCATTGCATACCTCCTGGCTTATCTGACTGCTTGTATGGAAGATCTTGTTGACTTTGTTATTTAATGACTAAGATTTCAATTCAAAAACAAACAAACAAAAAGTGGTTTTAACTGGTTTTGCCCTGTTTCAAAATACTTTCCTTTTCAAAACCTCTTCTTCACTGAGCTGAAATTTTGCTTTAAGGTCAGTTCTGGTTTTAAAAAAGGAAAAATGCCGGGGGGGATTAATTTTAAAAGGTGCATTTTCATTCTTTGCATGTTCTTAAGCTCTAAACTTTTAGCAAAGAATGACCTCATTTCTTCTGAGATAAAAAGACACAAGATTGTAGAGTCAGTTTGGAAGCCACTAGGTCAGCACAGCAGCAGCTGTTATGCCACTAAAGGCTCTACACACAAAGTATAAAGGCTTGTTCTCTGTTTCCGTTACCATGTATTGCAAGAGAGGAATAACAATTGAGAGTGGAAATGTCAGCATTGCATTTGCTTTGTAGTTACAGACAAATAACAGGTGTTGTATTGACTACGAGTTTATAGAGACAGAGGATTATTTTTGTTTGTTTGCTGTGTGCTGACTTCCATTATAACACAATGCAGGGTTCTGTGTTGTTTGGGTGCTTTTTTTAGAACCTTCGTAGTATGTGTGATTTTTGTTGTTTTTTTCACTTCTTTGCACCGGAGTGTACTCCATCTTCAGTCACCTCCTGAACCATTCACAAATTTAGCCTCTAAGAAACTCTCAGACTACTCTTTCGCTTCTGCTCTGTTTAACCTAGGGGGGAAAAAAAAAAGACGCTGTTAAATTCTACCACCACCCCCAAAAAAAAAAAAAAAAAAAAAAAAGCCAGGTAAATGTATAGTGAGAGACAGACACAGAAGGGATGACAGCAACATAGTGTTCAGAACGCCTTTCAAGTCTTCAGCAATATCCTCAAACAAGTATGAAATAGCTTCAGTTTGTTGACCTGGAGAGTGCATGTTTTGAAAAGCTTTTCTATTTGTCACAGAAATCTTGGCTTTGGATTTTTATAGTGCTTCCACACAAGAGTATTGAAAAACAAACACACATACAAAAGGGTTTGTGTTTTTCAGCCTTTTTTATTGTAATCAAGCAATAGCCCTTTGCCATCTGGGTAAAATGCTCTGTTTGTATAAAAACTAATTAGGTATTGTGTTCTGTTCTATTAATAAGGCTGAGTGAAACTCATGGCAGCAGACACTTGTGATAAAGCTGCAAAAGAGTAAAGCTGCTGAACAGTTTAAAGGTTTTCATGTTTTGAGTGACCTTGGAAAAGTCCTTTGATTTCCATAATTAAGGACGTGTGGGTCATACACAGAACTGTCCATCCTGGAAAAGTGAACTGAATGGGATTTGTAGATCCATCTGCTTCACTGTCTTGTCTGTGTGTGTATAAGTGAGTGTGTACACTGATAATGTTCTGTCCTTGCTCCAGGAAAGAGTCATTTAATAAACTGAAAGTTAATTTCTGCTCCTGCACCAATCTCCCCATGTTTAATTACCTTTCTGCTTCAGACCAGTCATAGATTCTACTTCTGAGGTGACTAAGCAAAGCAGTCCACGTACTTTTGAGTATTCTTTGAGTGGATGAACTTGTTGTTTCCACTGGTAAAATGGTATAATAACCCTTCTCTATTTTTCGAGCATGTTGTAAGGCTTGTTCTGCTGTGTTCTCAAAGGACTAAGATGCCAGAGTGTTGAGTTCCTTAGAAACGCCAATGCATAAATAAACATCAGAGGTAAGGCCTTGAGTGGGATCCAAAGGTCCTTGGGTTTTTCTAAATGTGATGAGCTATCCACAAGGAGAAGCATGCACAGCTACAGGAAAGGTTATTTATTTCTCTTGCTCAGCATCTTAGTGAAGTGCAATTTTATTATGAAATACAAATCCAGTAATATGTAGAGGCCCAGCCTTTGAATCCAGCAGAATGGGTTTGCTACCTGCAGCAAGATCTGTTTGCCAACCAGCTGAACAGGTTCCAAGCAATTTGGAACATCTTGCTGTTCTTTAAAGCATAAATGCTTTCATGGCAGCTGGGATGAATACATTTCAAATTTGAAATGGATATTCTGCAATGGTGCCAGTGGGGAAAAAAAAACAAATTACTGTACACTGGTCTATTAGACGTGACTGTCAGTGCCACAACCAGAGTTAAATGGAGCCCATTTTGACACCAGGGTGTTAGATATCTAACAGTTACAAATTCCTATAACATTTTTTTTTTCACGAATACAGTAATTTTCTGACAGGGTTTTTAAGTAACCATGTGGTTTTCTGGGGTCCTTGGGAAAATTCCTTTCCTCACTTTTACTCCAGCTCTGTTGTCATGGTCATTTTCATGTTTCCCAGTTTATGAACAATGCTAACAATGTAAAATCTGAGAGAGATACAAAACAAAGCTGCTTTGTGTTACCTCTGATGATTTCTTTCCGTGTTTTTCTATTTGTAGACCACAGCCACCTGATGGATTTATTTTAAGTCAGCTAAAGAAGTCCATCTGCTATCCAGTGATCCTATCTTGTGAGGTTTAGGAAGGTATCAAGACTACCAAAAGGCAGGACACCACCACCTCCCTCTCCCCCTGCAGTGCTTTCAAATCAGAAATCAAGCTCAAGAATGCCAGTACTGTCAAAAAAGGGCTTGATGGAAAACTGGATACTTTATTAACCTTTTTTGGAGTGTGTTCAAGAGAATATGTCAGGCTCTAACTTCCCATAAACTAAGTAAATGTTAAGAGAAAATTATGGTGATTGTGTAAGCTAATGGCGCTGGCTTCTGCCTTGGCATTTAGCTGAGACTGCAGTCAAAAATAGCAGTTCAAAGCATACTGTTGATTTTAGGTGTGTGCTTGCCTGTTCCAGTATTAATATCTGCCCCTAAATACATAGTGGTGGTTGTCAAACTGGAAAGCAGAAAACAAAATTTCAAAATAGAGTAGAACCCCAGTCCAATAAACTAACCCCTAATCAGCTGCACTGTGTTAACTGCGGTGTATCTACCTGTGACGGCTGTTACAGGGTTTTAGTAGTGTAAGTAGCGATTGGGGGGGGGGGGGGCTTCAGGGCGCGTGCCACAGTTTGGCGCCAAAATCGCCCCCAGTCCAGAGGGGAGGGGGAAGAGGGGGTTTGCGCCAAACACGGAGGGACACGTCCTGGAGATATTTGGAACATAATTTTGGACATAAGCATCATTCACCACAAGTAAGAGTTGGGGGGTGCTTCAGGGCCTCTGCAAGTCACAATTACGTCCACCTAGCTCCAAGAGACCGAGTGTGGGGTGCAGCTTAGCCTCTCTACTCCACTGCTGGCTCCTCAGGGAATCACGTAGCTCCGACAGACCGATTGTAGGGCACAGTTCAGTCCCTCCACTCCACTGCTGGCTCCTCAGGGAATCACCTACCTCCGACAGACCGATTGTAGGGTACAGTTCAGTCCCTCCACTCTGCTGCTGATTCCTCAGGGAATATGTATTTAATAAGGAGGAAACAATGCCAGACTATCTGAGGGAGAAGGGGAGAAAAGAGTAAGAAACAGCTTTGCAGCCACCAAGGCCAGTGAAGGAGGAGAGAGGTGGCCTACTGCTGGTACTGAAACAGAGATTATCCATGCAGCTGCCCACATTGGATCGAGCAGGTGGGTATTTACTGTGAGAGCTACAGCCCTTGGAGAGGACTCCACACAGGAGCAATCTTCAAGGACTGAAGACCATGGGAGCAGGGGAAAAGTATAAGCAGGAAGGAGCACAGTAGAGGAGCAGTTATGGACTGATCACAGCCCACACTCCTCATCCCTTTTTGCTGCTTGGGCTAGGGGGAGTTGGAAGAGTTGGGCATGAAGGTGTGAAGTTGAGCCTGGGAGGAAGGAGTTTTAGTTTAATTTTTATTTGTCTTTATCAATCTCTGTTTTAATTAGCAATAAATGAATTTTCCTCAGTTAAAGGCATTTTGTGGTCTACAAAGACTGGCAAGTGCTTTTTCTGTCTGTATTTTGACTCAGGAACTTTTCCAACTTATTTTCTTCCCCTGTCCTGCTGTGGAGGGGAAGTGAGAATGTGGTTACATGGGGCTTTGTCCCTTAGCCATGTTTAAACCATGACACTATTGAGAGACAGTAACAGAAGGGTTTGGTTAACCTTTTTGTTTGTTTAATTTAACTTCTGGCACTGTTTTAGATACTACTCGATGTTTTTTGTCTCAATTCAAAAGCCTGCAGTTCCAGAACAGAAAAAATAAACCTTTAGTCAAGAGACAGAGGGAGAAGAACTACAGGTATGGTTATTGAAAGAAAACAACAAAAATAAAAGACAGCCCCCCATACCTTTTAGATTTCACTTCAGAGTGGGTTTAGATATTTTGCCTTTGGTTTATGTTCTTTGAGGATTAAGAACATGAAATTGTTTGGGAAAAAAAATTATCTTGTTTAAAGGAATAGCAACAGAACATATTTTGCCTGTTCATAAGTATATTTCTATATTATGGCTGAAGGAGGGGATATCCCTACTGCAAGTTAATGAATTATCTTGTTGGAAAAGAAGGCAAAAATGCAATTAGTGTATTTGTATGCATTAAAAGTGGATTTTTAATATTGCCATTGAATTCTGTTAAGCCTTTTTCTTTCACTAGAATGCCACAGAAAAGATAACGGCTTTTCTTTTCTCAAATCTACTAAGATCAATTTGTTTCTACATTTGTAGCCTTCCTTTTTCACCTAAAATATGTAGTATGAGTGTTGAGACAGGATGTTTCTCCTTACTATCTAATAATCTGCCAGCTTGTCCACTCTGTCACCTTTGTTTTTGAAGAGGCTCTAATTATTTAGTGTCTTTCATGTTCTTCTGATTGGCATTAAGGAAAGTGTGGCACATACATCTTACTAATACCTGCAGCGTAAGAAGGATGTATGTTTACAGGCCTAAAGGCACCTTTAATGTGCTCTGTTGTAAATATATAACTTTCAATTGAATTCATCTTTTAACAGGTACTGATGACTGCTCTGTAATTCCAACCATCTATGCGGTCTTGCACTACACCATTTTTACACAGGTTTGTAAATACCTCTGTATGTATCCGTGTATGAGAACATATTTATGTAGCTATCTGTATACATCTCTACAAGATTTTTGAGGAAATTATGGGTTTTGCATATATTAGGAGAAATTAACTTCCAGAAGAGCTCTATGCTTCTAGAAGTTCACGAAGGATCTTCCATATTCTAGGTATTCCTCTTTAGCATGAAGTGACCAGTTACCTTGCAATGTGTTTACTGCATAATCATATATTAATTATTAAGCACTGCATGAAATATCATCACTGCAAAACAAGTACATTATTTCAGTCTGGCTAGAATTAATGAATTTTCCATTTTGGCAAAATACAGATCAGTAAAATGAGATGAGCAAATTCCTTCCTGCCTATTTCCATGCAATAGTACTACAGAACTCTGTTATTTAAGTATGTTTCTGGCCATATTCCTACTTCTTTATGACAACTGGTGAAAGCCTCTACTATGCATCAAAAAAAAAAAAAAAAATAAATATAGGTGGATAACTCATTTTTTGGTTTTATGCTGATTTTGCACAAAACAAAACCTTGCACAGCTGCTCTTTGGAAGATAAAAAGGATTCAAATTGCTGTAGCAGACTTGTGAGTGGAAACATTTTCACATCTTGAGCAAATCAAATCGCATGGGGAAAGGGCAAGATTTATCTGCTGTGGATTGTTTGCCTCCAGAAATATTTTATCCTTTACTTATTCTTAATTGATTAGCTCTTCTTCATAAGTAGGAAGTTTGTTGATTTTTTTGGGGGTGGGGGTAATGGGGGTTTTTTGTTTGTATTGTTGGTTTCAGGTTTTTGGTAGTGGTGGTTTTGTTTTGGTTTGGGGTTTTGCTTCTGTATGGAATGAAAGAATAGATAAATAGTTTAAGTTCAGCTTATAATTGCTAGAACAGGCAGCCACAGTGAGAATCTTGCTGAAATAACAGTTAGGAATGGTTACCTCCCAGATGTTCTGATAGTGGTTCTGTTTTTGTCTCTATGATTTACTTTCATCTGGGTACCTATAAGATGTATGTCACTTTTCACCAACAGTTCACACAGCCTTCTTTGAAGTAAATTTGGATGTGTGATAAGACTAATTATTTGGTTTAGAACTAAAAATTTCATAGTTAAAATAAACTGCCATAACATTAGAGAAATGCTTTATTGAAGGGAAATTAAAGTGAATACTAAAAAGAGAACTAAGAAGGAAAACCAGATTTTATTTAAAGGAGTTGCAGAGGTTTTGGGTGGGTTTTTTGTGCAGAGAATCTAAATGTGCTCTTTGAGATTGGACTTTCTTCAAAATTGCTGCCCTGTTCTGAAATGAGGGTAAGGGTAAGCTGAGTTTCTCCTCAGATTCTCAAAATCACTCATCAGCTAGATTTTCTGGTGTCAGCATGATGGGGACTACTTCAGGCATTTCTTCTCGCTGCTTGATTTACTGGGAGACATGTCACGAAAGTCACCTGGCCTGCAAATCGGATCTGAAGAGGCGGAGGAGGACAATGACATGACTTCTAGCAGTCAGTCATTCATTATGTAGGAATACCCTTCAAAAGATCCGTGCCTGCCTCGGGTGAAATGGATGTCAAAATTGCCCAAAGGATATGGATCAAAGACTACTGCCAACTCACACTACACACACAAAAAAAACAGTCTGCAGCTGAATTGCCCTTTTCCTACTGAAGCAAAGTTTCTCCTTGCGTGGGTGTTGCATAAAATACTTATTTTAATAAGCTTAAAATGTATTTTAATTATTTGCACTGACCTCACAATTTTGTCTATGGGGAAAAAAATAGTATTATATAAGATAATTGACAGTGTAATTCTTTTTTGTCTCGGAACTGTTTGAAAATACAATGTTTAATCAGTCTGCAGGGTTGGTTGGTTTGGGGTGGGTTTTTTTTTTGGGGGGGGGGTTGGGGTTTTTTTTGTTTGTTTGCTTGGGTTTTAATTTTTGTTAACTGGTCAAAAAATTATTTGGCAATAGCTTGTACTTTTCAATGACTTTTTTCACTGCTGATTCTGCCTGTTCCAGGCCTGTTGACCCTGTCTTCCTACTACCAGTGACACTTCCTTTGATTCTTCTGTGAGAGTTCCAGGACTGGGGAGCAAAGGGAGGTTTTCTCCCTCACAGTTTCAGAAATTATGTCCCATCTTTGGCTGTTAATATTTCAGGGGATCCTTTCCCTTAGAATATTCAAATTTTGGGTCACTAGGGGAGTCAACTATCTGGGTGGATCCAATATTCATATTCATCAGCCTCAGTTTGAAGCAGGAGCGGTCTAAAGCATGTTAGATTATAAAAAATGTATCTGCTAAACGGTGTGCAACTATATTTCTCCTAAAGCATGTACAATTTTATCAATATACTTCCTTTAATCACCAGTGGAGGAAGACTGTGCTCCAAATGTGTCTTGTAAAGAGACATTTTCAAATTTTAGTTAATAGTAAAGAAAGCTTCTGGATTAAACACGTAGGTCTCAATTTCTCTGTTCCTCAAGATGCAAAAAGACCCTTGCAAACATTTCTGATTGCACCACAAGGAGTTCAAGAGGAGTATTAGATCATCCCACTACATGTTCCCCATTTTAAACAGATTTATAATGGCCCTCCTGGTGAAAGGCTGCCAGACTTGGCTGTCACATCCTGCTGAAACCATCATTGCACCTGTGGGTTGATGCATTCACTCCCTTCTCTGTGAAGAGCATGTCAGAAAATTATTACTGTAGTTCTAACTAGGGAACTCCAGAGGTCTCAGCTGTATTTGAATACTAATGTCCAAATTGTCCAACATTTTTCTAAGTTGAACCATGACAGCATAGGGAATGCCAGAGTAAAAATGATTGTGATGAATTCTGACCATCAGTAGTAGTGTTTTATGTTTTTAAAATTGTATTTAAATAGCAAGTGTCCATTTGTATTCATGACCTTTATTTTTAGGCCATGGCTAAAATGGTGGACCCTTCGGTCCTAGCTGCTCTCTAGACCACTGTCAACAAGAAGAGATGCATCAGTGGTGACCATTCCACTATCTAACCTTATGATTCCCTTGAAGAAGCCAAGATGTGAAGTCTGAAAGTGTACTTTCTCAAAGGGGGCACGACTCCTGTCATGGCCGATCAGATGAGATTGGAGTTTCGTTGCTGCACAAGCTGGTAAGGACACAGGTCTGCTAAGTATATCCTCTGTAGCATTGGCTTGGATTAGATGAACAGAAAGGAAAACCTTGCATGTAGTCTTTCCTCAATTTAATTTTGTGAAGCTTAGCCATGGTTCACTGCCTGACCTTGTGTTTACAGGATTTCATTATATGAAAACATTGCCCTTAGGCAAAGGTTTAATAGAATTTAATAGAGATTAATCCAAAGGCCCTAACCAAATTACAGTAGCAAACCTTAATCTGGAGGAATATTTTTCACATGGATATTCTTGAACCAGAAGAATACTTTTCCAGTTCAGTTTGTGAACAGGCAGGATGTGGAGAAGTGGAGTGCACTTTTCATTCAAATTCAAATGCTAACCAAAAAGCTGATGAAAAACTACTCTAAAGGATATTCATGGAACTCTTATACTGACAGTTTTAATACAATTGTATTTATTCTTTTCTTTCAGTGTCTAAAAGACACCAAGATTCCCATGTGTAGGTGTTAGCAGCTTTCATCAAATATCCTTTTCATTCTGTGTTAAGACAGGTGGGTCAGTTTTGACCTTTTCACAGCTCTTGTTAGCATCTATTCTTCTGCCAGCTTTGACATCACTGATGCCCAGTTTATTATCAGAAGTCAAAAAGGATAATAGACTATTTCTAGCTTTGTTTTGTTTATGAAATTTTCAAGCTTGCAATTTAACACATTTTCATAGTATGCTGATAGTTAAAACCATTCAGCATGTTTCTGTTGTGCTTCATTTTACTTGAATAGCAAAGATAAGATTTGGTTGTTGTTTTGTCTGTTTGTTTTTTAATATACAAAGATAATACTATTTCCTAACTTTAATTAAACATGCAAATTATTTGCTTACGTAACGTTAAGTTATTGTGTTGGCAAGTATCCTTCTGTTGTTCAGTGTCCTATGGCACAGTAACCTCACATTATGATATCATTTCATTATTTAATCATTACCCTACTTGATGGCATTCATCTTTGGGATGGAGTAGCATATCATTTTCAACATCCACATGTTGCACTGCACATAGATGTAGACTGAGTTTGGCTAAGCTGTCTGTCACAAGCGCAACTTGGTGATTGAGGTTTTATTTCTCTGAATTAATCTGCAGCATTTTTTGGTTATAAATCCAGTATTTAAATCAATGGTTAATGAAGTGGGGAAAATACAGTAAAGTAAAATAGTGCTTATATTTGTTCTCTTTATGTCCAGCAATAGAAACCCTAACATCTTCCTCCTTCAACATCTCTCTTGTTACAGAGCTGCTTGGAGAGATTAAATGGTGATTTCTGTGTCACTCGGCTTTCCCGTCTATGTAATACACTTCTCTTTTTGTGTTGTTTTTTTCTTTTCTTTCCAAAGTCCTTACTCAACTCAAGTTAGATGCTGAGGTTTTGTTGCTACATGAAGTTATTGTACAAAAAGTGAGTTAAAATAAGTCTTGTGTGTACTTTACAGTATCTTGTGTTGGGACGATGCTCATGAAACAGTTAAGCTGGATACATGGATCAGCTTAACATGGATAGAGAGTGGTAAGAGTAGCTTAGAGTTTTAATTGTCTCCTGGTAAAATTCAACATGATCTGTTGAACACGATTAAAGAAAATATAAGAAAATGTTTGGAGGCTGAAAAAGTGGCTTCAAATACATATTTATTAAACATACTGTATTCCTGAGTACAAAGGCAGTTGAAGTGGATAATATGAAATACTGAAAGAAGCTAAGCATTTTTGTTAGGTCAATAGGACATTCAGCATCTGTGAGAATAAGGTTGTTTAATACTACATGGGAAAACATTAATTCTCAAAGGCCTTATTAATCCTTACCAGATTAGGTATGTGCTTATACCGTGACTAGAAAACTGTCACTGTGTAGCACCTGGTTTGAATTACCTAACTCAAATTATATTCATATTTCAGAATTTGTGCCCAAGTTTTTCAGAGCAGAACCTTTTTTCTTTAGTAGAAGCCTAACTCTCTTTAGCTTCATGGAACACTAAGCACAGGCAAAAGAAAACGCTCTTCTGTCTCAAAGAAGAGAATCTTCTCTGTTTCACCCCAGATTGTTTCAGGACTGAAGCTGATTAGTTTCTGTGCAAGTGAAAAAAATACCTGAAAAAAAAAAAAAAAATAAAGCTCAGGTCACTTATTTCACAGGTGATTCCAAACAAAGTTGTCTCTTTAAATGGATAATGGATAAAAAAAGCTCTGCTCAAAGAATGAATGGCAGAAGCACAGTTTAAAGATGCAGGCAGTGACCTGTTCTCTTTGCCCTGAAAATGTGTGATCATCAGTGATCTTTCTGGTGTAGTATATGGCACGTGTCAGAGCCACAGTACCTGAAGATGCTGCATTATTTTGCATTTCTTTTCATACCGGACAAAAAGCATTCTTCAACACAAACTAATCTCAGAACCAACAATAAGGCATATTTGAGGTTTCAAATGTCGCATATTGTTTAAAAGGACTACAGTTGTGAACATTTGTCTTGCTTTGACATTCTTAAAGGACAAACAACTGACCTAGAAATTGACCTAGTGGAGATGATGCTGAGTATCTTCTATCACATTTTCCTTTCACAGTTTGTGGCACTTTCTGCATGTTACTGTATTTAACCTAACATAGATATTACCATGTAGGATGTAAGTCCTTTATGAGCACGCTTGTCACCTCTGCTAATTATTAAAAGAGCACTGTGATGATTTCAAAAGGGATGTTACTCAGAGATACATTTTGGCAAGTATACAGGTTGATTTAATCAGCAGACTTTAATCTTAGGAGACTAGGAAATGCTATACCTCATTCCAATAATTCACAAGCTATTCCCCTTCCTCTTCACTTGGCTAAAATAATTAAAGTTTTTCTTGAATTTGAGATTATGGTAAAGTCAACTACTTCCATTTGGGGCAGGTATTCTTACTCAATATGCAGGAATGCTGAATGGAAATAATAGACAGATTTTATCAGGGTGAGAGGTACACCTAACATTTATAGTGTATGCATCAACAAAATCCCACCATTTCAGTCTCATGTTCCCATACCTAGTGAGAGTCCAGCGTCAAGCAAAATGCATGCTTTAAAATATTAGTGAAGTTCTGTTCTCCACTGAATAGTGACTTTGAGGACAGTGACTTGAGTTTTCGCTTTCAGTTGTTTCACGCAGACTTTTGCATGAAATCTGTCTTGAACAGGAAGAACAAATATTTGTGATCTAATTAGCAGACCTGAAAGTTAACGTGAAATCCAAAAAGCAGTCTGCGACCATACTCCAACAGTCCGCAAAAAGAGATTCTTTTGGTTACACTCCAGTAATGGCAGCTGCTATGCCTTATTCCCTTCAGTGGGTTTCTGCATGTGGGGTTATCATCACTTCTCAGTTGTGCTGGAGGAACACTTTTTTTTTTTTTTTCTTCTGCAGCTATGTAACTTCACTACAACCAATAATAAATAAATAAATAAATAAAAGCTCACTGCAGTTTTGAGAGTCATTATCATTAACAAATATCACTTGTGACAGCCGTGTGCATTCATGTCTTCAGGGCACTAAAGTAATTACAGCTCTCTTATCACAACTGTACGCTAGACTATTTTTCTGCATATGTCTTTAGTGAGAGCAGGTTTGGTATTACTTCTATCCAGCGCTTCATGAGTAACTGTATCACGAACCAACATCTTTCTGCAAACAATTTTAATGTCAGGATCATATTTTCTTGACATAGTAACTTATTTAACCAGAATTTTCACATTAAATAAATGACTAATTTCAATAATTCTTTTCTCAGGGCCTATAATGAAAGGCACAGCAGTTTTCAGTTACTTGATGTACAGCATGTGGCCTCCTTACAAATTTTCATTTTCTCTGTTTTCTCACATAATAAAAATAGTGCTAGTCAAGATGGAGGACTCTGAATTCATTTTGTTATCCCAGGAATTAAAATAATTATAGCAGGAACAATTAATCAATTAGCTACAGCTGCCATCTGATGAAATGTACTGGGGTTTATTTCTATCTGGCTCTTGTTACGATGATAAAACATTCAAAACAGTTTCTTACCTCATCCTTGGTGGAAGCACTTAGCAAAGCTATTGATTGTTACTCATTTGCATTTGGGACTTTTGTCTGAGTTTTTGTTTGGTCTCTACTTCCTGCCAAACAGATTAATGACAGTACATAGCTATAATTTGGTGTATATATATAATCTGGCTATTTATTTCCTTTCTTTATAGGACTGGGTTTCCTACCATTTTACCATTTTTCTACCTCTTTCCTTCTTTTAAGCTACTTGGGATGCAGATTTATGCCAAGATAAATGTTTTAGGATTAATTCTACTATCCAAGTAATGTAAATAAAGGATTTTTTTTTTTTTTTGGCCTGGATTTCTGTCTTTTTATTGCTTAGGGCAGGGGAAGATCCATGAAGTAGGGTGTGATTAAACAAATTCATTCTAGTTTTGGCAGGTCTTCTTCACTCACATATTGTGTGACCCAGATGTTTGCAAGATTACGGGAACTAGGAGATGATGCAAAGCTGTGCATACAGCTGAATGTTCTGCAGAGGCTTTGTGGTCAAGGTTAACACCCTTCTCAATATAACTGCAGCTTCATGGCTTCTGATTCATGACTGTATTATTCTTGGTTGGATAAGCAGGCAGCCAAAATAGACAGATACTTCCAGAGACATTCTCAGTTACTTTGTTGGTTGATTTTAGAATTTCATGTCCCTAAAGATACATGAGTATATATAAAGGTCTGTTTACTTTCTCTATGGTGTTCTTTTACTCCCTGCAAATGCAGAGGCTCCAACTGTCACTTCATGTGCAATGCACTTAAAAAACCATTCACTGTCCTTTAGTCTTCTTAATGTCAGGGAATCCACATTCTTTTCCCCAAAATCTGCTTTGCCATTGAGGTAGAAGCTACATTATAAACTGCTTTTTGCTGCTTACCTACCATTCTGCTTTGGATGCTGGAAAGATAATAGGGCTGGGGTTTTTAAGTATTGTTATTAAAAATATTCAAAATTCACACAAGACTCTTGCTTTTTGTAGGCAAAATTTCTGCCACTAAATAGAATTCTATTGGAAATTGTATTTTCCTAAAAGTCTGAAAACTCTGAAATGATGACTATTCAGCAATGATGAGACGGATGAAAACCTTCAGTCTTGTAAGCTTGGTCATTCTTCTGCTTCATCATTAGATCTTAAGTACAGAGCAATTTTATTGTCTGTACTTCTTTGAGAAGGAAAAATATTTAACAAGGGGGAAAAATCTTTACAAAAGTGTATTTTTCTAGAATTGTTGTCTTTCACACAACTGTGAGATCTTGCAGTGATAAAATTCAGAATGACATTTTACTTCTTGAAGGTTTTAGATTACTGCCTCATCTCTGTTATGCATACTTGAAATTTCTGCAATTTGCTTTTCTTAGCTGTGAAACTATCACCTTTGAAATTGTCACGTCTGACAAAGTATAGATATTGTGACTATAGCATAAGTGAAAACTTGCTGCTTAACTAAATGATTTTCTGGGCCATAGCTGCCTACCCAACCTTCCTTGCTTGCAGTAGAATAGATTGTAAACACTGCAGCTGGTTTGATTTAAAGAGGGTGGAGAGAAAACACTGATGCAAAAAAAGTTCTTTTACATGGTATGTGGGTTAACTTATGTGATTTTTGTTTTAACCTGTTATATGACAGGGGTTAGCTAAAGAATATAAGTATCTGGAAACAAGTCAACTTCCCAAAAGATGCATTGAAAGCCATGCATAGATTGAGATTTTCACTGCCGAAATGGAATGCAATCTCCAGAAGTTCAAGACACAATTGAAAGCGTGTACTGCCAATAAAAAACCCAAAGAGCTGTACAATTCTGAATAAGAAGTTGTGCTCAGAAAATTTCTGCTTGCTGACTCTGTAACCACAGGCATAAAAAGCGTTTGGTCTAGATCATCACTTTTATTTCATTTATAGCAAATACATGTGATGAATGCTGCCATTTATAAATGTGAGTCTGGATTGCTTTTAAGGAATAATTACCTACCTGTGCTTTTACATTTTTCTTTCAGTGTTAGAGGATAATTTGTCATTAGAAGTAATGAGACACTGTTCGTTTTCCTCAAGTAAGTTTGAATATTTGAAGTAAGTGGTAAATGATTTCATGTTAAGCTACATAAGAAATTCTTCCCTTCCCTTAATTTCCATCTTTGCCTGCCAGCCCTCCAGAATCTATACAGGTGTCCTAACCAGAAAATATATAGTGTGTGTATGCATTTTATTTCAACTGTGTAAAATTAGAGCTTAAAAATCAGGGTTCTGTGGCACTGTAGTTCCTGTCTCCCAGTGGTTTGGGGTTTTTTTTGGTTTGGTTTTGCATTGTTTTGTTTTGCCCTTTTTTTTTTGTTTTCTTTTCATGTAAGTTTCAAGGCATAACCAGATGGGTGATGCAACTTTCTTCAAATGTCTTTGCCCTATGCTTAATCTCTGTATGGATTACATGATTAAGAGCCAGGCTTTAACCTCTAAGCCTAAGGACCTAGTGCTATCAAGGCTGAAATTGAAGCTGGAGATTGAAGCTTGTCTTGGTTCGATTTGCCTCTAAGGAAATCCACAGTAGACGGCTGGTATTTGGCTTTGTGGAACAGGCAGGGGTATTTGCAGTTGTAAACTCACTTGGGTGAAAGATGCACCAAGAGTAATTTCTTCAGTGGTTCTGCATGACAGTCATGTTCTCCGACTATCCAGAATCAGAACAGCTTGGACTAGTCTAAAGATATGGATGATACAAAGCCCAAAGTCACATATTAGCTTAAAGTGCAACATTCACCCATTTTTCTTAAGCCTACTGCTGTTAATGTTTTCTTTTTCTTTTTGAAAGATGTTTTTGAAAAGACATTGATTCTTGCTCATTGTTTTGACTACATACACCAGAAATAACTTCATAAATCACTGTTACTGGTTCTATTCAGTCTCAGCATGTCTGAAAATCATTGGATAAGAACTGAAGAGATTTTCATATCTGCCCTTTATTTAGTAAAATTACTGTGGCCTCTAACTATGTAGGGATATAAACCTGACCTGGGAGTCTGTGTATGGGAGCTGGTGAAGAGGTATGAAGCAAGTAGGAATGTATACTTGTGTTGGAAAATTTCATTAATATAACTTCAATTTATTATTTCTTGTTCTATTTTAGAATGATTAAGAAAAAGGTGGTAGGTAACCCAGAACCAATTGATCTATGACCAGAATGAAACCACTCCAAAGCATGTAAGTTCTTGTTAGTTTTCCTTGTTCTGAGAAAAATGGCTGACTGTAACACAAACTCTGCTAAATCAGCTTTCAGCTTCTGGCTTGGTGACAAGCTAAAATCATGTTTGCCAGCCCTAGTTTGTGATTTGTGCAACTGAGCAAAGCTCAGAGTTAGATATCTAGGCTTCCTATATGATGTAGGGAAAACTGAACTTCATACCTGTATATATCTGAAGATTGCAAGTTTGGATAACAGCTAAAATGAAAGGCAAAATTTAAACAATCAATTAATTTCATTTTCTATTAAATTATTTGCATGAGTATCCTGGAGTTAGAATAACTTATTATTGTTCAATATAGTCACCAGCCTGTCTAGATCCCAGGACTCCTAGTTTTAAACAAAATTAATTAATTTTATATAGAAGTGGGTATCTGTCCACAAAATTATTTTACAGCTTGTGGATTTATGTGGAACCTAAGTTTGAGCTGCAGACTATCTGTGTGCTTTCTTGGTTTACTTGAACTGTTATTGAGCCTGTTCCTCAAAATTCTCAATGATGCCTGAGATATCCTCACATGTAAGTGACATTTTGCGCATTTAAAAGCTGCTTCGCTCCATGGAGCAGACTCTAAAAGTCATGGTTCTTCTCAAGGGCTTCTGAAAAAATGTCTTTTTCTTCATACATCAATGAATGATAGAATGACAAAAGAGCAGAGGTGAACTAAGTGCTGATTAAAGCTCAAATGTTTTAGCTTCTATGACTGGCGCTATGAAATACATTTTAAATGACTTTTAAAAAAAATAGATTTCAGGGTAGCAAATCGATACGTTCAGTTAAGTCAGGCATCACTTCTGGCTGAGTGACAAGTGTTAGGGCAACACATGAGTAATCCTTTTCATGAGTAATTTCTAGGGCACATTGGGTTGCTTACTTTTAAATTCAGTTTACAATTATTTCTTGAATGCTACTGGAATTTTGATTTCAGTACCGAACAGGGAGAGACAAATTCTTTATTCATGAGCATGCCTATAGATCTAGCAATAATGTTCAAACATAATGCACTAAGGCAGCAGCAGAGTGATAATGTATGAAGTTTGGTGTGTCAGTGTATACATACAAACTAAATAAGTATCTCTATACATGTAGATTTAACAACACATTTTTGCAAGTGGATTACACAGCAGACCAACACCCTTTGAGAAAAGAATTGTAATTTAACACACAAGGCACAAAACCAAGAATGGAAAAAGGATGCAAAGTTGTTTAAGGATTGGTTTAGCAGGAGTAAATATCTGAACTAGGAGAAACTGAATGAACTAGGAGAAACTGAAGGAATTCAGGACAGAAAGGAAGATAATCAGGCTTCAGAGTCTTTTAAGAGGTGAGGATTAAAAGATGTAAAATAAAGGTGGGGTTTAGGGAGACATGCTTGAGATGGTTAGGGAACATGATCTGATGAAGAAAGGATACTTGTAGGGAGTGTTTGCTGAAAGCTAGGACAGAGCCATGTTCACTGCTATGCCATTTGGGGTGCAAACCCCACATACCTACATAGAAATAGAACTGATAAAATGTAAAGTGTGATGACTACTACTAGGCAAGGTAACAGCTGTTTTGAGAGGGAGTTTGTGCTTGTTTAAGAGCAACAAATGTTAAAGTGTCGGGTTTAAAGTTCAATGCATTGTATGTAAGACGTTTGAGATCAGTGTCCTGTTTCTTGTTAGATGAGTGTTATTTCTGTCTTACTTCTACTGTGATGTTTCGAAGAACAAATAATATACATTGCTCAGATGACACTGGAAAAGCTAACAGTGATAGAGAGACCTTCTTTGACTCTTCAGTGCTAATACAGAGTATTTGAAAAATCAATAGGGCTTGTCCAGGGTATCAATGAGCATCTCATCTGTGATAGCCTCCAGTGTTCTTTGAAAAGACAGGACATGTGCTTGATATCTAAAAGGAGAGAATATTTTCAAACAGCAGAAACTGAATGGCTTTTTCTCGATAAGATTTCAGCTGACCACATAATATGTTGCATCAGAATTCTGTTTTCAAACCCATATTTATGCTTACTACTGCTTATGAAATCCCAAACAAAGAAGTGAAATGGAAATGTTTCTTTTGTTATTTTGCCTTTTTTCTTTTTTAACTCTCTTACATTTGCTCTAATAAAAGGTGATATGGATCCTTCACTGATTCTTGTTATAGAGATTTTATATATATATATACATACAAATCATTTTACCAATCTAGAAAATGGAACCAGACAGCTCTTGAAAAATAGATATCAATCGGTGTATCTCTTAAGTTCCAGTCGCCACAGTTGCCATTTTTATTCTGAAGTTAAGTAGAACTAACATAGAAAATGTTTTGGGTTTTTTTTTTTTTTAGATGTAGTAACTGAAACAATTTAAACTTAATGCTCTCTTTTGAAGCACTTAAAATGGATGAAATAAAATTTTGGTATTCCATTTATTAAGTATGTGAGTAAAACCATAGAATCTAAAGCGTGGAATAGCCATTATTATAATGAAAGCAACTCAAGTAATTACTTAGACAAGACCCTATCTTTTAGTGTATGCATGAAGCTACAGAATCTGGTTAGCCTCATTCAGAAACATGTCTTAATGACACTGGAAAAAAATCAACGACAAAACACAAAAATAGGTGCAAGAATAACATTTCTTTGTGATTTTTTTTTCATAAGGTAGATGAGAAAAGGGGAAGAGTGCATATGTGTGTGTGCAGAAAACACTGATCTGGTTTTATGCCGACGATCTATGCCGAGTCTGTTCAAATGTCATACTTAAGCATCATGAAACTGAACATACTGAACTTGACTTAACAAGTGCCACCATGCCACAATGTTCATCTTGCACAGACTTGAGTTACAAGCAAATATCTCCTTGAGGCTTATGTGTTCTCCAAACCCTACATGATCATGACATATATGTCAGAATTTAACTTCTGCAGCGCTGCCACCTTTCTTGACATATTTAGACCCTTTTCTGATTTGTCTAACTGTGAAGTCATAGTTTGGTAGAGCACTTAGGCAAAGAACAACTTTGTATTTGTGGTTTGATTATCTCCTCCCAGTATTTTTTACAATTACAATTGATGATATTATTTATTCTACTTCTAAACCAGAACTCTAAATAAAGGTGTATGGCTTAACAATCATCATTAATTTATGTGCACATGTGGGATTTTTCTGTAAAATAGAGGTACTTCAGATAGCCTTCATTTCTTAGTCTTTGTTGGAAGTTAAATGCTGAGCTTGTTCTGTTACAAAAATGGAATTCTGTGAGGTCAAAGTGAGCTACGTAAGCATTTGACATTCTCTGGCCTCAGAGATATTTTAATAAGAAAAGTCCTTTAGAAGTCTCAATTCTTAAAGAAAATGGTCTTTTATATTGTCATGCCCCCATACATAAATTTCCAGTGGTGATCAATAGAAGAAAATTGCACAGATCCTTCCAGTGTCCCTTAAGAAACATTCTTTTTCAGCCCAGTGGTATAGGAAATGTGAAAATCAAGAGGTGACTGCCACAAAAATGTGGAGGCAGACCATGTGCAAGCTCATGGAACTTCTCAATATTATCTGTGAAAATAATAATAATT
Organism: Picus viridis; assembly: GCA_033816785.1. Lineage (NCBI taxonomy): Eukaryota > Metazoa > Chordata > Aves > Piciformes > Picidae > Picus > Picus viridis. The sequence continues at coordinate 11,378,473 of CM066581.1, read as the reverse complement.
ATATTTATATGTGTAAATCAAAAGCTCTTTGGCAATGCCTTGGTAGTATAAATCTCCTTCCTCATGAAGCCTGGGCAACTCAGGAAATACATGTAATATATAAAGCCAAGAAATTATTGAAAATAATTTAACTGAAGCCTTAACAGTCTAATGCAAGAATCATAATTAATCCAGATAGATGTGGAAAATATTTCTGTAACTTAGTTTCCTAAGTAACCTTTCCCCGGTGCTGTACTCACCTTCCCCAGATCCTTTGAGCTGTAAGATTGGCAGTTTTATGCTGGTAGACAGCAAAATGGGAATAAGCTTCAACACAAAGTTAATGATGTGCATGTCAAAGAATCGTTCTTCCTCTGTTTAGGATCCATTGAGGGTCAGCTTTAATGTGTGCTAACAGGTTTTTACACCTCCCTTTTTCTTCATTAGACTACATAACATCCAAATTTACTCTATATGTCACTGGTCCTCCTAAAGTGGATATGAATTCATTGCGCTTTGTTATCCTTAAAACCAAATTTGTCTAGGTGTAGATCTTCATGTCTCTTCAAGTGAATTCAGGGAGATGTTTATAGCCATGGGGTGTCCCACACCTGCACTTTGTACTGTGTCCTCTGTGCCCATGTCATGAAGCTGCTTACTTAAATTTGTATTGCCCCTTTTTTTAGAGCCTTAAGTAGCCCACACTATGCAGAATAACTGCTTGTTATTGCCATCTGTGTAACCCTGTAGTTGTACCAAAGATGAACAGGAGTGGTATGAATTAGACATTGCCAACTGGTCAGTTAGAGAAATTGCTGTCATAGCTCAAGTACAGCAAAGCTTCAGTAGGTCAAGACAAGTTCAGACAGAGTCGATCTGACAAGTCTCAGTCCTGAGGCCTCACAAATCCAATATGAAGTTTATGGCCTTGTTTTAGCTGCTGCAGTACTGTACTGGAGGGCTGTATGGTTGCAATCTGTGTTGTCTTAAATTAGCTTTGTTCTTCTGTTTTCTGTTTTGTAACAAAGGAAAACCTATTAGTAATAGAAACTACAATAAATAATAAGATTTGTTTGTGAAGGCAAAACTATTTTTAATTTCATTTACATGTTTGGAATTGTGTAAATAATTTTTTAAATATATTTTTGTAAATTCTGTTGTTTATTCATATTAAGAAAATGGAATAATGCATAAAATACCTATGAAGATAAATTAGTCCTGAAATTTCACTTACATATGTCAGTATTATTTGTTTCTTACTTGCTGTTTTGTGGTTATACAGGTTTCAAAAGCAGCGAAGTATCCTTGCTGAACATTGCTGATATAAAGATTGCATTGTTATGAAACTGTGTTTTGATTTAAGACCAGTGGAAGGAAGCAGCATAAGTCCAGCCTACAGCAGAGTTACAGAGTTACTCTCAGTCATGAGGTAAATTCTTTCTTCCTTCTTGAGCATTTCCTCTCCTTCCTAAAGTCAGCTGAAAGGTTCTTGTTTACTTAAAGCAAGTGAAAGTGGAGCTAGTGTGGAGAGCATTAAACTTTCTTGTGCAGACTTTCTTCCACTTGTCATATAAATTATTGTGTCAGTGACACATAAACAAGAACTGATGAGCCCAAGTAAACTCCCCCATTTTCCCAGAAGCTTCAAACAGAAGAATTTTGTGTGAGAAGGCTTGTGATCTGTCTCACTTTAAAGTTCTCCTGAACTGTTAGTTTGACTATTTCTGCTGAACACAACATCCTTTCCAGAAACTATAAGACATTAGTAACATTGGTGTTGTTTGTTTAAAACATACTTATAGGTATTGCAAAATAGCTTCAGTTATGGAATCAGGAGGTTTTGCTGCTGTAATGTATTTCTTTTACCTAGCTCTTTACAGTAATTCTGCTGCTGTCCTAACACCAATTGTAAATGCTTCAGGGCAGGCATTTGTGGCCTTTTAGTTATACTGAGACAACCAGAACAGTTTGGGGTAATTTGCTGAAAACATTATGACAAATGGCACTGCTGGTTGCTTCGCTAGTGGATGAAGATTATTAGTGTTAGGGCCAATTTTAAAACATTAACATAGTGAGAAATGCAGTAGGGTAACCATATCCACATTTGCTTACAAACATTAATGAAAAACCTTCATTTAGCAGGTGATGCTTGGGAACGCTTTTCTTCCCACCCCCTGCTGTTTGAAAACAGCTAGAAATGACAAAAGAAAGGCTGGGAGGAGTTTGCTGGCCTTTTGAGCATGTGCTAATGGGATGTTTATTTCATATTTGCTTTTTCTTCACAACATCTCTGGGAATAAACTCCTGTGGTAACTGCTATCTGCAACAGCTAGCACATTGCAGCTGCACAGCAGATCTGGTTCAGGTCTCTGTATCAAACAGAGAAGCCCATACAGCTTCAGCTTGACAACTGGACTCTGGCTGAGCTCTGTAACAAATTTCCTCTCTTTGCATCAGGCACAGAGGGTGATATGCAATATGCCTTTCATGAGGTATTTCTGGGCTTATTAAGAAATTGCTGTTCATTTTGGCCTTATGATGGGAGAAGAAAAACATAGAATAGGGACGACTATGCGAGTACATAAATAGATATAAAATTTTGCTCTAGTTTTATTATCCAAAGTGATATAATGAGATAACTTTGCTTTTAATTTGGATATATGAAATTATTTTTTTATAAATAAGAAGGTGCTAGAATTTTTATTTTAAAAGGGTAAAACACAGCCACAAGGACTGTAATCAATTTACCTCCAATGAGGTAATAAATTAGAGAACAGTCTTCTACTGCTTTATACTACAGGTATAATTTTATGTTTGCAGCTTCTTTCACCTTCTTATGCTGCTTTAAATACTAATCTTTTCATTTAGGACTCTTCTGTTAGCTTTGCATTTTAAAACCAGGTTCATCTCAGACTGAACCAGCTGAAAGCCCTGAGTTCTGCCATTTTTACTGAGTACCTGAAACACTGGAAGACTTTACATGCTGTTTCCATAAAGCCAGGTACAGAAAACTCAAGTTTGGATTAAGTATGCACTATTTAAGATAAGTTAATAGCCTTTAAAAAATAACAAACTGGCTTAGGTTTAGTCTCTTGTGCTATACAGGATCAGAAAAGTTTTTTGTTAAAGTGTGACAGTGCTTTATATTGCCTGTACATAAAACCTCCACGGTGGTTACACAAAAAGAAAGGCAAATGACAGTTGGTGTCAACACTAAACAGCTTAGGGCAAACTATTTTCTCAATACGTATGTAATTTAATTGAAATGCAATATTTCATGAATATTAGAAAGTGAGGCTTTATTAAAAATGGCAAGGAAAGTGAAAGCATGACTGTTTAGAGTAACAAGCAGCACAAATTTATTCATTCAATACATCACTGAATTATTTAAAACTCAGCTTAAGCACAAGGTCATGGAATAATTTTGGCAAGTATGCACTTTTGCATGATGCATTTCCATAATTCCACTGCATCTATAAAGTTAATCACAGCTTTGGCATGAGAGCTTGCCTCACGTACTAAGCTGAGCCAGAAAAAGGCTCTGAATTAAAACCTAGGAACAAACCAAACTACTGATGCTACAAATGATTTGTGATAGTTTAGAGCAGATGTGAGTTCCATAATATGGGCAATTCTTACAAATATTTCATTTACTAATATCCCATATTTACTTGCAATACATATTTACAAGTGAAAACGTGTCACTGCTCTGAAGGCTTATCAAAATTTATGTGTGCACACAAATAGTTAGATGTCATGAGACATCTTTCTTCCTTAAGGAATGACAGAAGGTGTTCCTTGTACTACGGGGAAGAGAATGGTTGAGTTACCTTTGGAATAAGTCTATGGACATTTACCAGAGTTTTTAAGATGAGAACTATCGGTCTTGAGTCCACACTACCAGTAACTCCCTTCAGACAACCAAACCAGAGAGCCTATTGTACATAATTTTCAAAATTATATTATCATTTATAAGCTCCGAGAGAGACAATGCATAAGTCTTAAGGGTTCTTCCCAGGGTATATTTAAGATTTTAAAATTGAAATTAAGGTATCTTGAGTTTTGAAATGCGGTTTGTGCATCCAGGATTTTGCATGCCATTCCTGTATATCTCCATCAGGTAATAAAGATATGAGTTTGAGTAAGTTTCAGTGAACTCTCATAATCATGTGCATTCAAGAGCAGTCTGAAGATAGTCTATTCTATAGTAATTCTGATATATGGCTAATTTGTACTCTGGTATAGATGTTCAGTGATTACTGCTAAAGCTTAGAACACTGTTGCTGCTGCAACCACATAATCATAGGTTGGAAGTGACTTTCAAAGGTCACATTGTCCAACCTTCCTGTAATGAGCAGGGACAACAACTAGATCAGGTTGATGAGGGCCCCATCACTTTTGACCCTGAACAGTGATCCATCCCTCTGATCAATATTCGTGGCCCTTCATGGGCCTTACCAAATTATCTGTGTAGTTCCAGACTAGATTACCTGAAGCTTGGTTGATAACTGGTTTCTCACGGATATCAGTTTCTGCTGTGCGCTGTCACTTATAGAGGTAACACAGACATTGCCACTATGGAAACCTCTAAGAATGAAATAGACTAGAATAGAATTAACTAGGTTGGAAGAGACCTTCAAGATCATCACATCCAACCCATCATCCAACACCATCTAATCAACTAAACCATGGCATCAAGCACCCCATCAAGACTCCTCATAAACACCTTAAATGACGGCAACTCCACCACCAACCCAGGCAGCCCGTTCCCACGGCAAATCTCTTTCTATGAAGAATTTCTTCCTAACATACAGTCTAAATTTCCCTGGGTGCAGCTTGAGACTGTGTCCTCTTGTTCTGATGCTGGTTGCCTGGGAGAAGAGACCAACCCCCGCCTGGCTGCAACCTCCCTTCAGGTAGTTGTAGAGAGCAATAAGGTCTCCCCTGAGCTTCCTCTTCTCCAGGCTAAGCAACGCTAGCTCCGTCAGCCTCTCCTCATAGGGCTTGTGTTCCATGAGGATACTGCATGTGTTGGATCCTGCACCAGTAGAATTGCCTTGATTAATGTGACTTTGAGTGGTGGGCAGATGACCATCTAAGAGTACAAACAATCATCTAAACACAATGATATCTTTCTCCTCTTTGCATGTTTTGAATGAAATGTATGTCAGCTGGGAATTGCTGGACTTGTTTCGTGTTTTTTCCTTCACACATGCATAGAGGAAATCATGGATCAACCAGGCTATCAAACACAAACATGATTTTCTTTTGAAGGCTTGGTGGACTTCATTTTCATTTTAGATAATTTGCTCAATTTATGTATTTTGCAGTTCAGGTTTTTTCCCAATTAGTCTTGAAATAGTTGTAATTTATCTCAATATGTTCTCAGGCCAGTGCACAAGTGACATGAAAGATATGGTGTCTGTATTTTGAATATGTGCAGTAAGCTGAATATATTTTTTTCAGCACTTTTTACCTTAGAAAAAAGTGGCTTTTTTAAAAGAAAAATGTGATATTTAAAGCAATAATTTTAGACCAGTAACTTGGTTCAAGAGAGATTGTTTGCAATTCTCACTTTTATTTCCCAGAATGTAGATTTAAATTTTGGTGCCTTGTTCTGCCCTTAAAGTGGGTCTTTAGGTAGTAGCCAGGGAGTTTCTGCCAAGGTGATGCATATAGATAACTTACCCAATCACTGTGCTGTCCTTAAGAGAAATTGCTTTAGAAATTGTGTTGGACCTCTCTGCTTAATAACAAAAATCAATGAGATTTTTACTACATTGTGTTTGTAGATACTGAAAACCATATTATGTGTTAGTAGTTACAAATTGCTATAAATCACTTCTTGAAAGAATTAACATCTTTAGAGACTGCTGAAAGCTTCCTTGTGTTAAATCTTCAAATGGTTTTCTTACTGGAGAAACAAGCAGAAAGAATGCTAGGAGGGATAAGACGATTTTTGAAGTATTTATTTGGTATAATAAGTAGTCCTTTCTTCCAGAGTTGCATTTACTGAGCAATGTCACTCAAGAAAATAGACACATGAGAGAATAACTCGGTGTTCTGCGTGCAGACTTCATTATGTAATTCCATATTGCTATAAATTCGCCGCCTATTCAAAACTGAAATTGAAATTGCTTGAGTACAGTTAAAAGAATTTGCCTTTTTGGGGTTTTTTTTTTGTGAATTTGTATGCACAGAACCTATTCATATTCATCAGTTTCTAACTGCAGATCTAAGGACAAGTTGTAATATGGCAGATGTCTATATTTTTGTAAGCAGAGAAGATTCATCCCAACAACTGAAAAGCTTTAATATTTTAAGGATGATGTGTTACTAGTTTGACCATGAATTACATATTCAATGCCACAAACTTAGTTTCATAAGCCAGTAGGACTGGCTATTATAGAGTATGCTGCAGAGTTCCTGCAAGAAGAGGTCAGTAGTCTGAGAGATCAGATCAACTTACTGTTAAGTCTTGAGGAAACGATGCTTGAAGAACATGATCGCTGAATCAGAACTGGCTTTGTTGGTGTTACTGTACCCATTTTAGAATTCTGCTTTGAGATTAGTGGAACAGTGCACTTTTGAGGAAAAAAATTGTCAGTAACCCCAGCCACTAAGACCTGAACAGGATTCCTTTCCAGTGAAGAAAAATAGAAGATAACTCCTGTAGCTGTATCAGTCTATGAACGGGTGGTTTAGGCGTAAGAACTGAGAAAAGCAGCCTGAAAAACTGAAACCAGATATTGGCACTGAAAAGAGTATGGTTGGAGATTTGAAACTGAGCAATAGGATTAACTTTGTCTTAAAAGTGTCAAAAGTGCAACTTTGTCAGATCTCAGGGACAGTTAACTGGTGGTGACTTTCTGCCAAAGTCTGTGATCAGCTTATTGTGGGTGATGGTTAAACACTTTATGTATACAGTTCCACAATATCGTAAACAGTAACATTCAGTAAGATAATATCCATCTAATTATTTTCTTTTTCTTCCCATCAATCTAATCAAAACATCACCACTTCCCAGATGCTTGGCACTGTTGTTCTAAGTACCATGATCACAATAAATGTCTGCTTATCATATCATCTCTTCCTGACTCAAGACACATATAATTACAGAAATTGAATAGTCCAAAAATAAATGTGGCTGCATATAAAACTTCACTTAACATTGAAATATAAGTCTCATATGAATTCTTTGGAACATAAAATGGGTCAGTCTTGAGCTATCATTAACTGCATTACATTATGTGTCTTATTTGTTGGCATTTGAAGTTACTAATTTGGAGCTTTATGAGAGGACAGCAAACATCTTCTGTTTGCCTTCAGCCTAAAAGTTTGTTGTTGACTTTCTGTATTCACTTAGCTGTAAGTACAAAGAAACTGTTGCCCCCATGTGACGTTTTGACTCCAGATGTTAAAAAAGCATAGGAAATTAGATCTACCAAACATGCAGAGTATTTGCTGTCACGAGCTATGCATTGTCTCAAGAGAGACCCTTTTAACCATATTGGTTCCAATGGGAAATCTCACTGCAAAGATATCTGTGTAAGAATCTAATATATAGATAACGGATCATATGATTTTATTGTCCTCTTTACTCATGAGTCTTGCAAGCCAGACAGTTCATAAGAAAGGGACCAAGAAAAGATCTAAAAAGATTGTATCATTTTTCTCAATTACTTTTTGGCTTTGCTAAGGGGAACATGTCCTATCCTTAAGCCACTGGTTTGACGTCATTCCCTGAAGATTCTGTTAATATGGTTCTTGTGTGACATAACAGATAATAGTGTTGGGGTTTTGAGATGCCTGTTCTTCTCACCCATAATTTCAGTAGTCTTAGGAGGAGCACAAACTATGCTATTTTTGTATTTAGTGAAAACCTCTCTCTAAAGGCGAGTCACAAACATCCCAGCTACTTTATCTCAGATCGTATCCCCAGTGATTTATGCTTGCATCTTCCTAACAATAATTCCCACTGAGGCTATTAACCTAGATAACCACACTTCAGGATCAAAGTTGTGTTTTGTTGGCTCCATTTCTCTCCTTTTCCAGACTATGTAGATCCCTGGAGAAGAGCAAGAGACAAAGAGAAAGAAGAATAGGGCTAGATGCAAAGAAGAAATTGTCGTTGTCCTTCAAAACCGTTCTTAGGTGAAAAAGATAAGACAGACTTTTTTCTGCTGATTTTTCTATAAAGCTGTCCCACCTTTGCTCATCTGAGGTCATCTGAGCAGGCTATTGGTCACTGTGGTGGGTTGAAGCTTCCCCCAGCATTAACTTTGCCAAACCAACAAAACCACCACAGTAACGCTGATCTGAATAGTCACTACACTGAAGAGGATATAACACTGAGACAGGAGCCACTGTAGGTGACTTTGATCTCAGATTCCTGGAAAATCCATTATTTTGGGAATGAAGTTTGCTGCCTCCTTGGCCACAGAAGGGAAGTTTTTCCCCAGAAGCCTCATGTTTATTAAGATTACTTCCTGTGCTTTTCCAGGGAGAAAAATCTGAGCCTTGCCCACAGAGCTGCTCATGACTGCATATAATGACCAAGTAGTATTTAGAGAAGTGAAGTTGTGAAATATTGGTAACTACCTCGGGGAGACCCACTGTTAATAAAGGATGGACAGGACCATGGGCTTTACTGCCTCATTTAAATAGTGTTCCTGTAGGTTGTAAGCAGGTTGTTTGACTTCAGAACAGAAAAAAGAAGTGATTTCAGTGCATTGAATGCAACGTGATTCTCAAGCTGTCCCCATTTTAAATATGACATCTAGAGTGTGAATGCTGCTATGTTTAATTCTGCAACAAAATCCTCCACATGAGTGAAAACAAGCAATTGATTTCATGGTCTCGTGCCAACACAGAGCTGTTTCTCTGTGTGCATGTTTATTGAAATGAAATAAAACTGCTCATCTTAAATGTCTCTCCAGACAGTCTGAAGCTGCAGAACGTAGCTCTGTGGGACAAACTGCAACCCATGCTGTCCGAATTAAGCTAATTTAGATTCTAATGGACATTATGAATATGCAAATATTCTAAATGAAAAGTAAAGTACATATTTATTTTGGAGAATAGCACACATCCCTTTTTTTAAAAAAAGCTCCTTTTTTATTACTTGTACCTCAAAGGTCCTACATCATAGTTCCTTTGCTTACTGTTGTTTTAAAAATAGACTGTTTGCTCCGCTACCATGTCAATGACACTGCTTCAGTCAGCAAGATTGCAGATTCCCATTAGTGATCTGTTTCCTTCCCTAGAGATATATGGTCTCTTTGGCACTGTTAGTCTCTATGGCTCCCCATTAGAAATTGTGTTGTGCTACCACTAGACCACGATTCTACTTGGCATGTGCTCATTTTACCCTCCACCACATGGATTTTATGTCATTAGAATGTATTAGTGCTCTTAATATCTTCACCTTTCTAAGTAGCTAAACTGGTGGATTGTTCTGTGCATTGGTTTACGACTTGCTGCCTTGATGAGAGTAGGATGCTCTCAAGAGCCAAGTGAAAAGAAAATGTGTTTAAATGTTGTGGGCACCCCTGTGGCTGCTGCAGTGTAGTGAAGAAATGTAAAGAAACGCAGTTAACAGTTACTTCATTTTACGTGTAGTTTACATGTATAGCTCCATTTATAGTGAATAAAAGTGATTGCATATCTGTATTTTAAGTAAAAATGTTGAACAGATGTATTGCAGGCCCATCATATGATATTCTAATAACCCTGCTGTGTTTAAAAGTGCTTTTAAAGCAACAATTACTTTTTAATACCTATTGTGTTATACACAGGATTAAGACAAGCCATAGAGGAATAATCTGTGTTTATAAACTCCTAGCAAATATTACATGAACAGCTACCACAAAACAAGAGCCTCTAAACTTCCACAAAATCTCCCGCTCTTCTTGGTCTGCTTTGTACAAAAATGTGAGTGCAAGAGATTTAATGAAAGGATCTTTGTTCTTATACAGTCTGTCTACTTTTATGTGTTTTAAATAATATTTTATCAGATACTACACACCCACTTAATTAGTATTACCTGCAATCTGGGAGTGTTGAAAATGTCTTAATGGTTCTGTCTCTCTGTCACCCAGGTATTGTACTCTGTTAATAAACTTAATAGATCTCCCAGCCCAACCTTTTATTTTAGCTAAAGTGTAGCTCTCCTGTAGAATTTGAGGGTTAAAGCTAATTGACCTTCTGACTAGAACTGTTTTTCATCTTTCCTTTCTTAGGAAAATGGTTGCAAATAGCTAGAAAATTCATTTGCAAGGTTGGATAGATTTTCTAAATACCGCTTGTTCAGGGCATTATAAATTTATGGTGCCTAATGTATTGTAGATCAGTCAGCAAGATATTTGGGTGTATTTCTATGTCAATAACGATGCCATTCTATGTGGTATCTGAAAGATGTCTGATACACTTCCCATAGGACTTCAAGAAAAGAGGCATATCAGCACTCATAGAAAAGAAAATATGATACTTTTTTTCTTTCTTAGAAAAACAGTGCTTGGTGCTGTGCTGAAAGTGTGGCAGGTGAATATATATATATGTTTAATGTTTAGTTTCTGTATAAATTTGTATAATCTGTGGTATCACACAAACTAAGTGACAGCACTGGATTTGTGAAAAACCTTTTCTTCAACAATTTTCAACATTACGTTCCTCACAAGTGTGACTGTAACTTGAGACCATTTGGAGTGACTTTGACTGAATCCTGAGATATTTCAGGCCACATGTCACACAATTGTGGCAAGGACTAAGCCATTCTTAAGCTAGACTCACCTCGTGATTAGTCTCTAGCAGCCCCAGTAGGTTCACAAATGCAAAACTGCAGAGTAGGGGATTAACTTAGAGGTATATAGAAATAAACTTTGCTCATAAAGTCTTTTCTAATCTTTCCTTCCTTTTCCTTCCCACCTCTTGGAGGTGTGCAGGGAGCCCAGGGCATTGTTTTTTTCTTTTTCTTTTAAAGATTCTAACAGAATAAGATACTCATACAGATACCAGAAAATTCCTTGCAGGTGCTGAGGCATGGATAGAATACCTCCCACTGGATTTTTTCATTAGGGCTTTTCATCAGACTTCATATTTTCATCCAGAAATTATGTTTCTAAATAATTATGGTTGCATCATTTGAAGATGAAACAGGCTTCAAGTTAGAGTTGAAGAAGAAACAATTAGCAATCTCCATTGCAATTTTAGTATTTATTTTGCCGGCACTCACACCTCGGTGGCATGAAAATAGAGGCAAATATGCTCTCAGTTATGACATAAGTTATCAAAAGACTTTCAGTAGAGAATTTCTTAAAGAAAGCACACCAACAGACAAAATAATAAATTCTACTTCTCACTGAATTTCTGAATTTTATTTTTTGTTGCATATAAAGTAACAACTCATTTGCTGTATATTCATCACTTGATTCTTTTAATATTTTAACACTGTTTTATAGCGTGAAAAGAAAATCTCAGGGGGCAAAAAAACCAAATAAACAAACAAACAAAAAACCCCACAACTGAAAACCTGAGCCCTACTGAGATAAGACCATGCTTGATCTGGAAAATGTGCTTGAGGCATACATCGATTTTGGGCTTGCAGGCAGCTGGAGAAATCAGCTGTATGCTGTTTCCTTGAATAAATCCACTGGATTGATTGAACTCATGGAACACTGAGTCAGAAGGAACCATTTTTTCCTTGCCCCAAAAATGCAAGTGTAGAAGCCTGTTAAGCTCTTTTCCACCTAATACAGGAAGAATAAAGTAAGCTTGAAGTGTATATAGTTGAGCAGCTCTTGAGACTGGTGTGAGCCATGTATAAACATAGTTACCTGAACTGGCCAACATTCATTATCAGCATCAATTTCTTTTCATGACAGAACGATTTGAAACTTCTCTATCTTGGAACCAAATGAGAGTTTATGACTTGCTTTGTTTCACTTCTTTTTTTTCATTAGCAGAAAACATATGTAGCCTTTTTACTGTCATGTACTGTGAGAAGCATCAAAGAGAAGGCTGTGCCTTTAAAAGGCTTCATATGTGTTTGTAGAATACTGAATTCCTATTTAATTCTGGCATTTGATAAATATCATAGTGGCTATTGCTCATTAAAAGTTATAATATTGGAGGAAAAATTACTTTGATTAACCGTTTTTAATAATGCATTTGTAAATATGCATATTTTGCAGTACCTCTTGAATTCTTTTGAATAATCCAAGAGGCTCTAGGCTCTGTTGCAGAATTGTCTGAAATTAGATGGTCTGAAAAGTTTTCAGCTTACCAAGATGTAAAAATGTTGACGCATTTGCTTCTCCATTTATACCTGAATTAAGCTGATATTTTTATGTTATATGCCTGCTATTTTACTTCCTAAATGATCATTAACTTCCTACAGGAATGTTTTTTATGTTAGGGCTGTCAGCTCTAAGCTATTTGTTTAGGATACATAAAATGCAGTGAAATTCACATAGCTGTGCTTAGCGGGATAGCTTGTAAAAAGCTAGATATGACTTGGAAGAGTAACACATTTCTCTTGTGGTGTTTGACCAGGTGGAACTCTCTGTTCTTTTCCAAGAAAGTGCACTCTGAAGTAAATGAAGAGGTGATATCAGTAAACAATGGAAACTGTGGAGAGGAACTGGGTGCTGTTTTGAGAGTACTTCTAGAGTTAGGCAAAAGGAAGGCAGTGCTAGACAGAAGAGGATATGTCAAACATGGATGAAAGATAATGCCAGGTGTTTTCTTGCCTCAGCATACAGTGCCTTTTGGGAGGAGAGAGAAAATAAAATACCCCTTTGTTTGCAATTTCTTTATTAGCAGATAAAGTACAGAATCAGTCAACTTTCTCTGTACCGACACAGCTGAACTGTCATTTCAGGTCTGTGCTGCAATAGAGATCTGTGCTGCAATAGAGAGCTGTAAATTCTCCGTTGCAAACCATGAGGTTGTTGCAATTCTCAGTGGAACAAGAATTGAGTGAGATTTGGAGTCCAACACTCTCAGTCTCTTCCTACATTTGCTTCCCCACATATTTCTGAAGTACTTGGTGAGTGCTATAAAAACTTGCCCTGCTAATGTCTCTTTTTGTAAGGAAGCTTTGAGGAAGGAGGAAATGAACCAAACCACTTGAGATAACTTGCTGCCATGTGTCATAGTTTTAAGCAATGCCTTTAAAATATGGGGAGGGGGAATTTCAACCCACCACACTGTGTTACTTGGATTGTACCCCTGTGGAAGAGGACAAACTGAGGGGCAGCCTCGGTTTCTCTGGGACAGAACAGCAGGCTAGCCATGGTGTGCAAGCCATTAGCAGTTTTGAGTCAGCTAGGAAGACGGCTGCCACAGATGGGCTAACAGGTGTATCCCTTACCATAAAGGTCTTTATAAAGTAGGAAATTTGCTGAGGATGAGAGCTATTTCTGCTCTTGCTCCTACTTTCAAGGGGCACCATTCTGCTCCTGAGGCCTGATTTCCTGCTTATTGTGACCACTGTATATTCACTAGGCTTTGTGTAACTTCGTATACTTTATATTGATGTTAATATTGATGGGTTTGGTGTTTCATTAATTCTATTCTCACTTCAACACATGGGTCTTCTCCTTTTTCTGATCCTGCTTTCCTGTTTGGGAAGAAGACATCAGGTGAGAGAACAAATGATAGGGCTGAATTTTGTATAAAGGCTGCATGTGGACAGATGTTAAGTTCTGTTTTCTACAAGCTTCAAAGGATAGTCTTATCATACCAGTTTACTAGATTGATTATAATCTCTTAATCTGAAGTCAGAAAGCCTATTTGACATAGTATGCCACTCAGACATACCACAGGGAACCCATCAAAGAACTTCATGGGAAGGCAAAAAAATTTTCCTCAGTGGCCAGTGCTCAAAATGATAAATCTAAAACAAAACCAAAACCAACCAACCAAACAAAAACCACACAGATAAAAAGAGAATTAGTTAAGCTTCAAAATCAGAAGAAAACAAGACGACTGGAAATAACTTCAGGCTGCCTAAAGCAACAATTAAAAACAAACAGCCAAAAAAATACTCATGGAAGGGTGAAGTATAACTCCAAATCACTGAGGCAAATAGTTGCATACTTTGGGATTTTCCTTTTAACTGAACAAACTTTCTAAACATAGAGGAGGGTAAAAGTCATGTGTAATATCTATCACATCACTGCTCAAATACTGTGGTAAAATTAAGACTTCAGGATCAAAATCAATACAGAAAATATCAGTGAGGAAATTAAATTGAGGGTGATAGCAAATTGCTTTCACTTAGTAAACACATGCATCTTTCTTAAGCCTTTGTGGAATTTGAAGATCCAAAGTACCCTAGTACAGACAACTAGTGAATTCTTACCTTGTAATCTGTATATTTCTGTTACTAAACACAGTATTCCATGCCAAAGGTGAAATGAATCTTTTTTCAGGTTCACCATTCAAAAGTGGATAGCTGTTGTGTTTACAGTGAGGATGTTCTGGGCCATGGGAGACCCAGTCTGGGATCTTGATAAAGACTGGTGAAAATTTGAGTAGCTTCTCTGTAACAGTTGAAATAGTCTTCCTGATGTGAGTAGAGGTGCCCAGCACCTCAAAGAAAGCTCTACAAAGTCAGTCTTGTCCTCTTTTTGTCAGGGAATACTGAACTGTTCGATCATGACCCAGTCCAGCAAACACAAAATATTGTCACCAAGAATTAAGTCAACATGTATCATCCAACCCCTAGTAATTACTTAGTGGGGTATGATTAGATGATTGCAAATGCATGATATTTCATATAAACTTGGCTTTTTCTCATTAGTTAAACTTGTTTTTTTCCTAATGGAAAAATAAAAATACATACTGGTTTTGCCAGGAAATTTACTTCTAGGTCCAGTTAGGAGTTAAAAGCTTCAACTCTTAGAACTATTTAAAATGTGGGAAACATCAGCTGTTTCAAAAAGACTGATGAACGACACATCACCTAAAAGTATGTGACAAGTAAAAGTGAAGATAACAGCTGCCTTTTAAAAAAGAAGTAACTGAAATGGGGAATACTTCTTCCCCAAACAAACTGGCAAATTCCTTTTAAATGCCACACTCCAGTGAAAGCATAATTTCATCCTCACTTTAATTAGGCTAATCAAGATAATGGGTAATTAATTGCATGGAACTGGATGGCAAATTGGAGAAAAGTGGGTAGAAATTTTAAATAACCATTTCCTAGTCAAACAGTGGGGTTGTTAGCTCTTACTTTAGGTCTCTAGGACAAATAAACGTTCCCAAGTAGCCCCAATCTACACCACACAGTCCACGATGACCCAATTATATTTTCAAAGGGAAATCCAGCAGTAACATTTTGAACTCCAAAACGTGATAAAATAAATACATTTAGTACTATGGAATAAATCTGATACTTAATCTAAATTACAATACAATACAATACAATACAATACAATACAATACACCAGGTTGGAAGAGACCTTCAAGATCATCGCGTCCAACCCATCAAACAATCCAACCCACCCAACAACTAGACCATACAGCCAAGCACCCCATCAAGTCTTCTCCTGAACACCTCCTGTGAAGGTGACTCCACCACCTCCACGGGTAGCCGATTCCAATGGGCAATCACTCTCTCCGTGTAGAACTTCTTCCTAACATCCAGCCTAAATCTGCCCTGGCGCAGCCTGAGACTGTGTCCTCTTGTTCTGGTGCTGGATGCCTGGGAGAAGAGGGCAACCTCTGCCTGGCTACAACCTCCCTTCAGGTAGTTGTAGAGAGCAATAAGGTCACCCCTCAGTCTCCTCTTCTCCAGGCTAAGCAACCCCAGCTCCCTCAGCCTTTCCTCATAGGGCTTGTGTTCCAAACCCCTCACCAGCTTTGTTGCCCTTCTCTGGACACGTTCCAGCAAGTCAACATCCTTCCTAAACTGAGGGGCCCAGAACTGGACACAGGACTCAAGGTGTGGCCTAACCAGTGCAGTGTACAGGGCACAATGACCTCCCTGCTCCTGCTGGCCACACTGTTCCTGATGCAAGCCAGGATGCCATTGGCCTTCTTGGCTGCCTGGGCACACTGCAGGCTCATGTTCAGCCTACAATCAACCAGTAAAATTAAAATGTTTTATAAATCCCTTTCTTCTGAATACAGTACAGGACAAAGAGGATGTGCTATGATTGAAAGCCGTTTTATTTCCCTTTGCTGGAGAATATTTGGCATATCTATTCTCTTCCTGATATCTGCCAAGCCATGGGTCTGTATAGTATGATGTGAGATTGTATACTTCATCAAATAAATGCAGATCCTTTAGCTCTAGCCTCATTGAAAGCCTCAACATCTATGCAGACAAACAATCAACTACAAAAGGACTTTGCCTGTGAGAATATTATTGTGTGATTAAGTATGAAAATGGTTTTTTCCTCTCCTGTAAAACATGATCACTTAAACTGTTTGTAGAAAAGGGTGGAGGCAAAAATAATAAGAAGAAAAAAATCATTGTGTAGTGTTGCAAAATAATCAGAACAGCCAAAACAAGGATGAGAGGCTGCTCATGTTGCACAGATGTTTGTTTTCCTTTGAAAGTAAACAGTACTTTGTGTATTTCAGTCATAAGCAGGTTGGAAGTCCAGCTCTGCCTTTCTTCAGGCATATGCAACAGAGTATCATTAGCCAACTCAGAAAATAGCTTGGAGGTTTTAATTTATTTATTTGGGATTTTTATCTCTTCACATTGGAAAGTTAGGTTTACATTCCATTTCAATTTAGATTTTAAAAAATTATTATTATTTTAGAAAACCTGTAGTGTTAAAGAGGAAGTTGGTACTTAGATATATGTTTCTTGTCTGATATAACTGCTCTTGGAGTAGCTGAAAGAGAAAAAATAGCTGTAAACAAGGGCCAAGTCCAAAATCATTCTCTCAATGTATCATATTATGAGGAGTGATTTAGAGATGAGCAATTACATCTTTCTAGCCAAATTGAGCACCATCATGATGGATGAAATTAGGATATGGATAAAGTAATGTAAGTGCTAGAATTTGGACACCTATCTCCAGTTTCTGTAACACAGTAAGTCCATTTTTGTCACTAACTGGACAGGAGGGCATGATTGTTCTGTAAATCCAGCTTCACATTTGCAAGTGCATCAGTGTGGATGTTACTGGTATCTTGTTGCATCTGGAATAATACAGATGGGTCTGTTCAGCATCTGAGAAGTCTGTAATCCTGTTTATCATCCTGAAAAAAAAAAAAACAAAACAAAACAAAACCTTTTTGTCCATTCTTTGTTTCATACTTACACTTCAATTATTTATGGAGTCATGTTGTAGCAACTGTGAAACTATCCATCACAGTGTTTAGACAATGCCTTCAATAGCATTCTTTAATTTTTTCTCATCCCTGCATTGGGCAATTGGACTAGTGATTGTCATAGGTCCCTTCTCACTGAAATAATGTTTGATGTCTGGTATGAAAAGGAAATTACTATCTGTTGAATGAATCCCACTACAAAATGGCAGATTAATGTCAATATCTCTGCATTATTTCCTGACTTTTAATGTGATATTTTGTCCATGGGGTAAAATGTGAAAACTGAAACAGTGTTATGTATGAGGAAAATAAACTCTGGATAGATACTCAGGCTTTTTGTGGCAGCAGCTTCTCAGATAGCTTAAGGTCTCCTAGGTTTGTTCTTTTTCCAGCTCTGCCCTGTAAACGCCTTATTCCAGTGCAGGCTGAGCTGTCACATTGTTTTGTGTGTCCGATCATGATTATGCTCTAATTTAAAACAGATTAGAGAAGGCAGGCATTTTTCAGGTAGGGTGGTTCATCGATTCCATTCACTTTGTTGGTGTATTTTGAAAAAGAAATTATGTGGATCAACAGAGGGCTGGGAACTGCCCCCAAAGTGTGCATTGAATTATGGTCTTGAGGTTGTGATGAAAGATTGCAGAGCCAGCACACCCAGCTTTCCCCACCATCCCCTAGGCATCTCCAGTTTTATATGCCTTGGTTTCCTTCACAAGTCAGGCTGAATGATAAGGACAAGGGGATAACAGGTTGACGCTTCCCCACTCTACCTCTCACGATGCTTCTGAACCTGGCAGCTGTGAAATACTCTCATTTTCTGCTGTTTACACACACCCTGTAGACCAAGCAGTCTACAATCATAGAGGAAATCTGTGACTGGAATGGGAATGGATTGTAGGTTTTTCAGGTGAATAGTTTGTAACTGGTTGAGAAATTCTTTGGCAGAAGAGAATGTGTAGGGACTATAGAGGCAACATAGCCAGTTTTACATCATTGCCCAAGCCCATAGCTATGCTCTGAAAATCCCTGGATGCCTGACTAATTCCTCTCAGAGCAATCAGAATACTCTAAATTGCTTTTTAAGAGCAGACTGACTCTTGCTAGTCTGAGATTTGGAGTTTAATCTCTTGGCGAGTTTTGTTGTACTTAAGGGTCCCTGGATAGTCAGACTATTTCCTTCTGTCTCACAGGCTTATTTTTCATATCGAAGAACTTTTCTTTCCATAATTTTCTGTGTGTTTCACTTTTTTCCTGTAAGTATTCATTGGTATTCCTTCTTTCTTTTTTCATCTCCATGGTATGGCTGATAGTCATTATATATATATATTTATTTGTGTGTGTGTGTAACATTTTTATTTAATTACTTTTTTTCAGATTTGTGGTTAAGCTGGGACAATATTTCACATTTATGTAAATAAATTTTCAAATGCAGTCCTCTATGTAAATAATTTTACTGCAGCCATTCCTTGATAAGCCTTTATGTGTATGCCTGTCTAACTATTTATAAAACAAATCAGTAGTCTTAGAAGTTAGGTTAGATGAAAGAATACAAATGTATCTTCTTTAAGATAATGCCATATCAAATCATAAATTAATCTGAAAGGGCTGCTGGCAATCTACAGGTTAACTCTATTAGGTTTGTCTCCATTAGATCAAAACGCAGCAGACTGGATCTCTGTCTGAATGTTAAATTCTTATTCAGAAGCACAGAGACACAAAGTCTGTGTGAGTAAACATGTCTATCAAGAATGAAATTATTAAACTAACAATAACAACAACAAAGTAAAAGCATAAAAATGTCCCCTCCTAATTGCATTTAATGTCAAATCGTCATGGTATTAATGGTGCTGATTGTATCAGTGACATCGTGCCCTATGTTGTTATGCTCTTCTGTATCTTGCTGAGGAATGGTTAAAATGCCACCATAGATCATAGTCCTCAAAAGGACTCTCATTTATTAAAACTAGGACAAAATACAGTTTTTACTCTTGTCAAGGTCCACATTTGTTCTAGAATGTAGATTAACCTCTGCCACAGTCTGCCCTCTCCATTTCTCTTCTTTCCAGTCAGTAGAAATATATTTTCACCTGACATAAACCAACACAGTTTCCAAAAGATGCCAATCTGACTTTTTTGTTTGTTTGGTTTGGTTTTGGGGTTCTTTTGTCTCTGTGTTTTTGTTTTGTTTTGTTTTTCTTTCCTCATGTATAACTCTTAAAATCAGTCCCGAATATTTTACACAGGACTAAATGTAATTTTAGCAGTAAGGTAGATGAAATTAACCAGAAGTTGAGAAAGAAATGGTTGGGGAATGTATTGGAGAAAAGAAAAGTGGACTCTGATCACAGAACAGTGAGAAAGGATGAAAAAAAAAAAAAAAGTTTTACATATTTTGAGTTTCTTTCACCTTTTTAATCACAGCTGGCTTTTGGACATAGGTTTTGTACAGTAGAGTGGTGAAGAAAGGATGATTTCCCTGAAGGTAACAGCTGGTAATTGCTCCTAGATTATGCGATGTGCTGCAGTTTCTGCTACACTAACAGCTTAAAACAACTATATTGCATTCACTTGTTTCTCTTGGTTTTAATTGCCATTTATGATGCTAGGCATAATTAACACCATTTTCAGTCTCATTTGCCTAACTTATTAAAACTTTTTCTTCCCCTTCAATTGTGATTTTTTTGTTTTGTTTTCTATTACTTTTTCTTTTTTAAACTAAGTTCTCTTCCTTGTCTGCCTTTCTTGATGCACTTTGAGCATATGCTTCCATTCTGTTTTCTTTCCTGCAGCCACTTTCTTTTTCTGAGTCTGTCTTCTACTAACAGAGAGCAATTCTCAGATAATTTCAAGCCTGTCTCAATTTGTGCCTGAACATTTTTCCATTTATAAACCTGTATCTATGCAAATCAAGTATTTAGGTGCTATTGACTAGGTTCATACAAAGGCCAATGACAGTGAAACACTCTGCATTATAAAATTTAATTTTAGGTGCCCAACTGTTTTCTGAAATTTATGTTTGATGCTCACACTCCCTTATCCACTACACAGGAGACTTAAGTAGAGTTCACCTAGGTCAAGTAGCTCACAGGAGAGCTTTTGAAGATAGTCATGAGGAGGAGACAGCAAAACTCTCTCAAAAGACAAAACACACTCTTGGGCCATCACGTTATACTCTGTATCCTGCAGCAAACATATCCTTTCACTTCTTGTGATGGTGATGAAAAGCTGCAAGTAGTTTACATTTAAATTAAAGAATGTGGGAACAAAACTGACGATTGTTTTTTGTAGTCCGATTGCTTTCATGATTAAGTGCATAGCTCTTCAGGTGGTGCCATACAACAGTGCTGAGCTAGGAGTATTCTGGTCCTGATTGCTCTTTCCTGACAAATTATTTCTCTTCAGATAAGTAACGTATGATGAAACAGTGTGTGATGAGATAATTTTATGACAGTGAATGAGATAGTAATTTGAGGATTTTATGTATGTCACCGAAAAATTATGAATAAGGAAAGAGAAAAAAGCTCTTTGCTAAAACACAGGGTGGGGGGAAGGCAAAAGGGAATAAAGATGCTTTGAGACAAACCTGCCAGCTTATGGTTATGTAAAAGGATCTTAGAGAAATATGATGCAGATTGTGAAATGAAATTTTCATGATAATGGAGTTAATTACTCCCTGCTTGTGTGATGTTTGTTGTATCAAGGTTCAGCATACCTAATAAGAGAAGATTCTTTTCAGATTTAATAAATTGATAAAAAACAGAAGATGTAATGATTCTTCTAAATGCTAATGGTAGTAAAAGCATGTATCACCAAAATTCTCTTAAGGTACTGAAAGAAACCAGTCCACAGCACGCAACTTACTGCCTTTCAGAAGTCTGTGTAAAATAGTACTTCAGACAGTGTTTTTCAAATGTATTTCACAGACATTTTAAAAACTAAGCTGAAAAACAACTTTTTGGTGTTGCTGTTAAGCACAGATGAAACAAATGTTTTATTACATTACTTGCTCTGCCGCAGATTAAACAAAGTTCTGTCACTCAATTCCAAAACACTGGCCAAAAGCAAACACGATGTATGTAATTGAATGATGGTCAACTAGCCTTTTTTGACAATGAAATGAACTTTAATGATCTTTAAGGTCTTCAGAAACCCAACATTGAAGCATAGATAGACCAATGTGACACACTCTAGCAGTTATGAATCACTAGACCCGCCTTCAGATTATGCATGCAGTTCTAAAGGCTTTTGTTTTACAGTCTCCTCTTCAGTGGTATTTGCATTGTACCTGATCCTTTGTAGTTTAATTATGCATTTAAGTATTGATAACGTGTGGATAAGCCACAGGAAATTAGAAATAAAAATATTACATGCTAGTTTAACTGAATGTCTTTCCATTTTTTTCTTGCCAAGTTCTCCTTTTTGCTATTCAAGCACAGGAAAGGAACTGAGAAGCAGATTCTTAGATAAGACTTCCTAGGGGCCAGAATTAGGCAGAAAAAAATATCAATTACATCCTCCTCAAGAATCTTGTTATCCTTTTCTATAATCCATTGCCCCAGCCCCTACTAGCCAGCCTACACAACAGAGACTTCTAGCCTTAGTAAGATGATTTGTACCATAACGCCACTATTATTTAAGCTGTATATTCTTAAGTGATTGGAAAAGTCACTTTTAGACCTAGGCCCTGAGCAACCCCCATTTAGACTAGTCAGCCCAAAGTACATAATCTTATTTTATTATGTACACAAGACCTTAGAAAAGTACCCATGCCATCTTCTAATTAGTTTCTCACATTTGCATTTCTAATTTGAATCCTATGGTTATTTTCAGAGGTGACTGTTAATATATTGAGTGACCCTGTATAATTTTATTCATTGTTTAGCAAAACAAATAGAGATCCAAGTAGTTTGTTATAGATAAATGCATTGAATAATGTATACATTTAAAAGGGGTATAGTACCTTCATTGACTAGAAGAGGAGAAATGAAGGATTATACTTTTAATACAGTAGTACATATTTTGCTTGCAAGAATTAATTGTGGCCAATAAGTGCAAAATTAAATCCTAATACTGTAATCATGCTGAGGTGATATTTCTTGATGAAGTGTGGCATAATAGCTGAGTGGTTTGTGTAACCAGTAAGAGTCTGATATGTATCATCCTTGGAAAAGCTGATAATTAGAGATTGAAAGAACAGAACTAAGGTGATTTAGCCAGCCTGACCTAGTGGACTACTAAAACAGGACGAAATGCTGCAACCATAATGGAAAATGCACAAGAGATTTTTCTTGGATTTTGTTTGTTTGTGTTTCTTGATGGTTTTATTTTCTTTCAAAAAATAGCTTTGTCTACTGTTTTCTGCTAAAGGAAACTTAGGATTCCTTGTGAATATGTCAAAGTAATAAGAGAAAAATCAAGTAGAAGCAGTTAGTGTCATTTGACTCCTATCTTATTCAGCTCATATCTGGCATTTAACAAAGTCTTATTCCTAAAAAAACTTTTTTCTTAAAATTGAGAAATATTCTATTGCTGAACTCTCTGGCAAAAATATTCTTTCATTCTCTGCCCAAATTTCGAATGTAACTAGATCCCTTCTGTACAATTTTTTTTTCATTTTCAGTCATGATTGCATATCTTTGCAGTTTAGTATCAACTATACCTGTCATTAACATGCTATTCATTCCTTATTACAGGATCTTAAATGTTAAATAAGACAAAATCTAATCAGACCAATCAGCAACACCTTTCTCTCTTTTTCAAGTTTCAGTGCTATTTCTGTTTACATTCTTTTAGCTTGTTTTCAGTCTACACAATAGTGTTTCTAATTAAGACAGTTTTAATTCTTAGTCCTTGCAAAGTTGCTGTACCATTCTATAGAAATCCTCTTTGGAAAGAACAGGCTGCAAGAAAAAGACATGCAGATGCAAAGTTTGTATTTGAGGGTTGTATCGCTTCATATTGCCATGCTACCCCAAGATTTCAAAATTCTTTGCAATGTATTGTGTTCTTTCGGCTTTAGGAGACCCTAACTACTGTATTCCTCTCTCTTTCTTGACAGTTTTTAATTCCATTAATTTTTAGTCCACAAGCTATAGTATGTCTTTGACATGAATTACTTCTTCATGCGTGATTTCACTTAGATAAAAGCCAGATGTTCTTGAGCCTTCAGTTATTCAGGGAGTACACCTTCTCACACAGTTCTTAGCAACATAAAAAAAAAACCCTAACAAAAATATATCAATTCCTGAATAGGAAACAATGCAGAATTTGAAGAAAATATGGAGTACTTACATTTTAATACTGTGTTTTCAAAGCCCTGTTGAAGGTATAAAAGACAGATGAGCAAGCATTCTTCTTAAGGGTCTTAAATTATGGGGAAACTGAGTTTTAAAGAAGTTAAGAGAAGTGCTTAAGGCCATTCAGTGAATTATTGACAAAGCCAGGATTATCTCTCTAGACAGACAGTCGGGTCTATTTGCACCATTTCCACACTGCTTGTGAAGAAAATCAGATTACTATTAAGAGATTAACTAACAGCATCTTAAATCACCTGTTGTTTTCTTCAACGCAGTGTAAAATCAAAATCACTCAATGTGATCTACTGAATGAAACAGACATTCTGCAGTTAAGGTGTCGTTAGAATTACTGCTTTGTCAACTTCTGTGTATCCCAGACAGAAACTGGGATGAAATTTGTTGGGCAGGAGTCAAAATAACATGAGATTTTATTTTTTTCTTTTCTTTTTTTTGAGGGCACGGCTACCAAGGGTTCTGCTGCAATAATGAATACACTTTAAAAGAACTTAGAGAGCTTTCTGAACAGCTTAAGACTGCTCAGGTTTGAAAGTCACATCTGCCCTTTTCCTGAAGAGGCAAATGGAATAGGAACATTAATACATCTCAGTAATATTTAGCTGCTTGGAGGGGATTCAAAATGTCTTTTGGATTTTAATTTTGTCCAAAGCTGGAAGACTTAAATTTATGTCTGCGTTGACACATGTAAGTGTATAACTACATTGGGGTCTTAACATCATCTTTATAATTTCTATAATATTTGGGATATTTCCCAAGCCCTCTTTCCCAGCTTCTAAAACCATGTCAGACGCAGACATTCAAATACAATAGTCTCCTCAGTGTATGCTGTCAGTTAGTTCAGGGAACCTTCCTACCTTCACAGTATCTGCTAATATAAGTAATAATCTTAGGGTACTGACTGTTAGGGGACAGACATTTTGAAGAGAACTTAATCCAAGTGTGAGCATTTAATTTAAGGTGCTGCAATGAGTTGGATTTGTGTCTGGCTAGACTAAGGTCAGCCCATTTGAGTTCTGGTTTCTTCTCCTGACAGACTCAGAGGTACGTGACTTTCATTCTCTAATATGTGTAGCAGCTACTCTTCTGGTTTCTTGTATTTACTGTAGGAAAATCCATGTTTACTTGAGTGTAGAGAATTCATGCATGATGAATGGGAGTGACTAGTTTTTATTTTTTTCATGGTTTTGTAACTCTCAGCCTACGTTATCAGGTGAGTTTTATGCTGACATTATCAGGTGTTATAGCTGAAAGAATCTTTTTGTTAATTGCTGGGGTGGGGTGTGCAGTGGACAGGGAACACAAGGCAGGATGGAGAATAAGGGAAGGGGAAAGAGATGGTTTGATTATATTTTCTACCTCAAATGGGAGTACAAGAGTGTAGGCTTCTCATAGAATGTGCGGCACCACTGTCTTAGTCTTGGAACAACTGTTCATACAGTCCTGTGATGACTTTGCTTGGGGAACAGATGTAGTGCAGCCTTTTGTTTTCTAAAAACTGCATGATCTGCTCAGTTTGTCTGGAGCTAGCAGTGGTGTGCCAGGAATAAGCATGAGGCTTGATCCTTAATTATTATATGCTGTACAGTTCTGAAATGAGTGGAAAAACCAAGGGGCTAGAAGCATAGAAAGTATTGTAAATACTAGATATATTCCAGACTATCTCTTAGAGACCGTTAGGTGTCTGTTGCATTTAAAGTCTCCTTTGAACTTTAAGCAATACAAAGCCATGCAACTATGTTTTTCTTGTTTATTCTCCCATAAAATAGTAGCTCATTGCTTTGAAAAATATACAATACTTTTTAAAATAAATTGCTTTGGGGTTTTTGGGGGTTTTTTTGTTACTGAAAAGGCAGCAGCCTTTAAAACTTGGATGATCACTCTTTCTACCTCCCTTTTTTGTGGCGAGTCAGAAAAATCTACAATATATTTGAAAAGAAGGTCTAATACTAATCGTAAGTTCAAGAAAGCTTCTCAGTAAGATCCAGTCATAATTAACACTGGAGCACTCTGAGTTATGAGCAAAAGCTTTGTCAATGTCCCATGGTTTTTACAAGATAACAAAAACTGATGATGAATGATAATTGTTACCTCCTCAGAAACAGGCTTGTGGAAAAGAAAGCTAAGGGAGTGTGAGTGGACTTAGATTCTACTTTCAGATGGAGATTCAGGAGCTGACTGAACATTATTTGGTTGTGGGAAAAAAAGAAAAAAGTAAATATTTTATATATCATTGCCATAAAGACAAATCAGATGACTGAGCAGCTCTTTGCATTATTCTTGTCCCTTTGTATATCTCCACTCATACAATAGTTCTTTGCCTTTGGTGGTTGTGAAATATCTGCCAGCTTCAAGGCTCTCTGCCATCTCTGCCCATTGCATTTCAGGTCACATCTGAAAATCTTGCACAACTCTTTAATTTCTCTCTTTCTACTCAAGTAATTATTATTATACCCTGGAAATTATATTAAAAAAAAAAATAATTAAGGTCAGAAAGTCAAGCACTCAAATTAGAAAACATTAAAATTAAAGTTGCCCATGCAACCTTCATTTGGCTCCCTTGGGCATATGCATTATAATGGTCTTTAATTACATCATCACAGGGTTTTTTTTTTTACATGGGATTCCTGACTCATTTGGTCAGGGACAGTACTTCCTCAATTAGGAATATTCAGTATTTCACTCTCTTGTCCTTGTTCAGTGTGTGGACATGCCTTATTGAGTTCAAACTATTCAGCTGCACTTTTTAAGCAGAAGTTATTGATTTTTCTAGGCTATTTTTTAAATGGAACTCATTAATATAATGTCAGGCATTACTTTATATTCACAAAATCCTCCCAAGGTTAAAGGGTTTTATTATCTCCATTTTACAGATGGGTAATGGCCATGCAGAGAAATTAAGCTTAAATACATTCACCAGTTTTGGGTGCCCATTTTAGGGTGTCTGTAACCTCCTATTTCTCAGTGTGTTTGGCACAGTTTAATTATGCAAACACTCAGGATATGGGCTCAACTGAACTGTATGTTTCTTTGAATATCTCAGGAATTTGGCTTAGGATCTGTAGTGGGAAAACCTACAAAACAAAGATTTAAAAACCAGAAAAGGAAAGCCTTCAAAAAGTCATTATAAAGTTTGGAATACAACTTTTTCACAGGGCTCCTAACATTTAATCCGCATCTGCATTGCAGATACAGCTGCCTTATTTTTCTTTCTGAAGCTCCTTCTTCCATTCACTGTGTATTGAACAAAATTTAAATACATGGTATAATAAACCATATATGACTAGGAAATGTTAATACACTGTCTCTAAAGGTCTTGTGAATCAGTGATTTTGTGAAGGAAAGGGAACATCAACTGATAACAGCAAGTAGTTTAATAACAGGTATGTACAATGAGATTAAATTTTACTTGTGGACGTTATCCCAATTTTTCTATTGCTTTAAATCTGATTTTATGCAGATCCTTGAGTAAACTTGTATGTATAGTTAGGAAAGAAGGGCTTATTATATTTGTATTCGCTGATCATATTAGTACCAAATACCAGTCAATGCAATCTATACACTTTGGACATCTATTCAGACAAGGAACTGAAAGGCATTCTGATCTGTCTCATAACTGACTCATCAACAGCACTGGAATCTTTAAATATCCAGCACAGGCCCCTAGCCTTTGAGCTATCAGAGAAGATTTACTGCTAGGGGCTTTCATCCTCCAAGTGTAAGGATTCTTTGGTAGGCATGAACTATACATGCTGCTAGAAAGATTCACGCATCTTTGCTGATAATGGAGAATGTAAGAGGACCAGGTTTCACTGGGAGATCGGAGGCTTCTCACTATAATTAGAAAGCTACCGGTACTACTTACTTTGTCATTCCCCTCACTTCTCCTTACTCTGAATATCATCTTTTCCCTGTTACAGCCTCAGTTCTCACTCACTAGTTCCCCATTCACTTCCTTTCTCATTCACAGGATTTCTTCCCGTAGATTCTTTCTGTCTCTCTTTCCATGATCAAATTTTTGATTCTTTACACATGAACTGAGCAGCATTTTCCTTCATGATTCTTGGATGCCAGAGGACAGTGACAGTGCAACACATGACGGGCCTTTTAGTTCCTTGCTACACATGGTGTATGGTAATGCTTATTTTAGTAAGATTATCTGATTGAGGACATTGTCAAATGGGATAATAAGGAAAAAGGGGAAGCCATACACAACATGACACAGATGCGACAGGCAAAGATAACAGATAAAACCAGGAAACAGAGCTTGTCAGTCACACTAACTGATTGGCTATCAAGAAACTGCATGCAAACCAGGACATTGCAGCCTACAAAGATGGAAACTTGAGAACAGTTCAGCAGGACTAGGCAAACTAGGGAACATGCAGAGGAAGGGAAGAGGAAGAGAAATAAAACAGACCTGGTTACACTTCTTTGACTACATCCTGTGCTTGATCACCAGTCTGTCCATCCTATCTTCTTGTTAAATCATTTCTTGACTACCACTCTGCATAACCTCACTCCCTATTCCATGTGTGACTGCTGCAAGGACCAAATGCTGGATTACTGGGGAATACCAGTGTGAGTGGATAGGAGCCAGGTACTACATGTGTTCTCAGCTTCTCTACTGGTTGACCTGTAAATGGGAAAGCAGCAGTTGCCATGTCCCACAGCCTGGTCAGAGACCTCAGGTCCTTGAATACACTGGGATGTGCTCCAGTGCTGAGCAAGGAGATGGTCTTGAACCAGAGCTGCTAGAGCAGCCATCTGCTGTTAACATCTCTTAAGAGAAAGGTTTTCATTTGGCAGAAGTACTTGCAGAGAGTAAAGTGGGCAACATACAGTTTTACAGCATAATAATAATCCAGTCTGATGCTTGGAGATAAGCATAATCAAAATATTTTGTTTCCTATGTTGGGTGAATGATCACATTTCTTAATAAAAAAGCTTTTTATGCTATTTGTTTTCTAGGTTGCAATATCTATACATGATTATGAACAAGGCGATAAGAAATTTCAAGACAAAATTGATACGTGGTATCCTTCATCTTATTTAAATAAGGCTTGGTTCAAATTCCTATTTAAGATCATAATGTGACTGTGAAAATTTCCATTGCATTCATCCAGGCATGGATTGAATTCAAATTTTTATATATATATTATCTTATATCTATATCTATATCTATATCTGTTGTTTCAAGGTGGTGCAGGGTTATGCCTACTGTTCTTTACTATGTATCACTACAGGAGAGAAAGGATAGCAGAACTGCTTTTTCATGACTATTGAAAACAGCTGGTAAAGTCTCTACTTCCTACATGCTTTCATATGTAGAGGTTTCCCTGTTGTAACACTTGCTCAAAATATTATGGTTTAACATCAAGTTTTTGTTAGGTTGGCTTTTTTTTTCCCCCCAATAAACTGTGAAAATGATCTCTACAGTAACTGGTAGCTCAATCACTAAGGTTATTTGAGGAAATTGAATTGTGCTGAGGGGCAACTGTGGTTATGAAGTGTGTAGTGCCTGTAAACAAACAGAAAGATGCATATTCCCTCAGCAAAGGCTGCTTCCAGGGAGCAGGGAATGTCAATAAGCAGGCATATGAGGTGGCTATAGCAAATACAGCAGGCAGAGGAAAGCCAGATGTTGTAATGCTGTGACACTGCGCAGAAGATCAACGTGTAACATTAAAATAAGCAGCTTCCCTGCTACAGCTGGCCATGCATAACACAGTGAATAGTTGGAATACGTAATGCCGTAGCATCTGCTTCTCTGTAAAGCTTTCATTTTTCTTTTTCAGACTGTTATAATCTCAAATCTTTTATTTGATAACTCAAATGGGCTTGACAGAAGAAAAAAGACTGCAGTATTGCCATGATCTCTTAAGTACAGTCCTCTGGCAATGATGAAAAAACCCTAGAAATTATGTACAGTATGTTGCAGTGAAAATATGAAAAACATTTGCTTTGCTGTCTGTTGCACCCCAGTCATCTTCTTTGCTTGACACAAGATAGGGAATGGGGGACAGCG
Organism: Picus viridis; assembly: GCA_033816785.1. Lineage (NCBI taxonomy): Eukaryota > Metazoa > Chordata > Aves > Piciformes > Picidae > Picus > Picus viridis. The sequence continues at coordinate 11,348,860 of CM066581.1, read as the reverse complement.
GGTAGTCAGAAGGAAATGACTTTCTTTTTACCTTTAGCTGCTGGAGCAAGTCATAAAAGAATGGACAATTTTTTAGAGCTGGAGTTTGTTGCTTTGCTTATAGTTTAGCACTCTAGGGCATACAAATCTCTTAATGAGATGCAAGCCAAAATTGTTTTGTACAGATTTTGTTTTGTCACAGAAACATTGTGTTTTTCCAACAGTGCTTTTCCTGGCCAATATGTAAAGGAAGTTTCAAATGTAATTATATGTAAGCACACTCTTGTGAGAAATATATATATATATGTGTGTGTGTGTGTTTGTACTGGAAAAAGATGTGATTTTTCAGGTATTCACAGATAGTAGGGAAATTAAAAATTAAGAATGCTCTCTAATACAGTTTTTATGCCTGCAGGTTTTATGTCAGTGAATAAACAGTGAAGTTTGTTTAGTTTTCTGTGATTTCCAACAGTCCTTGCAGGCTATGGCGGCTTAGTCTTTTTAATAATGTTACTTTGCCTTTGGATAAAAGCGTGCTGCATATACTGCTTCTGCAAATGAATGTACAAACATTAAAAGGGGAAAAGGGATTTATACCTGAATATTGGATTGATCTAATTATATTATAGAATCAAATAAAATCACTTCTTGGGAAAACAAACCACTAAATTTCATGCATAATTATATATCCCTCCTGCAGAAGTAAATCAGTTATGTCACTGGCATATTCACATCAAATGTGATTGAAAGTCCCAGCCTTTGGTAAACATAGATGCCCTATTGAAAGGTACAGGCTTTTTATTCCTTAATGCCAGGATGCACACGCTCGTGATTTCTCCCTCTTCATTTACTTGACATTGCAGTCTTTCCACTACCATCTTTTCCAGGGAATCCTTGCAGCCTTTCCCACCCATTTCCTTTGTTGAAAATTTTCTCACTCTCTCCGAAGTACCAGATTCCTCCTCCCTCCTTGCTCTGTGTATAGTTTGCCACTCCGCATCCAATTCTTCAGTAGTGCTTTCCCTTCAACATTTTGAAGTACATACATCATTCTGATAACCCCGTAAGGATCTGTAATCCTCACTGACCCTTTTCTCATAATTGCTCACTTCTTTTCCTCTGCTTATTCCATCCAGTGGAGAAACAAGCCTGAAAAGAACTGTGGTGTGATGCCTCAGTGTGCAAGGCAGGGCTTCTGTGTTGCTGTGCTGCAGGACAGAGATGAACTCCAAGGTCTAGAGCTCAGTGAAGCAAGTATAGGAGCGAAGATGCACTTTCCGCCCTGTGTAGAAAAGTCTGCGGTTTTATTGAGAAGCAGTGAGAGAAAAGTAGCACACAACATCAAAACAGCAAGTAGCCAAAGTAATTTTATTTCTCTTATCTTGCTAGTCATTGTTTTTCAAAGAGGGTAATACTTGCTGTCAGTAACACAACAGTAACTTTTAACGTCTACATCAGCTGTGTGATCTTTGGTTCTTTTTCCAGAACAGCATTCCATTACATTTTTACTGTCTTCATATGTTTGCTTCCATCCTCCAGCTATGCTTTCTCATTTTGTCAGGTAAGATAGGAAAGCTGAAACCCCACTTAAAAATAAAATCATGTTAAGATAGGTTATTTTCTCACATTTCCTGCAGAGAGACGCTACACAGTATATAGTATTGTTCTGCCTTACACAGTTTCTGCAGATTTGCTTCTTATTGCCTTTCAGAAATACATTTGGTTGGTTTTGCTGAGACAGTACTAATAAAACTGAAATTAGACTTGCAAACAATCAGAATGTAGGGTGGAAGAGAAGTGATTGAGAAGGTAGAGGTTTCACGTTGAACTTGATGTGGTTCAGCAGATGACTAAAGCTGCATCAAGGAGTGAGCAGTCAGAAATGTGAGGGAACCCAGAAAAATACAGTGGCTGATGCAAAACAGTAGAACATAGAGGACTGGAGCGGGATATTGAAGAGATGGAGGAGAAAGTGGTATTTGAGAGTCTGCATGACTAGAATTAAACACATATGAAAATAACCTGAGGAAATAGATGTTATGATTCCAGTAGTTCAGTGCTATACTAAATTTAGCAGGTGAACATTAACGAAAAGGCTAAGCCCTCAGGGATCAAGAGAAAGTTATATAGTGAGTAATTTCACATCATCTTTGGAAGGATTATCTTTGATACACTAAATTTGTTCCTAAATTCATGTCCTAAAATCTTTATATGGAGATCAGAGTAGAAAAAACTTTGTAGCAGCTGTCACTGTCCTGAAAAAGACTTAATGGCCAAGAAAATGTTGCTTAGTCACTGGTTAGTAAAAGCAGCGTTTCTTTTACCAGGTAGAGGAAAGATTTTCTCTGTGCCGTATTGATATGGACTCATTTACAGTCAGAGAAGACTTATGTGTGGAAAAATTCAGTTCTACTTCCTACGTTCCCTCCTCACTTCCACTGTAAACAAAATAGTGAATCAGCTACAAACACCTGCATGTATGTGCAGCCATCCGTAATTTTTTTATACCATGCAAGCCATCTGCAAAAAATGGTGGACACCCATTTGGTAAACTCCTTGAAGGTCCAGAATGATTTCTCTAGGTGTCATCTTTATTTCTTCTGCTGTTTGTCATTGCTCACGTAGCTGGATCCTTCAGCTATACGGGAAAATGATTAGACAACAAAGTGGGTGATTGATACAAGAAATGCAGTGATCTGAGTGTAGGAAATTCCCTTTGCATTGGCAATGATCTGAGGATGCAGGTGGCAAGAAAGACTGATCACCAGAGATGAGAAATGAATGAGTGATTCTTTCAAATGAGATAGAATATGTCTCATATATAGTATAAAGTCTCTTTTCCAGGAGGCTGGTGAAGGATGGTAAAGGAAATTTCCACCAAAGACGGCGGACTCTTTCATATTTGATTGTATAAATGTTGGAAGACTTGCATTATTAGTTCACTATCCCTGAAAATTAGTTCTTTTACCAGACTGTGTAAAGTCATTTTGGTGGAAGATGAGGTTGCTGCTTCAGTGCTCAAGCTGTGGTCTGTAAGAAGGGAAAGAGATGTACAATGAAGTTACACAGATGAAAAACAGTGCTTGACATTCATTATTTTCCTATTTATAGATGAAGCGTATCGTAGTACATAGCAAATTACTGCCTTGTGAGATGTAATTTATAATATTGCCAGTGGTTCTAACTTTAACCTGTGCTTATCACTATTTCTCATCTTCATTTTTGTTGTTTGCTCTTACTTTTTTCCTTCTCATTTGCTGTTCCTATTTGATAAATTAGATGACAGGCCGTTTGGGGCAATAACCATATTCTGCTGAATGCTCTCTGCTAGGAAATAAGCCCTGCTATGGGCTCAACCAAACATTTTCTAACACTCTGAAACAAAATTCAGAATTAATTGTGTCCCCATCCTGCCTCATCCAGTGTTTATTGCAAATGTTTTGCTGTCTCACTTGATAATTTCTGTTTAAAGAATGGTGTACCATGGAACATGGTTTGGTCAAAAAGAAAAAGAAATTTAATATGTTCCACTGTCTTTGTGACTAGACATCCAAAGCCATAAAACCTCACAATTTGAATTAAGTTACCCATTCTTTAGCCCCATGTTTCTGCCAGCATTAATGGTTATGTCTGACTTTATACTCCTTAAACACGAGAGAAAACCCACCCTGATTTGGAATATAATAGAATTAACCAGGTTGGAAAAGGCCTTTGCGATCATCGAGTCCGACCTATCACCCAATGCCATCTAATCAACTAAAGCATGGCACCAAACGCCCCATCCAGTCTTTTCCTAAACACTTCCAGTGATGGTGACTCCACCACCTTCCCTGGGCAGCCCATTCCAGTGGCAGATCTCTCTTTCTATGAAGAACTTCTTCCTAGCACCCAGTCTAAATCTCCCCTGATGCAGCTTGAGACTGTGTCCTCTTGTGCAGGTGCTGGTTGCCTGGGGGAAGAGACCAAACCCCACTTGGCTGCAACCACACTTTAGGTAGTTGTAGACAGTAATAAGGTCTCTCCTGAGCCTCCTCTTCTCGAGGCTAAGCTACCACAACTCCCTCAGCCTTGCTGTATTTGCCAAGTGCCGAATTTATTTGCCTGTATCCTTGCTTTTAGTATTTTTTTATTTTCTTTTTTTTTTTACTTCACTGAAAACACCAGATTGCCTTTACTCAGCTGAATCTCTTATGCCAATAAACAGCAGGCTTGCTGACACCTTACCTCAGGTCACTAGGGACCTAGTTTCTTAAACATATTTGAATATTCTGTTGGCTGATCAAAACCCTGATGTTGTCAAAAGTGGAATATGGATGTGCATGTTCTGCAGCTCTTACTTATCATGGGATGTTTCACATGAAATGAGATGCAGAGCAGAGTTAGTCATGTGAGAATCTTCCCTGCTTTCTGTCTATGCTTGACTGCTTCTTGTCTCCATCCGTGAAAGCTATACACAGCCTTTGAACACTCAGAGTCAAGTACTCAATAAAAGATAAACTCTTAGATGAATGTGTGGCAACAACCATCAAGTATGAAAACCTATTTTCATAAATCATAGTTTTTAATGGGATATATGTGGGTTTTTTATTTTTTAATAATATATAGAAAAATACTGTTACAATTTTTTTATTCATGAAAATTAAATGGAAATAGCATAAAGGATATTAAAATTAAGCATTTATTAGGATGCTGTAAAGCACTGTATTCATTTTTAAAAAAATCCAAACAAATCACTATAAATGAAAATAGTACTTGGAGCTCATCTTCCCTTTATTTCTTTGTCTGTCTCCTTCAGCTTTTGTTTGGTGGTTTTCCTGGTTTTGCCTGGAGTCAAGTTTCCTCCTAGAAGGTGGTATAGTGCTGTGGTTTAGATTTAAGATGAGAATGTTGTTGATGACACGCTAGTGTTCTAGTTTCTCCTGAGCAGTGTTTATGCTAAGTCGAGGACTATTCAGCTTCTCGTGCTGCCTTGCCAGCAAGGGGGGTGCACGAGAAGTTGTGAGGGAGCACAGCTGACCTAACCCAGCCAATGGAATATCCCATAATATATGACATCATTCCCAGCATATAAAGCTGGGAGATGAAGAACAAAGCAGGGAACATCATAAGTGATGGCATTTTCCCTCCCACGTAACTATTATGCTTTTGAGGAGATGGTGATGCCTGCCAGTGTGTAGGGGTGAATGAATTATTTGGTTTGCTTTGCTCACACACATGGCTTTTGTTTAACTTGTTAAACTGGCTTCATCTCAACCCATGAGTTTTTTCACTTTTCTGATTCTTTTCCCTGTTGCTATGAGAGGACAGTGAGCAAGCTACTGTGTGGAGCTTAGTTTCCAGCTGTGGTTAACCTGCGACAGCAGTTCAACATGCTGGAGAACCTTGTAGATGGGGGTCTTGCCCAGGCCAGAGGTTCTAGTAAAAGTTGGTGGCATGAGAAATTAGGAAATATTTTTGGTGGAGGTGTAAATGCTGTTTGTAGAAGGAGAGAATAGTTCAACTGGGGGAAAAAAATAGAAGGGAAACAACAATGAACTGAAGGACCATATTTAAGTAATAATTTAAAATATTTTGTTTTGCTTCCATGTTGGTTTGTTATTCTAATTTAACTCAGAGCCTGAAAGAAGGGTGCTTTGAGATAAAGGGCTAAGTTTCACTTTGAAAATATTGAAACAGAGTACTCAAAAATATGCTTGAAAATGTAAAATAGTTACTTGACATTTTTGTATTTTTCAACATTCTTTTTAAAGCTGAAACTGTCTAACAGAAGTTCATGTCTGTGACAAGACATAGACCAGTTCTATATATATATATATACAATTTAAGCTCATCCAAGAGTTTCCATACTTTAGCTTTAGATAAAAAGAATATTATTTTTTTCCTGTACTTAATGAGTTGGATAAAATTAAAACCAAGTTATGCAGCTTCTGAAATTAGTAGGCCTAGACATACTTGCTTTCACACAGAGAGACATAATGAAAAGCAAAGAATTTTCATATTGTGAATGAGATTCAGCTTATGTTGAATTGAAATGTATTTCAATGACCTTGCCAACAAAGTTTTTGAATAGTGCTAATTCAGTTTCATATTTTTTTTATTTATTATTAGTCATCCTGACAAATTAATTTGTTTTCTGATGAATAATTATATTCCTTTTTATGCATATTTTGGAATAAACCCATAACTTTCAAGTAAGTGTGGAAAATGTAATGTGAAATAAATATCAAGACTAAATTTAGGGGTACAACTGTGTTCAATTACTTCATAAAGTTCAGTGTTATCTTGCTATTTTACTTTTCTTTTAATGTTTTCTTTAGTTTTAATTTATTTGCCTATTTAATTTCACTGAATACATAGCAGGTTCTGTTCAAAGTTCTAGAGCGTCAGCTGGCAGCATTATTTTCCCTTGATGTATCTTTTTTGTAGCAAATATTACCTCACAATTCTATTGCTATACAAGCAACATTTTAATCTGTTAATGAAGTCAAAAGCCCAAGTAACTGCTCTTTTCCTGTGAGTTCATTTATTTATTAAATAGAGAAGTTGTAGACTGTTAATCAGCAGAAACCTTTGCAATAAATGTTATTAAGTAACGTGAAGAGTGAGTTGAAGAAGGAATAGGTGAAGAAATGTCAAAGGCATCTCTGTCTTTCTGTGATTTGGATGTGATATGAGCAAAACCGCTGATAACAAAGAAATTGATCTATGCCAGCTCTATAAATCTGAATGCTCTGTCTGAAGAAAATTTTTGCTTGTTTTGAATATGTAGTTTTATGTGGCCTATGTTTCAAAGATGAGCCTCTAGTATGTTTTATTGTGGGTTTTTTTAATCCAGGCTCTCCAAAACCGTTACAGGAAAAATTGTAGTCTAAGCCTCTGGAAAACTGACTTGGAAAAGAACAGAAAGAGAAGAGTAAGAATTAATCAAAGGTTGAGGTCCCTGTACCTCAAATTACTGATTGTAGAAATTCACATCATACACTCACCACATCTTTCTGTTATCGACTTGTCTTATATCCAGTAACTATGTAATACAGCTTGCCTACAAGGAAGCATATAAAAGTAGCATACAATAATGGTTTCTACAACAGTTTCATGAGCAGAATAACTGAATTAACTTGTGGGGGACTGTGTCCCCAGGACTGAATGCCTGAAGATTAGAAACTGCAAGGAGAGATGAAATGGGAGCCACCTGGTGATGGCTTAACAAGTAACTCCAATAGATGTGATAAGGGTCAGCTGCGCTACCCTAATACGTATCACCAGCCAGTAAGAAGAGAAGGTCGATCAGCCAATCCTCTGCAGCCACACCAGGAGGAGAGCAACGAGTGTGAGCTGCGATGAAGGCAGTTGTCAGTTTGCTGGGCTTGCTGCTGCGGGCAGGAGCCCTTGACCTGGGCGCTCCCTACCCCCTGCTTGAATTCCACCCCCGTCGCCCTGGATGCCACGCGGCACCCTACTGCGACATTAACTCTTAAATTAAATTCTTGATAATTAGTGGTAACCTCAGTATTTTTGTAACTTAAACATTAAATATACATTTGAAGTAGATATTTTTACTGTTTAGAACACTATGAGCATGTTTTCTTTGAATTCCAGTGCTATTCCTATCTTGCAAACACCACATTCATTTTGCAGGATTCTGTTACTACTTTCAGTTTTTCCTCATTCCTTTTCTCCTCTACCAGCTGCTCATAATTGTATAAAAATGTAAGTATCAGAATGGAATAGTCAAATGGCCTTACATAAACTTACTTGGAACAATTTTAAAATAAGCTCTTTTTCTCCTATTTTAATTTGGAAGTGAGCCTTTTTACTTCTTAATTTAATCCCATAAATTCTCAGTTGCACTAAAGGTTTGTCTTAATGGGTTTTTAAATACCATTGTCAGGATGCCCTGTGGCGATCTGGTTGTGATTCTTAATGGCATCCAGCTGGGTAGGAATGGTTGCAGCAAGATGTCCACCAAAATCAAAGAATGTTTTTAGCTTGGAAGTGAAAATCCAGTATTATTTTTTTGTGCATTTCTTGTTGGCATTCCATTTTCTTTTATGCAAGTTTTTGAAGGTTGTCTCCAGAAAAGGCATGGCCAAAGTAGGTGTGCTGACATGGAGCCTTCATATCTCAGAGAGATATGTATGATGGCAAAAATATCAGGGGGAGAAGAAGCTTTTAAGTTCTCATTAAATTTTAATTCCTGTAAGAAAAAAGAAAATATTGCTCTTGGTTTATTTCTGATAAATTGACCAGAGCAAGGAAAAACAGTATCTTGAGACCATTTTTACCTTGCTTCACTTCTTTATGTACTCCTGTGCACTGTGCACTACTCTGCTCTTAGTGACATTCTTGCTTCTCTACAAAATAGGTCTTATTTGGTGTTAGCAATTTGCTTGCATTGCAGTAGTGTACCATAGCTTCTTCATGATCTAGGCACAAAAGGCTTCAGAAGAGGCCATTTGAGCTCACGCATGGTTATACCAACTTTTCAAACAGCCTCCCTTTGAGGATATTCAGCAAAATCCCTATCTACAGAAAGAGGATTGTACAGCCCACACTTTACAATTGTGGAGAGATGAACAATTTATTGGTTCATTAACTCAAATTAGTATTTTATCCCTGGATTTTCCAGATTTCTAAATTGAAATTGATTAAATGGGGAATATGAACATGCCCCTATATTCAGAACGGAAGGAAAGGAATTAGTGAGGACACTGAATATTTCATGCAAAGGTTTCCTTCTCCACAGTGGATCCTGGATTCCACGATTGTTTGCAAAATGTGATTGATGATATGAGAGTCAGAGGCTGCTATGACAGGAGGTTAATCCTATTTTATTTTTTTAATAGGGCTTGATAATTCATTATTGTTGTTTTCCTTTTCTGATGATACAGATGAGACTTAGTGTGAAGTACAGATTTCATTTTTATCAAATGCACAGCTGCAAGCAATAGCTGCATCCTATGATGCATGATGAAATAGTTGTTAAAAGCAAAGAGATCATAAATACCAGGAATCTTTCCAGTTACACCAATAAAATGATATGTTCAGATTTAATGTGGAACAGTAGAGATATCCCTGAAAAAAATAATGCATATATTTTAAACCCATGGACTGCTCTTTTTGTCATTGAAACAACAGTGAATTTGGAGGTGATATATGGAAATTAGTAAACTGGTTTTACTAGCTCATTATTTAAATGTGGCTGAAACTATAAGACAACATCTTTTAGTACCTGATTTTCTGTCATCTGGTGCAGGGTGAGTTCCAAAAGTTAAAAACTATCATATACAAAAGTCTGCTTGGCTATGGATAGCTTAATATGGTGCACTTACTAACCTGCTTTTTTGTTAGTAATTTCATCATCAATATTGTTGGGGTTTGGGTTGGTTGGTTTGTTTTGTGTGGGGTTTTGGTTTTGTTTTGTTTTATTGCCGAGCTCTTTGTCTGTAAATCTGGTCCTAGTTTTTCCCATGCTGAAAATCCTTTGGGCTGTGGTTTTAAAAGGCACTTGCAGAATTAAACACCTGTTCTATGAAAAAGAGAATGCACTAATTACCACCTTGCTTCTTTAAAACTCCCTCCTAATGTCTGTAGGAAGAGAGAGTGTTTGTTTTTTTTTTTTTTTGAAGACTCTTCCTTTTTTTGAATTTTTCCTGGTTACTACACCATCAAACACATTTTCCTCATCATTATTTTTCCAGATTTGTTGTATCCTTTAAGCATTGTCTTTTTCTACTTCTAGTAGTTTTCATTGCTATTCCTAGATTTCATTTTGAGTTTTATTCATATTTAAATGCCACTCTTTCATTCTATGTACCAAATAGTACTTTGATCAGTAGCTACTGTGTCATCTTAAAACATCTTTTTTTTTCTCCTCTGCTATTTTTCAACACAGAAAGTGAAATTCCTTTCTCCTTTTATGTTCTGATTTTTTCCCCTTTCAGTTCACAAGCTATATTGAGTAAACTGCTTTGACTTTCAAATGCCTCACTTCCATTTTCTTTCCTTGCATATTCATTCGCTTGGGACAGCTTTGAGATCAGTACATTCTGCTAAGGACCAAAGGCAAATTTGAACATATGTTAGCACTCCTAAAGTATTTAGATAATTCACTAACCTACTGTTTCTACCAAAATTTGCTTGTATTTCTCATTTATTTCTATTATATGCACTTGCTAAGAAGTATAGGTTTCCAAATGTACCAATATGTGAAGCAATTCACATTGTTTTTTCATAGGAACATGGAGTTTGTTGTGCTGTACCAAAGTCAAGAGTGAAATTTTCTGTTTCCCTAATATTTCAGCATGAGCTAAACCACAGCCTAAAAATTCAGAAAGGAATTGAGCAACTATTACTAAGTGTGGTTTTTATTCAGTGAATCATCAAATTGGAAATAAGGATATGCAGCTTGAACCACTAATAAACTCCCCCATGAACATGGGCACGAAATTGTGTTGAAGAGTTTTTAACATAATCATCAATGTTTGATTGGGGTTTTTTGTTTGGTGGTGGTGGTTGTTGTGGGTTTTTTTGTTTTTTGTTATGAAATCTTGAATCCTGCTTATTAAATTAAAATTAATTAATTGAAACTGCCTTCATTTCAGAGCAATTGTTTTTACAGCAATGGAGTTCTGACTTTATATATTTCCTTTAGAACAAAAATGCATTTGAATAGAGCTCTGATCAAACACAGACATGATGTAGGAGGGAAAAATAAGACTGTGGTATTTAAAGTAAAGAATAACAATGCAAATCTCACGTTCAATAAGAGATTCTTGATTTGGAGAGTGAACAAAATGAATCTATGATAACCAGCTTACTAAGTAAAGAGAAGAAATTACTTTTCTGAGAATGTGTTTAGAATTTAAAATAATGGGAGAGCTAAAAGCTCACTGCATTTTTCATTCCTGGAATATTAAAACAACAACCATTAAATTAAGTGGCATCTATTTGCTTTTGGTTTGTTTTTTTTTTTAGGTAGTATATATATTAGGTGCTGAGTAAATTAATGTTTATTATTTCACTTGTTACATCCTATATTATTTTGTGCTTGCCCTGGACACTGCCAGTAAGGAAAGGACACAAAACACAATGATGCTGTGCACAAATAATATACTACTCCAGATGATAATGGCAAATAATGTATTTGTTAAAATGGATATCTTAGAATTAAATTTAATGGCCATGCCATTTTCATTGTTTAAAGTAGAGAGTGACATTACAGTGAGTAAGATAAAGCACATGAGAAATTTACAGGTTCTATAAATTGTGTTCCCAAGGCTGTGTTTTGGAAGAGGAATAGTGGAAAATAAAGATGAAGAGATCTTAGTCTCGATGAATTATTCATATGGTAGCAACAGGACAATATTTATTCTCAGTAATGCACTTGTACCTCTGGAGAACTGAAATGCATCAAATCTTGTTTATTGTTGATTTATTATTAAATATATATATAATATTCTATTACCATAATTTTGGAAATGATCAAAATTTCCTCCTAGAAGATGAAGGGGATGTTTGCAGTGAGGAATTCCACTGAAAAAATAAGGCTTATGACAAAACAGAACAGTAATCATGACCTACTTCTGGCTGGAGCTATTAAAGTTACGTTTCTCTGCTCTGAATACAGCGTTGTACTCTTCTGAGTAGGAAAAACTACATATTTGTATTTCGGTTTGGTTTGTTTTAATTCTGTGTAGGCTAAAAATAAATCTTTTATTACTTGAATCTTTGCAAAATCTGGCATAATGTTATGAGATCAGGGCTGCTAAAGTCATCACAGTTGGATTCAGTAATGCTACTTATCAGCAACAAGAAAACCAAACCTCTTCAGAATATGTCATATGTATATAGACTTTCAGAGCTATTTGACAGCAGTAGCCCTCCACTGCAACCTGCAGCAGATGTTGAAATCAGTTAGGATTGTGAGAAAGAAATAATTTTATGTTTGGGGGTTTTCTCTCTGATTTAATGTCCTGCAGGTTCTTGTGACTGTCTTCCTTGGCTGGTGGTAGGCAACTATCTGTGGAAGATGGCCTCTAGACAAGCCATTGGAAAGTACCAAACATAGAGTTTCGTCCCTTTGCAGAAGAGGAATCTGCAGTCCATGCATCTGTTGACCATCTTCCATCACCAAAATCTCCCTCCATGACTGTCACCTGCATTGTCCTTGTGAGATGTCACATTTCAGGTGGGTAAGCAATTTGCTTGTAGCTCTAAATAAGCATAGGTGTCTAAGGGCCAGGATTAGGGGCCTGTCATTGATGACTCCCTTCCACTCCATCAAGATCTGTCTTCACTAGAAAAGTGAACATTGATTGCAAAAATGTTGGTGGAGAGAAATGTTTTTCTTATATATGGGTAGCTTGGCATGACAAACACAGCAAGAGGGTTGAACGGTTGAACACTATTGAACCCTATATATATATAGGGTTTCTCACTGAGAAAATAAGAGAGAGAAATAAAAATTATATTAAAATATTAATAGTTATAACTTGGTCATGAATAAAAATAACAAAATTAGAAGTCCCTTAAAGTCTTGCTAAGTCTTCCTAGCCAGTAAAAGCTATCTTTCCTGGAAACATGGGAAACAAAATTCAAATCCTAAGAGGCTTCTAAGACATGGATCAATAATTTTATGAAGGCAATTTTGTGACATGGGTGTCTAACCTGTAAACAACTCAGGAAATCCATTTCTGTTAAACAAAGACCATGTTTTATTGTCTCTATAAAATATAGCTTGCTTTAAACAAGGAACAAATCAATAACAGTGGAAAACACTAATCACTAATGAGAGTTTATTGGGTTAAGTAGTGTGGCTTCATATGGGGTTATTATTGTCTAAAACTCAGGTATTTTTCAAGGCAGATTTTGAAAATAAATGGACAGTCATTTAGAAATATCTGAATGAAGTATTGGCTTCAAAAGATTTTACCTGATGCTCTTTCTTTTACTTCAACTGAAGATAATGATCTCGATTATTGCTATTACTATTATTATTGTTTTTGTCATGAACTGTTAAAATTAAGATCTTAAATAGCCATCACAGATCTGAAAAGATTTAAATTTGGAAGTGAGATTGGTAGGTAGAAACTATGAGAGTCCCAGAAAGAGAGTGCAGGTTTTAGTTCCTTCTGACTTTGACAACAAGGTCCCACAGAATTGAAGATTGTTTTAACTCAGGGCTTCTATGGGACTTATCGTGGCCCTGCCCATCTCCACCTTGCAGCATGTGTTAGCATTACTACTTGTGTGACTACACACTGAGGCAGCTTGGGAAAGCAATCCAGTTGAAAAGGGTTTTTTTGAAGGGGAAGACGGAGGAGGGAGAAGTGGAGAGTGCCTGTGCTGGTGGGGAGAGATGATGATTTTCATCTAGATATCTTCACACCTTGAGTACTGTGTCCAATTCTGGGCCCCTCAGTTTAGGAAGGATGTTGACTTGCTGGAACATGTCCAGAGAAGGGCAATGAAGTTGGTGAGGGGTTTGGAACACAAGCCCTATGGGGAGAGGCTGAGGGAGCTGGGGTTGCTTAGCCTGGAGAAGAGGAGACTCAGGGGTGACCTTATTGTGGTCTACAACTACCTGAAGGGAGGTTGGAGACAGGCAGATGTTGGTCTCTTCTCCCAGGCACCCAGCACCAGAACAAGAGGACACAGTCTCACACTGCGCCAGGGGAGGTTTAGACTGGATGTTAGGAAGAAGTTCTATACAGAGAGAGTGATTGCCCATTGGAATGGACTGCCCGGGGAGGTGGTGGAGTCACCATCATTGGAGGTGTTTAGGAGGAGACTTGATGGGGTGCTTGGTGCCATGGTCTTTGTTTAGGTGGGTTGGATTGGTTGCTAGGTTGAAGGTCTCTTCCAACCTGGTCTGGTCTGGTCTGGTCTGGTCTGGTCTGGTCTGGTCTGGTCTACTCTACTCTACTCTACTCTACTCTACTCTACTCTACTCTACTCTACTCTACTCTATTCTAGGCTGGTCACACCATTGTATACCAATGGCATTACTGGAACAGGGACTCTGTGAAATAGTCCAGTATCACCTTGGAGATACATACATAGACTGTGGAGCTATGTCTGATTTCATCCCAATACAATTCCTTTAAAAGCAAAGAAAGCTCAAACAAGCAAGCGCTGTCATTGCTCTTGGTTAATGTAATAATAGCCATTAGCCCTAGTAATGCCAAGCGCTTAAAAGAGATTTGACTTTTCAAGTAATAAATGAAATTAATCTTTGCTACGAGGGATACAGTGGGCCTATGTCTTAGAAGTGATACATCTGTCTGTGCTGGTGGTTGCATTTGGTATGGTGTAATCTATAGATTATTGTAGGCATTATTTCTTTCAATTGTCTTTAGTCTCTCTCTTTTGGAAATTGCTGTAACTTTTCATAAACACAGAGTGAATGATCCAAATGCTACCATGGTTTCTGAAACTATTGCCTTTATTTAAAATAATTATTTCCCTCTTGAAAAATGTTCAGTTTCTCCTGTATGCCAAGTTTCTTGTGTACTTGTAAGGTTGCCATCAAGTGTCTGTTTTTTTCCATAAATTAAAATCTCTGATGAAGAAAAAAACAACCAACCAAACAACAAAAAACCCAAAATTAACAGTTTTCTTTCATATGGCCTGAAAAAAAGTGAGATGTGAGAAACAAAACATGAAACATGCGCCATCTGAATGTTTTTCAGTGTTTATAGTCATAAACATATTTTGAGAAATACTTGACTAAAATGGCACAAGTGAGTGTTGCTGTCATTTTGAATACGTGCAACTTTCTGCAAAGCAATAAAGGGAGCATTTATTTACCCCAAGAAAGTATTCCCCCTCCTCTTTCCAATCTCTTGTTTTACATAAGTGAGTTTTAAAAGGGGGAACATTTTATAGATATAAATTAATGCTATGTTACTTGACACTTATTAATTTTTTTTTCATCTGAAGTATAGAAAGGAAGTAGAAAAAGGAAATTATGATTCTCTCTCACATTCTGTGCAACTCCTCTGTCACTGTAAAATTACAAAGAAGAATGCTGCTTTAATAATCTGTTATTTAAAGAAGCTCATTAATACCTTTATCAATTGCAGCTTTGCCAGTCCTGCAACTTTGCACCCAGAAGAGCTATCATGGGCAAAACCCCCATATCCCTCATGCAGGTAAGAATTGAAATGTTCTCTGAGCAATTTGATCTGAATGCTACATTATACAACTTAGATGTTTAATTTGAAATAAGAAGTTAGTGATGATAGGAACTTTTATTGGGTTTTTTGGGGGGTTATGATCTGGGCTGTAAATAATAATTTTTAACTCTCACTTCCATTGGTCAAATTACAGCAAAGTAATCTACTCCTTTTCCCTTGTTGAGTTCTCTCTGCTGCCCTTCATCCATTTCAAATTAACCTTTACCCATAAAAAATTACAGTGTAATTTTATGTGAAAAGAATGGTACCTGCATCAGACTGTATCTTCAGCCTTGTTCCATTCCTTGTTTCATATTGATGACAGGTTGGACTTGATGATCTTTGAGGTCTCTTCCAACCTTGGTGATACTGTGATATAAGTGAGTGGAAAAGCACAAGTACATTTTTTTCTCCTAAGAATTTGATATACTTCTGATTAACCCAACTCACGGGAAACCCAAGAGTCTTGTGCATTTGAAGATATGGAGGATGTTGGATTGTTTAAAGACAGAAAAGTACCAACAAGACTAACAAAGCCTAGATCGTACAGTAACACATTAATCAGGATGGACACTTACAGAATGTGTTCCTAAGAGATACACTTGATTTTACTGAAAGTAAGATCTTATTGCTTGCATCTTTGCTGTTACCGAGGGAATTCCACTAATTCTTCCAGAATGAAGCAGTGTTTTATGAAATAATTATTGGTGAGGAATAGCATTAAGATACAATACTTCTTTAGGGCTTCCTTCAAAGAGATTAAATGAGAAAGATTTACATTACATGCATAGAGAATAGGGATTTGAAACAATGCCATAAAGCAAAAAATTATTTTTGCCTTCTATCTGATGAAGTGTGTCAATTACATGGAATAATTAAGAGGAATAATTACACCAAACATGCTTGAGATACCAACAATGCAAAGTAAGTGAGGGTAAATTTGGTTTTAGGAAATACAAGCTTGATTTGTATCTACTGCTAAATGATTAGGTAACTCTTTATAAGCCTAGAGTATATTATTAGTTACAGTCAAGCTATGATTTATCAGATAGCCTGGGTAAAGGAGGCAACAAAATGTACTTGTTTGTAGAGCAGTCCAGGAAAAAAATAAACTGTGTGAACCAAAAAGTCCACTTTCCCCACCTTTTATTCAGTGGTGAAGTAGGGAAAGAGGAGGAGAGCAGCACTCCTTCTTCATATGCTAATATTTGTATCCATACATGAGAAGTAGGTTATTTTTTTAATACATGTTATACTGCTAAGCTAGTGATAAACCAGCTGCCTGAAAACAAATGCCTGTTATTTATGTTTCTGACCTAGAATCAGTTACTTGGACTGGTTGTGCAAGGCCTTTAGAGAGCCCTCAGGTTCAGGGAAAGTTCCTTTAAAAGAAAGACCATTATAAAGTGCTGCCTTAACATTCTGCTTAAAAACAGTTTGCTTCTCATATGGATTTGGTAGTTTAAATATCAGGAAAAATCCCACTGCATATTGAAGTTTATGTTAATTTTCTTTTAGGAAATACAAAGCAATTGATCTCTAGAACAGAGTTTTACTTGGCAAGGTGCCATGTTATATCAGCAGTCTAAAATGGAATTCTTAAAATATTTAAAACACTATTCCCTCAACTTTAAAGGTCTATGGAAAGGCCATTTATACCAAGAATTAAAGATAAACAGATTCATTTCTGTTTTCTTCGCTGAAATGTGTATCAGTTTTGAAATTCTGACTGTCTCCTTTTGAATTAGAAAGCATAAAATTAAAGTCAAGCATTAAACTTTTATGAGGAGAACAAATTAGAAATCCCCTAGTAATAACGGAGCTATCACTACTGTTCTCAGTCATTTTAGCTGTTAAATAGACATCTTTCTTTGTCTGCCAAAGAACACATTTAAAATTCAGAACAACTTTGGTGTTGTTTTTTTCTTTATCTGTGGTTGTGAAGTGTTTATAAACTTCTGTTTAACGTCTGTGATATCAGCACAGTTGACTAAAACAAAGTGTCTAGATAGGAGATGTAGTCCAGAAACTGTTTAAAAAGTTATTTCTTTGATTTATGGTGTTCTCAGTTGCTAATTTTATCTAATTTGAAGTGTCTGTTGATCATAACAAGAATAAGAGGAAGAGAAAATGCAAAACCTTTGAGGTTATTTCCTACTTTTTGCTGTGTTTTCCTGCTTCACTGAGTACTTCTGTTAAGTTTAGCACTCGGACTGAATGGAAGTATTGCTCCATGCCACTCACTACCATGTTCTAGAAAACTAAAAGAGCAGGAGAAAAGAAAAAACAAAGACTTGTCCTGCATGGCTGACAATATTTTCAGTTCAAGGCCATGTCTGAATAACAACTCATAGTGAATGAAATTTTGAGTACTTTATAATTTAATGAACTCTGGAAGGCTTATATGTATTTTTTATATATATATATGACAATATGTTTTTGGCTACACAACCACTTGTGTTCATAGGAGCGTATCCTGGTAATAATCTGTATGGCCACAGCGTATGAGATTTTATAGAGAAATATCTACAAGAGGACACAGTCTCAAGCTGTGCCAGGGGAAGTTTAGGCTCAAGGTGAGGAGAAAGTTCTTCACCAAGAGAGTCGTTCGCCACTGGAATGTTCTGCCCAGGGAGGTGGTGGAGTCACCATCCCTGGAGGTGTTCAAGAGGGGATTGGACATGGCACTTGGTGCCATGGTCTAGTCATGAGGTCTGTGGTGACAGGTGGGACTCGATGATCTTCGAGGTCTCTTCCAACCTTAGTGATACTGTGATACTGTCTAGTAGATGTCAATATTATCTGTTGACTGCAATTTTAGATAAATCACTTTGGTGTATAATTAGCATTAGTATGTGTTCATAAGAGGAACTGGCAATACTGTGGAGTTACTTTAAAGCACTGAAAATAAACTCTTTCCCTGTCCATTTATGATTAAAACTTCTTGAGATGAAATTGCAACTGGTTGAAAAAGTAGTTGATAGAGACAGGAAGTGGATGGCTATTTAAACTACTGATACCTTTGAAGTTTTTAGAGCTGAAATGAAGATATTTTAGAGAAGAAAAAATAATTTGTAACTCATCACACAGGAATGATAAGTGATTTTATTGGCCCATGAGTCATGTTTTCATTGCATAATTCTTAAGATACACTGATCTGATAGGATTTAAATCACTATAATTTGCTGGAAGCTTGAATACTTCCAAGAAGTTTCTTTTGAACCCTCTTTAAGCTGATTGTGTTATCAAACCTTCTTGACTTTGAAGTAACATATTCTTCTGTATCAATTGCAGGGGCCCGGTAACGCAAAAATTCATTCTTTTGTCTCAGTATAAACAAGGCACCACAATATTCAAGAAGGTTTTGTAACAATAACAAAGCAAACCAACATAAATTAACAAAAGGGAAGGCATAGTCAAATGCCTGAAAAGGCATATAGGTTTTAGTTTCAAAATGTCTTCCATGGTCTGAACACTCTTCACTTTCCATTAAGGATGTGACTTTTAACCCTGTTGAAGTCTGAAGCTATCAAATTAATACTTTAATAACTCACATTAGGAAAATTCACTGCTAATTGCTATAGATGTTTGCTGAAATGATCCACTTTGCAGTATATGCTGCATGTTTTACCAAGTTGTGTTCTTTCAAGAAGTTTTTTGGTTGGTTGGTTTTTGTTTTGTTTTGTTGTTTTTTATCAAGAAGTAGCTAGTGTCAAGATTGCTCATGTGCTGATAAAAAGAGGAGAATCTTGATGGTATTTTCTTATTGTTTTTCATACCAGTCAGCCCTTTTTGCAGACTTTTTTTATCGGTGGAATTTCAATAGCCAAATGCTATTTCAGAAACCCCCAAAGAATCCAAAGGCTATGGAGTGTTTCTGCATCTGGAGGTCAGAGTTATTGTTTTGTTTTATTTTATTTCAGTTTGCTTCGGAGGTTTTCTAGATCAGTACAAACTCCTTTCCAAAATGAAAAACTCAAAATGCAAATTCGTCTCTTGATGATGAAGGATGAACAAATAAGTCCTTAATTTTTTAATCATCCATATTAATAGTATTCATTTGGCATGCACATAATGGCATTTATCAAAGCACGTGAAAATACTTGACAGAGACTTTATTGAGCCTCTTAACACTTTGTAGGATTAAATCTGTCTTCCAGATAAATGTACCACTAATAAGAATAATGTGAGAAATACTTCCTTTTACTTCATTCTAAGCTATAATCAAGATTCTGAACTCAGTCTGCAGAAAAATAAGATGCTTCTGGTGGTCCCTGTTTAAAGCAATCTGAAGTGAAATGTGGTGATACAGTTGGTAGATAAGATCCGAGTGGATGACACTTTTTGTACGACAAATGAAAATTAATTCACTATGTGACCTATTTAGAGAGCTTGTTGTGTGGAGGGTTCGAAGGGTAGAGAGAGGGGGCTGTAAGAAGTAGGGGAGGGAAGGAAATGAATCAGGTTGTCAGCTCATGGAACTAACTTTGTAATTGAAAATAGAATAATCCATCGGAATGGCTAAATATTCTAGGGAATAACTAAGCTAAGGGGAAAGCTGAACTCTAATTACTGCAAAATGGATTATGTGGGTGAGATTTGGATACTTTTGGCTGTACCCCTTTGGTTCAGGTTTCCTTTGCATCTGGCCTTGTGTGTTCTTAGGCGTTTGAAGTCTATACGGTGTTTTATTATTGTTCATGTGCGTACAACAATAAACATCTCTGAGGCTGGAACAGTTTAATCTGCAGGGGGGACTGCAGGGAATGGGATTGAAATACTCTTCTGAGTTATAATCTCTATGAATATAGGACGTAACAGCCTGTAAACACATTCCTTAATGAAGGCTAGTAAACTAAAGCAAATTCACAGAGAGGTGAGGCAGTTTGCTTACCTGAACTTGAGGAAGAACAAAATCAAGGCAACAGAAGGAAAACACCAGGGATCCTGTACTGCCTACAGATCACTGAATTAGAGGGTGAACGAGAAACTGTGGGACGCATGCAAAGACCATGTTCCCTTCTAATGAAGGAGGCACTTTAATTGCTTGGATATTTACTGGTAACACAGCAGACACAAACAAGTTCTTGAAATTGTAGAGGACTCTTTCCCATGATGCAGTTCTGAGAAATGGGAAAAGAAGCAAGAAAGAGCAGGATAGGGACAACTCACTTAAAAATATTCAATACTGTCTTGAGAATTTAAAGTGAGATAGCACCCTTTCTATTACAGCTGCTGCACAGAAGTGCTCTCTGAGTACTTATTAGTACAACATTCACTTGTTAAAACTGTGCCATCTGAGAGCACTTGCCATGGAGAATGCAGAAATCATAGCTGCATAAGAAGCTATAGCAGTGGAAAAGGCAAGCAGAGTGGATAAAGTAGAAATAGTAGGGGAGATATATTCTGAATTTAGCAGGACTTTCTGCATAGGTTAATATTCTGGTAGCTAACCAGGCAAGTGTGCTACAACTAGCTGACTTCAGTTTAAGTGTAAATTTGCATTACGAGTTGAAGGCTGTCAAAGTAGAAAAGAATTCCAATTATTATGGGTATGTTTTCCAAACATGGTATTTTCCTTCACTGCCTAAAGTGGACACATTACTGGTGTTGCAGACATCTGTCTAACACACACCAAAACCTGGCCCTTTTGAGGATTTTAGAATACTTTAAGAAGAGGCAGACAAGTCTTCTCATATGCAAATGTTTAAATCTGCCTCCACAAGGCTTAGGATAAGACAAAATAGGTTTGATTTGTGGGGAAGATGATTTATGTTACATACCAGGGAAAGCTTTTTTACACAAAAGGATAATTAAGCAGGAGAAAATAACTTCCCTAGGGAAATTATGTAATCTCTCCTTTTATAGAAACTTTTAAGAACAAACATCTGTCAGAGGCAGTCCAAGTGAACCTAACTGTGCTTCAGTGCAGGAGGATGGACTGTGTCTGTCTCTAGATCAGTTCCAGCCTTACTCTTGTGACATTGTGGAGGATTTTTCTCCCTGACTGCACAAAAACATCTGCGTGCCCTAAGCTTGTAACTAAAACATCTGCTGAACAAAGCAGAAATGAGAATTTCAGCTCATGAGACACACGAGTAATGCTATCAATGTTCCAATCACCTTTTACTGCAAACTATTCCTGAGGAGAGTTCCTTTATCCAACATTTTAGCTTACCAATTGCTAATTTCTAATAACACACAAATTGGGTTAATATTTGTTCACTAATTTAATAATAACAACATCTTGCCCTTTGGCAAAGAGTTCATATGAAAAACAGTTATCTTCAGATAGTTCTTTTGTCATTCTTACCCAGATATTTTGATTTCTGTCTTTACTTAGTAGTTATACAAGTGGAATTTTCATACAAATATAATCCATTTCTATTGTGATGTAAACCTAATTTGTTTGACATTCAGTGCCGGTTGTCTGGTTTATTGTCTAATAGTTATATGCACACCATCCTGTGAATTTACTGTCATTTCATTGCTGTTAGTTCTCATTCTGCTCTACCCACAAAGGTAGAATATCTGATGCCTCCTAAATTAGGCACTGAAGGATTCATTTCTTCTTGCCTCACAGATTGCTCATGTTTTCTTTGATCAGAAGAAAATTAAATAGTTTATACTTTTTATACAACATACAAAAGTAACACTTTTGAATAAATTTTAAACATTACTATGAAAGTTATAAGTGATCATATAGCATCAATATTTTCCATAGAAAGTGGTGTTTCTCTGAAAACACGATCTCGGAAATATGTTTCACTGTTTGCATGTCTTAGAAAGATGCTCATTCCTAAGAGAAAAACTGCGTGGTATTCCATATGTTTGATCATTCAGTAGATGAGTGGAATAGCTAGGCATGTTAAGAAAAATCAAAAGAGGAAAATAAAGCACAAAAAGAATGGTTAGTGAGAGGGGAAAAAGAAAGGAAGAAAATGAGAAAGGGAAAAGCAGAAGGAAGAGAGGGAAAAGGAAGAGAGGGAAAGGAAGAGAAGCTTCTTCAGAATCCCAGTAAAGTACTGGGCTATTATAAAGAAGATTCAATATTCAGTCTTCAGTCTTGGTACTTAATAATAATTTATTAATTAAGGGTGGGCTTTCAAATTGCTTCTGTTGGTTTAACAATGGTGAGATTTACGCTGACTTCCATGGGATCAGAACCAAGTCAACAATGTGCTCCTGTGTAAAGATATTTCTAAATGAGAAAGATTAAAAGCTCATGAGGCAGTGTTACTGTATGTGTCTAATACAATATTTGCATTATTCTAATGGACTGTTTGGCAACATTTGGGGGGGGAACAAAAACAAAAACAAAACCAAACAACAACTGTCAAAACAGTTGAAAAAGATGCTGCCTCTCACCTGTTGAATAAATGCTATGGAAATAGTTCATTTTCCTATTCCCAAGCTTAAAAAATTGCTTACTTTAATATTTTCCTTTCCCACTCTTATCAAATTCATTGCACATTATGGATTTTATTTCCCCACAGAGGCTGCAGCTTTTAGAAACAATTCATGGAAGACAGGTTGTTCAGGAGAACTAGCTCCTAATGAATATTCAGTGTAGGCTCTCATAACTTAGTCACTAGTCCTGTTACTAGTTTGCATTCTGCCAGTATCTGATTAAAACTGAGAAAAAGTGTTGGCAATCACACTGTCGTCTTGTAGCCTTGTGGCAACCCAGACGTTTATGGTCTATAAAGACACAACAAAGAAAATGTTCATGACTCAGGATCTCTGACTGCTGTTTGTAGCAGGGCTATCAAACCCCAACAGGATTTCAACATTAGTGAAGTTCTCCAAATCACTTCTGCCAGATGACAGTCAGTTTGCTATTTTTCCAGAACATAGCACTTCATTCCTGGTAAAATAAACAATGTCAAGCCTTGTTTCCTGTGAAAGACCTGATAAAATATTCCAGAAACTGTTCCTACAGTAAAGCACTGCTTTGTTCTCTAACCTCATTACCCTAATTTAGTCTTGCAGGTGATGTTTCACAGCTACCTGCAAATTAATATCCACAAACACTGAGTATGTGAAAATGGGAATCGCATTTTTCTATTGGCACCAGCAGCTTCCCAATAAAAATATTTTCATATCCAATCAGCCTTTGGCCAAAGAGGATTTTTTTAAATAATTATGTTAGGGAATGCATTTGATATTTGCAAACTGTTTAATGAGCTGGTAAAAGACTTTTCATTCCCTATATCTCTTTTTGGAGAGGAAGTAGTCTCAATGTCCTATACATAGATTCATAGAATAGAATCATAGAATCAACAAGGTTGGAAAAGACCTCAAAGATCAACTTGTCACCCAAGACCTCAGGACTACTAAACCATGGCACCAAGTGCCACATCCAATCCCCTCTTGAACACCTCCAGGGACAGTGAGTCCACCACCTCCCTGGGCAGCACATTCCAATGGCTAACAAATCTCTCTGTGTAGAATTTCCTCCTAACATCCAGTCTGAACCTCCCCTCACGCAGCTTGAGACTGTGTCCTCTTGTTCTGGTGCTGGTTGCCTGGGAGAAGAGACCATCCCCTGCCTGTCAACAACTTCCTTTCAGGTAGTTGTAGAGAGCAATAAGGTCTCCCTGAGCCTCCTCTCCCCCAGGCTAAACAATCCCAGCTCCTTCAGCCTCTCCTTGTAGGGCTTGTGCTCTAGGCCTCTCCCCAGCCTCATTGCCCTTCTCTGGACAGATTCATAGCCAGTACAGATGTGATGACATGCATGAGAAACATTATTTCCCTGAGGAGTCTTTGTATTAAAGCATTTCAGAATGCAAGGAGAATTTGCACCTTTGCAAGGGAAAAACTACCCTGGAAATTTTCTTACGCTTTTATGTATAACATTATGAAAATAATAGAAATTGAAAAGCTGATTGTTTGTTTCTGAAATCCTTCATTGTGTTTCATGTAGCATAATAGACTGATATTTGCTGCAAGACTGAAATAGATCTCTCTAAAAACATAGGATAAGGCTTTTTGTCTTATTTACTAGTATTTTGGAATGGCAATGAACGCCTGATCTAGCGCTCCCCAAGCATAAAACACATTGGCTATATGGAACAGTGGGAGAATGGCACAGACTTCTTTAAACTAAACTGCTTTTGCTGAGTTTCTCTTAAGGATGAAAGAAGCAGATCCAATCTACTTAAGGCGTCTTGGTGCTACAAACTGAAGGTTCAGTGTCAGTCTCAACTTTTAGAAGAGATGCTCACTGCATTTTCCTAAAAGTTGATATATTCAGTAATGAGGAGAGTCTCAACTCCCACTTTTTGGCAAATCAACTACAATTTATTCTTATTTACATGACTAAGAGTGAGATGATAAAGCTCAGCAAAGGCTTTTGGGTCTCTTCTCCCAGGTGAGCAGCACCAGAACAGGAGAACACAGTCTCAAGCTGTGCCAGGGAGGGTTTAGGCTGGATGTTAAGAAGAAATTCTTGTGTGCATACCCTAGGTGACCCTGCTTTGGCAGGGGTTTGGACTCAATGATCCTCATAGGTCCATTCCAACTGCCACCACTCAAACTGCCCCAGGGGAAGTTTAGGCTGGAGGTGAGGAGCAAGTTCTTCCCAGAAAGAGTAGTTGGCCACTGGAATGCGCAGCCCAGGGAGGTGGTGGAGTCACCATACCTGGAGGTGTTCAAGAGGGGATTGGATGTGGCACTTGGAGCCATGGTTTAGTTAGTTGTGAGGTGTTGGGTGACAGGTTGGACTTGATGATCTTTGAGGTCTTTTCCAACCTTATTGATTCTATGAAAGCATTTAAGATGTCTCTTATCACTGTATGCATATAATAGGTTCTTGTTTTGTTGTCCTTGTTTTTTTTTCTTGGTTTGGTTTGGTTTTGTTTGTTCTCAAAGAGTTTTGGGCAGCAAATGAGAACATCTTGCTGTGTAAATATATCAGCATCTCTTTCTTAAAATTAGATTATTTGATGTTAAATTTCCTAGTGTACAAACAGAAAATGCTATCTTAAATCAGTTTCTTGTATATTTATCATAAGCATCAAAGAGAGTTACTTTTGTTATGCTTTAGTAAAACTTCCTGCATCAATTGTGTGTGCCAAGACATACATACAGAAATATTAGCTACTTTTAAAGTGTATTTTCTGTTACACATTTGTTCCAGAGATAATAGACGTCACTGCTTGTTGGAAACATGTAAGTTTGGTATTTATTACGCTTTCCTCCTTAAAAAATGCCTTTGAATGTCACTTTTGGTTCAAAGAAAAGAATTTCTAAGCTTTTCCATCTGGAAACAGCCTGCTTCATATGATCAAAAAAGATGTATTTATATACCTCAGGTCGTCCTTTCGAAACAGCAATGTGAGTGATCAATCAAGAACTGTAAGCAAGTTAAGGTATGCATATGCAAATATCACTCTGTGGAGGAAATGAGATTTTTTCTTTTAAACAATACTTGATCATTCAAAAGACACTGAAGGGTGTTTTTTTTTTTTTTTTACTGCACTTTTATTTGCACTCTTATTGCTAAACAAAAGCTGTTAATTGTAAATCTCTTGATAAAACTCCTACGAATGTAAATTTATGGTGTTAAAAATACCTCTGTGACTGATAAATATTAGAGTAAGTTGAATGTTGAAAAATACAGGAAAAAGTCTCTTTTAAGGAAAGTGGAGATGAATAAAGTCATATATTAAAAAAAAAAAAAAAAAAAAAAAAAAAAAAAGAAAAAGATAGGACACATTTTGTCCTTGGAAGCATAAGGAGGTCTCCTGTTGAGCTCAGTGATGCATGTGAGGGCAAAATTTGACTTTTGTGCCTGAAATGTGGAAAAAGAAAGTCTTGGTTAACTTTGCTAAGCTACAAGGTTGTCACACTGCTCACCTTTTACAGTCAGGATGTGCAAACTCCCAGAACAAAACTTTTTCCTGCTCTGTCCTACTTGTTCAATAAGATTTTTCACGTTTAGTTCCAAAGACTGTACTGGGTGGGGTAGATACCTGAATGGTTGAAATCAGGGCTTTGAGCTACACTATTTCACATAAATATAGCATCTTAGATATAGTCTGTGTTGCTTTTGTTATGGAAAATCTGAGTTGGTAAGAACAACAAAACTATCTGTCTATACAAACAGGAAACAGAAGTTTCTTTCAAATGGCATCTACAGAGAGTAAACTAAAACCATAAAAATAAATTATAAAAATAGGATATTTGGGTAGCCACCATTCTGGCACACAGCTTAAAATAAGGAAAAAGTATAGGACTAACATCAAACATTTAATAAGTATGTGAGAGAAGATATGTCTAGGTCTAAAGAACAGTTATTTAGTAATAAATAAATAATAAAAATACAACAACAAGCAATAGAGAAACTCAGTGTTGTATTTCCTAATGGTTTCATTCCTGGTACAGTAGAAGTATAATTTACCTTTTTTGTCATGATAGTATATATTCATTCTATTCATAAGCAGAAGAGTCTGTTTGGATGCAGGAGATAATATGAAACTATTAAGCTTTATAGATTTTCTTGTTGAGTGGTAGTGGACACTGTAATTAAGGCAGAAAGGAATAGAGGATAGGATAGGATATGATGGAATGGAATGGAATGGAATGGAATGGAATGGAATGGAATGGAATGGAATGGAATGGAATGGAATGGAATAATTAACCAGGTTGGAAAAGACCTTTGAGATCATTGAGTCCAACCTATCATCCAACACCATCTAATCAACTAAACCATGGTACCATGCACCCCATCCAGTCTCTTCCTAAACACCTCCAGTGATGGTGACTCCACCACCTCCCTGGGCAGCCCATTCCAAAGGCCAATCACTCTTTCTATGAAGAACTTCTTCCTACACATCCAGCCTAAACCTCCCCTGGTGCAGCTTGAGACTGTGTCCTCTTGATCTGGTGCTGGTTGATGGTGCTGGTTCAATCAGAGAGTCATGAATTATGAAATTGGATTAGTCATGATCACCAAAATAGAGCTCCTAAACATCTTGGGCCACAGGACTCCTCCTTGTGTTTCAAGCAGATCTGTCAGAAATAATTTTTTTATTAATTTGAAAATAAATCATTAATATGCAACAAGAGAAATTCTAGCTCAGTCCTGGAGGAACAATTTGAATGGGTAATTATTAGAGCTTTTATGATTAATTAAGTTTTGGACTGGTGATGAAAAAAAAAATCAAATCCAAGAATATTCAATTCAATCTGAGAACAAAACATATGGTGTTTCTCTGCCTGCAATAAATAAAGAGAGGCTGAAAACTGTCAGATATATACATATATATATATATATATATATATATATATATATATATACACACACAAAAATTTGTACTCTGGTTCTTGGCTAAAGAGTAACCCTGGGGGCTGATTTCTGATTTCAGCCCTTTTATTAGTGATCATCTAACAGCCTGATCATAGCAACAAATAGGAGGAGAGGATAAAGAAGATTTTCTTGTGATCCTTTTTTGCCCTTTTGTCTTGATTTTCTTGGAAAGAAACTGGGGGTTTCTATGTGGTTTTTTCCCAGACATGACTGGAAATGACAGGAATGAGAATCTTTCAACTAACATGATAGAATACTTAGCTAATTCAGTTTTCTTTTAGTTCAGATTGCTTACCATCTAGCTTCTGCTCTTTGCTTCTATCATCACCCAAAAATGAAACTTGTAACTAAATTTTGTTTATTTTGTTAACTCTTTTAACATTTCTGTTAGCATTAAAGAAACCTATTCTACAGACATGTGACATTTTCTGCCACCAGAAAGTAGAATTACAGGTCAGTAATGTTGCTAACATCTCAAATCTCTGCATCTACTTCTAGAAATATGTTTTTTTTATCATTTACAATTATTTGGGGTTTTTGTGGTCCTGTCAGTAGCACATACAGGTGATATATCAGTATGGTAGGGCCAAATTTTGAATATTACACTCCTCTGCAGTGATTTCCAGGGAAAAGAATCACGAATCATAAAGCTTGAATCAGGGCTACCTGGTTTTGTCAGACCAAACCCCTCACACTGAGAAGTTAAATTCCTGGGAACTTCCCTGAGTACTGTGTCCTGTAATGGACCCCTCAGTTCAGGAAGGATATTGACTTGATGGAACGTGTCCAGGGAAGGGCAACAAAACTGGTGAGGGGTTTGGAGCACAAGCCCTATGAGGAGAGAGTGAGGGAGCTGGGATTGCTTAGCCTGGAGAA
Organism: Picus viridis; assembly: GCA_033816785.1. Taxonomy (NCBI): domain Eukaryota; kingdom Metazoa; phylum Chordata; class Aves; order Piciformes; family Picidae; genus Picus; species Picus viridis. Next base: position 11,320,513 of record CM066581.1, on the reverse strand, counting down.
AAGAAGGCTCAGGGAGACCTTATTGCTCTCTACAACTACCTGAAGGGAGGTCGTAGGCAGGCAGGGGCTGGTCTCTTCTCCCAGGCAACCAGCACCAGAACAAGAGGACACAGTCTCAAGCTGCGTGAGGGGAGGTTCAGACTGGATGTTAGGAGGAAATTCTATACAGAGAGAGTGATTGCCCATTGGAATGTGCTGCCCAGGGAGGTAGTGGAGTCACCATCATTGGAGGTGCTTAGGAGGAGACTGGATGGGGTGCTTGGTGCCATGGTTTAGTTGATTAGATGGTGTTGGATGATGGGTTGGACTCAGTGATCTCAAAGGTCTCTTACAACCTGGTTAGTTCTGTTCTGTTCTATTCCTATTCTATTTCTTTTCTATTCTACTCTATTCCTCAGAATGAAAAGAAAATATATAAACCTAAAAACAAACAGAGATGTGTTTGTGTCACAAAAAGCACATTTGCAAATTGGTTGGAAATGAAAGAATGTTTTTAAGGAGTTTTCTTCATTTCTAGAAGAAAATGACAAATTCTGATTTTTGTTTTTTTTACAAGCAGAAAGTATATGCAATATGATAAATTCTCTGCTCAGCCTAATTCATATAATCTAAAAAAAAAAAAAAGAATGTGCCTTGCATATTCTTTTTGCATATGACTTTGACTATAATAGCACTACTGGTCTTACTTGGTAACATCTTTTTCCATATACAAGGCTTAATCATTCTTAAAAGCAGAACAAATACACTGTGTGAGTAAACTTTATCTTGGATTTAATGTTTTGTTCTTATTAGGCAAGTTGTCCAGAAGGGGTCTCAGCTTGTCACTTCCTCATATGCTTTATCTTGTGACTATCACATGGATTTATTACTGTTTGTGTTACTTCAGCTGTAACCCAGACAATTCTGTCAGTTGTAACTCAATAAATCAGTTCAGCAAACAGCACACCTGCAAAGGACAGTTCAGGTGTAAAACAAAACAAAACAAAAGCCTAACAAAAAAGCCAAATGGGATGGAAAATGGTGATTTCGTGTTTGTCTATACTTTTACTTTATAGATTTAAATAGATTGCATTAGTGAGTGTGGTGTTAGGGGAATGTTTTTAAACATATTATTGAAATAATTATTTTCCAGAAATTTAGATTTTCAGTCAGCACCATCAGCAGAACCTGAGATTGTGTTGTTATCAAATATCTTTCCAGTACCTTGTTAATATCTATAAACCCCTCTTCTTTACGTGTTTATTGCATTAGTTTTTATTCCAACACCCTCTGGCAGGGAATAGGTTCCAGAAGATTGATGTCATCTGAAAAATAAAAGGAAATAAATTCAATATACACTTACTTAATTTGTCCCTGCATCACAGTGTTTACATTAGCATGCATAATAGTAACTCAGCATGAATAATAGAACAAAATATCTGAGATGTTTTTTACTATTATCATAGCAAATGAAAAAGAATCACAAGGACTGTGATTCTGGTAAGTGAATTCTTACTGTGATTCTTTACTGTTTCATCTCTGATACTAGGCTTTGTCAATACACTGTCTAAAAAAACTTCTACTTTAGGTGATTATTAGTGAGTAAAATTAATAACACAGTACTATATAACACAATAGTAAATGTCTGTGTCATTTTAAACACTAGCTTACAGAACTGAAAATATTTTTATCTGAAGTTCTTGTCTCAGCTCATACCTTTTGCTATCAGTGCAGATTGTTCTCTGTTTCAGGCTTTGAGAAAAGCAGTATGAGTTCTTCTAAGTCATGTCAAGTGGAAAAAAAAGAGACTGTTGAAATATTCACCTTTTTGCCAGTGGAAGGTTTTTGTCACATGCAGGGCTTCAGGTTTGAAAGAGCTGAGCAATTCTGCTTGCCAGGATTCTGGGCTATAACAACCACCTCACATCACTACATCTTGACGTACATCTGCAACAGCTGATGTGTAAAAGAATCCAAATAGTGGTTTGGGGATCTTTAGCCTGGAAAAGAGAAGACTGAGAGGGGATCTTAGAAATGCGTATAAATACCTGAAGTGGCTTCACTTAAAGAGAAATATCTTTCTTGTGTGGGTGCTGGAACACTGGAACAGGCTGCCTGGAGAGGTTACGGAGTCTCCTTTTCTGGAGACTTTCAAAACCTGCCAGAACACTGTGATCCTGAGCAACCTGATCTAGGTGTGTTAGAAGGGAAGTTGTGCTAGATGATCTCCAGAGGTCCTTTCCAACTGTCACCATTCTGTGATTTTGTGGAACAATAAGTATTTAAAATTTAATTTACACTGTTCAGGTGCAGCAAACCAACCTGGACATCATCTGTGTTTATTAGAGACTATACTCCAACTGCCAAGAGGGAGTAGGGCAGGGCACCTCAAATAGTAGCACCTAGAAACCTTTAGGTGCATGCAAAATTCTAATAGGCCCTCAAATGGTAGCACCTGGAAACCTTTAGGTGCATGCGAAATTCTAATAGGCCCTCAAATTGGTAGCACCTGGAAACCTTTAGGTGCATGCAAAATTCTAATAGGCCCTCAAATTGGTAGCACCTGGAAACCTTTAGGTGCATGCAAAATTCTAATAGGCCCTCAAATTGGTAGCACCTGGAAACCTTTAGGTGCATGCAAAATTCTAATAGGCTTTAATAAGTTAATGAAAATCAGCTGAACTGATGAAAAAGTGACGCAGCTGCTTCTATCCTCTGCAGTCAGTTTTAGGAGGTTCAGCCTGCTGCAAGACACGTTGCTTGATGGCTGCTGAACCTTCCTCGTCTCCAAGACCTGAATATATAATTTGTGAGTTCCACGGTAAAGAAATGAGACAAGAACCCATGGAGTAGAGGAGCCAAAGATGTGTGAAGTTCTGCAGATGGTCAGGTATGTGGCTGATGTTCTATGGGGTGCTGGTATTCTTTCCTTGCAAGTTAGTATGCTGTTTGTGTTTGTTTGCTCCCTTCTTGCCTTTCCCTGTGCTCAGAGTCAGACGCTTAGTCTACAGGCAAATATTGCTTACTTCTTGATCAGGCCTCCGAAAGAGGGAGAGAAAAGTGCTGTACTTCAAAAGTTGTAACACTTAAAGTGGTAGAGAAAACTAATTTACCTACCTCTCTGTGTCTTTCACCCCCTTGCTCATACTTCTGTTTCATAAACAGTCTGTGATGAATAGATTTCAGTTTACGTTTTTACTTTGTTTGTTTGTCTTCTGTAACTCTATGTATCTTTTCTGAGGAAGAAGACAGGGGGACGTGGAGTTAAATTACCTTGGTAAATGTGTAAGACTATTTTATGACTGCAAATCTGCAAAGGTCTTTCCTATCACTTATGTGTCATGGTTCTGGGGGGTTTGAGTTTGGTGGTTTTGCTTGATTGTGTGAGAGAGTGTTTCATGAGAGACTTCAAAGGGGTTGGTGCAGGTAGCAAACTTTTAAATTGTTAAAACCTACCTTATGCAGAGTGCACAGCTGTGGACAGTAATCACCCTGAAATACCTATGATTTGCACATATTGCCATGGGCTTTAAATAGACTAAGTACATCAGCATGAGGGAAAATGTCTTAGAAAGGTGATTCTCCCAGGGTTAGTGATTTGGCTACAGCACCAAAGATAAAAAGCAAAGTTCTGGATGCATCAGGAGCATGTTTCAGACAAAAGACTTGATATTTTGTTTCTCGTTTCCTTCCCTGTCTTTAAACTTCCCCCTTTCTGGTTGTAAGCTGTTTAGCTCAGAAAGGTGCTGTCTGAAGTGGCTTCATCAGGTGAATTGTTACTTTTGTATCATAAATATTTATTGGTCAGAACCATAGCTGAGGGATTAAGATAAAAATGTCTTCTGTGTTCTTGTATCTGTAGGAGTTTGGTAATTTGTGGCTCTTGTGATCATGTGGCTTTCCTCATAATGGGAGTAGACAGGCAGAGGTTGGTCTCTTCTCCCAGGCAGCCAGTACCAGAACAGGAGGTCTCAGGCTGCGCCAGGGCAGGTTTAGGCTGGATGTTAGGAAGAAGTTCTATACAGAGAGAGTGATTGCCCATTGGAATGAGCTGCCTGGGGAGGTGGTGGAGTCACCTTCATTGGAGGTGTTCAGGAGGAGACTTGATGGGGTGCTTGGCTGGATTGGTTGATGGGTTGGACGTGATGATCTTGAAGGTCTCTTTCAACCTGGTGTATTGTATTGTATATTGTATTGTTACTGAAAAACAGAAAGTGCATTTTAATTCTGCCTGTACTATGGAAGATTGTTTTTATTTTCAATTATTTTGCTGGATTTATTAATTTGTGGGGTTGTTTTTTGTTTGTTTGTTTTAATGGATTTGTAGGGGCTTGAGGATAGGGTAGAGAAGAAAGTGAGGAGAAGTTATTGATAAGCAAAATATGACTACGTTCTCCCTTTAATGACTCTCTATAGGAGATATCCACAGAGAGCTAACTAAACTTTAGGTAAGGCATAAGTGTTCAGTTTTGTGAGCTCTGTCAGAAGCATGTCCCAAAAAGTTCTGAGTCATTTTGTGTATTCAATTAAACAAGTCTTTCAGTGAATGTACTTCAGTTGTGAGTTCCATAAGGAAGGACAAAAATAATTGCTTCCATGTGAAATTGTGTATTTCTTTCTGAATATCTCCACATTGATTTATCTTCTGGACCAACTGTCATTTGATTTGTAAGCACATTTGGTTGTGCTTATGTAAATACAGCATATTTGCAGATCTGATCTGAAATATCCATCATGCATGTTTCTTACACATGAGAATAACTCCTACAGGGAAATAGAATCTTACAACAAAGGAGCCATAAGAAACATAAGAGGAATTTCATAAATAGCTCTTTGCTTTCTGAATAAATAAAACAGTTTCACTCCACAAGCAATAGAAAGACACATAAGAACAACTTGTTAAAATTCTGAGGGTAGCTAGAATAATTTCTTTTCTCTCTTAATTTTCTTTTGCCAGCCCTTTTGTCCTTGCGATTTGAGTTGTATGCCAGGTACTGCTAACTTAGTCTTGCTCATAGTAAGTGCTCTATTCTTTTCTGAGAAGCATAAAGCTTTTGAGTGGACCAGACCATGCCTAAATCAATTTGGTATTTGAAAAATAAACCATCAAGAACATCTCTTTCTTTCTTTGCAAGGTCAATTGCTTAATCCTTTTCCTAAGATTATACAAATCCATCGGTGCCCAGTGGGACCTGCTTGTCGTTGTCCTGAACCTTACACAGTGATTTAGCTGGTACAGAATAAATGAAATGTAAAATGCTATCAAATCAGAATAGTCTTCTTTCACATCAGTTCTATAATAGCACAAATGGCTAAATAAATTACAGCAGACAGTGAGGTCTTTCCATCATGACATTTGAAACGACGTGTGCAGCCTGGGTATAAACTTAGCAGTTCCTCTCCAGTTTTGTTTGTTTGTATAACAGACTTCAGTTTCAGAAACACTAACCTGAGGTGTTAAAACCTGCAAGGCTCTGGCTGAGTCATGCTGACAGGTGAGAGTAAACAAGTATAAAAATGGAAAGTGTTTCTCTTCAAGTCAGGGGGAGGGAGTTTCTAGCTTACTATGGAAGAAAGAAAGGACTATCTTCTGATGCTTGTTAACTGGACCTATCTTTAGGTGACGGTTTTAATGCATTCATGATTTATCTTTACAATGTCAGCAAGCACTTTTCAAAGGGAATTACTGAATGATCAAACTCCACAATCCATACTCCCATGAATTAACTTGTCTTAAAAGGACTCTTTTAGTGCAGAATTCCTTCTTGTTTTGCCATTATAATCTAAAGAGAAAGTATTTTAAATCCATCTACTAACTTAATTCTATCATTACTTTAAATAAAACTAGCCATTTACTTTGTATAAAACTAGCCATTTCTCATACATTTCTGCTTTTTTTTCTTTTAAATATCCTAGGATAGTGAGCGTTTTCCCCTGCAGCTAGAAAGAACTGAGAAGAAAACCATAATTGTGCTCCACTTTCTCTTCAGTTTCTCCCATTTCATCCTATTTTATTTTATTTTTTTTTTTTTCCTTATTTTATTTTTACTTTGTAGTATCCCAACCTCTAATGCAACTTGTAATCTTGATATGCGGGAGAGGTGAAACCTGTCTTGAAAATGAATTGTCAGATGAAGTAGTGGGAAGGCAGATCCCAAAAATGTGCTCAGGTCCTTGATTTGCTTTGATTGACACAGATATGCATGACTGATGCAGTGGCAGGCTCAGCAAGCCATGAAGTAGTTTTATTTAACCAAGGAATTCTCCACATCTGAGAGTGCTACTTACATGGTGTGTCTAGGAATGAATTTTTTTAAGCTTGTATGTTAATGCTGCTTTTGGTGCTGAACTGAATCTCTCACCAAGACTGTAGTTCATGATGCATGCTGAACAAGGCAATGTTGGGGAGTCTCCATGACGTCTGAAGTACTGACAGCAATTCCCTTTAATACTTAAGCTGACCAAACTTGGTGTTCATAAAAACAAACAAACAAGTCTTTGAAGGACACTGCTGTGCTTGTGTCACTGATGTTTACTGAGGGATGAAGTAGCTCCTTTTCCCTGTATTACACTTTGGGGTTTTCTTTGGGTTTTATTTTTTCTGTGGTTATTTTGTTGTGGGTGTTTTTTTGTTGTTGTTTGGTTTTGTTTGTCTGCTTTTGTTGCTGTTTGGGGGGTGGGTTGTCTCATGATGGTTTTCAGTTTTAGCTTTGTTTTTGAGTCAGGGGGTTTGTTTTGGTGTTGCATTTTCATTTTGTATGCATGTTTCTTTTGGGGGTTAATTTATTTTTTGTGTGTGTTCTGGTTTTTGTTGGGTTTTTTTGTTTTGGGGTGGGGGTTTTTTGGATGTTTTTTTCTGCTGTACTTGTTGGGGTTTGGCTGGTTGGTCAGGGTTGGTTTGTTTTGGGGTATTTTTAGGGAGTTTCCCAAGGCTCCATCTTTTGTCCACTAGGTTGCAGAAAATTGTTGAAGTACTGACTGGACACAGTTTGAGCAGCTCTTCTCTGTGTTAGGAAGCCGCAGATTTCCCCCAGTAGTGGATCCTGTAGCATTATCCAAGTTAATCCTGAAAAATCCTTTTTCTCTTGTATGTGCTGCATGATGGTATTTCAGGCTTATCCTGTACCATTAAGGTGATTAGGGTACCTGCTATTGAAAAGTGATGTCCAGAGTCTACAGTAACCCAAGAGGGAAGCAGCGGAAATATAACAGTGAAACAGAGGAAAGAAAATGAAACCATTAGTTAACGTAGCTTTTTAAACCTAGCAGTTGAGCTCTTGGAATATTTAAGCATCTTAGATAGCTGCCACACCTTAGCCATGAAATACTGGAATGTGCAACTGGGGAAGAACTCTGCCAAGTTAACATAGGGCTGGAAGGGTTTTTACAATGGGATTTTTACCTTTTTCTATGACATCCTAGGAGTGCTCCCTGTTGCCTATTATCGTTTTTATAAGGGTAAGTCTTTTAGACATGCACTCACAAGGTAGCTAAGAGGCAGTGTAACTGAACTGCTATTTCATTACCAAAACTTGATAATTTCTTATTTTAATACTTCTCCTTTCTTGTGTGTGTGCAATACACTTCAGTGTTAATAGTTTAACACCTCTTAATACTGTATGTTTTGATGGTGCTTCGGAGTATGACCATTTGAGATTTCTTGGGAACATTTAATATTTATATACAGGTCAGGATAAGTCTGTGGCAGAGCTGTCATAGCAGATCTTCTCTGAAAGTTTCCCCTCAGGTTCCAGACAAATCTCTTTTTCTGCAAGCATCACATAAATCAAACCCTTCTGAATGCTGACAGTGATTAGAACCCTCTTAGCAGATATTTCCTTCAATTGTAGCTCTTAATTCTGCATTCTCCCTAGAATTTGCAGTGCATGAGAGTGTAGTTTGGAAAGCTCCATTCAGTTTTGTGCACATCCTTAGATTTATTTACTGATGTTCACTGTTACCTCTCTACCTTTTGCACCTCTCCCATACTCTCACCTTTTCTGAGTATCTTCTGCTGTTTCCACAACCTGTTTGGATTTTTTTCCTGGGCTAACTTTTACCTTGGATGCTGTTTAGCCGACCTGCCTGTGCTCTGCTCGCGTATCACTTTATTATCTCAGTATTGAGCATCATTTGGAAAGTGCAATGCTGTCTAAAGTTATAGTCTTCACTGGCCAATCTGTCAGGCTGAGGGATAAAGATTGCTTGAAAAAACTGTGACCTTTATAATGATAAATATGTTGTCCTGTTCATCACAATAAATATAAAGCATTGCCCTGGCTTCCTGATAGGACAGTGCATGTACTCTGAAGAGCAATGTTATTCCATGTATGCCATTTCTGTGTGTGCTGAGCTTTTATCTAAGAACTAAATAAAAATAAACAGAAGCATGAAGCTTGAATAAGACAGATTCATGTAATTTTAAGAGATGTAATTAAAATACCACAGACAGGAAATGTATTGTTATTAAAATAATCTTAGTGCTTTTCAATATTAAAGAGCTAATTTATATTTTTATGGCTTGTGTGATGACATTCTAAAGCTACAAAGCATTAACTGTCATAGAACTAAGACTAAGGCATCATACTGTAATGTGCTCAGAGAAGTTTAATGCTGTTCACTTCTCCATATTTCTGTGCATTTAAAACAGCAAAAATATTCCTGGGAATTAGGAAAGACTAATTGTTTTAAGAAGGTTCAGTGAATAGGGAAGTGGTCGGTGGCCTAGAATATGAACTTTTTTACTGCTCTAACCTGATGTACATCAGTTTCTGAAGCTGATTTTTCTTTGACTCTTCTATAGTTTGTGTGCTCCACAGTTGCCATTTCAACACATTTATAAAAGTCAAAGCAGCTCAGGGTCTTGATCTTAGCAATTTCTTTTAGACATACAGGACAAAACAATAAATATTAGGTACAAATGCGGACAACTGTATATAGATAGGACACTGATAATAAATACAGCAAATCGATTTCTGTCTTGGAGAGGACATGGGTTGATTTTTACCTTATTATTTTAAACAAAGGAAAAATTTTTTTTTTTAATAAGATACAGGTTTCTGAGATGTTTTGATGATTTTTATTTATATTTTTTTAATTTAAATTCATAAACAAGAGACCAAAGAAACTTCTATTTGTCTTTTTCAGGCTTTGTTTTTCACTGTTTAAAAAGTGTTGAAGTATTTAATGCTAGTTTGAAATTGGTTCCAGGCAGCTGCTGTGAGTTTATCTGCCCATGTAAAGAACAACAGAGCATTTCAAGCAAGCAGTGTTGCTGTGGAATTTGATGCAGAAAGATTTTGGTTCTCTCTCTGTATATATATATATTTTTTTTTTTTTTTTTTCATATTTCCATGGAGCTTCCATCAGATAAGTGACGTTTTGGATAAAGCTAGGTGGAAGAATTAAAAAAAAAAAAAAGGTAAAAAATATGGTTTATATTTTTGATCAAAATCCACTGTATTTTGCTCCTTAAATGTTTAATTAACTCTGATTTTCTTTGAATTTTAAAAACAAATTGTTCTGTGGCAATAGTCTCTTGACAGCTACTTGATGGCAAATGTTAAGTCTACTCTTTAGCATTATTGAGGAATATTTTATAACTGAAGTTCTGTAGTCTTTTTCCCTTCTTTTGTACCTTGAATATTTACCAGAAAACTAACATTCAGATGAAAAATACTTCAGCTGGCTACCAGTTTCTTTTTAGCACAGATGGATTCCAAATTATGGAAATGATTTACTAAGAGGGTTTATGTGGAGATACTCTCAGTCTGATGAAGGTTGAACAGATTACAGCAGCAGGCATAAACCATTACCTGGGCAGTATTTATCCATTATTATTTTCAATCAGAACTCAAATCTTTGCCCCTGATAACTCATAATTCACCACCCAACTTCTGTAGTTGTACTAACCCTAGAGGGGAATTCAAATTTCCACTGAAACATTAAAGAAAATACAAAAATATTCTTATTGACTAGCATGTAATCCAGGCGAATTTTCCCACCCTGCTGGGACTTCATTGCTATGAACCATTTGACCAGATTTATCAGACTGATGGAGATTTGGTAAAGCTTTAGAGAGTGACATTAAAATCCATAGCCATTGAAATTAAAATTACTTTCCCTTCCTGCACAGAAAGTACATGCAAAGTTTGTAACAAAAGTGCCTTCTATTAAAGAAGATTGCTTATGTAAAAAATGCATACTTTAATCTGACTGCCTTTGAGCTCATTAGGTTTTATCAAACTTGAATATATTGGAAGCTAAGGAAAAAATGAATTTTAAAATGAGGTCTAACACTGAGATAGTGATTAAAAAAAGATGAGTCTGTACAAAAGTTGTGTGTTCGAGAACCAAACATAAAATGGCTTGAGGGTAGAAAATGGTTTGGAAAAAAACAATTAAGTATTAAAGGTTGCAGGACTTAGTTAATTTACATAATTCTGTGTAATTAAGCATGATACAGGTAAAAGATTTTAATCACAGATGTGATGACAGACCTCAGAAGCAAAGGAAAGCAGATAGCCTACTAGGTGTTACTTCTTGGTGATGTTTGTTGTACTCGGTTGTTTTAGCTCGTACCATGTTCATGGATACATAGAATGGTTTGGGCTAGAAGGAACCTTAAGGATCATCTGAGTTTTTAGAAATGGTTAAGTGTGAGCATCTGAATTCACTCCAACTTCTTTCAGGGCAGGGAGAGCCCAATGTCTCTTATGCCATTGATATGAGTAACAGGACTGCCTGGAGATCTTGCTGAGAGGCAGTTTATGTTATTGATGTCTGTGACTGGATAATATGGCTCCTGTTGCTGAGATCTGCAAGGAAGAGGGAGTGTAATGGGTATTTTTCCTTGCTGTTATACCTGGTTTTGGTGGCTCAAAAAAAAACAACCCAGAAGACCCCCTGCCCACCTCCCACTCTCACATTGTTTCAGGAAGGTAGATTTAGGAGGTAGACAAAAATGAAGTTGGTGAGGGGTTTGGAACACAAGCCCGATGAGGAAAGGCTGAGGGAGCTGGGGTTGCTTAGCCTGGAGAAGAGGAGACTCACGGGTGACCTTATTGCTCTCTACAACTACCTGAAGGGAGGTTGGAGACAGGCAGAGGTTGGTCTCTTCTCCCAGGCACCCAGCACCAGAACAAGAGGACACAGTCTCAGGCTGTGCCAGGGCAGGTTTAGCCTGGATGTTAGGAAGAAGTTCTATACAGAGAGAGTGATTGCCCGTTGGAATGGGCTGCCTGAGGAGATGGTGGAGTCACCATCATTGGAGGTGTTCAGGAGAAGAGTTGATGGGGTGCTTGGTTGCATGGTTTAGTTGTTTAGGTTGGTTGGATTGGTTGATGGGTTGGATGCGATGATCTTGAAGGTCTCTTTCAACCTGGTGTATTGTATTGTAATGACAGAAAGAGATACATCACTCTCCTTGATTGATACCCGTTAGGCCAGGAAGACTGAAATTGCATCTGTTTAAAAGAAAAAATATCCAGAAAAATTTGTGTGAATGTTGTCCCCTTCTCTGTGAGAAGGTATTTATAGTTCTGTGTGTATATGTGCAGCGTACATTCTACAAAATAAAAACTCCTGCAGTGCCGAAATCATTTTAGGAAATGGAGAGAGAGAAGAAATTCAGGGAAGCTGAATTGGAGGAAAAAAAAAAAAAAAAAAAAAAAAAAAAAAAAAAAAGAAAAAAGCACTAATTTTGAGCCTTACCTTCTGGATAGTAGCAATGTGTCTGCATAAGTCAAGAAAATACATACTCAGTGAGACCTTTTTGTGAAGCTTTGCTTCTCCGCACAAACACAACATAACTGCGTAGTTAAAGCTGTATTTCATTTGCTGGTGGAACTCATGCTTTAAAACACTATGGGCTGTGTTGAAAACCAAAGCTTTACATCATCTCTACTGCAGACAGTGAGAAATTCCTGTTAATTGCAGAGTATCATTTGCTGGGTTTAGATTTGTGTTGAATAGCATGTTCTTAAAACTGCTTTTCATGTTGCTTTCATACTCAGCTTATGGGCAGCTTATTTTGCATTGCAGATGGTTTAAGAATATTTCCTTAAATGCGCAATCAGCTAAATGTACTTAAAGGGACTCCTTGAAGCAGGCTCTTTCAATTTCATTTTCAAAAAAAGCTGTTATATAGGATGTAAAGTACCATCCTGATGTCACTTATTCACAGTGGAATATACATCCTAATTTACCTGTGGGAGCTGAAATGTAGCCGTGATACACAGTGGAAAACCACTGCAGATTGGCAGAATGAGGAGGAGGAGGTCTGTGAGATAATGAGACCTTGCAAGTGGCCTCTTTGGCATGCATAGGTGTGTGACAAATGTGATAATTAATAAGCATGCAGTTCACATTCCAAAAAGGTTTGGAAATCATCTGTAATGCACTCCCTTTTTCTTTGGGGTACTACTTCATACTGTGATTTGTTTACTTACGATGATGGGAATTAATATTTATATGTATTGTGGGTAAACCAAGAATTTTTTTTTAATCCTCTGGAATGGAATTGATTTCCCCCTGAAACAGAATTGATTCAATATAGAGAAAATCTTCTATTTCTGGCACGGCTGATATATCCTCGGAATGCTATATACGTGTATGCCCTGGATAAAAATAGTAAGTGTATATATAGTTTTTATCACTTAAGTCCCTTCAGCATCTCCCAGAGATAAGAAATATTTGTCACATTTTGAAGGGGTTTTCATTGACAAAGGCTTCAATCATGCAGAAAGCTGTTTTCAGATTTCCATAAAACAAAGCGGACACCATTTACATGATAAATTGCTCCTAGACAACAATCTTAGCTGACTACCCAAGTGCTACCCTGTGATTCTGTTATCACTGATTTGTCCTTCAGTTTTCAGCAGAATGAAAATGAAGGACTTGCAAATAATTGTGCCAGGAAAACAGAGCTAATATGTTCATGCTGCCAAAAAATTACCACCCCACCACCCCCGAAGAAAGGGATTGTAAGTCATTACAGTTAAATGTAAATCATATCATATGCAACAACAAAGCATTATTAATGGCTTTACTGCCCTAAAGCAAGCCTACGGGTGATATTTTGTAGTGAAATTATTTCTTGAAAGGCCTAATACTTTTCTTAAAAGCATGAAGTCTTGTATTTATAGGTGTCACTGAAAATTTGTCTTCAACAAAAAGCTATGGATCTATGTTATTTTTAATCAGTACCAATAGAAAGGAAATAAGGTTTAGATATACAAATATTTTTGGAGTCCTGTTATTACCAAATTTTGTATCAAGGAAGATATAAGAAACTAGGAATGGTTTTAAATGAAGCCTATCAAAATTCTAAGCAAGAGGCTAATCAATGCTTTAACTACCATCGTGCTGAACTTTTAGTCTGCTTGAAGTGCTGTTATATCTATTCTCAGCCAGACTGACAGAGTATAATGGTTGTTGAATATGCCAAAGGAGAAAACCTGAACTGATCGGAGAGTTCAAGAATTCCCTTCTTAAAGATGACTTAATTTTTTTCAAAACTGTTTCAGAATAAGATTAAAGAAACTTTGACACCAGTGTAGACACTTCCAGCTCTTTTGGTCACAGGGAAATATTTTCCCTGTAAGCAAATATCTTGCATAATGTTAGCTGTGCCTTCTGTTCTATGATTATCTGCTGTTAGTGTTTTTGTCTTGCACCTTTTTACTGTTCCAGGGAGGGTTTATCTGACTTTTGTTTGGTTGCTTTTTTAAATGCAACATCATTTCCTGCATTTGTGACTGCCATCTTTTTCTGCTTTTTCCAGTTTTTGTGGTCACTGTAACCATGCTTTTGATTAAGAAATAGCATTAAAACGATAGTCCTGAAGAGGAAGCAATACTGCTTTTAATTTCAAGGTGGCCAGTATATTTTTGGTCCTTACAGCCTTGGTTTTAAATTAGATTTGCATTCCGTTGCTGATCAAAAACATTCTGAAACAGGATTATGTTGTGGGCTTGACTGAAAACAGTAGAAAATGAATAAAATGGAATTGGGAAGGGAAACGAGAATAAAAATGAAAAGACGCAATTTGATAGCTTTGTGACCTAAAGAACTGGGTCCAAGTAACCTATTAATACTCAATCTCTATTAGTGTGCCAGTAGTTCAGCTTAACTATTACAAAGTAAACAGATCTGCAGATGAGATAGTCTGAGGAGGAACAGCATAAAGATAGATTGTTGGGGTCTGTTGGTTTTGTTTTTAATATGTTATCATTTGGTGTGTGTTTTTTTCTCTAAAAATTCCAAAACATAAGAGGAAAAAGCAGTTCCTGTTTTGATTACCAAGTAAAATAAAAATGAATCCATAGACAAATGCATCTTGGTGTAAGATTCAGGGTCACTTAAGTATTGTGAGTTCTATAGAGATATGAGTTGACCTTTCTTGAGTTGTCTGATGAAGCAGAACTGCCTCCTTCATTTCCTGAAATTACTATTTCACTGTATCTCTAAATTATGGGATTCAGAAAGATGTGTTTCCAACTCTGTGACCAGTCACTGTTTTCTGGCTGCTTAGTTTGGTTGGTTTTATTTTGCTTTTAGAGGGAAGTCCTATTTCACTTCATTCTGTCTTCCTCTTGCCCATATGAAAATTTCATAGGAAAGAAAGCTCTTTAGAGGCCAGGAGAGAGCCTCAGTGCATGATGGATAGGACTGTAATTTACTTCTGTGCTTGACCAAGTGTGAGATCCATGGCAGGAGTTTCATGTTCCCAGGTTCAGATTCATTTTTTTCTTTTCCTCTTAAGTTTTAGAAGACCTGAAAAACTTCTACACTGGCATTCCCAAACCCATTGACATGACATTGATTAGGCTATTTGTTTCTTTTTGTTCTTGTTCCACATCACCATTTAAATGCTTCTTTATTATTAAGAGGGTATGCTTTAGATTCCTTTTTCATTTGCTATTTGTGCTGTTCTCTTAAGTGCTTGTGTTGTAGCTAGGTCTTCATTAAAACTGATCTACATTCTAAAGCACAAGGATTAGAAAACTGTCACTTCTTTGATTTTTGTGCTGTCATATCTGAAAAAAAATTGTATGTGAAAATTCCTGGCATGATTCTCACCTCTGTATAGGCAAGAACATTTAGGAAGAGAATAGTGATTTATTTCTGGAACTGAAAGCAAGAATACACTGAAATATATAAAGAAGTGTTTGAGGGTTAGAAACACAAATGGGAAGAAAACAAAAAAGAGAGCGAGCCGAAGGTTCTCGAAGGAAATAGAATTCTCAAATTGCTTGGATTTGTCATTTCCCAGTAATCTAGGATGTTGATTCTCAGACTGGCCTCTGCAGAGCACTTTTATGTAGTCTGAGGAGTTACTTTTGCCCAAATTGTGCAGCAATGATGAAAAATTGAAATAAGAGGTCAACCCACTATCCCAGAAAATTTCACTTGGGTCTGGCTTCAAGGAGAATTATTACTGTTGCCTTATATTTCTCTGTCTTATGGGGTTTCTGGACAAGAAATGAAGTTAGTTTCTCTTTCTTTTAATGTTTCTGTGCTGTAAGAAGAGTTGAGTTCAGTGTGTTCCCGGTAATAAATTTGGAAGGGAGAAACAAAAGACAGCAAGCTAAATAGCAGAATCATCTGGAGTAATATAACTTTAAGGTATAAATAATGTGCGTAAAGCTATCGAATGAGGATAAATATCAGTAAATGAAATAATCTGTTTTCTTAGGGCATTAGAAATGGGATACACACAATTTTAAATGTACCTTCTCCTCACTACACTGAGTAAAACAGGTTGAGTCGTCATGCTAAAGTCATTCTTCTTATTGTATGTGACAACAATATTTTTCATGTAACTGCAGGACGTTGCTTTGCAAAAAAATCTGCATCCAGGACGTGCATAGAAATTATTGTATAGCAGCTGCCACCTAGGAAGGGGAAAGAGGAAGACTTTGTTCATAAAAACAGATATTTTTTTCCCCCCTGTGCAAATAAAATACCAGCTGAAATGCATCATACAAATCAAACAGGACTATGATACAATAATACAATACACCAGGTTGGAAGAGACCTTCAAGATCGTCGCGTCCAACCCATCAACCAATCCAACCCACCCAACAACTAGACCATACAGCCAAGCACCCCATCAAGTCTTCTCCTGAACACCTCCAGTGAAGGTGACTCCACCACCTCCATGGGTAGCCGATTCCAATGGGCAATCACTCTCTCCGTGTAGATCTTAATGCGACGACAGTTTCCTTTCAGGTGAAGTAAATTTGATGGTCAGGCTTTCCATTACAGAAATAATGAATTGTGTTGTACACAAAGATACTGAGAATACAGGAAGCGAAATCCTTTAAGGCAATGGAAGTTAATAATTTCTGAGAAGTATTTATTTTGTAGAAAAGTGGAAATATTTAGATGACTAGAGAGGAAGTTATTAAGTATTCACGGAATGAATGCATCAGCCACAACTATCAAAGATTCCAATTAAGCATTTTTTTCAGTATCATACTTTGGCTACTATGCATTCTTTGAATTGCATCATCTTAATCACACATTTCTCTGTCATTTCCTGTGTTTCCGTATTGCTATTCCATACAATACTCATGTTGGAAAATAACATTTTACTTTGGAGTTAAGAGAGCATTTTCTATCCCTTAATTTTCAGAATATGTGGGAAATGTGCATTTGTGCTGAAGGAACATGGGGAGACAACCCCTGTTTATGTGTTTTTGTAACAGAATTGAGGAATGGCAGTGCTAGATTACAAAAACGAAACAAACACACACACACACACCCCAAAACAGAAAAACCCCACGATGACTCTGAAACCTTAAACTGTTAATTTCAGTTGCTGAAAATGTGGCCATGTAATCTCACTACCAGTAGTAGTAGTTTCACTAATGAAAACAGAACTTGTTCTAACCAGTTTCCAAACTTTCCCCACTACATCTCAACAGCCTTTCAGTAATATGTGTGGAAACTAATGATGCAATCTGTAGTGAAGCAAAACCTTTGCTTAAGTCAGTGTTAAGTTTTCTGGTTTGGAGCAGTAAATGTTTCCTTGAAGTGTCTCATTTGTCATTACTTTCCATTCATTAGCAACTACTCATTTACAAATTTCAGCAGGATGTCATCTCTGTACTTGTATCAAATGCTTCCATCCTGATTTTAAATTACTTTACAAATTGTTATAGCTGTATTTTTTCACTGTGTCTTTCCCCACTACTTCAATTTTTGCAATAGACTGTACACACAAAAAATAATTGGTACATTGAGTGTTCATCCATGGAAGTTTATGAGCTTCAAAATATTTTTTTTATCTTCATCACATTGCAATATTATGTAGTTTTACCTAAGAAAACTGGGCAAGCATGTATGTGTGTGACCGGTTTAGGCTGTGCCTTTAAGAAAGAGACACTTTCTGAGCACTCTGGCCGAATATTTTGGTATATGAATGAAAACAACTATATGCTAATCCAATTTCATTGGTGGAACCTGACTGTAGGTTTTTGTTTAGTCTTTCAGTCGGGGGGGGGCAGTCAGTCGTCTTCTTCTTCCCCCTGTACTGTGAGCTGGCCTGCTTTTCTCCCTGAAGCAACAGCTTGCTACGCAGGAACGATTCTTGCTAACCAGATAAGAAAACTAACTTTGCATTCGCTTTGAGCTTTAACAAGTTTTCACCCTTTTAATTACCTTCCTTTCTCTCTCTCTCTAACCCTTTTGGGAAAAAGGGGAGGTAGGGAGGGAAGAAGGGAGGGAAAGGCCAAACCCCCCTGGCCGCAGGGGGAGTTGGGGAAAGGTTTCCTGTATTACATACATTGCTGTATACTTCTGTATATATTGTAAATATTGTATGTTTTTGTACATATTCATTGCATTCCATATCTGCTTGTAAAATACAGCTTTCATCTGCTTCTCCGGCTGAGTTAGCTGTGGAATTCTTTTGTGTGTGGGGGGGGAACCTTCCTACTCCACCACATATGTGCTTCTCCATTACCAAAGAAAGGATGCATTTCATGAATAAAATTGAAGAGATGGAAGAAGGAATTACAGAATCACCAAGGTTGGAAGAGACCTCAAAGATCATCAAGTCCAACCTGTCCACAGACCTCATGACTAAACCGTGGCACCAAGTGTCACGTCCGATCCCCTCTTGAACACCTCCAGGGATGGTGATGTCACCAACTAGATGTTTCACTACTCAATCATCAAAACTTGTAACTAAAGGCACACTTTATCTCAGGATAAAAATGTAAAGCTTTCAGTCCCTTCTCATCAAAAGTCTGTCATCAAAGAATAACTAGGTTGTTCTGAAGCAATTGAAATACTCTGAAGCACCACACAACTGCTTCTTTGCCACCTCCCCACCCTTACAACTCCAAAGGGAAGATGGAAGAATAAACCCAAGAAAACCTGGAAGAAGAGGAGAAAAAAAAAAAGTGGAAGAAGAGAGAATAAAACAAGTGATGTGAAGGCAATCACTAATTCCCATGGGTGAACTGATTTCCAGCCCATGTCTAAGCAAAAGTTGGCTAATCATCCTGAAAATCCCTGGTTTTGCTCTTATTGCTCAGCTCTATATATTGGTTTGATTTTTGTGCTGTACTTAAGAAATGCATAGCACTAAGAGATAAGCGCTTGTAAAACCCAAAGTTCCTTTATAATGGCCTGGATTCTCTGCTTTTCTGTGGCAAAGCCCTAAGTGATTCTGTTTGTCTGCCTTGTGAGCAGGATAGAATAGTTGCCAGTTTTCCTGCACATAAGCAGAATGCACCTACCACCCAAGCACGATTTTAAAAACATAAAAATTTGACACCAGCTCATTAATTGGCTCTTTCAAACTTTCCCACTGTTAGAAAAGTACAAAAAGAGGCTTGTAGCAAAGGAACTCCTATAAATAAGGAAAGGACAAAAGACATAAGGCCTTGTCTGAGTTAAATTATGAGTTCCAGTTATCATCTAGAGGTGATTTTCTTCACTCATTACCCTTCCAACCAGCTGCAGAGATGGCCTGTGAAATCTACATAAAGGAAAGAGTTCTAAGGTTAGGAAATAATGAAAAGATGATGCCTCCAGACTAGTAAAGTGATAGGTTTTTCCTATTGAGGGAAATGCATACAATCAAAAATCCAGGCATTACAGTCAGATGTTAAAGTAACTCTTTTAAGTAGCATTAAAGGGAGTAAAATTAGAAATCACATGAACATTGTGGAAAATCCTGTCTATTAGCATCACTTGTTACAGCACTGAAGCTGCTGTTTAAAAGTTTGTTCTAACAGTCCCCCTAATGTGAAATCTGATGCAATGCTGCTTTTTCTTCTGCTCTTCTTCCTTCTTGCATCCCATCTCTCCACTGCGTACGGGGAATGCAGCTGGTCACACTTCCAATCTCCATGCTGTTCTTCTACCTGGGTGATAACGGTAGCCCTCTGGGATTCTTTGGAATGTGGCTGGTGGGCAAGATATTTCGCTGTTTACAGTGCTTGCAAGCATACAGAGAGCTTAATTAGTTTTTCTTTATCTCTGTTTCTCTGTGTCTGAAAGTCTCTCAGTGCTGAAATATATGCTCTCTCACACACACCGAGAAGGAGAGAAGCACATTGTGAATGAGCTCATTTTGAGCATCACCTTATGGTTTCAGCAGCTTGGTTGGCTCTGCGCTTGGAGCAGTGGGAAATGTTTGGCACCTCAGTTGTGTGATTTTCTACACGCTCATCAGTTTGATCCAAATGGGTGAACAGCTGGGATCTCACCATCTTGAAGACGATTGCTTACTGGAGTTCTTTTCTCTGGCAGACATTATGCTGCAGTCTTACCGAATGGTGCTTTGTTATTTTCCTTTATTTCCTTTTTGCCTAAGGGAAAGAACAGCAACGTTTAACCAGAGGGTCTTTATTATTTCTAACAATTCCTT
This sequence comes from Picus viridis, assembly GCA_033816785.1. NCBI lineage: Eukaryota > Metazoa > Chordata > Aves > Piciformes > Picidae > Picus > Picus viridis. The sequence goes on along the minus strand of CM066581.1, from coordinate 11,300,646 downwards.
TTACAGTAAACCTCATATTGTGATATTCTCAAACATCCAGGGAAGGCATGAAAACCAAGATTTCTTGATGACCTAGTTGATTTTTCCTCCCTCCTCCTTTTAAAAAGAAAATAAATGTGGGTTTTTTTACTCATTAGAACTATGGTTTAGTAACTAAACCATATCAATAATGCTCAGAAATTATATGCAGAAGACCCACAAATTGTCCCATTCCTATTTGTCTGTAGGAAGGATGACAGGCATCTTGAGTCTCCCAAAAGAGAAAAATTAAGGCAATCAGGCAAAGATAGTCTTGAACAATTTTTGGTTGGTCGTTTTGTGTGTTTGGAGGGGAGGTTTGTTTGAGTTGGGTTGTTTGGGCTCTTTTTTTATGCTCATGTAAAGCAAGAAGCAAGGGCTTTCTTAATAAAACTTGAAGTGCTACTACGTTGTTGACTGAAGGACATGCACCTCACTTCCAAGCAGCTTCCAAAATGTACGTGAAATTTCACATCTCAGATTTTTCTTATCATATATTTGACTTCAGGCATTAAATTTATTGATATTGGAAAAATAAACACACAAAAAATCCCCTTTCTTCTGAAAAAGGACACCATATATACTACTGTCACTACGATTATTTATCAGATAAGGGGGAAGAACACTATTCAGGCATCCCGGTTATTCACAGAGGATGTAAATTGTCCATATCTTGTTTTTACCTCAGCCTTCTCCATTATGAAAACTAAGTTAAGTGAATCAACTGGATTCACATAGTTAGAAAATAGTAGAACCAATTTTACTTTCAGAAGTACCAGATGTTAATTTTCTGGATGACTGCTGGTTCTTTGCGGGCAGCTAATCTATCTGCCTTTATTACACATCGTAACCTCTCTGGATGGTCATCTTTAGCGGAAAAGGAGTTGTTTGTCTGGCATGTATTTATACACTGGCACAAGAAACACAGTGACTTCTTTCTGTAATTTGGTTTGCTTAATTTAAGACTTTTGCCCCTGGTGTGGTGAAATACTACTGTTGTTATGTACCTCTTTGAACAGCTGTAGTATATTTAATGTCTCCTGGGTAAGGATATGTTTATAATTGCAATCTCTGTCGTATTCCACTGGGTTATGCAAATGAAGAGCATGAAGCCTTTCATGCTCCTTCCCCCAGGGACAGTGCCTTCCCTGAAGGTATTCGAGACTCAACTGGTCCAGCTGATAGATAATTTCATTGAGGCTCTCTTGTCCATGAAAGGTTGGGCCACGTTGGTTGATTTTGCGATTTAAGAGAACGACGCTAGTGGGCTGTCAGTGAGCAAAGGAGAGCAGGTTAGAAAGCTGAAGACTTTCCACCTTTCTCCTGATTGTATTTTTTATTCTTTGACATTAAGTCAGATGCAAAATCATTCCATCTGAGTTAAGTAATGGTACCTTAGGACTGGAAGAGAAGCAGTCTATTTAGGTGGCCAGGACTGGACTAATGAAGTATTAGTGGACATCAATACACATGACACCTTTAGTCACGTACAAGGAGAGAAAACAAACAGGGAAAAGATATCTCTGGAAGAATAATCAGAAATTAAGGATTACTTCACAAGTTTCTGCTGAAATAGTATGTATGCACCCTGATGATTTTGATCAGTGTTTTTGCTTTTTTGTTTTGTTTTGTTTTGAATTTTTTTCTGTCTAAACTTGGCAGTTCTGTAAAAAAAATAAAAAATTGTACAGCTTAGGTAAGAAACATTTCAGTTCCCCCCCTTCCTCACTCCCAGTATTTGTAGTGGGGACTAAAATTTGTTTGATCTGTTGTAGAAGTCACTCTAGAGTTGAACCTGGTCTTTCTTTGATGCAGAAAAATGGCTGGCAGAGAGACTGCATATGTATTTTCAGTCCAGCTAAGAATAACTTTTTCCATTAATAATTTTCTCTTCACAGCCTGTTCTGTAGTCCAATCCAGAGTAAAATTCTCTTGAAATGTTAGCTTTCCAAGAGAAACAAACAATAGATCTCTATACTGCTGCTTGGAGCAAATACTTTTTCACAGGCAGAAAAGATGATGATCTATACAGACAGTTTCTATTACCAGGTGCTTCTATCTCCTTCCTTCCCTCCCCCCACCCCCCCCCCCACCTTTTTTTTTTTCTTCCCCTCTGTACCAGTAGGAACTCCTGAAACATCTTTAAAGATAACTTCTCCTTTGAGTTTTTATTGATCACTCATCTTCAAAGAAGTGATAACTTTCACTCAACCTCTAGGGGTCAAATGGTTCTCATTTCCTGTATTAAAGTATTTCTTCTCTTAAGCCTTTTTAATTAAGTCACTCTAAGAGAGCATCCTTGGACTTAATCCGTTCTTGAAGACTGTTTACCTTTACTTGTCCAAAGATCACTGGAAAAAATTCTTGTCCCACAATATTCAAAGTTTCCTTATGAAATTCTGGAACATAACTAATTAATCTCAGAAATAAGGTTGAAATCTCGATGCTTAGATAGCTCTCTTAAACTAGTTACCTGTTTGAAGTGTGTCAAATGACCTTACTGTAACTGTCCATAACATACAAATATTGAACTCATATCTGCTCAGAAGACATTAGATCCTTTCAAGGGATTATATATTAATCTTTATCTAGATAAACTGCAGTGAAAATGCAGGAGCTTCTACATGCATATGTACATGTGTATATGAACATATAGAGCACAGGAATATATAGATTCCATTTGTGCTTAAGAATTTTTTCCTTAAGACTGAAAAATCTTGGGTTTAGTGTGAACTAATTCTTTATAAAGAAATGTGAGAGGCAGTCTACTTGTATGACTTTGCAGTTCTGATAACAGATCACAAGCACCACTGACTCTGAAACTGGGAAGATAGATTAAATTGGAACACAGATTAAATGGCTGACTGCAATTTTATTTCAACTGCTTTTAAACCCCGCACTGGTCAAATAGGTCAAATACAAGTCTAAATAAGCTTTTGCTGCGATCTGAAGAGTTGCATGTCACCTACCACATGCCTTGGGACTTGGCATATGTCTTATTTTGTCTACTCCAAAGAAATAATTTGGCCTTCTGCTTCAGTTTCCTATCTAGAGAGCTTGTTTGCTCTTTTACTTGGTTACATATGTATTTAAAAATATTTTATCATCACTTACAGGCAGCTAAAAGCTTTCCAGTAGTACAAGCAAAAATGTATTTTTGTCAGTTGAAGTATGTGGGGATAAAGCTTGTCTCAATTCTGTAAGAGGAGACCTGAGGTTTTGAATCCACCATGCTGGAATCTTTCATCTCGCTTCCCATCCACCCAGCATAAGTAGCAGTTTCTAGGAGGGGTTTGCCCCTATTACAAATTCAGAATATGATGGCATAGCAACTATACAGAAATTATTATGGAGTGTGATATTGTTTCACACATAATAAGGAAGACATACAAGTCAGTTTAAAAGCATTGTTCATTCCAATACAAAACAATCAATATTCATGATGGTAGAAAAAGTCTGCACACCTGCTAATTCTGGTTGGAATGTATGAAAGTAACAGTGTAAGGGAGGGAAATGGTTAATTTAAGTCTGAAAGCAAGAAAATATGAAATATGCTGATGTTCCTTAGACTGTAGCATTTGAAAATATACTGTTGTGTTGTCAGGCTTGAAACTATGCTGCAATTGTAGCTGTCACAGGTCCACTCAAATGAAATCTGTACAGGTCAATTCATTTAACATTTTTCTAGTATATAAGAAAACCAGCACATCAATGCTTCCTGACAATGAGGAATTTCACGTGTAGGTTTCACATGAGGGATCAAGGATTTCTAGCTGTTACACATAAGTCAAACTCAACAAAAACCAAACCAAACCAAAAAAAATTGTGAAGATTGGCTGGGGTCTCGTGCTGCTACTTAAATATGAACACTTTGTTATCATAAAAGACTATATTTTTTAATGGGATTTAGTTCTGTTTTGCCATATTCATTCATTTGAAACCATATTTCCCCCTAATTTAGGAAGTAGAATCTATCCTAAAACTTACACTCACAACAAAAGGCAAGGAATAGGTCTATGAACATCTTCCAACAATCATCCAGTCAGACAAAATCAGATACAATTAAGACTTACTTGATGTAATTAAGCTGTTCATGACATGGTGGAGTCTTCAACCATTCTGCATTCTTTTCTCCTGATATTCTTAAATGTCTTCCATCTTGCTATTTAAATGCACATTTTCTTCCCTTGTGGTCAGTAAGAATGGAGATTCGTTTTAATACCTTTCCTCTAGTCATTGTGTAAAAGAGAGGGAGAGGGTGAGGAGCAGAATGGAAGAATACATTACCTTATAAAACATACAGGCAGACAGAAGCCCTAAACAAATGTGTGAAATGAATATATTATGAAAAAGCATAACAAGGTTGAATGATTAAAAGCTTTAACATCTTATTTGAATGATTTGCATGGATCTACATGAGCCTATTGCTAATATCCTATGTTACCTATATTAGTATCTCTTTTGACTCTATTATAAGGCAGAAGTAGTATGTGGTCACCGCACTTATGCACCTAAATTGTTATAGTTAAGGTTTTAATATGTGTTTTGGGTTTGTTTGGGCCTTGTTTCATGACTTTTATTGTTGTTTGCACCGGTCTGTTGAAAACAAAAAGATCTCTAGAGTGCTTGAGTTTCAGGAAACAATCAAATACAGCACAGATTTTTGATGTGTGATTGGTGAGTACCAAAGAAAGCTTTAAGTCTTTACCCACAGTTGTGTCACACTGGAAGCAAATATCAATCTGCAATTTCTGATTTAGGATATGGACAGTAGATTAAATAGATATTTTATCTGCATGCAAATCACATTTGACTTTACGAATAGAGTTCCTGTTGTAGCATATTATTAGCTGAATTGTGCCATTAAGCGTGCAGCATTTTTCAGCATCAATTTAAACAGAACTAAATGTGTCCTCTTGAACATAGTAATTGCATCCTAGAATCTTTTTTTTCCTTTTATTTAAAATAATTCATTTTACAGGCAATAATATGGTTTATCTTCTAATATAAATTCCTTGGGGCACAGATAATGCATCATTCTCTATTTGGAAGACAGGCACATCATGGGAACTACTAGAAATGAAGGGTAGTAATTACATTCCTTAAGGGAAGGGAGAAGCTTAGCTTAAATTTTAGGAGAGATATAAATGAGTCCCCTGCACAGAATGAATTTCAACTGAAAGGAGCAAAGCCTTTTTCTATATATTTAAAAAAGACATATTGGGAATGAAAGTTCCAGGCTGTGTTCAATACACAGCTTGAAATATGCTGAATGTCGGTTCTGAGTGTGGTTACTACCAGAAAAAATTGAAACAGTGCTATTTTCCCACACTATTATGGAATTGAAGGTAACTGATCTTTGTCTTAAGTGAAAAATTGGGTAGTAATATTTTATTCATTGATTGAAACAAACAAAAACCCAAACCATAATACTCCTTAGGGTTTACAAATAAACTTGTATACCCTTTTAGGAAGTCTTTGCTATAAAGGAAAAAAAAAAAAAAAAAAAAAAAGAATAATTAAGCATGTCTGTCTGTCAAAGCTGTTGTGTACAATTGGTGGCTGCTCCTTCTTCTTGCTCATTATCCTGTCAGTGGAGCTTTCCCTTGCACTGACTCTGCCCAGCGGAAGGATGAGAATGCATTGACAGAGGCTCTGAGGCCCTTTTGTCTTTGCCCTGTGGATGTGGAAGCTCAGTGATTGTGCCATGCCACTGAGGTCCATCCAAGTTAATATATGTGTAATAAATGTGTCAAACTCTTGGAAAACTGAAAAATGTGACACTTAATAACAAATAGAAAAATTAAAGGGAGAGTTAATGCTTGTCCTTTTCCTCCTCTCTGCATGTTACAACTAAATGCAAGTGGCAACCAAGGATGAATGTTACAATCAGAGACACTGACCAAAGTTACTCTACTGCTTTACTAACTGGTTAATGTAAAACTACAAAGCAAAGGATGAACTTTCCACCTTTGCTATTATTTTGGTGTCCTAGAATCTCTTCAGCCTTCTCATAGGGGCAGTTAGTTATTTTGTAAGAATCTATTTTCATATTTTTCTTTTTCTCCTTAAGGTAACTATGTCCATGGTGATTGTTCAGGTTTTGGCATAAAGTTGCTTGGGTATTTTTGTGAGGTTGGTTGGTTGTTTTTTAATCCAGGTACTTTTACTAAAAAATGTGTGGTGCTATCTAAGTAAATTTATGAAGATTGCTACTTCTGTAGTCCTCAAACTGCCTTATTCTTAAATGACTTTCAGACATTTCAAGGTACGTTCTAGACAGCATGCTGCCATGAACCTCTATCAGTAGCAACTCTGCCTTTAATGCCTTTTTCAGCCTGAGAGCACAAACAGCTTCACCTATGTATTTCTGTTCACAGAAGGTGCATTACTGGGACCTCTAGGTGCATGTGGGGTACTTGAAATTAACTAACCTTGGTTAAAGAAGGAAACAAAATCAAAACTACCTAAAGCATACAAATTATTAGAAAAATTCGTATTTGTATACAAATGCCCTAAAAGACCGTGCCAGAGATCTACAAGCCAACAGATGCCAAGGTGACAACAGCATAGTAAAACATCAGATTTATTGTTTATTTTTAGACAAAAAGTATCCACTTACACTTGAAATAAGGTGGAAGTCTATGCTCATGGTCCAGATCAAAGATGGGAAGATTACCACTGGGTGACCAGTGCTGTGTATTTCTAGGAGTTAGGTTCCTATTAGTGCAGACATCTGCAAGATCAGATTCACCTTTGCTTTTATATATATATATATATATATCAGTATGGAAATTTATGTTTTGTGTATTTTTGAGTAGAACAGATGTTGTTTAACTAATACTTACAATGAAGGCAGAATGTTCTTCAGCTGATCAGAAAGTGGGAAATTTGTTGTTGATGATATAAATCAGTCCCAGAGTAAATGTTGATTCCTACCAGGGAAAGGAAATAGTTAAGATAAAGTACAAATGCTTACTTTCAATGCAAGTATTTTTGAGACTTTTGAATTTTAATGGAAGAGCTATCTTTTAAACTCATTTAAATGTAATCATTTTTTCTTAAGGTTGCATTTTATGACAATTTTGGCAATCAGTCACTGTAAGGGAAAAAATTCAAACCATAAAGCTTTGAATACATTAATAAAACAAAGGTATTTCTCTTATCAGAGCAACTGATAATGCTGAAAGAAAAACAAGGAACATTCAAAAAAAGAAAAAGTCCTTTCAAGACTTGAACCTTTAGAGATTAGTTCATCTGAAAGTGTTCTGCCCTGGTTATGTTTTAAAGCTTGCACACACAGAGGTACATAGACACACACAAATTCAGTGGTGCCCTCAGGGTCCCTCCGTTTGTATTACAGGGCATTTCATTCACCGTTCACCCAGGATAGAACTGCTCAGCTTCCCTTTGTGCTCTCAAAGCCACCTATAATAATACAAATAGAAGCCCCCCCGGGGGCACCTCATACAATGCATCTAGAAATGCCAGAGATCCTTTGAGGTATGAAGAAAACATAAAAAGTAGGAAAGAATTTGTTTTCCTCCATGGTAAATAAACCCCAAGTATTTGGCAATTTATAGTTCTGAAGTTGAGCGCTTGTCATTTTCTAAAGCGCTGGGACTTTGTAGTATCTTTTAATTTCAACAGCCAAATGATTGGTCACAGCCTGAGAGATGTAGGTTGTTCCCCGGGAGATTTGCCTACTCCTGTACACAGAGAACATTTTCAGAGCAATTTACATTTTCTTTAATAAGAAACCAGAGGCTTCAAAATAAAAGGCCAAGCAGTACTAAGTAGGATTCGTAGCCGGAATCCTGCATTATGGAGACTCTCTTTACAAAATGAGACTGAATTGTTATTAATGTGCTTGTTCTTTTCACAGAAAATAATATACTGCTTTAAAAACAAAAACAACAACAACAAAAAAAAGGTATTTCAAGCTTCCACTTTTCTGAGCTACTTCTTACCTTGTTAGCCACCTGAAAAAACCCCAAAGCAGCAAACCAGCAAACCAAACCCTGCCCCCAAGCTCCAGGGTGCTTAATTTAGCCACAGTGCATCATTTTAATTTGGGATAAATTAACATTGATATATTTGATATAATGTAATAGGGTTTTCATAGTTAAATGGAATTGTGCTTCCAGCAGTTTAATCCTTTTATTTTCAGAGTAGCTTTAGGTGGTGCTTTTCTGCTGTTATTTCTGGAATACTTAATATTTTCATATGTTCCCCACTAAAACTGGGCAGTACCAGAATGGTTTGGGTTGCAAGGAACCTTAAAGATCGTCTACATCAAATTTCCCTATCATGGGCAGGGACACCTTCTAAGAGACTGCTCAAAGCCCTGTCCAAGCAAGCCTTGAACACTTCCAGGGAGGAGTCATCCCCAACTTTTCTGGGCAATCTATTCCAGTTTCTCATTACCTTCATAGCAAAGAATGTCATCTTTTGCATGTAATCTAAGTCTATCCACTCTATTTAAAACCTCTATCTCTTGTTCTGTCACTGCAAACCCTTGTGAAAAGTCCCTTTCCAGGGACTTGTTCTTGTAAGCCCCTTTAGGTACTGAAAAGCTGCTATAAGATCTTCCTGAAACTTTTTCTTCTTCAGGCTAAACAACCTAAATTCCCTCAGCCTGTTTTCATAGTGATGGTGCTCCAGCCCTTTGATTGTCTTTGTGTCCCTCCTCTGGATATGTCCTTCTTGTGTGGAGGCCCTAGAGCTGAAAATAGTATTCCAGGTGGGGTCTCACAAGAGTGGAATAGAAGGGCAGAATCCCCTCCCTACATCTGCTGGTCACACTTTGTTTCATGTGGCCCAGGATACAGTTGGTTTTCTGGGCTACAAGAGCACATTGCAGATCATGTTGAACTTTTCTTCAGTCAGCACTCCAAGTCCTTTTCCTCAGGATGACTCTTAATACCTTCATTTCATAGCTTATATTTGTGCTTGGACCGACCCTACACAGGTGTGGCCCTCTTGTATCTGGTCTGAATTTCATGAGATCCACACAGGACCATCTCTTGAGCCTGTTAAGGGCCTTCTGGATGGCATCTTGTCCCTCAGGCACACTGACTGCACCACACAGCTTGGTGTCATCAGCAAAATATTTCCTGATTGCTAGGACTACAGCTTGAAAGCAGTGCCCTTTTGTGGGCACCAGATTATTACTTCTATTTTAGAAGGCTTGCTATGAGAAATATTATTAATGAGCTTGATTGCTATCTCCAATGATACAAATTTATTCAAGGTGTCCTGCAAATGTTCCTAACTGGATTCCCTAGCTGCAGAGATGGGTTTCATTTCCACTGAAACCAAGGGTGCTCTCAGGCTTTCTTGGTAATGGTTTTGCCCTTTTGTTACTGTTTCATACAGCTAACGTTCATGCTATATTCTGCTTTTATGTTTTCATATTACTACTTTTACCTCATCTGTTTGATTTTTGTGTTTTCCGATTGCACATGAATGCTAATAAATTTTTCAACTGTGGATTTTTTCCCCCTCAAATATATACTGTCCTGACTTTCAAAATACACGCTTAATTTCTATATCCATCTTAATTCTGAAAAGTGTCTTTCCAGCTACAATTTCCTAGCAGGGCAGTTGCTTCTGTCCCTGTACTTTGGCCCTTTTGGATATACAATGTTTTGGGTAGAGGCAAATATGTCCATTGCTTACTAAACCTGTAGAGAGTATGGCAGAGGCCCCAGATCAACATGAGAATTGATGTTAAGGTTTTCACTGTGGCAAAGTATTGTGCGGAGTTCCTATCCCTTATGAACCTGATGAATTAGTTGCCATATACTACTGGAGCATGGGATACTACTGTAGAGAGTAGGGTCAGCTCTTTCTGTGGTGGTCGTCAATGCAGTTTACTACAGACAATACTATCATTCAGCTAACCATGAGCCTGAGGAAAACTGAGACTGTAAGGAAAGAACACCAATTCAAGCTAATTCTGGAGAAGATTGGAAAGCTGTCAGCAAGAGGAAAACAATTTGAAGACAGACAAGTATTTGCTGTCAAGAGTCGTTATCTTTTAAGAGGGCTGCTCTCAGATTCTTGCAGTTTCTTGACAACTAAATGAAATCAGAAAGCCAAAATACATATTTGGCAACTCAGGGATTTTGTTATTGTTGTGTGATATCAGCTCTAGACTAAAGCAGCAGCATGATCTGTGCTTTCTTCCTTCCATTCTTAAAGCAGTTACAAAAGCCTGAGGAGCTCCTTTTCCTATAACTTAAGTATGCTTTCTAAAGTATAGAATTATAAAGTGTAGTTTTTTGTCTGCTTCCATCTTTTCTTTGAGCTGAGGAGAAAGGAAACAGTATTGCTTTGAAAATTTGAAGTCGTTACACAGAAGAGTTGCAGCACTCCTCAATTAAATCCTACTGGAGTCATTGTTTAAACCATTATTATCCTGACTGGATGTTGCAATTGCTCCTTTAAACATAAGGTAAATCTCTTACTGATTCTATGTTCATGTCTGGCTCTGTGCTCACAAATAAGGTTCGAAAAGACCTCAAGGATCATCAAGTCCAACCTGTCACCCAACACCTCATGCCTACTAGACTATGGCACCTAGTGCCACATCCAGTCCCCTCTTGAACACCTCCAGGGATGGCGACTCCATCACATCCCTGGGCAGCCCAGTCCAATGCCTAACAACTCTCTGCGAAGCATTTTTTCCTCACCTTGAGCCTAAACCTCCCCTGGCACAGCTTGAGACTGTGTCCTCTTGTTCTGGTGCTGGTTGCCTGGGACAAGAGACCAATCCACTCCTGGGTACAACCCCCTTCAGGTAGTTGTAGAGAGCAAGAAGGTCTCCCCTGAGCTTCTTTTCTCCAGGCTAAACACCCCCAGCTCCCTCAGCCTCTGCTCCTTGTGCTTGAGGCCTCTCACCAGCCTCATTGCCCTTCTCTGGAACATAGTTTGGTTTGTTTTGTTGTTTGGGTTTTTCTTGTTTCTTTTTAATGTTTAAACATTTTCCTATACTTCATTTAAAAATTAAAAAAAAAAGCAGATGTTATTGGTTTCTGAAATTTCCTTTCCTACTGTAGCTGCCATATTTTCCTTGGTGTGATTTCAGATACATCAATATTCAGGCACAGAATTATTTTGTTTGTTTTTCTTGTTTCCATTCTACTTTATATTCTGTTGCAAGTTCTTAATTTTCACTTTGCACAGTGAAGGACAAAAGGTAAATCTGAGATCTCTGTTGTCCTGACCTGGTCTGAATTTTACATCTGTGTGCGGTGATCATAGTTTTCCAGATGAGTTTGGGCAATGATGGATCATTGAGAAAGAATGAACTTCCCCTCCTATAACATACAAGTTGGTATCCTCATAAACCATGTGATGTCTGAAGTAAATCCATCGTTGTGGGTCAAAGAGATTTTTTGTTGCTGAAAGGGAAATGATCAATTGATGGTATGAAGTTAAAAACACTACAGTCATAGATTAAAAAAAACAATAACAAAACCACAAAAATAACCCTACAAGCATTTCCTCATAATGTTGAGTTATCTTTAGTAGGGGGGATTAAATCATTCTGGTATTTTTCAGGAGTTTTCAATGTGATGAAGCCTGGGAGACTTTCTATAGTGTTAGTGTGATTTGGAAACTTTGCTGATAATTACAGAAGAAAAGTGATGTTACCTGGAACATAATGCAAAAATAATAATGACTTGTTCATGTTGCTTGCAAATGTTTGCAGGTCACTTATTGTAGGTGTCACTATCATAGTATCAGTCAGGGTTGGAAGGGACCACAAGGATCATCTAGTGCCAATCCCCCTGCCATGGGCAGGGACACCCTACACTAGATCAGGCTGGCCAGAGCCTCATCCAGCCTGGGCTTAAACACTTTCAGGGATGGGGCCTCAACCACCTCTCTGGACAACCCATTCCAGGGCTTCACCACTCTCACGGTGAAGAATTTCTTCCTTACATCTAGCCTGAATCTATGCTATCATCCAAATTATTCCCAGTCTGAGTTTTGATCCTTGGAGAAGTGTTTATATGTACAGTGGTTAATTCAAAAGCTTTGATGTATATTCATTTCATGGCAGCAAAAGTTAAATGTTTATTAGTGATGTCCACGTTAGAGCTGGCTCTTAGTTTATCATTCGTCAGGCATATAAACACACTCCTTTAGACCATTAAAAATATTTTCACCTCAAGGAGAAGTCTTGAACCCAGTCCCTGAAGAAATTTCCATGTGTCTAATCCTGTGATGAAATATGTAGAGCTTTGGTTGCCTTTGAATTTCTCCTGTATTTATTTTTTCCAGTCTGGGATTTTATCTCAAATAAAAGAGTGGACTGAGGGAGTGGATGGGAGAAGCTTTCTGTATAAACACCAATAGATTTAATTACTGATACCAAAGAGATCCAAGATGCTTGTGCTTGGCAGAAATCTCTATAGAGGAAAGGACGTACATAAACATTTTTGCTGCACAAAAGGCTTTTTATTGTAGGTTCAGCTCCATGCCACACATAGTAAGGGAGAAATTATTATTCATTTTAGTTGCAAGGCATTTGTGTGTTACAATTCATTTTGCAATCAATTCTTATCTCAAAAAGACAACATATACACCATAATTCTCACCGTGTGTGCTGCTTCTGTGTGGATAATTCTCTATGAATCATTGACTCAGTCTCTGCAAGTTGCCATTCTCTTGGCTATTCAGCATTGATTTATTAATGCATGACTGGGCTGGCTAATTAGGGGCTTTGTCTTCCACATTTACCATAGCATTGAGCTATGGCCAGAATCTGTTGTTTATTTATTTATTTGTTTCGATTTAGCTAATGAACAGGTACTCATAGCGTTACTTTTGTGGGGTTAGAAAAATTTAACTATGCTGCAAAGAAGGCAAGACAGCTTACCACATACCAGCCTTGCTTTCACTGGAGACAGCACTGAGGTGAATCTCAAATGGAACTATATTTTATGGTGATCATGTTGTATTATGGGTATATACTCTTTCTTTTTCTTCCCAATTAAAAACAAAGCTTCTAACAAAACCCTAAATCTCTTGCTCTGTGGGTTAAGTCACTTTAAACTCCTACTACTGATTAATTACAAAAAGAAGTGCTGAAAGTGCTTCAGAAGTTCTTACAATGAAACAAAGAGTTGTTTACAAATCTTTGAATTTCATTTTGTATCTCTGCATCCTACAGAAATTATATTTCCTTTTTATCTGCTCATTCCTCACTGCAGCTAAACTTTCTTTACCTGAAGTGCCTGCAATTTGGCAGCAATGAGGGGTTAGAAAATCAGAAGTGGGCTGAAAACTCTGGCCTAAAGGAGCTTGAAGTTCCTTTTCCACTGCTCTTCCTATTACTTTTTAGGCTAAGATATTTTATATTTCTGCATTTTTACTGAATGTCACCAGGAGAGACTATTTCTCCTGCAAAGCCCCTCATTTCTGTGCATTGTCTCTTTTCAGAGGTTAGTTTTCAACAACTTTCAGCCTAAATCTCTGCAAAGGAAAAGCACTTACATGACTTAAAATTCGAAGACTCTTCTCCATGAATCTAAAGGAACTTCATTCATTCTGCTGAAAAAGGCCAACCCTTTGTGCTAGGCTTGTGCCAGATTTTCAGATAGATTCTTTTCTATATGTTTATTCATATTGTCCTTTCGAGGTCTTCAAGCAATTAGTTTTTATGTGCATGCATCATTTCGCTGCTTTGCTCCCATGATACAGCCTTTGCTTTCTGGATTTCCTATGATTTCCCCCTGCCCTCACCCTTCACTTTTCCATTTAGGAGTTTCATTCAGTGTCTTCAAGCTTCTGTTTGAATTCTGTATCCTCAGGGCTTCCCACCCCTCCACCAATCACTTATGTTGCTTTCCATGATAAGGTTATTTTTCCACTTACTTTGTGTAGTTGTATATATGTGAATAGTTTTCCTCTTTAGATATTCATGCATATAACTGATTGCAATATAAAACATTTGGCTGGCATTTTGCCACTTAAGGAAACTGCAGTAGGAAGCTTTTGGTCTGACATGAGCAGCGATCTGGTGTCTGTGGGGTTACCTTGTAGTTACTGTGCACGTGTCTGTTAATGTTTGCAGAATTATAAGGGGATTCCTCAATTGTAAACATTTTTTCCCCTCTTTTTTTTGGGGGGTGTGTGTGTAATTGCTTAAGGGTCTGTCTAATGAGCATCTGGACAGATTATTATTTGTAATTAGTTCTTGAATTTTTAAAGCATTCCTTCCCACCTTTGGAATCAGCTTGACATTAGAGGAACCTATTAGATTTATATAGATTTATGAAGGGAAAACAACAAACAAAACAAAACCAAATGACCAAAAAACCCAACACAAAACTAAATAAGAACTGCAAGGTGTTTGGTGGAATTCCATGTGCATTTTGTGCAATATATTCACAGAGAGAGTTGTTAGCTACTGGAATGGGCTGCCCAGGGAGGTGGTGCAGTACCACCCCTGGAGGTGTTCAAGAGGGGATTGGATGTGGCACTTGGTGCCATGGTTTAGTAGTCATGAGGTGTTGGGTGACAGGTTGGACTTGATGATCTTTGAGGTCTCTTCCAACCTTATTGATTTTATGATATTGAATGGATATCTGTTACCCAAAATTGGGACACTGACGCTGCCTGCCTCTGCATATTCATTGACTGGAAACATGGCTTACATACATTTTTAAGTTAGAAATTACCTCTCTTTTTCTTCATGGCAAATTCACACCAAAACCAAAACAACCACCAAAAAAGCCCCAAACAAACAGAAATCTCATAGGCACATTTTTGCACAACTTTGTTACGCTGCCAGTGGCTTTTAAAATATTTTTTTCATTCTTTGTCTGCTAAGTTCCCTGGTAAAACTAATCAAGTTATCCTGATGCTACAATGTGTGTGGTCAGCAATGATACCACTTGACAAAATTCATCTTCATATAAATAAAAGTAAGGTTTAAGTTAAAAATAGGAGCAGTTGGAGCTAAATGGAGTCTCTGTCAGGGGGGTTGGAACTAGATGACTCTTGAGGTCCCTACCAACCCTAGCAATTCTATGATTCTAAATGTGCAGAGAGAGTTAAAAGAGATTAAAAAGCTGTAGAAATAAGTGGACATACTGGTTTGATTTATACATTCACCAGGATAATTAAGTCAGTTTGTACTCTGATGGCTGTATTCACAAGTAGAACTAAAAAGCCTAGCTTCATTAGATTACATTAAATTGCTAGATGCATCGAGACACGCTAAACTTGGGAAATACTAATGATTTGTCAAGGTTATGGATTTCTCTTGTCCCAGATCACCTTTTTTTTTTTTTGTCTTTTTTTTTTCCTCTTCCTTTCTTTCATACACTTTGTCAAAAAAAAAATTGCTTGAAAACTGACAAGTTAAAAATAAAATAGAGCACATTAACATGTTAATGTATATTATGGAGAGACCCTTTTATTAATGTGTGCTGATAACAGATGTGCTTTTATAGAGTAGTCTGCTGAGTTGAAGTACAATGGCAGCCTTTATGTTTGACAGCTTGGGAACCATAGGAATTACAAACGGCGTGTAGATGTTCATTTACATATCCTTAATGAATCAGTTCAAATCGAGTTACTGTCCCTTTAAAGCATTTGTAAAATGGTGTATTTTATTTCCATATCTGATATTTATTATTATTATTATTACAATGCAGAGAATAATTGCTATAGCACTGGAATAGTTCTACAATCATTTCAGATAGTCATCATACATAAAAATTATTTTTCTCTGAGAAACTCTAACATATGAAGTGATCAGGTCTTTAGGTAGCTGTGCAGGATTGAACAACATAAACTCCCTTTGATCTGAGGCTACTCCGTAGTTTCATCCATGTAGCTTAATCTCTGCCTATTCCTCATACAGGAGTATGAGGGGGGGGAAAAGGTAGTTTTAGATGCCACATTCTGGCACTGAGTTTTTTACCAGACACTGAAATCAGAAGTATTAGGAAGAAGGAAATGACCCCTCTGCATGTGTCTTGCAGAAATTCTATGGAAGAAGGAAGGAGAATTCAATATGAAATGGTCTCTTTAAAGAAAATATTTCAGACTCCTTGCTGAAAAAAAAGAGAAAAGTACATAGACTTGAAATGTAAGACTTCCTCTGGGATTTTAACCTCATGCAGTTCTCTTTTGGCTGGTACGTTTCCGCCTTTCTTAGACTGATTAATGCACACAAAGCACACAGATGCTTCTAGAAGTAACAGTTTGTATGAAATATATATTCCCAGTTTGCTCATTACACATAGCAAATAAAAGACATGTTTATAGCTGAGTGCATGATATAACAGGTCAGGCAGTGCCTGCTGCCTGCCTTACATGACTTTGAAGACACTAAAATTAGCATGTGTGTGTAAAAGTGTTTTAAAAATATGGGTAACTGTTATCCTACAACAACATCAAGAAGGAAAAAATGGTTATATTATTTTCAGTATATCATGTTCTGTCATAAAGCATTTATTATTTATCACAGCAGGCAAACAGCAGTTATCAATTTGGGTTATTAAACACAATACAAATTATTTTAATCTGGCATTCTAAACATTTAAGGCCAGTGAAGCAGGAAAACAACACACTTCTTAGTCAACACACTCCAGTTCTGATATTCATCAACAGTACTCTGATGGAAGAGGTAATGAGAGGCTGCTTCAGGTTTATTGGTGCTATGGATATGAGACAAATCACCTGACTTGACTTTCTGCAAATGTTTTGGTCCTTACTTAGCCTAAATCTTTCCTGGGAGATGTCTTCCACCTGTGCTGTGAGAGTTCGTATTTTATCATCTTTTACCAGAAGCTCAGTGGTCAAAGACTATGGTTTGACTAGTGTCTCTCCTCTTCCTCCTTTCTTCCCTCCTCCCACTGGGTGGATTTGTTGGATGTTGTAATAGCAGCACACAAAAAAAAACCTCAAAAATCTCTTAGAATCCATGACTCTTTTTTTATCCCCCCCCCCCCCCCCCCCGAATCCATCAGAAAATGAAATAGTTGGGGTTTGGTTTTGCTTTTGGGGTTTGGGGAGTTGTTTTGCTTTTGTTGTTTGTTTTTTTTAACAAGCTGATATTTGATCTTTCTACGTATTCTTATTGATCTTTCTATGTGTTCTTATTCACAGGTAGTGGTACTAAACATGGTAATTCTTTACAACAATATAAGATACATTGTTGTGGGTTTCTTTTGAGTGAAGAAAATAAAAGGCAAGCATTGGATATTTTGTGGTTCATACCTCTCCTTTCCAGAAAAGATGAGAATATTTGAAATGGAACGTGGAAGTATTTAAGTGCCACATCCAATCTTTCCTCAGTGACACGGTCTAGTCATTGTGGTGGTGTTAGGTCATAGGCTGCACTTCATGATCTCAGAGGTCTATTCCAGTCTCAATAATTCTGTGATACTGTGTTGTGTGGCCTATGAGAGTAGGTTAGCAGTCTCTTTGAGCTATGGTTCTGTAGCAATAAAGAAGAAATAAACAGACATCACAATCGGAAAGAAATGGATTCTAGAGTCCTACTGGTAAAACCTTGTTGCTTTTGCCATTATAATTGGCATAGCTTGGTGCATAATCCAAAAAGGCTGTTGAGATATCAAGCTGGACAGTTCTCAGGGCAGTGCTGACATTCTGGAATAAAGCAAAGTTATAAATCAAAGACCAGAATATGTAAGCATGCAGGCCACTGAACACTTAGGGTTGTTGTTTGGCCATTAATTTGTAATACAGTTTGTGCAGACACCTCAAACTTTCTCTTTAGCTACTCATGATTACACTGTGATGGAAAGAAACGATCTAACTAAATATTAGTAGTTCTGAGGACTTCCTGATCATACTGCAGGAGGGGTTTGCAGTAATTCAGTCCTTAATGAACATCCAATAGGCTTAAATTGTATTTCTAATCTTCCTTTAAATAGTTAGCATCGCTAATTTGCTTCAAAGAGATTTCTGCCAATCAGCTGAAATACTTTCTGCAAACTGCTTGTGTTCTTGTCAAAATGTACTTGTTATCCTGAACACCCACATTCTGTTCTAGTTCCATTTTAGTTCCTTTATTTTAATGCCTTTTAAAATTTTTCCTCCTACAGCGTGCTAGGAACCTCATATTGATGGGCATCCAGGAAACTGGAATGCAATACTTATTTTTGAAATACATTCATGGAATCAGTGCAGATCTAGACACTGCCTACAAAGGCAAATCTTAGGGTCTGAATGCTGTGTGTGGGTGCTATTGCTCACTTCCTTCCAAAGCTGCTGTTCTGTACCAGCGCTTCTGCCACTCTTGCAGCGAGGCCCAGAGTATGTCGAAGTTAATGACACTGCTGAGCTCTTGAACCCCACCTGGTAAATGTTCCTTCCAATATTTTACTTTCCAGGTATCAAAAAGTAAACCATTACAGTTCATAAGCCCCCATCAGAGTAAGTAGTCTTTGAACCATGTGCTCGCATTTTAAATGTAGTATGAGGAAGCTTGCTTTCTCTTTTCTTAGCAGGTAATACACTCGTATTCATTTGTGGATTGTTATTGTATGGTTGCAGTCATTATCCTGTGTAAACATCATATTGGGTTAATAAGAACATTGTAAATGCTTAAAAAATGCTCTCTACAAATTCTCATTCAGGGAAATATTAAGTTATTTTAGCTTTAACAAGCAGCATTTTCCTCTTGGGAGCATCAGTCCAGAAAGCAAGCCAGCTCAGCTAGTTTGTCCACCACGATAATTTAAGGCTAACATAATATATTAATGCAAAACAGCAGTATTAAGAGGATTTATAATTTTCAGGCAGGTTTTCATTCCATTCAGAATGCAGAATGTGCAAACAAACGAAGGAAGGATTTTTTGGGGGGTTGGGTTTTTTTGGCAGTGAAGTACCTAATAAAAAAAGGAGGTGTTGACCCACTATTCATTTCTTATTTAAATTCTCCTTAGCCAAGCAAAATTCCTTTTTGAAATTCATCACTTGACTTCCATTGAAGTTTTTGATAAAAGAACTTCTGTATTTGTTTCTGGTGGTGAATTCTTTCATTTTCCTTCCTCCTGCTTTTTAAAGGAGCTTTATGTGTATTGTACCATGATGTTACATATGTGCTATCATTCACATTTACTGCAATTCTTCAACAGCCACTTTGACCATGTAATTTCCCATTCATCCTTTCAGCTGTTAAAGAAGCTTTCAGGGACTTGTAAATGTGTATTTTGTGTACAAAATTTCAGCTGCCAACTTGTGCTCAGAGACTTGTCCTTTATAACTGTTTCCCTGAGTCTGCATTTCTTAAAGATCAATGATGGGAGTAGTCTGTAATGCAGCTAGGGAGTTACTTGCCCTCTGTCTCTCCAACTTCATTTCAAGTGACTTAAGGGAGAGTTGCATCTCAGTAAACAGGAGCAGAACTGCACCACAGAGGCCCAAATTCCCCAAATAGTGATAACTATTTTAAACTCACTTCCTCGGTTCACTCCTTAAGCTACTGTCTAATGCTCTCAACCCAACAGCCAAATCCATACCTTTAAAAGTAGCAAAAGCTGAGAGAAACCAGATTTATTCAGCTGGGGTTTGTAGCCATGCAAAATTTATGTCTCTGGAAGTTGTAGTAAGGACTTGATTCATTCAGTTGTCTGTACATCAAGAATATCTCTGGAGCATTTACTCTTTCCCCCTATGCAAATAACAAGGTCATGGTTCTGAAGTGCTTTTGTCTTTGACGAATAAAATCTCTGCTGTGTATGGGTTTTGTCCTTGCAATGCATGTAACTTAGAGTGCGATTTAAATCAAATTCTGATACATCATTGTAGTTATCTTCATTTCCCCCCCATTGCTGAGTATGATCATAGACAAAATTAAGTCTTCATCTCAACTATTGGTTTGGAAATTTCAGTACGTTACAGACAGGTACAAAATGTCCTTTCTATTGGTGTTCCTAGAGGTGTTGAAATTCAGATATGGAGTTAATCAACAACAAAAGCATTGTTACTATGAATTTGAAATGTGTTGGGACACGTCTAATTTACCAGCTTGATTTATATTGCTGTTCAGTTAAATCTATTCTAGTCATTTGGGGTCCACTGAATGTGTGTTTTGCCTCAAACTCATAATTCTCATGTCTCCTGTGATTCTTTTAGTTATTTTGTATGGCTTCACAGTGACAGATTGAAGCCTTTTTATAGTTATTGAAGCTGAAATTTATCTTGATTCTAGTGTCTCATGTTTTAGTGGAATCTGCAATAGAAATAAAACTGTACATCTAGAAGAACTCTCTAGTGATCTTTTATCTAGCACATCAAATGCAGAGTTTGATAAACTTTTGTTTGTTTGTTTGTTTAATCACAGAATGTTAGGGCTTGGAAGGGACCTTGAAAGATCATCTAGTCCACCCCTCTTTCCAGAACAGGATCACTTAGAGCAGGTCACACAGGAGTTGCATCCAGGCAGGTTTTGATTGTCTCCAGAGAAGAAAACTCCACATCTCTGGGCAGTCTATTCCAGTGTTTTGTCCCATTCGCAGTGTAAAGTTTTTCTTTATGTTCTTTATGGAACCTCTTATGCTCCAGCTTGTACTTGCTGCCCCTTGTCCTATCACTGGACATCTCTGAGAAGAGTTCTGCTCTGTCCTGCTGACGTATCTGAGGTGTATATTATGCATTTCACTTAAGATATGCTCTTGGCAGGATTTGGGGGTGTTTGTTCTGTGCTCATTTAATTGCTAAGTTTTGTTTGTGCCATCCTAAAGTAGGTCTTGTAACTACTTGGGATTTCAGTTGATTTTATAGCAATATTATAGGTTTTACATCTTATAGGGAAACAAATTTACTGAATCACCTCTGTGGTAAAACTGGGCTGTTTATTCTTTTACATGCTTCAGGTAGGTGGATGCACACTTTCTTTTGAAAGTCACTAAAGGGGTAATGAATGAGTTGTAGATAATAATGAAACGAGGATGAAAGAAATGAGTGTTCTAAAGACTTCTATGAAAACTCAAGAACTTTTCTTAAAGGTCATTCATCCTGCTAGTTTTGCCTTTAAGATGACTGACTTGAAAGCATGTGAAAAAACAGCACAACTAAATACTTGTCTGCAGCTTTGCAGGGTTTTTTAGGAAGCTGTAGATTTTCTTGGGCATAAATGTAATAAGAGGTTCACCAGGAATTCTTGCAGAAGCCAACTATGTTTCTCGGTAAACAATAAAATTCCACGTTTGCAACACTTTTGCAGCTGTGTATAAAAGGATGTGGGTTTAGATCTCTGATTTGTGCTGATTAACTCGTAATATTTTCCATTTATTGATAGTTTTTGAAACCTGAAGTGAGAAGCTTCAATTAAGTTCATCATATTGTATTATCAGAAGAGGGTATCACAATATCACTAAGGTTGGAAGAGACCTCAAAGATCATCAAGTCCAACCTGTCACCACAGAGCCCATGACTAGACCATGGCACCAAGTGCCACATCCAATCCCCTCTTGAACACCTCCAGGAATGGTGACTCCACTCAGAACTTCCACAGGAGTGACAGGGCAACAGTTCAGTTCATTTTAGAACCTGGTTTTGAGCCCCACTCATAATTTATGGAAAAATTTCAGAGTAAATTCATGAGTCATTTCTGTTGCTCTCCTTTAGGTGTAGCAGAGTCACTATTCATTTAGTTTAACAGAAAAAAAAAACTGCTAGTGACAAAGTACACATCATGCTCTACTACAAAAAGGCTTTAGGATACCTAAAAAAATCATATTGATAGACAACTTTAGTAAAATAAGTCAAGCTTTTTTGTTGATGCACATTATAAACACATCTGGCTTTTCCAGAAATGATGCTCTCTTGAACGGCAGTCAGTCACATTTTGCACTTAAAGACTGCAACCAGAACCTTTATGAACACATTTCATTCATAATTATTATTTTATAAATCCCAATACAAAGAAATTAATAATTTAGCTTATTTGCTCAAGGGATGCATTTCTTTTTGAATAGGATAGAAGATATTAGCAAGTTAATGTCGTCCCACTGTGGTGGAAAGTGAGTGAAAATTAATGAAGATAATAGGCTTTACTTAGATCACTTCATTATTGTCATAGCTTTACCTGCCCTGTTGTACAACTGGCTTATTGTCTGCTGTGGAATTATCATCTTAGCTCTGCCTGAATTACTTTATAAAATGGCTAAAAGGGATCAAATTACTTGGAGTAAGTGTTTTTGCATCTTGTTGCTTCAATTAGTTGTTTTTATAGGTCGTGGGTTGTTTTTATAGGTCATGTGTTGTTTTTTCGTGCGTATGTGTGGCTTTCCTAAGGTTTGCAGAAGTAGGAGGGGACGTACTATTAGTTTTGAACTACACACTGTATACCTAAATTCAAATGTAAGCTTCTGTTTGTGGACCCTGATGATTCCTCAGTTCTCACTGGACCACATGACTGTAGAGAAAACTTCAGGTCCCTAAATGGCAACTTAAGCTTTCTCCTTTGTTAGATGATTTGCTCCTTTGGGGCACTTTCCTGAAGGATGCCAAAATTTATCTGTCTCTGCTAGGGCTTGGGAATAAATAGGGTACATAAATAAATAATAATATAATATAAATAATATTGTTTATATAATAATATATGTACATACATTATAATATATATATTATAATATAAATAATAAACGAGGATGATCAGAGGGCTAGAGCACCTCTCCTACAAGGACAGACTGAAGGAGTTGGGGCTGTTCAGGCTGGAGAAGAGAAGGCTCCTAGGTGACCTCATTGTGGCCTTCCAGTATCTGAAGGGGGCCTACAAGAAGGCTGGGGAGGGACTTCTCAGGCTCTCAGGTAGTGATAGGACTAGGGGGAATGGAATGAAGCTGGAGGTGGGGAGATTCAGGATGGACGTGAGGAGGAAGTTCTTCACCATGAGAGTGGTGAAGCCCTGGAATGGGTCGTCCAGGGAGGTGGTCGAGGCCCCATCCCTGAAAGTGTTTAAGCCCAGGCTGGATGAGTTTCTGGCCAGCCTAATCTAGTGTAGGGTGTCCCTGCCCATGGCAGGGGTTGGCACTAGATGATCCTTGTGGTCCTTTCCAACCCTGACTGGTACTATGATACTGAATAAATCTCCCTAAATGTTCACAGGAATCCTCAGGGACTCTACTGAAACCTCACTAAATGTGACAAGTTCCCATTATGACCTTAAAAGCATGCAAAGTTCATGTTATTACTTTTAAACTTTGCTGGTGTATTTAAATACCTCAAAATGTCTGCTTCTGACAGGAAGCTCGACAAAAGGAGAGGAACACCTGGATGGTTCAAACTAGTATTTATTTTATTTTCCACCATCTAATAAAATTTGAGGCATGTAGATAAAAATTAACAATGCCTATGGGAAATAGTACTTCTGTGGGAAATTCACTTGTAGAAATTGAAAAAGTTTTTGAAACAGAAAATGTTCTGCTGACTCTCTGGGGTAGATTATTGAACCTTTCTTGTTGTTGCTGCTGTATTAGTTCAATAAAATACAGTAATGTGGACACATCTACTACATTTTTCTGTGTGACATAAAATGCTCCCTTAACGCTTGACTCAAGTAGCATCTCTCCTTGGTGGTAGTACCAGGACTTAGCTGGTGCTTCCAGCCAGCACGCATTCTTGTATTTGGTTTGTTAGGCATATTTGCTTTCCCTTCAGCTCTTCTTCTCTGTTTGGCATGCCAACATTTCTTAGTTCTATCCCATCCTTATGCTTGCTTTCAGTTTTCATTTTTCTCATGCCAAATTTTTTTGCCAAATGTTCTGTTTCTTCTGTGGATGTGTTTGCAGCAGGCTCCCTCCAAATGCCTGTGTTTCATATTTGAGCAGCTCATCAGCGGGCAGATCAACTGCTCTCACTGGGAATTTGTTTTCCTCCTCAAAGAGATCTTTGCAGCTTGATGTTGACAGCTTTTGTCTTCCCCTGAGGCAGTTTTCTTTAGGGTCTCTGGGTAGCCTGTCATCTGCTTTTGTAGAAATAAAAAGGCAAACAACTATGCTAATTACTTCAAACATGGCTTGCATGCAAAAATTGCTACAAGTGGAAAGGACACTGTTTTGACCCTTTATTCAGGACATAATAATTCAGACCATATCCTTGCAGATATTCAGGTTTCTTTCAAAAAAACAAAATAAAGTTTAAAATTGTAATATTTGCTAGGGTGTTGATTTCTTTATAAAGCTCCTAGCATCTGTTGATTTGAAATACTCCTTTAACCAGGCTGAAAATGGAAATGTTTCCACTCGTATTCCTTACTCTGCACCCTCTGTCAGAAAAATGACAAACACAGATATAAGAGGGAGGAAGGCTCTTTAGCACACTGACAGCTCTGGATCGCTTTCCATTCACAGACCGACAGAAAATGCTCCCCGACACCACACGAGGGTAGGACCGGGGAAGCACAGACAGGATTTGACTTCCTCGTGACATTGGAGGAGGTGTTATGTGGCAGGTGGCAATGTAGCAGTCTTGTGGAGACCAGTCAGGAGTAATGGGCTGGAAAATCCAAGGTCACCAGTGCAGTTTCATCCTAGTACTTGCTGCTGGTCTTTCATAAAACAGTGGCTAGGATTATTTAAAGCACAGTTGTAGGAGGCAAAATATGATGCAGCACAGTGTTCCTTTTTGCAGCTTGTTTTTTATGTAAGACTTATTTTATTTGTGTTTTAGGGACAGATGCTCATTTGGTCTTTTCTTTGACAGCTGGACACTGTTATACATGGCATCTGTCACCCTTTCCTGAAGTCACATAGAGTTTGGTGCTGGCTAGTGGGGAATTGAGCACAGATACTGCTAAACTATTTGGAGCACTATTGTCCCTGATACTTCATTTCAGGAATATTTTCCTTTCTTGAACCAAGTCTGAAAAGGCAAGAAGTACCTCCCAGTGAATACTTGTAGGGATCTGGACCAGATACCCCATTCAAACTCAACCATTCTGTGAAGTTTGAAACCTGAAGGGATTTCTTTTGAGCCAAATGCTTTTCTTCCATTTGAGTACTGTGAGCTACTCCTAGCCCACCCCCATGCTCTTGTGCAAGCTAGAATGTCACTCTGTAGTTTGCTGTGTTAAAGTGTTTCCAGAGGCTCAGGTTGCACCAAAAAGGTGAGGGTGAGGTGGAGTGATCTCTCCTGCAGAACACTGTGTTTACTTTTTTGTTTCAATAACTAATTATGCAGGCATTTGGTTGGTTGGTTTGTTACTCCTCAGATTTTACTTAGCTGTAATGGCAAATATTTGCATTTTGTTGGCTGATATTTAGCTGGCTGTTAACCAATACTCTCAGATCCTTGTCCACCAAGTAGCTTTCCACCCTCTCTTCCCCAAGCTCATAACATTGTGTGGGGTTGTTGTGACCCAAGTGTAGGACTCAGAAGTTGGCTTTCTTGAAATTCATACCGCTGGTCTTAGTCCACCAATCCAGCCTTTCTGGATCCTTCTGTTGAGCCTCCCTACCTTTGCGCAGAGCAACACTTCACACCTAAATGGTGTTGCTTGTCAACTCACTGAGGCTTCCCTCATCCAGATGATTGATAAAGGTATTCAAGAGAACAGACCCCAGTACTGAGCCCTGAGGAATACCACTTGGGTTTAACTCCATTCACCACAACCCTTTGAGCCCCTCCAGACTTTTTTTTTTTTTCACGCAGCAAGGCATATGCTCATCTGAGCAATAAGTATCCAGTTTCCCCAGGGGAATTCTGTGGGTAACAGTAATAGATGATATAAACCATTGTCCTATCTGTTCAAGTAGATCAGAATACAGTTTCATTTGGTTGGGTGCTTTGCTGTTTGTTTTTTTTTTTAAGCCTGATCACTTTTGTGTTTTTATAGGAAGACAAATAGAAGGACAAGAATAAATTTTGTCAAAAGAAAACAAACCCAACAAGCAACCAAAAAACCCAACAAAACCCCCACCCAGTTTCTAGTTTGCACGTGTGTATTTTGAGGGGCAAGGGTAACAGTTGAAACTGATGTCCTTGTCAGAAGGCCCGATGATCCCAGCAATGAAATTGCCAGCATTGCCATCTCCATTGGGCTAGCTGCCTGTTTCCCTCAATGTCTCAAGATAAGGGACAGCCCTGATAGCAGATTCCCTGGCTTCGAGAGTCCCTGGCTCTGGGGCAGGGTAATAAATTGTGCATGATTTAAGCCAAAAGGTGCCTTTTTCTTTGGGGCCTAGGCAGATACATCAGGAATCCAAGTAAAAGATTCTTAGTACACTTAAAATGTTTATGAATCAGCTCATCTTTGAAGAAACTTGGTTTCATATGACTGTCTCTAACTAGGTGTACCTCTCAAACCAGATCAGACAGATCTGGTGTGGTTGGGAGGGTTGGACTGTGCAGCAGAACATGTGTAGTAGCTGTGAGTTGCTAAAGAGAAGGCAAGATGCTCAAGCCTATCAAACAGAAATATTTTTACCTTTAAAATCAGATCAATTCAACTCAGTAGGTATTTGAAGCAGAGAGACCCTGCCTGCATTTTGAAGCTTATGCAATTGAAACATATTTTTATTATGTTCCAGATATCTGATTTGACTTTTGATCATCCTCTACTATGACTCAGGGAGGGCAACATGAGCTCACTGCATCATTCTGTCTTTTACGTCTGCCTCTGTGGCTTTACTCGTTCTCACCTGAATGTATGTAGTCAGAAGATGAGACAAACTTGTCCCACAAACCATCTCTGTGGATCAAAAGACTCAATTCTTTTTTTTTTTTTTTTTAAGCTTTATCCTCCCCTTTATTATACAGCCTACCAGCCTCTCCACTTCCTCTTTTTGACTGTAGTCCATTCATGCCTTTTACTGCTGCATTCATCCTGTAGCCTTCATCATCTCTGTTATCCCACCTTTTCAGAATTCACTTGCTCATAACCTGTAAGTTTCCAGAAACAAACCCTTACCAGCTACATTTTCCTATTCCTCTCCAATACCTGCAAGCAGATGGTCTAAAAAGTCATTCTTTAAAGAAACTGAGAATAATAGTTCCTCTGGATGCTAGCACAATTTCCTTGAGGAGGTTCAGAGTTCTGCTGTTGAATTCTGAGTCACTGAATGCAGTACCCCTGTGCTACGTCTGTGTTGTCTTGGCTGAATATACCATTCAGCATAATCATGTAAATTTAAAATTAAAAAGTAAGAGTTTTGTTTCTGTGGCAGAAAATTAGAGGAGCTGAGACAGCTCATTTGGCATGGCAGCATTCCATTGAGCTGAAAGGTAATTTTCAGGGGCTGCATCTTTGGTAAGTATTGCTGCAGCAGTGGGGTAGTGATTTTAATGTGCAGTGCTGCATTTTAATAGCCAATTGAGATGGCTATTAAGATATAGCATTGTGCATTAACATCACTGCCACACAGAGAGGCTGGTGACTGCTCCTCAGATGATGGCTCTCTCTTCATTCTGCTTCATAGCAGTGGTTTTCATAGTAGCTCTTCTGGTCTCCTGCAAGGGGAATAAAAATCATTATCTAGTTAATATTTCACACTGTGTTGGGCATCCAGATCCCAGAGAAGAGAGCAGGAGAGCAGAGATGTGATGTGGGCGGCTGTGAGGGAAACAGAGGAGGAAAGAATGTGAGAGAGAAAATCCCCTTGTGAAAGGATCATTTCTTGGTTTTCATCTAGTAGACTCACTTAGGCTCAGTGAAAGCATGGCTTGCTAACCCTGAGGCTTAGGATCCAGTGCTTAGGGGAGGACTGTGTAGCAGAAGTAGCTGTGTGTAGCTAAAGAGGCAACTGGACACTGAAAATTCATAAGGTGCTGAGAAATGTGAGAAGCTGCAAGAATAAAGATACAGCTGAAAAACTGCATGTACTTGAAAGGTTACCAGAAGCCTTTAAGAAAATCATTTAACTTCTACCCTTTGCTCTTAAAGCCACCTAATAGAAAGCAAAAGCCTAATTAATTGCCTACCATATGATTTGGCATCTCTTTGCCTATAGTTTTCTGAAGTGAAAAGGTTTTTGTTTACTGTCAGTTTATGCAGCTCACAGGCATCTCCCAACATTTACATTGCTGAGATTTCAGAACTGTTTTCCAGTGAAAAAACCCTGATTGCACCTGAACAACTTTCCTCACAAAAGTACAGAAATTACAGGATGTTGCAGGCTTCCATCTCTGGCAATAGTTGTGAAATTACTCACAGAACAAGGAAACAAATTAATCCTTGTAACATTCTTCACTCCCTTACTTCCCATCCACATGTGGACTAAATCTGCAGATAACCTACCACAAGGAAAGATGCTATTGTGAAACGCTGCTAGAATGGGGGAGAGATGTATTCAGATACTCCCTTGAATGGCTTTACTGTATCATTTTATCTCTGTATTTTCCTTAAGAACGAGGGATGGCAATTATCTTATGACTTAGTTTCTGAAAACTCAGTTGAAGCAGAGCTCTGGAGGGCACCAGCTGAGGTCAGTAGCTCTGCCTTTCAAATTCTTGCAAATTCACATTCTGTTGAAGGGAAATGTTCAGAAGTTTATTTCTAATTGACAGAATAAATAAATATATATATGTGTGTGTGTGTATATATAGATATATAAAAATAAAATTCCCAGGAAATTGTGAATAGCTTTGGGAAAAAAAGCACACCCAAACATGCCTTGCAACTTAATAAATCAATATCTCTGAATTCTCATATTAATTCAGAGAATGCATTAAACTTGTCAGACTGAAATTACTTACTTAAAGCTTCAACCTATAAGTGTTACACATTTTTTGCTAAGCATTTTGAAAGGAAAAATTAGAAAGGGTTTGTTGGTTTGTTTGTTTCTATGGAAATAAAAACATCAAAACAAATAGATCTAAGAGAGAAGCACAGGAATGTAGTCATTTCATATATAGCTTGCTAAAGAATATGTTAGTTCTTAATTGCCTACATGTCTATACTTTGTAGTGCGACAGTGAAATCCAACAGCCGTATTGGCTATGTGTGGGTTATCTCTGTTTTATGAGATACTGCTTATAAAAATAAGGTTAAATTTATATGGTAAAAATTTTTCTTGCTGTTTTCCTTGTTAGGAGTTCATTTACCAAATGCTGCTTTTGATTTTAAACTGTTTCACAAATACAGTGATGAAGTCGTCTTAACATAAAGGTCTAATTGAGACTAAAGAATACCTACTGTGAGCACCTTCTTTATAGAAAAATCATAGATTTTTATCTTCTTCAGTGTCTAGAATGTCCCCAGTGAAATAGTGACAGTGCCAGCAAGCTAAATCTTACCTGTTTAGAGCAATCAAAAGCCTGTGATAGAGAAAACAATATGAAATGGTAAAGTCTTGCAGGGCTTTTTTTCCCCCAATTATTCTACCATAATAGTGTCAGCTCAAGGAAAATTTTTTTGTTTGCTACCAAGCAGAAAGCAATGAAACATTCACACTTTTTGCTGTGTGTCATATTCTGCTGTTCTTCTAATTCAGACAAACCAGTGCAAATGTTTGCTAGTTTTTCTCGTATGCCGTTTTTAAAACTACGAGGAAACAGAGCAGCAGTTCAGAACTTTTGTGCTGATATGCACCACTAGAGGCCATCATATACCTCCTTAGATAGATATGTAAATTATTCTAGAGATGATATGTATTCCCAATGAATGTAAAAGTCACTATAAAAGGGCATGGAAAACTTCTTATTTAAAGAAGACTTCATCACAGCCGATTAGTGTGAACACTACGTCTTCTCAGACCGGTTCTAATTGATTCAGAGCACCTATATTCTCTCATGCATTCCTGCATGACCTTTTAATAGATCATCAGCTGTATGGGGTAAGTGAACTCTGGAGATGGTGCCTGCTCTCCACCGTTTGCAGACCTTCTACATCAGTAGATACAGTACAGCTTAGAAAACAAAATGGGAATCTCTTAGGTTGATTTCAGTAGGCTTCGTTTTAAACAAGTTTCACAAACTGATATTAGCAAACTACTGCACTACATACCATCTGGCTTCACTTTCAGATCTTTACTGCTATGAAAACATGGGGATTTTCTGTCCATACTTTGTACGCTGCCTTGAAAGGCTTGCTGAGAAAGCAGGTCTGTAAACAAGGCCCACTCCACACCATGAAAGAATGGAAGGTGGATTTTAAAGACATTCGATCGAGTCTCAAATTTAATTTCCATGTCTGCACCACCTTCTTCAGGGCACCTGTGCAGCGTGTCCTGAGTCCCTTGCATTGAATGGAGATAAAAGTGTGGTGCAGATAATTGACTTGGTCATAATGCAAGTGTGCACAATGCAATGCTTTCTCTCAAGACTTGCTGTCTTGCCAAAAATGGTGCATTTCCAGTCTGTAGGGCTTCTGTAGTCAAACTGACACATCAGCATTTCTTTCCACTGTGTCAGTTTATCAGTTTAGATGTTTGTTAACTCCGAGAGGACTCAACCATGTTTCACTGTACGGTGTTGACGTGTGATTTCGAGCATGTTGCATTTCATCTTTGTGACTCAATTTCCCACCTGGGAGATGGTGATAACAATGTTAATGTGTCTCATTATTGTCTTGCCTATTTAAACTGTAAGCTCTTCAGGGCAAGGACTGTCTCCTACCATATGTCTTCACAGAGACTGGCAGAATGAGTCACTGATTGCATTTGAGGTCTCTTGATGCCACTATAATTAAAAGAGAGACAATAATATTAAAAAGGAAGAAAAGGGGGAAGGTAGGTCTGGTATCAAGAGGTTTGCAGATTTCCTAGTAGCAACCCAAAATCAAGGAAAAAGTTTATCTCCAAGGAGAATCTTTGCTCCTTCAAGTTTCCCAACTCCAAATGTCATTGTTTTTCAAAGAAGTACAACGTGAGAGCTTTGCAAGCAGAGTAAGCCGGAAGTTGATGGGTGGTATTTTACCATTCCAGATTCTAACTTGAAGAAAAGGCTAAGTAGTATGAACTTCTGCAAGGGTGTGGGTTGGAGAAGAGAGGAAGTTTGAAATAGAATTGCACCTATGCAATTAGTGTTTCCTCCTTCCTCATTAGAGGTTGAACAGATGTTTCTGAGAGTGGATGAGGTGTTTCCACTCCCAGGGCTACATGATCTGAGAGGAAGAGGCTGATTCACATTGTACTGGAGCACATCAGCTGCTGCTAGAGCTGTGTTCTGTGCCAGTTCGTGGGAAGAAGTCTTTCACTAGCCATTTTATGCAGTAGGATGAGACTAATGAAAGGTGTTGCTGTGGTTACTTGAATTAGCTACTGAAATGTAGTCATGTATGGTAATAGCTCCTGCGAGAGCATTTCTAAGTCCAAGTCTTATTTGAATATGTTCCTAAGATTTGGGTCCAGTACCCATTTTACATGTCAGATGAGGACTGCTCTGCAGGAATAGTACTTTGCAAAACTCTGGACTTGATCAAATGCACCACAAACAATAAATCCCTGTTTATACTTTGTCCTTCTTTTTGAGCTGGAGAAAGACAAGGATTTGAGGAACCACCCTGTGACTTCTCTGAGAAAGGAATAGGGACAGGAACAGTCACCACAAAAACCTTGGAATCAAAGGCATACTACAGCCTCTCCCTGACAGAATGTAGACAGGGTCCTGTAACTAAGTAGTGAGGTGAAGAAAGTCTCCCTTAGGAAAGTCAAGCCAGCTGTCTCCTTGCCCATCATGCCTCCCCAGCTGCCACTGAACAATAGGTATGAGGCTCTAGAGGTGGAGGATCAGTCAGCAGACAATGTGAGTTGATTCGTCTGCACGGGACAGGTCACAGATATCAAAAAGAACTACTTCTTGTGAATTACCATCACCTCCACAAAGTAAGAAAAGGAGAGTCATAGTTGTAGGTGACTCTTTTCTGAAAGAACAAGAGGGTCTGATATGCCAAGCAGACCCTTCTCATAAGGGAGTCTGTTGCCTCCAGGAGCCCAAGTTAGAAATACCACTAGGAAACTCCCAAGCTTGATGAAGCCCTCAGACTACTACTCACTCTTATTCTTCCATGTGGGTGGTGAAGAAGGTGTAATACCTAGCCCATCCTGTTAACCAACCTGTGCCAACAAAAGCATTTTATGATTAGCTGTAGAATCTTTCTATTTTTCCATAATTTTCTCCTTATTCTAGAGGGGAAAAAAATCATATGTATTTCTTAGGGAACACAGCTACTTCAGCTAAAAGATGTAACTGCAAAATAAATGCATCGTGTCTGTTGAGTGGGCTGCAGATGGTGTGTATGTAAGAGCTTTGCCTCTTTTTGTGCCTATGTTTGCAAAAATGGTGGCAAGTCTGTAAATGGAATGGATGTAGGTTGGGAAACAGACCTTTAGTCATAGATATGTTCTGTTTATCTATAAGTTTTGCACTGGGTATCTAATTAATTGTGGATATTATTAGGGCCACGAGGATGATCAGAGGGCTGGAGCCCCTCTCCTATGAGGACAGACTGAAGGAGTTGGGGCTGTTCAGGCTGGAGAAGAGAAGGCTCTGAGGTGACCTCATCGTGGCCTTCCAGTATCTGAAGGGGGTACAAAAAGGCTGGGGAGGGACTTCTCAGGCTCTCAGGTAGTGATAGGACTAGGGGGAATGGAATGAAGCTGGAGGTAGGGAGATTCAGGCTAGATGTGAGGAGGAAGTTCTTCACCATGAGAGTGGTGAAGCCCTGGAATGGGTTGTCCAGGGAGATGGTTGAGGCCCCATCCCTGGAGGTGTTTAAGCCCAGGCTGGATGAGGTTCTGGCCAGCCTGATCTAGTGTGGGGTGTCCCTGCCCATGGCAGGGGGGTTGGAACTAGATGATCTTCATGGCCCCTTCCAACCCTGACTGATTCTATGATATTTCTATAGTTCTTAATAATATTTAGATTTTTATTCATGGGGGTAAAAGGAGAATTTGTATGTCAAATTATGTGTGGCAATAAATGAAGGCTAGAGAGATTCAGCAAAGCACAGTAATAGTACCCCTGGCTCCACTAGTCATGGCTAAGATCTTGCTCTGAATTTCCCAACTGTCTAAGGGCAACAACTGGTTTAGATTTGATTTGTTAGCCTGCAGCTGCATCATTCATTTGCTGACTCTTTTTGTTGTGTTTTTTTTTTGGTCTACAATTTATCTCCTTCTCTAGATCATTATGGCTTGTTACTTTCAAGATAAGTTTCAAACCAAAAATAAGGCCCTAATTATTCAAAGGATCTAAACACAGCCATAAGTTAATATTTTATTTGTATAGGAATGTCTATTGATTTCAATAGAACTACTTATTGTGCTCTAAGGTGATTATTTTGTGGGTCAGAGGGTAGCATCACATAATTCTGAGGAAAAAGACTATATTTATCAGGTTCTGTGTAGTTAATAAGGCGTAGTTAAAAATACAATAATACAATAAACCAGGTTGGAAGTGACCTTCGAGATCATCGCGTCCAACCTAGCAACTAATCCAACCCACCTAAACAACTAGACCATGGCACCAAGCACCCCATCAAATCTCCTCCTGAACACCCCCAATGATGGTGACTCCACCACCTCCCCAGGCAGTCCATTCCAATGGGCAATCACTTTCTCTGTATAGAACTTCTTCCTAACCTCCAGCCTAAACCTCCCCTGGTGCAGCTTGAGACTGTGTCCTCTTGTTCTGGTGCTGGCTGCCTGGGAGAAGAGACCAACCTCCACCTGTCCACAACCTCCCTTCAGGTAGTTGTAGAGAGCAAGAAGGTCACCCCTGAGTCTCCTCTTCTCCAGGCTGAGCAACCCCAGCTCCCTCAGCCTCTCCTCATAGGGCTTGTGTTCCAAACACCTCACCAACTTCATTGCCCTTCTCTGGACACGTTCCAGCAAATGTATCTGTGAAGTTTAGATTGGCCGGTAGATTCAAGTGTCCTCGGCATTTGGGATTTAGTAGGTTTTGGGGAGATCATCTGTGGAATACATTTTTGGGGTTTTTTTAAAAAGCATCTATTATCATGCACATTTATTGAACTGAAAAGATCCCCCTTTGAACCCATAGGAGCTTAATGCTGTAATTGCTTTTAACATCTTGGCCAAATGTGAATTACCAAAACCCACAGGGAACAGTGATTATCTGCATTCTGGATTGTAGGGTGGCCCTTCTCTTTGTGAATTCCCAATCACCTCATTATATTCAAGCACTACATAGGTACTAACACTCAGAAAGGTATTATTGATCGCTTTTATTAACAATAATAATTAATAAGGGGAAACTGGTTGGTTTGGTATATAGCCAAGGTAATTGTGTTGAATGAGCAGTTATTTTGCCATTTTTATCATACTGTATCTGCTGTACTTAATCACTATATTATATTTTAATACATTAACAGACTGTAAAAGCACAAGCATCTTATGTGAAAAAAGTTTCAGCTAAAGTCTGATGAAAGTGTGGGGCATGAAGGGCATAGGAAAGCTCCAGCCTCTGGCTTTCTTTTTACCACATTTGATCAAATTTCTTTCTCTAATGAATCCCTGATTATCCTAACAGGCTTCCACTGATTGACTGGGAAGCCAAGATATGAGCCTGCATGGGTCAAAAAGATCAAGAATGTATAAAACTCAGTTTTTGGAAATACAGCCTCAGGTTTTGTTCTTCCTCTATCCAAATACCTAATCCAAAACAGTATTAGTAGACTTTTAGAATCGCTATTGGGAATAGATCTGCTAATACCGCCATTAAATGCCTGGCATCCTGATAGCCTGTTCAGACTGGACCTGGAGCCCATCACAGCTGTCCTTCATCCTCCTAGCCTATATGAGCTTTCTTTTGATCACACAGTTTTAGCAGAGAGCCCGAGGGAGATCTGGTAATCCTCCTTGCTCTAGGAGTGAAATTCATTCATGATGGAGGCAGGATAAACACTTACAACTGGGTGTTCATGTTCTTTTAGTTGTATACAGCCATTAATGACCTTCGGGGGAAAAAAAAACTGGTTTTTCAGTGTGTTCTATTAAGCAGCCAAATGCCACACTAATTAATTTTAGAAAGAATCATAGGGAAGAGCAGTGACTGTTAGGGTTGGGAACTGCAATAAGCAAGGGTAACATTAACGTGTTTTACTATGAAAATTACTGAAGCGATTTATCCAGAAACTGTAGCCATTATCAGAATTCTTAACACCCAGGTTTCTCATTCTCTTTTGTAAGCATTAATCATATTTTATTTTTAACCAGAAACCTCAAAGTAGAATTAAATTAAGTGAAACTTTAATAATGAAATTGCATACAGTATTATTCAGAAGTTATGCAGAGGAGCTTTAATATACTCCATTAGGCAGAGAAAAATGTTGAAAGGATATGGTTAATGTTCATCTGCAGTCAGTTCCTCTTTTTATTACAAGAATTTTACCGTTGACTTGAATGGAAGAAAAACCAGGCTCTGCTGAGGTGGTGAAATAGACTGGGTTAGTCTCCTGAATCACTGAAAATACCCCACATTATAGAATGAAGTCAAACTGAATGATGACACCTGTTAGCACACAGGAAAGAAGACCCTTATTGAAAAGGTCAGAAGTGTGGGTTTAGGGCTGAACTGTGGCTGACAGGTAGTCAATCATAGCAGGGGTGTCACCAGCAGAGCAGAAGAAAATGTGCCTGTAGGGATGGGTGCTCAAAATTTTGTGCCAGCCTGAGCCACATGAAGAGGAGGAACCCTTCTCTGTGACTATCAAGCAAAAAATGAAGGTAGTAGGGAGGCTGGGTTTAGCCTGTCTTCTCAAGCATTCTGCACAGGGCTATATGGAAAAGGAAAGAGGGGGAAAGGGGAAAACTGAAAGAAACATTTTTCTTTTAGGGTTAATTAAAGATGTGCTCTTGAAAAAGTCTTAAAATTACTGGAACTGTGAAGATCAGTGGGGAAAGCTAGCAGTTCCACGGAGCACTACGTCTGGAAAAAAGGTATGCTCCACTGAAATGTGTTGCTGCATGTCTACCACATCTTTCAGCAGTGTGTAAAATACGTGCTCCTTTTGAGCGATCAGTTCTGTGGCCTTAGCCAGACCCTCCTTCTGCTGCTTTTGTAAGATTTCTGGCAACGATGTGATTGTTAGATTGTAAAGACTTTCCTCCTTAAATGAGGGCAGAAATGACAATATTTTCCCCACAGAACAGAGGTCTTCTAGTCTCAGCATTCACATCAGTTATATCTCTAACCTGAAGAGCAGAACATCCGTATGACCCATACTTACCAGACTTGTTTGTTTGTGTGTTTTGTCCTGTTGTTATTGCTGAATATTTTGCAAACATAGGAAAGGGTACAGAAAGAACCCATACCGCAAAGAAAGGCAGTGCATAAGCTAAACACATCCAGTAGGCTATGTGGAAACCAAGATAAATGAATAATAGGAAGCAGGTTATAACATACTAGCAGATGAGCACCAAAAAAAAAATCTTTGTGATGCTCCGGCTAAATAAATCAGTAATGTCACTGTGGTAGCTACAGTACTACCCTTTACATTAATAGTGTAATGTATATATTATTAGACAGTATACAGGTAGAGGTTGGTCTCTCCTCCCAGGCAGCCAGCACCAGAACAAGAGGACACAGTCTCAGGCTGTGCCAGGGGAGGTTTAGATTGGATGTTAGGAAGAAGTTCTATACAGAGAGAGTGATTGCCCATTGGAATGGGCTGCCCGGGGAGGTGGTGGAGTCACCATCATT
The DNA here is from genome assembly GCA_033816785.1 of Picus viridis. Taxonomy (NCBI): domain Eukaryota; kingdom Metazoa; phylum Chordata; class Aves; order Piciformes; family Picidae; genus Picus; species Picus viridis. The sequence goes on along the minus strand of CM066581.1, from coordinate 11,264,025 downwards.
GGGGGTGTTCAGGAGGAGATTTGATGGGGTGCTTGGTGCCATGGTCTAGTTGTTTAGGTGGGTTGGATTGTTTGATAGGTTAGACGCGATGACCTTGAAGGTCTCTTCCGACCTGGTTTATTGTATATATAACTAATACATATATTAGTATATATTTTTATATATTAGTATTACATATATAATATACTAATATATATATTAATATATGATACACTTGAGTACTGTGTCCAGTTCTGGGCCCCTCAATTTAAGAAGGACATCGAGACACTTGAACGTGTCCAGAGAAGGGCAACAAGGCTGGTGAGAGGCCTTGAGCACAAGCCCTGTGAGGAGAGGTTGAGGGAGCTGGGGTTGTTTAGCCTGGAGAAGAGGAGGCTCAGGGGCGACCTCATTGCTCTCTACAACTGCCTGAAAGGTAGTTGTAGCCAGGAAGGGGTTGGCCTCTTCTCCCTAGGAACCAGCACCTGAACAAGGGGACACAGTCTCAAGCTGCAACAGGGAAGTTTAGGCTGGAGGTGAGGAGAAAGTTCTTCACTGAGAGAGTGATTCGTCATTGGAATGCACTGCCTGGGGAGGTGGTTGAGTTGCCGTCCCTGGAGGCGTTCAGGAGGGGACTGGATGTGGCACTTGGTGCCATGGTCTAGTCGTGAGGTTTGTGGTTACAGGTTGGACTCGATGATCTTCGAGGTCTCTTCCAACCTTAGTGATACTGTGATACTGTAATAGATATTAGGCCTGCTAATAACGCCCTGCAACATCTTGCCTAAAGTTCCGTCTTTAAATGGTACATTAGGCAGCATGTGTACAAATCCTACACACCATGACTATTTCTTTTATTAAGCTAAAATGATACACATTTCAGTAGCAAAACCCGGGATGGATGTAGAGCACTTTTTGTTGATGTTGTTATTCCAATGAGAGAAGCTGCTTAAGTAGCAGCCTTGAACTATTAGACTGCAAAAGTTTACTTAGAAGCTATACAGTGGTAGAAAAAGTACCATCTCTCTCTTATTCTCTCTAAAGTTTTAAATACTTATTTTCACACGTAAAGACTCTGAGATTCCTTGTTGGCATTAGGACAATAACCTTTTCATGTTTCAAATACACAACCTATATGGAAGCTCTTTTTTCAAACATTTTATGGCTGTGACTTTCCAGACACAGATGTGATTTAAGAGATCAGTTGTTACACAGACATCTCATGAAAGGTGAGTGGCATTGCTAGGGCTGAATGTTAAATGTCGTAGACTCATAGAATTGTAAGGGTTGGAAGGGACCTCAAGGATCATCCAGTTCCAATTCCCCTGCCATGGGCAGGGACACCCCACACTAAATCAGGTTGCTCAGTCTTTGAAATCCTTAGCAACACTAGCACTGGTCAACTAATAGATGTCTTGTGAGAGATTATTTTTCTTTGCACATATCTTGAAGAAAAAAATGGACTACTATTCAAATAGTGCTGCAATATGGAAGTATCAACAAATCATCCCATAAAAAGTTCTGTGTTTTTATACTGGAATCTTTATATTTATGATAGACCACAGCTAGTATCCTTCAAAGTGACATTAGCAGATAAAATTGACAACTACTTCATCTGTGCTTAGAGATACCTACTTCTGTGCTTCCATAGTCCAATGAAAATAAGTCTATAAATGTAAAACCTTTAGCATATAAACCATGGAAGATGGGAGGAACTTATTGAAGTGAATGAACCTGTTGAGCTGAGTAAGTGTGGACAGAATTATTTGGCCTGAAATTTAAAGCAAAACTATTTTTATCATTAGTGGAAGTTCAGTTCTTAGAACAAAATCATCAATGTGTTGATTTTACTGGGTTAGTTATTTTACCATAAGGAGCTTTTCACTGAAAATGAGATTGCTTCCATTGAGTGGGAATTTATACTTCAGGCTTATTTGGTGGGTTTGGGTTGGTTGGTTGGTTGGATAGTGGTTGTTTGTTTTTTTTACCTTCTGAAAACTGAGGAGAAAAAGCAGTTTATCTTTCGCCCGGCTGTAATATGTAAGGGCAGATAGGCATCTGGTGAAGCTGTCATTGCTCCAGAGAATTCTTTGGAGCTGTAATGGTGTCTGGATTTGTCACATCATTTCCTTCCCCCAGTAGTTAGGGGTTTTCTGTAATGATCAATTAGTGTGCATGCAATATGTGTGATTGTGCATATGCCCAATATGAAATTGGGCCTGGATTTTTTTCTGTAGATTGCTCTAGAATTGGTTCCTGAGCTCTCTGAAGCTTTTTTTTTGTTTGTTTTGTTTTGTTTTTTTGTTTTTGGCAGTCAGAATTGTTGTTTTCTGATGCTACAAATATCACTGAGAATACAATTAGCACCTTTCCCTGAATGACTTCCTTCCTTCTACCTTGTGGAAATGGACATCTTTTGCAAACTTTACAGTTGTGTCTCGTTACCAATCTAAATATTATTTTGAGAGCTGTTCTTTGAACTAGTACACTATTTCTTTCTTGCCCAGAGGAAACTTTCTGTTGACAGTCCATTAAAAAGTCGTCACTGTGCCTGGTTTGCCAAAGTGGGAACCATACACACAGCTGTCTCAAGAAGTTGCCATGCTCTGAATTTAGAATAGAATAGAATAAACCAGGTTGGAAGAGACCTTCAAGATCATTGCATCCAACCCATCATCCAACACCATCTAATCAACTAAACCATGGTACCAAGCACCCCATCAAGTCTCCTTCTAAACACCCCCAATGATGGCGACTCTACCACCTTCCTGGGCAGCCCATTCCAATGGCAAATCACTCTCTCTATGAAGAACTTCCTCCTAACATCCAGTCTAAATCTCCCCTGGTGCAGACTGAGACTGTGTCCTCTTGTTCTGGTGCTGGTTGCCTGGGAGAAGAGACCAGCCCCTGCCTGTCTACAACCTCCCTTCAGGTAGTTGTAGAGAGCAATAAGGTCTCCCCTGAGTCTCCTCCAGGCTAAGCAACCCCAGCTCCCTCAGCCTCTCCTCACAGGGCTTGTGCTCCAAACCCCTCACCAGCTTTGTTGCCCTTCTCTGAAATTTTGTCACTTTTCTCATGATATACCTGTTTGTAACTATGCTTTGCCTTAAAAATACCTTCTGACATATAATTTTGTCTATATATTTAGACTTCCTGAAGAGAGGAAATTTATGGCTTCAGAATTCTGTAATCTGTCTTTGACTTTGATTCAGATTCACAGCAGGATAAGTTTGTCCCCTCTATGTATTTTTTGTCAGCAAACTCTCACCCACAAACAGATGCTGCTCTGGCTTATGAGGACTGTGAGCACAGTTGCCATCTGCTCTCTAGCTGTCCAAGAAGCTCCAGCTCTGGTGCCTCTTTCATCAGAAGTCTGTGCAAGTTCAGACAGAAAACACTCAAAAGCTGTCTTCTTGATCCAGAAGGCCTCTCACTATTGCTTATTCCCGTGGAGAAGATGATGAGCCACTCCTTTGTGTCAAAAGGGGCAAAAGCTCTGTGCAGACACACTGTGGGATTATGGAAAAACACTAAAATCTTGCTTTGAAGTTCCAAAGGCCACTGAGTGTAATATTTTCTCCCCACACTGGTTGTAGAAATATGTTGATAAGTATTAAGCTTGAGAGAGTCAGAGAGCACTGACAGTATCTCTACTACTGGAGTTAACTATTGTGGTTAACACCTGTAGCTCCACAGCAGTAACCACGTACCTGTTGGTGTAAGCTGTGCCAAATCCTATGGTGAAAACTTGTAGGTTGTGTAGATGTGTGTGCTTATGGAAGTAATGAAATTACTTTTTGAATATGTCCATCCCATTCCTGTACTCATGCAATTGCTCTCTGTTTTAGAGCCCTACATAAGAACATCTTGTTTGAAGCAGCACGTTTGGTAGGTTGGGAGGAGTTTTGCCAAGTGATCTGGTCATTGCGGTGGGAGGACAGGGATCACCATGGGGTGCAATTCACAACCCTGCTGGAAGTCATTGCCTGCATCAAATATAAACCAAGATTCTGTAGAGCAGAGCAAGCTGCTCGGCAGGAGGCTGTGTGACCTCAATCAGGCTAAGGAGAAAGTTTAAGATTAAAAGTATGAGGAAAAAAGAGTACTTTTGGTTATTTGATGTGTTGTGTGTTTATGTTTGAAGCTTAAACTTTTTATGGCCTTTTTTTGGCTGTAGCGTGCATACAAATCATCATACACATCAAAAAATACTCCAAGGAAATAATCCTTAAAATAATACATCATCAAACTAGTGCCTAGAAAATTACTAAATCAACCTTAAAATGAAGTTATCTAAGAGGGATCCTAAACAACTCCCATATTTACAGATGGAACAGCAAAACAGCTGCTACACATACTACATCTGGTTTTAGGTACACAAGAATTTTGACAGAACACTATAAAAATATGAAACCCAAAATGGATTTGTGAGTAAGTTAAAAAAGAACAAAAAATGTAGAAAAAAAAAGGGGGGGGGGAGGGGAAAGAGAACAAGACAAGAAAATACTCCCTTTCTCTAGCTCACGAATAGAAGATAAATCGTAATTAATCAGATCCTATTTGCCTCTCAAACATACATTAGTACTTCTTGAGGAGATTTTAGTTCCACAGTTGACAGCAGTAGGTAATTAATGTTGTTGACAGCTATCACAGACTAATTAGTAAATTTTTTTATACTTCTGTGATATTGATCTAGGGTGAAGTCCAGCTCTACCTCATGATTGATATGTATTGTGGGAACAATTCAAGGGGCCGCTATGTATACAATATAGTAGTGCTCACTTCAACAGTAAATCAGTGAAGAACCACTTGGGGGGAAAAAAAGAGAGAGAGAGAGGGTTAAGGGTAAAGAGAAAGAAAACATTTTGAAACTAATTTGATTTCAATATCTGCCTGATTCTATGGGGGGAAATCTGGGAGATGTCTGAGAAAATGCAGAAGTTGCAGTCAGTTTGCTGTGTGGTGGAGGGAAATGAGTCTAAAGTTTTACCTAGCTGTAGGGTCTATGTGGTGTAGATGAAAAAAATTCATTTTACTTAGCCACAGTTTTTGTGTCCCTGTTAGTCTTCTCAAGGAAATTAAAGAGTCTGAGAGTTGACATTAAGTTGTCTTATCATATAGTTGTCTTATCTTTAGGAAGTACCAGATCTAGATTGAAGAGAACTTTTGTAAGAGTAACAGTGGCTCTTTTGCCCTCTTAGAATTTCACATCACTACCATTTCTTTTTAAGCTATGACAGGCTTTGCCCCACTGTTCTGGCTATTCACATTTTGACTCCAGAGCAGGTCGGTAAAATCTCCTCTTCTGTAGTCTGTGCCATAGTGGTACACTAAATATCTGGAGCTTTTCTTTCATGAAGCTACATTTATTGCAGCTTGTAATGTCTGAAACAAGCGTTCAAAGGGTGATTTGTGTGTCTATGTGATAAGTAGTTATCAGATCTGTATCGTTTATGTCTGGAAATTATGTTGTGCATCCTTAGGATGCTTCTAAACAACAGCAAAAAGATGACAAACCTCAGAAATTTCTTTAGTGATGTGCCTCTGTGTGATAGCTCTTCAAGAACAGCTGTAGTATTTCTTGGAGAACATACAATACTTCACACATTGATATTTTAGTATCAGCCAGAAGAAAGAATATAGTACATCAGCTGGGGATCTTCTCAAGGTTAAAATCCAGTTAGAGATGTACAAGTTTTCTGCTTTTACAGGTACTTATTTGACTAAAAGGTGTTAATCTGGACCTGTAAATTTGAAGTGATGAAGCTTGATGACCTTGGACAAATTATGAAAGGCTTCAGCTGAAATTTAAGTACAAATTTCTATTTACTTATTTTTAGTTTTATCAGGTTCTGTCTACTGAAAAAAAAATGCTGAACTACTACAGATTCAGTCTTTCCAGTTTTGTGTAATGCAAGAATTGAAAAGGTGATGAGGATTATTGAGGTAATGCCCAAATTATATTTCATTTTCCTGAGTGGAAGGGATCTTTGGGGTTTTTTTCATTTTCCTGTATGACACATGAAGAAATAATCATTTTTGCAAGATTGTTTATATTTTCTTTTGTTTGAATGCCTCAAATCCAAATGTGAACTCAGATACAAAGCAGTTATATTCAAAAACTAGCCTGACAGGAAAGTGATAGTTAATTATCTGCTCTGTTTCCAAATACTTGCAAGAAATACATGTTTTCCTTTTTAAGATATCATAGTTTTAGAAAGCAGGAAGAAACTGGAAAATGGCCATACACATGACATAATTCCCTCAAAGACTGGAGGGTGTCCAGATAGGAACATCAAGAGGCTTTTAGTGTTGTTCAATTAGAATCAATTTCCCTTGTGGGAGGGGGCTAATTTGCAGACAGAAAAGAAAAACAAGCTGCAATAGAGATTATACCTAATAGGTATGGAATAGATGAGTACTGAATTTCTGTTTCAAACCCTTCTCAAGATACCATTGCTATGAAATAAAACCAAACAGATCTTTAATTAAATCCACTGTGATGCATATTCTTGGGTCATTTTCATGGAATCATAAAATGCATTGGGTTGGAAGGAACCTCTAGAGGTCAGCTGGTTCAATTCCCTTGCAGGGATATCAGGTTGTCCCATCAAGCCTGATCTTGAATGTCTCCAGGGATGGGGCCTCCACAACCCGCCCTGGGCAACCTATTCCAGTGTTCCACCACCTTCATAGTAAAGAACAGATCACCCTGAAATATATGCCAGTTCACATGTGATATAAGGAGGTTATTTGTGACAGCTGATAGGGTTTCACTGAAGGCAAATCATGCCTGACAAATATTGTGGCCTTCTACAACGGGGCTGCAGCGTTGGTGGGTAAGGGAAGAGCAACTGATATCTACCTGGACTTGTGCAGAATATTTGTCACTGTCCTTTACAATATTATTGCCTTTAAATTAGAGAGACATGATTGACAGAAGGACTACTCAGTGAATAAGGAACCTGCTGAATGCTTGCATTCAAAGAGTCTTAGTCAATGGCTCAATGTCAAGGTGGAGACACTAATATAAAAAGCAAATGGATATCTTTGCTCACATCAGCTGCTTATAAAGATCTTCATGTTACTTTCTTGGTTTACAAATAATCGGAATGCCATGCCTCTAGAAAAAATAAAATATAAAATGCCAATCACTTCAGTCTCTAAATACCATTATGTGCTGAGAACAAAAGAAGAATTTGGGGGTTCAATTCAAAAAGTCATTGCATCTTGGCCCTGATGAGTTACAAAGCAAAGTTCCCTAATTATAGAACAGAAAGTTACTTTTTCACAGGTGCTGGGTTTGTGTTTTCTTGTTTCAGTCAAAATGGGAGGGATGAGAACATGACACTGGCAATCATCAAACAAGATTTTTAAAATAGAACAAGACCTGAGTATGTGTAAACAGTATCTATCCTTCTCCTATCCAGGGTCTATCCTTCAAAGTTCACTTCTCAGAACCAGGTAGGTATTGAAATGAGCAGGTTAACAAAATGCAATCTGTGCAGTAGTCTCTGACATTTTTCTCTAGAGGTAGTACCTGGGAAATCAGTCTCTATTACAGAACCCATCCTTAGGAAAGCCAGTTTTATCTGAGACAGGATACATACTGTTTAATGCTAGAAGTTAACTCCCTTCAGTTGGAAAATGCCTATCAGCACTGCATTTTGTTGCATACTGTAATTACAAAGTTAATTTTGCAAATCTCATAAGCTGAGCACTTTGAAGATTCGATTGAATTCTTTAAATCCTGAGCCCAACAATGCTGCTGGTATTTTGAACAATTTTATTAAACCCAAGTATATTATTCCAAAGCCTTTAAAAAGGAAAATAAATGAAAGGAAACAAAATAACTCAAACTGCTTTGACTTCCCTGTCATTAAAAAGAATACATCTAGAGATAAAAAGAAGAAAATTTTGATGGAAACCAATTCTGTTAAGGTCTGATGTGATGTTAGTGGATCTTACAGTTCCTTGTATCTGCCTCTTGATTTATGCAATACAGAACATTTTGGAAATGTATCTTTGTTTTGATTCTTAGCCCTCAAGGTTTCTGAAAGATCTTGAAAACGAGAAAGATAATTTATCTTCAGTCTTTGGAAAGAAAGGCATGCCAAAAGCCAAATAATGCAGCCAGAGGAGAAGACAGAGATGTTAGGTTTAGAGTTGATGCCAAATCTGATGAGAAGGTGCGGAAAGTGAAAATGGATGACAAGACCTTAAGCAAAATCTGTCTATGTACAGAAAGATGAAAGGATGTTCACTTTACCTGTTCTTAAGAAAGAGTCTTCAAGATTTAGGTAAGATACATGAGGACCAAGAGGTGTCCCAATTAAGAATCAAATAAATCTGAAGATGATCTTTAAATCTATGCTAAAAAACATCTTTTTATTGATAGGGATTGTTCAGTATTGATTGAGGCAATGTTGGCATTACCCCTCTTATAATCAGTAAAATTAAAAATGAGCTTTTAAAAGCTGTTATTCTAAGTGACATTAAATTATTACTAAGTTGAAATCACTACTTGAATACTGTAGGTCTGTGTGCACTTTCACTTGAATTCCACTGCTAAAGCTATAGCATTTTTGGATTGATCATGTCTTGCCTTGTAGTGTATAAGATGGAATTTTGGATTTGTGGAGGAGCTTAGTATCTCAAGTGTATTTATATCAGAAGCAGAATTTATGAGGATACTTAAAATGCCATAAAAAGGATGCTACAGAGGAGCTTTGGTTTCCTTTAGCCTTCCCAATGCAAGAGTGGCCCAAAAAAACTAGCTATTGAAGTGCTTCTAAGCTGCACAGGAATCAAAGCTGCAGATTCAGATGGAACTGTCTAGATCTGATCAGATATATTCCAGGAAAATATATTTGAGAAAGCTTTGATTTCTTTTTATACTGGTTTTCACTAATCATCAGGAGACTTTACCAAAAAAGCATGTGGGCAAGCAGGGGGAGTTATTGAAATAGCCACTTGCAAAAAGATTGAGTTACAAACTCATGAGCAAGATCCTGCTTTCAGACCAGGCAGGGTAGGTAACTGGGTTTTGTGTAACTAGTATAGGTACAGAAATCCTACGGCTGTAGGTCCACTTTTTCTGCTTCAGTAGCTGTTTCTTTATGCAAGCAGAAGCCATTAAGGAGTGTGAGAATTAGTGTGTAGTTGGTAGTATCTCTATAGGAATAACGTCTGGCTTAAATAAGAAACCTTTTCTTGACCAACTAGAAATCTTCCCAAGAAAGTTTTAAGATAATTATTATTATTATTATTATTATTGTTACTATTATTATTATTCTCTAATGAACTGTGCACCCCAATTCCAAGGTGTTTCCTGTTGCTCTTTGGGAAGGATGATTTTTCCTTGCTTGTTTGCTTTGATACTGCTTTTTAAATGCACTTAGAACAAACTCTAACTTTTCATCACAGTGTATATTTATGGTATTCCAGCCTATACCATGGCATATGCTCTGCTTCTCAAAATTCACCTGAACTGCTGGGATTTATATGCTGTGCAGGAATTAAGAATAGAAGAAAAGCAAAGGCTTTGAGACTGTGTGATAGTAGGAATGTTCATTTGATTATAAATCAAAAGAACAATGTCTATCCTTACACAGTGTTGTCTGAGATAGTAATCTCTTCTGTAAATGTATACATGAAATCTAATGTCCTTGATGACGGACACCATTCATCCAGACCTCACTCAGACCCAAGACAGCAGGCAAGATGTCTTATTTGGTCTCTGGTCACGCAGGAAAACATTGTGTGATTCGATCAAAATAGTGCTTGCAACAGTTCCACACAGTTAGAGCAGCAGAACTAAATAAAACAAAGCCTTTTGAGAATCGTTTTACTAAGCTGAGAGGGTGGGGATTCTGTCATGATGTTAGGGAAAGGCCACCGCTAATTTTTTCCTCCAACTGTGCACATGATGCACAGCTATAGAGCAAGCAATATGCCAAAGAGGTGGGTGGAGTTTTACTGAATGTGTATTTAAGCAAATGCTGTAAAGTATGCTTATATATGCTTATAGAAAGCTTTTTTACCACTTACTCCAAACTCTTTCTTTCATTTTTCCCTCCCCCTGTGCCCTCAATCCTGTCTTAGCCTTTCTCCTTCATGAATGATGCTACAGTGTGTGTGAATTTTGAAGTATGTCTTTTTTCTGGATTTCAAATTTGGTTGACAAAGGGACACAAGTCTCCTTTAAAAAGAAGGGGGGAAGGAAATAATACCAAACTAAACGAGCCAAACCACCATGAGTGCTCTTCTGCTTTACTAGATCAATTTTAATTTCAAGGTACCACAAAGTGTTGCACTTCAGATTTCAAAGGAGGTTAATTTTAAATACTTTTAGCTCAGCACTCCTCTCTTTAAGAATTTAATTACAGATATTGTCAGGCCGGAACATTCTTTCCTTACAAAAACCTTTCTTTAGTGTAAACCTCATTTTCATTCTCACAGTGAAGGGAGACAGCACTGCATCCTGTCCCAAATGGAGATGAACATGTGACAAGCTGGGAAATAAGTGGAAATAAAATCAATTTTTCCCTATTAGTGTCAAATTAAAAGCAAAGTAAGCTGTAGAAGTTGCAACAGCAGAAGTGACAATTGAAACAAGTGTTCTGAACAAACAAGCAAGACCAATAGAGAATCAATTTTAACTTTGTTAGGTAAAGGGACCTTTGTTGCTGGGTTTCACAATGCACAAAAGAGTATCTGTTCAAATTCCAAACCAGCAGCCAGAGACTGCATGTCAACAGGAAGGAAGTTAAAGATGTGAGCATAGTGAAAATTAATGGGAATTCTTTTTACACCATTTAAACTGTTAATAGAGCCCAATATACATGTCTATGATATCATTCACAAAAAAAATATGCTGGTTTTTAACTTTGATTTGAATTCTTACCTTTTCACAAACTGAAAGAAATGTTTGCATGAAGCAGAATTATGGTTTCTTAAGTTTTCTTCCCCCTTTCTTTTTCACCAAATTTTTTTTTTTCTTTTTCTTCCCCCCTCCCCCTCTAATTCTCTTAATTCCCTCTGTATGCCTTCAGGATAGTAAACATCTCTTGTTTCCCTTTCCCTTGTGTATTCCCCTGAATGTGGTACCTGACTCTCTCCCCTACATTAATTTCTCCTAGCTGACTGTCTTTCCCACTGTAATTCAATGTTCTGGCTGATAAATCCAGGCATTTACAACAGTCCTAGCTTATCCCTCTCTTCAAGAGTGTTGGTGACAATACCTCATCTTTCTGGTTTCTATTGATGCATGCCAGCCTAAAAATCTTGGTACTACCAAGGGTAGGAACCAGAAATGTGCAGTAGAATAGATCTTACCAGATGGTCCGTAGGAAATGTTTAGCTGGGAGCTTTAGGAGAGGGCTGATCATGAGGAGCTGACTCTTGCAACAGGATATGATGTACATCAGGGTCATATCCCACTTTCTGCATGCTCTGAGAGTGGATTGACATCAAATGTTATTTTTCTCTCTTAAGCTAGAACAAGAGTAGAAACTTGCACTTGCTTCCAGGTGACTTGCTTTCTGGTTCTGACAAGCTTCACACTAGTCACTTTTGTATTCAGGTAGGGATGGGTAAATAACCAAATAATTTCAGGTAAAAAAAAATCTAGACATATATAAGCCAATCTCTGTGACTAAATATCAGCTTTATAAAATGATGCCCCTCATCCCCTGTTTTTCCTTGGTTGCCTTGCACAGGCATTTTTCCAACTTAAGGTGTAAAGGAATACCAATAATCTGGGTAGTCCAGTCATGATTGCATAAATAGTGTCCAGAACCACTGACTTAAAAATGACAGCAATAACACAGGAATAATGAGGAAACATAATTTGTTGAGCTTACTGACACATTTTAAGTAAACTATTTTCATAATTGTGTTTTCACAATGCCATAGACAATCTGCTTTACATTTTCTGAAGAGGTTTGAAGAGGTGGTCATCGTCAAACCTATGCTGGAAGTGCTCATTTTGAATTTTCTTTTCAATATCATATGATTGAACCAGCGATTGTACTGTCCCAAACCAACATTTCTTGCCCCCTTCCCCCTTCCAAGTCTGCTACAGCTAGAAATAGTCAACACATTAAATGCAAAATGCTAGAATAAAAGGGAAATTTTGAAGTGCTGTGAAGGACTGAAGGAATTTTTCTGCTACAAATTTAGTGGCTGCATAATTAACATAAATTGACATAACCAACATTTTGTAATTAGATTCTTTATTAATAAATTCTAACTGTAAAAACACATGGATTTAATTGACATTTAACATGTTAGCTATTGCAAGCTTGATATCAATTAACACACTTATCAAATGTCAATTACCAGTTTTTCAGTTTTAATTGCTGTGAAATTGACTTGCCATGGGCTACCTTTTTAAATGTTAATGTATTAACAGTGTTCACAGATTTGATGTAATAAATATGACATCTAATGTGCACTTACTGCTTATGCAATTTGACTACATTATATGCAAAGTTACGTGTGTTTCCTTCATACTTATTAAGCAACAGTACGAAGCCTTTTACTCATTAATTTACCATACAATTAAATGTGATGCCAGTTTGAAATAATTATCCCACAGCTTTCAGAATAGTTAGTCAAAGAGGCAGGTCACCATTTAAAACCAGCATTAGCAGGCATCATTAGAAACATTTCTGAGCGTTGTACTGCTCTGCCAACTTTTTTTTAATGGCAATTCCCCATACAGCTCCTATAGTCTCCTGTGTTACCTGTGTTAAGTTACATGATGCTACATCCTGCATCCATATGAGACATGAAAATAAAAGCCAAAACAGCAGCCCTGGAAGTGCGGCTACTGGTGATGATCCCTTGGAGTGAGCTGAATAAATATGTCCCTTCTCCTATTCATGGCCCAGCTGATGGCCCTGGGCCATGCTACTAATACAAGATTTTGGCTGCCAGGAGAAGTTTTGGGTCGACATCTCTGTCATTGATATCATCTAAAAGGATGAAATGTCCTTTGTGTGTAGAATAATTACACTAAGTCCATCCATAGCATTTTATTTTAATCTGTGGAACTGCCATACTTTATGAAGCCGAGCACTAGCCCCATTTTAACAGAGAGGAAAGTGAAATGCAGGAAGGTCAAGTGATTTGCCTAAAGTCCTGAAACTTGTCAGTAGCAGAAGTAAGGAAAATAAGTTCTGGTTCAAGTTACATTTTCAGAGTGGCAAGAGGATCAGGCTTTCCCAAAGGCAGTGTATAGTGGTGACGGATGAAAGGAGCGTTAATCACAGGCCTCCTGGAAAGGAGGGCTGCTTATTTAGCAGAATAGAATGAATATTTAAAAAGACCTTTCAGAGTATTGTGGAATAAATGCATATATCTGTAAGTTATTATGGCTCGAGGGCTAGCTATTAAGTGAAAGGATCAATGCATCAAATAGTAAATGCAGAACTTTTAGAACTAGAGCTATGTGAATCATGGTTTCCCGGTCCGCTAATGAAACACACGGAGTCAGGGATCAAACTTTTTATCAGACCAAACTTAGATTGGAATTCTCCCTTCTGTCCCCCAAGTAGGAATGATCTCTACTGCTAATAAAGTTACACTTCATTAGTAGCAGGGGAAACTCTTCAACCTGTGTGCTCAAGGACAGCTCCACCAGGAGCAGCCAGCTGTTCTCTGTGCCCTGATAGCCACAAACCAAACAAGATGTTTTTCAGAGGTCAGGTAGAACATTTACATCAGCACTTGGCCAAAGGAAGTCAGTTATCAATGAAGTCAAAACCTGCAAATCAATCCCACATTTGCCAGTGTCTCCAGGAGCAAAATCTAATTGAGCTTTTAGTCAATTGTGCATTCGTTCCTTCTGGTCTTCATCTGTGGTTTCTGCTCCTTCAAGCTGTGCATTATGACTTAGCCAGCCAAGCCTGTTAGCATTGGCTACTGAATTTGCTATTCCCCCTGATGGGTGGCATTTTGGAGCTATTTGCTGAATACACGTTTGTTGAAGTATTCTGGTTCCTTGATGGATTATAGTTGTATTCCTATCAAATTAGATAAAAAATTCATTTTAAGTACCACATATGAGTTGATGGCCCTGCTGGATCCAATATAGATTCTTTTCTTCTGAGAGTCACCAAATCATTCTGTTCAAATCCACATTTTTTTGGTTGGTTGGGTTTTTTAATCCAAAACTAACCATATGATAACATGTACAAATCTTAACCTTGTCATTGCCTCATACATGCATACTTTTCCTTCGGGACCACTTCATCCTCTTTTAGAAACATGCTCCCTTTCTTTGTGTTAGGATGGAGCTTACAGGAACACAGAGCACAGGAGGCTTCACTTGAATTTAAGGAGAAACTTCTTTGAAGGTGCTGGAGCACTGAAACAGGATGTGAGGAGAGGTTGGTGGGGTCTTATCTGGAGACTTTCAAAACCTAGATGTTTTCCTGCCTGAATGTGTTTCTCTGCAACCTGATCTAGGGGTACTCGGGCTGTTGGATTGCATGATCTCCAGAGGTCCCTTTCAAACTCTGCCATTCTGTAATTCTCTGATGCTCATTCTGAGGTGAGTCTCTAATAGCTGATTATCCTAAGCTATTGCCCCTGCTGACAGGAGGATCCCATCGGTGTGTTTCCAGTTCAAAAACTATTATGATCTGCTAAAGTACTGATAGGTCATTTGCTTTAGAGGTCTTCCCAGTGAAAGCCAATCCTCACTCCCCCCAGAAGAAAGCATCTAAGGGTTCAAATGCAAAAACTGGGGGGAAGAAGGGAATAAGAGAAAGAAATCCAAAGTGACTTGTCATGATCCTTTTCTAAAGAACAACAACTCTTCCCTCTGCTGATAATTCCCTAAATGATCCCACCAGCTTTCTTGCCTGTTGCTTTCATATGTGCTGTATCATGATTGCATGGGAGAATTATGAAGAGAGGAATGTAACAAATTAATGAAAGAGTGATTTCCAAATTAATCTATTGTCTCCTTCCAGTTTCAGAAGTCTCTGGGTGCCAATAGAGTTTCATTACATCTATTAGTTTACTATAGCTTTTTGATTGCTATTACTTTATCAAATATATTTCAGGGGGAAAAAAAAGTATACCCCAATGGTGTCAAGTCAGAGAATAATATTAAACCATCAGCTCTACAATACTCTTGTGTCTCTGATTATTAAGAATCATGTTTCATCTGAACTTTTTAAGTGGATTTTTTGGGAGTGAAAATGTTGGGTTGCCATCAACAATGACTACATTTAATTAAAATGTCTCTCCCTGTTCCTTCCAAAAAAATGGCTCAGAAAGTAAACTATCATTTAAGATTTTATTTAAAGATAATACAACAGAAAAAGTGGAGAGTACTACAGCAGACTTACAGTCTGGGGGGAAAAAAAAAGGATTGTGTGTGTCAGGCAAGAACTCACAACAAGTGCAGGTGGTGTTAGATGATATTTGGTGTTTATATGGTGATTTTGTACTTTTACAGTATTTTTATTAGAAAAGAACAAAACAATATACATTCCAGAGTGTTGAGTGTTCGTACTACATGCCCCTGAATGCTAGCAGTATGAAAGGAATCATGTCTTTGATGTATGTATGTGTGTGTATATATATGATTCAGGATTTTATTGAACTGTTATAGCTAGCAAATGACAGACTAGGAAGCTTTGTGACAGATTCTTGGAGCTATAGGGTAAACCACTTACATCGTGAACTTTTGATTGACTCCCTGGCATTCTATCCTCTAATCCATCTCTCCTGAGACTTAATTTCACACTCCAAACACTGAACAACTTCAGGCAGCTGCCAAGTAAAAATAAAAGAACATAAATAAACCATCAGTAACAAAGTCCTGCCCCTCTCCAGACGACCAGGCAGATGCTCACCCTGATCAGAAACAGGACTGCTTTTCCATTCATAAGCAGAATTTTTCCCAAATGTAAGCAAATTTCAGGTATATAATATCTTCTACCTATCTCATTCTCGTGGTCTGTTACTCAGAAATGGAGCATAAGCTCCTTTGTTGCATACCAGAAATATGTAGGCATTGCAAACCATCAAGGGTCCTCCTCAGAAAAGAAAGGTGCTAACAAAGGGACATTCCAAGAGCACTAGTGATCTCTCTTAGTTTTCAGATTACCTAAATGCCCAAAAGGTCACAATGCACCAAGTTGTCAATAGTCTGATCTTCACCTGAAGCAGGCAAATAGTTTTATCTTTTTTTTTTTTTTTCAAAAAACTTTTCTTCCTGTCATTTTTGTCTGTCACTTGTAATGCTACAGATTATGAACCCTAAAATGTTAGGCTACTGGGGAATACAGAGTTTCGGGCTAGCCAAAGAGCATTTTTCTGTGAAGTTGGCTGAGGTGCTTACTCAAATGTATGGCACCCTTGTAGAGCTGATTTACATTCTTTGGGGGGTTGGCTGAGTTTCTCTGTGAGCACAGATGGGGCCATGCAAGTCATAGTTGAAACAAACTGGAATTTCAGGTGGAATATGCAACTGGGATGGCAAGTGTCTTCACCAGTTTGACTGAATCCTCGATAAAACCTGAAATATGCATCAGGTAACACCATGTGATATTGATAGCATGTAACATCTCAGAACTGAATACCCAGTGATATCAGGCTTGACTTTTTAGAAATGTGTTGTGATAGAAAGGTTTCTGTCAGCGCTAATTAAAGAGAATAAACCTCTCTTCGATTTTTCTGCCTGGACTAAAATTGATACAGATAGATAAATGCCATGTAGCACCACTGCCTTTCCTGTATTGTGTTTATGTATAAATCTTAGACATGCAAGCATTCCAAAGCCTGTTGGGTATACAGGCATGAAGTGTCTCAGGCCCATGAAATTTGCATGATTATAGGAAAATCACAGCTGAGTTTTTACTTATGCTGAAAAATATGTTAAAGAAATGTAGCCTGGAGAAGAAGAGGCTCAGGGGTGACCTTATTGCTCTCTACAACTACCTGAAGGGAGATTGTAGCCAGGCAGAGGTTGGTCTCTTCTCCCAGGCAGCCAGCACCAGAAAAAGAGGACACAGTCTCAGGCTGTGCCAGGGGAGGTTTAGGCTGGATGTTAGGAAGAAGTTCCATAACAGAGGGAGTGATTGCCCATTGGAATGGGCTACCCGTGGAGGTGGTGGAGTCACCATCATTGGAGGTGTTCAGGAGGAGACTTGATGGGGTGCTTGGCTGCATGGTTTAGTTGTTTAGGTGGGTTGGATTGGTTGATGGGTTGGACACGATGATCTTGAAGGTCTCTTTCAACCTGGTGTATGGTATTGTATTGTATATACATTTCATACATGCTCTACATATATTCAGGAAAGATCAAAATATATTTCTGAGATATTTTTTGCTATTCTGAGCTCTTTATCCAGTTAAGTTTGGTGCAGCTTTAAAGGACACTTTGAAACTCTGCCATTTTTCTTTTCTCACCTCTCCTACACTATGATATCATAGGCAGGCAAAAACAGACTGACTGTTTATGCACCTACAAGAAACAGATTTCTCTTTCCCTATTCTCAGTATATGGAGTTAGGTTGGGGCACAGTGTCAAAAGGCGTGATCCTCAAATTTCTAACCTTAGCAGTAAAGTGGATGAAGTAATTTTATCCATTATTTCCATGCATTTATTTTTTGTAATAGACCAAGTAACAAGTGCATAAATTTTGTTTTACTGTAGATATAATCAGAGCTATAAAAATTTATCACTAGATTCAGTAACACAGCCCAGAGTGCTGGGAAAGCAATAATATACAAGCAACCCTTCCTTATTTTCACTATTAATGCTGTTATTTAAGTACTCATGGTAATTTTATTGGAACTAGAGGTTTAAGAATGGCATGTAGAATGTTTAAATAAAGGAGAAATTTGCACCTGTCTTCAGAGCTAATCTTGGACTTGTTGTGGCATCTGGCTATGAATGAAACAATAACCATACATCTTAAAGAGGATTTTGAGTGCTTAATTTTACGACTAGGAAATAAAACCTCTAGAAACTGTGATGCCAGGTACATTGCTTTTCATTTGACTTATTAAAAGATGCTTAACAACTCAAGTGTGGAGCAAGGAACAAATTAGTTAGGGTGAGATACAAATGAGTTATGGCTTGGGTGGTTAGAATGCAGAAGTTGTAGACAATACTGATTCACAGTAATGTTTTAACTTATTTTTTTTGCTAATGGTTGTAATTAATATTCTGAGACTAATACATTACTGTTTGTCCTAATGATCACGTTTTGAACAATATTTTCTTGATTAGTTGCCATTACTAATATTAGTGCTATCATCTGTGAGACAACTACCAGAAAGTGAAGACTCTTTTGTTGGCATGACCTGACTCATAAAAGGATTTGAAAGATTTAGTTGTTGCGCGTCTCTGTGACTTTCCCACCAGAATAAGGTGGTCTGGGGAACTTTCCAGGAAGAAGTGTGTATTTTCTTGAACAAAAATGTTGTTACTAAGTACCGGTTGATAGTAGGCTGTATATGAGCCAGCAGTGTGCCCAGGTGGCCAAGAGGGCCAATGGCATCCTGGCCTGCATTAGGAACAGTGTGGTCAGCAGGAGCAGGGAGGTCATTCTGTCCCTGTACACTGCCCTGGTTAGGCCAGTACTGTGTACTGTGTCCAGTTCTGGGCCCCTCAGTTTAGGAAAGATGTTGACTTGCTAGAACATGTCCAGAGAAGGGCAACAGAGTTGGTGAGGATTTGGAACACAAGCCCTATGAAGGGAGGCTGAGGGAGCTGGGGTTGCTTAGCCTGGAGAAGAGGAGGCTCGGGGAGACCTTCTTGCTCTCTACAACTACCTGAAGGGAGGTTGTAGCCAGGTGGGAGCTGGTCTCTTCTCCCAGGCAGCCAGTACCAGAACAAGAGGACACAGTCTCAAGCTGTGCCAGGGGAGGTTCAGACTGGATGTTAGGAAGAAATTCTTCACAGAGAGCATGATTGCCCATTGGAATGTGCTTCCCAGGGAGGTGGTGGAGTCACCATCACTGGGGGTGTTTAAGAGGAGACTTGATAGGGTGCTTGGTTGCATGGTTTAGTTGATTAGGTGGCATTGGATGTGATGATCTTGAAGGTCTCTTCCAACCTGGTTTATTGTATTCTAAGTGTGTGAAAGGGATTGTTACACCTGATGTGCTGAGGTTGAGGTGTAGTGAGACCTAAAAGAAAATTGTAGGACTTGGTTGTCAGTGTGTACTGGTGGATTTGCCAGTTAGTCTCCGGTGTTCATCCTCTGGATGAAAACAAACCTTATCCTTGATGGAAATCTGAAGATGAGTTTTTGAAAAGCCACTCAGAGTTTTAGTTCTGCTCAGAGGATCTAATACGAATGAGAGAAGCTTGCATAACAACAGACTTGTGATCCTGTATGAATCATCACTAGATCTGATAGCTCAGTTATGCCTTATTGTTGTTTTTATACCATCTGATCACTCTCAGCTTCATGAATTAGTAACATAATTTAATGGTGTACAAGGAGCCCTACAATAATAACCTTAGGCAAAGTGGGATGATTTAATAATGATCATTGTAGCATCACACATTATGGACACCACTGTGATTTTTTTTTCAGTGTATTAAAATTGCCACTGCAGTTGCCATCTTGGCTCAGAAATCTGAATGCTTTCACCTTTCCTGTGTGCAGGCAGGTTTGGGTTTTAATGAAGTACTAGAACTGTGAAATTTATATGAAAGAACAGGTTTATTAATCTCTTTTTATTCCTTTTTTTTCTTCATTTGAAAAACACCACCACCACAACGGCTTTAAAGTGTATATTAGGGAAATGTTACAATTAACATTGATCAATGTAAAAGACACGTAGCGCTTCAGAGGAAACTTGTTCCCTTTACAGTTGTCTAGTAATACAAAGTTGTATCCCAGTCACAGTTGGATAAAAGCAGAGGAGACAAATTTAACAACCTAAACACTGCTGCTGTATGTTCTGGAGTCAGCCTCTAGGGCTACATTTGTGCTAACAAGTCCAGAAGCCCCTCCCTGCTATTGAAGCTAATGTGGCATGGAGCTCCCTAGCTGCCAAACCCAAATGACTGTGTGCAAGCTGACAGTGGCTATGGATCCTCTGCTATTCAGGCTCGTGAAATGAGGCCAAGAACTGTTTTGGAGAATGCTAGTTGAAGGGAGTCAACCACCAGGAAATATTCTCACAGTTTGAGTGTCATTTCTTTTTCAGTGTATAACAGTAGCCCATGTCTTAAGTAAGTATAGACATGGCCTTCATGCTGTATCCAGGACAGATCATCTCAGGGTGGTATCCTGATACCTATTTCCCTGCAAAATTCTTTAACTCATGTAATTTATTTAGTCCCTATTTAGGTGCCTTAGTTGCATCTCCCCCTTAGCATCCGCTGTCTTTCAGATTAGTTCTTACTGCACTCTTTCTTCACCTCGTTTTTAGGCTGAACTATGTTATGGTACCAATAAGTAGTCTGAAAGACTTAGAATATAAATTAAAAGGATTCCAGTTGCAGTTAAATTTAGCAGACCACTGACTGGGCTGATTATTTTTTTCCATTTAAGTTCATTGTCCTATCATTCCATAAATATTCCATTTCCCTTTTCTCCCCATTTCTCCCAGATATATTCTGATCATCATACACTGCAAATTTGTCTTACAAATTTCTAATACTTTGGCTTCTAATCTTCTATAGACATAATGATTCCATTTCGGTTCTTGTTCACTCTTCTCTTTTTTAATACTTCTTTTGAGCTACTGCTGTTAATTAAGAGTCAAATTGTCCATTTCTTCCAGAAAATGAATTATTTTCTTATAAAACCCATGCCTTTTCCCAAGGGATTGTCTTTTGAGGTTGTATTTATTAATGTTTCTAAATATATTTCTTTGAATCAGTTGAACACTTTTTTTTTTTCACAGGGTTTGAGGTTTTCATACTATTTCTGCATAAACAGATCTGGTTTGATGCCACTGCATTATTTCCATATTATTCTGGCATGTCTTTATTTTTACTTATGTTAATAAATAACTTTTTAACCATTGACAATTTCATTAGTAAAGAAGCCCCTTGTGTTCAGCAACTCCCAAGTTTCTCCTATTATATTATAACAATAATAGCAAGCATCATGTTGACACCAAAACCATTCTTTGTCTTCATTGACAGTCTTATTTTTAATATTTTAAATATTCTTTATCTGGGAGCCATACCAGAGGAGTCTGAAGTCAGGGATTAGGGGAGTACTACCTCAGAGTGTCTTAACCTTTCATACCGTTGCTTCAAGATGCGAGAGAGAGATTACTATAAGCACATCTTGAAATGTAAGCTTGTCTCAACTCTTCCACAGCATATGAAATCCCCTCTAGAAACCTCCTTGAATGAACAGTTATCCTTACTTGTCTTTATTAGGCTGTTTCACCTCTTCCTGCTGTGATGAAAACGGAGAAAGATCTGCAAAACCAGTGCTGTGTATCTCAAAGGTAATTAAAACTTTGGTTTTTTGTAAAGTATGTATACTACTGAAAAGTAATGCAGTGAAGTTTTCTTCACATACTATTTTGCATTGAAAATCTCCATGGGTAAAATGTTCTTTAACATTCTCCAGCAACCTTTCCCTGGCGATTTGACACATATCCATCCTATCTAGCAGAAAAGGTTGGTACTTTCAATATGTATCATAGAATCAATAAGGTTGGAAGAGACCTCAAAGATCACCAAGTTCAACCTGTCACCCAACACCTCGTGACTACTACACCATGGCACCAAGTGCCATGTCCAGTCCCCTCTTGAACACCTCCAGGGATGGTGACTCCGCCACCTCCCTCAGCAGCACATTCCAATGGCCAACAACTCTCTCTGGGAAGAACTTTCTCCTCACCTCCAGCCTAAACTTTCCCTGGTGCAACTTGAGATTGTCCTCTTGTTCTGGTGCTGGTTGCCTGGGAGAAGAGACCAACCCCCCCCTGGCTACAACCTCCCTTCAGTTGTTGTAGAGAGCAATAAGGTCTCCCCTGAGCCTCCTCTTCTCAAGGCTAAACAATCCCAGCTCCCTCAGTCTCTCCTCATAGGGCTTGTGCTCGAGGCCTCTCCCCAGCCTCATTGTCCTTCTCTGGACACGTTCAAGAGTCTCAACATCCTTCTTAAATTGAGGGGCCCAGAACTTGCATCAATTAGTGTTCTATTGCTGGAAATATAGAAGACAATCAAGTGTGCTTATTTTTAATTCTGAAGGAAGCACAGATGCCTCACTGGTAACTACCAAAAGAACAAACGCTCATCAAAAGTAGAAAAGGTTATCTATAAATAGGGATGGGACCCAGGAAGCAATAGGATGAGAAGGCTATAAATAAATACAGGTTTTGCTGGAGAAATTAAATGTGCCTGCAGTAGCCATGTAATTGTCTTTCCTGGCATTTATATCAAGTTACACTGAAATAAGGGGAATGTTGTTGGAACGTAACAAGCTAGTCCAGAAACTTTCACTTTTGATTTCCATTTGTTAGTGCAAATAAAAAGATATCTCTGCCACAAGCAATACCAGACTCCTCGCACTGTTTACAACAAAGTGCAGTGAAAATATTTAACAATGTTGTGGAAACCCATACAAAAGATACAGCTATAGTGTATTATGCTTCTTTTTGTATATGTTTTGCTTTCACTCTTTCATATTGATTGGCTTCTTTCATTTTAGGTATTATCATAGTTCAACATATTTCTCAAATCAAGGTTATTGACATATAAACAGAAAAGGTCAGTCCTAACAATACTGAATTCTGTGCTACATTCCTCAAATTAAACTGTTTCCATTCAGGACCAGCCTCTGCAAGTGAAGCTTTTTCTTCATACACTAAGGTTGTGACCTTCTTTAAACTCCTCCATGTCAGTGGAACAACACCAAATGTGTGACCTTGTTTTCACTACCTTTGTGAAAATTTGCTTTTATTTATTGCTCTTTTTTGGGAGAGTTTGAACAATACTGTTTGTCTTATAAATGAAATAGGAACTTTTTTTTTCTTCTTCCTGTGACCAGGGAAAGTTATTCTCAGTAGCAATTGTTCACTTTTCTACCCTGTTTGTCATTAAATACCACATAACTCTTCTACAGAGAAAGCAAATCCGGAAAAGAGACAACATTTAGCAACCTTGTGCCATATCAGAAGTGGTAAATTTCATGCTTCCCTGTGGAAACAAATTAATTTCCATACAGACCTTCTAGAATGGATATAAAAACATAGTACTATGAAGAAACAATTTATCATTATTGCTAAAGGAACTATTGATAAGTGAAACAACCAAGGCACATGCACACTCATAACATTTGAATGTGAGCCAGTTGCATATTGCATGACTTTGTTTGCATGGGTGATGGCAGCCTTCTGAGCTCTCTGCAATTCTCTCTCTGACTTCTGCTTCCCACTCTTAACGTTTCGATAGATCCTTGCTAATTACCAAGCCCTCACAGTCAGGGCAGAGAAAAGGGATAGGTGCGAGTCTTTTCCTGTAGAGCCATGAAATGAATGACTTGAATGGAAATGGAAATTAGTTGGGTCCCTACCAGAAGAAACTCTTTTCAGCAGGACTGGATCTATACTGGCCAAGAGTCAAAGGACGTAAACTATTGCAGAAGCCTTGAATTTGCTTGTTAGTGGTTCTCCTGGGAAGTACAAATTGTTCTCCTTGCCAACAGTTAAGCCAAAGACTACTCTGTGGTAACCTTACAATTAATTTTTTTTTTTTTTTTCACTTGAATGTTTCTGTTTAATTTTCTCACAAATGAGCCCTGGGTGAATCAAATGAGCAGGCAAGTGTCCATTTGATGACTGGACATGTTAACAAAAGGCATGGTGGGAGCTGACTTGGCTGAAAAGCTTACCTTTGTCACCTGAACAGTCAGTATTTATCTCTATGGTAGATGCATTCTTAATTTAGATTGAAAATGCAACTTACTATATGAAAAAAAGTGTGCTGCTTATTTATCTTAGGTATCAACAAGAATCACTTAAAAATACAGCACACTCAGTGGGAAAGAGACACAGTGCTGATGGAGAGGTGTTCATGTAAGCACTACTTTTGCAGAGCATTTATCTGGTTCTTGGAAATAGTTTGGCAAATACCCTTCTTCAGAAGATTTATATGTTAATATGTAAATATATAGAGAGGTACATATTTATATGGAAGAGTACCAAGCAAGCCACAGGAGAAACTATCTCTAAGTATTTGGGAATTTAGCTGTCATCCGGTTAAAATGTCCACTCCTGAGAAATACCCAGAAAACTTCCCCCAATAATGCAGTTCTTTACAAACTCTTTGATTGAGAAAGAAAGAATATTTTTCTTCAAAGGGACTTTTCAATATATAGAAAGTTTATTAAGAATACAATAGCAGCAGTTCACTGCTGCTCTGACAGTAGGACAGTCAAACAAGAACAAGTTAATCAGTTGAGAGGAAACACACTAAAATAAGAGTCTTCAGCATTTTCTTTCTCATGGAAATTCCTTCTGTTCCCTCCTGATTTCCTGACAGGTTTAGGTCCCTTACCTAATGTTAATTTTAATCACACTTTCCTAGAGCACATCAAAAAAATCTGCAGTTCATCAACTTTACAGAGAACATTGGGAATAGAAAATGTTAAGTGTTGTTTGCATGCAAGAAGACGTAAAATATAGATCAGCTTAGATAGTTTCAAAGGTTTCACACCGTTGTCCCAGTTCCAATTCTACCTCTGCTGGAATTTAGTACAGAGGAGGACTGTATAGAGCACATTTCTTGCCATCCTTCTTCATTCTCTTCAGTCCATATAAACTAAAAGAGGGGTGCCAGAAGAATTTGTTGTATCAAACCGGAGAAAATCTGTAGGCACTACAAGAAAGGCAACTGTCGTTTTCCATCCTTGCTGCTTCCAATGTGTGGAAATACCAAGGGTCTTTAATATTCTCAATGAAATACACAGTATCTGTTTATCTTTGTGACAGAAGTAAATCTTCCAAGGAAGGTGTGTTATGCATTTTCAAAATTGTGGTGGTAAAGGTTTCTTTAAAGGTAACTGTTTCAAATGCTAATAAGCAAATTCTTTGGAGATATTTTTGAGAGATTCAGGATTAAATAACAGGTTGATGCATTTCAAACTCTTACTGAAACATTTAATGGAAAATACCAGTGCAGATTTAGGCAAAGATTCTTAAAACCATTCCCCACTGACAATTGGCAGGGAGCTGTCTTTGATAACTCTTTTCATAGCAGATGCACCTGAATGAAAATCAAATAGCAAGAAATTCAATGTGTTTTCTGTATGACACTCCCTTTGTTTAGATTTATGTGTGTGTAAACAGATAGGATAGATAATTTCTCTCAGTAGGACTCTTGCTGTGAAATGGGGGAATGATGATTTTGAGGACTTGGGTAATGGAAAAATAACAGGCAAACAGCATAATGGGGCATTTTCCATAAACACATGAGAAATTTAGCTGTTAAGTTCGGAAGAAACTGAATTTTCTTCTATATGCAATTAATAATTATTAATTTAAAAATTTGTATTTTAAATTTCATTATAATTTTCAACAGGAGGATAGATGAGGTTACCCAACATCACAGAGCAACCAAAGTACTAGTTGCCATCCAGGTGCTTATGAACCTGTTCGGTGCTCTGCAGGTGATGGCAGGCTGAGCCAGAGGGAAATTTGACTCTTATCCTCACTAGTTTCACCTGTGCCTTTCGTTTCCCAGAATTCCTACAGCAGATTTCTAAAGTCTTTTACTAAGCTCCTTTGTTTAGTTGCTTGTTTGCTTTATTAAAGCTTCCGTGTTCAAATGATACTTCTTATACTTTTCCAGACATTAAAGATGAACTGTGTGCTTCATCCTGACTTTAAATGTTGTGCATGAGCATTAAAAACAAACAAACCAACCTACAAAAGTATTAAGGAGGCTTAGTAGTTTCCAGTTTATCACAATAAAAGGTAATTTATCAGGAACTGAGAGAGATGTGTAAAACCTTGGTAAGCGCTATGAGGATGCTCACTGAAACAAGAATGAGTTCACATCATCTACTCTGTAAGCCCAAACAAGCAAATCCCACAAAACACTCTGGAGAACTTCAGCAAAGAGTGCTGATAAGTATTTATGCTAGATCTCCAGGGAATGAGCCTTAACCTTGGCACTCTGAAGGAAGTAAACAGAAAACTACCCAGGTTCTGCATCCTGACCTGGAAGTGATCCAGATCTTGGTTTAATTTGTTCATGTGAAAGTTTCCCAAGCAGCTACTGCTATTTAATTTCTCACAGGTAATGACTCACCTGCTTACCAATACCATTTCTCAACTCAGGGTAGGGTTCCTCTCACAGCCTGTATTGTTTTTCTAAGAACTCATTCACACTGCTTCACATAAATTTCTTCCATTTTTAAGGACCACTGGTACAGCACATCAACGGTTTATAGCAGAGGAAGAAGGGAAGGAGGTATAAACAATGTGATGAGATATAGAGGGAAAAATCACAGTAATTTACTTCAGAGTTTGAGTTGTTGGTTTGTTTTTTAAGCCATCCCTATGCAAAAATGTCTGATATTTTATACACATGTATAATGCATCATGTGATGAGATTATTTTTTCTAACGGGTTTTTTAAATGGGGTTGAATTACCATTTCTTTCTTTGCTCTTCCAGAGGCTAAATTGTGAAAATTCAGTTCTAGTAGACCAAAAGTATTTCTATGTGCCTGCATGTTGTTTTTGTGTATGGAAGCTTTTATTCCCCAAACTTATGTGTCTATCTTATATCTTTTATTTTTCTTTCTCTTTTCTCTTGTTTAAAGATTAATTCTACAAAGCAAATGATGCACCTGTTTCAAAGAGCAGAAGTTGATCATCAGAGAGAGAAAGATGTATTCCTGCAAGTCTTAATAGATAAATGTATTATTTTCTTTTTAATGTAACTGTTTCATGCAGTAAGAAGGGGCTATCCTCTGTGATTAAACCCTTGGCATCAAACAGATTTAAATACAGAATTAGTATTTTTCTATCCTCTTCCTCATGCTTTCTCTTTCCCAAAGGGGCTTCAAAACGCGCACACAGAATCACCAAGGTTGGAAGAGACCTCAAAGATCATCAAGTCCAACCTGTCACCACAGACCTCATGACTAAACCATGGCACCAAGTGCCAGTTTTGATTATCTGCTTATTAAAATGTCTGTCCATTTTAGAACAAGATTACCATTTTATTTTACTGATGAATAGTTTAAGACTATTTTCTGTGACTCATATTGTCAATCTCAAAGTACAAAATGCAGTTATCAAATACCACACCAGCAAAACATATTCGTGTCCTAATGTCTTAAGTGTCTTGAGTATGTAGTCAAAAAAAACAAGACAAGACACCAAATGTAGGTCTGCAGTTTATTTTTTTTTCCCCAGACTGCTGTAATACTTGACTATTCTGTATGATATTTGTTCAGTCTGGATGAAATCAAAAATGACTCAAATTATTTCTACAGGGAAAGTCAAAAAGTCGAGTTATCTTTTTAATGCTATTTTTTTCAATGCTGCTTTTTTTCTTCACTGCATTTTGTACCATTATTTTTGTGAGCTAAGTAGATAGACTCAAGCTAATAATGCCAGTAAGTATGGAAAAAAGCAGACCATAAAGTATTTTAAATGTGTCATTTGGAGAGCAGCTCTTTGCTCTGTGTTTGATGGGTATGCTGCAGCTCTTGGCTGCAAGCAGGCAGCTCCAGCCAAGGCTGATGCACAGGTAGAGGAAAAAATAGCTCTTTATTTCAGCTTGGACATGTCTGATGCCAGAGAACACTCCTAACTCATAACTCGTTTCATGGTACTACTTACCCTCACCTCCCCAAATAGCCCAAGGACCAAGCCTTGTCCCTCACAGCATGAAACCTCACCACAGAGAAATGTTAAAAGAATCTAATTGAAATGACCTTTCTGCCAGTCACAATTTTCTTATACAAATTCTGCTTTTGCTTTACACCTAACAAAGGGATGTGGCCTTCCCAAGTCTTCCTTTATATAACAGGTACAGTCTATATATATCTAAATATGTATTGAAGTAGATTATAGATAGATACAGGTATAAGATGAAGATACGATTGGATTGATATGTTATGGTTTTAATGGCTCCCTAAGGGATATATTTCTTTTTCTCTTATTTTTTAAAATTTTATTTAAATAAGCATTGTTCAGATCTGCTTAAAACAAATTTATTAAGGCATGCTGTCTGTCTTGAAACATTGCAAAGACAGATAATATCCAGAATTTTTCCTTTCATAACTCACTGTGTCCTAGAGATTTTGTTCATATCTTCTACTGGTGATGACATATGATGTTATGGCTACACCTTATAGAGTTCCTGCATATTTTTGCAACTTTTGAGATGACTGACACACTTTATCAGTAAGCAGGGCATTTTCATGCATTCAGTTTGTGGCAGGGTATTTTTGGGCACAGTATGTAAGTTGTGTAAGAGAAATCTAGGTTTTAGTCTGCCTGCTTCCTTGGATTCTAGGTATGAATGTAAGAAGGGATTGGACATGGCACTTGGTGCCATGGTCTAGTCATGAGGTCTGTGGTTACAGGTTGGACTCGATGATCTTCGAGGTCTCTTCCAACCTTAGTGATACTGTGATACTGTGATTAGGATTGCATCTCATACACGTTTTCATGATAAACAAGCATGTGTTGAAACTAGAGACTCCTTATCAAGAATATCATGTTATTCATTTCTAATGGAAGCCTTGGTAGTCTGGCATGAAGGGGGAATAGAGTTATCAGAGCACCTTCTCTGCTAAATTAACATTTTAGGTATTTAATCCTTCATGAACTAATATAATTTGATTTCTTGACAGACCTTTGTCCTTTTGTAAGTCATATTTCACTTACAAAATATAGTCCTGTTGCCAAACTGCTTCCTGGGTCCTGCCTCTAGCCAGTGTCAGAATATTTGTCTTGCTCCAGCTTGTGAGTTTTCATCCAGTGATTTTGGCAAAAGCAAACAATACTAGCAAACTACTCATAAGGCAGAGTAAATAAGTGTTTCACTCAGTTTCAGCTGCAGCTGATGATGGTACCACACACTCAATGCAATCCCCAGGAATGGGGCCTCTGAGCTACAGAGCCCACTCATAAGATCAGTAGGGTTCCACAAAGATTTCTGCTTTGTGTACTGCATTTTGATATCAGACCTATTTTTTTTCTCCTGCTATATACCGAGTGTATTTCTAGGGAAAATACAAACACAGCAAAGTCTTTATATCCTGAAGTGCTGCATACCAGGTGTCAGCCTACAGCAATTCTGTATGCATCGACCTACGTACAGTGCTGAGAAAAACTAATTGCTCAGAAATACAATTTTGGAAAGCAAAACCATTATTTGAAATTTAAACACACCCTTTCTTGGCTATTAAGGCACAGGCAAGATGATAGCCAAGGTTACAGGTTTTCCTGAAAAGGTGGAGGGAGCAGACTCAAAAGCTCCTCTAAATGTGTTATTTGGGAACTGATTGTGAACCAAAACTGACACTAATACAAGCTGGAATCCACAGAGCATTTCATTAGAAATGAAAGGTTATGGGCATGCCAGCGTTCTCACAATTGACCTTTTGCCAGATGGCTTTCTAAAACAGTGTTGAATGCCTCCAAGGATGCAAATGTAGTTTCTTTAAAACACAGTGACTCTGAACTGTGCATGAAAGCAGTCTAATTTAGAGAATTACAGGACTTTCGAGTTTACTGTACTGAGCTTGATGAATGTTTCTCTGTAAAAAGTAGCTTACCTTTTCTAATTCTGACATTTCTTTTTCATCCTTAGCTTTAGCCTTTACATCAATAGTTCTCCTCTTTCTTTAACTTCTCAGCATGGGTTAAGGGGACTGGAGCTGAGAAAGCAAGAGAAGTTTTCATAAAACATCTGCTTTTGGTATTGATTACTGGTTTGTGTTATAGATGATGCTTTAATGGTGAAGGACTCCAGCTGGTCTCTTGTTCCTCAGGCAAGGAGAATTAAGAATGAAAGGTTTCTGCAAAGTTACTCTCTGTCCATATATTGACACCCCAGGATTTGTTAATGCATTCAGAGAACACCACCTTATTTTTAGGTAAGCACTGAAAGTGTTTAATGAGCAAGAGTATCATTTCCTCTTCAAGGGCTGGGAGAAGTTTGGGGCAATTTTGGTTTTCCATAGATATTAACATTTACAGGTACTGGGAGGAAACATGAGGAAAAAAGGTAAGAGTTCTAATAATTTCTATGGCTCTTACCTGAAACCTAATAAGTTCCAATTAAAGAAAACAGAGGTTAAATATTTGTTGTGTGATAAAAATAATTCATTTGCAGCTTTGCAGCTCAGAGGAAACAGATCTTCACAGGTCCCAGCTAAACATCTTCGTTACTCAATTGCAAATACTACACGTATGGGGCTTCCATGAGCTCAGAGGTTTGAGTATGTACATGAAAGGCAGAAGTTCTTGTACGAATTGGAGTGTCAACACAATGCTTGCTTCAGACTTTATAGAATCTTGAAAAATTAGATTAAAACAAGAATAATAAAAAAAAAACCAAACCAACAACTAGCCATTAAACAATTTTGTCCAGTAATTGTAAGTCTTCATTTAGTCATTTATGTGCTTTTATGGAGTTTTTGTAAGGGTTAATTATTTTAAAACCATAGATTTACTTTAGGAAAAACCTCTCTTTGTCCCTAAAATGGATACAAACATGTATTACAGCTTGACAATGTGGATTCCTGGTTTTTGCAGCTACAGTACTGACATAACATTTGGAAATATGGCACGTCTTTTTTATGAAGTAAGCATTCAAAACCCCAAAAAGGCCAATAGATGAATCAATATAAGGTTTATTTATTTATTTTAGAACTGAAGAATGTTAGGTGTATCATAAAATATTTATACTCATTTAGGTTTGTCTTCAATAATGGTTATGATGAAGTTATATACAATACTGTATAATAATACAATAATACCAGGCTGGATGAGGCTCTGGCCAGCCTGATCTAGTGTAGGGTGTCCCTGCCCGTGGCAGGGGGTTGGAACTAGATGATCCTTGTGGTCCCTTCCAACCCTGACTGATACTATAATACTATGAATACTAATACTAGCTATAGAAAAATATTACTAAGTGACTAGACAGAAAACAGTCTAATTGGAAGAAGTCTAATTAAAGTCAGTGTGTGGTGTCTAATTCTTCACTACATAGCTTCAGATAAACATTTTTTAATAGCTATTCCCTGTCTTTTGAAAAATTATTTCCAGAAATAATTAATTCAGGTCTGTGCCACACTAGCTTGCAATCTGGGCTCAAACATGACATTTAGTTCTTTAAAATGTCTCTAAAACCAGACCTTTTTTCTCCCCTTGATCTTGGGTCTTTGCTGCTTTCCATTGTGGTTTTGTTATAAGAACTGGTACGGGGAGAAACAGCCAAAGTGTGATGTTTTCTGTAGAACTTCTCAAAGAATCTTTTCAATATGAATTTCATGAATCTCTGATTTAACATTGGTTTTCTAATTTTTGAAGGCATTTGATATCTAGAAATGATAATAGCTCTTGTTCAAGTGTGGTATCTAAATTTGTCAGTGACTAGAAATTAATTTCCCAAGGCTCTGGAAAGCTTTGTCCTTTTAAAGATAGAGCTTTACAGAGACCGAACTGGGAATGCCTGACAAGATCTCTCAAAATATATAAGCTTTGTGCTTGTTTGTGATCTGATATGCTAGGCTCAGTGACTACAATATTAGCCCAATTTATTTAATTTAGTAAATTACACTGGTGTTCAGCATGATTTGCTTTCATATTGATACATTTTTTGGATGGTATGTTTCATTCAATGCCTGATGGCTTCGATGCAGAAGGTACGGTGATTTAGATTCAATAGATTAAGTATCTGATTAGATAGGTTATGTATCTCATTTGGAACATGGATGATTTAAAAGGCTTCTTATATCTATGTAACCTGCAGTATATTCTCCATTTATTTAATTCAATATGTGACATATTTGCAATATATGTAATTGTAGTTAATGTGTTTATGGGAGTATGTAATTCATCTGCAATGTTTCTGAATTTTGAATATGCCATTTCAAATACATCTTCCATCATGGGTACAATGCTGTACATTCCTTCTGGTTCCAAGAATTTTTGCAAACACTTCAGCAGTAAGTCAGTTTGTTGCAGCATAGGTTTGCACAGGATTCTGGAAGGGATTTATTTTCTTTACTGTGTTTTGTGGAGACAACTAATTTGAGATGCCTTCTGCCATCGTAAAAGCGCTCTACCCCCACTACTTATTGATAGAGATTTGAGTAAGATGATTCCTTATGATTGGGCAGAATCTCTTGGACGTTGAATGCAAAACTAGTATCTTTTATTAGTGTTTCTATCATGATCAGGTAGTAGCTGTATCCTTATTTGATTTGAAAGAAAAGTACTCTGAAGAAAGATGAATGTTGGAGAGTACCTTGAGTACTGTGTCCAGTTCTGTGCTCCTCAATTTAAAAAGGACGTTGAGATACTTGAACGTGTCCAGAGAAGGGCAGCGAGGCTGGGGAGAGGTCTCAAGCACAAGCTGTACAAGGACAGGTTGAGGAAGCTGGGATTGTTTAACCTGGAGAAGAGGAGGCTCAGGGGAGACCTTATTGCTGTCTGCAACTACCCAAAAGGAGGTTGCAGCTAGGTGGGGGTTGGTCTTTTCTCCCAGACAACCAGCACCAGAAGAAGAGGGCACAGTCTCAAGCTGTGCCAAGAGAAGTTTAGGCTTGAGGTGAGGAGAAAGTTCTTCACAGAGGGAGTTGTACGCCATTGGAATGTGCTGCCCGGGGAGGTGGTGGAGTCACCGTCCCTGGAAGTGTTCAAGAGGGGATTGGACGTGGCACTTGGTGCCATGGTTTAGTAGTCATGAGGTGTTGGGTGACAGGTTGGACTTGATGATCTTTGAGGTCTTTTCCAACCTTATTGATTCTATGATTCTAAATAAGCAAAAATCACCTCATGTAGTATTTCAGTAAAGATATGAAGTACCATTTTGATTTCTTTTAAATATACCTTCATGATTTCTTATGACAGGTAATTCGAGAATGCCAGGCTTCTGATAATTTGACAGAAGTGTCTGAAGTTCAGTTCAGTTTAAATAATGTATTTGCTGAACCAAAATTTACTTGGAATAATTTCTGCTTGATATTTTAGCATCTAACATGAAGCCTGTGTGACCTCCATCAAAGATCGCAGAAGTTGCTCTCTCATTAGCCTGTTGGCTCATTGTGTGTGGCCTGGAAGCTCACACACAAACCCCTGTTACACGAAATCCAACACTCTCTCTCTCTCAGATTTAGAAAAATCTGAAGTGAATTTCAAATACCTATTCTGACAAATGGTAAAATTAGTAACTTTCAAAGTATTAGCAGAGTGTGCTTAAAATTATAATTGACTTAATTCAGAATTCTGTCAACTGTTTCTATTTTAAGGGTCTGGTGAATTAAGCAAGCATATTTCATTAGTATTTTTGCAACTTGATGATCTGTTTCAACAATGGCATAGAATCACAGAATTATCAAGATTGGAAGGGACCTCAAAGATCATCCAGTTCCAACCCCCTGTCATGGGCAGAGAAACCTCACTCTGGATCAGGTGAGATACAGATTTCAGCTGTTACCTGCCCTCGGTACTGACAACGTTTAGTGCTTAGCTTTACCAGGCTAAACATTAAACTTCTGACTTTGTAGAGCTATGGATGTAATGTCATTGAGAATCCAAGTACTTACATAGATGACTGCAATTAGTGTTAAAGGGAATTGGAGATTTATACGTGCCACTGCCATTATCACTAATGGAAATTTCACATGTAAATTGCCACGCATGGAAATAATACGCTTCTCGGTATGCTTTATCTAAAAGTCATCTGTGCAAGCAGTCAATTTAAATCTCAAATTCAGTCCTCTTACAACATGGCAAATACGTCTTTTTAAAGAATCAACTTACCGATTTTCATGTTAAGAATTGTCTTTATGCTATTTAAATTAATGAAAATTAAAGGCTAGTCTGTGCCTGACTGTGACATGCAGCTTCCATTGATTTCTTGAGATTACAGGGAAATGCAGCTTTAAACACAACATTGAGAGCTCATAACTCTACCATAGCTTCCTTGGTGTACTTGCTCACAGCAAAATGGTTTTCTACATGTCATAGATAAGCATTTTAATTTTTTTGTTCTGATCAGGTTTCTTATTTTACATTTTACTGTTTTTACTCTGTTATGCTCCTGGAATAGTGGAATTTCATTGTCTGCAGCTTTGTATATATACTCACATGTCCCTTTATAAAGTAAACCATTACAGGAGTCTAAACTAAATGCTCATTT
Source organism: Picus viridis (assembly GCA_033816785.1). Lineage (NCBI taxonomy): Eukaryota > Metazoa > Chordata > Aves > Piciformes > Picidae > Picus > Picus viridis. The sequence continues at coordinate 11,229,697 of CM066581.1, read as the reverse complement.
AAGTTCCATGGCTAAAAAAGAAGGAATATTAGGATATTAAGAACCAGGTCTTAAAGAACACATCTTCAGTGTATAGGGTAAACAAAACCCGATGCATTTTCATATGCTAAAGTGCTCTAGGTAAAACATAATGGCGAGAGCATGCTTTACTTAATTCATTAAGCACATTTATGAAAACATTATCTTTTATCTGCACTGGATGTGTTGCCTAACGAGCATAAATAGACCTCCTAGGTTTAAATAATTCCATAATGGAGGTTTAGACATATCCACACACTTTTCCTTTCTGCTTTTTCAGGAGATTGTGCCTTTGGATGCTCAGGAACTGCTTAAAATAGTAAAACTCTCACTGTATCGGGATTAGATGACATAATTAAAGGTTATGTACCTGCTCCAGGTCAATATGCTAAGAGCAATAGTAAAGTAAAGCATCCTTATGAAGATATTCAGATGTTTGAAAACACCAAAAAGCCCCAAACAAACAAAAAGAAGCCCAACCCAAAACAAAACAGTTTGCTTGACTTACAAAATGTAAAACTATCTGGTTTAGTGTTGCTTTCCTTAATCAGATATTCCTTTTATATATTTATTCTATTTTACATAGCTCACACACTGCAACGGACTTTTCAACTTATCTCACTCATGAAATAGCTAGATAAGGCCCTGCTCTTAGTAAAGCTCCTTTAAAATAAGAAATGCCATTGCAATTTCACTGTTTGTTAACTATTCTCATGTCTTAATACTATGAAAAGCTTCTACTCTATCTCCATAGCAAAATACATGAAATGTGGAGTTTGTTCCTCTTCTTTTTTGAACTCTAATTAGTTTTTCTATCTTTCTGAACATAAAAACCATATGAAGGAATTATAGCTTTCTGCTCAGATTTGGGTTAGCTTAGTGTAACTATTTAGTTAGGCAAAAGTTGTCTTCAAAAATAGTTATCTGATGGTAATTTTTACTGTCTAATTTTTACCAAGTGTTTCATATGAAATCTTCCTGGGTGCTTTCTGGTGAAGCCCTGGGATTTTTAAAGACAATGATACTAAACTAAAGTTCTGCTTAAAATTTGCTCAGTTATATTGTTAGTTTATAAATTGAACTTTTATTGTAGTCTCACATGTTGAGGGTACGGTGAAAAAACATAAACCTCATAGGAGGAGGACGAAAGCAAAACACAGAAACTGTAAAATGCCACAAAATGCATCCCTAATTCTCTCCTCTTGTCAAAATCTGTGAGATTTTCTCTCCTCTTGTCAAAATCTGTGAGATTATCTAGAAAATTAACTTAAACTTCCTTCTCAGGAAAAAGACATATTCACCACAACAAGAGGACACAGTCTCAAGCTGTGCCAGGGGAAGTTTAGGCTCAAGGTGAGGAGAAAGTTCTTCACAGAGAGAGTCGTTAGCCATTGGAATGGGCTGCCCAGGGAGGTGGTGGAGTCACCATCCCTGGAGGCGTTCAAGAGGGGATTGGAGGTGCCACTTGGTGCCATGGTTTAGTAGTCATGAGGTGTTGGGTGACAGGTTGGACTTGATGATCTTTGAGGTCTCTTCCAACTGTATTGATTCTATGAATAGGTTTTGAGTTTGCTTGGTTTACACTGCTCTGAACCCCTCTTCATGTCCATTGTATCAAAGATTGAAATTGAAAGAAGTTTGTTGGGTTTTGTTTGTTTTGGGGGTTTTGTGTCTACGCTGGGTTAGGTTTTGGTTTTGTGTTGGTTTTTATTACTGGGGTAGAAAGATGTGTTTTAGTGTGTCCTGTGCAGTTTCACAGCAACGTGCATTTATATTGACAACAAAACTTCTCTGTCAAATGCAGAAGAGAACAGATGACTGAATACAACAAAACCTTTCAGTAAGGGAAGCCATTTGGAATTTTGGAGATCCAAAGCGTTTCTTGCCCAATGGACTTAGCTTTTATTGAGGACAGTCATAAATAACTTTAAAATATTCCAGTGTGATAGGATGGAGCTGCAGATTAGGTCATTATGGAATTATAGTTCCCTTGCTTAATGATTTTACAAAATTGCCTGGCAATCCAACAAAGAGAAGGAGCACAACGTGGTGAATGCAGGCTAATTAAACCAATAATTGCTTCTTGTTGTGTTCCCAGATAATGTGCCCCTGATAATTTTAAATGAAGTCTTGAAGCTGACTTCTTGAATGAAATGCTGTGCTAGTTAAAGCTTCACTAACTCTCCATGTGCTTAGAAACTGGCCTACTTCTCAAGGTCCCTTGTATTGCTCAAATATTACCATGGCATGCAAAGAGCACAGGGATAGCTTTCCTGTATGTTAGGTAGCGGGGCCCTGAATTTCTGTGTTTTCCTTCTTTGCCATATTGTGACTAGATCATCTGATTTCCCCTAGCAATTCTGAAATTAGAGACTGCAAATTAAGCCTTTGGTGTTCAAAATTCTGCTTCCTCTCTGTTTTTAAGACTTTGAAAAAGATGTAAACCTTTATGTACCTCAGGAACGCTGCTGCAAATTTAGAGTGACTCCACTGAGATTTGTGAGGAATCTTTTTTCCTTTCTTTTTATTTTAGGTATATCTGTGTCAAATTGAAGTATGTGACTGTTGACTGGCATCTGTGTTTCGAACTTGGGAAACAGTTCATGAAGTCCCCAAGAATTTCAAGGTGATCTTCAAAGAGATATGAGGAATAATCTGGGAACTTTTAATGTTAGAGGAAGAGTCAGTCTCAGTTAATCAGGTAAAAGGACTTCTTCAGATGAATTGTAAGTATGTGCCACGCTAAGATGTGTGCATACTCATCACGTCATCTCAGCTCAGCAAATAAATGCATGTTATTTTTGTTTGTTAAGCAATATGTATTTTAGGTTACATGCAGGTTGACTGAACACCCATTTTAAAGAGTTAAAATTTTATGAAACCACAGAAGTGGTTTTATCTTTACCTCAATACTACTTAATACTATATAATATCGAGTACATTTGTTTCTTTTATCCATTGGTACTTAAGGATTTTTACTGGAAGTTTGGACTGAAGTTTTATACCTTTCCATGTTTTTTTTTCTTCTGAATGATCATTCCATTATCCTAGTGGAATGACATAAAGGGAAAACTTGGTAGGTTTTCAATAGGTTGATGAACCATTACCATCATGACCTTCAAAGTCAGGGAAACTATCTATTACTCTTTTGAGAACTCTCTCAGTATAAGAGAATGTGTGATGTATTAGACTAAGTCAAATGCATGTTTTTGGATTTATGATTGTATGTTAAGTGTTTTCCAAAATTACTTCTCCAGGAAACATTCAAAATAAATACATGGATGCAATTTTAAAAGCTTATTTTCTAGTACTGAGAACCAATTTTGAATCACAGTTTCTGGGATAATGAAGACTTGTCAGTCATCACTGGTACCTACCGTATTCCAGAATGCACATATGTTGTGTCCTCTGCAATCTGCTAGCCTGCAATAGCCTAAAAACAAAAATCAGAGTCTGTTAGGTCACATGAGCTAAAATTCCCATTGGAACTGATGAAATAGTAAAGTCAAATCTGACAGCAGGTCTTGCCAGTAGTCACTTTTGGGTTAGTTCTTACAGTAAATGTCCATGACTGAAATCTGTAACTACACGGCTCACAAAAATGCCTCTCTGAATTTGTTGTCTTGTAAATTGATAATTATACACTTATGAGTTGTGAAACTGCTTTTATTTTTGTGAGCTTTTTAATGAGAGATAGGTCCAATATATCTTAGCTGGCAGCAACTGGGCAATGAAAAGCAATATTGCTCGTGAAGGTTTTATTTCTGTTTGCTCTGTGTCTTGTTAAGCTTTGCTGATAAAAACCCATCTGTTTAAAAAGCTGTAAAAAATAGACTGCCAACATACATAAAAGCTAAGCACAACAAAATAGTCTTAATATCTACTGGCTGATAGTGTGGTGCAATGAAAAATGCCTGAAACGGGGGGGGATGGATGGATGGAGAGGAATACAATTAGCTAAGCGGTGACAATTAAATGGCTGCATTATTTATGGTCACTAATAATCACTTCGTTTTTCTTTAGTGAATATTTATTCGTACTCTGATAATATTTTCTTATCTTAAATTGTCCTTAAATAGCCTTAAGTGCTACATGCAAGTATACTGTTGGACTATACATGACCTAAATGTAATGCAAGAGAGAAGTAATTTAAACTGATAATATAAATATTGTAAGGAGTCATATATAAAAGCAATAGTATCACACATACCAGGACACTGAAAAGCTCAGGGTAGGTTGGGTGAACCATCATGTAACTGACTAGAAACAAGCTGAAGAAAAACCCCAAATTATCAGCAATTTGTCAATAAAAACATTTTCCAACATGTTTGTGCCCTTCTAGGAAGTTCTTCACCATGAGGGTGGTGAGACACGGGAACAGATTCCCCAGGCAGGTGGTATAACCCTCATTCCAGGAGGTTTTTAAGGGCAGGCTGGATGTGGTTCTGAGTAGCCTGATCTAGTGTGAGGTGTCCCTGCCCATGGCAGGGAGGTTGGAACTAGATGATCCTTGAGGTCCCTTCCAGCCCTAACAATTCTAGGATTCTGTTATTTATGTTTTGAAGTAATATTGGCAAAATGAATGAGATCTTTTGAAGTTATAGTGATTTCTTTATATGTATATCTATATATACATGTATCAATACATATACCCCTATATATATATATGTATTCTTATATATATATATGTATACATTTAAAACTTTAACTGAAAAATTATTAGAAATGTCTGTAATTTTTTCATAAGATCTATCTGTGTTTCCAAAACTGAGACACAGATGAGAAAATGTTGCATTTTAGTTGTGAGGTCTTAATGTCCAATGCACTTTAATCATGCAACAAATATATAAAGCTGACATAGAATTGTGCATAGGAGTTAACTTTTTCCTGGGTAAATATATTAAAGACATTCTTCCCACATGAAAACATGATTTACTAATCAACTAAATAATTCACAGTGATTGTTAAATCATAAAATAATCCACAAGCAATAATGATCCCAAGGCAGAGAAAGTACAAAGCTAGATTTAACCTCTTCACTGTGAGCTCGCCAATGTATAATGCATAACTTTCTCAAGATTAGAGTGAAATATGCATTTTGGTTATTCATAAATTTTACAGTATCTGTCATAAAATATTATTTGTCAGGTCATATGTAGCTTATAATTAAAATACTGAGAGTATCTGTGTATGAAATTGTGACAAAGTATAGGCACTTTTTTAGCAATAAAATCAATAATTGATCAATAATGATAAAATTGTTAAACAGGCCTTTATCTGTTGTTCCCCAACATCACAGTTCTACTGCTGTTGGTTAAAAGAGGACCACGTATCAACTAAAAGAGGAAACAAGAGAAGCAGTAATACAAAAGAAGGGAAATCGTGGTACAAATCACTGTTAGAAAATGTAGAAAAATCATTGCCTTGCCGAGATCATATATGATAAGCAATTTTAATTTTGATTGATACTCATGATTAAAAGATTTTGAAGATGAGATAATCGGTGAAGCATATATTTTCAGTGTAGTGTGTGATCTGCGAGGAAGACTATAACAGCAAAAACAATGCATAAGTAGTGACAGGAAAAGAAACTCTATCTGAGCACAGCTTTGAGATATAATTACCAGAGTATTGCATCTACTTGTGTCCATACATCATGAAGCAATGGAGATTTTCAGCTGAAAGGAGTTACATGAATGATTCAGTCTGGGAAATATGTTTTGTACCAAAAAGATTGATCTATTTCATTTTTCTGAGAGAAAATGAAGTGACTCGACAGTCTGTAACTACCTTTCCTGATTTCTGACAGTAGCCTTCTTATTTATCAAAGAGAAGAGACAGAATGAAATAATGAAATCTGGAGTCAGACTAAAAATAGAGACAAAAGTTGAGGTAATTAAGCATTAAATATTTGGATGCTTATTTTACAGGCAACAGGATTAAAATATTTCTGGTACTCTTTATGGGCACAGACATTAATGATGTGGCTAATTTTAACTTTGAAGGCTATAGATTTTAAGTACATATGATTAAAATGTTCAACACGGATTTAATACCTTCAAAACATGGCTTAGTGATTTGTTTACTCATTCTACTTCCACAGGCCTTATTTTTTCAAACTTACAGTGCTAAAATCTTGCTTTTTAGAAAGGCTTTAATATATATTTGTATTTATTTTTAAAAGCTGAGTAGCAGATGGTTAGACTTAAAGCACCATTCCCTTGGGTATTTAAAACAGGCAAATATATGAGAAGAAATGAAAGGGAGATGAATGAAACAGATGTTGTGAAGCTGCTGCTGCTGGGAGACATCGGAGGGTAAGCAGATGTCTTACAACTTCACCAATCGGTTCTGCAAGGGTGCTGACCACTTGTGAGAGATGATGCTATGGCATTCTTTTCTCTGAACATGGATGAAGTGTTTGTCTAGGCTTTGAATATAAATTGAAAGGAAATAGGCCCCTTTTCATTCAAACTTGAAACTGCATTAAAGAGACTGCCACCTGTAGTTTCAAATATTGTTCATATTACTCACTGATGAAGAATCTCGGCAGTCTTAAATCATGCAGCTCTAATGGGGCTGTAACTTGTATGCCAAGACTGAGATAATCTCAAGTTTAACAAACATTTTAGTTATATGCAGAAGATTTAGACATTAACACAGATTAGAGGGGGGTTTTGCTTGGTTGGTTGTTTTTATTTAGTTATTGGTCTTTTTTTTTTCCTGGTTGTTCCTTGACTAGCATTAAGCCAGACAAGCAGAACAGTGCGCACAGAATACAGAAACAAAGCAAGAGGGAGAAGATAGAGAAAGAGCAAGAGTCCTGACAATACTAATGACATTCTAATTAAGTCTAAGAACTGAGCTTGTCTGGGCTTACAATCTTTGGAAACTTTCAGAATACATGATGGCATCCTATAGGTGAAAAAGGTTTTGAGGTAGTACAGAAGACAAATGAATACACAAGTACAAAAACTTACCAATCAGCTTTGAATAAAACCACAGTCTGGTACTGACAAGTTATCTCCTATTAAAATATTAATATGCAAACCCAGGAACTGCAAATAACTTACTGAAAATAACCTCAGAAACTTCATTCCTCTCTTATCTCTAAGATGCATGAGCTACTGGTGTTCATTTCCTCCCTGAAATCCAAGGAATTTACAGATCTTGTTGCAGAGTTATGTGCTATGTATCAAATATTTGGCAATGATTCATAGTCTAGTTAATTCATATATTCTCATTTTGCATGAAGCAAGATAAAAGGAAAGGAAGCTAGCAAAGAGAAGGGGAATCACTCCCCTTTCTTACAAAACTATTGCTGTATCTGTGTAACTAAGGAAAACAACTTAAAAAGGGTACTCAAGATTAGAGACTGATCTGTGGAAAGACACAGGACTAGGATGAAGCAAAACATCAACACATAGTTTGTTGTTGTTTTTTTTTTAAAGGCTATATTTTGCATAGAGAATAAACCTCAAATTGATTCCCACCTTTTTAAGAATTTACAATGTTCCATTTCTTCATTTATTTCATGGCTTGCCCCATTTGGTTCAGGGATTGGATTGAAAGACGGACATCAAACTAGAGCAAGGAGCGTTCCCCTGACATTTCTGATCTATGTGATTTCATAAAGCATTTAGAAATTCACAAGGAAAGTCTTTTTTTAGTGTCATCCCTTGAAATTTATCAGTAATCTCTTGTGTGCTCCAAGATTCATCTCCTAAAATCTTCTGCATTCCTTTCCAGAGTTTAATGCAACAGCAATATCAATTATACTAGCAAGAGATAAGTGTATGAAGGTGTTTTTCAGTTTGACATAAAAAGTGCCAGAATCTGCCCCATAATTATCAGCTTAACATTTTCTAAAGTAGAGAGATGTACAATTAATCATTAATTACTTTGCATCCATCCATCCTCATTGACCCCCAACCTCCAGACTTGCAATTTGCTTGCTTCCCATTTATTTTAATCTGCAAATCATTTTGTTATTTTTTTTTAAGTAGATAATCTTTATGTGGAATAAATAGGTATCTTGACATTTTCTGCCTAAGAACATGCCTAGGAGTTGGATGGATTCGCACCATTCTGGAGAGTAGAATCAATTCTGAAGCCTCCCTAGCAGTGCAGTTCACATCAGGTTGAAAGTTGTCCTGCATTGTGTCAGATCTGGGCCTCCAGCTGACTTATGCTGTGAACGCATCTTTCCTTTAATCCTAGATACATTTACCTTCTTATGTATGGTATGAACTCTATTTGCAAGGAGCTTGGTTTGTTTGAGGTTACAAGATGAGAAAATAAAAGAGGATTGTCACGGTAGTCCTACACTGTGGTTCTGTGATGCTGTGAACACCATTGAAAGTGAGACGATGTGAGTACCTCTTCACTTACCTCAACCCCTCCATGAAAAAAGCTTCTGAATATTTACATTTCTCCCTGCTTTTTTTCTGGTATCAGTATCCCAACAGGATTATTTTCTTTTTTGGTGTACAAAGTGCTGATATTATTTTGACTGCAGACATGAAAGTGAATGACTCAACATTTAATAAAGGCACACACCTTCATGCTCAAATTTTACAAGTATGTTATTTAAGAATTATTCAAATTACTTTCCACCTTTCTGATTCATTTTTCTTCCCAAATGGCCAATTATGACTTATTGTTATTATTAGGCAGGAAATGCACCCCTTGTAATTCTTCTCTTTTTCTGGTTTGCAGAAGCTAAGAGGCTGTAAATCTGCCACTTGCTCACAGTTGCTGTGTCAGCTCTGTTACACTGATGTCATAAATAGATTTAATTAGCAGAAATCAAAGGTGGTACAAAATGGGAAAGTTCTTCTTGATTTATGGTTATCAGGAAAAGAATACAATCCACACAGAAAATGCGACAACAAACCAAGATAAGAGAGTCCTGTGCGGGTTAGCAATTTTGTGGTATTGTCTTGTAGTTCAGCTTTTTCTATGAGCAGGGAAAAGGAGAGAACAGTAATTCTTTTTCCTCCTGATGTTATTGAAGACTTCAGCACTATTTGGCCCAGGTCCTGATATAGAACTAAATATTTCCAATAGAAAAAGCAAAGTGGAAAAAAAACTTGTAAGATGAATCCTAGAACAGCTTATGAACACCAGTTTCACCTGCCACGTATGTTTTCCCAGGCAACCTTATGCCTGGCTATTTAAAGTTCAGGCAACCTGGATTTAGGTTCTGGAGAGCAGAATAAGGAGGCAAAACTAAGACTTTAATGTAGACCAGAATTAATGTTAGTATAGTCTGCATGGGTTTGATATGGACAGGATAATTCAATCCAGCAGCATGGTTCTTCCCAAAACTGATCCTCAGCTGCATCTGAGGGCAGTGGCAGAAGTACACTTGGCTTCTACCTCGTATTGACTTCAGTCTACTTTTCTGCATTCTTCTGGGCAAAACCAGAGACTCTTTCACAGTGAAGTTAATAGCATTTTTCTAGGGCCCCCCAACATCACACTTGTTTATTTCATGCTTGATCTCTTCACAGGGTAGGATTTCCCCTCAAAAGTAGTGTTGGGGTTTTTTTCCCCTACAAATCATACTTTTTAAAGTTGTTCAATTTTAATACAGTTACAATAATTATGCTGTTATGGTTTATGAAATACTAGATGCATGCTGACGATTTCCCATGTATCACATGTAGCATTTCTTATGGATTACTTCATTGGAGATACTTTTCTCCAGTAGTCCTTATACCTTACACTGAGCTACATAACTATTTCTCATGCATAAGAGTGCTACAAGTTTTGCTGTGGCTATACTGTGATTATTTTTGTTCCCCATTTTACATCGATTGCTGTTGTTCTGCTGCATTCAGCAATTCTTTTGAACATTATTTGTATTTCAGTCAGATTAGGGGTAACACTGGGGCATGATTGCAATGCAGTGGTTCTGATCAGGTAGCATCTGTGTGCATATTTTAAGTTTCTGCTACCTGAATTAAAGTCTACTGTATCAAGTTTCAGTGATGCGTTGACCTTTGAAATTGCTAACGTCTAATAAAAGAACAAAGAGAAACCTCTTGTCGGGAGTGTATTTACATAATTCCCCAATGACAGAGGATAGACAGACTGCCTACACTTCAAGTAATCATGAACTGGTTTAGTTTTGTCCTTTCTTCTCTGTAACAAAAGTTGAAATGGCTTCTTTAAGATTTACTTCAGGGAATATATCCAAAACTTTAAAGGAAATTCTATGCTTGGCATGCTTTTACTCTTCACAAGCTTCATTCTTATGCATTTTTTATTTCTCCTTGTTCTCTGCAGAAGTACTTAACTTCCATAACATCTATTTTTATTCAGTATTCATCCCCACATAGTTAAATCAGTATCATTGTGTAAACATAGCACACAGTGTTCAGTGATTCTCTAAAATCTACTGGTGCCCTATAGATTTATTTTTAATTCCACCTGGTTAGAAAACACACATATCATAAATACAAACTGAATTAATTAGCAAAGAGAATGTTTTCTTATAAACTAAGAAAACAGAAGTCTGATTATTTATATAATTATAGAGCTAATTTTTATGTAGTAATTTGACTCTCTTTTGTTTATAAAAAAATAAGATTAAGATGACTCAATTCATCAAGTCATTATTCAGTCACCCTTCTTAACTAAATACAGTGGCTATGTTTCAAATCCTACCTTGAATGGTCATATTGTAATTTGTAGAGGAAAATTTCATCTAGGTTCCCAAGTATGGAGGCTTAGCTTGCATTTGTTTAGAAGTAAAAAGTTGTTGTAAGTTTTGTAGCCAAGGATCCAGTTTGGTAGATTTACTATGTACAAGTCCTATAGAAAAGACATTGTTCAGTGCTTTGTCATTTATATTATTTGCAGTGGCTGCTGTATAAAGGTTAAAGAAAGATCTCTACCCTTTAATTTAGTCTGTAAAAGACCACTTTAAGACTTCATCTGTTTAGCTGATAAATAGATAACTGCAATGCCAGTCACAAATTCTGGGGCAAAATTATTACACAAGACTCTTAGCAACTTTCTTTTCTTTCCCCCACCTGAGTTCCTTTCATTCCATAGCAACATTAAGAAAAGTATGAAATTCCCTTTTGCAGGAATATTGCAGTGTTTGCTTTTAGTCTGCATTGAAGTATAAAAGGCAAAATTTATAGGGGAGGGGGAAGGTCCAATCTCTGACAACTCAATAGATTAATGGCAGTCTTTTGAAGGAAGCTGAGAAGTGACTTTATTGCAGTGTATAAATATGGTTTCAGAAAGATGAAGACACTGAAAAGTTCCAAGAAGCTCTTTAATCTGCCAGCAGCAAACACAACAAAGGCTGTGGCTGGAAGATGATACAAACAACAAAGGAAGTGAGAAATGCAGAAGCAATCTGCCATCTTACAGGACTCTGTTTCTCTGCCATTTTATGGGACTTGTAGGATGGAAAATGACCTACTGATCAGAGATGGAATTTGGGGATTAAATGGACTGACTGTTTGCAAATAGGGATGTAGGTCTGTATAGGGCCTAGGGGTTCCTACACAGACTGAGATGGAAAATTAAGTGGACATTTTTGAACATCATCAAAAATGTAAGGGAAAATATCACCTCACTTCTTGTTTTGAATCCAAGAGCATATGCCATTTTAGAAGACATACTTAAGTGAAATATGTTTCTCTTGCTACACAAGCAAGAATGTGAAGGATATGCAATTCATTATCCTTTCAGACCTTAAAATAGAAATACAATGTAGACTAATCGAAGGGAGTCTGAAGAAGAAGAATAAAAGATATCAGAGCCCAGGTAATATGGCCTACAGAAATTAATTAGTCCAGTGACTTAAGGACATGGCTTTAGAATTTAGTCACAGATTTAGTTACAGTTATATCTGTATAATATTGTAAATACTGTATATTTTGTATATATTCATTGCATTCCATTGTAGAGTGTAGTTTTTACTTGTAAATACAGTTTCATTTGCTTCTAAGTGAGTTGGCCTGGCAAAAAGTTAATGCTAGGGGGAAATTTCAGCCCACCACAACTTCATAGAAATAAATCTGAGAGGTAGGAGTAGGGAATATACCTAGAGATAAATTATATCAATTTCCAAAACAATAATTGAGACTTTGTTAATAGGTTATACATGTGAAGATTTGCTGATGACTTGGGACAGGGTAGGATTACTAAGGTGGATTTACTGATGAAATCCACACACAAAAGTTTTTATTGGACCATCAATGTGAGGTGCCAAGTGCATGCTTAAAATATACATCATTAAAGCCAACTTCAACTAAAGTTTATATATTTTAAACAAAATCAGGCATAATAAAGTAACCGAAAGATGAACTTCACATTTCTTAGCTCTACTCTAAACATCTACAGGTACAGTTGAATTAAAGAGGCTTTGGATTCCTTGCTGAAGAGGAAGGATTGTGTTTAATGCTGAGCATTTGAGGAAAACCTTGGTATTAGTAAAGTAAAAAGGAATTGTTAAAGAAGGAAAAAGATAAATGACCTTCTTTGGATTTGCACATTAAAAGTCTATTTGAGGGAAGTGTCAAGAAACTAATATTTTGTCTTATATGGTGAAATTTTGCAATCATTTAAGTCAAAGCAAATGCTTTTGGCACCTTTGATTTTGATAGGGAGTAGCTATTTTGATTTCTAGCCAAATGTGTTGAGTTATAATCATGCTCTGTCTTGGTATAGGAAACATGCTTTGAATATACATTTGCTGTTACATCCATGTAAGAAAAGGATCCGTGCCATATATCTTTCTGAAGAAACCTAATGGCAAATATGACAACTCTCCTACGAACAAAAACTCAGCTAACCGTAAGTGTGTTTGGAAAATTTATGTAACAGTGAAATATATGTCTCATAAATGTATATTTTCAGAGCTTTACCACATTTCTATGCAACATGACCTGAAATACATAGTACTGTTGCTGGTTTCTGAATATTAGCAATATCTAATGCATATATGATTGTAAATCCTAAAGTTCAAAGTTAAAATTCCAAGCAGATAATTTAAAGGAGAAGTAATAAGTACTGTGAAAATATTTTAAGTTGCTTTTCCCCCCTCCATGGTTAACCTTGCAGAAGAGTGTAAGAAACCCTTAACATCAGTTTTTTGCTTGACCTGAGAATCTGCACACACATGCAGAACCTTTGGCAGGTTCAGTTGAGTATGCAGCTAAGACACTGGTAAATAAAATGTTAATCCTTCAGTTGAAGCACAGAAGTGTTTCCACACTGCCTGCAGGTAGGAGATGAATATGCTAATTAGGCAAGCCTGACTTTCCAGTGATTTGCAGGTGAAAATGTAACTGTTGATAATTAAAGGCTAATTACCATTAGCTTGCAAGTGGGAACCAGGTGCTCTAAAGCAAAAGATTCTGTTCTGTAGTGGTAAAACCTTCTTGTGGGGGGGATGGGAGGAAGAAAGAGGGACTATGCTTGATTGTGTGCTGGGTTTTTTTGCTTCCCTAGCCCTGAATGTTCTGGTCTTCTTGAAGCAGAGGGCAGATGTGAAACAATAATGTGCAAACTTTCTGTAGGATTTGAAGGGTTATTTTTGGTTTAATTTTACCATTATTTTCCTCAAGAGATGGCAAATCTGAGTTAGGTAGTAATTCTGAAAGTGTTCTGGTTACTTGCATGGTAGCAATATTACCATCGCAGACAACATGGCCTGGTGTGAATCCTACTTGAAAGCAAGCTCCTTCTGAAATGCTCATTAAAGGAATCTCTTTCTAAAGCTTCTGTCAATGACAGTTTTCAAAGGCACCCTTAAGAGTGAATCTTCAGACAGATGTAGAGCATTAGAGCTTCCCATTTTTTTTCCATCTTGCTTTTATGGTAGGATGTGTTCCTTTTATAGTCAATCTTCCCTTTGAAGGCTTCTTCATCCACTGAAGTTCAGGATTTTACATCCAGGCTCTCCTCTTTTACAAGGCAGCATGGTCACTATCACAAGGACTATCATGAAGATATTTCTTTGTCAGTTGGGTGAATTTAGGTAGAATTTTTTTCTTAATAAAAAATAAAAAGAGCTTTCTGTTTAGAGAATTACATATACTTAATTGCTGGTTGTGTCTACACATGACAACTAATCACTCTGAACTGATGAATCTATAAAGCAATTTCCTAACAATCTTTGTCTTGGAAGTTCACTGGAGTCACAAACACATGGACCACCACAGGTGCCTACAATGAACATTTAGGCTCAGCAGATCACTCAGAGTTGATCTGTACTTAGGCTCCAGGTTATTTGCAGTATCTAAAAGTCAACTGCTCCTTTTCCAGGGGAAGTTACCAACCAGGTCAGTATCTGATTTATTTTTAAGCTATTTACTTTTTAAATGTTGTGTTCTTTACCTGTGGTTTTTGGGCTGTTTTTCTTTTTAACTAATCTGGTAGAAGTGTTCTGATTATGCCAAATCTTACACTGATGGTACAAAGAGGGGAAAAAAAAAAAAACCCAAACAAAAAAAAACCACCAGTGGCACAAGTATTTAAGTTTCAAGCAATAGTTTAGAGGTTAATATATTCCTTTGGGACAGAAAGTGTGAGAGCTTCCTCAGCTTAGGAAAATCAGCTTTGACCTGAAAGGAGTTGTAGGACATCTTGAACTCATTTTCCCTGGTAGGATTTCAAAATATAAGTCATCAGCAGATTACTTTAGAAAACCATTTCACTGATTTGTGTTTACAAACAATTATCACCAAGTGAGTCATTTCTTGTAACTCTTCAAGTTAAAATTTGTCTTGAAATGTTAGAGAGGAGCATTTGTATATGTGTGTGTATATAAAATCAGTGCATTTCTTTGTGTATTTGAGTGAGTGGGATTGCAGACTGTTTAGCTGCCAACTGGAGATCTGAGGGGCATCCTTCAGAGGTAAAGTTGACTTCTAGCATGTTTGTCGTCTTGCAAAAGTGGGGAGACCCTTAGGGAGAGCTGGTTAGGAAACCTGCAGTAAAAGCCTGTGCAGGCATGCAGGCAGGCCACCTCACCTCCTCGGTTTTGTGTTAAAAATGTCAAGAGAATTGATGTGTCTTTTTGAACTTTGGTAGATTTTATTGCATCAGCATCTTTTGCAGGAAGAAAAAATGTTCTGCTAGTGCTTTTTCCCCCTTTTTATTAGATCTAATTGTAATTCTGATTTCCATTAGAAAGAGATTGTATGTTCTTATAGCTGTGCTTCTGGATGAAGGGAATTACAATGAGGCTTTCATTTTTATGGACAGCTATGTAAATAGAATGGTGGAATCCAATACTGTATAATTACATTGATCACCAAGTCTGATGTGGTTTTGTTCCTGTAAGTCTCCCCTGAAATATTTCACAGAAAGGGGGAATAAAACAGTGCTTTTAAAAAGCAGTTGCAACAATGGTTTATATGCATTTGCTTATTAAAGCATTGAAACATTAGGATTCCCTGTATGTCAGGTCGAATGGGCCTTGCAGGCTGCATGAAGAAAACCAAATTGCCACCTTCTTATTGAAAATACTTTAGTCTGCAAGCTGCAATGGCTGTAATTAGCAGAGTGAATTATGAAGAAGGGCATTTTGTGAAAACCCAGCACTCTACTTCAGCAGCTTCGAAACTTCCATGTAAAATTTACCTTGTCCTAAAGCTATTACTCTGTTTTATCAGTTTGTTCCATCATCATCATCTTTTTGGATGCTTTATCTCGAGAAACACTCATGATCATTAAAAAAAAATAGGTGTTTATTTCTCACTAGCATTCTGTTTAGTAAATAACCAGTCAGAGAGCCACTCATCCAAATGTTCTCCAAGCTGTTTTATATGAGAAGGCATGGCTGGTTTCTGAATTCCCTGAAGCAGGAACTCTCCCACAAAGCCTTTGTTCAGTACCTTTGCACCCACTGGACTTACAGATAAGGATGTCCACAAATTATTTTATTTTTTTTTTATTCTTTCCTTTGTAGCTTTTCTCTCTTTTTTTGTTTAACTTGTGTACATTTTCATCCTGTTGGTTGTTTTGCTCCATAGTGGGTTTTGCCTGGATTTCTGTTTTGGGAAGATACCTACTTGGCATAAATAATCTTTTGCATTTAATTATATTTTAGCTGGCTTCATCCTGTAGCATCTTGAGGAATGCTCATCTTTGATGTGTGCATGCAAAATAGGTAATCAGGAAAAGTGGGGGGAAAGTTTAAATTCATTTTAAGAAATATCTTTTCCACTCAATTTGGTTCTTGGGTGTTTTCTTTTTCATATTCATAGTATCATAGCATCAGTCAGGGTTGGAAGGGACCACAAGGATCATCTAGTTCCAACCCTCCTGCCATAGACAGGGACACCCTGCACTAGATCAGGCCAGCCAGAGCCTCATCCAGCCTGGGCTTAAACACCTCCAGGGATGGGGCCTCAACCACCTCCCTGGATATTGTAGAGCAGTTAGCAAAATTCATATAAGTCTACACAGCATAAAATAGTCTTATAGAAATGTAAAAAAACCAAAATAACAATAGAAACCCTAATGAATGAAAGGCTTCATCATTTTGTAAGTGAAGTTTCAGAAAGTCTTCTGGATAGAAAGCTTTCCTGTTCATCTGACATGGATGCTCTTGAATTTCACAGATAGTGAAAAAAATAGTTTATCACACTTCAGTAAATTCCTTATGCCCCTGTTTTCCAACAGTGAAAACTTAATTTTCTCAGTGAAGTGCTGGAAAATGCAACATTTCACAAAGCAAATTATAATGGAGAAATAGAAAGCAATAGAAAGGATATTTTCTTTTTCTTCTTTACAAAAGGGGTTTTATTATTATTGCTGTTTAAAAAAACCCATATTGATGTTTGAAGAGATTTTTGGGGTTGTTTCTTTTTCTTTTCTTCTCAGGGAAGGAAGGAAAGGGAGAAATAAGTTTAGTGCTTTAGTAGGTCTCTCATATTGCTTGACAGAACTGCTTAAAACCAGCAAGATGGGGCTAAAGGAAGAGAAGAAATGTTCTTTAATAACATGGCCTTGCATTCCTTTTAATAAATGTTTGGTAAAAATCTTTAAATAAGCCCTTCAGGCAACTTGATCTAAATTGTTCTTGGAACCTCTGTCATGTCTGTGGAGACTGCCAGTAAAACAGTCAAATGTAACTGGTTTAGCAGAGTAAAAAGGAAGATGAATCTAGATAATATGGCTGGATACAGATGCAATTGTGGAAGCTGGTGGGGACTCTGCCTTTACCATTTGCTGCCCAGAACTTCAACAAGTGTATTACGCAGGTGTATGAAGGAGAAAGAGACAGACATAATTACTTGAATATTTAAAAAGGAAAATAATAGTAGTGTAGCCTCACAATATGCAGCTCCTCCCCATGTGCCACAGCTCCTGCCAGGAGCCTGTTCTTGCACTGGCTGTCCACGGGCTGCAGCTGCCCTGAGGGCACATCCACCTGGATAGTGTGTGGTCCTCCAAGGGCTGCACTGTGAGTATCTGCTCCAGAGGGGTCTTCCACTGGGCTGCAGGGGCACAACCTGCTTTAACATGGTCTTCTTCACAGGCTTCAGGGGAATCTTTGTTCCTATGTCTGCAGAACCTCTTCTGCTTCCTTTTCTGCAGTTGGTGCCTGCAGGGCTGTTCCTATCACATTTTCTCACTTCTGTCTCTCAGATGCTACACGGTGTTTTTTACCCTTCCCTAAATATTACATGACAGAGATGCCACCAGCTTTAGGCAGCAGTGAGTGTGTTTTGGAGCCAGCTGGCAGTGGCTCTGTCCAGCACAGGGCCCGCTCCTGATCTCTTCTCACAGAGGTCACCACTACAGCTCACTTCTTTTGACTACTAAAACCTTGCCAAATAAATTCAATATAGTAGTTTACAAGCATGATATAAGGGGGGAGGGGGAAGGCATCTTTGCAAGATGATTTTTTTCTCTTTATGAACTGTATCAAATAGATATTTTATTTGTGCAAGTACTTACAAACTCGTTGGCTGAACAGGGACTGGCTTTTTCTTGTGAGTGACCTGGCTGATTTGTTGCAATGTGACATTCATTTACAAGGCTGACTTGGTATCTTGGAGAAAAAAAACCTGTCCAGATCATACAGTTTAAAGCAGATCAGGATGGGTTTGTTAATAGCACAATAAAAAACAAGACATGTTACTGGTTGACAGCTGGCTGAACATGAGCCAGCAATGTGCCCAGGTAGCCAAGAAGGTCAATGGCATCCTGGCCTGTATCAGAAATAGGGTGGCCAGCAAGAGCAGGGAAGTCATTCTTCCCCTATACTCAACACTGCTTAGACTGTACCTTGAGTATTGTGTCCAGATCTGGGCTCCTCCATTTAAGAACGTGTCCAGAGAAGGGCAACAAGGCTGGGGAGAGGTCTCAAGCACAAGCCCTATGAGGAGAGGTTGAGGGAGCTGCGATTGTTTAGCTTGGAAAAGTGGAGGCTCAGGGGAGACCTTATTGCTCTCTACAACTACCTACTGCAGAAGAAGAGGACACAGTCTCAAGCTGTGCCAAGGGAAGTTTAAGCTCGAGGTGAGGAGAAAGTTCATCACAGAAAGAGTACTTGGCCATTGGAATGCGCTGCCCAGGGAGGTGGTGGAGTCATCATCCCTGGAAGTGTTCAAAAAAGCATTGAACGTGACACTTGGAGCCATGGTTGAGTTAGTCATGAGGTGTTGGGTGATAGGTTGGACTTGATGATCTCTGAGGCCTTTTCCAACTTGGTTGATTTGGTGTGTCTGTAATTCTGTGTATGGTGAGGTCAGAGTACCACACCTGGGTATCCCTACTTTTTGAAGAGAACGGGACTGCTTCAGACTGGCTCACAGATCCCTAAATAGTCACTAATTCACTACAGAGCACACGTGTGTGTGTGTGTGTGTACATATATATATGTATTAAAAAAAACCAAACCACAGACACAAAACTTAAACCATAACCAAAACCAACTGCGTTCATGTGTTAGAAATAGAGGGGGTGGGGTTTATTATTATTTTTGATACATGCTTTAACAGTGCTGCTTTCGTTTAGGTTTTCAATAGTGTAAAGATTTCTTACTCGCCTTCTATTTGTCCGAGAGCACCCTTATACATACAGGAGTGTTTTTTCATCCTGTCATGGCAAGGCAATAGCATAAATTAGAGGTGCAAAACTGAGTGGAGCTCGACAGCTACACTATAGAATCTCAAAGGCGTGCACAAGCTGATGAGTGAGTGGAGGAACACAATGTTCCTTGAACAAGGGAAGATTTAAGAATGTCAACTGTCTAAGATCTCAGGAGATCCTTACATAAGCAGGGTACTTAAATAGTTCCCTAATTCTCTCTGCAGCTTCTTTGCCCTCTGGTCCCTCTCGGAATGTCTGTGAGTATGCTTGCTTTACAGACGTGGCCCTTTCAGAGCCCCACTGAAGCCTGCTGCCCTCAGGCATATTTCGTTCGACATGGCATTATGAGGTCGGGTTGCTGTATTTGAAGAAAAGCAGCAAACTTCTTCTGTATGTTCACAAGACTCAGGGCTGCCCAGTGAGTGCTGATACTGATCTATTTTATATTTATCTCATCATCTGCTTCAGGTACTGTCATTCACAGACTGCTGCTGGGTCTATGGTCTTCTGTTACAGCAAGGCCACCATCCACAACAGTGGCTGAGGGTGTCTTTTCCACTTCCCTATAGGTTATTCCCATTTCCCTGAGTCAGAGTCTTTGTCCCCTCTGCGTGTTGCCTAATGGGTCTTCCCAGCTCTGCTGTAAACCATCAGTCAGTTTGAAATCCAAAATGTGGGTTCAAGAAGTACAGATTAGTTTTGGATAATTGCATCATGATCTCAAAGGTCTCTTCCAACCTGTTTTTGTCCATTCCATTCCATTCCATTCCATTCCATTCCATTCCATTCCATTCCATTCCATTCCATTCCATTCCATTCCATTCCATTCCATTCCATTCCATTCCATTCCATCATCTTGGCTGTGACCCTTTCTTTCATAGATGCTACCTTTCTCAAAATACTAACTGTTGCTAGCCTGTGCAGACTACTGTAAGTGATCCTGCTTTGGGAGGGGAGTTGGACTCAATGATCTCTGGAGGCCCCTTCCAACCTCTAATGTACTGTGATGCTTTGCCTAAACCCTGTACTCTCAAAAGTTGGTTTCTGTAGGATGGCTGAGGCTTCATTCACTATGTGGCTGCTCTCATACTTAGCTCCACAGAAGTTACATCTTCACAAACTTAGAATGGGCTTCATAATGTTCTTTGTGAACATGGCTTTTAATTTATTTGCAAAGTTTCACCAGTTACACTTTTTCACCAAGAAAAGAATGTGGATTTAGAATTAAGGTTAGGTGGTGGTTTGGGGTTTTTTCCCTCCTATAATTGGACTCAATCATTTTAGAGGTATTTTACTTCGGGTGTTTTTCATATCTGATAGGCACTATAAATTGGTTAAAATTCATGTTGTTAAATTATCCCCTTCACTCTTCGAACATGACACTGTTTCTAAATCAAAATTGTTGCTCAGTTGCTAACAAAATGAACTCTCAAGCTCACAATACCTATTTTAACCAAAAAAATCTTAGCTGAACATGACTTTCGTCATCTGAAATGTAACTTTAATGCATTAATTCACTGATGGTGCCTAAAAAGATACAACAATAAGTTCCTTTCTTGTCACTTTATTATTAGATCCTACCTTTTTTGCATGAAAAGTGTTTGGAAAAGTGTATTACTTGTCAAGGAAGCATGTGATGCAAGTCTTTGCTATTTTTCCAGGTTGAAAAGGGGCTTGGATTAGTACCATTGAAAAAGAGGCAGTTATGTTAACAGTAGCCTAATGCTGACATTCTCAGAGATTGTTTTCTGTCAAGATTTGGGGTTTTTGTGCATATATATACATATATTTTAGTTATTATTATTGGAGATTGGTTAGCTTTGCATAGAGAAAGTGATGGTGGCCTTTTGAAGACCTAGGGAGCTCACAAAAGAGATAAATTATCTGAAGAGTTTCATTATTCTTATTCACATCACTTTCTCAGCTGATAGCAGCTTTAACATGCTGCTTTTCATCAAAATGAGGCTTGTGCCTTGCAAAGTGGGATGCAGAAGCCCAAGCTCTGCAGAACTGCTGGTCTGACTTCTGCCTGGCTTTCCCCTACCACACTGCATAAGACAGCTGCTCCTCTCCTCAGCCATCTGCAAAAGGTTCAGAAAGGAGCAACCTTCACAAAAGTCAGAGGTTCCCTGAGAAGTGAATAAGTGTATTTGGCGATTAGCAATTATCAAGTGCCAGACAGCCTCAGAGTGCTGAGCGCTGAGTGCACTGACATGGTGTGTGAGCATTATATCAACACTGGTTTCGGTGTCGCTGCCCAGCCTGAAGTCTCTGTGTCATGAGTATCAGCCAGGGCTTTTTGTGATTGCATGCTGGTGTTGGCTATGTGAGTGGCTTGCTCATATCAGGTGAAAGTTTTAACAATGGCTTGAAAGATGTTTCTTTGGTAACCTCTACAACCCAGGAGAACTTCAGGTTTTCCAGTTGTTTAATTGGACTTTAATTGTGAAGGTGAAGCTAATGTTATGTTCACAGAAGTGATAAGTTTTTCCCCTTAATTCTAATAAAGTTGTCAAGAAGCAGAGCTCTATCTGCAAATCTCACTGAGGACATTTTTATTACACATAAGCAGAGCTAATTACTGAGCTCCTTAATGAAGCAATTATTATTAATAATGCTGGAATATTTAATAAGGGAACCTGAGCTTTAAATTGGTTATACAGCCTAGACTTGTGGATGTATATGTGAGTACGTGGGATATTTATTTTCTGAATGAACCTAAAGGTAGTTAGGCTTGTGTTTGGTTATGCTGTGTTTCTTTCTGGGTATGTTGTGCAGTGGCTGGGTGTTGCTTACCTTAAAATAAAAACAAATAATACAATACAACACAATAAACCAGGTTGGAAGAGACCTTCAAGATCATCGCGTCCAACCCATCAAACAACTAGATCATGTCACCAAGCACCCCATCAAGTCTCCTCCTGAACACCTCCAATGACAGTGACTCCACCACCTCCCCAGGCAGCCCATTCCAATGGGCAATCACTGTCTCTGTATAGAACTTCCTCCTAATGTCCAGCCTAAACCTCCCCTGGCGCAGCTTGAGACTGTGTCCTCTTGTTCTGGCTGCCTGGGAGAAGAGACCAACCTCTGCCTGTCTACAAACTCCCTTCAGGTAGTTGTAGAGAGCAATAAGGTCACCCCTGAGTCTCCTCTTCTCCAGGCTAAGCAACCCCAGCTCCCTCAGCCTCTCTTCATAGGGCTTGTGTTCCAAACCCCTCACCAACTTCGTTGCCCTTCTCTGGACACATTCCAGCAAGTCAACATCCTTCCTAAACTGAGGGGCCCAGAACTGGACACAGGACTCAAGGTGTGGCCTAACCAGTGCAGCGCACAGGGGCAGAATGACCTCCCTGCTCCTGCTGGCCACACTGTTCCTGATGCAGGCCAGGATGCCATTGGCCCTCTTGGCTGCCTGGGCACACTGCAGGCTCATGTTCAGCCTCCCATCAACCAGTACCCCCAGGTCCCTCTCTGCCTGGCTGCTCTCCAGCCACTCTGACCCCAGCCTGTAGCACTGCATGTGGTTGCTGTGGCCAATGTGCAGAACCCAGCACTTGGATGTGTTAAGTCTCATGCCATTGGACTCTGCCCATCTGTCCAGCCTGTTGAGGTCCCTCTGCAAAGCCTCTCTTCCTTCCAGCAGATCAACTCCTGCCCCCAGCTTGGTGTCTTGTTGAAGACAGTGTCTGAGGTTTACCAGCTCTCTGTTGCTTTCTGTTACTGCTGTGTGATTTTGTAATCCCAGCCGAACTGTCAACCTCCAAACCTGACAGGCAGCAGAGGCTTCTGTCACAGCTGTGCGCCGAAAGAGACAGGGAACTTAATTCCGTGAAACTTGCCTGGATAAGGACCTTGTGGGTAAAATGGTGAGACACAAAGAGGTCGTTCATCTGCAGAGGGTAGATGCCTATTGCATCAAGTATTCAGAGGTAGGGTTGCAGCTTCTCAGATTGAACTGGCAAGAAAACTTCCTTTTCAGTGGGTCTGAAGGGTTCAGTCTGGGATAGGTGGATATGAACTAAATCATAATCTATTTAAATAATGGAAGCAATCACAGCATTGCATTCTGCTAGGCAGGAAATGTGTTTTGTCTTTATTTTCTCTCAAAATCATGAAAAAGTGTCCAAATACAATAGCTCCTGAGTTTCTCTCTAAATGCAGTACTTTTTATCAGGTCACTTCTTTCTTTTCTTTGGATTCTTTCTGTTCTTTTGGTTCTTTCATACTTGAGACAGCTCTCACGCTGCTGATTCATCTGTGTTATTTCTGACTGACCTCACAAAGTGCTTTTTCTTTAGCTCACCAATTTTTGTCAGTTCCAGTAAGAATATCTGAATAGTTTATATATGAATTAACTCTAGCTCTTCGTGTCTGGGGACATTCATTACAGTTTTCAGTGCCCATGAGCAGTCACAAAAGCATTTAACATTAATGCAAATTCAAATTTAGTTGACTAGGTAATAAATCACTCTCTCAGTTTTTCCCTCCTTTTATCTTTTAGATCTCTATTGCATTTGCTGATCAGCAGATGTACGTTTTGCTTCCTGGCATTCCTTGCTGATGGAGCTTTAGCAAACCTCTACATTTGTTTTCTTACTGATAAACTTGTTTCTGGTGATCAAAACACTTGACCTGAGATAGGTCATGACTATTATTGTCATGCATATCTAGAAAGTCCCTTTTAAGATTGTTCTGTTGCGTTCTTAACATCTTCAAACAGAGGAATTTTCATCTCTGTTTTAACACTTTGTGTTTAGAAATACTGTCTTGAAAACAGACTCACCAGCTCTTGAGAGACACACCTGTACCTGCTTTTGAACCACTTTGTTTACCCCACTGAAACAGGATGAGGAAGCCCTTTTCAGTTTCCCCATTCCCTCTCCCATGGACACTGAAGGTGTGGAGTGTTTACCTTTGATCAAGATCCCTTTCCTGACTGCAGTCTATTAGGAAATCTCTGCATAATACTGCACCAATAACGACAGTAAGATCCCACGAATGTGTCAGACACAAAACACTGCAAATTTCTGTGCTGGCTGATTGCTGCTCCTCAGCTCTAAGTGAAGTTTTTCTATCAGAGAGGCTTCCGGAAGAGACTGTAAGTTGGTCTGGTCATGGTAAGGAAGGGGCCAGTTGTGTTTAAGGTCTTTCTTTTCTCTTGATGTCCATGATGAGCTCTTTACAGCAGGAAGTCTTTCTAAACATTTCTACAACAGTGGCCACACTTTAACCTGATTTGTTGTTCATGGGCACTGTTTCAGTAAATGGGTTAATCAAGCAGTGTTGAGCTCCTTGTTTACAGCAGAAATATGGTTTACTTCATCATCTTCTAGCCCAGAGGCAGCTGCAGAAGATAGCAGAGATCCCTGACAAGCTTCTTAGAGCTTGAACTTCTGCTGCTGGTCACTTGAGTCAAACAAATAACATTTCTAGCAGCTTCCACACAGAAGTGTTTCATTAAGTTGTCAGGCATGAAAATTGTATTGCTGCTATGTACAAATGTTTTTAGAGGAAGTGACAGTTTTTTGATTTATGTGTCTAAGATTCTAGCTGAAGCTGGTGATGATATGTGACACCAAAGAGGAGAAAAGCTTTTTCACTGTGAGAGCTTAAGAAGGAAAAGTACTCTTTGTTGTTTCTCACAATCCAAATTAAGCTTTCTGTTGGGCAATACAAGGAACATTTTAAGACATCATAGAAAGGAATCTCTTTTTCAGAACCAGCCAAATATGACATGTCCTATTTAAGAGGAATATTCCAGTTGTACTTAAAGGTTAGTCTTAGCATTTTTGAACATGCACATGCTTGTTTTGAAAAGACTGGTAGTGAGTGGTTCTGGGATCTACAGGCTCCCCAGAGAAGTTCCTACTTTGAGAAAAGGGGGGTAGAAAAAACAAAACTTTAATTTATGCTAGATATTGTAATGTGTTTTGTGGCATTTCCAGAGCTGAACAGAAGTACTAAGAGGAATAATAAGTAAAGAAAAAGGATAAAATTATTTATGGGAAGGCTTGAGGGATTTTAAAGGATGAATTAGGATATGCACTCACTATTTTAAATTATGAATCTGTTTCATCAACAGCCTTCTGATGTTCTAGATCTTCTTGCTGTGCTGCTCATTTTGTAACTAAACACTTCAAAATCATAAATGTCCTCACTTGTAATTTTGTCCCTCAGGATGCTTAAAATATACCAGGGAGATTTCAGTCTTTTATGACTTCAGTTTCAAATGTGAGCAATCTATAGGGGAAAAGAGGTCTATTTTCCTAGTAGCAGAGAAAGGCAGATCTCTAATGGAAGTAGTGTTGCTTTAGTTCTTCTCTCTGGCTTAGTTCTATGCATTTAAATATGAACTATCAAATACTAAGATATCTTTCTGAAATTTCTTTGTGAAAGCTTTTAAATCACAGAACCTATTTCCCTAAAACTGGTGATGAAGCAACATGTACTAATTGTTGTCAGCATTTCTTAGTTGAAATAAAATCTGACTAACTTGGTCTGGCAAAAAAACAACCCATACCAAACACAAACAAAAACCCCAAACACCACCACCAAACTTCTGCAACCTATTCAATAAGGCTGTACTTTGTTTTAAAAGTCACAGTTTCTTTATACTGCAAAGACTGTGAAACCACAAGAGGCTGATTGGCTCCTGAAGTGAAACTTTTTCTTAGAATCATAGAATCAACAAGGTTGGAAAAGACCTCAGAGATCATCAAGTCCAACCTGTCACCCAAGACCTCATGACTACTGGACCGTGACACCAAGTGCCACGTCCGATCCCTTCTTGAACACCTCCAGGGATGGTGACTCCTTGGGCAGCACGTTCCAATGGCTAACAACTCTCTCTGTGAAGAACTTCCTCCTCACCTCGATCCTAAACCTCCCCTGGTGCAGCTTGAGACTGTGTCCTCTCGTTCTGGTGCTGGTTGCCTGCGAGAAGAGACCAAACCCCTCCTGGCTACAACCACCCTTCAGGTAGTTGTAGAGAGCAAGAAGGTCTCCCCTGAGCCTCCTCTTCTTCCTTAATGCAAGACATATAAGCAAACAGCAGATGTTAAAATTTTCAGGTATTTAAAACATCACAGTTTTCTTCCAGTAACATATGCACACAATTTAAATAGGTATCTCATTTTAAAATCATCAGGAAACATCTGAGAAACATGTTGCTCAGAAAGGAGAAAGATGTTTGCTTAGTACAATCTGAACAATTTATTACTGTATGCCAACAAACTCAGAAGAGTGAGATTGATATCTGAGAGCATTTTAGCAGCAGTATCTGGTCAATACCTAAGTCCAAAACAATCTTATTTTTATCTTCAGAATGAACAGTTTCTTTACATGACCTGTATTAGTTAGGAAATATATACATGTATCCTGACCAGAACATTTGGATTTTAACATCATGAGCAGACCTCTCTCTCGCCTCCAATTCCCCAATCCATCTCCTAACTTAAGCCTGGGCCGACAAGACTAAAATAAATAAATAAATTCCATTAAGAGATCCAGTCTTGTTTGAAACAACTCAAGTGGGAGAGTATCTACCCTGTCCCCTGATACATATTTTTTTCCCCATAAGGTTAATTACCTGTGTCGTTTAAAGTTTGCTGTGAATCAGAGCACAGCTTATCAGAAGAACACAGATCTCAGCTGCTTGTATTTTCTTTGTTGTCTCTTAATGTATTTTTTTCCTCCCTGAGCTGTATTTAAAGAGTGGGCCAGAAGGGCAGAAACAAACACATGCTTATTGCTGTCTTAGAACTTCCCATTTGATCTTTTATTTTCTTTTAGTGGTGTATGGAGCCACTTAAAACTCTTGCCGTTTAGAAGTGTCCCCCATTGATCTTTGGGAACAGCACTAGTCTGGACCTTCAGTTCTCAGCCAGACTTTGGCACCACGCTGATCGCTTCTGTACTGTGTAATGGATTTGTCACAGCGGTATTTATAAAGAACCTTTTCTTCAAAATAAAAAGACATCTTCACCCTGCCTCTCCTCCTCAAAAAGGGGAGTTAAAGGAGAAGGGAGGGCGAAGGGGGTGGAAAAAAAAAAAGGTAGACTGAAAAAGACACAGAGTAGGAAATAAAATAGGAAGGAAATTTGATAAATCAGTTCTTATGCAACAGCTTCACAAAATGGACAAGATAAAATGCACCTGGCAATTCATTTTTCAAAAGTAAAGGCAATGTAAGCAGAAAGCCACTGCTGCCTCCCTAAAAATACTGTTTTACAAAGATGTTGCTTTATCAAGTAGATATATGTGTGTGTATATATATATATGCTGAGAAATTAATTCTTCGTTTTTAAAATGTCACATCACAGTCACAGAAAAATTTCTGTGCAAAGGCTGAGATTCTAGCTTTCATGTAAGAAAAAATAGCTATAAAACCTGTCTCCTTTGCCATCACTCTTAGAAGAACATAGCTGTAATTATCAATAAGCATTCTATAATTAGAATATAAATCAGTGTAAAAAAAAAACAAACAAAAAAAAAACCCACAACCAAACAATTTTTTTCGTTGAATGTTTTTATTTCTGATCTAGTTTGAATGATGGATTAAATTCCATTCTCTCCTTTTTAAATGCCTATGAGCAAAAACATTGACTTCAATGCCTAAAATCCTTATTTCCTGCATCAATTTACTTCATGGAATCACTAAGGTTGGAAAAGACCTCAAAGATCATCAAGTCCAACCTATCACCCAAGACCTCATGACTACTAAACCATGGCACCAAGTGCCACATCCAATCCCCTCTTCAACACCTCCAGGGATGGTGACTCCACCACCTCCATGGGCAGCACATTCCAAAGGCCAATCACTCTGTGAAGAACTTCTTCCTAACATCCAGCCTAAACCTCCCCTGGCACAGCTTGAAACTGTGTCCTCTTGTCCTGGTGCTGGTTGCCTGGGAGAAGGGACCGACCCCCACCTGGCTATTTCTTGTTATTGAACTATTGGTACAGTCCAAACTCTCATACACACATTTTTTAATCCAGAGGGACAAAAAAATGGATAAAACCTTTGTAAATTCTTTGGGCTATACATTTTTTTTTCCTCAATGCATTAAAAATATCAGTAGTTAATAAAAAAAATAAAGCACACAGCCTCTTGCTGATGAAAGATTTCAAGTCAAGTAACACTGTAAGAGCTCAGTCAGGCTAATTGTAATATAATAAATGCCTGGATTTAATCTTGCAAGACTCCATGTTCAGTGGACCTGTGGTGTTCTGTTTTGCTCCTTGCAAAACCATTACATGATTAACTGGTTCTGCTTTGTGACACAAGTCTCCACATTTATCTCAGAAATAACAGATTTGGAATGGTGCATCTGGAAGAGCAAAAGATAAATTGAGAGTGTTGGGGGGGTGACTGAATCATCTTTGAGCTGTAGTCAAGCAAAAGTGTTGGAGGAAACCAAACTGTTATTCCTGCCATGCAGGTGCGTGTTCCTCTAGGCCTGTGCGTATCTTACTTGTAGTACTGGAACTGCTGTTATCATGACCTGAATAAATATCCAGGTAAACAACTTGAGCTGTGTTTATCAGGTCTACTACTCAAATGTTTGCATGCAATTTCTGAGGTTCCTCACTTGTAAAACATTTATGGTGTGTAGAGTCCCAGGGAGGAGGTGTGTTCTTGCTTTCTTCGCCTTACGTAAGGGTCTTGAAGTTTAACAGTGCGCATTTTGATGGGTTTTATATTCTTTGCATCCTCGTGCACATTGTATTTTGGTTCTCTGGAGATGTTTTCAGATACAACCTTCCTTACAGAGCAGACTGATCTTTCCAGTTGCTGCCACTCCATGGATTTTTCAGAACAGGAAGAAACCCAATGCAATAAATACGGATATTATACCAAGATGCCTTTGAGGTTTCTTGTTCAGATAATTCACTCTGCTAGTATCTGACACAGGATGAGCTTTCAAAGGCACTGCACTTTTGAACTATTAATCATTTCAATACTCTGTAAACTACTTTCTACTCTATGGAAGAAATTTTACTTCTTAGACACTCTATCTCCCAAGCAATCCAAAATGATAAATGCTGTGTGCTACTGATGAGCACTGCAGCACAGAAGACCTACTATCTCAGTGTGATCCAGGTAGCAGAGAATTTGTGAAAAAATAATAATGTATTCTTAGTTCTGATAATTTTATGATTTTTGCATAAACAGTCATAAAATATTCTTATGGACTTGCAATTACAAATACAGGTGTGTATATTTTAGTGATTGAAATCAAGCTTCTTTAAAAGTGCAGCCCTTGTACCTCTGCATCAGCCTCGTTTGGTGAAAGAGTAACTGATTACAGCTGATTGATAGTCCTATGTTATGTTTACCTAAAAAGAAATGGTTTTATTGCGTTATGAAAAACTTGTAAGCAGCATTACTTAGTGATTTTTACTATTATTATTATTATTAATTTTTATTTTCTTTTCTTACTTCTGTACTTTGGAGGAAAGCTCTTGTGCTAATGGCTAGGTGTGGTATCTCCTTTAAACAAAGTGAACTATATCATTGCCACTGGTGTGAAAACCAGCAGATCTAAGGTGCAGAAGTTGATTTTGGTTGTTTTAATTATTTTTTTTTCTGTGACTGTTTAGGTTATCTAAACAAGTGGTGTGTCCAACTATACTGAATTTTGATATTAGAATAGAATACAATTAACCAGGTTGGAAGAGACCTTTGAGATCATCGAGTCCAACCTATCATCCAACACTATCTAATCAACTAAACCATGGCACCAAGCACCCCATCCAGTCTCTTCCTAAACACCTCCTGTGATGGTGACTCCATCATCTCCCTGGGCAGCCCATTCCAATGGCAAATCACTTTTTCTATGAAGAACTTCTTCCTAACACCCAGCCTAACCCTCCCCTGGCACAGCTTGAGACTGTGTCCTCTTGTTCTGGTGCTGGTTGCCTGGGAGAAGACACCAGCCCCCACCTGGCTAAAATGTGTAGTGTTGCACTACATCAGTGGCAGCAGGACCAGCACACACAGACCAGGAATCTGACTATGAATATATAGAAAAAAACATAGGGGAAATACATTTTTCTAGCTCAGGAGAGATTGGGACCTAGACAAAATGAAATGACTAGGAAGGGTACTAAGTTCCTTTCCTTCCACAATCTAGGCCACGTTTTTTTTCTGTCCTTGGAGCCATTAATGATCCCAGTCAATAGTAAGCTGATGGTTTTAGAACTTTAATGTGTTCTCAAGGAAAAAATAATTACTCCTTAATGTATCTGGAAATACCAGAGTATATTGAATTTTTCACTAAATTGTGGACATTGTTTTGTCAGGGCATTTTGCTTGGAAACAGAGTAATAAGGTTTATGTCAACTCCAGGAAGCATTTTGAAATTGAATTTCACTATAAATCCTAAATGATTCAACTTAGCAGTCCAGAGGCACTACAACAAACTTCTTCAAAGTGACTGCAATGCTTTTACAAATGTGTAACTCCATTATACGAAGGTCTGAGGATATGCTGAAGTTGTGCACAGACCTAGAGCCATGTCCCAGTCAGTAGAGTACAGTAACCTGCAAACAGGTTGTATGTGTTTGCCCAATACTAAATTTAACCTCATAATAACTGCAGCCTTTAACTGGTCAGTTATAGGTCTATGGTAGAAGTTACCGTACTAGTTCTGGATTAGAGAGCCAAGCAGTGCTGCCAGGGTAACTGGTGCCAGCTTGTCTTCATGCAACCTTACATATACAGATATGTTTCATGACATCCTCCATGAAAAACAGAGAGGTTTGCTTTCATGAACCCCTTTTATTTAGTGGGATTTTTCAGGCTGAAGTAAAAAAAAAAAAAACGGTTGAAAGAATTTCACTTTCTTTGAAAAACAGTTAAGAGTTAAAAATGCTGAACAGGTGAGACATATGGGTTTCAGTGGCTGCTTTCTTTTGTGCACTTATGTCTTTTTTGGATGCATTTTACAGATGCTATGTTAATATCTAAACCACCACCACTCATTAAAAAAAAAATAGTCTTACAAACTCGAAAGAATGGAAGAAGTAAGTACAGATGAGAAAGAAACAAGCACAAGGTGCTGCCTGTGTTGCCTCAGTGCATTAAAACCCATGTCATACAGCTTTTACTGCATGTGTTCAGTCTAGATCTGCTCCTATGCCATAGCTTTCCCAGCTGTGGAACCATCAGATGCAGGCTTTGAGTAATAGCATAGATATTAAACAAGCAGGGTAGAGGTCACTGGGTTAATTATTTATTCCATATCCCTCTGGCAGAGGAAAGCAGCATAAACAACTTTTACTCATCTAAATGAGGCTGCTACTTGTACATAAACTGATACAGCCTCTGCCACTGATAGGGCTGAGTGGGCTATAGTATCACATGAAAACTGAAAGCTGTTACAGTGAAAAGAAATTGCATGAATCTCATTATCATGAATATAGCACTACAGCAGCACTTAACGACACTCATATTTTCTGATGGGAAGATGAACATTTTATCTTGTCTGGTTTTAAGTCAGTTTCTTTTTTCTCCAAACTACTTAGAAAAGTGCATTTACACCCCTGCCCCCCAAGGGTAAAAAGTAAGAGGGCATTCTATTCAAACCAGGCATAAAAAGTAATGAGAATCTGAAAGGACATTTTAGCTTTTTATTGGAACTAGCAGCAGCCTGGAAACAGCAGCTGATTTAACATGGCCAAAAGTCAGAGCTTACTATGGCTGCCTTTCAGTAGTATGGTTTTCCTTCTTCAAGTGAAATCACAGTAAAACTCTAGTCTAGGCATAGGTGCTATAACTTGCATTATAACAGAAGTGAAGGTGTCCAGGTGTTTTTATTTCAGTATTTTAAAAAGTCATCATCTACTTCAGTTGCACTGAAATATGGGGCTCATGTGGGTAGATTTGTGTTGCAGTGTTTTGACTAAATTAGCAGGAAGTTCCTGATAAGCTAAGTAATAAAATCCACTCCCCCAGATTGATTTATTTACTTATCTTCCTGTGGATGACAGACAGTAGGGCCAACACCTTGAAAGCAGGGCAGAACTTGCACTGAGACCTGCGCAGCTGGGAACCAGCAGCAGACTGGATGCAGTAGTTGATTTAGCATGGCCAACAATCCAGCCCTGTCCCAGATGGTCTCATGGATGGAAGCTTACCCAATTCCCACCTGATACCTACTACCTTCAGGTGGTGTCAACACTGAAAGCAGCCTTCTGAAAAAGGATAAGTAGTCTCAGTAGGTGTGAGCCTAGCTGAAAAACATATGGGCAGTCAAGGTAGCCAAGGAGCTTTGTAGCCTGCTGGTTTTCACATGGTGTTGGTGACTCAAAGGGATGTGCAACAGCTGTTGAGGCTCATCCTTCTGTGTGTCCCCACCAGCCAGCATCAAATTGCATCCAAATATTGACTGCAATCCTGAGAAGGAAAAGGCATAACAAGTATCCGCCTGAGGCCCAGGTTTTTGGTATGGGAAAACATGATCTGAACACATAATAAAACTCAGAAGATATTGTTTGAACAAGTAGAGCAAGCAGCATGCTTTCCCGTGAAGATATTTGGAATGATTGAAGGAGCATTAAGAGGAAAATAGGAGGAGAAAAGTAATTTAGATTGCTAGAAAGGAGAAGCATAGGGAGTGCTGAGTAGTAGGGGAGAGAAGGGAGAAGAAGCTACTAAGCAGTAGAATTTAGAGGTAGGTATCATCTGAGTCACATCTTTTCCTATTTTTGCTCTGGAATATCCATAGTTTGTTGCCATGGTGTGTTTATGAATCCTTTGCTATTCTTTGAGATGTGAGCTCTAGATATAAGAGCATAATGGCATTTTTCAAGAGGCTCCCATCATGCAGTTACTGGCAAGGGTCATTTGGAGGACAAGGAGGATTGGCATGCAAGGGCAAAAGCTGAGCCTTTCCTTTAGTCCTGTAGGAAAATATTAAAACTTTCTAGTTGCATTTTACAACTTCCAGGTTTCTTGTATCAAAACTGGTACCCACAGGAAATCTTTCCCATGTGAGCTGCATCAGAGCAGATTTCAGTCTTTCAAAGAGGGATGACTCAGTTTCTTTCTTTCAAAATAACCTCTAGTGTTCGAGAGCTTTAAATATAGCAGAAGGTTTATTCAAAGTTTTCTATGTGTAATGCAGTGCTAGAGAAAAAGAAAGGCTTAAACCCTACTTTTTTGTATGACTGATTGTTAATGGCTCCAGCTGAAATAAAATAATAAATACACATACTAATTTAGCAGTTTAATGTACTCTTGTGTTCACACTCAATTTTCAACACGCATTGCATTAGAGCAGAAAGGTCTAAAGCTGTACTTAGCACAACCCATTGTTGGTGACAACAATGAAATGAAAATCTTCAGTAGGGTTATTATGTACTTTGGAAGTTAATAATTACTCAGTACTTATTCTACAAAGATAAAGATATCTTTTATTATTTTTTTTTCATTCTTTTTTATTGGGTTTTTCTTCCACTACTAGTTTCTACAATCCTTTCTCTACACCCACTTGGAACACATTTAGGAACATAATGCTTGGCATTTTCAATACTGTCAGGCAGGTAGGCATACAAAATGGAGAGCTATAGCATGAGTAATTTATACCCACAAGTAAATTTGGGTCCTAATATTGTATTTGTGAACTTATAAGCTGTTTTCTTTTAGAAATAAGGTTGACTTTCATTGAATAAATTTGTAATTGTGCCCCCAGTCTTGTATAACTTGTTGTTCTACTCTGGAAACTCCAAATAAGAACCAAATCCTTTCTGCTGATAAAGTATGTGAAGCTATGTTAGAATGAAACCCTACTGAGACCTAATCCACCCAGGCTCCTTCTGGTGTAGTGCAAAGAACCACAGCATACTCATAGATAAGTAGGATCCTGTTGTGATTTTCTGGGACTCTGAAAATAAACGAGTCCTTACCTTTGAAATTCATATTAGTAGAATGTACAGAGGCAGGGGTTGATTCTGGCTGAGAATATGGCAGATGCTATTCATAATTACAGTCTGTCCCTTTTATCAATGTAGATTCATTGTCTGTGAAACAAGAAAGCTTAACTAATGCTCTTAATATCTTTGAGGTATTATTCTCTAATGAAATGTGCTTAACCACAAACACTTTCTAATTATTATATTAATTTTTTTATATTGGTATCTAATTCTTTTGTAATTGCTGCAATGATTTGTTGCTAGTACTGTGTCAGCTCCAAGAAAACTAGTTCTCTGGAATTCTGATAAAGCCACAACTTGGTATCCCCAAGTAAAGTAGGAGAGCACGAAAGGAGCTAAACCTTCGACAAGTTGAGGGTCACATTTCTGTTAGGTAGGAGAGAAGTAAGCATCAGTAGATAAACATCTTATTTTCACAATCCTATTCATCAATAGTAGGAAAAAATTATCTTTAAGGGGGAAAAAAAAATCAGAAAAATATCTGAGAAGTGAAAGAGTAATTGGCCATTGGAATGTGCTGCCCAGGGAGGTGGTGGAGTCCCTGTCCCTGGAGGTGCTCAAAAAGGATTGGACGTGGCGCTTGAAGCCATGGCTTAGTTGTCATGAGGTGTTAGGTATTAGGTAACAGGTTGGACTTGATGATCTCTGAGGTCTTTTCCAACCTGGTTGAGTCTGTGATTCTGTGAAATGCCTTAGTTTTTGCAGGGTTTTATGGGGGTGGGGTGTGTGGTGTTGCTTTGCTGTTGGTTTGTTTTGGGTTTGTGGGGTTTTTGTGGTTTTGTTTTGGGGGGTGTGGTGCTTTGTTGGTTTTGTTGTGTTTTGTTTTCAATCACATAGATATCTAAAGGAAGCTGAGTTCTCATCACATTGTGAATCTGTTTGGTACCCCACCAGTTTTATTGCTAATTCTTTAATAAGATTTGTTTCATTTTCTTGAAGTAATTTTTGTATGTGAGGAAAGTCAGGGAAAAGGTCTTTGCCTTTGTAATACATACCACTCATCATCTGTGCAGGCACAGCCTAAACTGTCACAATCTGCAACCCAGATTTCTCAGTTGAGAGCTTTTTTGACATGCTTACTGGTGTTTGCCATGAATCATGGATGAGAAATCATAGAACCCCACCTACTAACAAATTTTGTGCATATTTGTCTTATATTTTCCTGGGTTTAGATTTGTTCTCAGGTCTGAAATATTTTATGTCAGAGATAATCCAAAGATGCCACATTTCAGAAAGCAAGTCCAGCAGAAAAGCAAATTTAACAATAAGGAGAAAGGGGGGGAAAAAACCCACAAACCAACATTTATTATCTTTCAGTACAAAAATACCTTGTTCTGTGATGCAATCCATCCTCTCCACTGAATGGAAACAGGACTCACACTAAATTCAGAACTGCACTTAGGTAATTGGTGCAAACTTGACTTGTAAAAGAAAAAAAAAAAAAGGTGCATACTGACAGAATGTAAATCAACCTTAAATTGTCATTCTCTGTATTTCAAGTGCTTCCAGCGTTAATGTTCTCTAGTACAGATTATACATTTCTCTTGCATGCAAAAAGTCCAAAATTCTGCCTCCTTTGTGTTATTTGTAATGCCTTGGGTTTATGTAACTTACACTTGTGATATCTCATTAAAGCTGCATGAGTTTAAGTTAGAGAAGATCCAGCCTGCTTTCCTTAGTATTTTCTGAGCTGGTTCTTGACAGAATGGAGCTGGATGTGGCACTTGAAGACATGGTTTAGTTGTCAGGAGGTGTTAGGTATTAGGTTATAAGTTGGACTTGATGAGGTCTTTTCCAACCTGGTTGATTCTGTGATTCTGTTAGCTCTAGTCTCTGCATTTCATTGGACTAGTTAACCAGGAGTGATTGTCTGAGTCTTCTTTCAATGATGATGCATTTATCCAGGGACAGTTGACTGAACCTCTCTCCCTGCGCTTTTATGAAATGGTGGTGAGTCTTTACTGACTTCTCTCTTGGAGTGTGGAATAGTTAGTGGCTTATATGGATTAAACTATGGTTTAGTGCTTTGAAAATTTAAGGCAGTTTGTAAGTGTTAGTGGAAGAGCTCTACTGGAGCCTTTAAGAGCAGAGCATGACTGCACAGGGAACAAACTAACCCATCTTGCCCTCTGTTGCTAAATTGGATAGGAGTTTTCTGGTGTGTATTGGACCATATGGAAAAGGTTTATATCACCACATACACATATAGACATCTGACTGTGTTTGTGTGTGTCAGTGTATTTATACATTTAACAACACTTTTATCTGTGATGGCATGCAGTGTGTCCTGCCAATTAATATTCCAAGTCATTTATCCACTTAAGTTGCCCTCCTGGCTTTATTGAAAACTGGTAAGAGTTGGGAAGCCAATTCCATAGAATCTCACTGAATTTCTGAATGAAGCTCTTGCTGATTTCTGGGTTAAATCTCCACCCATCCCAGAGATGAGAATATATGGCCTAATAGAAAAATCGGAGGGAGTGTGCATTTCTGAGAGACAATGTTCAGCAAAGCTACTATTGAATGATAAATTCACTACTAGGAGGCAACATTTATCAAATGGCTAATATGGAAAGACAAAAAGATCAGAGTTACAATAAAAACTAAAGAGCAGGTAAAACTAAGTTCTTAAGGAGCAGGTAAACACTCTGATCATGAAGGGCATGACTTGGCATTAAGTATTTTTCTGAAATACTCTCACCTGAGTGAAGAATCACAGCAATGATGGCAATCTTCATGCTTAAACACTGTCTCTGTTCGTATTATTGCGTTAAGCTGTTTACTAGAAAGACAAATGCAAGCATTTGTCTGTTTAGTATGGTAGGTAGTAAATGTATGTGGCTGCTTGTGCAACTGAATGGAAATTGGTACAGGGAAAGGGCACATATTGAGGAAAAAAGAGCTTGCAATACCTGCATGCACTTCAGTAACTAGGAGATCAAGAGTGGCATTTAAAATATCACAGTCAAAGCAGAGAGAATACTTAGTGAAAGCTGGGTTACCGAGCTGAATGCAAAGGTTTCTCTTCAACTCGACCAGAGCAGGAGACCTGTCAAGCGGTGAAGCTATTGTTCCAGTGGTAGCATGAATATGTTACAAAAAAAACACATTGACAGATTTCACAAGTAGCGTTGAATTGCTATCTCTTGGTTGTCTGTGTTGGGGTATGTAACATGAGTGACATGTGTGAAGGTTCCCTTTTTTCAAGTGACCAATGTTTAGTGAGAAGCTAGGAGCAGTATTTCCTAAAAC
Organism: Picus viridis; assembly: GCA_033816785.1. NCBI lineage: Eukaryota > Metazoa > Chordata > Aves > Piciformes > Picidae > Picus > Picus viridis. Next base: position 11,192,410 of record CM066581.1, on the reverse strand, counting down.
ATCCATTTCTTTCAGTTGCTAACCTAAAAAGACAATGAAACAATTTCAGTGCAATTTTGTGAGAACAAAATACAGCCAGAATAAGAAATGGTAGGTTGAAATTTGTCCTAGTATTTTGAAACAGATTAATTATCAAAACCACTGGAAAAGAACAGACAGCTGGTGGAATGGGTGCTGAATTTGAAGCATAATGTTGCTGTTAGAATGATATTTAATTGCTACAATTGTGATAGAGAATGTACTGAAGTTTCATTCTCAACAGAATAATATTTTCTTGCAATCTGCAAGGTGTTTTGTGATACCCATGAAACTCTCAGCCATAAAAGCTTTGAACAGTAGCTGTTGACTTTTACCAGTGAGGGCCTTTGAGTTTGACAAGTGTTGAACACCCACAGACCCATTGTAGAGACCTCAAGTCAGTAATACTCAAAGCTTTTGTAAACATTTTGCTTAAGTAGAGACATGATCAAAGCCCTCACGAAATGTGTGTTTTCCATAGACCAAATTTCAGCTCTCATTATGGATCTGCAAAGTTCTGTGATTTAAGCCTGTAAATAACCACAGGAGGCTTCTGCCGTTGATTTGAGTGGTCTTTGGATAAGGCTCTATGTGCATCAACACATTCCATGCAGCATATAAAATTCATTTTAGCATAAAGTGTATGCATAAATTCAACTGGAAAACAGCCTGGTAACTGGCTGCTTGTTTATTTTTATCTTCTGTTCCTCTCACCCATATCTGTGGTCTCTGTCTCTGGTTTTCACATTTTTTTCCTAGGGATTTTCTTTCTTCTGTAATGTATAATAGTTGAGGTTTTGTTGTTGTTGCTGCTCATTTTAACATCCTTCTTAATCTATTCCCTCCTCACTTTTCCCTTATCTTCTAATAAACAGTTCCTTCCTACTTCTCTCTCATGTCTGTCTAACCCAGCATGATAACTCTTCCTTGTCTTTCCATCTCATACATCACATTCCACCCGTTTCCCATGCATCTGCAGCTCCAGATCCCTATCATCTTCTTACAAAAGTTCTGTTCTTATATGTATCTGCTTCCAAGTTTCTCTCACTTTTCCACCTCAGAATAAACATAATTTAATATTTATTTCCCTTGTTATATTCATGCAAATATTACACAGAGCTTAATATGAATCAGGATTCTACAACTGAAGGGAGATTGTAGACACGTGGGGGCTGGTCTCTTCTCCCAGGCAACCAGCACCAGAACAAGAGGACACAGTCTCAAGGTGCACCAGGGGAGGTTTAGGCTGGATGTTAGGAAGAAGTTCTTCATAGAAAGAGAGATTGGCCACTGGAATGTGCTGCCCAGGGAGGTGGTGGAGTCACCATCACAGGAGGTGTTTAGGAAGAGACTGGATGGGGTGCTTGGTGCCATGGTTTAGTTGATTAGATAGTGTTGGATGATAGGTTGGACTTGATCTCAAAGGTCTCTTCCAACCTGGTTAATTCTAATTGATTCTAATTCTATAGCTTTGTCCAGGGAAAAAATTGATGTTGTCTTAAAGAAACGGTGTATTACTGTTTCTTGCTTGCATGCTGGGTAAATGTTAACATCTATCTAATACTTGTAAAAGTCAGTAGTAATCACAGAAAATGTTTTACCATTTTCAAAACTGTTCTCTTAAACAAATTTATTACAGGTAAGACCCAGAAACACCCAGTGATATACTGCAAAGCTCCAGAATGTCAGCACTTTCAAAACAATTTGGTTAAGCAGACTTGATTAGGGACTGAGGCCCAGTTTCTCAAAGGTGATTAAGTCCACAAGTCCCACTGAAATCAATTTACCTATAGATGAATTTTAAATGGCTACAGAGATGTATTTTGATATCAAATTCATTGTATGTATTTACTCACCACTGTAGAGCAAGGTTAAACTCTTTACCATAAACTATTCAAATTTTTCTTAAAAGATGATGTCAGCACTATAATTTTCATAGTAGATTTCTGTTATTTGATTAAGTGATCAGATATTAACACAACCAGAGTTATAGTTACTTGGCTCTCTCCAGAACTTGTCATGCTCTCAAGCAGTAGCCCCAGCCAGAACCATGCAGTAATTTAGCTGAGAAAAAAATCACATCCGTAACAAAACTTTAAACCAGAACTCTTTTTGGAAGTACTCCTCACTTCCTAAATAAATCTGATAACTTACATTTTTCTAAATGTACTTGTTAACTAGAACTTCTGGTATTTGCTGGTAAAAATCTCAACAGAAACCACCTATCTTGTATTCTTGTTTACCTTCTCTCGGGGCAATCCACACCTTGTATGTTGACGACCTCACAGGAAAAGTGAAGAGGCTGCATGTGAACCACAGCACGCAGACACAATGAATTTTGCTTCTTTTCTCTCCATTTCAACCTTAGAAGAATTGTAGAATAAGACCAGAAAAGAAAGAAAGCCTCTCTCCACTGCAAGAGTTCAATTTTTTATGTCTACTTAGTTTTCTGTCTTTTAAGCCAGTATTTATTAATGCAAAGTCCTTTGCTACAATATCAAGGTGTTTTCTTTTTCTTAGAAGAAGACTTTGGTGAGGCATTCACTGTTCTTGTGGAACAGTGACTTCATGTGCTCCAAGAAGTTTTTGGAGCAGAACTTCCCTTTACCAAAAAAAAAAAACCAGCCCACATATCAACTCTTTCCATGTGTACTCCATGTATCCAAGTAAGTTCCCAAAAGCAATCCATACTCGGATATGTGCTGTTCAGGATATACACATAGAAATTGATTAAGAAGTAGGATAACAATGTTGCTGATGATACCAAGGTTCTTTGAGGCAATAGATGCAGGCACCAGCTCTAAAGAGCTGCAGGATTTTGGAATCACAGAATCACTTCAGCTGGAGAAGATCTCTAAGATCATCAAGTCCAACCTAAGATCACCAAGCCCATTAAACCGTGTCTCAGTGTGCCATGTGCACATTTGTTAAACACCTACCAGAATGGTGACTCCACCACCTCCCTGGGCAGCCTATTCCAATGCCTGACCACTCTTGCAGGGAAGAAATTTTTCCTAATATCCTGCCTAAACCTCCCCTGGTACAGTCTCAGGCCATTTCCTCTTGTTCTATCACCTGGTACTAGGAAGAAGAGACCCCCACCTCATTACAGCCTCCTTTCAGGTAGTTATAGAGAGCAATGAAGTCTCTCCTCAGCCTTTTTGTTCTGCAGACAAAACAATCCCAGTTCCCTCAGCCACTCCTTGCAAGACCTGTGCTCCAAACCAGAGAAGGATTTGTGGGTTAAGATGTTAAGTGGAGTTAAAGTGTTTCAGTATCCTCACTGCTTTTTGGGGGATGGAATCTGATCTGGGAAAAAATATCAGGTGCAGTAAACAGCTCTAAAACCATTAAATGATGGACATGGGGAAAATAATGTCAGCTTTACATAAAAGCAATGAGCTTTGAGGAAAGCAAAATCACCCAGGACCAATGCCAAGACAAGACATGTGAGGCATGTGACATCCTGTCTTTCTATGCTTATATCCATGGACCTCTGAAGTGTAGTCTTTATGAAGTGACTAGTTTTATCCTGTCCTAAAAAAGCATAGAAATAGTTTTTGGATTGTCTGGTTCTATCTCTTGAAGTCTCAGCTTCTCGGTCTACCACCTTTCTGCTACATGTACTCAAGGCTGGTGATTTTTACATGGTAAATACCAATGATCATTCAAAAAACAGCAGCCAGGCAGAGAGGGACCTGGGGGTACTGGTTGATGGGAGGCTGAACATGAGCCTGCAGTATGCCCAGGCAGCCAAGAGGGCCAATGGCATCCTGGCCTGTATCAGGAACAGTGTGGCCAGCAGGAGCAGGGAGGTCATTCTGCCCCTGTGCGCTGCACTGGTTAGGCCACACCTTGAGTCCTGTGTCCAGTTCTGGGCCCCTCAGTTTAGGAAGGATGTTGACTTGCTGGAATGTGTCCAGAGAGGGCGACGAGGTTGGTGAGGGGTTTGGAACACAAGCCCTATGAAAGGAGGTTGAGGGAGCTGGGGTTGCTTAGTCTGGAGAAGAGGAGACTCAGGGGTGACCTTATTGCTCTCTACAACTACCTGAAGGGAGGTTGTGGACAGGTGGAGGTTTGTCTCTTCTCCCAGGCAGCCAGCACCAGAAAAAGAGGACACAGTCACAAGTTGCGCCAGGGAGGTTTAGACTGGATGTTAGGAAGAAGTTCTATACTGAGAGACTGATTGCCCATTGGAATGGGCTGCCTGGGGAGGTGGTGGAGTCACCATCATGGGAGGTGTTCAGGAGGAGACTTGATGGGGTGCTTGGTGCCATGGTCTAGTTGTTTAGGTGGGTTGGATTGGTTGATAGGTTGGACGTGATGATCTTGAAGGTCTCTTCCAACCTGGTTTATTGTATGGTATTGTATTATAACCCAAACCAAAGCAAATAAGTAAAGTCAAAAAAGATTCCCGAAAACAAATGTGTAAATGCTTAATTCTTCTTTATAACAAACTGAAACAAAAAGGGGGAATCACAGGAAAAAGATACTTGAGTCATGACCACAAACTTAATGTTCTGGATGATTAATATCTTGTAACTTCTTGATAGCTGTTATAAAATATTTAAAGACATTGACTACATATAAAGGAGTTGAAAGGCTACATAGACTTTTTTGAAGTTTAATAGTCTGTAGTAAAAAGGCTTCCATTTGCTGGTTGCTTGGGAACTGACATCAATATAAAAACTGCACAAGAGCAAAGTAGGATTTAGGAGGATTCTGGGTACTTTTCCACTGGTATTCTTAGCAGCAAAGAATCCACGAGGAAAATAAACTTCAGGCCATCCATTTAACTGTGAATTTAAATACGTTAAGAGATTTCACTGAGAAGCTTAAAAGAAGAAAATGTATTAAATGCTTTATGATCTGTTTTCTTAATCTATATTGTCTTTATTCTTAAAAACATTCTTTTGAATCACAAAGAGAAAAAAGTTTGACTGCACATTTTTCAACTCTCTTTTCTTCTTTGACGCAAAATCCAGCACAGTGACTATTCCCCTCTAAAAAACATGTTCTGGGGCTGTGTTAGTGGCTTTACAATGCTTTGGGTGTTGCCTTGCACTTCTGACTTATCCTTGCCTGCTTGCAGGAGGAAGAAGGATCTGTCGCTGCTGAGAGCTTTCCCTCCAAAGCATAGCAGTGGGCACTGCACGTGCATTTAGCAGCAAGAAGCCTTCTTACAAGGGTCCCACAGACACTATCTAGACTGCAAGCTTACTTTCTTTCTTCTACTCTTATCAGTCAGCTACCTCCCCAAACAATGGACAGAGAGGCATCTGGAATGAAAGAAAGAAAGAAATATTAAAATCATGAAGTTTAGTATTAAACAAGGCTTACTGAGGCTTGGAGTTACACTATGGGAAACCATTTCAAAGAGACTGATTCAACTCCCTAAATACAGCCACTGAAAAGCTTAATCATCCAGCTTAAGCTAATCACCTTATGTTTTCAGTTACCTGGCTCATTGAATAATTTGGTTGAATATCCCCCAGCTTTCATCATGAATTCAAGAGCTAACAAACTAGGGAGAAAGAGAGCTGTTGATAAGTGTGGTAGATAAGGCTGTATTTTAAGCTGTGCTTCTCTTTGAAGCTGTTTTCCAGTAGTCCTGTCATCATTTAACTGCAGCTGGCAACTAAGCACCAGACAGTCATTCGCTCATAGCCTTCCCAATGAGAATCAGGGGAAAAAAGTAAAGCTTCTGGGATGAGGAAAAGACGGTTAAATAGGACAGAAAACAAGAAAATAATAATGATGGTAATATTAAGATAAAATAATAATAATAGTAGAGTCAGAATACACAAAACAAGTGTCACATAATGCAGTCGTTCACCACTCATTGACTGGTACCCAGCCAGTTCCTGAGCAATGGCCCCTGGCCAACTTTCTGCCCATGGTGTCACATAGTAGGGGAAAATCTGTTGGTGAGTTTGGGTTGGTTTTCCTGACTGTGTCTTCTCTCAACTCCTTGTCTCTCTCCAGCCTTCTGGCTAGCAGGGCATGAAAAGGAGAAAAGTCATTGTCTTAGCGTAAGCAATGCTCTGGGGAGCTACATAGTGTGAAATATTGAATGCAATGCTCTGGGGAGCTACATAGTGGGAAATGTTGAATAATAATAATTAAAAAGAAAAAAAGAAACAAGTGGAGATAAATATTTCCTTTAAAAGAAAAAAATCCTTCACCCTTATTCCATTTTGTGACATCTTCTAGATAACTGTTCGTCTTAAACTGAAAACAAAATGCTTTTGAAGTATGTTCTTGTGAATATCCCAGAGTGGATAACCTCAGACTAAAGCAGGTTTCCATCATTATAGTTACTCTGAAATTGCTGAGATATTAATTTTTGGTGAACCAAGTACCCTTAGGTACTTGCCTGAGGAGCACACGTGAAGGTACAACATGATTCCAACTATAGTAAATAAAATTTTCCTTGAACAAAACATTTTTTTTTCCCACTCTAGAGAAATTTTTGCATCCTTTTGGTATGCATTAGAAATGATAGGCTCACAATGCTTAGCTGATGTTTTTACTGAAATCTAGATTGCTAATTAAAACATGGCCTAGAATAATTGTCTTTCATGCTCCTAAATCTTATGTCGTTGGTTGCTTGAATTTCAAAGAGTACAATACAGATAAGTAGTTAATTTAATTTTTCCAGCTGATTACTATGCTTGTTACTTGAATAAGCTGCAAAATAACATCAGTTTGGGGGGATTTTTTGAGGAATGAGCTCAAAGTTTATGAAATACTTAATAATATAATTTATGCAGGTGGATTTCCTTCATTCATACATTTAAATCATAGAATCAACAAGGTTGGAAAAGACCTGAGAGATCATCAAGTCCAACTTGTCACCCAACACCTCATGACTACTAGACCATGGCACCAAATGCCACATCCAATCCCCTCTTGAACACCTCCAGGGATGGTGACTCCATCACCTTCCTGGGCAGCACATTCCAATGGCTAACAACTCCTCTGTCAAGAACTTTCTCTTCACCTCGAGTCTAAACTTCCCCTGGTGCAGCTTGAGACTGTGTCCTCTGGTGCTGGTTGCCTGGGAGAAGAGACCAACCCCCTCCTGGCTACAACCTCCCTTCAGGTAGTTGTAGACAGCAATAAGGTCTCCTCTAAGCCTCCTCTTCTCCAGGCTAAACAACCCCAGCTCCCTCAGCCTCTCCTCATAAGGCTTGTGCTCGAGGCTTCTCCCCAGCCTCGTTGCCCTTCTCTGTCTCAATGTTCAATCAGTTTGGAAGCATGATACCTGGATGTAATACATGCTGAACTGTCCTCTAGAAATCTCAAACGGTAATCCTATAGTCTTGCAATTTTCTGTTGTTTGGGGGGAGGGTTAATTACTTTCCTACTTGTCTCTTTGTCATTCTTTTGACATTGTTATAGTTGCACCCGAATCTAAGAGGATTATAAAAGCATCTAAATTCTAGGCAAAAAGGGGTGATGGCCTGTTTCAAAATTTTACAGAAGGAAAGAAAGAACATTTCTGATTTCTATTTCTCTATGAGGTGTGGAAGTTACACATCTTGATCACTCACAAAAGTTAAGAGAGCACTATAGGGAGGTGTGTTTATATTTCATGTGGCATAAACCAATATATAAAATATCAACAAAAAACCTTGAGACCAAGAGGATACCAGAAGCTGGGAAAACCTTTCCTGTAATTCTTCATTCTGCTAGTTTCTCTTTACTGCTTCATTCCTATCCTCAATCAAGAAGCATCAGGCTGAATGCTTTATTCTATTTCTTTGAAACATAAGCATGTTTCTAAATGACTAAATTCAGCAGATTTCCATGACACTTCAGATCTTTCTTTTTTCTTTTTTTGCTTGAACATATTTATGAGCTTTGCTAAACTAGGAAAAAAAATTATGCATAAGATTGTTCTCCCTATATTTGATAATTAAGATAGAAAAGGTCATATTGCTAACATATAATTACAGAAATGATCAGTTAAACAGGTAAATTCTTTGATCAATAAGGCTCCTTATCATTTTGCAGCCTCTTATAGCCACGTGCTCATTAAGGAAGTCATGAATTCAAGTCTTTTATGAGAGCTTTATTGGTACAAAGTATTTATTTCAAGCACTAGTATCTCCAATTATCATTCTGATGCAGTTCAGCAGTGTTGAAAATTAATGCCAATCACCAGATTTCCTTTGAACTTTCAGAAAAGCAGAGCTGGAGCAGAGTGTACTGCTGCCTTCTGAACTTCAGAACAGTTTAGGCATCCTCTTTGCATACTATAAAGCACAAGACTTTGACTCTAGCATGGATAATGGCAGGAAGCTTGAAAATCAATTACCTTTAACTACTGTACAAGGAAATCCTTTTGATTTCTCATCAAAAGCACCTGGGATATACAGTCTTTAACTGCAATTTAAATGATATGCAAATCTTGTTAAAGGTAGCAAAATGAAACTCTATTGCTTCTACCCCTTGTGTATAGTATCTACTTGCTACCTGGCTTGTTGAGCTTGTTGTCTATCTCCAGTACACTCCAGGTTTCACATCTCGCATCAGAGTTGGCTCTTGGGCTACACACGGCTTCGACAGATCTGGTTGGCTGGCTTATGAACTGCACTCACACTCATGGTTCTCAAAGGAAGATGTCATAAACATTTTAAAAAACCCTTTTAGACACTTTCCTGGATTTTAAATACCAGCAGAAACTCGAGAAACCAGGAGAAAACACCAGCCAGTTGTCTTGTGGACACAGCAGTTCCTTCACCTGTAATGCTAGTCAAGACATGTTGCCTGGGAGTCACTGCCTCGCAAGGAAGGGGTGTATTCACAACACCAAGTGCATAGTGATCACTTTGGAGCTATATTCTTTTGTCAGTTCATTCCTGGTTGTTTGGAGGGTTTTATGGTTGGTTGGTTTTATTTTGGTTTGGGTTTTTTTTTGGCAGGGAGGTGGGACAGAGCATACTAGAAGCACCAAGACTGTCTGGTCATAAGTCTGGGCTGTGGAAGAACTGACAGGCTGTGCCACAGGCAGAAATACCATAAGCAACAAATTGATGATTGGTGCAGAAATAAGCTGGTCAGTGATTACTCAGTTCCTTCTTTGTTTGTCTGTTTGTTTGGTTTTTTTTTTTTTCTCCAAATGATTGAAGAGCACATTGAGTCCCTGTCTGATCTGGGTGTTCCTCCAAGGCATGTCAAGGCTGGGAGCATTCTTATTTTTATGTCTCTTGAACTCTATGCATCTGTAAGACAAATGAAAAAGTTCCTGGTGCTAAAACTCCTCGAAGCAGCAAGGGAAACCAGAGCCATTGGAGACAGAATTTAAAGTGCAGATTTCCCATGCCCAGCTCCTAACGCCATGTTTTAGCTGGGATGTGTCCATGCCTGGCTCTCATCTTCAAAGGAAAACCATGTGAAATGTTCTATCAAATCAGAAAAAAAACCAAAAACATTTATGGCTGGCTTAAAAAGGTGTTTAAAGAGCAGTTGTATAAAATCAGCAATAAACTTATTGCATAAACTTCCACTGGTCAAGTATAACCTTAGGGCAATTCATCTTACCTTTACCAAACCAGTACTCCTCATCCCTACTCCAGACAGGACAGTAGGATTTCATTTTAAAAGACTTGATTTGTTAATTGTTAAGTTTTGGTGCTTTTGGGGTGGTTTTTTGTTTGTTTTGTTTGCAATTATGTAAAGAGGCTTTAAACTGTTAGTGTATCTAATGGAATAATCTAAGCTCCATTTCTCTGCAAATCAAAGTTTAACCTTTTTTAATGCTCTGCATCTTATTTCTTAGAGTATATCTGGGCTACTAGAGAAAATTGTAGTGCTGACAGTAAGGACTGAAACAGAAAGATGAATATTTTTGTGTACTTAATCCAAACATGTCACTTGTTCAATAATTTAGAAGTACAGTTTATGTAGAGAAAAACAAACAACACACCAACATTATTTATCTTTCTGTATGAGTTTTTTACAGCCATGATCCCTATAGAAAGTGGCTGAGCTCCAGAAATCAATATTTATTTTCAGCATATTTAAGCTTCTTATATAGCTAGAACATTAAGTTTACAGAGCTATGCAAAATATCTGTTTTTAAGACTATGACAAGTGTTCAGTGTGATATATTTGTGGTGTTTATGTTACCCCCTGAGGAATATAGTGCATAAAACCAGCTGTGAGTGAGGGGTGAATCTAACACTTTCTAGAAAGACACCCTGTTCTCTAGTGTTCTGACACAGTAAATATCAGCAAATTGTCCATCACCAAAATTTCAACCATCTTCTGAAAGGGTTCATTGAAATCTCAGATTTCTTATCTAAGTTTTGAACTACAATAGAATAGAGTAGAATTAATCAGGTTGGAAAAGAACTTCGAGATCATCGAGTCCAACCTATCATCCAACAGCATCTTATCAATTAACCCATGGCACCAAGCACCCCATCCAGTCTCTTCCTAAACACCTTCACTGATGGTGACTCCACCACCTCCCTGGGTAGCCCATTCCAATGGCCAATCACTTTTTCACTGTCTGAAGTTACAGAACTAGAAGGGGATAGAAATAACAGAGGAGAATGTGAATGATTATGAGTCTGATCACTTGCAACAGCCATTTTTTAAACTGTATTTGGTCTTGTTAAGTTCTGCTCATAGTTAGCTTTAACTACAAGTAAGTTCACCAAAATTGGTTTCTTTTTAAGATGGCTGAAAACTGAAGCTCCAAATCAACAATAAAAACTGCTCTGGGGTACAGTATTCTTTAAGAGCTGAAGCTGGTGATGTAGTTTTATGTGTGGAAGTTGTATTTTCAGAATAAAGGCTAACATTCAGATAAGTGTAATTCCACTTAAAGTAGGACCTGGTAGGCAAGCTCTCATCATAAATTTCCCCTGTTATTGATATTCTTTTATGTAATTTTCAGAACTGACCTTTCTCTTTTATTTCTCAGTAGGTTAGAGGGAAATATATCTTTTACAGCTATGACTTGGACATATAAGACAAGCATGTCATTAGAACTTGACTTCATCTTGTTCAGTACAGTCCTTTTGTTCTTATGTTTTGTGACTATATCAAAGCTACATCACATTTCATAAATGTGTTGAAGTGTTGTTCTGGCACTTGATCCTCACTTCTTTTTCCCTAAGGCTCACAGTTTCTTACAGTCATTCCTGCCTAACCTCTGGCTTTTATATTTTTTCATTCTCCATTAAAAATGTTCAAGAAAACCCTAAATAAGGAAGAAATAAAATATTATATATATAAATTATTTACAAAGAATAATTAGGTATTTATTGATATGGTGAAGCCAAATTCAATCTAAATCCAAACTAAGTAAATTCCTTAGACTAATTTTTCTCCCCTCATGAGACTTTTCCTGTTGCTGGCAGTATGGTCCTGATTCTATACGTTTAGATGATGCATCTAGCCCTCACAGAGTCTGTTGTCCAAAAGTTATGTTGTAATGAAATATTCTTGTGAATATTCTCTCTCACCTTTAAAACAAAAGGGTTTGGGGTTGGTTTGTCTTTGTCCTGTGTGTCTAATGAGTTTTGATTTCAATAATTTTGAAATGTGGAAGTTTTCCATCCCTAGTTAAATCTGATATGTATTAATCAAATGTATACATTTCTATGCAGTTTACAATCTATAAGCAGCACTTTAAAATACATTTAGTCACTTGGTCTTCAGGTGTTTCCTGAGAGATTTAACAAGAACAGGAGGAAGAAGTTTAAGAGGAGATGGGGAAAAAAATGTCCTTTGTGTGCAAGAGGACTGATAAATTCTTTTACTTTCCCCTGATAATGTGAAAAATTCAGTTGCCATATAAACTTCATGACATAATGATTTTTTTTTCTTTTTTTTTTTTTTTTTTTTTTTTTAACTAAATGTAGGCTTTTAAAAATTAAGGTAGCATTTTGTAAACAGACAATTTCTCTTACTGCACTAGCTTGTGCTTTTAAAAGGCAAGTATCAAAAAGAAAAGGCTGCTTTTTAGACATATTTCATACCTGCAGATCATGACATAAACTAGCATTGCTCTGGAAAAGATCCCTTATGTATGTTATACTCTTGCTCCTTCATAGTGTGGGATGGCAGAGACAGCAGGTGGAGGTGGTGGAGTCACCATCCCTGGAGGTGTTCAAAAAAGGATTGGACGTGGCACTTGGTGCCATGGTTTAGTAGTCATGAGGTCTTGGGTGACAGGTTGGACTTGATGATCTTCGAGGTCTTTTCCAACCTTATTGATTCTATGATATGATTCTATGATTCAGTTGTCGTGGCAAGTTTCTGAAGTAACTCAATATTGCAACTTTATTTGTACACTTAATTCTCACTTTGTCTCTTTGATTTAAAAACCAGATATCAGTTCATCAAAGCTATAAACAATTTGGTAAAGAGCACAGGTTAATATCTTTTTAACACTTCCATGCAGTGAATAGAATCACAGAATGATCTGGGTTGGAAGGGACCTCCGAAGGTCATCTAGTCCAACCCCACTCTGCACTAAGCAGGGGCGTCCCCAGCTAGATGAGGCTAGGCAGGAAGGACAGCAGCAGAGCAACCTGTGACCACCACTGAAGACAGCAGCTATCAGATTTGGATAAATGAATTAATATAGATAATTTTTTTTAAATTAATAGTACTAGGTTAAATGCAGTTTTCTGACTCATATGTAGGCTATGACATAGAAAGAATGTAGAGTGAATATAGTGGAGTGAATACATTGAAAGAATGGGGATGTGCATCAGCCAATTACTTGCTATATATATTTAATCCAAATGTATCACTTGAAATTAAGAATTAATAGCTAGTCTTCTAAAACATAAATTATGTATTCTTAATTGCTTGCATTGCTCTTTACATGCAGATTTTTGGTTGCATGGAAACATATCACATTGGGTTTACTTTTTTAACTAGTGCTTATTTTGTCTGTTCAAGCAGGGCGGGGGGGAATCAGTCAGCCAATGTAATTATTTGAGGTTGAAAATGGCAATGAAAGAAGAGACACCACAAACAGAATTGTTAGCATAAATCCTGAATTGTAATTAATTGATAATTATTATTCAGAATACTTGATGATGTCACTGAGACTATCAGAATGCATTCCTTTGCATGAAAGAATTTCAGAGTCCCTTCTTTCTATTTTTGTTAGACAAATCTTATATCTCCTTTCATGTTGCTGCTAATTCCACATGAAAAAGAATTTAGAAATTCTCTTTCTTCCTTTTTTTTTCCTTTTCTTGTAGACATTGTATGTTTTAACACAGTCAGTGAATTAATTTCTTTCAGGTTAAGTTTGCAGCTGTTTTTGCATTTTGCCTCACTCTCTTAATCCATAAGGTTCAATTGAAAAGGAATGAATTTTTAAGTTTGATTTTTTTCCCCCTTTCTGTTTGTGTTTTAATTTAAAACTATTTATTCTCCAAAAATGCTTAATATATCTGATTAAATAAAAATCAGGATCTTCAAGGGACTGGGCAAGGTCACATATCCGAGTGATTTGCAGCATGAGACTTGTAGTGTACTGGAACACCTGAGGAAATGCTTTGATTTGGCATTGACACAAAGTTTACTCTTTTTTTCCCCCTCTTTTTTCTCTGTTTCCTATAGTCTTCTTTCTACCCCCAAGCACCTATTATTTGATAATTCCTCATTTTATTTAGTTTTTTTCCCCTTGTTGTTTATTAATTTGAGGGGGGGGAAATCCTTGCAATTAGAAAAGATCCCATAGGACTAAAAGCAAAGCCCTGCCAATACAGAGCTGTAACACAGCATGTAGTCCCTTGTGTCTTACCCATTTCTTTTTAATTGTTTTGAGGATGATCTAATAATCTCAAGAGGGGGAAAAAAAAGGTGGAAATACCCTTTTTCACTTGGAGCAAGTCATTCTTCAGATTCGGACTACATTGTCCTTCTCTCAGTTTGATCTCATTATTTCTAAATATATCCCATTTGTATTTTTAAATAATTACTCTTGCCCCTTGGTGTTTACCTTCTCATTGCTTTTGACAGATATATCTCCTCCTCTTTCCCCCACTTAATTGTTGGTTAGTCAAGCTGTACATATTTAATCTTTCTAAGTGTTCTTATTGTCTCATCCTTCCTAACACATTAAGCCTTTTTTCTCTGCTTTGCTCGGAGTTCCTTTCAGTATGTCAGAGAATAAAAGATGGAGTTGATTGTGCTCATCAAATGTTTCCTAGATCAAATGTGATAGATCTTTGTTGACTTGCAAAGAAATGACAATTCTATCCCTTGTTTATGGTGAGGACCAGTTTCTATCAGTGCAGACATGCTATTTATTGCTTCTGCTATAAAACAGTTGAAGAATACCAAGGATCTGGCTGATATTTCATCAACTTACTTTCAAAATACTGAGAAATTTAGGATTCACATTTTCATGAGTCTGCTGTTGTGGCATAGATATCTGTTTATATGGAACAGCTATTATCATGAAAATTCCTGCAGGAACTAACATATTTTCATGACTCCTTAGAGACTTAATAGTGGCCTTCCAGTACCTGAAGGTACAAGAAGATTGGAAAGGGACTGTTTCCAAAGGCCTGCAGTGATAGGATGAGGATCTGTAGTTTGAAATTAGAGAACAGTAAATTTATATTGAATGTTAGGAACAAGTTCTTTACCATGAGGGTAGTGGAACATTGCAATGGGTTGCCCAGGGAGGTAGTTGAGACTCCATCCTTGGAGATATTCAAGGTCAAGCTCAATGGGGCTCTGTGCAACCTGATTAATGGAGGATCACAGTATCACTAAGGTTGGAAAAGACCTCAAAGATTGAGTCCTACCTGTCACCACAGACCCCATGATTAGACCATGGCACCAAGTGCCACGTCCAATCCTCTCTTGAACACCTCCAGGGGACGGTGACTCCACCACCTCCCTGGGCAGCACATTCCAGTGGCGAATGACTCCCTCGGTGAAGAACTTTCTCCTCGCCTCGAGCCTAAACTTCCCCTGGCACAGCTTGAGACTGTGTCCCCTTGTTCTGGTGGTGGTTGCTAGAGAGAAGAGGCCAACGCCTTCCTGGCTACAACCACCCTTCAGGTAGTTGTAGAGAGCAATGAGGTCGCCCCTGAGCCTCCTCTTCTCCAGGCTAAACAACCCCAGCTCCCTCAGCCTCTCCTCATAGGGCTTGTGCTCAAGGCCTCTCACCAGCCTTTTTGCCCTTCTCTGGACATGTTCAAGTGAAACAAACAATGTCCCTGCTCAGAGCAAGGGGCTTGGATTAGATGACCTTTGAAGGTCTCTTCTGACCCAAACCATTCTATGATTCGAAAGGATTTCATGATGCTAAATGGAAAGTAATAACTTGGGCCAGAAGGCAGTGTTAATCTCTGACCACAAACTGCACATGGGATTCTGCCACACAGATATATATATATATATATATCTCAATATTGTTTTAAATGAATATAAATTAAAACATTCCAAAAATACTTGGATCACCATCTTTTCATCAGCTGCTACATGAACATCTTGGTGAAAGCCTTGGCCAAGGTTCTGTTTGTAGACTCTGATAGCCAATTATCATTAAAACTATTCTGTTCACATTTAATCCAAGTCTAATCATTGAATTTACATCAGAAACTTTCAGATAGCCTCTAAATACATAAATGAAAATGAGAAAGAAAAAATGGGAATACTCTATTCCAGAAGTTAATGAAATCTCTATTAAAATACGGTGCTCAAAAGAACATGAACATTATGTCCTGAATGAACCTTCTTAAATATACTAGCTTGCCTGTGAATTCTGGCTTCTGAGATGGCTCTGAATCTTTTCTTTATTTCTCTTTAAAATATTGCTGGAACTCCAGTTTAATTTCCATTTGACTCTCTTTTGCTCAGTAACTCCTTAAGCTTTCTGCTTCTGACAGATTACAAGGGTATCATTAAGTAATGCAAGTTCATGTCTTATTAGTAGACAATCCTGTTGACCTTCATTTTCCCGTGTCCCATCTTGCATTGCATTTTAATGCTGGCAGTCTCATTTTTACTTTGTGCAGGCTTTTAGCTCTTCACTTATAAAACAAGCACAGAAAACCATGAGAGCTTTGGTGTCCTGACCTCATCTTGGAACCATGGCTTTATGAGGCAGGTTAAAGGGTAATGATCATCACTGGTTTTATTCCGCTGTTATTTACATTTGCATGCTATTGTTTTAGTGGAAATTAATCCTTTCTTTCTGAAAAGGCTGTAAAGGCATGGACAGTTTGTGCTGTCATTGTCATTAACTCTGGTGAGTCAAGACAGGAGAATTATTTTTAAGTCTCACCATTCTTCAGCCTTATCACTTGGCCTGTTCTGTGACTTAGATATTAAAGTCCCTCCATGGAACTAATACGGTCATACATATATTAACCTGTGATGTTAATACTTGATGATAGTGGTTAGCTCAAGGTTCTCATGCAGTTTTTCTCCTTCTGTGCACAAGTTACTTTAACCTGGCTTTAATATGCATGATTTGATTGACCCCTAACCAGTCATGTGTGACACCCTGAGACAAATAAGATCTGGTAACAATAGTAATCACCTTCTAAATCTCTGTAAAACGAGCTGGTATGAAAAGGACAGAGCAAATTGAATGCCAGTAACTTTGATTGCTAGGCAAAGGGGTTTTAAGCAAGCTTTCACAAAGTACATGTTGTGCTGCCCTTTCATTTCAAGTGAAGGAAGGAAGCAAAGATATCATCTGTCACAGGGGTGAAAATCTGCCAGGTATCTCAAAATCTCTTTCATGTTCAGTGAGGAAAACTGAAATTAGCACTACTGATGTGAAGGAAGGTATAAAATCATATGACTTAAAGATGTCAGTCTTGATATAGACATTCACCTAAGAAAGAGGGAAAAAGTGGAACTCTTTCAGCTGAGTAAATCTTGATGGGTTTTTATATATGAGAAGCTGCATTCTAGTTGCAAAGCATGAGGAAAAAGTAATTCCCCACACTGTACTAAAATCTCACTTCTCAGAAGAAGACTCACGTGTATTAGAGTAGTTTAAGTGGAAATTCCTATTTCACGTGTTTTGGAACATTCTTTCAGCCAGCCAGTATAAACTTTTCATGAGGAATTTGGTATGTTCATGTAGCTCTTTAAAGGTTATTAGGCACATGAAGCTAGAGTGATGCAGAGGAAAGGGATGATCACCAGTGCCTGGGAGAGTAAACAAAAACACAGATGCTTTCAGTATGAGGTGAAAGAAATAGAAAGATGGGTCTGGGGGAAAAGGGATTTAATGGAAGTCCTTATCTATACAGAAGGGCTTATGTGCAATGAGCAATGTGATATTGACTCATTGTACTGCAACTGGTTATGAGAGCAGGGGAAATTGAAAGGAAGGATCCATGGAACCAATGAAAAAGATGGGTTGATGTTACTATGTTGCCTCCAGTATGTGCCATTGGCTAGAATTCAAACCGCTGCATCAATATGTCAGAATAATTATTGAGATGGTAATTGGTACAGTATTGTACTGTATAGTTCAGTAGGTTTTCAGAAGGAGCATGGTCAACATAGTAATCACCTGAGGGGCTACAAACATCATTTTGAACTGCTGCATAAGACAAAGTCAAAATCAACAGCTTGTGAATCCAGCACTTCTATTCTGACTCCTTTGGAGTGGCTCAGTTGGTGAATGTTGTTCTTTGAAGTATTTGGGTTTGGTTTTCTTCTCATTGTGACAAGGAAAAAAAACATCATATGAAATAATTAAAATTTGGTCCAACACTTCTCTATTTTTGCCTAAACTGAGCAGAGCTGCCTTTAATAAGTATACAAACTTTCCTACCCTTGTAGCTGTTGTGAGTTGTTTCAGCTTTATTGTTCTATGTGAAATTACTGCTTGATTGACAAACTAACAGGCTTACATGGGTTTTATTAGGACATAAGTGTGGCTTCCACTTATGAAACATAATTGCATGATCATGTTGGAAACTCTAGGAAAAATGTCAGCCCGAGAGTTAAGACTGGCTGTTAAACAAAAAGCAGACTTCCAGTATTATAACCTCTGAGCAAAAAATTAGCATGCCAGTTCCCTAGGCAATCAAAGTACACACAGAGCACAAAGGATCAGAATTTCATCCTGACAGACATGTTATTGAGAAAATGGCCACTTTTGGCTTTGTGATTATTTGTTCAGATGTTTAATCTTCCCCTGATAACAGAGTGTGCAGAAACTAGTTGCTAAGCTGTTCACATGCGCCTGAAGCTGAGAGCATCGCAAGGCTTGCGCTCACTGAGCTGGGAAGTGAAACAGTGACTGGCTGCGTACATTGGCCTGATAGTGAGGCATCACCTAGAGAGATAAGGGGGTCAGGCTCAACACCTTATGCCAAATGGGCCAGACCTAACCACAGAGACTGAGGACATGTTTACACTACCTGGTGCAGCATGACACAGAAGCTTTGCAGTAACTAGTTCTGGCCCTGATCCATGCCCATCCAGCTGCAGTGCTTCTGGTCCAGGCACTAGATTAACCACAGATAGATCAGTGAGGTGCCGCAGGATGGAAGAGCTCCCTGAAAAAACAGGACTTCAGTATAAGCAGAATTCTGCTAAGCAAAGCCTCTTGAGGCATGAGACTTCTGGAGCCAAATGTGTCTCTTGCCCCTGTTTTGCAAACCAGGTTTTGGAAGGAAGTTTTTTAAGGTCATCACATTTGTGAGACAACCACCCTGGCTATTCCTGCTGTGAGAGCCTGTATCAAGCATCCCACTCTATGAATCTGAAAATGGTGAAAGGACAGATTTTGGCACTGGTGTGTGCCTGCCAGCTTGGTCAGCTCAAGCCAGTGCCAGCAGGAGGAGCAGCACTTGTATCAAATGTGCCTGCACACTCAAATTGGCTGTGCCTCTGCACTTTTCTCCTAATAGCTGGCAAGTTCTCTTTTTTTTTTTTTTTTTTAATTAATAAAACCATTTAAATTCACCAGCTTAGATCAGTTCAAGCCTGGGAACTAATTTTAATCTATTGTTGATATACACATGCCCCTAGAGACAGGTCCTCTCTTCTTGGCTGCCTCCAACTCTGATATCCAGGTTAGGATGGTTCCTTTATATAACATTTCTTCTTTTTGTCCAAGCCTCCGCACTCAGCACTGGTTAGGCCACATCCTGAGTACTGTGTTCAGTTCTGGGCCCCTCAGTTTTTGTTGCTGGAACGTGTCCAGAGAAGGGCAATGAGGCTGGTGAGAGGCTTCAAACACAAGCCCTGCGAGGAGAGGCTGAGGGAGCTGGGATTGCTTAGCCTTGAGAAGAGGAGGCTCAGGGGAGACCTTATTGCTCTCTACAACTACCTGAAGGGTGGTTGTAGCCAGGAGGGGTTGGTCTCTTCTCCCAGGCAACCAGCACCAGAACAAGAAGACACAGTCTGAAGCTGTGCCAGGGGAAGTTTAGACTCGAGGTGAGAAGAAAGTTCTTCCCAGAGAGAGTTGTTAGCCATTGGAATGAGCTGCCCAGGGAGGTGGTGGAGTCACCGTCCCTGGAGGTGTTCAAGAGGGGATTGGACGTGGCACTTGGTGCCATGGTCTAGTAGTCATGAGGTGTTGGGTGACAGGTTGGACTTGATGATCTTTGAGGTCTTTTCCAACCTTATTGATTTTATGTTTCTATGGTGCCTGTGACATGAACACCAGCATGCACTTATTAGAAGAAGGACGTTACCACAGTCTCCATATACAGTGTGCCCTGCAACAGTCCCTGTATTGAACATCTTCAGCACTCATGAAGGCAGCCTTGAATGCCCTGCAGTAGCTTGAGCAGATAAATCAGAAAAAAATTCTAACATCAAAATGAAATTTCATCCTTTGCACAATAGACTTGTCTACTTATTAGCACACAAAAGTAACTTTTTCTTCCTTAGTAATTTCATTCTCTCAAATGTCTAAGGCAAATTTTCCCAGTGAATGTGCAAGGATGTAAAGATATAGTCTAGTGAATCTGCATGGTCCTGGACATCAAAGTGAAATAGCATTTACATAAATAGGAGATGAAACAGGTCAGTCACATGCTTAATAAATTCTCTAGTATAGAATAGTATCTCTACAATATGTGTTGTACACTATGCAAATTAGTTGCTGTTCCCAATGTTCATATTTAATTCACTTCATATTATCTCTGGCTATTAAAGAATAGTATTCATAAGCATCAATTAAATGGAAGGAGGTTTGTGGTTAATCTGCAACTTTTTAATTATGTATTTTGAGCTAGCCTCCAGTAACTGTATACTCAGAAAATACTGTGGAATAAAACATTAATCTTAGAGAGAGAGAGGCAATACTTCTTCAAATTCCAACAGAATGCCTTCACATTAGGAGACAAGCAGCACAAATCACAACAAGATATCTTTGTAAACATATAAAGCAGTGTAAGTAATAAATATCCAGACCATTTATATCTATAATTTATTCTCAGGTGGTTAAATACAAATATTTATCTAGGTAGCTCATAAATATTTTAGCCTTTATTTATGTTTTGGTATATGCCCATCAAGATACCTGTGTAAAATGTTGGTCTTGATTCTCTATCACACATTTGTCTACTCAACGTTTATTTTGCTGCTGTTATTTCTGATTTACTGCAAAATTGCTGAGAGAGGATGATTCAGGTCCTTCACGTCTTGGAACAGTCGTGCATCTCACAGACATTTCATATATTAGAAATTCCAGGGTGAATAGGTACCAGAAATAGGTGTAGTACCATGAAATAAATAGTGTCTGTACCATTGTTTGGTACACTTTCGCCTGTTTCTCAGCAACAGATTTTTACTTGTAGTCTGCGTGTAAAATTTGGGCTCAGGCAGAACTACTGCGGTTAAGTAGCTTTGGTTTCTTTCCTTGTACTAAACACATTCACACTTCCAAATTCCTGAAAACCTGTTCCTGCAAGCTGTCCAGATGCCTCAGAGACAGGGGCTACCTTTCCCAGTGATTATGGTGCGTTAGCACAAAGGATGGAAAGGGCAAGAATAATTGGACAGAAAAGATTAACACAGAACCCTGACCAGGGCACACAGAGTGAATTTTAAGACAACTTTCAGAAGTGTTGGGCAAAAAGGGTTTTATGTTTTTGCAGGAAATGATGTTTGGATCTTCACATAGTTCAAATCCAACCACTGATTGAAGGAAATGACATAATGGAAGCTCACCTGCTTGATGGAGATTGGCTATCCTTATGCATGAGGGCATATGCCAACAGACTGGGAGTCCAGCCAAGATGACAGATCAGAAAAATGAGGTACCAGATTTACAGGACCATAAGGCATCATGGCAGAATTCCAGAATGACAATAAATTCCAACTTTGGTCTGCAGAATTGATTTCATGGGATGTCTTCTTTTTTTCTTCTTTTTTTTTTTTTCTCTTTTTTTTAACTTCTTCACATTTTGGGGGGGTTGGTTTGTTTATTTTGTTGGTTTTGTTTTCCTCTCTTTCCTTTTTCTCTCCAGTTAGTATAGATTACATATTCAAAAAACCCCAATCTATCCACTCACAGATATTCCTGTTTTAGGAAAATGCAAGCTGGAATACTTTAAGCAAGTCCAATGCTGCTTTTTTATTATTATTATTATTATTATTATTATTATTATTATTATTATTATTATTATTATTATTATTATTATTCCTCCTATAAAATTTTTAATCCAATCTTCTGCTAATCTCATTCCAGATTCTTAAGGCTAAAAAACAATAATAATAATAATAAAAAATATAACAGAATGAATCACATTTCAGGAAGAAAGGAAAATAGGTTTTGCAGTCCAGCTCAAAACCTTAGGTGAAACTTTGATAACTTACTGTAAAGATTTTCCTGTAAAAGCACCAAGGGTAAAATTCCTCTCCTCTGTCTGCAGTCTTTTCTTCTCAGCTATCCCAGCAGAGGTGACAGATTCACAGATTTCTGTAGCTCAGTGAGAGCTCTAAATTGATAATGGCTGCAAATATAGCATGAACAAATACAGTACACGTGTTTTTAATGTTTGGTTTAATTGTTACTCCATTTTGCAGTCATTTACCTTTCCCCAAATTTAAAGCTTTTTTGCAGTTAGTGAATGGCTTTCGTTTAACTTCTCTCATTTTCCATTTTATATATTGTTAATTCATTTCAGCAAATTCTAGATGGGAGAATATTTACATCCCCCCCCTCCCCAAACCATTAAATTAAGAAACAATAACAATCCTACCCTGGGAAAAGTTGCTATGTATGGCAACTAAATGCTGTAATCTCACTGATTTGTCTTCATTTGATTTATTGCTTGAAGGAGTAAATAGCATAAAATAATCTGAACCTGAAAAAAGGCCTTGAGAGAATTCACTAGTTTCAAAATTAACAAATGAATACACCTCTTAGATCACACACTTTAATGAGAAAAAGTTCATTTTAAATGTTTAGGGAATGCTCCCAAAATTATTTACTAGGCATTTTGTTCTAATGAAGATACTGAGAATTATTACTTTTCTTGTTTTCCTATATATATATATATATATGTAGGTATGTTTTTCTATATGCACACACATATGTTTTCACAGGAAAGCAAGCAGAGTATGTATATGTTTTTTATATATATATATATATATGTATACAAATATATGCCTGTGCATTAGGGGTTTGGTTATACTTTCAGGGTGAGATTTATTGATTCTGCACAGTTCTCTCCACAGACCTCCCTTATGCTCTCCACTCTTATGTGAAGTGACTTGTCTGCTGGCCTCGGGTGGCCCGTCTGTCCGCGCTGTCTCATTCTCCTGCAGAAAGGAAAGGCTTCTGCAGTTTCTTCAGTCAGCTCTTCTTGCAAGCAATTAATACCATGCACTGTTTGCATACCAACGCTCCTAAACAAGCACGTCGCAGAAATCATGCTCCTTACCTATAATGAAATAGTAAAGGCAATATGAACCACGACCACTAAAGAGACTGTGAACCACTGCTGGCTTTTCTATGCTTTCATAATCAGGTAGGGGAAACAAACACACAAAAAGCCCAACTTTTACATCTAGCTGTTCTCTTGGTGTGTTTTAAGGGAAATGTGAGTATGGCAGCTTTAAAGGTATACCCTTTAGTATAGAATTGCTTATTTTTAAGGTTATGCTCCACTCCAGATACCTATATGATCACAGGACTCCCCCCATCTCACTCTGTAAATCTGGAGAAGCTCGAGGAAATCTGTGTATTTCAATCTAATCAAAGTGGAACATCAGAAGAGCTCTTGCCAGTAAATACCAGAACAGTTTTTCCTGCACATCTTTACCTTCTACTTGGAGATGCATTTAAACAATTTTTTATTACACTAGCAGTGTTCTATTAGGTAGCTGTTCAGGCAGCAGAACAGCTTTCCTCAGTTGCTCTTCAGCTTTCAGAATGAAGATCCTCTGTTCTTTACCTGGGGCTGAGTTTTAATGGCAAGCTTGGGCAAAATTGGTTGTGCCAGGTGTCATTTGGGGGGGGGGGGGGGGGGGAGAAAATGAATAAATACACAGCTCTTCTCATTGCAATATTATTGATTGTTTTTTTTAATTCTGTTTGAACTGAAAGACAACATTTTAAAAGTGATTTTTCCTTTGCTAGCTGCTGATGTGCAGACACTGAATTGTCTTGCTGAGGATCGCTGCTCTGTTTTCTGCACTTCGCAGTCCTTTTATAATGCAAACATATATATTTAGCTGTGAGGGAAAGCACTGGGAGGGGATGCTCTTGTCAGAAAAGCAATGAAGCAAAACTTCAGATGCTTGGATTTTGTTTATAAGCAGGCTGTGCATGTCTTGAATGGTCAAGCTGTTTAGGGACAAAGATATTTCAAAAGCACCTGAAGGCTTTCCAAGTGTGACTTGATGGCTTTTTGGGAAATAAAAGTCACCTTTTAGATTCTCTCAGCGTACTTTCAAGGTATTTTTGGTTCCTCCTGAGTAAGACAGGCATGTGATAGACTTTCATAAATTCCATTGAAATTATTGTGTAAAAAGGGAGATGATAATGCTTGCTTTCTTTCCTCTATCTTGCTCCTTTGTGAAAGAAACTGTCTTTTATTGTGTTTGCTTAGTACAATGAAGCTGGGAGCCGAATAGTGATCTGCTGAATAGTGATGACGATACTGTGGAAAAATTTCTACTTCCTATGCTATCCACTTTACACCCTGAAGGAACTGGGTCAAAACGGTAAGTTGCTCAAGAGCACCAAATGTCACAGGAAGAGTACATGGCTAAGTAATTCCACAGACCACTGAAAGCCAAAAATTAACTACACTTAAGGGACTGCATTCATTATGGAGTTGATTTAAATCATGGGCTTAAAGCTCCAGTTAGGAAAACACTTAAAAGAACACTTAAGTCCCATCACAGGCAGAACAGCATTTAAATAATGCTGCACTTGGGACTTCATCTTACATTTAAAATTAAATATGAATTAAAGGCTACTTTCCCCCCTCCCCCAATAAAATACTCAATCTTCAAAAGTAAAACTTCCAGTAATTTAAGGATCTCTGAAATGAGATTCATATATGTGAAATGCTATGCAATTTCAAATTCACTTCAGAGCTACTTCTGCATCTATACTTTAAAATGCACGTTTTATGATACAATAGATGCAAAGTAAAACCCAAATGAGGTTTTCCTAAGTTGTTTACATTCTGTAGAATGCAGAACATCAGGATTAAAAGTTACATTCTTAGTATTCAAAGATAAAACATATTATTAACTGTGACTTTTTCCCCCTTCATACCAGGAATGTAAGATGAATTCCAACTAGCCCTGATTTTACCCAGTTATTAATGTGAAGTCCACATACATCAGATCTTGCTGTTCTATATGCTTGTCTTTGGAAGTATTTCTGGTTTTATGTGTGTGTGTGTTTGTGTGTTAGAATTAGGAACTGTATTCCAGGACTTCTGAAGAGGTATTCAAGTGTATAGATGGGCAACAGTTTCTAAGTATTAGCTGAGTATCATCTGGCTCTGAATTATTTCAGTGGTTGTAATACCTCTGTTACCTTTGGATGAGTTGTCAGTGAACTGACATTCAGATAATGGGGGGGGAGATGATATACTACTTCCATGAGAGAATTTTCTGTTTGTCTTGCAAAGTGTTCTCCAAACAGCTAATAATATTGTGAGTATTAAAATAACCATAGCGATATAAGTATGCAGGCAACAGAGTTTTCTCACCCAATTAAAGCAACCAGACATGATGTTTCTCAGGACATGATTTTCAGTTTTGCTGAAGAGCTTGCTGTAAAGAATCTCAGCATTTTAGATTTAAGCAAACAATGAGTTACTACGTAGAATTCTCTTGGAACGTGTGACAGGGTGCTTTTTCTTCTGGTTCAAGCAAGCAGATACAGGGATAAAAAAGGATGCCATCGGCAGAAAGTGTTACTGCCACAGCGTTGTATGCACTCCAGGAAGCATTGCTAGTCCTGCATTTCTCCAGGCATCCAATGAATATGCAAAGTGGCTTGAAGGCATCTTTTATTCTGGAGAGCGGACTGGGGTCTTGCTCCTGCTTTTGGCACTGTGAAGTTTGAGTTCTTCTTCGTGGTGTATGAAGTCTGCCACATCACGAGAGACCAGGCTGTTTGAACTATCTTTTTCTAACAGCTTTTGCAGGCATATATTGTGCTGGCATCTAGACAGACTTCTTTAGTCAGCTGGTCTTTTAATAAATCACATCTGGTTCAGGGAGATCACTGTAAGAGCTATTTCAGCACAGGTTAGAGAAATCAGATTTTTGGCAGGTCTGTGGATTTCATTGAGAGTGCTTGTATGGCTATAAAGTTTGTCCCACGTCACTTAACTGGGAAAATCATACTCTGCAAAGGGACATTCTTTTGTATTTTATTTTGCTACCTCAGTAAATTCCCTAAACATTTCTCTGACTACTGCCTCTCCCCCCAAAAAAAAGCTGGTTGCTTACAGATAAATTTTGAAGCTCTCTTCAGTCTTCCAAATATCTCATATCCAGCCTAGTCTCTCCTCTTCAACAGAATAATAGAAGTGTCTAGGATGTGCAAGGATCCTTATGGCTGTCATTTATCTCTGTGAACACACTGAATTACAACAGTGAAGCAAATAAGGTTCAAACAAATGCTTTAAAGCACATATTTCTTTTGCTATATTATATTTACATATGCTGAAATTATCCAGCCTTTATAATAGTTACAAATGAAATGTGCAAGGTAGAATTAGTGTAAGCCAGGACCTTTTCAAAGATGATTTCTACCATTGGATATAATCAGAACTATCATTATTATTTTTCCTCCTTCAAATGGCTCCCAAGTTGGCCAAAAGTGCAACTGTATCCTTTAAACAAAACATAGCATTGGTGACTGCTTTCAGTTTTGGTTGTTTCTGAGGGATTTTGTCACCCTTGCATCGTTCTTTTCAGTAATGGGGTATTTCTTCACTGTGACATTGTAAGTTATGATACCGAGCCAGCTGAGTTCTCAGAACTGAGTGTAAATTTAGTGTTAAAGTTTCTTGGGAATGTAGAACTTAATGAATAGGAAATTTATAAACGATTGTATTCTGCTGGAGCAATATGCTTGTAAGCTCTTCGTTCTGAATATCATCCCTTGTGCACAGCTTCAAAAAAATCCTTCGGGGGTGATGAGTAATGCACCAGAGTGAGCAGAAGCTGGATTTGGAGAGATGTCAGGATGTTTCTGATCACTTTGGATAGAGACAATGTCATTATGTGAAGTGAACACCAAAGCAATCTGTGGGGTGGAAACTGCAAGATAAAGCTGAGAGGTTTACTTTTAATCTTTCAGCCGCGTGCTTTAGACCCTTTAGGAAGACTCTGTTAGTTTTGCAGAATGTTGTATTTAAAATAAATATATTAATAGAAGACATTGAAAAAAATCACAGTGGCTTTAGGTAATGTTTTTAATGTTCAGCTCTGTTTGACACATCTGTCTGGAGCCATGGGAAAATAGCAAATTAAAAAGATCCACATGATATGCACACCCCAGTGTCTGGGAGAGACTAGTCATTTGGGTAGGCCTTTTTTTTTGCCTGCTCTGACCCAAATAGCTTATTTTTCCCCTTTGATTTAGAACACAGGAGAAGTTATTTGCTATTTGCAGATCAGGTTATTTGGGTCAAAGCACTGGAGTAGGTCTGAAGTAGCTGAATGGACTGGGGTTTGGGTTTTTTTTTTTCCTTTCTTTTCTTTTTTGCATCAGCTCTGTTCTACTTCACTGCTGCTCCACATTACAGTGTCAGCAACCAGTGCCAGCTCCCTGATCCCAGCACAACAAAACTCCATCTGGGTTGGAGTGCAGGTGGGATAAATCTGCCCTGCAGGTGTGTGTGGTGGGCACTGCTCTTTTCAAACAGAATTAAACATTAGCTGGCAAAGAATAAGAGCTGCACGTAATGCAGATGGTTTTTGATAAGCCTTTTGATGCAGCATTTCTTAAGTGAAAACATAACTCAGAAATTATCTTGGATGAGAACTCTGCCATTAGGCAATGACAAGTAAAGGGTAATGATCAAAAAGTACTGTAGCTAGCAGAGAGCTGCAGGAAGCGTCACTTAGTCCAGTAGTCCTTAACATCTGTGGAAGAGCAGGAGCAGCATATTACTATTTTGGAGTGGATAGTTAGCTGGCAAACATTGAAAATGCTTATACAGATAAATAGGGAGGGCTGAAGTGGATCTGGGAAGAGAAAAGATAAAAACTGCTGCTTAGAAAATTATCTGAAACAAGGATGATGTGGGGAAGAGTGATAATGATAGAGACTTCAGAAGAGCAAAAAAGAGATTAGTAGACAGGACTCTATGTCAGTGTAATAGACACAAATCAGTTTGGGTTTGTATTTGCAGGATTAATGAACCAGGAAGGAAAGAAATGGTAGAGAGTCACACTCTTGTGACTACCACAACTCTCCAAGTTTACTTTGCCTGATGAGTCTGATAACTTTCCTTGTAACTCAACAGGGAGTCGAAGAGAGGACACAGAGAGACAGGAGAACATCTCTGCTTTGGAGCTGGTCCTCAAAGTAGGTTTGTGAACTTCAAGTTTGACAAAACATTGTGGGTTTTGTCCCAGAAAGGAGTATCCTGTAGGTCTCTGTCTGTAAATGCCTTCCTTCCCTTTATGATCTTCATTATTGTCCCACAAGTAGAATTTGAGTAAGTTTTAGATTTACTGCCCAGTGTTCATTGAGTGAACTAAATCCAGGCATGTTTCTCTGTGATTTAAATATGAGATGAATAGGTGTGAAATACTGCTCAGCTGCATCTCTGCTAGGTTTTTGGATTTAAGCTGAAGGTAGTACTCTTGTCTGTCTGCTTCTTAATGAGATTATATCTAACCACACACCAGTTGTGCAGGATTATTTACAAATCTCCATGGCAGCTGCATCCTGCAGGATATACAGGCTGGTTTAGTTTTTGTTTTGAAATGGGGGGAGAAAAGGAGAAGAAAAAAAAAAAATCATCATTGTAATAAGATGTAATATTTCCATCAAAGTAATCTGAGGCCTTTTTCATCTTCCTCTATGTAGTTGGAAGTTTCTTATTAGTCCAGTTTGTCCCAGTGATGGCCCATGTGAATGTTCCTCGCTTTAATTCACGGTGTTGGGACAGCAGCAACGGTTTAGTTGTTTAGGTGGGTTGGATTGGTTGATGGGTTGAACTCGATGATCTTTAAGGTCTCTTCCAACCTGGTTTATTCTATTGTATTGTAAGTAAGGAACCATTTAACCATCCTTTGCCCATTAGAACTCAAAATGCTCTTTTGCTGTTCTAGCAGCATTTTTTTTAGATCTCTAACACCTGAAACAGGGCCAAGGTTTCTTGTTAGCTTGCCTGCAGAGTGCCATGCTTAGTAAGGAAAACACTGCTTCGAGTTGCAGTATTTGGGCATTAGACATGGAACAACACTCAGATAGGAGTTGCACCTAAAATTAATACTCTCAGAGAATGCCTCCAAAGACATCTTAGGTGTAGTTATCGAGGGTGATTGCTCAACAGTGTGTAGACTTCTGCTTAACAGTCAGAAATGTCAAAAAGATAAGAGAAAAGATAATTTTTTTTTACTGAGAAGCTAAGGAAATGTTTTGCTTTCATAAAAGCTTCACAGAGATATTTGACATTCACTTTTCAGAAGATTCAGATGTTTCAAAATATTCACAGTATTCAATTTTATAATTACATAATTAAGCAAGTTTTGCCATGTAACACTGTTAATTTTTGTCAGTTATGAAAGCCTTGGGTACTAGGATCAAAGAAAAATATTGCTAAAATGAATGAGAAAACCTCAACCTTATTGCTATCAATAGAGAGAAATATACTGAAGAAAAAAAGCCCCACAAAATTCAGTGGTTTTCTCACAGATCCTTGCATTGTTGTATGAACATCCAAACTGAATCCTTGCTATGTAGGAGAGTTTGTTGAGTGATTCGGTGAATGATGAAATTACCTCCAATGGCATTGTTTTTTTTGTCAAAGGCAGCTCTTTCACGTGAATTTCCATGAGAAAGAACAAAGTGCTGAGGATTAAGATGAGAGTGCTCTTTAGTGGCCTCAATAGCTGGCTCGTTCAACCCTTCAAACTGTCAATATGCCAGATATTTCTGTGTAGCGTTCCCGCTAAACATTTTCATCAAGGAAAACTCCTGTAATAGCACCAAATTTGGCACATAATTAAACCAGCAAAATTTCATATTTCCTGCTTTCATGTAACTGTACTAGCTCTTTAATAAATTTCATAAAGTTGACTCCTAATTCTGCTTTGGCATTCTGACAAAAGAACAGAATTCCTTGCAAGTGTTTGCTTAATTTCCATTTTTCAAACCTAATTTCAATTTTTATTGCTTCATTTTGACTACGCTGATTAAAGTAATATTAAGCCTTGCAAAGCTTTGCCAAAGAAAATGAAAGAACAAAAATTAAGTATATTTAATTAGCTACAGTTCTTATTTAGGCACAACTTGTTTTTTCTCTTTTAAGGTTGATTTGTTGTGTTGTTGGGGTTTTTTTTTTTTTTTCTTTATCAAGTAACTCTAAACCACTCAAAAACCAACAATCAAGCCTGTGAGAAATATGAGGGGCGAGAGAGGGCAAACCAATAATTTCTCATTTTAAACCTGTTTGTTTGAACAAGTTGACACACATAATGTAAAGAAAACTCAGGGAGGTATTTTAATGAAACAAAGGCATTTTGGCCTCAAATCTCCACAAAAAAAATCTCTATTTTGATCTTGCACCACTGCAGCATTGGCTTCAACACAGCTACTTCCAAGTAACTGGTTCCTGAAGAAGCAATGGATAAAACGTGATGAAAATATCATAAACAGTTTATTAAAGAAAACAAGAGTAGAGTTTAACTCCTGAAATTCTTGAGCATCTGTTTCAGTTTCAAATACATTTGTAAGTAAGGTTTCTATTAAACCAAGCAGCTATTAGTGCTGTTTGTTGGGGAGAGGGATGTGTTTCTGTATTTTCTGGCTATAGGGAGTTTGCTTCTGCATTTAAAAACGGGTTTATTCTCACAGTGAAATGTTTGTGGTGAATTGGGATTATATTCAGCACCTTTGCAAAGAAATCTTAAAAGACCAAGCCATACTAAATGACCATGTGTCACATTACAGTATTAACTGAACCATCGAACATAAGCGTGACAAAACTAATTTTCAATTGAAAACAAAACGTAATTTCTGCCAGAAAGAAAAAGATGAAGAACTTAGAACTATACTGGAAAGAACTAAGAGCGTTAAGTTAATATGCCCTTGTTTGTAGAAACTACTTAAGACTGAAGATGACAGCTTTTTAAAGTTGAATTTATATGGTCCTTCCTATAATAGCTTTCCCTTAGCTCTCTAGAGAAGAATATAACATTTAAACTACCCTCTTTTCCTCAGAACAGGGAAACTTGTTCCAGTGGAGCACTCAAGAAGAGTCAGTGCTTTCCAACTCACAAGTGAACTTTAAACAAGAGAGAAAAAATAGAGGTAAAAGCAAAACACGCAAAACCACTTGACAAAACAGAACAATCTGCCAAAGCTGAGAATGAGAGTACTTTGAATCCACTACAATTGTAGAGTAGCTGATGCAGTTGTTAGTCATTCCCTTGTTCTTCCAGATAAGCTTCTACAGCTTTTTGTCTAAGCTGCCTAAAAAACGCAATTGTCACACAGGCACTTGAACCCCAGTTACACACCCATTAAATGATGTCTTCTCTGTTATACAGATAGATCCTCCAAGCAATGAGTAATAGTTAAAAGGAGCTCAGAAGAATCCGAATGCTAGAAAGACCAACCTCTCGACTTGAGGATATGTGTGCTTTCATCTTGCCACAGGCTCATTTGCATTTTTCAGTATTCTAGCTTAAAACTAACTCTTAAGTATAGAATCATAGAATCAATAAGGTTGGAAGAGACCTCAAGGATCATGAAGTCCAACCTGTCACCCAACACCTCATGACTACTAAACCATGGCACCAAGTGCCAAGTCCAATCCCCTCTTGAACACCTCCAGGGATGGTGACTCCACCACCTCCCTGGGCAGCCCATTCCATCGGCTAACAACTCTCTCTGTGAAGAACCTTCTGCTCACCTCAAGCCTATAGGGTTCTCCTTTCCACCTTTCCTTTTTTATTTGTCTCTCCTCTTCCTCCTTTATGGTTCATTCATTTCACTGTCAGAAGCTGCAGCTGAGACAACAAACATCACTCAACTTGCACATTCTGTTCCACTATTCCAATATAAAGAGTGGTGGTGTATGCTATCTACAAAACTGTTCTGTAATACACAAGCAGGTTAAGCATGGCCCATGCTGGCAGTTTCTGGTTGCCAAAACGTAGCGGGAAAAAATCTGGGTTGCTCTTATAACTTCCTTCAAGTTTTGTAAAGAATGATTTTGCCACTGACTTTCACAACAGTGAAAGTTCCATGTAGCATTGTACAGCTTTCCTGGTCAGCCAGGATTTGTTAAACTCTCTTAGTTTGAAAATACAATAGTAACCACAGGACAAGGAAGGATAGCTTCTGGGTACAAATGGCTGCAATGATATAAAATTCTGTGGTTTTCCCAGTCAATTAAACTTTGAAGTACCACAGAGAATAGGCTGCTTTCTATATTCTACTGTTGGAAATGTTTCTTGTGATATATGCCATATAAAGTATATATTGCCTTACAATTTGGTTTTATTTAGCACATGTTCAATATGAGTGTCTAAACCCACTAATTAGAACAAGCAACCTAGAGGTCAATTAAAAATTGCTGAAAGGACAGATAGGATATCCCTAGGAAAGAAATATTACTGCCTTTATTTATTATTAATCGTTGCTGTAGTTAACCAATTAACAAACCACTTTATCCTTTCAGGCTTATAAGGACAGGCATATTTCTATGTTAATTTTTATAACTGAGTCATTAACGGTGTTGAAGAAAAGAATTAAATATTTTGTGTTACTTTGCTCTAAGCAAACAATAGCTCTTAAGGTTTGGATCCTCCAAGCCCCTAAATAATTTATTTAATTATTATAATCATTGCTTTCATTAGTGATATAACCATCTTTACGCTGCAAGCTCATTTCTCTAGGTAAATGGGTAAACAGGCTGCATTTAGGCAGAAGTGTCTTGGTCCTCACAGTAAGGATTATTGCTCTTCTTGTAAAATACCTTACTCAAGCTCAGAGTACACTGACTAGACTGGTTTTCATACAAAGCCAGCAGTGGCACTTTTCTAGGGTTACTCCACCTACCTGCTAGAGTGCCATTGTCACTTCTTAGTTTCATGTGAAGAGATTCAACAAAACTTTTCATGCCTACCTCTAGAAAAAAAGCCTCTACTATACTGGCTAGAATGTGTTCTATTTTGTTCACTTTGTGTAGAGAAGTTTACTCTCCTCAGAGCAAATATTTTAGTTCTTGCTTCCCTGATCATCGTGCCAAGGTTTTCACTGGAGCAAAAACTGGGTTCATGGCTCTTTATCTTAAGAGGGGTACCTATAGCCCTTGGCTAAGGAATTGCTCTCAAGTTTAGTCTCTTTTTTGGTGCACTGAATATTTAATCAGTTATTGCAAAGTGGAATAGCTTTCAGGCTGATATGGGAAGTAGAAAATATTTTCCTCTCTTATTAATATCTTATGAGATATTCTCCTGCAAGGTAAGAATTGAGATCTTCTCAAGCAGAGAAAAGACAGTGAAGCCAGGTCTTTTACACTTGAGCTCAGGGCATAGGCTTGGAATTCAATTAAGTAGAAACTTGCCTAGTTCTAAATGGGTCAGCCTGTGTGAGAGTGAAAATAGTTCAGGTAAGTCAAGTCACCTTGCTTTTGCTGCCATAGGCAGTCACCCTGTGAATCCAAACTAGGGAGAGGGCTTTGCCTTTGATGGAAAGCAGGCTTTCTACACGACCATTTCAAAGTGTTCCTTTCACATATTCAGCTGAATTTTTGTAACTCCTAGTTCAATTCTGCTGCTAAAGATTAAATTCTTCTCCAGCAACACGGAAGAAACCACCAAGCCAAAGCTTGTAGACAAGAGTAGGTAGCTACACACCCGAAAGTACTTTGGTCTAAGTTTTAAGTGTGTGTGAACCTTTACTGGAGCAGGCACCTACAGATATCATTGCCCCCAAGTAAATCAAAGTGAGTACCCTAGATGTTTGGCTTTCTCAGTAGCACCCCAGGGATACTACTCAGTAGCCGGGGAGGTTTAGGCTGGATGTTAGGAAGAAGTTCTTTACAGAAAGAGTGATTGGCCATTGGAATGGGCTGCCCAGGGAGGTGGTGGAGTCACCATCACTGGAGGTGTTTAGGAAGAGACTGGATGGGGTGCTCAGTGCCATGGTTTAGTTTATTAGATAGTGTTGGATGATAGGTTGGACTTGATCTCAAAGGTCTTTTCCAACTTGGTTAATCCTATCCTATCCTATCCTATCCTATCCTATCCTATCCTATCCTATCTATCCTATCCTATCCTATCCTATCCTATCCTCATAGACATTGTCAAAAGGTAAGTTTAGGGAGTCTGTGAATTCTCTTTAAAAAATATTCTTTACTGCACTGTGAGAACCCAAAGATAGAATAGAATAGAATAGAATAGAATAGAATAGAATAGAATAGAATAGAATAGAATAGAATAGACCAGGTTGGAAGAGACCTTCAAGATCATTGTGTCCAACCTATCAACTAATGCAACCCACCTAAGATACTTGGTATCAGGTTTAGTTTCAATACCAGCTTCTGGTTTAGTTTTAAGGTTTCTATGGGGTTTTGGTAATGTGATTTATTTTGGGGAGGGAGGGTTTAGTTTGTTTGGGTTTGGTGTGAATTATCTGTATTCACAGGTAATTATTAGATAAATTATTAGATAAAATATTGTCTTAGAAGCTGAGCTAATAAAAAGCAAATTAATAATAATAATAATCAGCAGCAGCAGCATCTGTGTAAGAAATGCATACTTTGCATACCCATCCAAAATTCAAGCAAAACAGCAATCACAAAGTGTTTTTCAATAACTTTCCACTTTCTTCTAACCCAGATATTACCTTCAAGTTGTAAAAATCATCTGGCTTAGTAGATAGCTTGGATGTGCTATTACTTTTCTTTGTTAAATATTTGAACACTTGGCAGGTTTCTTCTCTTCATGTTCATGTAGAAGTGAAAGATAAAATAGAAATTATGACAGGTTTTTTTGCTAAATAAAAATGATGTCACTGTGAGGTCATTTCTTCCATTGTGAGAGTGTTCCTCCTAAACATACTTTTATCATTCAATCAGAAATTACAACTTGAAATTCCATTTTCATTAAGATCTCTTAATGGAAGAGTTCTCTGAGAAAGCATTCTAGCAGTTCTAAATTATGGCAGTTGTTAATGATGTAAACAAATATTTTTGTCTGGAGATATTCTAATCCCACCTGGATGAAATTCTGCACAATCTGCTCTAAGTGAATGTGCTTTAGCTGGAGGTGTTGGATTAGATGATGTTCAGAGGTCCGTTCCAGTCCTTACCATTCTGTGACAAGAGCAACAATAAAGATGATGTTACTAGTCATGGGGAGGAAAAAAAATGTTGTTTGAAAATTGTTGAATTAATAATATATTTTCTAACCAAGAATTCAGCAATACCTGAAGCCATGTATTGATGCTACATTACTAGGACAAAGGCGAATACAGCAACACTTCAGAATCAAAGAATTGAAACAGAGCTTAGGATGTCCTCTAGCATTTTGCCAAAAAGTAGGATCAACTGTGCCTGCCTGTGTGTTGACAGTTCAAGAGCAAGAGAACACAGAACAAGAGGACACAGTCTCAAGCTGCACCAGGGAAAGTTTAGGCTTGAAGTGAGGAGAAAGTTCTTTCCAGAGACAGTTGTTAGCCGTTGGAATGTGCTGCCCAGGGAGGTGGTGGAGTCACCGTCCCTGGAGGTGTTCAAGACAGGATTGGACGTGGCACCAGGTGCCATGGTTTAGTACTCATTAGGTGTTGGGTGATGGGTTGGACTCGATGATGTTTGAGGTCTTTTCCAATCTTATTGATTCTATGATTCAACTTCTTCTTTAAAACCTCTCATGGCCATTAGAAATTCCACTCTGATCAATTCACCTTAGACCTTGGCTGTTTAAAATGTAGACAGTATTTGTCCATCTTAACATCTAGCACCATGTATCATAGTATAGTATCATAGTATCAGTCAGGGTTGGAAGGGACCACAAGGATAGGATCATCTAGTTCCAACCCCTGCCATGGGCAGGGACACCCTGCACTAGATCAGGCTGGCCAGAGCCTCATCCAGCCTGCTCTTAAACACTTCCAGGGACGGGGCCTCAACCACCTCCCTGGACAACCCATTCCAGGGCTTCACCACTCTCATGGTGAAGAACTTCCTCCTCACATCCCACCTGAATCTCTCCACCTCCAGCTTCATTCCATTCCCCCTAGTCCTATCACTACCTGATAGCCTGAGAAGTCCCTCCCCAGCCTTCCTGTAGGCCCCCTTCAGATATTGGAAGGCCACAGATAGGTCACCTCTGAGCCTTCTCTTCTCCAGACTGAACAGCCCAAACTCCTTCAGTCTGTCCTCTTAGGTATAGGTAGATATTAACACCAGTTTTATACAGCAAACAATTTAAATCTTATTGTCCTTCAAATTCGCATTGAATAAAATGCAATTATTTTCTTCCTTTTGTTAGAGGAAGAAAAGTTCAAAGAGATACAACTGAGGTCAACAATGCAAGTCCATAAAGAAAAGCTTGGGATGAGTGATCCATTGCAAGCTTGTTTCGAGGCAGTTTGAGGCAAAAATCTCTTTCAAACTCCCTTCACTTTTTTGGGTTGCATATATTTCTACAGCACAAAGATAAGCTATCTTTCTACACTCTTCATGCAATCCATCTGTGTTGTTAATAGCTCGCCAGTGAGATGATATGTCTGCGTCACCAACCCTTTTGATGGACGGCTTTTTATCAGTAAGCTGCAGAAGCTATATTGTAACAAATTCCATATTTTGTCTTTTATAGAACAGAAACATATTTATGCAGTCACAGTCAGAGCTGTGCACCAAAAAAGTTGAGGCATATGTATTTCCTTGAACAAACTCCTCTTAAACTGATACATTTGGCAAAATATCTTTCCTATTTTTGTTCCTCTTGATTCGATTTTTATTTTTTTTTTCCCCCACCTCCTAGGGAGTTCTCCCTTTCTCTCTGTCTCACTCACTATCCCCAGGAATCTGGATCAAAACTAGAAGGGCTGCTGAATGCAACAGAATGTGTCTTCTCAGCAGTGCAGTGAATCAACTGATTTACTAAATCTCACATCTGGCTTAGAGAAACAGGAAGGAGCCTGGACATAACAACTCCTTCATTTCTTACCAATTCTGAACAAATCAACAGCTAATAGCATTGCCTATAGCTGGGAGTAGTGCTATGAGAGCCCTTCACTTTGGCAGTGAACCTTATCCTTCAGCTGCCTATAAACACACCGCTTATCAAGCCAAACATGATAAATGCCAATTATGGCAAAATTGTCCATTAGAAGAACGGATCAGAAAACTTATCCGGGGCAGATTAAGTTACGAAGATCTTAATCCTGTTAGCTACCTGATGGCTTAAGTGGTAGCTTAAGTCATAGCAATTTCTGTCTATCTCCTGAAAATATTAAAGCATATTTTGGGAAAATTCACAAATTTTGCTGGCAAATGAGAAAGGGAGGGGAGAAGAAAGCTAGTGGTCTCTCTTACTGATTCTGTGTCTTTTTTATCTGAAAGACAATTAGGACAAGAAAGAAACTGGGTGAAAACTAATCCTTGCTGTGAGACTGCAGAGGTGAGAAACACATCTAACAGGTAAGAAATCTGTTCAGATTTGCTGAAGCTCATGAACAAAAGACAGATGCAGACTAACAGCTCTATTCTGAACTGACTCTAACCTTTAAAAATAGTTCAACTTGGGTCTGCATAAATCACAGCCCTGGTTCATCCATAATTTTTAGCTTAGGTACCTGTGCTTCTGCTCATTTTCACCAACTCGCTTGCAGGATATATATCACCCTCCTACTTGTTGTGTCTGTGCCTGAGGCTTTCACCTCTCCCCTGCCTCCAGATGTTTCAAATGGTGCATCAAAGTGTGACGGTAACCAGGTCTCTGGAAGCGCCGTGGGGATAGCACTTCTGAGGTCTTGTTAGTTTTACGGCTGCGGCGGCTGGCTGGGAGCAGAGTAGCTAGGTGGGTGGAGGAGGGAAATGGAGCAGCAAAGTGAAATTACCAAGCACTGAAGCGCTGGAGCCTGCAATAGTCACTCTGCTGCTCTTAGCAAGCCAGGAGCTGAGCAGCAGAGGTCGGAAGGGGACCTGGTGACTCTCAGTGCATGCCCAGCATCCCATCAGCACTGATCTCCACCGGACTCTTGTGTTGCTCTTGCTCCATACTTCATATCCCAATAACCACATGGCACACATCCCCCCTCCACCCCCTCAAGATAGCTGAAAAAATTGTTGATAAAAAAATGGACAAAACACTAACTTTTTTTCCCCGCCCTTAGCCTAGGAAACTAAGAACAATGAAAGCTCTTTGTACAGTTACCCCAGGAATACTAAAAACTTCTTGGAGTGTGGACTGCCTTTCACTCTAACTATTACATAGTGATTAGCTACCTGCTAATAGTTAGAAGATATTTCAGTTAAAATGATATTTACTAGAAGAGCAATGAAAGTTAGCCAGATGCATACTGAGTAATTTAGTGAACAGTTTGAGTGGAGTAGAGTAGAGTAGGAGTAGAGTAGAGTAGGAGTAGAGTAGAATAGACCCGACCAGACCAGGTTGGAAGACTTTGTTTCACTGTAGGCTTAATTATTTTGTCTGACAGCTTAAGTAAACACTTGATCATACACACTTACACTTTGCTCATCTTCAAGGTGATAAATACGGTATTATACCACAATACTCATCAGCTAAACTCTACAAAAGTTCACATTTGCTGGATGCATATGATTTATACAACCTTTAAGAGGTCTGTTACAGTAAAGACATTTTCAACGTTCTTAGCACAGACTGCATTTCATAACAAAGATTAAAATCTATTTTCCAGCAACAAATCTGCAGTGCAAGTTCCCTGTGACATTGACTTTTAAGGACTAAGTCTTGATGTAGTCTTCTCTTTCATTGAAGTTTGAAGACATGGGGAGGTTGATTGGGGTTTTTTTACTAGTTATGTGTGTTGAAAGAGGTCCCTTCATGTGCTATAAGGTTTTCTACAGCATTTCTTTAGGTGCTTCAAGTATTTCAATGAAACTAATGCAAATGCAATGCAACATTAAACAAAGTACCGCAATGCAAATACAAAGTGAACTTTGCAGTATCACTTAAGGTGTTTCTGTGGTCACGGTAGGGTTGTAGAAATTTCAAAGGAGATCATAAAGTTCTAGAAAAACAGTAATTCTTTGCTGTTCATTACTTAATTGATTGAATTCTGAAAAGGGGAGCAATAATGAAGAAATTATAAAGAAATTGCAAAGAAAGATATTGAGTTGTGCTGCAAGATGACAAGCAGCAGTAATTATTACTAAATTATATCCAGAGAAAACAGCTGACTTGCTAATGAATGGCAGCAGTTAATTTCCTTCAAGGCAAAAGAAGGAATGGAGAAATAATTTTATATTTACCCATAGTGACTATGTATGCCTAAGGAAAAGAGAAAGTGCATTATGCAGAGGTGACAGAGTACTGAAATTTACTGTATTTTTATTTGCCCTGATTTGCTTTCTCCTTAACACAAAATAAGAAAAACAGTTTAATCTATAATACTGAGAATTATGCAACCAAAGCTTTCCAGCTTTCTGTAGAATTCAGCTTCTTTAGTGGCAATACCATGATAAACAAATCTCTAGGTTTCACTAAAATGATGCTATTGTTTTTTGTGTACTCTGTTATATGCTATATCAGAAGCATCTCTTGCTCAATGTTACTCTTAATAGCCATTTCCAAAAGGCCTTTTTTGTGCGTCACTTTTAATAATGAAAGTTTTGATTGAGTTTGCTGCAGTTTATTTTCAGAGTGACTTTCAAATGCACTGCTTGTCTTCACACTGAAGTGAAAATGTAAGCAATACCAGTGACAAGCATATTTTGCTCTTTTGCAGATTTCCAACACTTTCCAGGGTCATGTGGGCATTGCTGGCCAAGCATCAATAGTTCATTCGTTGCTTGATTACAAGCGGAATTGTAAATGGAATGAAATAGGATGGATACGGAGGATTACCAACTGCTGTTGGCATACAGCTGCATGCTTAAAGATGTCTTCATTCATTAACAGACTGTTTTAGCCTGCCAAGGTTGGAAATGAAATGCAAGCCACAGCTTGTACATTTATCACTGTAAGGAAAGCATCCTGCCAGTACTGGTTAAGCAAAATGTACTTGTAGCCATTAGTAGTCCAGTCTGATTATTGGGCTCAATCTGTTTCTAACGGCAACCTTTGCAGTGACAGCATTGTTTCCATCTGTGCTCACATCAGAGATTTTAAACCTTACCATTTAAAGTTCTGAAGTAACCTTATAGACAGAATTATTTGTTTTCTTAGGGATTGCTCCAGTTGGTGAAGAGCAACGTGGTGTACCTGCAACAAGCAAAC
The DNA here is from genome assembly GCA_033816785.1 of Picus viridis. Taxonomy (NCBI): domain Eukaryota; kingdom Metazoa; phylum Chordata; class Aves; order Piciformes; family Picidae; genus Picus; species Picus viridis. The sequence continues at coordinate 11,152,312 of CM066581.1, read as the reverse complement.
CAGCCTCTGCCTTCTGCTTAGCAAGTCAGATAATAGTTATCCAGTAGTGCCTCCAATTTCAACAGGTGCTTTGACTTGATATCTGAGGTTTGTTTGCTTGAACTACCTGCAGTTCTCCTGTCCAGCACTATAATGAATAGGAGCTGGTAAGTGCTTGTAGAACAAATCTGAAGTGAAAATTGAGGGGATTAATACACAGGTCAGGTGAAAAGTGAGATGGGGCTAAGTGGAGGGAGGGACAGCAGTAGGGAAAAGAAGGAAGATGCAGGAGGTGGTGGTGAAAGCATGCTGGTTGGTCCTGGGGAAAAAACAAAAGGCCTTGTTTGGGGTTTAGTAGTGTTCTGTTTTCCTGTATTCTTACAAAAAGTTTAACAGATAAGCTGAAGTGCAGTAACAAGTGACAATTCTCTTTGGTGAAATGAATGTTGTTCTTGGTGTGTATATTAAGCTACTATTAAAGATGCTGTCACAAAGATTGGGAGAGTTTTGCCAATTATATGCGGCCTCCCAGCACTTGTCCTAGGAGTTTAATATGCTGCATCACACTCAAATCTGACAGTAGACACAGCCACCTATAACTCAGTGAAGCAATACTCACGATTTAGTCAGTAGAAAAATTATTCCACATTCTCATGAGGCTTTTTTGGTTTATGTTCCCTCTTGCTGGTTGACATTTTCCTCCTTATCAAAATAATCCAGCTAAAAAAAAAAAAAACCACCACGGTGTTCTGAATTAGCATAATAGCAACTTTAGCACAGCTATTGATAGATGCAGAAATTAAATGATTAAAGAGCTACATAAGAAAACAAACAAACAAAAAATGACCCCAGAAAAAAACCCAAACCCATGCTGGCCTATCTTTGGTATACTCGTGCAACATCACAAATGTACTCAAAAATGAATGTAAAGAGGGGTAAAGTAGAAACATAAACTCAGCTATCTTCAAATTAATTTGAAAGCATGAAATAATCACTGATGAAAATGATGTTATTTAAAAAAAAAAAAAATCAATTAAGATTTGTGACTCATTTCAGTTTTGATTTTATCCCTTCTGCTCTAGAAAATTACGAGCCGCATCTCAAGTGCTCAGTGGGGACCGGGAGGCAATGATGAACATCCATTTCAAGACACTTCTTTTGGATTAAGACAGTGCTGACTCTGTGAACAAAGGGATTAAGGTACCTCACTGAATTTCTTACATATTACAACACTAGTGCAGCTGACCTGTTTTCAGTGCAGAATGTTTTGATGTTTGTGATTTGTTTTACAATGCTTTGAGAAGGAAATGTTATTGATTATTCTTCAGGAACGCGGTGTTGTGGGGCTTTACATTTCAGATACATTTTGAGTAAACTATTTATTTTGAAACCAGCAGCACCATGTTTCTAACTTCCCTGTTTTCTGCATTTTTCCAGTCCTAGCTAGAGTAGAAAATCCAGAACTTTTGAACCTCTGCATCTGGCATATGCACAAACTATTCAGTGGTGAGAGCATGAAATATGCATCTGTATTTATTACAGTGCTATTAACATTAGAGTATTTCTGCTGCTTTTGTGACACTTTCTCTCACAAGCAGCTGAGCTCATAAGAAAGTAAGGAAGAATCATAAATGGTTTTTTAGATGATTGGAAGGAACCCCACACTAGGACTTACATCAGTACTAGTTCAAGTCAGTAGGCAAATAGTTATTAACCACACATCACCAAAATCAGACTTCCCATAAAGAATGGAACTTGCAAATTAAATGTTTTGAGGAAAACCAGGGGCAGGTAATCCAAGAATGCCACTTGTAGCTGATGCCACTTATTACTGATGTTGCTGCTTTGCTCCCAGTCCTAAGCAACAGGATAGAGACCTGAACCAGAGGCAAAGGCAGGCAGCATACTTGATTTTTATTAGCAGTCTCTTGATTTTGGCAGTGAAACTATCAATATGTTCTCTCACTTTCTCCACCAAAATATGTCATAAGGTCAAGTTTTCTGAATTTTATAAACAGATGCTATAGCTTGTATGTCTCTCCAAATACTTCTGGCAAGACAAAACTGCCAAGTGATTTTCTTGGGTTTTTTTCTCCCCTTGATGAATGGTCACTGTCTTGAACATGCAGTACCTCATAAAGATGAATTTCGGATTGTACAGTATGCTCTGCCTATATATAATAATATCTATTTACAAGAGACCATAATGAATCATAGATTTTTACATGAATGTGAAAATAATAATGTGAAAAAGACCCATTTAAACAAATTTGTATACACTGAGAAAGATTAAAAAGCCTAGAAACAAGCAAATGTATTTATATGTTCATACATGTTTATATATTGGTGTCATTAGTTTTCTTAATTTATTTCAAGACCATTATGGATCATTCAAGCAAAGCCACATCAAGTTTAATCTGAAATATTAGTCTATAGCTTGGTGTTCAAAATATTTCCATGCCCTGACTCACTCCTAAGATTCAGTTCTAAACAGTTCTCTTTCTCTCAAGAACCTGTGTGAGCTCAGATAACAATTTTTATTCTGGGACAGTGCCTTTGTAATTAATAGTGTACAGGATTCATCTCTGGGCAAAAAGAAGAAATGGTAGAATTTAGTATTTAGCTTTTTTCTTCTCTAAAGATCAAGTAGAAATGCAATCTGTTTGTCTCCACACAATAGAAGCAGCAACCTAGTACTGAACAATTTTTTTATGTTGGCATTACACCAGTGTCAATAAAGATACTCTTACTGTAGAACCAGTGAGAAGAAAATTAGGCCAATTTCTGCACACAGACAGCAATGAAGGAACCATTTGGGAACACCACATCTAAATTTAATATATCTATGCCACATATGGCTCTGCAACTCAGACTAATTCCATACAAGCTGTGGGTGACATCAGGATCTGACCTAATTTGTATTTTTTGGGGGGGCAGGGGAGGAAGTCACTTCATGTTTATGAGAGCAAACCCTGAAACAACCACTGTTTGAACTGTTTGGGTTTTTTGGTGATTGTTGTGTTTCCAAAGCATCTCATCAAGTATTGTAGAAAAATAATTTTTCCGTGAGGGGCTTACAGATGAAGATCTGTATCTGTATAGAAGGAGAAGAAAGTCAGCAGGTCGAGAGAGCTTCTCCTCCTTCTCTGCTCTGCCCTGGTGAGGCCACATCTGGAATACTGTGTCCAGTTCTGGGCCCGTAGTTCAAGAGGACAGGGAACTGCTTGAGAAAGTCCAGAGGAGAGCCACAAAAATGATTAAGGGAGTAGAACAACTTCCTTATGAGCAGAGACTGAGGGAGCTGGGGCTCTTTAGCTTGGAGGAGACTAAGGGGTGACTTCTTTAATGTTTATAAATATGTAAAGGGTGAGTGCCAGGAGGATGGAGCCAGGTAATTACCATTAGCCATGCCTAATGACAGCACAAGGGGCAATGGTGGAAGTTGAGCCATAGAAAGTTCCATGGAAACAGGAGGAAGAATTATTTCACTGTGAGGGTGACAGAATACTGGAACAGGCTGCTCAGGGAGATTGTAGAGTCTCCCTCTCTGGAGATATTTGAGACCCACCTGGATAAGTTTCTATGTGACCTGGTATAAGTGATCCTGCTTTGGCAGGGGGCTTGGACTAGATGGTCTTTCAAGGTCCCTTCCAACCCCTGACATTCTGTGGTTCTGTGAAATGAAAGAAAACTAAGAATTATATATTAAAAAAACTAGAATTTCACTACCTTATGCAGCTTGGGATCTTGAGTCAATAAGTCTGTCTGTCAGGAGTGAGAAACTACCACATGATACCAGTCTGATGCTAGATGACCTTTTTTTTTTGAATAATGATTTGTGAGGCTCATATCACTTTAGAATTAACCTCTGCATTAGATGATCTAACCCAGACAAGTTATTGTTTAGGCTCCATTATAGTCAGCATAGGAAGATATGCACTTGTAGAAGGCAGTGTCATATCACCCACATTAGAGCACAGAAAAGTGTGGTCAGAGCAGCAGTGAGGCAGGGGAGGAAGAAACGATCCTAACAGGAAGGTGAGACAACCAGCCACAGGAAGAACACATAGAAAATGGTCACATTATAGTAATGGTGTTCTATTGATTTTACTGCAGCCTGCAAAGGAATCTTAGCAAGATTTGGAGGAGAAGATTGTCATTTATGTTTTTCTCTCCAATATCAATTTGCTCATTAGTTCTGAGAGGCAGCTTCACATGAAGTAGCAGGCATTGTCTCTGTCTAATTCTGAACATAATGGAAAACAAAATGTGCTGCAATATTAATGTAGATGTAATGAAATCACTGAAGAAACTCTCTCTTGTGCCATCTCAGAACAACTTCAGAGGTGCCAGTTGGCTTATAGAGGCAAGGCTAGGCACAATTTAGTTTGACTACTTCAGTTTATCAGTATTAATGTACAAAGAGCACTGTTTGTTTGGGGGATTAGTTGTTGTCTCATTTCACCTCGTGTTCTGAATAATAAATGGTTATGCATGTTGCCTTCAATATAATTTGTCATATAAATTCTATATAAAGTAGTTATTAAGATCATATGTAACAATATTTATGTAACAGTATCCACTCAATCACTTAACTGCTTCAGAATGCTAAGGGCCAATTAGATGATTCTTGCCTCTGACATCTGGTAAGCATTTGTTGACAGATAGGAAGTGATTCATCTAAATACATTCAACTGTTTTCTCCCATGGAAGAAATAAAATTTCCTTTTTTTTTTTTCTTTTCTTTTTTTTTTTTTCTTTTATGAATGCAGTGGTTAATCAAAGCTCAAGAACTTTCCAGCACCCAACATTTGAATTGCACTACACTTCATTTCAAAACTATGAGCACTTAATTTATAGTGCACTTTTAAAATGAATTGCAAGCCCTACCATCAACACACTATTAGTCTTCATTAGGAGATTTTGCTCTCCAGCTGCTTTGTGCTGCATCCACCTCCTCACTCTGGCCTATGAAGAAGCACATTCATCAGAGTAAAGACCTTCCATGTCACTTGCTATGGCAAATTTCTTTTAGTAACACCTAGTGTGACATAGATGTTGAGTTGCTGGAAGGTGTCCAGAGAAGGGCAACAAAGCTGGGGAGGGGTTTGGAGCACAAGCCCTATGAGGAGAGGCTGAGGGAGCTGGGGCTGCTTAGCCTGGAGAAGAGGAGGCTCAGAGGAGACCTTATTGCTGTCTACAACTACCTGAAGGGAGGTTGCAGACAGGTGGGGGTTGGTCTCTTCTCCCAGGTAAGCAGCACCAGAACAAGAGGACACAGTCTCAAGCTGTGCCAGGGGAGGTTTAGGCTGGCTATTAGGAAGAAGTTCTTCACAGAAAGAGAGATTGGCCATTGGAATGTGCTGCCCAGGGAGGTGGTGGAGTCACTATCCCTGGAGGTGTTTAGGAAGAGACTGGATGGGGTGCATGGTGCCATGGTTTAGTTTATTAGATAGTGTTGGATGATAGGTTGGACTTGATCTCAAAGGTCTTTTCCAACCTGGTCTGGTCTGGTCTGGTCTATTCTATTCTATTCTATTCTATTCTATTCTATTCTATTCTATTCTATTCTATTCTATAGTGTAGCCTCTCTGTAAAAGCTACCTATGTTTGCTTCTTTCTCTGTGGCTTTCAGCACAATATTCCTAAAAACAGGAGCAGAAGTTGCTGCTGAAAAAGAACCAAACCAAACTGTTTGGCCTGTCACTCCTCCCATTTTCTGTGTCACTAATAACTAACATGAGTAATACAAACTTCTGATCTTATCTGAAGAAATGTGAACAATGAACAAAGAACACGGGACAACAAAATCAGTCTCTGCAATGCCTCGTCCATGGTCCATCTGCCTCCAAATATCATAAAGCACTCCTCAGCACCACTCTCAGATTTCATGGTCTGTTACAAAGTCTTTCCTCCAAAGCCTATCTATTTGCAAAATTTAACTGCATCTGGTGAGTTACTATTTCATTTCTATAAGGGTAAAAAAAAGTCACTTTAACAAAAGCTCAGCTGACTTCAAGTTTAGGAATATGGTGACACACTGCAACAGGTTGCCCAGGGAGGTGGTAGAAGCCCCATCCCTGGAGGTTTTTAAGGCCAAGCTGGATGTGGCTCTGGGCAACCTGCTGTAGTGTGAGGTGTCCCTGCCCATGGCAGGGGGGTTGAAACTGGATAATCCTTGAGGTCCCTTCCAACTCTAACAATTCTGTGATTCTATGAATAGCACCCATCATAAATCAAGGCAGAGATTCTGAACTAGAAGTATTACATGCAGCTAGGTCTGAGACTGAGTTGGAAATAGTCAGAAGTGTACATAGTTCTGCTACAGTAGTTGCTTTGAAGTCTTCATTTACTATAATCTCATAGATCATTTAGTTTATCACAGGTATGCATAGGCTTGTAGTATACATAAGCCAGCACAGTAATCTGTGGCTTTGCTGCTAAGCCAAACAAAGAAGGGGCATCTTCTCTGACTGTCCAAATATCCCAGAGTCTGTGGCTTTGATTTTTTCACTTTCTGATAAAGAGCAGAACAGCAACTTGGTAAAATTTACAACAAAATAAAGTAGTTTGTCTCGTACCAGATGCTGACAGACTGACTTTGGTGTTGCCGTTAACTTCAGCTAAAAGAAGACATGATCTGACTGTGAGCCAGACACAGAACCTACCTGATGTCTTGCCAGACCTCCTGACAGCTTCTCAGCTCTGCGTTTGACATATGCTGTCTTTTTGCTGGCAATCGTGACATAACTCCTCCATTTGGAGTGAGAAAACCATGAGCCACTGAGCTTCTGCAACTCTTTGGATATGTTGTATGACAAAGTGCATGTAAGAAGCAGTGCCTGCTTGTTAATTCCACCTAGAAAGCATAATGTGGCATTTAATAAGCCAGGGCAAGGAATTTTCCTTTTCCAAATGACACTTTATTAAGAGTCTTCTCTCCTTTTAAAGGAGAAAGTTCTTTATAAAAGGAATTAAAGTATCTTGCCAAGGCATTAGGGCAACATAAGTGAGAATTATGTGGTGGTTCTAAACAACCCTGTTCTGATTGTTTCAAGTTTTGGTTGTGTGCTCTGTTTGGGGTTTTTCCTTTGGGTTTTTGTTTGTTTGTTTGTAGTTTTGTTTGTTTATTTCATGCTGCTACTACTTCCAGAATCAAGAAACAACATAGCACAGCTTTAAAGAATCTTGAAAGGCACTCTGTCTTTCAAATACATTGTTTTGAATTGCTGCTACTCATTTTTTTTAATCAGCTACATAGTTTTTCAGTCCATGCATATATATATATATATATATATATATATATATGAATAAAATATGTGTGCCTATGGATGGCTCTTCTTCCAGTTTAAATCAAGTTTTCTATATGCTGTTTTCCTCCTTGTCCCCAGAATTACTTAACAAACAAAAGGCAAGGTGCAACATTTTTGACTTGTCTTATTTGCCTGTGTTTAGTTTGAGCATTATATATTTGCTTTTCAAACTTACATAAATTTATGATGTTCAGGTATTTTTCTCTTCTTGTTTCAAGTAGCAAAATCTGTCCTTTACTGTCACCGTCACGCTTACAGACTTATATTGATGTGACCTGCAGGAAAACTTTTCCTAGGCTAAAAAAACATAAAACCAAAAGACCCAAACACAGCAAATAGAAACATGTAATATTTTGCTTTCAGTTTGCAGAGAAACTGGAGGTGAATTTAAGCCCTCGCCAGCTTTTTGAAGGTGTTATCCCTGGCACATTAAACTTTCTCTGTTTAGCCACAGCTATTTGAGATGCCTCCCACATTCGCCGTCGAAAGCATACTGTTAACTAACTTCTTGTTTAAATGAAGGGCTATGCTGACAATTAAATGTGGGATCGTGCATGCTTCAGTGCCGAACCTTATTATAATCAACGTGAGTAGAAGCAGAGGGCTGAAATTATGGGTTTTAGTCTGCATCTGCATGGCATTATTATGCTTATCAAGGTGAAAATGTCGACGCTGAAGAATGTAATTGTGTACCTTAAGCAGCAGCACTAGTTAAACTGAGCTCCTGCCTCCACTATTAATGCATCAAAATGCTACTCTTAAGAGGTAGTGTAAGTCTTTATGTAGGCAGAGCTTTCAATTCATGAATTTATATACTCTCTTTTTTTGCTCTCTTTTTTTCCCTCTCTTTTTTCCCCTCTCCTTTTTGCCCCTCTCTTTTTTTCCCTCTCTTTCTTTCCCTCTCTTTCTTTCCCTCTCTTTCTTTCCTCTCTTTCTTTCCCTCTCTTCTCCCCCTCTTTCTCTTCTCCCCCTCTTTCTCTTCTCCCCCTCTTTCTCTTCTCCCCCTCTTTCTCTTCTCCCCCTCTTTCTCTTCTCCCCCTCTTTCTCTTCTCCTCCTCTTTCTCTTCTCCCCCTCTTTCTCTTCTCCCCCTCTTTCTCTTCTCCCCCTCTCTTCTTTTTTAAAGACCTTGAGAGGTAAGGTTTTTCTGTTTGGGTATTAATTCAATATAGATTTTTTTTTCCTGACGTATTTTTTTCCTTTTTTTAACAAAGTCAGGGACCAGAAAGAACAGTGTACCCTTTGTATATAGCTCCATTGCCCTCCAGGAGGTCAAGTGTGAAATGAGTTGAGAGACACATTGACAGTCCATGCGTGAGCTGAAACAACTCAAGCTAGTTATCAGTAATTTGGATCTGTGCCTGTGGTATGGGCTTTTATTGTATAAAATCTAATCAAATAATAAAATAATTCAGTGAATTATCTATGTTTAGCAGATTATCATTCTCATCTGAATGTTGTCTCATACAAATGATGCATGTTTTATTTGTTGGTTTTAATGTTTAGTCATCTTGAACACTTTGATTTGTTATTCATTTATACTGCAAAACAAATGCAGTTTTCTTGATACAATATATTGCTTTGCTTGGTTTCATATACGTGCACTGCTTGTAAGATAGTCACTTGTACGTTATCTGTAGGGGTGGGTACAGCACTTTTCTTTACACAGAGGCAGAGGGAATGGTTTACCCTCATAGCGGTTCTCTTGATCTGTATAGACTGTGCTGAACCCATAGCACTGGGTCAACACGTATGCCAAAATCTATCTTCATGCTTGTACCTTAGCTAGTATTTCTCAACTGACAATATTGTAGATTCTCTAAGTCCTTCTTTTCTTTCATGTTTTTTTTTTTCTTCCCTCTTCTCCACAAATTCCCTGTTCAATAGATTTTGGCAAGACAGAGCAGGTATGCTAAGTCAGTATAATGATTTATTTTGAAATAGTTTCCATTTGTTTCAGTCTCTTGAAAAAAAGAATTTGCACAGGCTTCAGTATTACATGACTCATTATTTTAAACTGATTTGCTTAGTTCTAAAATACTCTTCTGCTACTCTCAATCTGATTTTTGCCATGAGGAGAAATACAAAGGCCACTCAAGTGTCTAAGAATTGGAAGCCTGGTTTTCTGCTCCTTTGTGTAAAAGGAAGAAATTAGCAATAAAAGATTTGTCTTGAGGAAGCTTCAGTATTCATGAATTATTTGGTTATTTCCTTACAGAAAAAGTGAATCTTTTAGCTACCAAGACAGAATATTTCACCTGCTTTTAGTTAACCATTTAGTAACTTAATGGACAGAGCAGACCACTTGTGCTGAGCAGCTTTAATGAACTAACTGTGCCAGTGAAGGAGGACTACAGCTACACAGGAAGCATAGGCAGACTTCAGAAGAGTTAATGTTTCTAGAGTTATTTCTGTATAATTTGTGGAAGTAAAGAAGTTACTTATTCCACTCAAAATAATTTAGAAACAAAACTTTTGCAGTGAAGCACTGAACTTGGCATGCTTTTCAGCTGTGAAGAGCCAAAAGTCTGCTCCTCCATATATGAATAGAGTAAGGTAAAAGAAATAATGTTACCTGTTTCTGTCTTCCGGCTGTCTCTGCAGGTCTAGGTCACGGTGATTAGTGAAGGACTCCTTGCCTCTGTGTGAGAAAGCAGTTAAAGCATTGATGGTTAAAGGCAACTTACTGAATTGAGTTTAGAGGACTACTGGGATCTGGATTTACACATATTACAGGTGAAAGCATGTTCATTCTGCAGGGGGAAGACAACTTGTGAGGCAAAGAAAGTGGGCCAGATTTCTGTGAAATACTCTAGCACTAAAAATCATAAAAATATATTAAATGCCATTTGTCTGAAAAGGTACATTATGGGACTGGGAGGCTTGGAACAGTAATGATTCATTCAGAGAATCACAGGTTATATAATCAGTATATATCTACAATTGCTCCGTGTACCTGAAGTCAAACTCACACGAATTAGTGTTTTAAAATGAGATAGTCACTTTGTACATATTACTGTCAGAGCTTCATATCTCCACTGATTTTCTTATGTATCAAAATCAGACTTTTAAATCACTCTTAAATCAAACCTCCTGATGCAATGGCGAGCAAGTCCTTTCTATTACATACATTGATATATATATATATATGATAGGGACCATTAGCAATTCCACAGCTGTAAAGCATAGAGTTTCTGATTTCTCTCTGACTCCCCACATAGCGTTCATCATTCAGGCCAATAATTCTGTATAGGCAAGTCTTTCAGTTAATCTCCAGAAGCAACAGGCCCTTTGAAACAGAATCACAGACTGGTTCAGGCTGGAAGGAACCTCCTGAGACCACCTACTCCACATTTCTGAGGACACAGAAACTGTTACCTGTCCACAAAACCTCTTCTTGTTGGTTTAGCAGCGCTGAGTGAAGAAAGTCCATGTCATGTAGCTAGAGCAGAAGTTTGTGCTGTACAGGCCTGCAAGTGTGAAGGTTGAGAGAGAAGGGAATAGGCTGTGACATGACATTACTTTGCAGCTCCTATCAAGTGCAAATAAGGATCACACTAAATAAGCCCCAGCTAGAGAGCTGTCTATTTTTATTTGTAGTGTTTAGCTTGCAACCAAAAATCTGGTTTGCTTCAATTCTTGTAACATTCAGAAAAACATCAAAATGACCATTTACTTCTGGTTCAAGAAAAATAATGGCTTGCATTATTATCTCTTCAGCTTCATGTTTGGTTTGATTACAGAACCCATGATTTAAAAACACTGAGCTTATCCCTGCCAAAGGATTAGATCTCATAAGTTTTATCTAAAGCTGACATTTTTCTTGTGTGTGTACCCCCCCCAACACACGCTTTCCTGTGTGCCTTCCACCCTTTATGTTTCTTTTTCAGTAACAACCTGCTGACAAGCCATGTCTGATTGCCATGTGAAGGCATGAAGATCAAATACATACAGAGCATTAACAAAAAGAAAGAATGTCCTTGGGGAAAAAAAAATGTTGCACAACATGAACTCACTTGTACTGCTGGAAAGGGTTGTCAGTAACTAAAAAAAAACAGTTCAGAGGCCTTCTGACATGGGGAGGGTGCAGGACCCCTAGCATCTATACAAGTGTTCTTTCAGGAGGACTTCACTCACCTTTGTCACACATAAACTGAGCTCAGGGATGCACAAGGGAAAGGAGGAATGCTGCTTCCGAACGTTGACATTATTGCTTTTCTGCCTGTCTCTGTCTTGAACCAAAGCATTTTTTCTTCCCCAACAGCACTGTCTATCCACTTTGTGCTTGCTTGTTCTTTTCTCCCCCTGCCCCCCTTTTTATTTTCTTTTTTTTTTTTTTTTTTTTTTTTTTTTGAGTTGTAACCTTTTTTCCCCCTAGTTAATGTGACACCATGGAGAATGAAACAAACCAAGATGAACTGCTAGCCCTCTGGAATTAAAGCCGCTTAAGAGATGGCTGGGAAAACAGGTAGGTTGCAGCAAGTTTGGTGTCAGCAGGGATTCTTACAGACTCTTTTAATGCTCACAGGACATGACCTGAGTTGTGGCCACTTCCAATTGCCAGTGCTGTACTGGGCAGGCTGGTAGCACATCTCTGTGTTTAGAGAGCCAGCGAACCCAATATCTGAATTGCGTCTTAACAGCCTTTGACATGTTGAAATGTCACATGGAAGCTCGTGTCAAAGCTTAAAAACCAAGTAGTGACAATTTTGCCTCAGAATTTTGCTTTGAAATTACTCTGTACTAATTCTGTAAACATGTTTGCATTTAAATTCTACACAACTACATGTAACAGGAAACAGAATCAAAGAAATTGAAAGAAACAGAAGGAAAGTAAAAGTTTTCTTGAGATAAAGGACAAGAGGTCAATAATCTTAAATTATTCACCCAAGTCAGAAAAACTCAAGGTCATTTAGCACAGTATATAAGTGGTGGGTTTAGTCTAATAGAGCAATTATTTTGTATGTATAGCAAAAGAAATATTCAGAAAGCTTATGAAGAAAACTCTGTAGAATCAGAGACACATGTTTATCTTGAAAATGGAAGAAAAGGCACCATAGAAGTTACATTTGTGTCTCTCCGTCTGCATCTGTACCTCTTGAGGTACCCCTTTTGAGGATGAACATGCTCATTCTCATTGTGAATGAAGATATATATAGATATCAAAACAAAACAAAAAACATGCACACAAACACACACAGATTGACCCTTAATTTTTCCTTACTTGAATAATGCAGCAATTTAATCAGAATGAAACTTGGACTCATGCTTGACTTGAGGTTAATTTGAAACAAAATTCTCTGGCACTGTGAGAGGATTGTAACTTCCCAGCTGCTGCCTTGACCCAGCTGACAGGTAAATCAGGTACAGCTTTGTTCCTCCAAGGTTATCTGTTCCAAGGGTAAATCTTGTGTTTTGTATGCCAGTTTGCAAAGCCGTCCTTTGAAGATGTGGAGTTGTCCTGCTCTTGCTAGATCTTAAGCTTTTTTTGTTTAATTGTGATGAAGTTTAGGTAAAAGAGTTTGAATCGCCAAAGAAATCCTTTAACGCATCGATGTTTTCAGCTGTAAGATCACCTTGTAAAAGCAACAATGAAAATTAAAACTCTTGCCCAGTTGTGTATGCAACTTTGGCTATGCATACAGGCCTCCATGTAGAAATAAAAGGAATCAGATATTGGACTTCTACCTGTTCTTGTGTCAGTCACTGTAAAAAACCTCCAGTGCTAATTTACTTCAGCTTACAACCTAATCCGTTACTGATAGAGCAAAGCAAAGTCAGAAAACAAAACATTTTATTATTCATAAATTCCTTATTAGAATAGAATAATCCAGCCAGAAATGCTCAGAGATAGTAAATATTTGCAAGTTTGGATAATACGCTTGCCATCATAATTGGCTGAAGTGATCTGAGTATTCACCGTTCAAAATTATCCCTTCTCACAGACAAGCCTCAGACAGACAGACCCCTTTCCTTTTCAGATTTGTACTGACAAGTAGCAGATGCAAAGTACAATTTCACTGCAGGTTAATTTAAAATTTATTAGAAAAGAAAGTGAGGTTTTAGCTGAAAAAAATTAAAAACACATTACTTTTCAATCCTCTTTTCTGGAAGTATTCTTATTTACCACATAGCCTCAATAGGTATCTTAATAGCATTATATTGTTAGCATCTTAACAGATGTGTTTCTTTTCAACCCTCTAATGTAGAAATCCCAACATTTGTCTGGTACCTGATCCAAGAGGAATTTTAAAATCATTTCTCCAGATGTGACTCTAACAGTTTCAGTAATTTCACAGCTCATTCAAGTTTGCTTTATTTGTGCTGCCATTTGCACCTCTGCAAAATAAGCATTACGGCCTGAAGTGGAACACCAGCACTTTAGGTTTTCTATGAGCGCTGCAATTCATGTAGAGACAAAACACAGACCCTTTAGTCTGGTCAAATGTCTTATGATCTGTTGTGCCTGTTCATCAAAATGCCTGTCAAGTAATAGCAGAGAGGTATGAGTGATGATAAAAGAGAGGTCGTCGGTTTCATGTATTTATCAGGAGCTGTTTCAGATGTGCTTCTGTTACTCAAGTTTGCTTCATTATGAGACATGAAATGAATAGACCAAATTATGTACTATGAAACTATAAAGTAAAAACTTAGGAATCAATAATAACTTCAGTTCAAACTGTAGCACTGCTGATAGTTTAGCATTTCTGACCTACTAATTTGAGAAATTACTCTGCCTTAATTAGACTGACCTCCCACAAACATTGTTGCTAGAGCAGGAGGACTTGGATGTGTAGTGCAGTCAGAAGTGTTCTAGTAAGCTTCCACTGGGGATGATTGTCTGAAACTTGAGTATGGCTCTAGTCAAAAGCCACAATTATCCTATTTCCAAAGCCAGGAAGGTAGGGTACACAAACTATTCCACTGATTGGTAGAATGCAATGTGGGTTATGAACCACAAAAGTCAAACATGGTCATCTAGTCCAGAGGATTTAAAGGAAGGAAGTACTTAGCTGGACACCACATGAAGACAAGCCCTTATTCAAGGGAAAGTTTTGGAGGTATTTTTTAATAATAGTAATATGATGAAATAATACTTTTCACATTTTTGAGGAATTTCTAGACAGTGTATTGACTCAGCTTGCTATTAAACACTGTTTATATTCCATATTAAACCTCAAAAAGCAAGATGCAAGGAGCAACTTGCTTACCCTTCAGTACTAGCTTCAAATAATCCACTTAACCATCCAGGGAAATAGTCAGGACACTACCTAAGCCAGTTGCAACAGCTGTTTTAGGTGTTTTAGGAAACAATCTCTCAACTGAGGTGCTGTGCCTGACAGTGTGAGTGGCTTACTCATTCACAGACACCCAGCAAGAGGATGCACATGTAGTTATACAATAAGAATCGTGCTCGCGTTGCTCAGTTCTGTCACTTGTTGAATACTGCTGGCTACATTGAACATATGTTAAGATGCTTTACAGGTGGATGCAAACTGTAACATTGTGATAGTTCATTTTTATGGCTTCCTGCTGTGTCATCATTCCTAATGCTGAGGTTTTAAAAGCTAAGCTAATGTAATGGTGGGCACCTGTGCAGAGTCTCACCTCCTCACCCCTGTCCTCAAGTACATATACCAATCCCTGTGCTTTGCCAGCATCAGTAGTCATGTTTCTTCTTTGTAAACTTGATCAGGAACATACCCAGACTGAAGATAATTTATTTGTTTTCCCCATACATGCAAATTGGACCTGTGGTCCATCTTCTTATGTAATTCCACCAGTGCAGCAGTAGACACAGAGAAGGATGAAAAAGCAAATGTCAAGAGTAAGAACAGTGAAGGGGAGTGCCCTGCTGCACGTCATCCTGCTTTCTGATGGTCATTGCACTGCAGCCCAACATGCTGGAGGTAAAACTACTGTTTCTCTTGTCCCTAAAATGATCTGCTCTTCACTGGCAAAGAAATATAATGTTAAGGTGTGGGGGGAAGCTTAAAATTTCATTTTCAAGTATATTCACAACTGTTTTGTTTTTCTGTACTCATCACTTGGTAATTACCAGTTTAAAAAACCAATAATAGTTCCTTAATGTGAGCTCCTGGCAGCAAAAGTACAGGGGAAATAACATACAGAGTCCTCATCAGGCTTACTGATTGCCCTGGCATAACATATAGTGTGGACTTAGCTGATGATGAAAGTGAGCTGCAAAAAAGCCTACACCATAACTGAGAAGGAGCATAACCTGGAAACTACTGGAAAGAGCTTACAACACTGTGCCATGAGTGAGATTTACCAGAAGACTACTTGGCAGGTGTAAATAATTTCTGTGCTAAGACAAAGGAAGAAAATAACTGAGGAAAGAACTAAAAAGAAGGAGAAAGAGCTGATAATATGAAAGAAAGTTAACAGAATAAAGGAAGGGAAGGAAGTGAAACAGCAAAGTGAGAAGCAGGGAAAAGAACAAAGGGATGGGTTATAACTCTGCAGTATCATGTAGTGGAATAAAAATGGAAAGAAAAAGGAGTTTTAAAAGCCAAAAAAGTTAAAGTCAAACCATCTTATTTGAGATTCAAATGCCTGCTGAAGCCTAGCAGATGTTGCTATGCAAAGTCCAATTTCCTTTGTATTTGTGTTGCCTTTAAAAAAAATAATATTTTGGATTGCTAGAATAGTATTTAATTATTATTTAAATAGTTATCATGTGCATCTACTAAAAGAAACCCAAAAGATATAATAACCAAGAGCTCCTTAAATTGTCTGACATTTTGCTGCGCACCTGATCAGAGGTTTTACAGAATGCAGATAAATTTCCTTGACCTATTGCTGAAATTTGAATAAACATATAATTATGGGCTTGCTTTAAAATGTGTTTTTTATTTATAGTGGAACATTAGGACCCGATGTGGTAAGCTTTAAGCAGCATATTAGAAAATCTTTTGGTTCGCAGACAATTAGAGCTCTCGTGGGGTCACCCTGAGTTAGCAATGCATTCCTGCAATGAATGGGAGTTTTGTCAGTGATTTACCAGGATCAGGAAAGTACATTTTGCTTTTCCACTTTCTTCTTTTTTTTTTTTTTTTTTTAATAGGTCTGCTGAGCAGCACATTATATTCAGCTCTGGAAAAGTCAAGCTAAGAAAAAAGGTATGCTTACACTACAAGCTGCTGTTTCTGCTGTTTTCCTAGGGATGACAACAGTCTGGTTGATGACTGAAGTGTCTCTTTGGTGAAAGTGAGTGAATCAGAAAATACCAAAATCCTTTCAGGTACAAGTACTAGCAAAAAGCACATTCTAGATTTCCACTTCCAACAAAGATTTGGATTTATCTAAGTCACTTCAAGTAGCCAACACACAATGGCATCCATTTCCAAGCTGCCCATGAGGGTGACCACATGCACACAGTGTTCAGAAAGTGCCAGTTACTTAGAGACAAGTGAAAAGTAAAATCACAGGATGTTAGGAGTTGGAACAGACCTCCAAATATCGAGTCCAATCCCCCTGGCAGAGCAGGACCATAGAATCTAGCACAGGTCACACAGGAACACATTCAGATGGGTCTTGAGAGTCTCCAAAAAGGAGACTCCACAACCTCCCTGGGCAGCCTGTTCCAGTGCTCTGTGACCCTCACAGTGAAGAAGTTCCGCCTCGTGTTGAGGTGGAACCTCCTGTGCTAGAACAGAACTGGTTCTGTTCTAACTCAAACCAGAACATACAATGAATATACAATAAAATATATGATTGCTGCATGTGATGATATAAATGTTATACTTAAATAATTGATTTGAAATGTTGTGCTGTGATGAGAGTTGTTCAGCAAGCACAAGGGAGAGGAATATGTCTTTACCATAAAAGATGAGAGGTGACCTGCAGGGTTAGCAGACAGTGTGGTAGAACAAGTACAGAGCACTAATGCTTGGTCAGAAAGGGTTATTGCACACTTGAAAGTTCACATAGGGAACTGATGTGGAATAAGTGACGTGTTGCACTTCCTCACTTACTTCATTGTCACTTCAAAAGATAAACCCTGAGGCTAAGCAGATAAATGGATCTTCACTGTAGCCAAATCATCTACTGAGGGTAAAGTGTCCCAAAAGTATAGGTTAAACATGAACAAATGATTTACTGAACAGGAATGGACTAGAACAAGACACTTCAGAGTGGTTAAGTGTTTTGCTGAAATAGGACCTTTAATAGAAAAGACAGATAAAAATCTGATTGATTCATGAATCTAGGTGCACTGACAGCCTCGGGGTGTGTTTTACCTGACCCATGCATAAGATGGATGGGGGCTGTCCCTACAGTATCTTCCAAAGAAAAGTTCTTTCCTGCATAGACTCGTTGATATTCTGATTTGTACCCAGAGATGAAGGATGCCAGCTTCCTGCATGTGTCTCTTTCATATTTGTAATATGCTTACTTATATATATTTATAGTGGATCACAGCCTGCTTTGCCAGACACATGCCACATCTCCTTATCCTTTACCTATGGTTAAAACCAGTAACAATTGTTAATACGCTGTTTGTTTAGGTAGGCTGATATCGCCATTCCAATGACCATCCCCTTTGTCTAACAAGACATGGTATTAAGTGATGATAGAGGTGGTGTAAAATTAACATAGGGTATGGCATCTGATAACAGATTCAATACAAGTGGAGGTGACACATGGTATTCAAAACTGATAGCACAATTTCATTCTCCTAACACAAAAAGTCAACACCCAGTTAAAAATGAGTACATTTCTTTAAAAGAGATGGAAAGCAAAGTGATCCTGGGACTGCCTGCAGGGTGGTGAAAAGGCTTAGATGCAGTTCCTAGCTACTTATAGCTGCTGGTCCTCAGTGGCCAGGCTGTGTGCACATCCCTCACCCATCTCTCCTTCTCGAGTGTGCTCCTCAGGGGTTAAAGAGCGTTTGTAATGTTAATCACTCTGCTTAGAGGGATCCTTAAAATTTGTTCTTCATCGGTTAGCTCTGTATAAAAACAATTTATCTGCTACTCATCTCCATTGGAGCATACAACACCTGAAATCAAGTTTTTCAGCTTTGTGCACCGGTGCCTGGCTAGGCTAGGACTGCCCCGAAGGCGCTGGTGTGCAAACGACAGCTCACGGAAAACCTTCCGCAGCCAACCACAGGAAAGGTGTTCTGCTTTTGCAGAGTGCTCAGTGCCATTATGTCCAAATGCAAAGATGAAATCTTTACTAGCATTAAACTGACATCAGACATCGATGATGGAAGAGCTATTTTTCCAGCTCATATTAGTGAACAGAAAATGTCGGCCGAGCAGTGCCAATGTTTTTCTAACTTACAATGTTCTATAATATCAATATTGGCTATGACAAATAATCACATTACTTTCTAATATCAAGCCCTATGAGGAAAGGCTGAGGGAGCTGGGGTTGCTTAGCCTGGAGAAGAGGAGGCTCAGGGGTGACCTTACTGCCTTCTACAACTACCTGAAGGGAGGTTGTGGACAGGCAGAGCTTGGTCTCTTCTCCCAGGCACAGTACCAGAACAAGAGGACACAGTCTCAGGCTGCGCCAGGGCAGGGTTAGGCTGGATATTAGGAAGAAGTTCTATACAGAGAGAGTGATTGCCCATTGGAATTGGCTACCCGTGGAGGTGGTGGAGTCACCTTCATTGGAGGTGTTGAGGAGGAGACTTGATGGGGTGCTTGGCTGCATGGTTTAGTTGTTTAGGTGGGTTGGATTGGTTGATGGGTGGGACACGATGATCTTGAAGGTCTCTTTCAACCTGGTGTATTGTATTGTATTGTATTGTATTATTGTTGTCATATAAAATAACTTTTAAAAATGGTAACGTTGAAAGGTTGTTTTAGCTTATTTTGTGGATTTCTTGGTTTTGTTTGCCACACATTTTGTGTCCCTTACTCTGATAATAGAGCTTACTCCAAGAGAATGACAAATGAATCATTTTGATCTGAAAACCACTTTTTCCTTCTCAAAAGTAATGTTATATTGACTACCTCTTACCTTTTGACTTCTAAGTTTGGGAGGAAAAATTCACCCTTTCTTCTGGACGCTGCAACCCCAATAAAACGTGCTTACTGTATGTTCAATAGTTTTCAGTCATAGGCAATAACCTGACCTCTTTTTTTGGAGAGCATGAGAAGAAAGCATTGTTAATAAAGAAAATTTCAAAGCCCCACATACCTATTTGAAGACCTTTTTTTCTGACCTGTGGACAGGTTTGAGCAATACTCCATATGTATCATGTGTTTATCCATGGAGGTGAGCGTAGGCTGTTGTTCAAAGCTCAGTCTCCCCAGTGACGCCCTGTGAAATAAAAGGTAAGGACTGAAACAAAAAGGCATCTTAAGAAATCTTCTGTGGTATCTTACCCTTAAATCTGACATTATGAGGATATTTAGCAATACGCAAGCATCAGAGATATCACAGAAATCTAACAGAAGGGGGTTAGCATTTCATAATTTTTAAAGACCCACTGCAAAATCTTTTAAACAAGTGTTTCTTGACCAGTTTCTACCATTTGCTCTTAGATATTAGTGTTCCCACAGCACAGGTTATTTAAAAAAGGAGGAACTGGTGGAAACTTCTTTCTCAGTTTTGGGAAGGTGATAATAGATATTGAAGGGGCAGAATTAATCATAGCTGGTTTGCTCAAAATATGAAATGAAACAATTTGGACTGTGTCTTTGTACTGCTTGAGAGATTAAACTTTTCCAAGTAAAAATGTTGTTGCTCCCTTGTCACTTAGGATGTCTTTAACATTGTTATTTATTTTAGAATAGGAAATGTTACCCTATGGAAGATGTTTAAAAGTCAGTAGAGTATCTGCTTGTCTGTGGATGCAAACAGGAGTAACTGTCTGGGGAACATAATCATGGCAAAAGGTCATGTTTGCCTTTTATTTGAAATACTTTTAGACTATCAAGTGGTTTAGAAGTCACTCAATCAATACTAAAAGTCAAGGGGAACAGTTAGTTTTACCAACATTAATATATCTTTGAATTTTCTAAGATGAAACATTATTTCCCTCGGCATCCTAATTGAGATTTCATAAACTTGCTGGTTTTGTGCATTCTGCAACAACAGCCTGAGACACAAATCACTCAGAAACCTGCAAATTCCACATGAGAACCCTTCCCCTCCTCTTTCCCCTGCTAGCTTCAATAGGTGAATCAGAATGAAAGCAGAGACTGTAAACAGCTCCCTTCACACACAAAAAAATAATAAGAGGGTGCTCAGGGATATATATTTTATCCAAACACACCACAGATCAGTTTTGATTTTCTTGTTGCAGGTACCATGGATATAAAAGGTACTCTTGTGGGACACTGTAAGGTAAGAAGTCCTCCAGTGAAACTATGCTTGCTAAACACCACAAATGTGTTAATATGAAAACCAGAGACGGTTAAAAGGAAAAAAAAAGTGTGTCTGAGGTCTTGGGATAGATGTTTTCAGAGTATTTTAGAGAATAGAAAACCTAAATTATTTTCATTTCAAGTCATTAATTTAACAAAAAAAAAGGAATTTGTTTCTCTCTTTCAACTCACTGTTTAGAAAAAGAAAGAAAGAAAATGTTGCTTTCAGGTGAACAGTCATGACAAAAAAACTTCCCCCTAAAATAGAACCCCACATCTACCTACTTATTAATAAAAAACATGTGAAAAATAACATATTTTCAAAGGACTGATGAATGATCATACTGTACAGGACTACACGGACAAGTGGACAGTATTAAAACAGCATTGCTTTTGGTAAATGCCACATATTTGTGTTTTCTTTTTTCACTCTGATAACTGAATGTTGTCAATTAAATAATTCAACTGTAGAAACTGTAACAGTCTACTGGTTAGGCCACACCCTAAGTCCTGTGTCCAGTTCTGGGCCCCTCAGTTTAAGAAGGACATTGAGACACTTGAACGTGTCCAGAGAAGGGCAATGAGGCTGAGGGAGCCTCGTTGTTTAGCCTGGAGAAGAGGAGGCTCAGGTGAGACCTTATTGCTGTCTACAACTACCGGAAGGGTAGTTGTAGCCAGGAGGGGGTTGGTCTCTTCTCCCAGGCAACCAGCACCAGAACAAGAGGACAGAAGAGGGGATGTTTAGGTGGTGGAGTCACCATCCCTGGTGGTGTTCAAGAGGGGATTGGATGTGGCACTTGGTGCCATGGTTTAGTCATGAGGTCTGTGGTTGTGGTGGAGTAGGAAGGTTCCCCCCCACACACAAAAGGCTTCCAACCTTCGTGATTTCTGTGATTCTGTGACTAATGTTAGTATGTGCTACCATGAAGGATTAGCCGAGTGAATTATAAGTGCAAACTGCAAAGATGGGTGGGCTAAAAGATTATGGAGGATTGGGCCTGTGTCTTACCCACACTGTAGCTGTGCCTGCACTGCTCTTAGGTGCTGCACTTCAACTGAGACTGGATTTTTTGAAACGTGGTACGGTACACTGAGGTTTGATGTGCCCTAAAAAAAACAACCTCTCTAAATACTTCAAGGAACCCAAATCATTATTAAAATCCCTTTCTTCCAATATGCCTTGTCAGGCCTTTTATTTAAAAAAGAGAATTAAAAATGTCTGCAGTGCAGTGCTAAGAAATACCTGTATTCAAATGAACAATAATTTGGATAGAAAAAAAAATATAAATGCTCAGCCTGGGTGAGCATTTTCTTTAAACAGTCATTATCTCAAAATTAGGATGAATGCTGAAAAACTAAAGTAGCTTATTAATGGACTGAGACACCTTAAACTTTTTTATAATGGGAGTCAGGTGTGTAGAATCTTTTGAAAAACCTCACTAAGTACCTATATGCATCTTTAAGCACTTAAATGCCTTTAAAAACTTGTTCCCTATTGTATTATTGTCAATTAATTTCAATTAGGGTGCTAGCATTGGGAAATAGTCTAACCTCTTCACAGATATAAGAACAGCAGACATAAAGTAAGGCTTTCAAAGGCACATAAAAATACACAGGAATTTGACTGCTAGTGAGTAAAATTTAACTTTTAGTGAGAGAACTTATATACACATAGAATCAGAGACTCATTAATGTTGGAAATTACCTCCAAGATTAACAATTCCAACTGTCAACCCAACACCACCATTCCCACTAAACCATGTCCCAAAGTGCCATGTTTACTTGGTTTTTGAACACCTCCATAGATGGTGATTCCATCACCTCCCTTTCAAGCTTGCAAAGTTTGCATTTCACTTCTATGCAGCTTTTGAAGTTATGAGTGGTCCAGTTTCACAAAAGGGAAACCTGGGAATATGCCTACATTGGATGGTGATGGGGGTAGAGGGATTGAGGAGTGGTTTGTCCAGGATTTTTTGTGGTAGTTTGGTTTTTGGTTTTGTTTGTTGGTGGGTATTTTTTCTGCAAAGGAATCACAAAATCACCAAGGTTGGAAGAAACCTCAAAGATCATCGAGTCCAACCCGTCACCACAGACCTCATGACTAAACCATGGCGTCAAGTGCCACGTCATGAAACATGGAGCAAACTTCAGAACTGAATCAGGGATCCTAGTTGTATTCTCCAGCCATGCATGCTATGGGATATTCACTAGTGGGTTTGGTGGGTACAGGTACTGAGAGGTGAGAAGCAAAACACGGTTCCTCCTGTTGATATGCCGTTCCACTGCCTAAGTGATGGGACATTGTACCTGGGCTCAGCACATGGTTTGGAGCTTGTTGGATTATAATGCCTGAGCAAGAGCCTTATTCCAACAATGTTGTGGTAGTCACTGGCAACAAGAGGCTCCTCTTCTGTCCTTGATGAGGAAAATTTACTGTATCTCCTCTTTTTTCTTTCTTCTTTTCCTATTTTTACATTTTCCTCAAATAAAGGGGGAGGGGGAAAGAAGTCACAATCTTTAACTATCTAACTTTTCATACTTAAGCTTTTCATACTTGTAAACAAAACGACTGAAAGCTGTCAGTTGGAAATGTCATGTCTGCTGTCAATGGTTCATGAATAATTGACATTGAGATTACCTAGGGAAAGCTGCAATTATCCTGACTCATTAACATATGAACTAAGCCTGGTTTTGTTCTGTGGTTGTAGGATTTTCAGTTAACTCCTTGATGTAGGAGGCAAAAAAAAACCACAACCAAAAAACTCCTGGCAGGATGTTGCTATAAAAAGGACAAATGTGAATGAGCAAAATCTCAGAACTACGAATATGTATCAGAATTTCAAGTAGTGTTCCATTGACTCTTGTATACACAGTGTTGTTTTACAGGGAATATCACTGGGACTACAGTTTGGAGGCTAGCTCTTCCTCAGAAAAATATATGCACTTGAAAGAGAAGTATCAATGGGAAGATCTTCTTCCCACGTTTCACGTTTTCAAGCACAACTCAGAAAGCAGAAATAGTTGGTGACAATCAAAGCACAAACAAATAAAACCCCACAACCGTCAAGCAAGCTCTGTCTCCTGCCTGACAACAGCATCCACAGAAGAAAATGCATTGGATAGGAATTCCCTTTAAAAAAGAATAAAAATGTGTTAACTTGATTTTAAGATTAAAGTTTGGCAAACCAACATTTACTGCTGAAACACACGAGCAAAGAAAGCAGTCACAAATTTTACAAGCTAGGGGGAAAAAAAAACCACCAACAAACAAACAAATTAAGAAATCAACCCACAATATTTACAAAGACAAACTGCTAACTGCTGCTTCAGAGGCAATGTATGTTAAATACTTCCTCTCAATCTGTACAAGATGATAGACTCAATTTTTTGTTTGCTGCTGTGCAAAGTTGTAGGGTAGCCTTGAGGTTTAGGTTACAGACTGAATTAAAGGTTCTTTTTCTTGTAAAAGCCCTTTGGATTGGAAGTTGAAACCATGAAGCTATTTCCCACAAGTAATTACCGCTTTGGATGCCCCTCACTGCTGGTTCCATTGCCTTTTAGAAGCACACCATGAATTGGAGGGCATCATATCAATCCATAGAGCTGAATTATAACTTCTTTGGTATAATGAGCTCCCTTTGACAGCTGCACACAGTCAAAGTCATTGTACAGAAAGGATAACCAAGCTATTGCCTCTCAAGTGTAATACACTTTGTTAAAATGCAAGTCATTCCTTTAGACACACACACTCACTGAACTCCAACCCCTCATAAATCTTGTAACATTTCATTTCTTGTTCACAGCTCTGAAATCTTTAAATTGAGGACTGACTTTGGTAACTTTCCTCATAACCTTAAAAAAACCATATCAATTTCACACTCCAGTCTTTTTTCTTCTTCCTTTTCTTCCTCATTTAATTGCAAGACAAGATGACAAACAGTTCGAAGATCCTGACTGTTTGGCCCTTGTAGCATTCCTGTCAGAAGCAGTTATTCAGGCACTGGGGTCTTCTCACACTGTTGAAGATGTCCTAACATCCACCCTATTTTTCTACCCTTGAGTTTCCTATCCATCTTGAGGAAAGAGAATTCTTTCCCCCTCCCTCTTTTTCATAGATAATTTCTTTTACATGGTCTCCATTCCCTCTTAGTTGTTTAAATATCCATCATACACACTATACATCCCAAGAAAAACACCACCAAAACACAGATCTTTTTTTAAATCCCTGTATGTGTAAATTAAACAGAAGACCAGAGGAATTATGAAGAAATAGAGACTAGTTCTTGAAGGTTCCTCTCCGTCTTTATAACGCCTTGCTTGCTGCCGAGAGGGTCAGGCTAGATGACCTTTGGAGGTCCCTTCCAACCTGGACCATTCTATGATAAGCACAATATTAATTTGAAGCTTGCTGCACAATAACTGTCAAAGAGATACCAATGATATGTTTCTATTTCTCTAACAAATCTTACTTGCCTTCTCCAATAATTTTATCTTTACCCAAACCCTCTTTTGTCTTTGAGTATTGCTGTGGTTCTTGTTCTGCAGACTGGTATCACATACAATGGAGTAGTTACTGTTTCTTCAAAACACAGTGTGAAGTTAGCAATAGATAAGTGATGCTCAGATTTGCTTCTAAGAGGGGGTTCAGCGTTAAGCAAACCATATTCTTAGAATGTTACAATTGTATAGAGTGCTCTTTACTCAGCCTGTAAAATTTTACTGCTGGAAAGTAACTATCAGTGGTTCTGACTGAAAGGTGGAATGCAAAAGTGACAGGGACATAGCTGCAGATGTGCTAGCATGACAGAGTTAAAGAGATATTTGACCTCTTCAGCTTACCAATACTTATGACCATTAATGATGATCATGATTAATCCCCTTTATAAAGAGGGGAAGCTAAGCCAGCTGAAACAAATGGGGTGACAAGAAGAGTATGAAGAGTAGTGTTTTGTTGATGAGGTGGTTTGGTTTTTTTTTCCTCCCACTGGTGTCCAACATAAGCTTTATAAGGTATAGAAAATAGTGCAAGGGAATTTCATATTCCCCTGTATGATGATGGTCTAGACCCTGGCAAGCTCTCAGTGGAAGGCAAAGATTAAGTTAAACTTTTGCAAGACTCCTAGGATTTGACCGAGACCCCTTAATATGCTCAGTTTGCTGTTAGAATTAATTGCTGGCAACCTTGAATCTCTTATGTACTGATTAGTCTTTTCTACCACAGCCTGATCCTACACTGAATTCTACACAGCTTTCCTCAGAAAATTATCATTTTTACTGAGTTCAGTGGCAACTGAATTACAGGCTTGAGAATTTTCTTCTTATAACCAACAGTAAATACAGTAACTAGATACTTTCTTGGTGGGAAATGAACCATCAGCTTGCATTGGCATTGCTTGCTGATGATTTTTTCCATGTACTAGACCAACAGTTTATTGCACTTTCCTCTTCTTACAGTATACAATGCTTGCTGCTAATCCTGACATCTCTTATGAAATGCATTTCATGTATGTCTTTCTTTTTCCTATTTAAACTTAGATTATAAAGTTTATATTTTCTATGTTCCCACTTGCCTAAACATAAGCTAAAAACCAAGTCCTATTTCTTTTTTTCCATGTAGTCCATACTTTCCAAATCTCTAGTTATATCTGCAGAACTGTTGCTGAAAGGATTTATCAGGTAGTATATACAGAAGAAATCTATGAGGAATTTGATACATAGAGACTGTACCTGACTGCAAAATGTAAGACACATTAATGTGCTGCAGTCTAATTTATTTTATTTTTAACTTATAATCAGGTTCCAGGGTTAGTTTTTCAGAGGACACATTTGAAAAAAAAAGAATAATTCATGCCTCTAATTTCCCTCTATCTTGATAGTGGAGAGATGGGGCTACTGAAGCATTACAAAGTCATTTTAAGTTATTCTGTTGATGTTATTTTGTTGTATTATTAAATGATTTCTTCTTCTTTTAGGCTCTTTTAGAACATGATGATTCATATCCCTTAATACATTCGATGAGAGCTTCATAGAAATATGTGACCAGAGCTATAAGACTGAATAATGTGTGAAGAGATAAAGACACAGCTTAAATACACAGAAGAGAGTCAGTCTGCAGTGTTAAGTACAAGGGAAATTAGAAAAAAGAGCAGTCTTTAGGATATTAGAAAGCTCAGGTCTTCTCCTAAGCTAGACTAAGCCAAACTAGAATTGCAAAACCACCACCAACAAAAGCTTTTTAGTCTTCAGTAGAAACATCAGTATTCTATAAATACCTAAAATATAAATGATAAAAGGTTTTGCAAAAGACAGAGCAAATTGTAATCGAGGCAACTTTAGGCTGTAGCTTACAAAACAAACATTTGTCTAAACAGCTTTTCATTTCTCTTCTTATTGCTACTCAAAGGACCCTTTTGAAACCAGTAAGCAAGCCACCTCCCCCACAACTGTTAGGTATTTGAAGACTGTTTTTATCCATGTAGCAGCAACAGCATCAAAGATAGAATGCTTTATTAGTGTTATTGCTAAAGAAAGCAGGATTGGATGGAGATGGTGAAGTGGGCATAACCAGCAAATATGAGAAATAAAAGTGGTATTACCTGCCATTGAAACGCAAACAGGTCAGGAGCACTGAAGAAAGGGAAGATCAAAGGTTCCACTGGACTGTGCCCAGACTCAAGCCTTAAATCTTGCATCAAAAGATGTTGAAATCGATCAACAAATATTTTTTAAAGTATATGCAGACATCCTCATCTCTTTACCAAAATGCACTTTTAACAATAAATAGGACATTTGGCATTTGAGAGTAAACAAAAAATAATCTTTTCCAGAATTTCTGTGTGAAGGTTTGTGTGCAGCACCTTTTGAACAGCATGGTGGTTGGTCAGACCAGAGATACAGAATTCTTTCAGTTCCTTTGAGATAAATCTGTTTTCTTAAGGGTCCTCTTGCTGCATGTAAGTATGTGAGATTGTAACAAAAGGCAAATACAAAAAATACGAAGTACTTCCAGCAGAGGACTTGAGCTTCTAATGACTTCATTGTTTCTGAACACCCAGAGCTGATAAGTCTTTTTTTCGTCTGAAATCAAAAGGGTAACTAAATGATGTGTACAGAAAACCATGTGAAACAGTCTGATACTGTAAATGTCTAATCACATGATTTCAGCAGGCGGTTAGGAATGTAAATAGAAGTTAAGAACCCCTGCTGAATCTGGAGCAGGGTGAAATTTATATACTTGAGTAATATTTAAATCAATGGGAATTCAATATAGCATTAAGTAATCTCATGTTTAAAGGAATAAAACTGAGATGATTATTCTCGATTGTGTGCAGTTACTTACACATTATTTTACATCCTTTTATTTTCGTGTCATTTAAATTCAAGGTTCCATTTTCCCTCTGGTTTGCTGAACTTAATAAACGTTAGGCTCACCGTTATCTTCTGAATAATGAGGTCCACTAGAACATTCTCATCACTCACAAAACATCAGTGAGCTCCATGTTTATTCATCATGACAGAAGCCATTTGAATTGTCAGTTGTTAAATGAAATAAATTTGATCTTATTGATATTTGTAAGTGATGAGCATCACCCACCTGTAATAAGTAAATCTTCCACTCAACAGGTCAGACTTATTTTTATAACAGCATGAATACATTTTATTTTACCAATTCACTTAAAATGATGGTGATATAGATAAATGCTTCCCATGACAAAATGTAGGTTTTGATGGGGTTTTTTTTCCATATTTTGCATTTACTGAATAAAATTTTACTACTTTATTTGACAGTTTCATGTGTCTAAGTCACATGCATTAACAACAATCAAATATATGCAGATGCAGAAACAACCTGTTATGAGAAAGGAGGAAAAGCCCTGCTCCGTTTCATCCCTAAATAAGGGTGTCCAGGGTGTTCTCCACTCTGGATCCTGAACAGGATCTAAAGGCTTCAAGTAAATTCAACTTTCAAAGCCCCAAATCAGCTTCCTCTAGGCCATTATAATTCCTGTGTGACATTTGGTAATCAATCATCGGATACTATGAAATATTCCAGGCATGCTATGTTTATAAAACCCATAATTATCATCATAGCTACTCTAATTTAAGGAGGTTGGATAGAACTAAACAGTTCTTCTAGCTTTAAGACAGTAGTGTTGCTGCAGATCTGTAGTTTGAAGAGTCCTAAGGACAGGATCTCTTCAAGCCATCATTCAACATGAAAAAGAACTTTGTCTGACCTGTTTGTCATGGGTGCTGGTTTTGTCACATATTAATATATCAGTATACATATAAGTGTGCATGTATGTGTACTTACCTCCAGCTTTGCTTTCTTGTTTCCCGTACAAAACACTCAAATGTGACAAACACTGTGAGCAAATGAAACAAAAAGACAGCAATTAGATGGCACAGCTGTAGCATGACATATTAAACGCTCTTTAAACTTACAGCTTTCAATTTTACACTCGAAAAAAATATGCAAATGTATATTCTCATATCAAGAGATACAATGTGTAGTCAGATTATGACTACCAATGATATTTCAGGCATCAAGTTTCTTTCAGCAGTAAATGTTTCTTCCGTAGTCTATAAAACTTTTACAAGATTTTTGTTTGGGCAGATTTACACTTGTCAAAAGTTACCCTTTTCTGTCAAAACTGACCAAAAAAACCCTGTGTTTTCTCAAACATCTTGGTGCTTTTAAAATCTTGTACTGAAGCTTATAGTACAAAAACCCTATCCAGACTTAATGCTGAAAGTGACATGTTCTTTATCCAAGGAAGAAGCTATACACTTGTAATGAAAAGTTTGGACTACATTTACCTTTCTCTTGTCATAGATAAATGAGAATTGGCATTTTAGGCTATTTCAAAACATTCATGATATAATGATTATGGAGGTTGTGTTGGGTATCAGGGGACACAGTCTCAAGCTGCGCCAGGGGAAGTTTAGGCTTGAGGTGAGGAGAAAGTTCTTCACCGAATTCATCATTGAATTCATCATACATCATTGGAATGTGCTGCCCAGGGAGGTGGTGGAGTCACCATCCTTGGAGGTGTTCAAGAGGGGATTGGACATGGCACTTGGTGCCATGGTCTAGTCATGAGGTCGGTGGTGACGGGTTGGACTTGATGATCTTTGAGGTCTCTTCCAACCTTTGTGATACTGTGAAGTGTACAATCTGTAACAGCTATGGCATTATCATAGTAAATATATCTGCATTTACACATAAAGCACAGTATAACTTCTCTAAGAGTTAAATAAGGCTGTGTCTGTCTAACCTATTAACCTTTCCTATATCAGATAATGTGGAGTCAAAAAAAAGAATGTTATTGAGTCTCAAATTATCAAGGTTAAATCAGAGACTTCTTTTTACAGCCTATAGGTAGACAAACTAAATAGATTTATATGGCTTTGCAATTGATTTTAGACTTCCCACATAATCAGCTGAGCAGATGCTAACCATGAGAGATTATAGCGTTAGAAGTCTCAGAAGAGTTGCAGCAATGATCTGGCCTTTATTTAGGGCAACAGTATTGACTCTTCACGCGTCTTAAGCGGTGCCACCACTTGAGCTGCAGAACAGATTTAATTGTGATCTGACAGTTTTAATCTTGCCCCCCAAAAAGTTCAGAAATATGTAAGAAGCGTCTGTACTAATATCTGATATCAGCCCACATCACCTAATACACACACTTAGTTATCCAATAAAACATAAACTCTAGATAACATGTCTCAAAAATCACTGAATTTCATAACTTTGAGTCAGATTACCAAAGTGTTGGGTTGTGGGTTTTTGTTTTTTTTCCACCTTGTCTTATTTTTTTACTAGAATGATTATTAATCTCAGAGAGGTGGGTTGTAATTTTTTTTTCCTCCACTTTTTTGGTTCAGGATATTGTATTTTTGAAGCGAGGAAGAGCTACATGATACAGAATCTCTCCAGCTTCCGATTGACAATAAAAGTGTTAAGCGTACTGGAGTGTAATATAATGATAAGATTAAACTGTGAAACAGGTTTGATTCTAAAAGACCTGGTCTGAAAAAAATAAAAAAAACCTGTAATCCTGATGTAAAAATGTTATATATTATGGCTCAGGAGGAATAATAAACCAACTTGTGCATATACTAAAAGTTAAATATTCAATTATATTTTAGAAGTCATTCTTATCAGCGGAACACACTTGCTCTACCTAAATAAAAGTTGCAGAATTGGAAATGAAAAAGTTAGAGCTGTGCCCTTCAACTTTTTCCAAGGTGTCTGTTGATTCTTCTCTGGAAGAACACTTGACGTTGTCCTATTTTGGGGGAGGAAAAACCCAATTTCCATTTTGTTGTCATTTCCCTCTTAACTAAACTGCACTTCTCCTGTACAGTGTACTTCCAGTGCACATCATATTTTAGGATAACTAGTAAACCATGGAGCTAAATAAACATTTGCTTATTAATGTTACATATGGGGAAAATGCAGCAGAGCTTTTCTATACACATACTCCTTCGAGACTTTTTGGGTTGATTATTCAGTCGGTTATGAGTATGTGAACTTTGTGCTTCTGGTAAAAAGTGCTTTTAGGTATCATGGTTGGTTTATTCAGGCTTTCATAAAGATGTTGCTACCTCCTCGCTCAGTTTCCAGTACAAACACAACATATTAGCTTCTGCAGAATGATCAAATAGAGTGGCTGTTTGAATGTGATAAAATCAGAGCATTAAGTTTGCTAAACTGTACAAATATGTGAGGGACAATTCATATGCTCATCTCTGAGAATATATTGTTTAAAACAGAATATGTTGTGTAAAACCTTTCTCAAACCTAGAACAAACTCTAGGACTTAATCCCACTAACCCTGCAAATCTGAGAAGCCTAAAAATATATCATGTAAGTTTTACAGCATGTCCTAACCATGCAGGTTGGCAGATTTAGGCCCTAGAAAATAAAGTGGTCGGTTAATAGGTCAGACTGAAACCTGAAATGTACTCTTTTTTGGGTCCTAGAGCCTAACCAGGTTACATTATGGCTCATGCATCTGAAGGCAGAAGCACAAGTACAAACAGGATCTTTCCATTTTCAGGATTTAAATGAAGTGTTCAAATACATTCAAATGGTGCTTACTCTTTAAGGGGTTTGAAGCAGTCACTGTGGCTCAGTCACTGGCGAGAGCATCAGTAATTCATTTATCCTCTTTTGGAAAAGCATAGTGGTTTGATAGTTTAAGCCACCCACCAACATAAAGCACAGCTAAATGCAGATGGAGAAGCTCTATTTTTACAAGGAATTATGAAATGCAGTGAATATATACAAAATATACAGTATTTACAATATCATACAAGAATTTACAGAAAGGAAACAATACAGAAACCCTACTGAGGAGTTCCCCCAACCTCTCTCACCCTTCCCTTTCTGTCCAGTTAATTAGACAAAAAAGGAGAAAGAGAGAAAAAAGGATATTAACGGAATTTGTTAGTTCAAAGCCTTGTTAAGTTAGTTTTATCTTATCAGTTTCAGCCCGGGATCAGCAGCATGCATTCTGGCCAAGAAATGAAAGACAGACTGAAGCTGGAGTGAGTGAGAGAAAAGAATGTGAGAGATATTTGCTACGGTACATCTCATATCTGACCAATGAAATTCATTTAGAATTAATCTTTGTTTTCCTTTTTACATCCAAACATTCAGCTAGAGAATTCTGCAGTTATCCTTTTCTTAAAGGCACAGCCTAAACCCTCACAAAAAGGCAGAACAGAAAACCTACAACATGACCTCTGGCTGTTGACTGGCCTCTATCATACCATTTCCTGCCACATTCTCCATTTTCCCCACATAAATAAAGGAACACAAACAGCTACTGTATGTTTTAGAAAATCATAAGATCACTGAAGTGTCAACAGACTTTGATTTTAGAATAAAGCTCTCCATAAACACCTACCTGCATAACTTCATGGTTAACTGAAAATATGCTCGTACAGCATCTTGACAGGTCATTGTTACACAGCTTGCAAAAGTCTAAACCTATTCCAAATGTCAACATAAATGCTGAGAAAACCTTCAGGCTATGAAAAATAAAACCACCACTGAGTCTGGGCTCATTTCATTACATTTCATTTCATCAGACTTCACTCAAAGCAACTAAAAATACAAATTTGACTTTCACATGCAAGAAGTATCTTTATTTTATCAGCTGTCAGCTGAAGTTTGAATTATTTTTCAGTATGTTCCCTCCTTTTAAAAATGCTGAAATTTATTCCATTTATTTGCAATGGTGCTATTGCACTTTAGCAAAACAAGACAACTATGCATCATCCTTACAGCCAAAATGTTCTAATATGAATTTATTGTACCATAATTAAACAGCCCCTTTCCTCCTTGCTAAACCTTGATACTTTTGCTGCACCTGTTTTGCAATGTGTGCTAATGCGTTTCTTAACAGCATCTCATGGTAACAGTTTGGCTCCAGGTCCTTGAAGAAAAGACTTGTAAAACATAGAAGTTTTGATGCATGAGAATGCTAATAGAGTTATTTCCACCATGTGTATATGCTGGAAATAAGACTCAATCATCTGGCCAGTGCATTTTACATTTGACAATCTTTATGCTCAATTGAGATCAGCAGATTGTTGAACATGCATGGGTCAGGACTTTTTATTAGGAGACCCTGGTCTTATGTTCTCACTTAAAACAATTCATCATTGCTCTTTCCATCTGAAGAACTTTTATGTTTCAAGAGTTAATTTACTGTATAAAGTTTGATTTGATAGGCCCTGAACCTTCTGCTCACAAGTTAGTTAACATTACCTTTTTTCCTACTCCTTCCTTTTGAGCTTCAAGATCATGGTTGATTTCCCTGTAATGAATAATTAATAAAGTAAACTGCTGAAGGAACTAGAAACGAAACAGAAGAGCAAACCAGCCTTTTTCTGTCTTTATATTTGGGGTAGAAAAGTGTGATTGTGAAAGAAGAACAGAGGCACAAATGGTTTACTCTTTTCACAGACCACCAGTGGCGATCTGGAGATTTGCAGCCAAACTCAGCCGCAGCGCAAAATGCCTCACATGTCATTCAATATCATAGAAGCTATGTAGATAAGAGCCAGCACAAGGTATTTTACAATGTTCATATCAGCTCTATATAAAAAACCAAAATGCCCAGGTTTTGGTACAGACAGACAGTCAAAATCTGAATTAGAAAGATTTACCTAAGGAAATCCCCAAATCATGTGAATAGAATAGAATAGAATGAATAGAATAGAATAGAATAGAATAGAATAGAATAGAATAGAATAGAATAGAATAGAATAGAATAGGAAAGGAAATAGAATAAAATAGACAAAGAAAATGAATGGAATGGAATGGAATGGAATGGAATGGAATGGAATGGAATAGAATAGAATAGAATAGAATAGAATAGAATAGAATAGAATAGAATAGAATAGAATAGAATAGAATAGAATAGAATAGAAAAGGAAAGGAAAGGAAAGGAAAGGAAATAGAATAAAATAGACATAGAAAAGAAATGGAATGGAATGGAACGGAACAGAACAGAACAGAACAGAACAGAACAGAAGAGAAGAGAAGAGAAGAGAAGAGAATAGAATAGAATAGAATAGAATAGAATAGAATAGAATAGAATAGAATAGAATAGGCCAGGCCAGGTTGGAAGAGACCTTTGAGATCATCGAGTCCAACCTATCACCCAACACCATCTAATCAACTAAACCATTACAGTATTACCAAGGTTGGAAGAGACCTCGAAGATCATCGAGTCCAACCTGTGACCACAAACCTCACGACTAGACCATGGCACCAAGTGCCACATCCAGTCCCCTCTTGAACGCCTCCAGGGACGGCGACTCAACCACCTCCCGGGCCCATTCCATTCCATTCCATTCCATTCCATTCCATTCCATGGCACTGAGCATCCCATCCAATCTCCTGCTAAACACCTCCAGAAGAATTTAAAAAGTCATAGTGGCAAATCTCAAGAATTCCTCCATAAACAAATATGCAGCATGCATCACAGTTCCCAGATTTGGTGAATTCCCTTTTTCTCTTCAAAATTCCCCAAGAAATCTCTTTACTTTGTTCTCTGGACTACAAATCAGAATTTCTCAGGGGAATAAAAAAACACAAGCCTCTTGATTCTAAGCTAATAAAAACGTCTGACTGAGGCTCTGTTATAATATAAGAAGCCTAAGGGTGTAATTACACAAATTAGTGAGAGTAGATTTACTGTATTTTGGCCATTCTATTAAAAGCCTGTGCATATGTGCTCTTTCTCTGAGATAACTGAGATAAGCTCTTTTACCTTGTATTCACAGAGAGACACACACACACACACACAGTTGCACCACATTGTTAGGACCTGGATTTTAGAATAGCATTAACTAGGTTGGAAAGATCTTTGAGATTATCGAGTCCAACCTATCACCAAACACTATCTAATCACCTAAACCATGGCACCAAGCACCCCATCAAGTCTCTTTTTATACACCTCCAGGGACGGTGACTCCACCACCTCCCTGGGCAGCCCATTCCAATGGCGAATCACTCTTTCTATGAAGAAATTCTTTCTAACACTGACCCTAAACCTCCCCTGGTGCAGCCTGTGTCCTCTTGTTCTGGTGCTGGTTGCCTGGGAGAAGAGACCAACCCCCACCTGGCTACAACCTCCTTTTTCTTGCATTTATCCCTAATTTGGAAAAAAATAAATGTAAAGTATTACAAATAATACAATAAATAATTATGTCCCCTTGTGATATTGTTAATATGCTTGAGTGTTTTCTTATATTATAAAAGAGAAATGCAGAATATTAATTCAAAGATCTGCAGGAGAAACTTCCAATTAGGTAAAAGCAATCCCTTTAAAAATCCTACTCTTCACTAACATCACATTTAAAAAAAATAATAAATTAAAAGCTAATATTTAAGGCGTTTCCTTCTATTATGTGATGCTGAGTTCTGAGCCTTACAGAGCATTTAATAGTCATCGTTCATAATCCAGAAAGAAAAGAGTTTTTCACTATGTGAATTCTGAAATAAGTATGTGCTCCTAAAGTTCCAATTTAATCGGAACTATATTGATACTTCTGATTAAAAGTCATGTGCCATGCCAGCCAAGATCACTGCTGTCCCGAAAGAGTTCGTGTTTCAAAAGGAGTCCTCCAGAAGAATTCTCAGTGACTTGAGAGTGACTTTTTCACTGACTATGATCCTATTAGGCCAGTGTTTCTTCACATTTTTCCCCCCACATTATGAAATATCTAACATGTTCCAAGTAGAATTCTTTTGTTATAATTTTTTTTTTTATTATTATTATTTCACAGGCACAGCTGCAGTGATAGCAACAGGAAATTGTATTTGGAAAAAATCAATAGCAAGAGCAAAGGTGTGAAACAGCTTGTCCTTTGTCACAGCAGTTTGGTTACTGAGATGAACAGAAACCTTTAAAAATAATGATATGCCAAAAGCTGATCTGAAAATGAAAAGCAAGCCATATCAAGGAATATTTTCTCTACAAAGTTAAGAATTTTCTGGGGAGCAAGTGAAAACCAGAGCCAGAACCATTCTGTCTGCCCTTCAGATGAAAAACAAAATGTCACGGTCTTCAATTAATAGAGGGCTATGCCATGCAAATTGCAATTATAATTCCAAGTACTGCCACCTCTTTTCACATGACAGAGTTCATTGCTCCATTATAACTGGTCTTCTCATGGTTTCCCCTTGAAGATTATGACAGCTTCATGATAATGATGTAAGATAGGAGTTCAAACCTCATGAAAGAGCTTCATGGCCAATAGAGGCTAAAGAGAACTTTCTTACTGAATTATTTCTCTGACTTCAACCTGTTCTCACATGCACTTCTCAAATATTTGTGAAGCTATCAGCAAGAAAATCGCTCTTACTCCCTAGCCTGTTTCTGATGGGTGAGACAAATGTGTTTAACTTTGTATTATAAACAGATCATGATGGACGAACAGTATTTTCAGTCCATCTTCATATGTTGTGAAATTAAACACCTTATATTCTTCCTCCCGCTTTCAAGGATTGCAATGTTTGATCTAAATAACAACAAAAGTCTTCCAATGTCAGTGTTACAGTAAAGCAGGCATTCAACTCACAATTATCTACTTCCAGAGCCCTAGAACAGGCTGCCCAGGGAGGTTGTGGAGTCTCCTCCACTGGATTCAAAACCTGCTTGGGTGCTTTCCTGCGTGACCCTGCTTTGGCATGACACTTTAGACTACATGATCTTTTGAGGTCACTTCCAATCCCTAGCATACTGTAATTCTGTGATAATTGTATGGAACAGAAAGGGAAGCACTCAATGAATTCATGTATGCAGAGTTACCATAGTGAGTGAGCTACTGAAAGTTGACACCATGCTGGCTTTAAATCAGTGTGCTGTGCAGAGGTAAGCCAATTATTTCCCTCTTGCCCCTTATTTGTTATATGATCTGTCACTCAAAACCTCCTAGGAGTATAAGCAAAGCTCTTCTGCACACACCCAGGCACTGTCAGTCATGACTCTGGCTGGTCAGATAAACCATTTTTCTCTCCTAGTGGCATTCTCTAGTCTCATGGCCTCTCCTTGCTCTCAGCTAAGATGGCTGAAATAGCTTATGCTCCTGAATGCTGCTAAAACCCTCTGCCATCGTGAGAAAGAACTCCTAGCTATGGTAGTTCATAGATCAATATCTTAACACAGACTAAAATCAATGATGGTTTGCATTAATATGCTAGATTTTGAACTGCACCTTAGGACCAGACCCACTGCTCTTTGGCCAGCCTGGGGACTTAAAAGCACTAGTCAATGGATGTGATGGACAGCTGGAGGTGATAACCTCTTAAAACATCCTAGCTTGAGTCAGTAAAGCTTGTCAAACCAAACTCATTACAACACTTTTTTCTAATGTAAAATAAGTAACCAGATCTCCTCCAATTCCTAGTCTTTCTGCTGCTAGAAGGGAGTATCTTTTATTCATACTTTCTGTCTGCAAAAATTTTCCTTCTCATCATCTATGTTTTGTCCAGATTTTACTCAATTAAACTCACAATAAACAGCTCAATTTTTTTGTTTTATTTTTCAAGCCTTGTCATTCTGTTTAGCTAATTATCTTATCTGTACCCCTTGCCTTCTGTACTAAATCAAGTCTCCTCTTAACTGCACATAATCTGAACAAGACATTAAAAATATGGAGCGAAAACCATAGAAGTTTTCAGTTCAACAACTTTTAATACATTGAAGTAGCATTATTATAGTAGTATTGATCAGGACAATGCTTAGAAGTATGCAGGGGCAAGCAGCAAACACAGCTCCTGCAGGCTTCAACTTACAAGAAAGACAAGTATGGAGAGAAACAATCTTCCTGTTCAGAAGGGCATTTGGTTTCTGTCCTGTACAAAGAGTCCCCAACAGCAAACTGGATAAGCTGTCTGTCTAGGTAGTTTAAGTTGTTATAGGTACTCATGTTACTTTCCAAACCATAGTTTGTCCAAGACTGGCTTACAGTGCTGTTTAAAACACCACAGCCATAAAATTAATTTTGGAGCCAGTCAGCTCCATAAATGTAAAAACATCTGTGTGAACACAATACAGCCTAGTTAATGGGGAGAAATCCAGATGTTTTACTCCTCTCTTAATTATAAATAATATTTTTTGCTTGAGAAAATTAAGCTGCAGCTGTGTACTTGTGCCTACCCTTCCATGCTGAAGCATTCTGGATGTCTGACAATTTTTACAGCCCCTCATGCAGTCTCTTTGGCTATGGGAGCATAGTCTCTACCACCTGCTGGACATTATCCCTTGTTTGCATGTCTGGTTTACTTTTCCCTGCAAGAATTACTGCAACACTTTGGAAGTACCATGAACATCTTACCTGAAGGGAGAGAACTCCTCCTTTCTGCCTGCTTGTTGCACTGTTTCCAAAACCCAGATACAGATCAGACACTCTTAGCGTACGAATTTTGTAAGATAAAGCAAAAAATAGAACATGGTGACTATGGCACTGCCTGAGCTGGGCCAAAATGCAAGTGCTGTGGATAAAGGATTTGAAGTAGGAGGGAAGGAAAGAGGGCCATACTTTCAAGGCAGAAAACACATCTAACCAAACTCCAGCTCCCAAACCACAAAGAGCTGGACAGGATGCCAGAATACAACTTAATTCCATGTCAACACTGGCCACAGTAATAAAAATATCAATACTGGGACTAATGAATCTTTGTGAAGAATGAAACTAGCATAAGAAACTCTTTCATTTGCTGGAAATCTGCGAGGCCTTACATAAATGATTCAGGCTCCTATAGCCCTCTTCCATCTCCTGACTGTCTAGTAGAGAGCAGGAAGTTTCCTAGGACCACAAATAACTAAGTAACTGTTACCTTCTTTTCATGGTACAAGTGAAACCATGCATGTGCAGTTGTAGAACAGCTCTACCTGATTTTCTAAGGGATGAGTATGAGTTCAGTTGTCCCTTGACTTTAATTTCCACGTGCTGCTTATTAGTCTCCTTCTCGCTGCTCTAAATTGTAAGCAGTGCTTTGAACAAAGGCTCCTTCCATCCAACCTTTGTCTGGCACTCTTGCTACCCTCAGTGTTGCCTTCATTATTTTTCTTGCCACATCCCTTACTCCTAGAAACAGCACACAAAAGGGACAGAAAACATTATACAGAGTGTAAGTTTTGAGCACTTGGTAATACAATAAACAAAGAAGAGTGAGGATAAGGTAGGCAATTAGGAAAAAAAGGAAAAACCAGTGAGCATTTATGATGTATGGCATGGAGCACAAGATGCCAATGAATGAAGCCCAGGGTACTAAAAGCTAAACATGCACACATTGGAAGATGTATAGACAAACAGAAAACAGATATGGGAATATCTTGTTTAAGATCAGTGCCTCTTCCCACAACCTCAAACTCACAGGCCATCGGGTCTTCGTTTAACATTAAAATACTTGAGAATAAACAAGATTATCTTTACCAATGTCTTGCTCTCTCTCCTGTCAGCAGAGACACACTGTGCTCTATTCCATATGAATTTTAATCTGTTTTAGAATGTCTGTGACATAAATAATGTTACTGTGCCCAGAAGAAACTGTTCTTTTATCCACCGAACACTGAGGTTCAGTCAATTTTCCATTTCTAGAGGTATTTCTACTGAGAAAAATCACAGGGTGCACAAGTGGAACAGCTTTGCAACTCTTCAAAGTTTTAGCACATTCTCCCATTACAGCCACTGATTTCAAGGGAAAAGTTCCTAACGCACTAACTTAGGCATGAGTGGTCATTTTAGCGTGAGCCCCCTGAACAAGAGTCAATACCTAGCAATGCTGTGCATTGCAATAATCAAATTTTCAAATGTAAATGCCCCACAGAAAAAGCAATATTCTCTCCATCAAGTCACGGCATAAAAAGTGAGCCTGACTCATTTTAGCCCTACTTTTAAAGCACTCTTTTAAGTGTCTCCCTTAGGCAATGAAAGAATTTGCAAAGTGTTTGGGTGAAACAGTAAAAAGAAATCTCACTTTTAAAGTTTTGAAATCTTGCTCATTTACTTTTGTGTTCAACTTCACAGCACTTTTAACACACAGAAGGAAGCAGATCAAATTCAAATACTTGCTAAATATAGTACACCAAATAGGACAACTTTTCCAGGTAAACTCATACTTCTCTTAGGTCACCAGGAATTTATGTAAAACAAAACAAACAAACAAAAAGAGTTATTCCACCTATTATGGAAAGCTAATGAATGAAATGAGCTAGTACAGAACCGTGCAGGAAGAACCTGAGGTCTAGAACTTTATTTGATGTGATCTAAGGTCTAGTTGATTAGTTAGGGTTGGGTGATTGGTTGGACTTGATGATCTTGGAGGTCTATTCCAACCTGGTTGATTCTGTGTGTGTGTGTGTGTGAAATCATGATGATAATTTCAGCAGTGGAGGAATTTAAATAAAGGCTATTAATCCTTTACCTTATGTCTAGAGTCATCTATAAATGAATCTTCTATAGCTGAAGACAAGATTTTTCCATTTTAGGTCTTGGGCCACTCATAGTTTTCTGCTCATGAATTTCTGTAAAACTGAAGTATGATTTAAGTACATGCTTGGGTCTGTTTAAGACTGACAGACTGTTCTTTTTAATGAAGACTAATTATTTTTTCCTATCCTCTTGACTCTCATTAATGTAAATACAAATATTAATTGGACAGCAATAATATAATGATTTTTTTCTTCTTTTGAGGCCTTAATTGTGGCTAAAATATCTCAAATCCTTTTAAAAGAATCCAAATGTGAACAACTTTTAACTTACACATGAGGGGTTTTCTCAGAAGCTGAAGATACTACAAAGGAATTAGGACAGTAAGATGTCAAGAAAGTCTTTCTATAGGAAATTCAAGGGAGCCAGAACTTGATAATAAGAGATAAAAATGTAAAAAAATACAGAAAAGGTATACAGATATTTGAGCCAATATATGGTCATAATATTACCCAGTATATGAAACAAAAGTCTGTGGTCACAAAAGAGTGCCTGAATTCTAAGTTTCCTTTATCTTGATTACAATTTTCACAACAGAGGGGTGAAATATTGACAGCTACACAGAGAAAATTATCTTGAATCTCCAATCCTCTGCATGAGATGTACCAGCCCTTTCAAAAGGCCTTTTTTTGCTTGCTTGTTTGCTTCTTTCTGTTAGGCAGAGATGGAAGAAATACAACAAATATAAGAGAGATGCCAGAAATTGCTTCTTCCTGCTATTGAGCAAGGAATTTTATTTGATTGTGGAAATGGGCTTCTCTTTCTTTTGATTCTAACTCTTTTTTTTTCCTGATGCTTATCCATCTAGGTCTCCTTGCTTTGATTCTTTCTAAAAAGATCATGCATTTGCAATGACCAAAACTTTCCACCCAATTTAATATATATGTAAGCTTTTTCTCCTCTCCTTTTCCTGCTTATAATGTGGACAACCAAAAGCAGCTGAGCCAAGATGTATCTTTCACTTAATCAAAAGCCCGCAGCCTCTGGTATTCTTTCATTATTGGGTTTCACCATCTCTAATCATTTTTAGTTGTCAAACCCAGAGGGTACGGGATACAAGAGTTAAGTGAGTTGCTTAGGGAAAAATCCTTCAAGGAGTTAAGTCTAGATGTCAATATTGAAAAGATAATCTAATAATCTATTATCCCATAGAGATTCGTATTTTAATTTAACTTGGCTAATTAGACCTACAGCTCTAAGGATCTGCAAATACTGATGTTAGAAATCTGATTGAAAGTAAAGCTGTGGCATTAGTTTGCTGGAGATTTAGATCGTCTCTTTGCCTTCTAAATATTTAATGTCAAAAAGCAAGTCCCTTGACAAAGCATCACCAAAAGGTGATGATCTCTCCAAAGAAGGTCAAAATATGTCTCTGATTAGGGTCATTGGAAAAGAGTTTGATATAAGTGTAAAGATAATTCAAAAATTTGTTCAAAGGCCTGGAAGCTGACATAAAGAATTCACTGACAGCAAATTAAAAACGATTACAAGCTGGTAGTCTTTTGATGGTGGTCTTTCAAGTTCCCTGAAATATATATTCTTGACTTGATGGGGTGCTTGGTGCCATGGTTTAGTTGTTTAGGTGGGTTGGATTGGTGGATGGGTTGGACGCGCTGATCTTGAAGGTCTCTCTCAACCTGGTGTATTGTATTGTTATTGTATTATTCCAGGCAAAGAGGAATAACAGTTTCCACCTGCCAGCTATTTGATAACAGGATTTTTGAATTTACTTAGTCATCTTTCTTTCAAACCTGTCAAATGAACAATATATTCTATTAATTTTGGTCATTTCAACTATAGTACAGAATAGGAATAGAATACATTTCAATTGGAAGAGACCCTGAAAAAATATTTAGTCCAACTGCCTGACCTCTTCAAGGTTGACCAAAAAATTAGGGGCATTGTCCAAATGTGTTTTCAACACTGACAGGCTTGGGACACGACCACCTCTCTAGAAAGCATGTTCCAGTGCTTGTTCACCTTCCTGGTAAAGAACTGCTTCCTTATGTCCTGTCTAAACCCTTCCTTGTTGCTGCTTTAAACCATTCCCATGTATCTTATCACTGCATACCAGGGAGATCAGCACTTCCCTCTCCAGTTCCCCTCCTCAGGAAGCTGTAGAAAGAAATGATGTGAGCCCTCAGCCTCCTTTTATCTGAAATAGACAAATCGGAAGTTCACAGTCACCCCTCACAGGGCATTCCTTCCCATTCTTTCACCAGCAATGTCTTTTTGTTTTTGACTGGTGGCCCCAAAAGGTCCATCAGAAGGCTAATCTGTAAGAGGTGGGAGAACAAAACACAGGCCAAGAGCATCTGCTTTGGCAAATTGTTCCTCCTTTTTCCTCCTTGGATTCCCTCACTCGAAGCTGTTAGTTGCTGAGGACAATCAGAGTCACTGAACTGAGTATTTCACTGAAATGCTCTCTGCAACCTGTAACACCACTGTTCTCTTAGCCATGCATACTTGCTTGGATGCAAAGTTGCCCGAAACTAGCTTGCTCAAAGAGTTTCAGAATAACTGCCTGCTTTCTCTTCTTATTTTAAATTATAATAGCCACCTAGGATTAGTTGCCAGAACTGTGTAAAGTGTGGGGTTTGCAGTATGTGTGGGAGGTAGTTAACGGAAGAGGGAGACCTTTTGCGAGTGTTTCGTTCACAAGCAACAGGATAAAAAGCTATCAATAAATGGCAGAGAGGATTATGTTACAGAGAGTATGAATGCTACAGTTACTCAGCAACAGAGATGTCAATATAGTTTGAGCTGGAATCTCAAGTTATGCTTGACAAAGAAGCAGTGGTCAGTATTTTCCATAAACCACACCTGCAACCTTATTTGTTGTGTAAAATTCCAACTGTTGCAAAGGTACATATATCCACATATATATGCTAGCTTCTCACTCAGTATTTGGGTTTGGTAAAAGCACAGCACGCTGAAATTTCATTCTCTGTCATATAAAAAGATTCATATTGTTATTACCACACAGAAGTCAGATATAGCTAATGATATGCAGATAAATCCCCTTGAGTATCTCTTCATCTATATGACTTTTCTGAACTTCTTGTCATTTACTTTCAGTAACAAGCATCTGTTAGAGGAGTAATATTCACAGGATACATACTGAATTGGAATAGTGATTTATCAGGTGCATCTTCTGTTCAGTGCGGATGGATGGTAGAGCACATGGGCCCTGTTTACACCTGTTTACACCTGTTTACACGGATGTTATCTATATCCCAAGTTAGGTAGCTTAGCCATACAATACAGAAAGTTTAAATGTTTTCTGTCTAAATTTGCTCAGCAAAAGCCAGAAACTAGAAATCTGATCAGTCTCTCATCTTGCACAGCTGGTGTATGTATTGTCCAACCCTGAAATCACTTTAAAGCATACTAGAGGAAAACTCCTGGGGCCACAGTATCTTTTAAGGTTATATGGAAGTTTGTTCTAAAAAGTCTCAAAGCTAAACCTATGCTTAGGCAGCCGTCTCAGTAGCTATATATTACACAGTTAAGAGTTTAAAAAAGTGGTTACATGCTGTGATGAACTACTGTTCTGGAACATTTGGTTCAAAATCAATAAAAATGATTTGTCAGATTAGTTAACAGATAAGATATGTCATGGAAATAACGGTCAGAGTATCCATTGCAGGTTTCAATAAAGACCAGATATCTCATATTTACTAGACTGCCTCTAAATAAATGTACCTTCCTTCTTTGAGGCCATTTATATTACCCTCAGCCCTTTAGTGACAATCACCTACAGGCAGGCAGCAGTGCACTGGGAAACTTAAGATTAGATGTCCAGTCAAGGGTGGTCAATACATCCATATGGGCTTCTGCTGCATGACAGAGTGAAAGGCCAGTTTAAAATCTGTGTGCTTATAGTTTTGGACATGATTTTACATTTGTAACACTATACAGATTTCAGGCACAAGCTGACTCAAACAAAGCCTGTTTGAATACATTTCTGACCAATGTTTCCACTTCAAAGAGTGACTTGTTCTCTTACAGGTCAGTAGGAACTGCAATACTCACCTCCTCTCCACCTTTCTTCCCATCCCAGAGGTAGATACAACTTAACGACTCATGACAAACAAGGCTGAAGAGTCATCCTGCCGATTTCCTCCTGTAATATATAGAAACA
The DNA here is from genome assembly GCA_033816785.1 of Picus viridis. Lineage (NCBI taxonomy): Eukaryota > Metazoa > Chordata > Aves > Piciformes > Picidae > Picus > Picus viridis. The sequence goes on along the minus strand of CM066581.1, from coordinate 11,107,507 downwards.
TACTCAGTCTGAACCTTTTTTTAGGTCTGCAGGATGGAAGGCACGGAATACATTTCTCAGATTTGGCAAAGGCAAACAGAAATGAGTAATGGCAACAATAAAGCAGAGTATGACGAGTACGAACAAATGGTCTCAAACCATCATTAATGTGCCGTCTGGGAACCGTAAGTAAATGAGTTGTCTAATGCCTAGTGATTGAAGCAGAAAAAATGTTGGTCTAAAAGCAATGCAAAGTTCTGAGGTGTAATGAAAATGTGAAATAATCATCAGTTTTCAATTAAAGAGCCTCTTGTTGTGATTCATTATGACTGCATTTGAGGCCTTTTTGCATCCCTGATTTTACCAGGCTTTCCTTTTAACGCAGAGTTACTCTAAAAGTCTATTTGCTCTCTTTATTTCTGAGCGCAGGTGTGACTGGCTGCGCCTTCACTTGCGTGCATAACTTATTTATTGTAGCCCTGATTAAATATTTAATGCTATGGATAGGTTATGGAAATTGTTATGAACTGCTGACAGTGGTGGGTGTTAACAGTCACTTGCCATTTAGGACACATGTAAAGAATCATTAAACTCCTTGATGAAATTAGGTGGCTGACGCAATAACTATAACTATCAGATAATTCTGACACAAGATACTGTCCTTCTTTCCTGTTCCCCATCGCTATCATTTTGAGATCTATCTAGGCCCAAGGATGTGGACAAGCTCAGCTGCCATTTGGGGAGAAGCAGTAAATTATTTTAGATGAAAAAGAAGAAATACCAAACATAGTAACAATTAAATAGTGAAAAGAACTGATTTACAATATTTCTCTCTTTTATTAGTGTTTCTTTTTTTCTGGGGGACAGTCACTCTATTTTCACTGACAAAACTGTTCAACAATTAGTTCTGTAAAGTGCTACACACAGTTAAAAAATTAGGCATGGTGTTGTTACTTACCATGTGTCTGAAAGGAATAATATCTCACAGACATGGAGTGAACCAGATGGTACGACAAAGGAAATTGGGAGTCATTAAATTGCAGAGAAGGAAGAAGAAGTTGTAGAAGAAAATTAAAGAGCTAAAAGGCACATATGCCACATAGTGAGGGGGAAAAAAAAGAAAACAAAAAAAAGGAAGACAAGAAAAGAAAAAGAGCTGGGGAATATACTTTTGTTATCTCCCTCTGAACTACTAAAGGCAGAAAGAGTGAAAAATGGTTTGAGTTTTCTTTTTATTTTGTTTTGGGGAATTTGTGTGTGTGTGTGTGTGTGTGTGTGTGTGTCTGCTACGTTTTCTGAAGGACAGTTTTGCTAAGAGTTTTATAAGAGTCAGTATCAGTTTAGATAAAAGAGTCTTAAAAACTCTTCCTGTGAGCTATTTTCTTGTTTCATTATTTTATTCCCAAAGAAGGAGTTGCTTATTTTCTCCTCCTTTGAAGAGGAAAAAGACTATCGACTACCAGATTTAAGAAATAAAAGGAAAGTCTTTGAACTAAAATTAACTATCATATTTCAGACTATTATTATTAAATTGCAATCTTCTGTACCATCAAAGAAATGAGTCAGTATAAACCCAGGATCACTTATTAGTTCTTAAGATTAGCTGTAAACGTAAAGCTGGCACAAATCAGTAGAGGGTACCAGCTGCTCTCACCCCAATGGTTAAAATCTAGAAGTTATTCACTAAGCTGGTACAGATATCATGTGTTCACCCACTCCACTGAATTTACTGAGATAAGTGTATTTTGGGCACTGGAGGACACATTTTCACCGTCAGTTTTACCATATCATGACAAAGCCCAAGGCCTACTGTCACTACAGGAATACTGTGGAATACTGGAATGCTGTGTCCAGTTACGGGCTCCCTAGTTCAAGTGGGAAAGAGACCTGCTGGAATAAATCCAGCGGAGAGCCATGAGGATGATTAGGCGACTTGAGCATCTCTCCTATGAAGACAGACTGAGATCCCTGGGACTGTTCAGTCTTGAGAAGAGAAGACTGAGAGGGGATCTCATCAATGCCTTAAAATGTCTGAGGGATGGGTGTCAAATGGAGGGGGCCAAGCTCTTTTCGGTAACATTTGCACAGAGAGTGATGGTATTGCTCATCCATAGTGCCCTCTATGTCCTAGAAGACTGTATGATCATGATTCTACACACAAAAGACTCTTCATAGATGTGAAATTATGACCTGACACTCAGAACATCCCCACTGGAAGCACTTGCACATGCAATCAGTCACACCCTAATACAGTCTCTTCTGATACATTATCTGAGGCAATGCTTTGCACAGTCTGAAAATATCAAACAGCAGAAAACAAACAAGCAAGCAAACAAACAAAAACATTCTTGAGATCAACTCATACAAGTTAGAACAACGTTCAGAGAATCAACATATAATAATAATGTAGTGGGAAACTATAGTTTGTTTTACGGGAAGAGAAAGAAACTAAATGCAATGAATAAATCATCCCATGAAAGTTGTTCAGTTGTGTCTAGCACAAACAGTAATTTTTACAAGTCTGCAAAACTGAGAGAGTATCTTGTGCTTCTCTTACAGAGAATCCTTGCATATGTAAAACTTGTCTGTCAAATTCTTTCTGAAAAAAAAAAAAAAAAAAAAAAAAAAAAAAAAAAAAAAAGACAGTCTAAGGGGCTTGTTATGTGCAGCATCTCTTTTCAGACAATCCACCTGCACCACTGCAGTTTTCTTTCCCACTGTTTTAAATGTGGGAGGAATCAAATGCATAGTCATCACTGTGCTCTGCTGTGTAAGGAGCTATGAAGTGTCTGCAGGTACACTCTTTAATTATGAACTGATGTGTTGTAAGTCACATCCACTGGCATTAGCTAACACAGAGAGCTGGGAATTATTCTAATGGGCTGTGTTATAGTAGCAAGTGCTCATGCATCATCCAGAAGTTTGTTTTGGTAAAGGCAGGTAAGTAATTTTTGTCTAATCAACAGGAGCAGAGAAAGTACATTCTGTCTAATCAAAAGGAGTAGAGAAAGTACATTTTCTTCTAATATTTTAACAAACAGCTGTATTCAATCAAGTGGAATACATTAAGATTACCTCAAAACAGTAACAAAAATAGACAATAGCTTTCCTTAGCCTGCTTGCCTCTGCCTAGAAGCTGTGTGAAAGTTATCACAGTAATTTGTATCAACTCGCTACTATATCACCTCATTTCAAGCCCATGTTAGCTAAGTAGCAATAAGCTCTAGGTTAGAGGATTCCACATTATAACCATTAGTGCAAACTGTAACAGCACCCAGCTGTTGAAGATTACCCTAGACAGTTATTGAGATTTAGGAAGGGCAGCTCTCTACTAATGTAGGACAGATTCCATCGACAATTTTATCATTTATTCTAGAACCGAGGTAAAAAGCTAATTTCATGAAGAGCACTCATGAATTATTTCCTTCCTATAGGTAGCATAATGCTCCCTGTAGAATACTCTTCTTGCTCTTTAACTCAAGGTAATGATGTTGCTGCATCTTCTGTTGGCACTTAAAATGCGGTTTAATGCCAGATCGCCGGTCAAAACTTCTGTGTGATTTCCAAAGGCATTAAATTATCTGAAAAAGTGAGCTGGGAAATGAACAGCTGTGATGTATTAGAACTTTTCTGGCCTTTTGTAAGGGACTTTTCTCCCCTCCTCAGGAATGTGAAATGAAGATTTTCTTACCTGGTGAGAAAACCTGTTTGCATGAATGCCTACTTTGAGTTTCATAGGAGGTATGTGTATGAGAGCATTTTATTGTACTCCTCTATAATATTTAGCTACAATAATTCTCATAGGTTTCTCTGGCATCTGCTTTTTACTTATTTGCAATCAGTGATGCTGAAAAGATGGTGTAGTTTTTAAATTTATTTACATCTTTGTGCAATAAAGTATCTAGTATTAAATAAATACCACTAATCTACTGTATATTCAGTAGGATTTTTGTTTGGCTGGGGGGTGGTGGTGGTTGGTTTGGGTTTTTGTCTGTTGTTTGGGTTTTTTTTTCCACCCAGTAGATCAAATCTGAGAATCCCAAATATCTGGTCTGAGGAGAGGGCAGAGTCACTTGTAATGTTCACTGAAGGCTTCCCAGATCAGCAGGCTGAGTGCATGAAGGATGAAGAGGAATTATATGTTTCATTACCCCTTCTTGGTGAGCTTGTGATGCTCCTTTCTAAATCATGTTTAGAGCTGTCAATAGTAACAGAAAACTCCACAGTAGTATACCAGTCATAAAATCTTTCTAATTTTTCTACTATCCTTGGTATTTATAACAACATAAAATAATCTTTTGACCGTCACTAAACATCCAGATTTATCCTTCTCATTTCTTACTTCTGAGAGGAAAGCTGGAGGACTCACTAACTCACCTTTTTCATAGCATTTGTTCCTGTCACAGACAGTCTTTCAGGTGAAGGAGGGGTGGTGTGGGAGAGAGTTGCTTGGGTGGCTTTTGTTTGTTCATTTGTTTGTTCCAGCTACAGAATTATTTGCTTGTGACATATTACATTGTTAGAACTTGCTCTGTTTATCAGGGACACACAGCCTAGTCAAAGGAGTTTTCAGTTTGAAGAACACTGGTGTGCTCATTCAGAGGAGCACAGACACTTATCAAGGCTGCTCTTTTGTTCATGGAGAATGTTAACAACAATGGTTCAGAGTTTACTGATAAACTCACTCAACATGCTAAGTTACAGGACAACATTGTGCACTTAAACCAGCAGACGTTAAGAGAAGGGAATTTTTGCAGTCTTCAGAATTATCTCACAGTCTTAAAATGTTGGCAAAAAATATCACAGAAGGAAGTAATTTCTGAGGCCTATGCAATTTAACCTTAAAACTTAATTAAAAAAAAAAAAGTTTCAATAATAAAAATATACACAGAGCCCCCCCAGAAGAATGAAAAGCTGGAGGAGAACACAGCCCAACTATAGCACTTGTCTGGTTTTGTGTGCTCTGAGAACAGGAACATCTGTCTACGTGTGCCATGTCGAACACAGGCTGTATAAGGATTACCCTGTTTTCCGCTCTGCTCAGATGCTTGCTCAGCTATGGTTATGGTGACAAGAATACATGACAGCATGGTTTCCATCTCTCATGGCTTCTTTCTTCAGAAGTCATTATTCTTGGAATGTTCATACTTCAGTGAAAATGTACTTTACCAACTGTGACATGTGGCTCTGAGTAACCTGATCTAGTGTGAGGTGTCCCTGCCCATGGCAGGGGAGTTGGAACTGGATGATCCTTGAGGTCCCTTCCAACCCTAACAATTCTACGATTCTAAACCACTTGCAATGAAGGAGTTAATCTGAAAGGAGCAATATTTAAGCAATGACGGAACACAGGGATGGAGGCTATTCAACTTTAGTGCCTAAGAAATGAATTTGTTGCTATGAATAATTCTTTCTTCTATGAGGCACTGTAACATTTCCCTTAGCAGTCTTAATTAAAGTGTAAATTTTGCAATATAAAAAGATAGTAAGAATTGTACCTGGGAAGAAGTGTTAGGAGACAGGAAATTAGTGGCTTATTTTAATGCATGTAGGCATATATGTCTGTAGAGCTGCAGCTCTGAAAAAAAGAATGAAAGCTGACAGGATTACAACATCAAGAGAAGAAAGAACCGTATCTTGTTTTCATGGTAGCTCCCAAATGCATGCTTATTATGGTGGGGTTTTCGAAGTCTTTTCTATTCCTGACCCCTCCAGGCAAAAACGATAATGGCTAGAGAATGGATGGAGTCTTGCTCCTACTCTCCTCCTACTTCATTGCATCAGCCAGCACAACTGGCTATACACAGAGTGGTAAAGGGAGATCCAGGAACACCTGCACCTTGTACCTTCAGAAGCTTCTACAGGTAAACAGGTATCAACAAGTGAAGTCAACAGATACCTTTAAAATGCTCTTTCACATAATTTCTCTTTAATCAATTATGTACCATTTTATAGACCTAAAAGATTGTCCTAATTAAAATAAAAAATCATTTCATCTTTACTTCAGTAGTAGAGAGGATATAGACAGAGATATACTGATGCAGACTGTTTTAAGAGCAAATGAAAAAATGTGTGGCACCTGTGACAAATGTAATGAGAAAATAACATCTGAGAGTTACTTGATACACATTGCTTATGTCTGTGCAGCACTTCTCACTGCCCTCTCAACAAGATTAAGGGAAAATAATGAAATAAATAGTAAAACCAATGCATTGAATATGTATTTATGCATTCTTCTTAGATCTGTAGATATATTAAGTGGTATCTAAACTTCTATACTGTAAAAAGTTTTGACAGATAATCGGTGGCAAAAAAGGGGGATACACAAACTACTAATAATGGAAGCCAAAAGTTCCAGCTCCTATCAGCCAAAAAGACTGACCCCTCAACTAACCACTTGAATCAATTCTACCAGAAAACACGTATAACAAAATGCACCGAAACCAAGAGTGCACTGCCATTAGTTATTGCAGTGAAAGAGTTAAGAAGCTGATGGCAATTAGCCACGTTGTTTATAGTTTTCCAGTTTCATTTTCCTGCTGAAAACTATCTTTTGCTGCGCAAGTTTGAAATGAGTGAATTAACATGATTGCTCATTTCTGTGTAAATCACATCTATAACCTTCTAAGCGTGACCCTTAGTAGCATAATCAAAAAGACGGTTTGCAAGCAATTCATGCGCCTTAAAGAATAAACACTTTCAATTTTGCCTTGTCAGCAGTCTCCGTGTTCATAACCATCTTAAGCTGAAATCACCGAGCTAAGGTAATGGTTGATAGAAGTTTTGGAGTGCATGACTAAATGCTTCAATATTTTGATTCTAGAAAGATTGCCCAATATAAATAATGCATCGAGGACAGTTTAATATTTTGCACAAAAGACATCTTTCCCATCACTTCTTGTCCTTTGAGATGCAGAACAGAAGTGCTGTGATGACGACAGAGGTGGAGAGAAAATTCCTATCAATACATTTAAATAGCTCAGAATAACTCAGAGTGAAAGCATCCTGCCGCCCAAACATTCTGGCAAGGCGTATATTGGTCCTAACAGTAAATGAACCTTGCGAAGAACCTCAATTATTTATTTATAGACTTTCCAACATAAAGTAAATGACAACTGCAAAATACTAACTCCAGGAATTTTGGCAGGCAACATTTCTAACTCCATAACCTTTTGATGGGAAGAAATGCAGTGTAACTGCAAAATTCAAGACTGACTTCCTGCCTATTAACATTCGCTACCAAATGTGCTTCCTATCTAAGAAGTGACATTTTCGCCTAATAAAAAAGATGTTTAAATTCTCGTACAGACACTCAGTTTAAACAAATGTGTCTGAACAAGATCTGACTATTGAACAAGAATTTATTTTGTCGTGTAACGTTCAAAAATTCATAGTTCACAACTTTCAACACATAAAATACTCAAATAAATTATGTACTGAAGCAGGGGAAGCTTAGAAAATGTCTTATGGCCAAAATGATCTTTGTTTCTCCCTGTGAATTTAATCTTGCCCTTTTTTGAGTAACTTCTAAGCAGCTCTGGACACCTCCAGCAGTCATTGACTTTTTTGACTCCTGAGATTTCAGTATAATGGAGTATTAAGACACAAGTCAGTAATCTTTAGAAAAAAAAAAAAAAAATAATAAAAGTCAGTGCCAGTTAAAGTGAAATAGAAGAAGAAAAAAAAAAATCAATCATCTGCCAAAATTGAGTAAGAGATGGTCAATGAAACTATTTTGGATCTGTTCTCCTGCTAGCGGGCTTCCCGGCTTGAAAGCAGCATTGCTCAATTTTATCAGTGGAAAAATGACTGGTTTGTGTCTGTTCTGAAATGATATTAGGGACGGTTGTGGTAGGGAGATAGAACAAAGTGCGTGTCAAAAAATCAAAGGTATCAGGAATGTCAGTATTCTCTGCTCTAATTACCCACACATTTCTTTGTCCTGGAAGTTCCCACTAAAGGCTAATAAGCTAAGCTTACTTCAGACAGAATTAGAAGTGTAACATTTTTATATTCAGAAACATGCTATTAAATATCTATACATCCTAAAAATAAGAAGAAAAAAGTCGAATGGAGTCAGAACAATAAGAGGTACTTTGATACTTCAACATTGAATTTGTCTGGTATTCACAAAGACTTTCACAAAATTGGCTGGTACTACAGATAATGGACTGTTCCTGGAGAAGAGGAAGAAGGGCCACAAGGATGATCAGAAGGCTGGAGCACCTCTCCTATGAGGACAGACTGAAAGAGTTGGGGCTGTTCAGTCTGGAGAAAAGAAGGCTCCGAGGTGACCTCATTGTGGTCTTCCAGTATCTGAAGGGGGCCTACAGGAAGGCTGGGGAGGGACTTCTCAGGCTATTAGGTAGTGATAGGACTAGGGGGAATGGGATGAAGCTGGAGGTGGGGAGATTCAGACTGGACGTGAGGAAGAAGTTCTTCCCTGTGAGAGTGGTGAAGCCCTGGAATGGGTTGTCCAGGGAGGTGGTGGAGGGCCCATTCCTGAAGGCGTCACTCATCTAGCATGAGGTGTCCCTGCCCATGGCAGGGGGTTGGAACTAGATGATCCTTGTGGTCCCTTCCAACCCTGACTGATTCTATGATTCTATGATTCAAAATATTCTGTGCAATTTAAGGCCACTCTGGTACAAAGGAACACATCACTTACTCTATACAAATTGATCAGTTTACAATCACGTTTCTTGCTTTAAATCTTTTGTTTCATGTGATATGCTTAGTACTTGGACCGTGATAATTATATTTTTAACTTCTATTTTAATACTTATGCATTAGAGACGTATAACATTCCCCATCTTGACCGACTTTCTTCTCTTTTCCAGGATGAAAAGTCTCAGTCCAAATAAACTCTCCTTGTGTGAATGCAACTCCATGCTCTGATAGCCCTTAGAATTCTTTTTGTACATTTTTAATTTTCACTTTTCAAAATACAGGCTCCAGGGAGAGAACCATCATTCAAGTGTGGTTATCTTCTGGGCATATACTGGGGGAGCTGTTTGATGGTCTCTGGTTTAGTATCTACTCCTCAACTAACATTCTTTAGATTGTTTGCTTCTGAGCTGAGGGTTTCACAGAGCTGTCAAACATATTGCTATTTCATCTTAGATAGGAATAGATAATTCAGAGCTGACCCGTGTTTATAAGCTTAAAACTCCTTTTCCACAAAAATATTGCTTTGCATTTATCACTTTTGAATTTCATCTGCCATTTTATTACCCTATCACTCAGTAATGGGACTTCTCAGAATAAAACAACATCTTGTGTTCAGAATCTTAAGTACCATCTGCAGAACCTCATCCGTAGCTTTGCTGGTAACTCCCTCTCCACATGTTATACAGCTCAGCTCTCAGACATCGTTTTTGTGCACCTCCAGTAATCAGCCCTCATTGTCATAACTCCTCATATTCTGCAACCTTTCTTGTCTTATAACATCCAGTTACATGCAATCACCAAAGTAACCAACTTTATTCTTATGTCTTTGAATGTTGAGGGGACTTCTTTTTTAAATCACTTGAAGACAAACTTTGGCAAACAGGTTTTGAAAGTACAAACAGATTGTTAACACCTATAAGCTTACCTAACCAGGCAATATCACATCACAGCCTTCTCACAGGTTTCTAGAAACTTATTGAACTCTTCTGTTTTCTTGTATATTCGTAGCTGTAATATATGTCTGACCTTACCTGTGCTTCTCAGCTTGAAATTAATCTAAAATGAGACATGACCTAAATTTCCATTGCCTAGATCCTATTGTAAAAGAGCTAGTGTATCAAGAAACACATTTTAATGTTCACAATTAGGTAAAAACCTTGTTCTTCCATTTGCTTTAACATGATCTTACTAGATATAATGCCTGCAACATAAAATACCTTACCTGGGCAAGTAGAAATTTTTAGATCAATGCAATTTAACAGCCAGAAGCAAAGAAAATAATTGTAGAAAGAATAGAATAGAATAGAATAGAATAGAATAGAATAGAATAGAATAGAATAGAATAGAATAGAATAGACCAGACCAAGTTGGAAGAGACCTTTGAGATCATCGAGTCCAACTTATCATCCAATACTATCTAATCAACTAAACCATGGCACCAAGCACCCCATCCAGTCCCTTCCTAAACACCTCCAGTGATGGTGAGTCCACCACCACCCTGGGCAGCCCATTCCAATGGCCAATCACTCTTTCTATGAAGAATTTCTTCCTAACATCCAGCCTGAAGTAGTATTAATACAGCTTACCAAGAACAACATCCAGAGGCTGGACCCTACCTTAGATCATCCTCTCAACAACATCCTCTTGTTTTGCCCATTAATCTCCGAACATACATAAATTCCACATTAACAGTGAATCATCAGCTACAAAACTTCTTTCCAACAGGAAACCCTGAACTAAACAAAACAGTTCTTCACTCTGAAATTTTTGCAGTGCTGAAGTACTAGATAAGAAAGTAATTCTGCTAACAGAGGTGTTACAGGTATCATAAGTGACTCAAAATACAACGTTGTATTAAACAAGATCATAAAGCCAGTCAGCAATGTGCATTCACCTCGCAGTATAAAAGAGGGGGGGGAAAAAAGCAAGCAGAGAACACTAGCCCTGAGATAAAATAGATATGTTAACTGGGAAATAGATAAGAGAAAAGGTGGTTAAGACTATTGGAAGAGAGGAAATATCGTAACGGGAAGAGGCAATAGGACAGTTTGCTTACAGTAAAGGACGACAGAAGATTTATTGCTGGTAATGCATGACACAATCGTTTGGGAGGGAGAGGGTAAATTATCACATGTGATAAAATAGGTATCTCTATAGAGTCCATGATTTTTACTATCCAGTAAAGTTATATTGTGAACTTTTATGAGTAAGCCCAGACCCAGCTGTAAATTTTGTTTGACTGATTTATTATTTTCTGCTCACAGAATAAAGTGTCAAGGTTTTCTTCAGCTTGGCATGAAAAAAACAAACCAACCAAAACCAGAGGAAAAACAGCCTTGTTCAGCTGAACATTTTGTTATACAATGGTTCAAACACAAAGCCTCAGTAAATGCTCAGATTTTACACTCACTATCAGAAAGCAAGACTACACCACTCAAAAATACCACATTTCACACACTTGTAGAGAGATCCCTACATAACAAAATTTTCAAACAATGAAAATTAAGACTAATATTGTTTGACTCATCAGTAAGAATAACATGCACAAAGTTGGGTCTTTCTGGGGGGTGGGGTGGGGGTTTGGTGTGTTTTTGTTTGTTTGTTTGAATCTCAAAATATTACTTGAGCTTATTTTGAAAACAGCCCTGCAATAACAAGATCACAGGATGTTAGGGGTTGGAGACCTCAGGAGATCATCGAGTCCAACCCCCCTGCAAGAGGAGGACCATAGAATCTAGCACAGGTCACACAGGAATGCATCCAGATGGGACCTGAAAGTCTCCAGAGATGGAGACTCCACAACCTCTTTGGGGAGCCTGTTCCAGTGCTCTGCAACCCTCACAGTAAGTTCCCCCTCATGTTGAGGTGTAGCCTCCTGTGCTGTAGTTTATATCCATAGATAATATGACAATGACAACTTTCCCTATTGGCAGAAAAGTGGTTCATCATCAGAGACACAAGATAATTTGCAAGGAGAAGAAAAAAAAACAAAGAAATTAAATATGTTCAACATTTTTAGAATTAAAGTTGTTTAAACAACAAATCTGAAGTGTATCATCATGATAAATTGGGGGGGGAGTTCCAAAGGACATTGGTAGCAGCGATACTTCTGCTATGAGAAGCCCATCATTGCATGTATGATTTTTTTATTGCCTGTATAGTTAAATGATATGACAGCCACAAAGCTTGCTGACTGTAAGTAATGGACATGTTATATCAGGAAATATAAAAAATGAAAGAAAAAAAAGTATCATGCTTTATTATTCATTGATTTATATATTGAAAGGACTGTAAAAGGTTCATTTAAAATGGTTTGCTAGCTACTATTTGCAGTAGATCTGGCTTCTTACCTCAACAAGTGCTCCATCACAAAAAACTTCCTGCCTGCTATCATGTTGTAAAAATATTGATTCACTCCTAATTGAAGAATAAAGTCGTTTTAGGTGTCTGCCTAGTGATAGTTTTTATGAATAGGCATCCACTCAGGATGGAATAGAATCTCTGCTTTCAACATAAATTAATATATTTCTAACAAATGCTCTGAAATAAATCTTAATTGCTTTTTCTTCTACATCATGACAAATGTGCATTAAAGAAAAAAAAAAGTGGAGGGTAAAAAAAACCCCAACACTTTAAATGTAAATATAATAGGCTGTGCACAGTAAATTTAAAGAGTTACCATTCTGTCCCCGGTGATTTACTGCTTTACACACTTGCTTTATCAGTCTATCAAGGTTTTGTGTTTGTTTTGTTTCTTCTCTGCTTTGTTTAATTCATAAAACTGGAGTGGAAAGGAAATCTGTAATCATGTCCTAAGGCACAATCTTCAGTAAAAACAAAAGTGTCAAAGAAGCCAGTAACAACAGTCTTCCTTGCTTCCATAACAATATAGTTAAAATTTATATTATGAGTATCAGCTGTTGCTTGTTTGTTTCATCAAAGCTCAGAAGAGTCTTAAATGTGGTTTAATTTGTGCTATGGATGTGGTACCTCCATTCAGTATGTGTAACAGTGGCACACAGGAGGGTTACTGATGAAGACAGCGTTGTCTTTCTATTCTTTATAGTCACTGGAAAAAAAGAATAAAGGCATTTTTCCTAAGAGTCATTTCAAATGCTTGAGCTTAAATTCAGATCTCAGTAGCAGTGGTGGCATGTCCATTCCCCTAGAGAGATCAGCTACTGTAAAGTTAGGCATTATAGTGTCTTAATCACTGAGAACACCGCCCCCTATACATCCTCTGCATCTAACTGAGTTTGCATAGTTAGTCCTATGGAAAGACAACCAAATAGAAACTTCCTTCAGGATTACTTTTTTTTTAATACTTTTAGCAAATGTAGAACCATAGCCTTCATCAAAATGGAGATAACTTCAATCTAAACCCTGGTAATGACAGCTGAGGTTGTCAGTTTCTAAAGGCCAGGAAAGAAAGGTGGCAGGCAGCCTAAGATAAAAGTTGGGTTATTTCTCTGTTTATTTAACCCCAAAATCATTAAACATGAAAGACAGAATCATAGAATCATGCAACCTCACAATGGAAGGAACAACTAGAGAAGAGGAGGCTCAGGGGTGACCTCATTGCTCTCTACAACTACCTGAAGGGAGGTTGTAGCCGGGAAGGGGTTGGCCTCTTCTCTCTAGCAACCAGCACCAGAACAAGGGGACAGAGTCTCAAGCTGTGCCAGGGGAAGTTTAGGCTCAAGGTGAGGAGAAAGTTCTTCACCAAGAGAGTCATTCGCCATTGGAATGTGCTGCCCAGGGAGGTGGTGGAGTCACTGTCCCTGGAGGTGTTCAAGAGGGGATTGGATGTGGCACTTGGTGCCATGGTCTAGTCAGGGGGTCTGTGGTGACTGGTTGGACTCGATGATCTTTGAGGTCTCTTCCAACCTTAGTGATACTGTGATACTGTAACTACCAAGTAAATAAGATTTGGCCAGCTTCACAAGAAGCAAAGAAACAAATGAAAAAGGAAGTTTAGAAGTTGAATAACAGGAACCTTGTTCTAATTTGTGAAAAACAACACCCTAATAATTTTCTTAACTGTTTGCTTTTAAATTCTAAAATGGGAGTGAATAACTAGCAACACTGTGAGGAGAAAGTTCTTCGTAGAAAGAGTTGTTAGCCATTGAATGGGCTGCCCATTCAGGAGGTGGTGGAGTCACTGTCCCTGGAGGTATTCAAGAGGGGATTGGACATGGTATTTGGTGCCATGGTCTAGCAGTCATGAGTTCTTGGGTGACAGGTTGGACTTGATGATCTTTGAGGTTTTTTCCAACCTTGTGGATTCTACGATTCTATGATTAAGTATTAGATAAAGCTAATTAGCTAGGCTGATTCCCATTTGCAAACTATCATACTGCTGTCACCAAAAAGCCCCAAACAAAAACCAACCAAACCAACAAACAAAAAAAAAAAAACACACAAAAAATAAACAAACAAAACCCCAAACAACAACAAAAGCATTGACATGCAGCTTTCTTCCGAGTAGTAATGAGCTACCTGCAACATTCCAAACGGATGTTCAATCAGCACTTGCCTGCCTGCCTTCCTCCCACATGTACCAGCTCCATATCACAGTAACTGCACTTTTCTTGGTGGATGTCTGATTTACAGTGATCACATGGAAGGAGATGTAGACTTACATCATGTCTTGTCAGTATAAATAACCAGGTGTTATAGACTGCCAAACAACTGAGTTATAAACCATTGTTTCATTTGTATTGTAACACAGTAATACAGTAGTTCAAATGCTACTACACAGGCATCAGCGACCAGGCACATATGAATAATAGCCAGTTTTGTAGTATTGTCAAGGGTTAAGGCTGGACTGGCCACCAAATGAGTGACAGATGCTCTCTCTTAACCCTGTCACTTTCCAGGTGGGAAGAGAAAATGAATGAGAGAGAGACTTATGGCCTGGAAAAGAAAATTAAAACTACTTTAATAAGAATAATAGTGATAAAGTGAAATGTATGCACAGCCAATATTGAACCCAAATCCTCTGATGGCAGTTATATCACTATCATCATTGATACTGTGGGCAGGCACTAGGAAAGTCCCAACATGGACTCAGCAGCAGATGGGAACTGGCTTTAGGAACGCACAGATCGGGATCAAAGGCTGAAGGAGCAGAGTCCTCTTTGGATGCCAGCCATTGAAGAAGAGGTTTGACCTTTCTGATCACTCAGCTTTATACTGAATATGAAGCATGTGGAATGGAATCCCTTGTTCAGCAGTTTAGACTCACCTACCCTGTCTTATCTTTCCCCACACATGGGATCTTTTACTTTGTAGCATCCCAATGTGGCACAGAAGATTTAGCACTGACCGTTGTCCACAGCAAGTCTAAGCAAACAACTTTCTACATGACCATCCTCAGCAGTAACTCTAAACATCAGCATTATCACTGCTAGAAGCAGACACTGACTGCAAAAACACACCATTAACTTCAGAAAGTGCAGTCACTTAGAAGAGACTGAGCTGAAAAGCAAAATCACTCAAGTGAATTGGTTTTGTTCTAGTTCAAACCAGGACAAATATTTATTCTAATGCAATCTCTCATTTTCAAATTTATTGCTGTCTGTGTAATACCAACCATACTGGAATCCCTACTCGGTGCATTTGGATTCTCAGTAAATAATCACTGCCACAGCATTATAAATCATTTACAGTATATAGTCTCACTCAAAAAGCCCCCAAAACAAACACTCACAGTCTGTAAGAACTGTAAATCATCTCTTCAGAGGAAAGGCACATGTGGCAGCCAGGCCAACACCAGTCAGCCCCATTAATTATGAATTTATTTATTTATTTATTAGCATGTGTTCTGGTGAACTTAGCTTGCTCCCACAGATTGTCTCCAGGGAAACAGTTACAAAATAAATACAGGGCCAGCTTCATCCCTTGTAGAACTGTATTAAAATAACTGGGACAAGGCCAACATTTGAGACCTTATCCTAATTAGCAGCATCTGCTTAACCATGAAATAGACAGTCTGTCCTTTACCTCTGCCCACCTACACTTTTGAAAACAGCATTAGGCAGCTGCCAACAATGGCATGGCATGTCTCATCATCTCAGAATAATCATTGCCTTGCTATTGACACATTGTCTCCCAAAAGACAAAAGAGGAAGAGGTAGATGGCTATGAAAAATAAAATAAACCCTGGCACAGGGTAAAGCATGTGTATCAACACAGTGCTCCAGTTCTACAGAGACACTGCTCAGCTAATAACTCACAGGAAAGAAAAAGGTGAAGTTTCACCTGGAAATGTGACTCTGAACTGTGTTTCTACTAGCAACAATTAATCAATGTAACTCAAAGGCAGGGATCAACATCATAGACTTTCTCCCCTCTGATTTTCACTCTTAAAATGTCATTGTGTATATACACTGGGAACAGATGTATATGTGGATACTAAACTCAAACACAAACCTTTGACTGGAAAAAAACCCATAACTTATTGTACAGTGATACAAAACACTTAGTCCCACAGCTGCTCAGACAGCTACTCCGGTGTGATGGACTTGGAACACAAGCTCCTAGCAAGTGCCATTTGTGTGCATAGTAGATCAACAAGCCTATGGCAACGTGACAAACCCAAAACTGAATTTCTTCCCTCAGAAAATGTATTTCCCCTATAAGCAGAATGCTATCTACAAAAATGATTCCATTAGCACTAGAAACACCTGCAACAGCTGACCCCAAGAAAGCACACACAGATTTGCCTTTCAGTGAAAAAACAATGTACATTTTTTTGGCAGCTGATTTTTGCATTAAACCCACAACTTGTGAATGGCATCCAGCAGGCCTGGTAAAAATGATCTCTAGAGTTTTAAAGATTTAAACCTATCATACAACAAGGAGTCTGCCATGCTTTCTACAGACATTGGGGGACATTTAATTCCTATCACTGGGAGAAAATTTCAATTTTATTTACAGACTGATTTTTTTTTTTTTCCCCCAAAATGGAATTTGCAGTTTCCAGCTATTAGAGCTTAAACATCTTTCTCTTATATGTACCTTTTGCTAAGTTAATTGTCCAACATGTACTTCAAAATTGCATCTATCTGTAATACAATACAATACACCAGGCTGGAAGAGACCTTCAAGATCATCGTGTCCAACCCATCAACCAATCCAACCCACCTAAACAACTAAACCATGCAGCCAAGCACCCCATCAAGTCTTCTCCTGAACACCTCCAATGAAGGTGACTCCACCACCTCCACGGGTAGCCAATTCCAATGGGCAATCACTCTCTCCGTGTAGAATTTCTTCCTAACATCCAGCCTAAACCTGCCCTGGCGCAGCCTGAGACTGTGTCCTCTCGTTCTGGTGCTGGCCGCCTGGGAGAAGAGACCAACCTCTGCCTGGCTACAACCTCCCTTCAGGTAGTTGTAAAGAGCAAGAAGGTCACCCCTGAGTCTCCTCTTCTCCAGGCTAAGCAACCCCAGCTCCTTCAGCCTCTCCTCATAGGGCTTGTGTTCCAAACCCCTCACCAACTTTGTTGCCCTCCTCTGGACACGCTCCAGCAAGACAACATCCTTCCTAAACTGTGTTTCATCCCAGTCATTGTTTGCCATATTTTTTATTTAAAGTTGCTCTATTTTAATTTTTTTTTTTTTTTTTAAATATAAGAAAAAAATCATCATCACCCTCTGCATCTGCTGAGAAAATGATACTCACAGCCATGTCCCCCAAGCAAGGGTATTACTCCAGATGCAGAATGCGGGTCTGCATCATTAAATCTGTTTGGTCCGAATGGTGGTTGAGTTTCCACTGAAAGTCAAATTACCAGGCTAAATTCTAGGCATTTCTGTGTACTTTTGAAAGCTTGTCAGACTGAGGATAAGCAGTGCTGACACTTCTGTCTCTGTTTATACAAACAGCCAATGACTACACCATCCAGTCTCATACAACACATTTCAACTTTCCTTTCTGCCTTCATTTGGGCATTCATTTGCCCTTTGGACAGGCACAGGGGCTTCTGCTGTATCTTCACTCATGTTTGCTGCTTAAAAAAAACAACCCAGGACATATTTCTTGAATTATCAGTGTAGCTTTTAAGGTGGTTTACTTCCCTTTCCTGTGAGATACAGAGTGAAAAAAGCTTCTTCCCTAATTTCTCACACAATTTTCAGGGTTACTGTATTGGAGGCATGTACACCAGAGTAAGACACTTTGAAAAGGCTGGTATATAAATGAAAGACAGGCCAACTACCACGTGCACTTTTGCATTTCCAAGTTCAGAGTATATATTACCTCTAAACAGCTTGCATTTTTACACTCTTTTAAAAATGTGTCTTTAGGAAGCTTATCTCACTCAGAGCCCAATATCTTACTTCTGGTAGTCTTTGCATTACAACATCAAATTTGACTTAATTGTAGATATCAGACCAGTATCTACTGGGGAAGTTTAGCTCAGAATCTCCACACTAGACAATAAATGCTTCAGAAATATTCATTCTTTGGGGAGCTTAAGGTCTTCTTCAAATACATCCTTTAATTTTGTATCAGTACAGCATACACTGAAATAACTTTCACAGTTGGAGTTTCAAAGAACAGCTAGTTTTAATAGGACTTTACTTGCTATAATATCTTCCATCCTCTTTCAAATAAAGATGTATGATCTTTTCAAAGGTCACAGTCAGCAACTTTATTTTAAATTTTTAATTCAGTAGTCTGTTTAACTACATCTGCTAACTCTATGGACCTGAGAACAAATATAATTACTGAAAAGTTGCAGAATAGAAGAGGAAGGAAACAGACACACTCGCAGGAAGGTGTGTGTTGCAGAACTGCCTACAAAAATAATCAGCCATTTATAGGACTGTTGGCAACTTCTATGATTCTTCACTAGAAAATAACTTCCCATTCCATACCTGCAGAGCTGCCCTCCCAGTGGCAAGTAATGAGGTACCTAGTCCAATCTGGAGATTACTTTCTTCAAATAGAGGTTCTTATAGAAGATGGCTATAAACATGTGTTATATGAAATCATGGTGACAGAGAAAACAATATGCTATGTCTCCCAGTATGCATTCAATGGCATTAAATGACAGTTGACTCTCATATTTTTTTCAGAACCTGGATGTGAAATCACAATGGTAAGGAAATCCCTGATTCAATTTCTGAGTAGAAACCTTCTACAAATGGAGGCAGCTCCTAGGCAGCTCTTTTTTCTGATATTACACTGCCTATCATTTCTGTTGCTTGACCCTAGATATATTATGAAAGTTTGGGTGACTGAGCCTGCAATGATACCTGTCATGCAACATGGTGTAACAGCATCTCAGATGTCAATATTCAGGTAAGTCAAGATGTCTACATCTCCTGGGATGTAAAAGGTACAGTCTTATCATCATCCACTGTCTCTGAATGGACTAAAGTATTCTTTCAAATAGGAATAAAAAAAATTCTGTATTTAATGTTGCATTACTTGTTAAAAAACACATGAAAGAAATTGCTTAAGAAACAACAGACTATATCCAAACACTGATCTTAACATTGTGATCCCTGAAATAATTTCAGAATGGAAGAGAAGGCCAGTAACGTACCATGACTGTCGGTCACAAATCTTTAAGTGATGGACAGTCCAAACAGCTGGGAATTATAGAATGCTCTGCAAAAGATGTCCAGTCATAAGAGTGAAAAATAATACAAGGTTCAACCTGAAATTCTGACACCAGCGTGCCTGGCTGTCCTGAGAGCAGATAATTGCAGTTGACCTCCACCTGCCCACATACTGTTTTGCTAGGTTGACATTTGCACCTCCTGAGAATCGACACACACCACTGAACTTCAACTGTGTCAGTTGTGGCTGTATGTACATTCCTACAACAGTCTCAGAATGCTCAGCTTAGAAAACCTTATCAGTTGCTTTGTGACTTTTTTGAGGCAAGAAATCCCTGCCTCAATGTCCTGGTGACACCAGACACCAGTGTACTTGCAGAGGTCTGTGTTGAGAAACCAAATATACCCTACTTCACACACTCTTTTTTTTATGATTTATGCTTACAAATTATGAATGCTACGGGTCTTGAAAAGTTATTCTGGGGTGTACATTTATTAAAATGCTATTAACATGTGCTGAAACACACTAACACAGCATGAAAAAATTCTCAGAGCTCTGTCTGAATGTAGATAAGACTGTGCTGAAATCAAATTAAACCATGTCCCACTTTAGTAAGATTTAAAAAAAAAAAAAAAAAAAAAAAAATCTTTATTTGAGTCATGTTAACTTTGGATAGGAAATAACTGTTGGCCAGCTAAAACATGGCAGTATCAAGCACTAAAAATCAGCACTCCACATTAGTCTAGATGATTTAACTCAGAGTCTGACACTTTCAGTTTAAATTTCAAAACAGGTGTGCCACACATTTTCCCAGATACTCATGCAATATTAGTCTTACGCTAGATTAACACAACTCCCTTTCCCACATATGCCTCTAGATTACAGGATATAGAATTAAGCCTAAGAATAAATTAAACTTAGAATCCCTTTCCCTCCCTTCTAGAAACAGTATCAGAATCGATTAGAAAAGAAGCAGCTTTGCTGAAGTATCAAAAGAAAAATTGCTTAAAATATTAAACCAAAACCAGTACACTGATTTCTATATGTGCTTTCCTCCCACCTATAGCTTTTCTGAAGCCTTGCTTTCTTTTAGATTTGAAAAGTCTCAAATCCTTACAGAGACTGCTAACAGTCCTCTCCATCAGAGTTCTCTAATAATTGACCTTTCTTCCTCTAAGAATAAGTAAGCATATATATGCAGCCTGCATGTATATATTCCTAGGTGTAAAATGTCCTCAGCAATGATTTCCACATGGACAGCAAGACTGACCCTAGAAACAGGTTAAACTACTGAGTTCTTTGCTTCTTGATGTGTGCCTGTGATGTAATGTAACATGTAAACACTTTAACACCACCACAGGTTGCCAGGTGGTTTACAGAACAGATCCAGTATTTCAAAGATACAAATCCATTTGCTGCCTTGTGCATACTACTGGAGTCTTATAAAAAGAGATAGGAATCATAGAATCAACAAGGTTGGAAGAGACCTCGAAGATCATCAAGTCCAAATTGTCATCCAACACTTCATGACTACTAAACCATGGCACCAACTGCCACATCCAATGTCCTCTTGAATACCTCCATGGATGGTGACTCCACCACCTCCCTGGGCAGCACATTCCAATGGCTAACAGCTCTCTCTGTGAAGAACTTTCTCCTCACCTCGAGCCTAAACTTCCCCTGGCGCAGCTTGAGACTGTGTCCTCTTGTTCTGGTACCGGTTGCCTGGGGATACAGATTCCCTGCTCCTTGCAGAACTACCTAAAACTAAACCAAATAACTAAGAGCATCGTCCAGATGCTCCTTGAAGTCTGACAGGCAACAAATCATGAAGAAAAAAAAAACCCAAAGGAGAAACAAACTCATTCCAAAATATGCAAACTTTGTTTAAATGCTTCCCTGCTGAAGGTTACTAAGCAACATCAATCTCTGCCAGACCAGTCTCTGCTTCTTGCTCACAAGGTGTTCCCAGTTTTCTTTTCCATGCCTCAGAATTAGCATTCTCTGTCCAGCAGCTCCTACTTCCAAACCAGAAAAGCATAGAACAGCAACAAAACCAAACCAAACCAACACCACAAACAAAAACCCCCAAACAACAAAACAAACAATCAAACAAAACTTTCCAATGTCACTGTTTCTGAGTAGAAAAACAGGAATCTTGGGAATTCCTTCCTAGAAAGAACTTCATCCATTAATATACAGTCTATTATTTTTCTGGAAAACTTCAGGAATGAAAAGTCTCAACTGCCTCTGTTTGTAGAGCCTGCTCTTGTTACTCCCACCCAAGAGCCTCTCAATCAACCTTCAGAATGCTGAGTACATCATCAACGACATCTAAGACTCAACCAACAGAAAAAAAGAAGAGATGTAGGCAAAATCACATATCATAGCATTTGACAAGCTGATAATATATGGCTGGTAAAAATTCAGCACCACTGTGTTACTAGAAAACTATAGCAGTGTGTTTGATTATGCAACATTGGTCAGTTTGATATGAAGTTAGACAGTATTTAGTCTGCCCAGGTCCAGGGTGACAGCTTAGCGGTTCTGTTGGTGAGCCTATTTTTCACTTAAAGTGACGGCCTGGGACTACACCTCATCAAGTTTGCTCATTTCCTTGTCAGGGCACTCAGAACCTAAAAATGGCCCCTTTGGTCAGAAAAAACAGAGTGAACCATTAGGTGTGAAAACAAGCAGGAGCTTCCAGAAGATGCTGACCCACAGTGGCAGCTAGCTAAGGAGCTTGCTGCCTGTGAAGTGCAACTCTCTAAAGCACTTTTACCCGGATGGATTTAAGTGATTCAAAACAAGAACTCATAATGAAAACAAAAACAAAAAAAACAAAAAAAAGGAGATGAAAGAGGAGGAAAGTGACTTCTGCTTTTGGCACCTGTTTGCTTCCTGTGGTCTCCAAATGGAACCCCGTATTGTTTTCTTCTAATCCATCTCTGAGCTGACAGAGGTGCAAGTTGTGAGACACAGCTTGCATGCTGCGCTAGGGAATGGCAGAGCTCAATAAAAACAATTATTTCCAAGCCTATATCTCATCTATTATTAAACCTGTGAAAAGTTTTAATTTCCTGTGAAGTTATATGGTGCAATGTCACATTTTTAGGAAGGGGCAGTGGGGAAAAAAGGGGGTTCCTTTTGATCAAAAACCTGGTTTTCATATTTTATGGTTTGGATTGCTGTGTACCTTGGGACCTAATTTGAAGCTCATGTACTTCTCTGCAGTCAGGATTTGAGTAAATCCACTTAGCTATTTAATTATTCCTTTTTTTTTTTTTTCCCCTCATAAAGAAAGATAAATTATTAACATCTTGCAGTTTGGAACACCACAAGCAAATGTTGCCTTTTAATCCATGTGTAGATATCTTGCTAATGTGTAGTAGCAAGGGATGATTAATGCATTTTGCAATGAATTCGTACAATTACTTTGACTAATGCTTCTGTGTCGTGTGTGACACAAATCAGATTCTCTATTACTATTATTTGTTTTCTACTTAGCAGTGATTATTAAACAATCCATAACAATGACCACTTTCCTTTAAAAAAATATATATAATATCAATTTATATTCTTACTGGGGATAAGCTTACAGAAAATGGATATTTGGGAAAGGAAAAACAAATCAAAAAGCCTCTCCCTGTTTAAACATTTGCAGGGCTTCTTTTCTCAGTGACAGAAGCTGAAAGCCCCAGTGGGGCTGGAGTCTCATCTGTAAGACTGCAGAAA
Organism: Picus viridis; assembly: GCA_033816785.1. Lineage (NCBI taxonomy): Eukaryota > Metazoa > Chordata > Aves > Piciformes > Picidae > Picus > Picus viridis. Next base: position 11,084,548 of record CM066581.1, on the reverse strand, counting down.
AGAAGCAGCTTCTGACATTCAGACCTCTTGTAACCAGACTCAGCTATGTGTTGCATTATTATGGAATTTAAATTCCTTTATTCCGCTCTTCTGTTTCAGAAAACATTTGGAATAAACATTTCAGAGAAAATTAGGATTTCCACCATTTACACAGGAACTGTGTCTTTACATGCCTCAGCATTCAGCATCCAAATGTACTGTCACTTTGATTATATACAAGATAATGAAACATTGAATAAATATTCGTAGGAATTCAGAAAGGGATTATGATACCAGGAAATGAAACCACTATGTACAATGATTAGCTATTTCTGCTCGGGGGAGATGTAGCTGCAGGTCAAGTATAGGAAAGGGAAGGTCTCATTGTGGCTGTATCAGGTAGAAGATGAATCATGGTGGACCATTTATGAGACCTTTAAGGAAACAAAACAGATCTAGTTTTAGAAAGGGCTGACTAGAAGTATACTAAAGAACCCAAGGGTAGTTGTATTATTTATGGACAGGGACATACATAAACATGTACGAATATATACCTCCACATAGATGTGTGTGTTTATATATATGTATTTATACAATACAATAATACAATACAATACAATACACCAGGTTGGAAGAGACCTTCAAGATCATTGCGTCCAACCCATCAAACAATCCAACCCACCCAACAACTAGACCATACAGCCAAGCACCCCATCAAGTCTTCTCCTGAACACCTCCAGTGAAGGTGACTCCACCACCTCCACAGGTAGCCAATTCCAATGGGCAATCACTCTCTCCGTGTAGAACTTCTTCCTAACATCCAGCCTAAACCTCCCCTGGCGCAGCCTGAGACTGTGTCCTCTTGTTCTGGTGCTGGCTGCCTGGGAGAAGAGGCCAACCTCTGCCCGGCTACAACCTCCCTTCAGGTAGTTGTAGAGAGCAATAAGGTCACCCCTCAGTCTCCTCTTCTCCAGGCTAAGCAACCCCAGCTCCCTCAGCCTTTCCTCATAGGGCTTGTGTTCCAAACCCCTCACCAGCTTTGTTGCCCTTCTCTGGACACGTTCCAGCAAGTCAACATCCTTCCTAAACTGAGGGGCCCAGAACTGGACACAGGACTCAAGGTGTGGCCTAACCAGTGCAGTGTACAGGGGGAGAATGACCTCCCTGCTCCTGCTGGCCACACTGTTCCTGATGCAAGCCAGGATGCCATTGGCCTTCTTGGCTGCCTGGGCACACTGCAGGCTCATGTTCAGCCTACAATCAACCAGTACCCCCAGGTCCCTCTCTGCCTGGCCACTCTTATGTGGGAGAGGGAGATAAAGAACAGATCTGGAAATCAATCTCATTTCTTTCTTAAATGTAGAGAAAGAGAAAATTATTTCCAAAAGCATTTTCCAAAGCAGAACTTGCTCTGTAGTGAAAATTTGAGGTTCTAGGTAGCAAAACTGAATGCAAAAGCTAACAAACCACCCAACTGGTTCCTGGGAACCAAAGTACATGTACATGGACAACACCACTATATGCCATTTATGGTAACATAGCATCCACATTTCCTTCTGGCCTGTAAACCACCCAGAAGAGAAAGGAAAAGAAGACTGGAAGAAGAAAGAATAAAGCCAATTATGTTTTTAATAACTAATTTATCAAATACATAGAAATAAAGTAGAACTCAGTGTTATGGAGTAAGTTTTCCTGAGTTATCATGTGTATGAGTAATCTAATGTATTATTCATCTCCTACTAGGGCAAAAACATCCAGCAGATTATATGGTCAAACTGTACTTTTAGAAACACCTGAATAATCTGTGCTGTCTCTGAAGTTCACCTACATTATACATCACCATCTTCCATAATCTTTAAAAGTACAACTGCCAGCAGAGTTTTCCAATGAAGGTGGAATTTACTGACATATTCTGTCTCAGATTTGCTGGTAATGCCCTGTTTCAGGCAGTTAACCTGTCTTGGCTTTTTTGTAAATACTGTTTATCTTGAAAATTGGATAAAACTGTTCACCTGCACACCCACCCCAATTACAACTATAGGAGAAGGAATAGGACCACCTAGTCCATTTATTTCCATGTTCCCTAGGCTAGAAGAAAGAAAAGAGGAGGAAAAAAACCCAAAAGGGGTGGGAGGGGGTGGGAGGTGGGAAAGGAGCAAATCTGATTTCACCAGAAGAGGGAACCCTGACTAGGTAAAGAAGCCTGCACAATATTAGGCAACACCACTAAAGCCAAAATAAATGAAGAAGAAACCATTTAAATATTTCCCTTCAAATAATACAAATATGTTGCTTTTTGTGCTGTAGTATTCTGCAGGTTTTTGTCATCATTCTATGATTTACACTTCCACAACTCGGTTCTGAAGAGCAGTTGAGCATTACTCTTCATTAACTAACGTGACAGAGGGTAGTTTAAGCTTCTGTTATTTGGTGCTTGTGCTATGTTCCTGCCTGCAGTGCCCACAACAAACAGGGTGCTAGACTGTTATGAAGTACTTTATTGACTGAATTAAATAGTACATGAGGTTCAAGCACAATACACATGGTTTATCCTCACTGTCATAAATTATTCCTTATTCTACTGAAAGGAGCTGTTTAAAATTAGTAGGAATCTTATTTAATCCCAGGGGTTGTTCTGGAAACTCACTGTTAGAGAGTAGCTGCTGGTAAATCTCACTTTCCTTAAAATAAATGCTTAACAAATTAATATGGTGAAAGTGCCTATTCATCAAGGATAAACATGTATTTTTACACTTCCTGCCTTTAAAGAAAACCAATATTACCATGTGACAAGATTAATTGTGCAAGCAGCCACTTGTTTTTTTATTGTAACTAGCTGACATTATATTGTATTAAGCACTAAGCAATAGCACAATTAGATGATAGTGCACAACATGAAAAATAACAGGGTTCTTGCCCTTCTTAGGCACCAAAAAGCTGGATATAAGGATGAAACACTAATGATCTGATTACATCACCAAAACATCACCAAAATACAGTCTTATTTTCACTAATAGGATTTTCCATTCTGGTTTGTCACCACGTTTCTTGCTTTGGCTACATTTGGAAGGCTAACTTACTTTTCAGTGGGGGCTGTATGGATGAGATCTGTACTGCACACTTTTAAGATCTCACTGTGAGTCCCTAGCAGACATGGTTGTCAGTAAACAACACAATTTTTCAAGCATTTAAGTCTTTTAGAAGAAAATAATTATTTTTCTGAAGTGACTTAAGCCTTCAGGCCAGCATTGTAAAGGCACCTCAAGAGCCTAAAGGTAGGACTGACATTAGGCATTTTTAAATGTTCAAATAAATTTACAAATCTGGCCCAAAGGAATTAAAATTCCATTTAAATTAAATTAAGTCAATCATTTACGTCCATTGCTTGGAGACAGAAATATAAATCACCAAAAAAATCCTGCAGATACACCACAAGGACCAAAATTGAACTGACTTTTTATTGGAAATTACCTCCTACAAATAATAATAATAAAAATAAATCAGGTTTCAACACTTGTTATAAATTTTTTTAGCTAATAAATCTAGCTTGATAAGGAAATTAATCAGAGAAGTACTGGAGATGTTTCCATTACACTGATCCTGTTAGTTTCACATCTGTTAGCATTGGTAGGGCATAAAGCTCTCATCAGGATATCGTGAAATCAAGGCCAATGGTTCTGTTGGATGTACAAGTGGGAGAAATTGAGGTTGGAGCAACAAAATGAAAATACCTCCCTGACAGCAGAAATTGGTGTCTGCTTTTATCACCTGTGACTTGGAAAGATGCTAAGTCACAAGCAAGACACAGGTGATTACAGGACTGGAAAACATCACTAACATAGGAAGCAGATGGAGATTAATATATGTAAGTAATGAATAGGAACATCTTGGCTGCATATTTCTGGGGAGATTATGCAAAATAAATTTTAAAGCAAATATAATGTAAGGAAAATGTGACTTAATTTTGGTCTAAAATGTTATTTGTTTGAAACCCTGAAGGATCTCTTATTTGACACTCTGTTGTACTTACAAGATGGAATTTTTGGAGGACAACCTCAATAAAGCGTGGCCTGGTTTTCTTTATACATGTTGTCTTCTGCTTTGCTGAAACTGTGTGACAAATTATCCACATCAACAACCAAAGCAGCAGGATTTCTAATATAAAGCAAAGGTAATAAACATGTGATGGTAACACCCTAACATCAAACACCATGAATGTGCTTGGCAATGTTGTATCATCCATGAACTACACTACATGACAATACAATCACAGGTTTTGTTTATGCTCTTAGTAGCTTCTGGTAAAAAAGAAGTAAAGTAACCAAGAATAAGACAATTTAGCACTTACACACCTGTAATCAGCTTGGAAAGTTTACAAGTGCAAGTATGGCTACATTTTATTTGTGAGTAGACAAAGATTTAAGATTAAAGGTCAGTAGAGTTTTTGGTACTTTGACAAAGCTGAGTACTGAAAACTGTATCAAGGAATCTAAATTTAGAGCTATTTGCTTTAAAGAAATGAAGATAAAGAGATATCTCTACTTCTTTTAGAGATATTTTATATCCACCATTTCAACGAAAAATGTATCAACAACTACATGCAGTGGATTTGGCAAACTTGTCCTATATTTCAAGACAAAGATGGATTTAGGGCCTCCATTTTTTTGACAAAAAAAGTGAGATCTTTGCCAAGTTTTCCCCAGTATTTCCTTTCAATCATTTGTGTAGCTCCTCAGGCACACTGACAAAAGAACTGATTTAACACAGTTCCAACTTTACAGCTACTGCCTGCAACTACATGACTTCCTCAGCTCAGTGTAAAACTACGCATATTATTCAGGTAATATTTGTTCACTTTTAATGTTTCCCTGCCCTTCATGTCAATCTGATCTGTTGAAAGAGCAGTTGCTGAGTCCCATTATTTTATGAGGAAGGGCATTTTTCTCCCATTTGTTTACCCAAGGTAGAAGGATATCACTTTAGCATCCATCTCAAGAGGAGAAATGGTTTTAAATTAGGGAAAAGTAGGTTTAGATTGGGTGTTAGGAACAAGCTCTTTATCATGAGGGTAGTGGAACATTGGAATGGGTTGCCCAGGGGCTACAGTAGTTGAGGCCACATCCTTGGAGATATTCAAGGTCAGGCTCAACAGGGCTCTGGGCAACCTATACAATGGAAAATGTCCCTGCTCTCTGCAGGGGGCTGGACTAGATGACCTTTGAAAGTCCCTTCTGACCCAAACCATCCCATGATTCTATGAGATAAATGCAAAGGCTTGTTCTTGAGTCAAATTATTAATATATATGGGGACTCAGCGTGGCATTTGTTCACTCCACAGGAGAAATCAAGTGACTAAACGATTCTGAGCTAGACATATTGGCATCTCAGGGTCTATGCAGCTAGAGAAAAAATAATATATATTAGGTATTACTGACACAAAAGACTTTACTATGTATTTTGGTGGGTATAATTACACATATCCTGATATGCAGGGATTTGGGTTTTTATTTTTCAAACTCAACTTTTACATAAAACTGTTTGTTTTTTATTTCCCCCCCCCCAAGTAGATAAATCTGAAAATGGATTTTGGCAGCAAGGAGCTGATTGACAGGAAAAATATATTCTACATAAATTTTCCTAATTAATATTGGCATTCTGAATTTACCATTACAGTATGTGCCACTCTAATTTACTACCAGTTTGCAGTCTCCTTGCCTGGATTTCTGTACTGCTGCTCCTGATAATTCTGCTGCCTTTTAGTACGAAGGCCAGCAGGAGCAGCTGGCTCAGTATTATCAATTTTAATTAAAATCTTCATTTTCTGACACGTCACAAAGATTTCCTATGGAAACAAAAAAAGCATGAAAAACTAATTTCAGTGGTCTTACATCACACTGTGAATATATATGCTATTGGCTTTTTCACTTGGTGTCATTCTTTTCAGATGATAGCTGACAGAATCTAGTTGGCTTTTTCATTTTATTCCATTTTTTACAGTTCATTGTACTTGGTTGCCACAAAATGTACAAGACAAATGAAAATTAAAGGTAGAACTTAACAGTGAAACTTTATTTTACTGCTACAAATACCTGATTTCTCTCACCTCCTGTATGTACATGTAGATTCTGAACGGATTAAATCAATACCTGGGGCACACAAATCTTGTGCTGTATCACAGGCATTGCTCTGCTCTCAGCTCTGCACATTAAAATTCACAGAATCATATAGAATATATTTGGTTGGAAGAGACTATTAAGGTCATCCAGTCCATCTTTTGACCCAGCACTGAAGGGTCAAGACTACACCATGTCCCTGAGCACTAGGTACTCACACTGTTTAAACACCTCCAGGAATGGCAAATCCACCACTGCCCAGGGCAGAATATTCTAGTGTTTGATAACCCTTACAGTGAAGAAGTATTTCATAATATCTAGCATAAATTTCCCCTGGTGCAGCTTGGAATCATTTCCTCTGGTCCTGCCACTCATCATCAAGGAGAAGAGGCTGGTCCTCTCCTCACTCCAACCTCCTTTACCCTCAGCCTCCTGTTCTCCAGACTGAACAGCTCCATCTCCCTCAGATGCTCCTCACAGGCTATGTGCTCCAAGCCCTTCACAAGCCGCATTGCCCTTCTCTGGACATGTTCCAGCATCTCACTGTTCTTCCTATAGTGATGGATCCACACAATACTTGAGCTCCTCACCATTGCTGAGTACAGGAGGATGATCACGGCCCTGTTTCTGCTGGCCAGAGTGTTTCTAACACAAGCTAGGATGCCACTGGCATTCTTGTCCACAGGCGCACACCGCTGACTCATATTTGGTCAACTATCAACCTTTCCAAGTTCCCTTTTCAAGTCACAACTTGTGACACCTCGCATCAGTACAACCACTCCTAATCATGGTGCAGTGAAGGCAATAAAAGGGAATGCCTACCTCCCTCACAGGGAAAGGATTTTCTCATTTTCTAGGTATTAGCTTAGACTATCAAATTAATTTCATAGAGGACACTGAATAATTATTTCAGTTTTATATCACTTACCACTGAGAGCTTTTCCAAAGGTACAACATTCCAGTTAGAAGTGTATTTGTGCAGACTGACAGGAAATCTTGGAGTTTTTTGTGTCCTTTCTATATCCTCACGTTTTAAAGTACAGTTACTTTTGTCAAGATATTATACACACTTCACACTATAAACAGCTACACACTACGTGACTTAATCCTTGAGATGTTTTATAAAACACCACTTTCATACAAACCATATGTGCATGAGAATATATTTGAAAGGAATCTACAATCTCAGTTGTAAAATTGCCTAGGCAGATACAAGAGCAAAAAGCCATTTCCTCCTGGGTGAAACAATGAGCCATAGCAGGTATATAATCTTCAGTCTGTGCATATTTGCTCTTCTGCTCAATACGTTCATTTAGACATTTGTATACAAGCAAAAGGTAAATCTCCCTTTGAAACAAAGATGAAGGCTTCCAAAATATGCAGTCTGAATTGTTTTGCCCGAAGAATAAAATGCTATATTCTTATTAAACATGAATCCAGGGCAGGCAGTTGTTTTCATCCAACCTTGTGCCTTTTGTGTTCTTTGAAGCTAAATTACAATTCCCAAAATCATTCAGAGACACTTATTTTTTTTTTCTGAGAATGAAAATTGACTGGACTTGAAGTGCCTGCTCGGGTAGCTCTCCATTGGAAAAAAATTACAACATTGCAGTAAAACCAAAATACCCAAGTGAAATTTAGCAGAGCAAATCATAAGAACAATCAGGCAGAAAGATGAAGGTTCATTTCAGGAAACAAATCTGGGAAGAAAGAAAACAATAAAAAGGCTTGGAATATATAGCAATGTATCACAAAGTTAGATCTGTTACCTTGAATCTTTCAGCTGATGAAGTCTGAGTATGAATGAGGATGATGAACAAAACTCTGAAAGCTCTCATGAGTTATGAAATCTTGCTCTGCCTCTAAAGTAGTTTGTTGCTAAGTCCTGAGACTTGACTTTAACCATGCCAGGCTGTGAGAAGATACTCCATCTTCCCAGCTAAAGGCTGCTCTAGCAGATCAATACATGAGCAAAGATCACGCAGGTTCTCTCATTAATTTCACATACCTTGCCTAAATAATTCTCTTCACCTTTAAAAGAAATAAACAACGGATCTATTTGAAACCTAATTCTTATGGATCTACCTGAAACATAATTCTTAGGGATTAGTGTGAGGATATCAAACTAAGGGTGGAATTCATACTGCAGCAATTCCTTGCTGGGGGTGTAATTACTTCAGCCTCCTACATGGCTGCTTGTTTTCACAAAATTTGAGTTGAAGTATGCCACAAGTCAGCATTTTCTCTGACTAATGGTGTAATGTCTCTGACTAGTGGAGTAATGGTGAATGGCGCCACATCCAGCTGGCGGCCTGTCACTAGTGGTGTGCCCCAGGGATCAGTACTGGGCCCCATGCTCTTCAACATCTTTATTGATGATCTGGATGAGGGCATTGAGTCCATCATCAGTAAATTTGCAGATGACACCAAACTGGGGGCAGCAGTTGATTTGCTGGAGGGCAGAGAGGCTTTGCAGAGGGACCTCGACAGGCTGGACAGATGGGCAGAGTCCAATGGCATGAGATTTAACACATCCAAGTGCTGGGTTCTGCACATTGGCCACAACAACCCCAGGCAGTGCTACAGGCTGGGGTCAGAGTGGCTGGAGAGTGGCCAGGCAGAGAGGGACCTGGGGGTACTGGTTGATTGTAGGCTGAACATGAGCCTGCAGTGTGCCCAGGCAGCCAAGAAGGCCAATGGCATCCTGGCTTGCATCAGGAACAGTGTGGCCAGCAGGAGCAGGGAGGTCATTCTCCCCCTGTACACTGCACTGGTTAGGCCGCACCTTGAGTACTGTGTCCAGTTCTGGGCCCCTCAGTTTAGGAAGGATGTTGACTTGCTGGAAAGTGTCCAGAGAAGGGCAACAAAGTTGGTGAGGGGTTTGGAACACAAGCCCTATGAGGAAAGGCTGAGGGAGCTGGGGTTGCTTAGCCTGGAGAAGAGGAGACTGAGGGGTGACCTTATTGCTCTCTACAACTACCTGAAGGGAGGTTGTAGCCGGGCAGAGGTTGGCCTCTTCTCCCAGGCAGCCAGCACCAGAACAAGAGGACACAGTCTCAGGCTGCGCCAGGGGAGGTTTAGGCTGGATGTTAGGAAGAAGTTCTACACGGAGAGAGTGATTGGCCATTGGAATCGGCTGCCCATGGAAGTGGTGGAGTCACCTTCACTGGAGGTGTTCAGGAGAAGACTTGATGGGGTGCTTGGCTGTATGGTCTAGTTGTTGGGTGGGTTGGATTGTTTGATGGGTTGGACGCGATGATCTTGAAGGTCTCTTCCAACCTGGTGTATTGTATTGTATTGTATTGTATTGTAATCTGGCTGAAATTGGGCACTGGATTTAAAATCCAACAAGGAACTGAGCTGGTGTTGAAGGTGCATATTTACTCACCAGCTGTCAGGGCTTTTTTTCCTCTCACATGCAGAGGGAACTGATGTGCAGTCAGTATACACACAAGTACAGAACAATTTTTTGGTATCTCCTTCTCTGTAACAATGTCTTCCTTGGTTATCAGGCCTTTCCTTCCTGGTTCTTCTGTTGTATCATTCTTTTCCATTTTTGCTTCTCTCCACTCAGATTTTTGAGTGTCTTTGGTACTTTTCAAATGCATCATCTTAGCAGTTGATTTTCCCATATGGGATCAAATCAGAATTTCTCACCATTTTCTTTTTAGTTTCTTCAGTAAACTGCCATTTTGCCCTGCTGCACAAAACTTTCTACTCTAAATCATGTCATGTATTTATTATCAATCAAGATGGATAGGTAGAAACAGACATATGCATGTGGAAGTGGAAGAGTTTATCAAGTGGAAAAGCTTGTATAGGACAGTATCTATCAATACCTGCCTTCTTTGATGAATCAAGAAACTGTATGAAATGCAGTACATGTGTCATTCTTACATGCAATGCACCAATCTAAAGGCATAAATTTGGCCTATTAAGGAAAACAACTACAAAAAATATTCATTAGCAATAAACTTTGCAATTCTTTCTTCATTGAGTAAGCAATGGGCTATTTTTGTCATTTTGTAAATGACATTGAAATGGGAAGCCTGGCACTTTGCCACTAGATTTTTTCTGCTTTGATTAGGAAACAGCAGCTCATTAGCTCCTCTTCCTGTGTATGTCCCCATCATCACTGAAGAATGCCAGCACTTGAAATAGGACAATTATTTTTTAATTCTTTTTTTTTTTCCTAACTGAAGTGCATTTCGCCTTTGGACTTTACACAAAATTAATTACAATTTTCTCTTCTAATCTCTAGTACATCATTAGAACTCTGAGACTGGGAATCTGTTCTCTCTAACAAATGGCTAACTGCCAAGCACTAGTGGCATTTTAAAATGGAACTGAGTAAATGCAGCAAAAAGCTTTCTCCTTCCCTGGCACTTCCCCTGTTTCCCCCTTGTATTTCTGAGAACGTCCTCCAGAATGACTTTATGTGCATTAACGTTTACTCTGACTTAGAAAGGAAGTATTTTCATAAGAGTATAGCTTTCATGAGTGGAGATATGAAAAAACCCAGCAGGAGTATACACAGAGACGCTCATCCAAATGTTTGGGCAACCACCAATCATTTAGAATTCCCATTCCCAGTCTGCCTTTCCACCTTTCACAAACAACACAATTGAAATGAGCTCTGAAACGTTCTCTCAGGGTCACAAAATATTAAAGAAGGTGGCAGAAAAGAATGACAAAGATGAGGGCTCTTTACAAGGCTCTGTAGATTTTTCCTACTTCATGAAGAGAGCCATCACCTCAAGACTCCTGCTCTGTGAAAAGCTGCTGTACTCTATCATGAAGCTGTGATCCCTGAGTTATTCCTTTCTCTTTTTTCCCCTCTCTCTGGTGTTTGTGTTTTGTTTTATCCTGGGAATTTAAGCAAGGAAGAAAACAAATTGTTTAGAGAAGGGATTATCTCATGGGCCACAGTCTCATTCAGCTTTTCTACCAGGAGTCTCTGCACACTGAAGAAGAGTAGCATGGTGGGAGGCTTTAGCACTCCACATGTTTTTCTTACATTCACTAAGGAGCATATTGACACTCTTTTTGCAGTTCCACCAAATGAAAAGGAATATAGCAACTCCACAGCATTCAGCAAAGTCCTCCTGAAGTGTTAAATCAGTAGCACATTGTAGCCAAGAATAAAGACCTAAAAGCTGACACAGCTATTAGATCTGAATGAACATCTAATACCTATTGATTATACAAAAGGCTAAGTGTGGATTGTGCATGACACTTAAAAAGCAATGGGGTTTAGAAGGGCCAAAGAGTCTCTTAAGCAAATAATTACTTATAAAAGGAATAAGCTTTTTTTCTTCATTGTGTTCCCCCAAAAGAACACAAAATCTGGCTAGATATTGATTTGTTATCAATGCCAAGGGATAAAGTCTTGAACACTTTTAAGCAATTTCTGTGCAGCACCTGTTGATCCTCTGTATTCTTTACTCTTGTTAAAAGAATTAAACCAAAGCACAATTCAATTGGAAGAATAAGAAAAGATCAAGTGGAGGCTGCTAGCAAGTACTGAGTATTTCATCATACTTTTCCCAGTATTTTTTAGTAATCATTAATTACTTTATGTTATCCAAGAAATGAAAGCTGATATATTCAGAAGGAAATATCAGGGATGTTAAATACAGGAAAGAAGTAAAGCATTGAAGAAGAGAGAGTCAAGGTCTGACACAGTCACATACATAGCAACTTGTCAATGACAATTAAAACCTAATTATCCCTGATAGCAGTACTTTTCTTTCTCAAGGGTATAAAGAGGACTTAGTTTGCATCCTAAACATGAGTTCAAATATAACTTCATCTATTTTGTAGGAAAGAAGAAGGTATAGACTTTAAAGCACTGATGAAAATGTGAACAGAGGGCAAAAATAATGCATAGAAAAGTGTAAATTAAACAAACAGTAACCTGAGCACCCCTGAAATTACACACTGTGAAAACTCATTCAAATTAGTATGAATACAAGCCAAGGAAAAATATAGCATACTGACACACATATTCTTCATTCTGATTTCAAAAAGTGAATGCATAATGCGTGCACAAATATTCACTACACCATACACACATCTTCCCCTTCAAAACCTCGTGTTCATTGTGTTAACATAGAGGAGGGTTTATCAAAGTTATTGTAGTATAGCAGAAAGCTGATCTGAACAAAACACTCCTCTCTCAGATCAGATTGATAAGTGCTCTCATTAACCTTAGTCTCAATGAGGTTAATTTAAAGGATACCCAACAGCACTAAGATCTGCCTTATTAAAAGCACACTGATAAGCTAAAGTATTGCTGTGTTCATTAGCAAATAATTTGTTGTTTTGTGGGTTTTCATTAGCAAATAATTTGTTGTGGTTTTTTTTTTTCCTAAACTGCAAGTAATTAATTAATATTAATGCTGGTTTAATGTCTAGACAATTAAAACTAGTAGGTACTATTTGCCTTTTTTTGCTTTATTGTTTCTAACCTATTGGAATTCCTGGTTGCTCTGTTGCTCCTGGCCACTGTTGGATATATAATATAGGGTTCCATTTACAATTTTAAGAGTATGATTGACATAGACATCCAAAAGATGCAAAGATCATAAAGAAAAGAGAAATGCAATATATGATTATCATTTCCTACTTTGCACTATGACCTCATGAAATCCCACTCCAGGTTATGGGACTATATTCAACGATAAACAAAATACATATTGATGTTTCTCTTGTCTCTAACCGGACAGGATCAAGAACTTGAAAGATAATTTTAGATCCTATGAGGAGGTTCCACCAAAATTTCACTCCTTTCTTTACAGTGTGAAGTCAGCCCACTTTTGCTTTCATTTGCATGCTTTTGTAGAAATATTTTCAGCCACAATGAGATGTATGGCTTAATTAAATTTTCTCTCTTTTTTGGTCTATCCATGGATCTATCAATAAATGTATTTGCATACAAAATGCTTACAGACACATTGTTGAATCTGGAGCAATGACTTTCATTCTTTTGATTGAATTATAATGATTTTTGCTTTCCAAACCGTGAATATCACTATTCTTCCTTTCTGTGGGTTCTGACAAGGGCTAATTTAAGCCTCATACTTCAAGAGCAAATTCCAAATATTAAGATCTGTGCTATGTGATGTTTGCTGCTCTTGCCCATGCACATCACCAGTAATGATGATAAACTGTTACTGTGAGTACCAACAAGTATGTGTAACACTGAGGAGCTGCTGGTTTATAAAAACAGCCAGCTTCAAGATATTCTGAACTGGAAAGACATCTAGAAATCCATTATATGCCTTTTAAAAAACCTCTATGCCTCTATGCTTTATTCTCTCACAATTACAACACATAAATTATACTTAAATCGCTGATACAGAAAAGAATTAGTTAACATTTCAATAAACTGCAAGGATCCAGATCCATAGGTCTACAGCACTTGTATGTTTCAGAGCCAAATGCTCCTAAAATCTTAATGATTAAAACATTTGGATGAAAAAAACCGTAAATCACAACAACCTTTAAGCCTCTCCAGAGTTTTCACCAGCAAACTGTCTAGGCTCCTAGAAACTCCTTCTTGGCATGCTTACTGGAATCTCATTTGCTTAGCCTGGAGAAGAGGAGACTCAGGGGTGACCTTATTGCTATCTACAACTACCTTTAGGGAGGTTGTAGACAGGCAGAGGTTGGTCTCTTCTCCCAGGTAACCAGCACCAGAACAAGAGGACACAGTCTCAAGCTGCGCCAGGGGAGGTTTAGGCTGGAGGTTAGGAGGAAGTTCTACACAGAGAGAGTGATTGCCCATTGGAATGGGCTGCCCGAGGAGGTGGTGGAGTCACCATCACTGGAGTTGTTCAGGAGGAGACTTGACAGGGTGCTTGGTTGCATGGTTTAGTTGATTAGGTGGTGGTGGATGATAGGTTGGACATGATGATCTCGAAGGTCTCTTCCAACCTGGTCTATTCTATTCTATGAAGCATGGAGGGGTTGCTCTCCTGTGTATGATGCTTCAGATGCATAATCCAACAGGATTATGAGAAGATGGACAACATCTACTCTATTGTCAGAGGGGAAGGATGCTTCTCCACCCAGCAAAAGAAACTATCTCTCTCAAAAAGCTTTCAACAGACAACTTCTTCATCATTTATGATTTTTACTTTTTTAGCTGTCATTCCTCCTTATGATTTTCTGTCTGCATTCTAGGCCCTAATACTTTCTGGCCTCAAATCTATCCAGATATAGACACAAGCTATTAGTATGGAAGTCTGTTACATATTTCTCTCAGCATAAGTATGTTCTCCTACAGTTTTTCTAAATATCTGTAGATACCAGAGAGATTCCAAGTTCTTCAGCTAAAGAAGGACTTTGCTGCAAGTAAAACTGAGTGCTTGCATAATTTACACTATCACTTTCACAACTCACAATCATGATAAATGCACACATCCTAAGGAAATAGCGTCTGCTTGTAGTGAGTGTCCTAGAATCCGCTTTTCCTACCATTATTTTGGGGAAAAAAATGCAACTATCTATTTGCATTCTTGATTGATTGCTAATTTAGTTTTAGTTGAAGATCCACCTCCATCACTTTTTCACATGCCTATGTCTTTCCTCCAAGTCTTTGACAGCACAACAGGACTGTCTGAGGCATACCACTGTTAATTTTCCTACATTCACTCGCATTCAAGACAGTATTTGTTAGGGCTTGAATGCAAATACCTTTTTAAAATGAAACTACTGATTTGAGAGGCCAGAGTTTAAGTCATACTGAGTCACACAATACTAAGTCACAGCTTCAGATAGGAATTTTGAAGCTACTCTCAAGTGCTATTTTACAGAGAGATAAAGGTTGGCATGCCATTGGGAAATACCCTTCAGATCTCTTCAAATGCAGTGTGATAGTAAATAGGCTCAAGTCAGCAGCCTGGAGATGCTGTTTAATGCTGTCATTTATGGTACCTCCTCAGAGTGGATGTTTCTGTCTTAATGGAAGTTTTGATCATTTCTGAATATGCCTCTGTTTGAAAGAAGAGACTATGGTATTTCAACCCACACCTGTTTTTGTCCTTACTTGGGCAATAACCATTTGCTTGAAATCAAATTTTGATTAAAATAGGGTGTGAGGCTAAGAAAGAAATTTTTAAAAATAGCAGATAGAACATAAGTCCTCAGCTTTGACAGTATGATATTTCCCTTTCAGTTTCCAGTTACTTAAATGTTTGGAAAAAGCACTCCTTGCTCCATCTCAATGCATGTATCAAGTGTTAAGCATTGTGTTGCTTTGCTATACATAAGCACAGCATGCCTCTCCATTGCTAACCATTAAACTCTGGTGGTTTTTTTTTTCCTTTTCTTTCCTTCCAGAAGCAATCCTAAATCTTAGGCTTCCTTTACATCACCTGATCCAGGAAGTCCGGCAGCCTCATATAAGGAAAATCTCAACAATGCATAAAAATCATTCAAACCAATATTTCATTGTGTGAAATCTATTCTTTCTCTCCCAATCCAGTGGTGGCACCCTGGATAGAAAGTTACTTGTAAAAATACAGATGTTTTATAGACGGTGAAGCCTCGACTGATGTTTTCAGGACCAGAGGTAAGCAAGCGAAGACCTTTATTACGTTATACAGCAAAGCGATGTAGCCTATCAGAAGGCACACGTGTCACCTCGCAATCGGTCATTTTCTACTGGATACGTGTAATTAAGGCATACAATAGGTCAAAATAACAAAACAATATTTTAACATATCCAACCAAATTCTGCCAAGCTTCTCTCCTTCAGTTACAAGGTGTTTACATTACCCTTAGAGTCAAATAAAAAAGGTAGCTCTAACTCGAGCAAAGGCAAATCTTCCCTACTGTCCTACAAAGCTATCTGAAAACAACCTCTTTTACATCTTCCTATAGTCTTCTAAAGCTATACAAAAACCTCTTCCAACAGTAACCTCTCTTCTATTCTCCCATATTATTTTTCTTTTCATTTTTCCCCCTGTATTCCTCCAAACTACAGCAATTCCGCTATTACAGATTACAGCATCCTAGCTCCTTTTATAGAGTTCTATAGCATTCCATATAGTATTCTGTGTAGGATCACAGGAAATAAGAGTTTCAAGAAGGAAAAGACAGAGATAAACAAAGTAAAGAATAATATAATCATCAATATAGCCAGAGGTTTCTTTAAAGGTTTCAGTTAATGAAATAATATTTTCTGGGTGTGTTTGTTTTGGGTTTTTTAAGAAGTTGGAATTATATTTTATATTTGCCATTTGCAAAAGGGCAAAATTGGTTTGCTATCTATATTAATGACTTCTGCTGACATTACTGTCTAGGCTATTATTAAAATCTGTATTTCAATAGAAGTTAGATTATTATTTGGTTATGTATTCCACCGATAGAATGTACACAAGCATCTCTTCTTCCAAGTGTATGACTAATTAAGCAGAAATACATGGGTTCCAATATATTATGTAATTAGCTGTGCAAGTCTCTAGTTGTGATCAATAAGACATTTGAGTAATCATCTGTGCAGTGATAAACAGAAAATACAGAGATGATTTCAAGTCATTTTTTCTATACATATAGTACTGCTGGAAGAGAGGTTTTGCCTTTCAGTAATGTTGTCTTGAGATTTCCACTGCTTAATATGCTTATTAAAAAAACATAATGACTGACAGTATAGTAATGACTAGAAAGAAACCAAGGTCAAAAATGTATAGCTCTTCCTTCCTCACTCCCTTCCTCTTTCCTTCCTGTTGTGTAATGAGTAACTATTTACTTTCACTCTTGAAATTCAGAAGTAAAAGCGTCCACAAAGTGTGGGTCTGAATTCCTGTTGTATGGTTTACTTTCAGGAAACCGAAAGAATGTGAATGGAATAGAATAGAATAAACCAGGTTGGAAGAGACCTTCAAGATCATCGCGTCCAACCTATTAGCTAAATCAACTAAATTCCATGATCATGTCTTTGGGTTCTTATTCTAACTACTATAAAGAATTTTTTATTCTTTTTCTTTTGATGAAATAAAGAATTTGGCTAATAGCAGTAGGCTCTGAAACCTTATTCTTCTGTGCTAGGTAGTTTAAAAGGTTTAAATGCAGTTATTCAGCAAGAGGCCATGAGAACTACTTTTAAATCTCTGATCTTCCTTCAGATTGTGAGGTTGATATAATCACATTTATTGAAAACAAATTCATTAGACTAGATCTGGAGCCCCAGAAGAAATTTGTCATCAATTATGGGCTGCAAATTTCCAAAACAAGGCAAGTACATCATTATCTGATCACCGATGTCAACGTCATTTGACCAAATTCAAATTACGTCCAGCAAATGATCTAGGTGAGTCTCTGCTTCAGATAATATCTTTGCCAGAATCAAGTTAATGAAGTCTTGGATGGTCTTAAAGTCAACAAACACAGCATCCTTTTCACAATGATATATTCTGAGACTTATTGATTAACTCTCTTACTGTGGCTCATTTTTGCACATGGCTAAATAAATGATGCATGTTGATCACTGCATACGTGAGAGACCTGCACACAACAGAGAGGCTTACTCTATGAAGTTTAGGCTATGAAGAAGGAAAAGGACCTGTACGTTTTACAATCATAATACAAAAGGGATTTATTATGAATAACAAATTAATGGTCTGACAGTGAAGAACTGTTCCCTTCAGTATTGTGTATTTCAGAGCATGTTATGCAACCCAGCTATGAAAGTGCTAAGTGATAGGAGTATCATTATTTCCCCTTGGGAGATTATTCCTCATACTTAACTGACAGGTATTGCTTTTATCCCTCATATTAAACCTATTTTCCCTCCTCTTGACTACATTCAGGTTAGAATATTTGAGTCTTCAAAAGAACCATTTTCTACCCGCAATTTTACACTCTTTCAATAATTGTACCCTCTTTCTGTACTTCTTCTTTATGGCTGTTTGGTCCCATTGTGCAAACAATCTCAGACCTCTTTGTGAACATCACACCAGTGACTTCATCTGTAGTGTGATACTCACGCAGTGATCTGGATGATCTGGGTACCAAAAGCTATTCTACCTGCTCTTTTTTTTTTTCAGTTTGGAGAATGCAAGAGAAAAATTAATTAATTTTTTTAAATCTGCCTGTCATTATTAGCAGCTTTTCACTGTGGGTTTTTTTTTGTCAGTCTTATGATAAAATATCATAATCTTTACCTTTATTTCAAATCTATGCAAATAGCAGCTGTTAGTTACCATTTTAAAGTTCTTTAAACTTTTTATTCATGCATTTTCACTGGGGTTTATGATGAAAAATACAGTTTGCAAAGAAGATATAAACTGCAAAACAGCAAGGGTTTCAAGCTACCCAGACATTATCAGCTACCCATTTTTAAATGACAGATTATTAGTAGTAGTGTATTCAGCTTTTTGTAAGTGGAATTAATGAAAGAAATAGGAATGTCATCAGTTTTGACCTGGCAATGCCTCACTTCTCTTCAGCACATATAAATTCCCCAAAAAAATTACTTTAGGGTCCCCAGGCTGACTCCAGGTATAGAAGCAAAATAGAACAATTACTGCATTAGTTCCACATTTACAGTCATAGCCAAGCATCGCTAGAGATTTATACTTTCTTGATTACAAACCAGAAAATCAGTAAATCACCCTCAAACAGAACAGAGAATAAAACCTGATCTGTTCTCGCTGGGAGGTTTGAGAACCTTGACCAGCATTTTGATAAGCTTAAACTTAAAGCTTAACTTAAAGCTTATGTTGACGCTTTAAGTTTCGACCGGTTTGTAGGTAAGATATAACACCTCTTATCATTACAAAACTTGAACTTTTTGAAAATAAATACTTAGGAGGATGCAATATGCATGCTCCAAGCACAGGTAACTGCCATCAAGACTGATATGATGGTGGGATTTGTTAGCCTGTGTATAAGCCTACATTCTCCGGAACTTCTCCGTGCAGAGTGAGTGTCACCTGCATGGAAAGAGACAAATTAAGAAGGTTCTGTTTTGCCCTTGATGTGTGCATACACTTTCATTTCAATTAGTGTCATTAATCAAGAGGAGAATCAGCTTCCAGGCCTACCATAATTTGATGGTGGTGTCTCCTTAGGTACCCTGTGCACTGAGAAAAGCCACACCCAAGTGCTGACAATGATATATTGCCTTGCTGTTCGTTCAGTCACATGCCATATGCTTAAACTGAGAGATAGCTGACAATTAAGACAGGACATCAATTACTGTCACCCAGGCATGTACCAAAACACACACAGGTTCATCCCAGCTTCCCTGCCATATCACTACATGATATCACTCATAAAGTGTCCTGTATATAAAGTCCTTACTTTTCTCTAGAAACCATAATTAATCTAATTGCAGTTGACACAAAGGCTCAGGTCAGGCAAGGATGAAACCTCCAAGAGCCAGCAGAGTTAAATCTGACACCACTATAACCATTAGTCTGAAAGCCACTCCTCAGAAAATTGCTTCTGTAACTCACATCTGTTTGAATTTAAATGGAGATTTAAAAGCATACTTGGACTTTATAACTCGTTATGCAAATAAATGTGAGAAACAAACAATTAAAAATTGGTTTCCTGTCTTGCATGAGGATGAGTTCTAGCTCTGTCTGAAGCCTTTACTTGTGGCTGGGGAGACATTCAGAACTCAGTCCACACAAAAAACACCACATCTCAATCTTCATGGTAGATCTAAAACAAACTTATTCTGTTTACTTGAAAGCATAAAATCACTCAGTAGTTTAAAAAGGCAAATGGCTTCAGACAATATCCTGATGGATGGCTATTGGTGGGGAAGGGGAGATAACAGACAGAGTTGGGGCTATTCAGTCTGAGAAGACAAGGCTCCCTGGAGACCTTATTGTGGCCTTCCAGTATCTGAAGGGCGCCTACAAGAAAGCTGGGGAGGGACTTTGTGGAGTGTCAGATAATGATAGAACTAGGGGGAATGGAACAAAACTAGAAATGGATAGATTCAGTCTGGATGTTAGGAAGAAGTTCTTCACCACGAGGATGGTGAGACACTGGAACAGGTTGCCCAGGTTGGTGGTAGAAGCCTCATCCCTGGAGGTTTTTAAGGCCAGGCTGGATGTGGCTGTGAGCAACCTGATCTAGTGTGAGGTGGCCCTGACCGTGGCAGGGGGCTGGAACTAGATGATCCTTGTGGTCCCTTCCAACCCTGACTGATTCTATGATTCTATGATCCTCAGCGCTGTTAATAGCTGGCAAGCAAGAGTCTACTAACTGCACAACTCCCAGATATACCTAGTAGGCATATTTCTCTGCTTTAACTTCTGTATTTTCAGCTGGCTACTGAAAAAAGGCTGGATTCTACATCTGAAAAATGTATCTTTCAGACCTTGATATTGTACTGGTAGAGGGCCCAACTGAGACTTAGTACAATAGCAAGAAGTTATTTGTAGAACAGATTTTTATGGTTTCTTAACAGATTTTAAGTGTCAATTATTAAACAGGAAAATTGTGTAAAAGTCTACATGTCAAATGATTAGAGTATATACCACTAATTAGTCTAATGGCACCCACTGTTAAATATTTATAACTATTAAGAAGGCTAAACCATCAAGAGCAATATTACAGAGATGAAGAACATTTTCTGTCAAAATTAGATACTCAGGGGATGTGGACAGAAATAAAGCAGAAAAAGGAAGTGAAAACTGATGACTGGGAAGGCTCAAATAATATTTTCACTTTGCATTCTGGTATTACCTATAAGAAGATGAAGTCAGCATGTAATTTTTAAGAGGACTCAAAATTTTAGGTACCTTTTAAAGAATAATAAAAAATATCAAGTATAAGTCTCAAGAGAGAATAATACTTTAGTATCACTTATGTTTAGGCTCGAGGTGAGGAGAAAGGTCTTCACTGAGAGAGCTGTTAGGCACTGGAATGGGCTTCCCAGGGCAGTGGTGGAGTCACCACCCCTGGAGTTGTTCAAGAGGGGACTGGATGTGGCACTTGGTGCCATGGTTTAGTCATGAGGTCTGTGGTGATGGGTTGGACATAGTGATCTTTGAGGTCTCTTCCAACCTTGACGATTCTGTGATTCTGTAGTTTGAGAGAAACCCTTACACAAATATTTAGATTTAGTTGAGTATTTGGATAACATTGTGATTTCAAAGGTGATGAAGGAAAAGGTCAACTTAAATTTCTGAAGGTGGAAAGCTGGAGTTGTGTCATCATAAGTACTATATATCAATTTAATTCAATACCAAATACATTTAACTGGTGTGAGACTGATTAATCTGAAGCCTCTGGCATGAACTCATTTTGGATACTGAATTCCATCTTCGTTCATTGAATATAAAATCACATGTTCCCTGATCAATAGTTTGCAAAGTCAACCCTCCTCTGCTTCTAGTAGTGATAACACTGATATTTGTAGTTATTAACAATGATGGGTGTGCAGAAAGGCTCTTGCTTATATCAGCTCCTATGGAGACCAAAGTCATTGCTAATGGCTTTGTGTGCCACCTTGGGAGTGCAGAAAGTAAAAGGTTGCACCTACAGGGAGTAACAGACAAGACAGGTCACCTCAAACTGACCAACAAGGGATTCCATTCCATATACTCCATGCTCAGTAGAAAGCTGAGGGATCATAAGGATTAAGCCCTCTTCTTCGATGGCCTCTGTCCCAGAAGCATTCTGTCTACTCTGCCTTTGATCCTGATCTGCACATTCCTGAACCTAGTTCCTGTCTAGTGCTAGGTCCAGCCTGCAGCTTCCCCAGTGCTTGCCCACAGCATATGTGGTGATGGTGATGTAACTGCCATTGGGGGGTGGGGGTGAGTTTGATAGTGGGTTTGTATGTATGTGTATTCACTTCATTGTTACTATTTTTCTTAAATCTGGATTCAGATTTCTTTTCTAATCCATAAGTCTTTCTCCCTTACTCCCTTTCTCTTCCCCTTTGGTATGGGAGAGAAGTTAATAAAGAGCATCTGCTATTCATCTGGTGACTGGCTCAGCCCTAAGCCTTGACAAATGGCAATGCTTAATGGCAATGCTTAATTCAGTGGGGGGGAAGTAAAAAGAGTATTTAGAATGTAATTTATATTCATCACAATTTTTGCTTCAGTGTGCTCTATGAGTCATTTGTATGAGGCATTCTATGCAAGTACTTGGGACGACTTTTTCAATATCTGTGCATCATTCTGCATTTTGATCTGCCTAACCAACGCTGACAAACTTGCAACTCCTTTGTAAGGGTTGTACTCTTACAAAGAAAAGATCCTTTGCTTTAGTCTTCCTGCATTATTTGTCAGAAAAGCTTAGCTTCTCTACTGAAATTCTCCATGGTCAGTAGCATTGTCAATAAGTTGATTAAATGTGTTTTGCATTTTTAAATATTACATTTGTTACACTGATTGAAAAAGATGTAGCTCCACGTGCTCATTATCTTCTGCAGTTTGGTAAGGAGCCTGTCAACCTTGTCAATTATATTAATTCACAGGCTTCCTTTTTACTTTTTCCTCCCATGTTTTCTAACCTTTCTGATCATGATCTACAAAAATTTCCTCTACAGCTTCACTTTGCCTTCAAATAGCCTTTTTAAAAAATCTCCCCTTTATTTTTTCATCAGGCTTTGTAGTGCACAGGTAGCATATCTTTATTATTCTAGTGTTGCTTTCCATCTTTTATGGATTCAATTTTCACTATGTATTATATTCTGCAGAGCTATTGTCCTCTTCACCTCCTCAGTTCATCCTTCTGTTCTGTCTTTTTTACCTGTAAGCCCCTTCTCCCTACTGTGACCTTTCCCAGTCCTTTGAAATCTCCTCAGTTTGTCCATGTCCTTCAATTCACACTGCTACCCTTCGTAATAATTTTTCTGACTGAAGCCTGGACCTCTGTTTGAAGACTTCATTCCAAACTATATTTCAGACATATTCTAATTGGAGACAACCCAGAAAAGAAAATTAACTATCTTTTAATCTGAGAACCTTCCAAACCAGGAAAGCAATGCCATGCTGATTGCTACCAAAGAAGTGCTGCTTTCTCTGAAGAGTTTCAATAGAAGGTAAAAGTGATGAATTTCATTTGAAAGAAGACTGGAGAGAGAGGAAATGGGGATACCAAGTAACTTGCTTAAAACATCCCTATTTAATCAATGTTCCACTTTGTATTTTCACACAGTCTGAGGTGAAGGTTTTCAATCATTTCTGCAAAAAGGTGTATGTAACCTCACTGACGAAGAGATGTAATAAATCAGGGGTTCACAATTATCGCTCTACTAGCCACTACATGCAGATTAAGCAAGTTTGCTCCACAAGCTTTGATTCTATCAATCATAGATGCAGTCAAGCTGCGAGTTCAACTGCAAATTCTGGGATATCATGACACTTTTCTGGGACACAAACTTCATGCTGAACCTATATTCACCAAATGCTTACAAATGATCAAACCCACTTGGAGACTGGCAGCTGTCATTTCTTCTAATTTTCATTTCATGCTTATCATCACAGTTTGAGCTGTAAAAATTCACAGATCAAATCAAAGGACATGCTTTGTTGTGAGTCTGGCAGATCTTATTTCCTCCTGGTGTTCTCCTACTTGCTACAAAAATCATATATTCAGTGTTTACAAAATCATGTACATGCCTCGATACCTCAGGTATTTGACCAAATTTGTTCCTTCCCCATCTTTTACAGTACAAACCTGATCTAGCATCAAACAAATAAAGTATTGGATATCAGGAAATAGAAAAGTCAGCCTCAAAAAGACTGCAGGTTTTTAGAGAATACAAAACATTGGTCTAATACAAATGTAAACAGAAAGCACGTTGAAGGCTAACTGTGCTGGGTTTGTGTCTGGTGGAGTTTTAGCAGCAAGGTAGGGTGCTACTACTGTGGCCAAGGCTGAGCCAATCAGCACTTCCGTGATAAATTATAAGAGGGAAAAACCTGTTGGGCAAGTCCCTTTGCTTTAGCAGCTCCTTAGTGTTGGAAAGGAATGAGACACAGTAGTGAGAACCACTCACTTGTGGAGATCAGTAAGGAAGGATTGGGAGAGGCATGTTGGAGCAGCCATTACCCTTCAACCCATGGTGCAATGACAGGCTGAGCCCCTGCAGTCCTTAGAGATCAACAATGAAGAAGAATCCTGCCTGAAGCCTGTGGAGGACCCCGCAGTGGAGCAGCAAAATGCTCCCAAAGAAGTCCACACTTCTGAGGGAAGCCCAGACTGGAATGACCTGTAACTGGGAGGATTGCAGCATGTGGAAGGAACCCACATGAAAGACTGCCTCCTGTGGGAGAGAAGCCATGTTGCTGCAGCAGAGATTTACTACTTCCCCCACCGTGGAGGAAGAAGAAACAACATAGAATGGATAGACCACAGTCCACATTCCCTGTTCCCCAGTGCTCCTGGCAGAGAGGAGTGTCAGGCCTTGGAAGAAGGGAGGGGAGGAGGGAAGGTGCATTTAAGATCACTTTATTTATCAGTTAAGATTAGTTGTACTTATCACTGTCCTATTCAATCAGTGAATTGGTGGTGGTTTTAAGTTGATTTGCAGAGAGACCTCGACAGGCTGGACAGATGGGCAGAGTCCAATGGCATGAGATTTAACACATCCAAGTGCCGGGTTCTGCACATTGGCCACAGCAACCCCAGGCAGCGCTACAGGCTGGGGTCAGAGTGGCTGGAGAGCGGCCAGGCTGAGAGGGACCTGGGGGTGCTGGTTGATGGGAAGCTGAACATGAGCCAGCAGTGTGCCCAGGCAGCCAAGAGGGCCAACCGCATCCTGGCCTGCATTAGGAATAGTATGGCCAGCAGGAGCAGGGAGGTCATTGTGCCCCTGTACTCTGCTTTGGTTAGGCCGCACCTTGAGTCCTGTGTCCAGTTCTGGGCCCCTCAGTTTAAGAAGGACATTGAGACACTTGAACGTGTCCAGAGAAGGGCAACAAGGCTGGTGAGAGGCCTTGAGCACAAGCCCTATGAGGAGAGGCTGAGGGAGCTGGGGCTGTTTAGCCTGGAGAAGAGGAGGCTCAGGGGCGACCTCATTGCTCTCTACAACTACCTGAAGGGTGGTTGTAGCCAGGAAGGGGTTGGCCTCTTCTCCCTGGCAACCAGCACCAGAACAAGGGGACACAGTCTCAAGCTGCACCAGGGGAAGTTTAGGCTCGAGGTGAGGAGAAAGTTCTTCACTGAGAGAGTGATTCGTCATTGGAATGGGCTGCCCGGGGAGGTGGTTGAGTCTCCATCCCTGGAGGCGTTCAGGAGGGGACTGGATGTGGCACTTGGTGCCATGGTCTAGTTGTGAGGTTGTGGTTACAGGTTGGACTCGATGATCTTCAAGGTCTCTTCCAACCTTGGTAATTCTATTCTATTCTATTCTATTCTCTTAGGTTTCCCCAAGTCAAGTCTTTTCTTTTGCCCATAACCATAACAAGCAAGTGAGCCCTCCCCACCCTTTATCTTGTACCTTGAGCCTTTTGTTGCGTTTTCTTGTCCCTATCCCACTGGAGTGGGTTAGGAATGAGTGAACAGTTGAGTAGTGCTTTGTTTCTGTCTGGGCAGGCTTAAACCACACCAACTTTCCATTTCTTTAGACACTGATTTTACAGTAAAGTATTACAACTCACAAATGTAAGTATACCAACAGTACACATGGCAAAGCTGACTGAATGAGTAAGAAAATTAAACTTTTTTTTTCACCCTTCATTAGCCTTCAGCTTTTGGACTTGCCCTCTCACTAGTTTTTATCATGTTCTTTTCAATTCCTTTTCAGGAATGTTTATGACCTCTTTCTTTGTAGTTAAGAGCTATGTACCCATCCCTGTAACTCCTGCACATTTTCAGCCACTCTTAATATTCACAGGAAGCTACATTCTGGTGGCACAGAAGCCATGAACTACATTTTTAAGGTAATGAAAGTTATGCTGCTTTATGGTATAATCATTATTCAAGACTAGGGGCTTCTTTGGTTAAAAAAACCACCAAAATTATAAAAATCTTAAAAGCACTTTCTTATGTCCTTAAAGCTTAATTTTTAGGTTTTGCTAAAAGGAAGGACAAAACAAATAGCTATGACATTCTTAAGTTTCAGTTATTTTCAAGTGTTTGTTTTAAGCATTAATTGCCAAAACAGTGTCTTCTCATAATTTGCTCTAGTAGTTTAATGCTGATAGGGAGAGGCTTCACAATAATGGCACAAACTTTTATAAAGCTCTGCCAGACCTCTTTGTTAACAGGGGTGATTATTTCAGTTCACAAGGAACATGATTTCAATACTCATGCAGTGCTAATGCAGGTAAAAAGAGACCTATTCAACTCGATCCATTGAAGCTGCAAAGTGTGTTGAAGAGTTCTAACACGGTTTATTCTTTCTTCATGAAGGATTAACTAGGAAAATGGAACCCTGCATTAAGATTTCCTTTCTTTTCTTTTCTTCTTGAAATAATATTTTAAGATTTTATATCCTGTACTTCAGTGCAGTTGACATCTTTTCCAAATGAAATGGAATTGCTTCCTCCTGAAGTTTTAAGCTGTGCAATATTGTTAGGCCTGAGCTAATAAAAACAAAACCAAACTATGCTGGGCTACACATCTATTTAAATCAAATACTATTAAAGAAAATGTAATATGGTATATTCAGGAACAGAAATATCTCAAAAATAGCTTGATAGCTCTTCCACATTATAAATGTTATGTGAACATTTAAATCCTATTTACTTCTTTAACCTGCTTAAGATACAGATGAAAAAGGAGTACTCAAGTATATGGTCAGTCAACAGGAATGCCTCAACTCCTATTTTATGGGTGATACAGTGTGTAGAAACTCTGCCTCTTTAAAGATGGTGCTATAGAAAGGAGCCAGAATACTAGGTTGTAGCAAAACTTGTGTGGTGACTACCTAATGCATCACCACTAGTAAGGCTGCACAGAGCAATGGGACAGCACAACGTATAGAATATAGATTATTACACAGGCCAACTGATAGAATTTTACACTGTATGAATTTAACACTTCCCTTGACAGAACTCAGAAAAACATAGAAATTATAGATACTAACATTTCTTGATAGATTGACCTTAAATCTTATATACACACATATATACACACACACAGATATATATATATATGCACACACACATACATAACAGTTGCATCATTGGTTACTGATGTACTTAGGAAAAATATTAGTCATTGACCATCTAATATACTTTTAAAATGTATGAACTAATTGAAGTTTAACCCTTAAATATCGGTGAATAATCAAATTTTCTCTCAACTAATAATGTAAAATAAGCTATTTCTCTGTTATTAGTTCTGCTTCCTTTTGTCTTACAGTCTACTCTTACTTCTGAAACTTTTAATAACCCTCAGTATTCATTAGTGAAGACACTGTCCATTGTCTTGGTTTCTGATGCAAATTTTGCTCTGACCACCTAATGCCCATTGCATCAATGCCCATGAAAAGTTACCATTTAATAGGATTTCGTGAAGGCAGCAAGATTTGTTCTTCCATGTACAACACAGTACTGACTTGGCACCTTTGAATGCAATTGTTACATATGTCTGCTTATGACTGGGAAGGTGAGTTCTGTGTTTATACTGATACACATAAATGATAAAATCATGAATGTGTTTTCCTCTTCAGATGAAACATCCATGGACTTGCATTAAGCATTTAACTCAACCAGTAAAATCCTGACACCACCTTTAACACTTTAGAAATTTATCTCTGTCAAATGACATTTTTCATATTCTATTTTACTTATTCTGAATTATTTATGTTAAATTACATCAAGAAGAGATTTAGAATGAATGAGGATAAGGTTCCCATGGAATAATCAGACATCTGTTGTTGTTTTTCACTCAAAGGCATTCTTCTACCCTCAGCTTTTTCAAAATCCTGGTCCATCTTTCTACTATGAAGAAACAACACAGAAATGATATTCCAGAGAAGGCTTTTTTGCCCCATAAAAAACACTGATTGAGATGTGAATATATTATTCTGAAATAACAGTCCAATGACTTCAGACTGTGACTAAAAGGATTTTACTTCTTCCTCTGTGGATTGTGATTGAAAATGTGTATTGAGGAAAGGTTGGTCATAGCTGCTAAAGTGGAGGACAGTCAATTTAAGCATGATTATTCTGCAATCTTTTCTCCCTTTTTAGCCGCTTGTCATTGCAGTCCCACAATCTTGAGTTTATTGTCAGTGGCTTTTCTTCCTCATCACCTGAAACTGAGCACATCATCACCCAATCTCAGCTAAGTATAAAACCTCTTGAGGTAAATGATATTTGCTTGTTTTAGCTTCTTTTCCCAAGGAAAATAGAGATATCCTCTGGGTCACTTTCTCAGTACAGAAAGTATACATACATCAGGCACCTGTATGCATAATTGATAAGGTGGGAGGGAAAGAACAACAGATTCTTAGGAGAATTCATGTAATCTAATCACATTTGTTTGGAAGTTCAAACAAACAAACAAAAAGCTATCTCCAGTCCTTGTGCCCTTCCCTTTTCTCTCCTCATGGACACACAGCGAAACACAGTGTTTTTAGACTCCTTTTGGATGTGAAAAATATTTGTACTGCATCCAAAAATGCATGCCAACATACAATAAAAATTTACTCAGCTTGCACAGTGGGATAGACTTTCTAATGTAATGCAGATTTTGCTTATTAAAGGTAATTTTCTTTTTCAGAAAGGTGCATGAGCTCACCCCTAGGCTGACCCCTAGTCCCTCTCTGGGAATTGGCTCTGCAACACTGACTAACCGTGGAATCCATACTAAATCAAGCACAGATAACATTTTCAGAAAGCCAAGCAAATATAAACAGGGTTGTGTTTTTTTTTTTCCCCATAAACACATTAATACCTCAATGTAGAACTTAAGTTCACATTTGGTAATGTTTGAGCTACAAACAATTAGGTATCGGCAGCGAAGAAAATATAACCTTTATAATTATTTTTTTCAAGAGGGTCATTATGTATCAAATGATGGTATTTCAGAGCAGAAACCTTCCAAATGATGCTGGTACAATTCCTCTGCACCTCAGCTGGCTTACACTTAGAGCACTTTATTTTGCCATTATAAAAGTCAGTGGATAAGTTCATGTTTTTCTCAATCTCCAAGTGCACTCCCAGCACAGGAGAAAAAAAAACATGAAACGTGGCATCTGCTCTTTCTTGAGTATTCTACTCTATTCTACTCTATTCTATTCTACTCTATTCTATTCTACTCTATTCTATTCTATTCTACTCTACTCTACTCTACTCTATTCTATTCTACTCTATTCCATTCCATTCCATTCCATTCCATTCCATTCCATTCCATTCCATTCCATTCCATTCCATTCCATTCCATTCCATTCCATTTTGTCAGGTTTTGGTGACTGAATGTAAGAGCTCTCTGAACTCAAGCCTATGAGATATACATGTGAACATGGGAGCTCATCTTCAGTAGTTTTTGTGCAAAAATTTAACTCTCAACATCTAATCCAAGGAGCTGCCAGCTGTTTAGAAAGCCATGGAGTATCATATGCTGGTACCTTCTAAGTAACCACCTACACACTCACTCCCTCTCTCCACAAACAAAATATATGTAATTTCTCACTAGTAGGAAGCTTAGATTTCTTTGAATATTAAAACTAAGGGTAATTACACATGTAACTATTTTCAGAACTTAGTTTATTCAAGGAAAAAAAAAAAAAAAACACTAGAAAATCTTAGCTGTTATCAAAACAGAGGCTTGTTAAAAGAAAATCTGGTTTCCAGAACTAAGGGGATGAAAAATTAACTGCTATGGTATGAGGCACTGGAAAAAACTATGTTCATGGACTGCATAATTTAAAAGATTGTGCAATTAAGGATCTGTATAATTCTTCATAACATTCTAACAGCAGTTTCCATAAACCCCATAAACTAGATGTTAGCATATAGTTATTAGGCCAGCATTTACGGTTTTACTTATTATAGTACTGTTATTTTCACGCCATTATTAATAGAACCAATGCTAAGCAAGCACAGCTGTGAGTAGTAAGTACTATGGATTTCCATGACATTCTGCAGAAGGCTTCCATGTGTATAGCTTCCAGGAGGATTTGTTCCATGATCTTCCCAGGCACAGAGATGAGGCTGACAGTTTGGTAATTTGCAGAGCTGTCTTTTTTACCCTTTCAAACAATGGGAATAAGGTGTCCCTTCTTCCAGCCTCCAGACACTTCAGCTGATTGCCAAGACTTTTCAAATATTACAGAGAGTGGCTTTGCAACTGCATCATTCAGTTCCTCCAGGACTCTGGGATGCATCTCATCAGGCACTATTGATTTATATATGTTCAGGTTCCTCAAGTGATCCTGAACTTGATCATCCCTTACAGTGGGAGGAGCTTCACCCAACTGGTCCGCACCTGGTGGTCCATCAGCTCAGGAGGACGATTGAGTAAGATTGCCACTGAAGACTGAGACAAAAATGTTATTGAGTACCTCAGCCTTCTCCTAGTCTGTTGCCACCAGCTTTCCAGTCTCACTCCTCAAGGCGGGGGTGGTTTTCTTTAAACTATCCTTGCTGGTTAATGTACCTGTAAAGGCCCCTTGCCAGGTTCAGCTCTATCCATGCCTTGGCCTTCCTGACCTCATCTCTACACAACCAGTTCCTACACACTGGTTCTTACACCCCTCCCAGGATACCTGTCCCCGCTTCCACTGTCTCTGCAGATCCCTCTTGCTTTTTATTTTGACCAGTGGGTCTGTATTCAGCTATGCTGGTCTCTTCCCTTCCTTGCCTGATTTCTTACACACAGAGCAAGCACGTGTTACAGACTATATTCCTTACCCATGTCATTATATTAATGTCATTTGCAAAAGGAAAAGACAATGAGCAAGAAGCACTGGGTGGGAGGGGTGAGAATGGAAGTCAAATCTTACTCTTGCCTTGAACTTACAGAAAAATAAAAGATATAAAGGTGCTTGTAAGCCAGAATCAACAATGATGTTAGCACTGCTTAGTCTACACTTGACAGATAATAGATAGAGATCCTGGAATAAAGCTTTGCGGTTATGCAAATCTGCCTTCAGATACTTTTACCTACATAACATATCAGGCCTGAAAACTGAACTCTTCCAAATGATATTTTTCTTTCAGAGTGAAGGCATTAAAACAATCTGAATCAAATTCAGGTGGGAATGGAAAAAAGCAATCCTACCATATTTATCCAAATCTGTTGAGAACTTATTGATCACTCTCTCTTAGTTTTGAATTGCACGCTGCGGGATTAAAGGTAGACAACAATTTGCTGAGGGGAAAAAAATATTCTATGTGGAGAAAGATTAATTTATGGCTGAAGAGAAAATGAGGAGGAAAATAAGAAAAAATAATCTGCTAACATGAATATCAGATATATTCTGGACAAGATCTACGTGTGGATGTGAATTTCTTAAGAACACAGGAAAACACATTCACTAATGTTAAGAAACAGAACCTGCTGTAGGTTTGAGTTATGAGTTGCCTCACTCATAACTGAGAGATTCTAGATTAACATTAGCAAGAGATGAAAAGTTCTTACTAATGAAATAGAAGCAGCAGAAAAACTGATGAGGAAATAGTGGATAGGACATCTTCCAAGGAAAAAGAAAAAAGAAAAAGCAAAAGCTAACGTCCTGAACAACTTGGTTGCTTTAGGCCAGGCAACTGGCTGATGAGCAAAGGTGATTTTTATCTTTATTGATTTACATCAAGAGAGACAAGATTTAGTCTCTTACACAGGGTCACATAGCATGCACAGCACACCGCTTTTACATATACATGTTACTATCAGACCTCAGTCTCCAAAAAGATGGCAATTCATACTAAAACAAACCAGCCTGCTTTAGTTTAAGGTGTCAGTCTTTCAAGACAAGATTCTCGTGGCAAAGTAGAATCATAGAATCATAGAATCAGTCAGGGCTGGAAGGGACCACAAGGATCATCTAGTTCCAACCCCCTGCCATGGGCAGGGACACCCTACACTAGATCAGGCTGGCCAGAGCCTCGTCCAGCCTGGTCTCAAACACCTCCAGGGATGGGGCCTCAACCACCTCCCGGGCAACCCATTCCATGGCTTCACCACTCTCATGGTGAAGAACTTCTTCCTCACATCTAGCCTGAATCTCCCCATTTCCAGCTTCATTCCATTCCCCCTAGTCCTATCACTGCCCAACATCCTGAGAAGTCCCTCCCCAGCCTTCCTGTAGGCCCCCTTCAGATACTGGAAGACCACAATGAGGTCACCTCTGAGCCTTCTCTTCTCCAGACTGAGTAGCCCCAACTTGAGTACTTAAGTAGGCATGGACTGATCAGGAATAATATTCTATTTTGAAGCTGCATTTCTTTAAACAGAAATCAGAAAATTAAAGCAATTAACTCAAACAACTGACCTGCTTAAAAGCAAATTGGTGGTTTAAAGCTCCAAGAGTGTGAGATTTACTCTTGCCTTCTGAAGCGGCGTTCTACATTTAAACTTAAAGAATTAAAAGGTGAGCATGCATTACTTTCCCCAAAATTTGCAGTTTAACTATTCCCATTGTTTCATTTAGAAAGTCTGTCACAGATGTCTGAAACTGTTAATTTATTTATATATTTATTTTTATCTCCGCCATGCAGAACAGTCATTTACATAAATCAACTCACTTCTGTGTAACACAATTCAGCAGCAAAATGTATTTCTAAAGGGGAAGGAACAATTCTAAATACTTCAAACAAACTGATAGGCTACTTATAAAAAGGCAATGAAACTTCTGAAGTAGACACCAGGATTCATCTCAACAACACTGAATCCACACTCTTAGCATATCATTCCCGACTTTTCTGGCTAATGTGGAAAAAAACAACCAAAGAAAACAAAACAAAAAAACCAAACCAACCACAAAAAGAGTAGTTATAATAAAGACTGGGGGGAGGGGGAGGGAGAGTCCCAAGTCCTATTTTGATAATCCTGCTTAGAACTCCTTAACTCTTTTACAAATTAGTATAGTAACTTGCCTGACAAGCATGTAACACTTTATTGTGTACTACTGGCACAAGTTCAAAAGATAGACGAAAAATGAAAACCAAAATACCCCAAACCAACCACAAGTAGCATCAACTGCTTTTACTAATCTTCCCTTGAAGAAGGAACGGATGCCTCGTGCAACTATAAGCAGTAAACTGCTCATCTGCTTGAGGCAAGAAAAACAGCTGCAGAAAAGAACCTGTGCACCCGAAGCAGGAAGCAGAAGGAATCGATGCACCTCCTCCAGAAAATTCTCTCTATTAATTTCTTTAAAAAAAGTGATCCACTTCATGAGAGGCTTTTAGGACAAGCAGACTGAAAGAAGGCAAGAATTCGTGGTAATTCTAGGTTCTTCCTTAAGTCTTAGCAAAATAAAGAAAACACAGAGCATATACCTTTGCTCTTTATTTCCTTCATGCTATCATTAAACAATCTTCAACCCCCCATGTTTTCTTTCAGGGTTCTGTAATGTTCTCCTTCTTACATACACACGCTGCATGAGAAAATCCTGCACCTAGCAAGGAGCTCTTGATTTTCAAATTATGCCTTAATACCTACTAAGGAAACATGGCAATATGTAACTTTAAAGAGCCACAGGTGAGGTATATTTGCTTCTCCCTTTAATTATGTATTTGAAGACAGAACTCTTTCTTCGAATTAATTAGTAATACATATTAATGGAAAGGAGCACACATTATACAAATATGAACTTACACACATACCAGAAACATCTGCAATTTCCATGCTTATCTAAGAATAGTAGGTGTAGGAAAATTTCACC
The DNA here is from genome assembly GCA_033816785.1 of Picus viridis. NCBI lineage: Eukaryota > Metazoa > Chordata > Aves > Piciformes > Picidae > Picus > Picus viridis. Next base: position 11,050,690 of record CM066581.1, on the reverse strand, counting down.
ATTTTCACATATTGTTCCATAATATCACAGCCTGATTGCTGTTTTCGTGCATGCCAACAGAATGGTGAGTCCACCATTGTAGAAAAAGAAAAAGACTGCTTTCCTTTGCATCTACTGAACTGAAATAACAAGGAGTATTTGTTGTTTTGTGGGTGTTTTGTTTTTTTCTCAGTGACAAAATGTTAGGCATTCTGAAACAGTGTGTAAAAGGAAACCAAGTACAACACACAATACAATACAATACACCAGGTTGGAAGAGACCTTCAAGATCATCGCGTCCAACCCATCAACCAATCCAACCCACCCAACAACTAAACCATGCAGCCAAGCACCACATCAAGTCTTCTCCTGAACACCTCCAATGAAGGTGACTCCACCACCTCCACGGGCAGCCCATTCCAATGGGGAATCACTCTCTCCGTGTAGAACTTCTTCCTAACATCCAGCCTAAACCTGCCCTGGCGCAGCCTGAGACTGCATCCTCTTGTTCTGGTACTGGCTGCCTGGGAGAAGAGGCCAACCTCTGCCTGGCTACAACCTCCTTCAGGTAGTTGTAGAGAGCAATAAGGTCACCCCTCAGTCTCCTATCCAGTTTCTGCCATGAAGAAGAGATGTTTGAAACCTCCAGAGCAAAATTACACAACTTTCATTACATTATGGAGTTAATGATAAATAAATTTGTCAAGCAGCCTTACTGACTAGGTATCATTTAGATCAGAATTATACAAGGTTTTCTCATCTCTATTAAAAGGGACAAGTCAAGTACGGTGCTCTTCAAATTGGTACTAATGTGTCTTTCTTGTATTTCTTCATGGTTGCGTTTAAAGGAAGTTAGGTTCTGAAAGAGTAGAAAGAGGCACTTTGGGTATCAATCTGCTAAGGCTGTAAAGCTCACAAAGCAATAGTTCTAGTATGAAAATTGATAAATACAGATTAGAAATGATGAACAGCATCTGAATTTTGCTTGGAGAAATTATTAGTAAGGCTGAAAATGGCAATTTAAAAATCCTTTTCTATTGACTTTTAACAATTCTATTCCACTGCAAGCCCAGGAAGGTATGTATTAAAAAAACAAAAAATCATGTAAATTGAAGGAACAGATGGAGCAGAGAAAGGATGGGCAAAGCTGACACGAACACAGGATAGGAGTGCAAAGCGGAGGCAGGACGAGGTCAAATATATAAGCAGACAAGAGATGGTAAGAAAAAAATTACCACACAGAGCATATTCCAGATTTTGGAATTTCACACAATTTTGAGAGTCAACACCATTCTTCTGCTACCTAAGAAACAGCTTTAGGTCTCAGTGGAAAAATAGACTTTTTGTTATTGAGATATTACAAAATGGGTACAAAGGAGAATAAATTACTGACACCGTTTTATCTTGCACACAGACTTCTGCACTGTTAACTGTTGAGAACATTAGTGCAGTCAAATACACAATGCTGCCACTTAATACTGGATAAGTATTTGAATTGAAGTTAACATTAATTATGTATTAATCCATTTTTCAGGATGCATGCTCCAAGAGGTAGAGATTTGGTCGAAATGACTATTCACAGTTATACTGGAAAGCAAAGAGAGCAGTATTTTAAACATGCACAATCACTTACTCCAGATAGTTCTCTGACTTACCAACTTCTCTCCCCAAAATTTTCAATCTGCATTCTCAGCATCTCACTTTGACACCTCTAAGTAGAGGGCAACATTAACTTGCTCAGAAAATTCTCCACTGGAGTTGCCTGTTTGTTGATCCCCAGTGACAAGTGTCATTTCATCAACCCTGAAGCAGGTAAAATCGATGCCATTCCTCTCAACAGGCAGGCTCATGTGTGCACCCAGCCCTGCGGGTAAGGCCCCACGGACAACGTGCCAGGCTCCCCACTGAGTACATCCCTTCCAAATACAACAACCTGATCCCCCAGAGTGTGGGATGCATGATCCATGCAAAGCTTTAGCTCCTTACTTTTAAATCAGCATCGCACTTTCTGTCCATGGGATAATGGCAATACTGTGAATATCTACACACACAGTAACACAGTGTGCCCTGTGAATGGACTGTGAAAAGTAGAGAGCTATCATTAAAATAGGTATCATACATAGAAAGGCCAATTAAGCTTCATGGCAAAAATCTTCATTTTTGGTATTTCCTACATTTTAAATTCATTACTTTGCTATAGTAACATTCTCATAATATTTTTCACCAAATGTGTATCTGTATATTACATGGATAAATACACAAATTGTTCTAAAAGGAGTCTGCTGTTAGATGCAAAATTGAATCTTTTCTCCTATAATGGCAATTCAGTGGCAGTGAATGAAGAAAATCTAAGGAAGCAGAAGACTGAATTACAATTGTGTTGGGCTACAAAAACCCTCCAAAAGAAAGGGGGGAGGGGAGGGGAAGCTGTGGTGTGACAAAATCAAACTGCTGCTGAAACTAACATCTAGCAAAAAGAGTGAAGCATAAGATGCATAAAAAACCCCACACATTTTTTCAATAGCACAATAGTCTTTAGGTTCAGTAAAACTATCTAACTGACAGATAATTTGACATTCTTGAGGTGAGCTACCTTTAAAATAACAGACAAGATCACTGAATAGAAAGCTAAATCTCAATGGATGAAACAGATTGAAAATTGAATCTGATGTACCTATCTCTCCAATTACCAAGCTAAGTGCTCCAGCAACAGGCATAAGCAGATATGTGACAAGATTTTGTGTGAGACAGGTAGTATTATCTTGGATATTTTAGCTCAAACAGAGGAATAATGAAACAACATCCTCAAGAAAATTGTATGTATAGCAGGAGGGTTGATAGGATTTTTAGCAGAACCAATTGTATACTGAGTTGCTAAAATATGTAACGACATTAGAAGCCAAATGTACAAGATTCTTATATGCCTAGTGTTGAAAAAGCAGGGGAAGAGCATTAAACAAGCCTAAAGTCATCTGTTATACTCCTTTCTATTCATATTTACATGAAATCCCTGTAACTGTAGTGGTAAGAGATTAAATACTTATACCATTTCCCTTGATAGATGAACCCATTATCCTGTTCAGAACCAGTTGCCCACCAGAAATGTCTGCATTAGTGGAGCCCCCTATAAAAATATTTATGAAGTAAGAAAAACTTCTTACAGCTGACCAGATGTTATCTCTAATGAACAAAAAACCAAAAAGACAGCTTCTTATCCCACCCTAACACAGAGAATGGTTGCATCAGTAGTTACAAGTTCCAGCACCCAGGAGGTAGGCAAAGTCTTTTGGTACCAGGCCACTTCTTCAACAGGTGGCCAATAACATTATCAGGAAGCAGAATCATGACCTGTCCTACTTGAATTAGTGCTGGATAATTCCCAGGTGACTTAGTGCAGCTGAAGCCTAATTAAATCAAATGCCTTGCATTTTGACTGTGTTCTTGTGTGTCTAAGACATTGAATGCGTACATGTCTTTTAGGAATAGGTCTATAAAAAAGAAAAGGTAAAAAGGGGGGTGGGGGGGGAATAGAGTTAAAAGCCTCCTTTTAGATTAACAGTCAAAGCACAAAGAATTCAGTTGTAGCTGTTGTGGTTTGCCTACCCAAAATGAACTTCTCCATGGAGAGGCACTCATAAGCAGGCTCTGGTGAAAGTTCCTATTAAGTTGCCACTAAAGAAAGACCCAGCTCCAGAGGAATAAGCTTTTAGCTCTAGCATCTAACTTGAAGAAGTTAGAGAACTACTGAAGGTCAAGGCTACTAGAAACATTAGGAAAATGCAAGAAGAAATAAGTGGTGCTAAAAGAAAGATCATTCACTAATATCTCTACAAACCACAAAGAAATTTAGCTTTAAGAAGGGATGAAAATTTAGCAACAATGAAATGTAAAGTTTGCTATGGGAAAGTATTCCTTGAGCTGATCAACTTGGATGTTCCCAAGATTATATGTGTTACGGGTTCATCAGAAAAAATAAGTCTGTCTTAAGCTACACAAGCCTCACGAAGCCATGAGCTGGTAAGTATTCTGTTGGAAAGTGCTGTAAATGAACACACACTGGAGAAGAACACCACTATCTCATCAGAGCTCTGACCTTAAAACTAACTCTCTTGCAGTTTTAAAAATTATAGCATTCAGAATTGTTGTTCAAGAATGATTTGGTTCAGGTTAAAAATACTTTCTTGTATAACTGTCATCTAGACATTTCCAACCAGGTTTTTAAATTATTTGATTCTTAAAACAAGAGGTAGATAAATTGAAAACTGTAAAGATTTGGCTCTTCAATTTCAGGCTTTCAGGAAGGCTTTGAAGCTATTCTTTTCCCAGAAACATAGATGTTCAGTCTTGGATTTTACTCTACAGAGTTTAAAAATAAACAAATAAATAACATTATCTTTGAATAAGACAATTTGCAAGTCTGTCTTTTACTTCTTGTTAAGTTTTAGTCACAGCTCCTTATAGCCTTGCTCTTCCTTATTAGTGTTTGTGTGCATACATTTATTTCCAACTAGTTTTGTTATATTTATTTGTATTTGACATTTTACTGTAGAAAGTGTTAAAAAAACCACCTAATTTAAAAGGGTCTAAAAACTGTTGTCATCTGGATAATAGTAAAGCAATCTCTGTTTAGAGTGCACATTCTTAACAGCAGTAGTTTCGGTACCAAAAGCTTCTTTGAAGTATATGTATAATGTCATGGCAACCTGGCATTTGTATTGCACAGAAATTAAATAGTTTAATTGCTTTGAGAGCACTACCTGAAAAATCCTGTTAATTATTTTATTTAAAACAAACAAACCCTCACCTTTTTCTATACAAGTATGTTTACAAAATAATTCTTAACTCAGCCATTTATAATTAATAGAGCGATACTCTTTTTTGACCCTTGGTTTAATTACCTACATTTGCAGTTGGAAAACACCCTACATGCCTGAGAATTAACAACTCAGAATCACAGAATCACCAAAGTTGGAAGAGACCTCAGAGATCATCTAGTTCAACCTGTCACCCCAGACCTTATGACTAAACAACTACCTTAACCATATTATTGGGAGAGGGGTCAGAGTTAGTTGGGGTGTCATATACAGAACTGAATACTTGTGATCACTCAATTTTTCCACTTACATTACAATATGCAGAAGAAATGTAATGGTTTTCCTTCAATCTTTATTTTTAGAGTCAGTAAATCAAGCACAGAGTCAGGTTTATGTTTTCATTATAATGTGATAGTGTCACAACACTAATGATGTTTCTGGATTAAATTTGATGTTCTGAACAAATGTCATGCACTGTTTTCTCTGTATTCCTTGGGACTCCAATCTGTGATTAAACAGCATTCTTTAAAGGGATCACTTCACCTGTCCTCTACTCTTTTTGCCTCAGAGCAAATCTCTGCAGTTCCCAAATATTAGGCCTTTTATGTTACATGAACTTCTCTGGAAGCTGAATCATCCTATTTTCCATCAGTCTACAGAAACCATGTACTTGTATGAATTATTTTGGTATTTCAATCCACAAATTTGTGTTAAATTACTAAGAAAAAAAAAAAAAGTAATAAAATGGACTGAAGTAGGCATGCAGAGGAAAGCAGATAATCTTGTCTGACCTTTCCAAGATGATAGATAAATACATAAGTATATGTGAATCTGTATATGAAATGAGGAACTTCTGCTATGGAAGGCTTCGTCTGCGTAAGACCTTAGTCAAATAGCACTCACTCACTCTGGCAATACTTCCAGAACAAAATCAAATTGAAATGGAAGGAACTTAAGGAAGGAAACCTGAAATCCATCAGAATAGCTCAGAAGATCGCTGACACCTAAGCCACATTGTCAAAAAAAGAAGTTTGAAACATCTTTTAGGATGAAAAAAAATGTCTGCGTTGATTAGGCCACACCTTGAGTCCTGTGTCCAGTTCTGGGCCCCTCAGTTTAAGAAGGACATTGAGACACTTGAACATGTCCAGAGAAGGGCAACGAGGCTGGTGAGAGGCTTTGAGCACAAGCCCTATGAGGAGAGGCTGAGGGAGCTGGGATTGTTGAGCCTGGAGAAGAGGAGGCTCAGGGGAGACCTCATTGCTTTCTACAACTACCTGAAAGGTGGTTGTAGCCAGGAAGGGTTGTTCTCTTTTCTCTAGCAACCAGCACCAGAACAAGGGGACACAGTCTCAAGCTGCGCCAGGGGAAGTTTAGGCTCGAGGTGAGGAGGAGGTTCTTTATGGAGAGAGTCATTCATTGTTGGAATGGGCTGCCCGAGGAGGTGGTGGAGTCACCATCCCTGGAGGTGTTCAAGAGGGGATTGGATGTGGCACTTGGTGCCATGGTCTAGTCACGAGGTCTGGGGTGACAGGTTGGACTCGATGATCTTTGAGGTCTCTTCCAACCTTGGTGATATTATGATACTTTCTTGTGCATGCTTATTTCCATAAATTTCTTTTCCCATCAATTTATTATTAATTGACTTTTTAGATCCAAACCTCATCAATAACATTTTAAATATTATTTCCCAAAAGGACAATGAATACCACATGTAAGTTATGAGTTACAAAGAGGTATTTAACAAAATGGAATTTTGAGTTCAGTCTCAAAATATATTCAAACACAAGAAAGGAGCTTTTCAGAGGTGCAGGAATTCAATGTCATTAAAGTGTTACTGAACTATGCTTAACAGGAGAAAGTGGGATAGTATATTTCAGAAAGCAATTACAAAGCAGTTTGTATAAAGAAATTCAGTTGTCTGTCTTCTTCTCCATTGGGGCATAAGATAATGAACAGAAGTCTGCTTCCTCTGTGCATAGAAAATGTTACTGATGTAATACTCATCTGAATAATATGATTCATTATAGCTCAGTGTTCTAATTTTGTCATTTGGGCAGACAGGAGAAGACAAGGTGTGGTGATTAATTCTCATACAGCTAGTGCTGTTTCTACATTACATATTTTAATACTTATTTGTTCTAAATAATTCTAAAGTGTTTTCTGCAAAATATTTGCACTCTTCACCCCCTTCCACATGAATATCTCTTGTTTTGACAAGTCATCATTTTATATACGAACCGTGTTAGGGAAAAAAAAGTACAAAGTGAAGTTATGTAGTTCAAGTCATCCTGCAGTTTAAATACATTTATAAATGAGTATAACATATTTTCAGATGTGAATTTTGGAAATAAAATAAAAGAAAATAATGTCCTAGTGGCTAGTTTTAATAGTTGAAGCATTTTGGAAAATTAAAGTAATTCCTAGGAATACCTCTGCTTTTCAAGCAACCAGCAGGTTTGAAATGCTTTCAGGGGACTTCTGTTTCCCCTCTGTACACGTGCCCCCTCCTATCATTACTATACTAGCAGTCTTTTTGTGAAATATGCAGGAAATTTAAGTAGATTCCAGAAAAGTAAGCTCTGCTACGTCAGGTAAAGTGCTTTCTATATACAGAATAAATCCAGACAGTTTGTGACCGTTTTAGGCTGTGCCTTTAAGAAAGGGACAGTTACTGGAACACTCTAGCTGAATGTTTTGAAAACAAAGATAAACTCTAAACAAATTTCATTGGTAGTTTGGTAGAATGCAACTTTAAATTCTTAGCTTCAGTTCAGTTTGAATCTGTCAGTTTCAGTCTGCCTGTCTGTTTCAGCTTCTCTGAGCAACAGCTGTGTTCTGTCGGGTGCTTCAGCTAACAGATAAGAAACTAATTCTTGCATATGCTTTGAGCTAACAGAATTTCCTCCTTAATAATTACCTTTTCTCTCTCTAACCCCTTTTTGGGAAAAAGGGGAGGTAGAGGGAGAGGGGGCATGGCTGGGGGAACCCTCCTGGCTGCAGGAGGAAAGGTCTTTTCTGTGTTACGTTATTTGCTGTATAATTCTGTATAGATTGTAAATACTTTATATAGTATATATATTCATTGCATCTCATCCTGCTTGTAAATATAGCTTGTCCATTTTGCTCCTCCGACTGAGTTAGCCATGGTTTCTCTGTGTGTGGGGGAGAGCCGAACCTCTCACCACCACACAGTTCATGTGCCTACACATGTGTAGACACAGCACTAGCAAACAAAAGAAATATTTTACTAGCAATGATTTAATGAAAGATCTGAACTGAACTAAGCAGCCTGCACTAAGCTAAAACTCCAAATTAAGATGTTCATAAACACCAGGTGTTGTTCTGATGTGTATGCATTAGCATAAAAGGTGATGAGCTAAAAAGGCTCAGTGAATTAAATTAGAAAGAGATACTCAGAATCAAGAAAACTAATGCCTTAATAACTCCTCTTTTCTCAAACCGTTCAAAAGAGAAAGCACAACAGTAAGAATACACCATTACAAATCGAAGGCTAAAACTCTAACAGTGACAAGTTTTCTAAATCATGGTAAAAAAATTAGGTTCTCAGAACATTTACAATACAGTTTTAATGCAAGTAATTTTGAAATGCTTTCTTCAGAATTCATGCCCCTCTCAGATAGTAGCCTAAATCACCCTCATCCACATCAACATCTCTTGTTTAAACAAATCATCATATGAAAGATAAATTGTATTGGAAATAATATCTAAAAGAAATGAGGAAAAAATTGAGTTACTGGAAAAGAAATTATCTTCAAACAGAGAGATTGTATACGCTGGCCAGTAAGTTATGTCTATTGCCCTTATATCTCATTACATTGTTAATTCTATTCTTCATCTTCTTGGTATTCCTCATAAAAATTACCTACTGATCCATGGGTCTGGGACATTTCCATCCAGATGCAATGCAATGTTCCACAGATTTCTGTAACCTACCGAAACTCTACAAGTCAACCTGATCTCATCTGTCAAGGAACTGAACAACTCTACACTAAGTAGTAAATGGTATGGAGAGACCTGTAATTAACATAATTCCCTGAACTGCTTCTTTAAATCCATTGTCATAAGGCTTTATGCCAAATTTAGGTTAGTCTTACTGTGAGTGACACTCTTCTGCCCTGCTTTAAACATGGACAAAATTATCAAAGTAATAACTCTAAAAATGCAGTATCTGAACAGAATTGTAGCCTGCTACAACTATACAAAGTTTTTCTACCAGTGACTTTCCTTTAGTTGCTTCCTGAAAGAATCACTTCATCCTATGCAGATTGCAGACAGACATCTTCACAATGTAATATTGTTTTATAGACCTCCAACAGTTACAAAGATAAAGTTACAGCTCAATACTAAACTGCACCCTGACAGGGTTTGGACAGAGATGTAGTTAAACTTGTAGGCACAGAATAAATTAATCCTAGAACCCTTACAGTGGTTGGCTCTCTTAATTAAGTCAGAAGTTTGAGCATAGAAGGACGTAATAGTCAAAACAATCTGTAAAAAATATACACACAGTTGAATTAAACATTTCTGTTTTCTCACCCAGGAGGGAATACTATGGTAAATTCATGCATCTGGTCAATAGAGAAAGGTCAACACCTCCTGAGAGCCTCTAAAAAGCAATTCAGACTCTCAAAATAAATGGCTGAGATAAAATGGGAGCCATCAAGATACAATTAGGAAACAGCAGGTTCAGGAACATGGGTAGAATTCAGGCCATTTGGATACAGCTACATTTTCTTCTCTGAGTACATTTGATCTCTGTTTAAGGTTGCAATAAAACAGATACAATGACCATGTATAAGAGCTAATTAGGATTGCATTTTTCCAAGTTATTTGCTGTGTGCTGGTAGGCCGTGATTTTTATCTATAAAAACGCAGTACACATATCCACAACACCGGGCAACAGCTTTCATGTAACAAAAAACAGTTTTATAGAGTTTTATAGAGAATTTTATAGCGTAGAGGGTAAATTTAGAGGGCTTTTTGTAAATCCTCAGATTTCAGTACCAAAATAAGACACATTTCTTGAGACTGACCCTTCTTAACTATTAGATGTGTTTCTCTACTATGCATGATTACAGAAAGGGAAAATTTCAGTGGAAAGTACTGAACATATGAAAGCTTGAGCAAGTTAAAAGATTTGATATGCAGCAGAAAATCCCAGAATCACAGAATATTAAGGGTTGGACAGGACCTCAAAAGATCATCTAGTCCAGCCCCCTGCCAGAGCAGGATCATCTATACCAGATCACACAGGAACACATCCAGGTGGGTTTTGAATATCTCCAGAGAATGAGACTCCACAACCTGCCTGGGCAGCCTGTTCCTCAATACGTTTCTGAATATGTCCCTGAATAGTTTGTACTTAGTCATTTTCAATCATCCTTGGTGTAAAGCAGAGGCATTAAGGGATGCACACACACGCATACATGCATTTGAAACAAATAATATTTGAAATTTCTTAAACCAGAGCAAATATAAAGAGCATAAAAATTCCACTGTAAGTCTGCTGTCACATATTAGCATTAAATGTACCTTACTTAGCAATCACAGTCTCTAGCCTATTATCCAAAAACTTTCCTCAAGTTACCTCCCCTCAAACAATATACTAAGAAAGACTGTGAACAGTGTTACATGGACTCATTGGAATGGAGAACAAAAAAAGGGTCCTCTTCTCACTACCAATAATATAAGTGTTTTTTCCCCCTCCCCTATGTTGACGATGGAGAATGGAATCAATATGGAAGACCAGTATGATCTAGTATTGTTCATTTATTAAAGGAACCTCTACAGCTTACACAGACTCGCAGAGCATCGTTGGCATAGCTTCATTGGTTCCCCACAACTGACCCCACATTGTACTATTATAGATTATTGGTTAAACTACTCATATCACACGAGGTTATTGATCGACATATGTGTCTTGTTATTCCAAGATAACTCTGCGTTTATAGCTACCAGTACCTTGCTTTAGTTACAGCGCTGCAGGCACAGCACTGTTTTGCTAAACTGCTAGCTACTTCTACACTTGTGCTAAGCATGGCCTACCACCATGTGAAGATCTAAGCTTATACTGCCAGATTGCTCACATTGCTAATTGCTACCCTTGCCACACCCTTATACTATCGGCAATGGAGACTGGAGAATCAATATGGACAATCAATATGATCTAGTATTGTTCCTTTATTGTACGAATATTGTACGGCTATAGTGCAGGCATAGTGAGTATAGCACAGTAAAGTGGATGGAAAGAAAAGGAAAAAGAAGTGCATATTAAGGGAACTTCTACAGCTTATATAAACTCGGAGAGCATCATTGGCATAGCTTCATTGGTTCCCCATGAGTGACCACACATCACACTATTATAGATTATTGGTCAAGCTACTACTAACACGCGAGGCTGTTGATGCAGGTGCATGTCCTGTTATTCCCAGATAACTTGCTGTGTTTATAGCTACCAGTGTTCCTGCTTTAGTTACATGGTGCAGGCACAGCACTTTTTGCTACACTGCTAGCAACTCTTGCACTTATGCTGAGCATGGCCTACCACCACGTCAGGCTCTAAGCCTACACTGCCAGATTGCTCACACTGCTCGTCGCTCGCATTGCCACATATAATTCTGAAGCTTTATTTCAGATTTTTGTAAACAGGCCCCAGGGTCATCTTTCAGAAAGACAGCTGTTGATTTTTTTTTTGTCTAAAAGGTGTTGTTTTTAAAAAAAAAAAAAAAAAAAAGGAAAAAAAGGTCATAATTCAAGTGCAAATAAAGCAAATTATGCTGGTCTGTTTGACGCTATTTTTTTTCTCTTTTTCAAGCTGAATTACACAGTGTTGACAAAACAGCATCATCAATCCAAGCCTTCAGACAGACAATTTTGTGTAGCGGACCAGTAAGAGTGCAAGAGATTGTCACATGAGGTCATTAGATAATTCTCCTAAACCACACAAAGTAAACACAACAGTCACTGCCCCATAGCCAACAAAGTAAATCCCTGAAGCTCAAACAAAAGGAAACAAATAAGCAGTTCAGAAAACTGACTTTTTTGTAATCTCACAAAAGGCTGCACAAGCTTCCCTATAAGAACTAGCTACCCAAAAGTGGGTACCTATCAGAGGAATTGTTTTGCGTAACAAACATTTCTTTGGGTCTCAGCAGAGAGGTTAGTCTCAGATCATATTACAGGACAACGGTATACCCGAGTCTAAGGCAGGAAGCCTAGAACTGCTTGGACAATTTCTTGACTTCTCCAAGGCTCCCTTGGGTGTCTGATGCTTCTGAATATTCATCCAGACATACAACATACATTGTTGTAGGAAAAAAATAAGCATCAACATACACCAGGTATGGGGAAACATTTTCAGACTAATCACCTAGGATATATACTCAATTCTGCTTCTTTAGAGATGACACAAACCTTTATATAAACAGGGAGAGGGAAAAAAACAAAAACACAACAAATAAAGGTGTTGCAGAAACCAAAAGCACTGTTACTTGCCTTCAGTAGTTAAGCAGATTAGCCAAGACAACATGATTTGTTACCATCTTAACACTGTACCTGACAGCAGGATAGAAAAAGGCAGCACACTACACAGCATGGAGGGAAGGGGATGAAGGGCAAACACACCATAATTGTGTTCTTGTTTCAATTGTCATTAATCCACTGGATAGGCATCAGCACCCACAAGTGCCATCTACTTTTGAGCCCTGTCCACCAAGAGCTGTGATAAGAAAGTTAACCTAAAAGCACATATATTTTAGAGCAATAGTTCATTCATTATATTATCTGAGAGCACATCTACTTCTGAAAGAGCAACTGAGAAAAGACTCCTAACTTCCATTGCTAAATCTCATGCCATTGGATTCTGCCCGTCTGTCCAGCCTGTCGAGGTCCCTCTGCAAAGCCTCTCTACCCCTCCAGCAGATCAATTCCTGCCCCCAGCTTGGAGTCATCCGCAAATTTACTGATGATGGACTCAACGCCCTCATCCAGATCATCAAAAAAGATGCTGAAGAGCATTGGGCCCAGCACTGATCCTTGGGGCACACCACATTCTTGACTTGACAGTTGCTCCAGCACAGATTTGAGACACTCTCCTGCTAGGCTTATCAGTCTTCACAAAGAATCAGACTCTTCATCAAAACATTGATTGTATTCCAGCAGTTTTAATTTTAAGCTTTATTGAAGAGGTTATAAAAATATCCTCAACATTCAGACACGGGCACATACTTCTCAAACACAAGCTAACTAAAAAGAATACAAATATCTGTATAATAGCATACTCTATAATCAGCTAAAATTCAGCATCTACATTTTCATTCAGACAAGTGATGCACAAATGACAGGACATTAATCGACACAAACATTCCTCATGTCTGAAGTAGCTCATTCGGTGGAGCCACTACCAAGTATATTTCTATAATGGTTAAATTAGAGGGCATTTCAAGGCAGCAAATTGAGCAGAATGGTTATGTTTTCTCTTGCTTCCAACACAAACAGCAAATAATTTTAGTGTGGTGGAGTGCTCGCATGCTTTCTATTTGAAATCTAATGCAATGAAGGTCTGTATTCTAAAATAAAGTGAGGATCCCTTTTTCTTCCTAAGGACATTTTAAAAACAGTGAGATTAATAAGGGAATTGGACATAAGGAAGAAGTTCTTTACAATGACAGTGGTAAAATACTGGAACAGGTTGCCCAAGAATGTGGTTGAGGCCCTATCCCAGAAACGTTCATTATCAGACTCCAAGTGGCCCTGGGCAACCTGATTTAGCTGGGAGATATTCCTGTTCACTGCAGGGGGGATGGACAAGGTGACATTTGAGGGTCCCTTCCAAGCTAAAGCAATCTGTGAATCTATAACAAATATGCAAAGATATATAAAGATAGAAATCCTATCAGGACTTCTGCTCTTACTCTTTTTCCATTTAGGTTGTGAAGGTTCAACAACAGAAGCTATATCTATCAGTTTTCTGAAGCCCTAGGTGCAAGGAAGTATTCATAATAAAGTTTCCCTGTTTTCTTAAAAGAAAAAAAAATCTTTATCTTTTCTAATATCTAACCCAGCTTCATCAATATTTCTAGTTGTCAGGATTTCCATTCACTCTGTGGTCACTGAGGTCAACAAGCTTGCACAGTAGCAGACCTGATTTTATGTATTTCTCTAACAAAATCTTACAACTTTTCTCACAATATGTTCCCAGAGGTAAAAATTGAATGCACCAAGATATTGCTTCCTAACAGAACAAAAAGACTTCAAAACAGAAGGTGATGATAGGGAAGATAATATTCACAGTCACCTCAGACATCTGTATTAGCCATGGTACTTTAATGTGAAAAACTGCAATCCTTCCCCAGCTCGCAGGCAACATCAAATATAAAAAACATTACAGATTAAAGACATCAAAGTGTACCTGGCTTCCTGATAATATTTCTTACTTTGTGTCCCAGACATACACACATATCTGGAATGTGGCCTGTATGCACGCGCTTAAGCACAGAAGACTGCAAAAAATCAAGTAGATTTTTGACCCCTATCACAAACTGCTCTGAGATGACAGCTCAGGACAGATAAAAAACAAAATCCTCACTGGAAACAGAGGAAATAGTTTCTTGGGGTTTCCTGGGCTGAGGGAAAAGAAAGTGAAACACTTACACAGAGAGTGTCTTCTTTTACTAGCAAAAGCAATACATTTCCCAGCCTATTCAAGTCTGCCTCTGAACTTTGCTCCTTTTCACACAGCCACCATATCCTGCGTATTCCCTTCTTCAAGAAAAAGAAGAAATGAGAAAATACTGCCCAACACTAGAGTGGAGACCTAAGCACTGGGAAAACAGGTAAATGAGTCAAAATAATCAGAAGGAAAAGGGGCATAAGAGAAAGTGCTCTAACTGAGGGAGATCTGCTACAAACTAAAATTATTCTAATTTGTTTCCTGTATTTTTAGTTGCATAACTTTGCTTTTACAAGTTTTATAAGCAGAGTGTTGATCAGATTACTGCCAGTCAAAAAATCCTGACATGTTGGGTGTTGATCCCATCTTCTCCTTACCTCCTACCACCTCACACTCCCTGCTTTAGTGAATACCAGTAATTTCCCCCAGGAAAAGGGAAGTGTTTATCTGAAACAGCTTTACATTTTTATTTAACAAAACTCTTGATATTGTTTATAAATACTCTACAGGTTCAGTGAAATCCCAAATTATATTCCCTCCAGTCTAAAATGATTTGACTTAAAATGCATTTTTTTTCCTGATAGCATTCCAGTTAGCAATCTTGCTTCCCTTTTTTTCCCCCCTGTATTTCCAGATACAGAGACCCAAAAGGGCTTTATTTAACAGCAGCTCAATAATTACCTTTTCTAACTTACCATCTCTCCACTATTGTTTCTGGCATATTAGTTTTCAAGGTCTCAAAGTTCATGGCAGTGTTTTTGCATGAAGAGTGATAAAGTGCTCGCATTATGAATAGTAATTTTATTCTTTACCGCTATAGCTGAATACGGTGACACACAGGCTACCTGGCTTCAATATTCCATGGCAAATTCCTTAGGGTTCTGTGTCAGCAGCAGCATATTTAACAACCTTGAAGAAACCTTTTGTTATATTGATGGTTTTATTTATTTGAAAACTATCCTCATCAGGGTAGCCACATGACACACAAGGATGGGAAGATCCAATGGTATATATAGTTAGCGACTTAAAATCCTCAATAGCTGCTGCATCAGATTAAAAAACTCGCAGAGTTAGTGAGATTTTATTTTAACAAGATAAGTACATCACATAATCATTCTGCTTTGAGTATCTTTTGATCTGGAATGTGAGGATCTGAAGGATCTTGCAAACATTAACATTCTAGCTCGCACTTAGTTTGCATTAATTAATTACTTCAATCTTGTTACCCTGAACCACTGCTACCTCTGATATAAAATTGGAAGCAGGTGTTTTCTTCTTTATATGGATTACAACTCTAGGTTATACATGTATTTTATGTCAGGTTTACGTGGTTGTATGGAAATAAATGGTCTTGCCAAAATCATAAAAGAAATATTTTCATTGATATAAATTGCTCATGAAAAAGAAGCAATATCTACTGAAGGTAGGTTGTTTCGCTTAGCAAAATAAGTATCAATATTAGACTTCAGCCAAATCTCACAAATAAGACTCTATTTAATTTATTTAAATGGAAAAATATTCCAGGCTGTGCCTTTTCCCCCATATGCAGAATTTAGTGGACATAACACATCAGTTGCTACAAACTACATTGTTGAAACTACCTATCTAAAAGTGATTTGCATTACACTGGCTAAAGTTTTGTAATTCATATACAACTTCACAACAGTTTTTTCCTTAGTACCCTGTCTAAAAACTTTGAGCTATGAAATATCAGAAGTTTCATGTTAACTTCCAACCAATATAAAATGAGAAATTCAACTTGTTACAAGTCCTTAAGAATGTTTTTTTTTTTTTTTTTTTAATGTAGTGCAATTTTTACTGTCTCTGTATTTATACCGCAATTCAGTAATTTTAATACATCCTAATTCAGTATGACTGGAAGGATAAGACAGCATGCAAGAAAGTCTTCAGCTCTATGGAAACCTTCACAACTACTGTGCTCATGCAGTAAAGTATAAAACCTGTAGCTAATTTAAGTAGAACTCCATAATATCTAAATGAACATATTCTCTGATCAGAAAGTGACAGGCTTTGAATATATTATCGACAGTAACAGTGAAGATACTATGGCTCTTCCTTATGCTTCATGGGCTATGCCAGTTAACATGCCTAATTTCACATTCTGAAGCTCCAATGGCTTCCCAAACTACATAGTGTGAAATAAGCATTAACTGAGTCAGGTTATTCTGTTCACTCACCTGTTACCAAAAAAAATAAAATAAAATTGAATTGGCTAGAGAGAGAAAACTCACTAGCCAAGTTTCAGCCTATTGCAAAATGAGTGAGAATGAGCTCTCTCAGCTGTGTTATCTATGTTCAGAAGTTCTTTTTTAGCTGCCTCGAACTCCTAAAAAGTACATTAAACCTATATTCACGAGGTTAAAGCGGTCTTTGACCCTGAAGAGCTGGGACCCAAATTTAGGAGGACTACACACTTGCCCAGAATCACACCACCAGTTAATTTTTTTTTTTTTTTTTAATATAAAGAATATAATTAAAAGATTTGAGTCCATGCACAGGAGACACAGAAATCAAGGTTTAACTGAATCTTTGGGAACAATTTGTTGAACACCTCTCATTCATAAGTTCAGAAGATCACACATTTCTAATCGTTCCATTGTATTTCTTGGGTGAGATAGTTCAGATTTGAATGCCAACTGATGAAAACCACAGATGCTGGATGTGCAGTAAAGTATGTTTAGCTATAAATCCAGCTTTACAAGAGCCAGAAAGACTGTACATTTAGATGCATGGTCATTCCTTAATGAAAATGAGCTTGGAAATTCTGTAGCATCTACACATAATCGCAACATTTACATTTCATTGAAGCAAAATGAACATCACATTAAATTAAGTTTGTGGATTACTTTTTCTTTTATCCAGATATATTTCTTGTACTGTATGTTCACAACACCAGCGTAGGCTATAATAACTAGTTTAGCAGATAATAATCTTGGTGTCATTTACCCTTGTGAAAACTTCTTAAAATGCAAATATACTTCCATGAACAACATATTTTTCCAATCACATTTTACATTCATCATCAGTACTAGTAATAAAAACATCATATTAATCACTAGACATAAGTTGAAACTGCAAGACTGTTTCAGGGGAAAGGACAGGAAAGGGATAGATAGGAAGATTTTGGGTCATTGAGGATAAGGAAGGATAATTAGAGATTATTAACATACTCCAATTTTTACCCCCTCCAGTGAAATTTTTGTAGAAATAGGTCAACTGAGATTGATTTTGCAGTGGCTCTAAGCTGTATTCACACCCCAAACCCATGTTTTGAAGGGCAGAAGTACCCTCTAAGTGCTGCAGACGTATTTACAGAGGGTCAGGTAGCTTTTTCAGACATACAGCTGAGCAAACCAGCTACTTGCACAAATCCAGCACTATATGTGCAGTACCAGGTGAAGATATGTTGATCTCCAGTCATTAATAGGGTGGAATATCCAATCTTCTGGCAAATATCTCTGCATCTATAATTTATCTTCAGAAATTTTCTAAAGATATTTAGAGAATTTATTTCCACATTACACCAAATCCATGACACTATCTGAAAAATGAGATACAATGATTAAAGGAGAACTGCAAGTAGACAATTCTTCTCAGGCTATCAGGTAGTGATAGGACTAGAGGGAATGGAATGAAGCTGGAGGTGGGGAGATTCAGGCTAGATGTGAGGAGGAAGTTCTTTACTATGAGAGTGGTGAAGCCCTGGAATGGGTTATCCAGGGAGGTGGTTGAGGCCCCGTCCCTGGAGGTGTTTAAGACCAGGCTGGATGAGGCTCTGGCCAGCCTGATCTAGTGTGAGGTGTCCCTGCCCATGGCAGGGGGTTGGAACTTGATGATCCTTGTGGTCCCTTCCAACCCTGACTGATACTATGATACAATTTAGGCTGGAAAAATTACAATTACTTAGGGCAAAATAATCAACTACACAGATAGAGGATGATAAGAAAGACTCTAAGAGACAATGGGTTTTTTTCAGAAAATTACCTGTGAGATATCATGGATTAAATGAGAGACATGCTGCAGTGAAGGAGGCAAAAAGTTTCCTCTGAATGTACAGGCAAAGAGTCTTCAGCACAAATGAAGCTATTTCTTTCTGCTATTCTCAGCTCAGCACCACATTTAGTCTTGGACACTGCATTTCAAGACTGATACAAACAAATTGGACAGCATCCAAGAAAAGCACCGCAAATAACCAGAGGTCTATAAAATGATCTCTTATAGATTGTACAAACTAGAGTTATTCATAACAAGAGGGAAAAAAGGCAATAGGAAAGATACTGCTACTCAAAAATATAAAAAGGCCACAAAGGAAAGGAATATATTATGTTTTCATTGACCATGGTGGGTAGTTCAAGAACTGAGGAATTTAAGATTTGAAGTAGATGATGAATAGGGAGAGGGGGAAATAAATTACAAAATCCCACTTCTGACTGTAAAAATAAATTTCAATTGTCCAAGAACAGCAGAACGAGATACTCCCTGCTGGAAGGAGGTTGGATTATATGACTTCTAAGGTGCCTGCCAACCTAACCCATTCCATGAACAGAAAAAAATTACTGGAAAAGTTAACAAGGACTTCAACAGCAGGTTGGATTACCATTTATAATGTAGCACATGCATGCTAGTAATGTTGCTGTGGGACCCAGATGAAGAGTAGCCATGCGCTGACTTAAGCTCAACATGCAGTTCCACCTCCTTGTGTCAAGAGATAACATCCCACTGGAGATAAATTCCACTAATCTCACCTTTTACAATCATCTATTCTTAAGTAAGATAAACTATATGCAACTGCTTTGCTTTTATTTTCTCTCAACTTCCTCAAAGTGAGCAAACAAGACACATTTCCTGGTTTCTAAGCAAACAGGCTAGAATAAATTTCTGGTGACTTTCAACACACTGAATATTTTTAATCAGCACATTATGCATATCACATTTTATAACAACAAGAGAGTTCTGTCTTTTTATGACGACTAAAACGTGAATACTTGCCACAGCAATTTGCCACACTAAAATTGTCTAGTGATACAGGAAAAAGGAAAAGGCAAACAAACAGAAGACTGCATAAATGCTTTGAAAACCTTCAGATACTGGGGTGGGGGGGTGGGGGAAGGAAAGGAGGATTATAGATAGGGTTTGGGAAATTATTTTCTGAAAGCATGCCAGTTATGACCTTTCTTTCTCATAGCTGCCTTACTGTACCAGTGCTTAAAGGTCACAGTCAAACTGAAGACAATGAACCTTTTCCCTGATTAAGGACATGAGAAGATTAAAGTAATAATCATTAAAATCAAGACCCTAATGCACTTCATCTCATTTGGACTAATCAAAGCAACAGAATGAAACTCTGCAGTATTAATGATTAGGTGCATCTATAAGGTAATTCTCAATGTACATTCTAGTGCAAATGTAAAATATCGACATGGCAACGGAGATTAAATTACAAATATAGGCTTGAATGATCTGTGCAATGCTTCAGCTTGGAAAAATATATACTTCAAGACTACTTTAAATAATAATGCTTGATCTGTTCATTACAGCTCTATAAGAAAAGCTGTAAATATTAACAGAATATTAATAAAAAGTGACTCATTTTTGACTTGCATCCTCAACCACTGTTGCCATAAGTAAATATCCTCATTGTCATATAATTTGCTGCTGACTGTTTTTTTGTTGTATTTGCTGAAAATCTAAGCACCAATACATAACATTTTTTTTCCCAGCACCAATGGTAGACTACTTATGAAATCTGGGTGTTATTCGTGCATTCCATTTTCTTCTAAATGATAATTTGTTTAGAATGCTATTCTTACCTCATTTTTTATTTCATTAATATAAAGGCACACAGGGTATGAAGGAACTTTCAGCACTTCTGCTAGAACATCTTGTTCGTATTCATTTTCTGCTTAATAGCTTCATCAAACTAAAGTACTCAAATCACTGTTCTAAACACTGTGTTATCAGGAGAAGCTGTCAAACATGGATTTAGTTGTGCAAGAGTCAGGAAGAGTTTTGCACTGGTAGCTGTAGATTACCTTCCCATAACTTTTGGTGCTAAAAATATACTCTCGGAATATCTGATGAAAGGCAGCTTGACATATCTTGATAAACTAAAAACCTTGAGCAATACTTTTCTCCGAAGCTAGCTTTAAAATCATCACAAAATCAGAGTGGGGGGGGGGGAAGCCTGCAGGGTTAATATACCTTCACAGTGTTACATAAATCATTCCAGATTTCAACACTAAAGCAAAGTTTGAAGAAGATAATCTGCATAGAGGCAGATACAAATCTCACGAACCTTGGCTGGGAATATCTAAAAACCTTCTTTTTTCTTAGAAAACACTGCATGGGAGCACACTGGGACACTGTGCTCACCCTTTATGATGACTAATACTCAGACTGTGGACAGCTGGCTCTTGGTAACATGTTTTAACAGTCCTAAGCCAGTCTGCCTCCCAGTGGGGAAGAGAGAGATAAAGGTGGCACTCTGGGTTTAGACATCTCTGGTTTATAAATACCTTTGCTTCTCCATACCTGAGTTCTAAATTGAGGAAACCTCAGAAAGCACTGAAACTCCTACCTGCTGCTGTGAGAGGTTAAGTCTTTAACTGAAATTCTTCAGTATAGTAAACTTGAAATACATAGTAAACAAATCTACCACCTACTCTGAAAAACAAGCACTACTTTTGCCCCACTCCACTGCCCATATGTAGCAGTTTAGGCTGCTCCTGTTCCCTCCACATCAGTTACACTAAGGTGTCCAGAGTGTCCAACCCAGTAAGGTGAACACAGGAAAAAGCATATTTCATGCCCATAATATCCTGCACCCTATAAATCTATCTGCAAAGTCATTCTCTTCCTTTCTTCCCTCTCTGCTCTCATGGGTCTCGTAGGTCTTGTTAGGTCTAAGGGGGTGGGGGGGCAGCGCAGTCTAGCCTGAGACCAGCCTAGCAGTGGAAGGGGAAAAAGAGCCCTGGGGGTTTTGGGTATACCCTCAGGTGTGGAGAAGGGCAGTGTTGGGAGGCTTTTGGGTGTGCTATAGGGGACTCTGTATGCTTTGGGAGTCTTTTGTCACTATGCTTGTAGCTTCTGACAAACACTTGCTGTTTTTCCATTTAAACTTTCCATCAGTTTTGCAAGCCATGTGTTTGAATGTCATTCTTTTGCCCCTCTCAGGGGGCAAGAGAGGATCTGCCTGGCCTCAAACCAGGACACCATATTACTTTAAAAACATATTTGTTTTTCACAACTCCATTTAAAATTAAAGCACTATATTAAATGATGGTTCTTGTCCAATAATATTTATTATATAACCTGGGATTTTCTCTACATGCTTTAACTTCAGAGTACTTTATTTTCTTTTAAAAGTATCTGAAAATGCCTATAAAATATCTTTCATCAAATTATTTCACTAGATGAACTTTCCCAGAAGGAAATTTACAGAACAGATACTCTCACAGTCCAAAAGTAATTTGGGGATGATAAGGTGTTACGTGATGGCTTTGCACTTTGACACCTTTATCTCAGTGATTGTTTGAACTTACCCAGCAATGCCATTTTCAGTGAGCTATAACCAGTATACTTTGCCTAAATTAATTTTGTCATAATCTTACACACTGTTAGCTGACATTTTGTAACTTCCAGCCTTTGACACAGTGTGCCATAATGCATATAACCTTTAACAGGGTACTTCCAGGCCAGTGAACACTACTGACTTCAGTACCTCTTCTTGTTGAACTTGTCAGCAAGAATATGTAATCTATGAGCATCCCACTCATCCCATGAAATGCTCAACTACCCATGTTCATTGTTTGCAACAGACTGACAGACCATTTTGACATATAATGCACACCACAGTACACTCTTCGTAAGTTGGTTATAAAGTATAATCTACAGCTGATTTGGGTTATTTAGTGGTATATAAAAAAACCCCAAACCCACATATTCTAACAGAAATTTATTTTGAGAGATTATTTCAGAGATTGTTTTCCTAAAATTATCTCAGACCTCTTTAAGAATAGAATGATGTTAATGCTTCATGCACAACTGACAATACGACTCAATGTCCTTGGAAGCCTTTTCCAATCTTAATGATTCTATGACCCTCTAGTGTAACATAACTGAGTAGGAATTCATCACCTGCACAACACAAGACAGCAAGACTGCAATGGAGAGTTTAAAAGAAATTGTCTTTAGTTGAAAAGGCAAGAGAAAAGAGCTAGGAAAATTATATGCAAAACCAGAATTTGCTGAAGTATTAACTTTTAGTTCCTTTCTGAAAAAGAATCACGTGGTTTCCATGCATCATTTCTCATCTGTGTGTGAGCTTCTGGTTGATTCTAAACAGTTCTATCACTACTTTCCAACACTATGCATCATACAGCACAGCACAAGAAATCAGTGTAGCCTCTGGAAATACAGAAATAATTTAATCTTAATCTTGCAGTAATGCTTCTAAACTGTAGGGACCTCTTTACTCTTTAAACTCAATTAAACCAATTTCTTTCCCTGTTCCTTAGAAGGAAAGTCAGGTTGGAGTCTTGCATATGTGTCTAATAATATAGGCCTACTGTGATTTCCTAAAGGTATATTTAAGATTTTGGGAAATGTGGATGAAATACAAGAATAACTGTAAGAAAATTGTGCTTGGATGTAGATTCTCCAAAGGACTGTCATATAACATTAAAACTGATGTGCTCCTGTCTGATAGCTAAGGGAAAAAAAGATTAAGGAAAGTAGTACATGGTATGATTCTGATTAATTCATATTGGCTTTCTGGGAGATTCAAAGGCAAAGACACACACAGAGAAAATGCTAAATATGATGACATTAAAGTCTTTAAAGATTTCAAGTGAGAAAAACAGCAACAACAAAAACCTCCACAATATCTCAAAGGTTTTTTAAAAGTCTTACTGAATAGAGTAAATTTGCAGCAGATCACTTAGAAATTTGCCAAGACAGATACAGGTTAGTAAGTCAGAAAATTATCCAGGAGGCAAAGTTAAGCACCTTGAAAGTCAATATATTAATCCTAAATTCAGTCTTCCCTTCAACAGCCACCCTGGGTGAAATTCCTGTACAATTATACTGAATAACACTGGGATTTACCTAGTAGATGTCTGAAGGCATAGTAGAGAGACCAACATATGTTAGGGAGCATTAACTTTATGGTACAGATATTACTCTTCAGAGAGGAAAGAAAGCATGAACACAAGACCTCTTATTGCAGTTATGACTCAGAGTATGCTGAAAAGTCAGCAACTGATTAAAAAATAATAATAATCTTGTCTAAAAGATGATAAATTAGAAACAGTTTGGCATATACAGCCAGGTACCTAGGAACGAACTTAAAATAATGTTAACAGTGGTAACAGAGAAATGAAGTTCATTTCATATGCACATTTGTCTTGTTGATAGGAATAATAATTACATTTTTTCACACAGAAACTATTTTTTAGTGATTACAAGAGCAGTCTTTCAAGGCCACAAACTACTTAACCCTAACTTT
Source organism: Picus viridis (assembly GCA_033816785.1). Classification (NCBI taxonomy): domain Eukaryota; kingdom Metazoa; phylum Chordata; class Aves; order Piciformes; family Picidae; genus Picus; species Picus viridis. Next base: position 11,026,677 of record CM066581.1, on the reverse strand, counting down.
GGCTTGAGGGGCGTCTATAAAAGTAACTTTTAATTATTTATGTCACATGAAGCCTCAAACTAATTTCTTTTTCTAGAAAGCAATAAAGAGCATAATTGCATGAATTGAGTATGAGGTTAGAAAAACTCTCACAGCCTGATTTATTTCACAATTAATTGTTTCTACTGAATTTCATTTTCTTCTCATGCAGGGATTCCCTTGGGGCTCTCGTTAGTTGACCTTTGGACATATAAATACTTTATAATTTTTGAGGCGCCAGACACTGCTTTACAGCTGATGCTAACTACGGTACAGGCCAGGCTGCTTCTGTTATTGCCCACATTAAGATATCACAGTATCACAGTATCACAATATCACTAAGGTTGGAAGAGATCTCGAAGATCATCAGGTCCAACCTGTCACCACAGACCCCATGACTAGCCCATGGCACCAAGTGCCACATCCAATCCCCTCTTGAACACCTCCAAAGATGGTGACTCCACCACCTCCCTGGGCAGCCCATTCCAATGGCAAATGAATCTCTTGGTGAAGAATTTTCTCCTCACCTCCAGCCTAAACTTCCCCTAGCGCAGCTTGAGACTGTGTCCCCTTGTTCTGGTGCTGTTTGCTAGAGAGAAGAGGCCAACCCTTTTCTGGCGACAACCACCCTTCAGGTAGTTGTATTTTTTAATGCAACTTATGGAAGGTATTATCAGTATCACCAACACAGCAATAGCCACAGTCCTCAGAACGATAGATTCATTCAAACACTTTGCAGGAGAAAAAATCTCAGCAATGGAAGTGATTCTGCAGTTGAAGGCTACCAGAGCACACAGCATGAAGACTGACAGAAATCACCAAAAGACACTTTGATCTGTAATGTAATGGTACATTACCTAGTAACAGAGGAGTAGCAAGACAGTGAATGCTGGTACCCCAACGCTAGGCCAAACTAAAATAATTACATCTTCCTACAGTAAGAGTTATAGGGCAAAGCAACGCATTATAAAGTAATGCACAGCCCTAGGAAAACATTGGCCTGGAAATAAATCTAAAAAAATCTAATTACTTGTTCTAAGCCTGTAGCACATCCTGCTAAGTAGTGAAAAACATTATAAGGGCACTATCAAATTGAAAAATCTTATACTATGCGATTTGTCTTCATTAACACATATCTATTATTTTGTAACACGTTTCTAGTCTTTTGTTCAAAATATATTTCCCTTTCGCATCTCCCAGCGCTTTAACAGTCCCAGAGATTTTAATGTTACACTGGGGTATTCATTTTAATGTTGTAACAAAAGTAAATTGCTACATTTGCCCAATTTCAAACAATTAATTCACTGATGGCCCACTCTACCATGGTGAATTGTCGGAATCTTATTCTTGGCCTTCATTTCTCACCATTTATATCATAATAACACATTTTCTTGCTAAGATTTTAGCAATTAGATTTTTCTTAAATTAATAATTACTTCTGGTAACTAATGAACAGTCTGTTCTCCCTACCCTCTCTTCCTAGTGCTCCTTCTCACAGTAGAAGGGGTTCTGAAAAAATATGGGTTTTCCCCCTTTACTCCCTTCTGATGAAATAAGCAAGACCAAACATTTAGACAGAAACTAATAGTTCTTACACACTGGGTATATTTCATGAACTTGCACTTCAGCATGATCACAAATATTTCATTTCTACTTCATGGTGCTAGCTGCATCTCCCTAGGAGCTAGGTGCTTACCAAACATTATGTGATGAAGTATTGCTATGTTTCCTCATCTGGAAACTGACAAGTTTTCCTACCACTGAAATGTACGCTGTGCATTACAAATCTCTCCAAGATCCACACGAAGGAAAGAACAAGTGTACAGGTCAAAAAGGCATGCTTTAGGAAACTTGGAAAGAATGAGTAGTGTCATAAACAAAATAGGTTTACAACTGCCTCCGAGAACTACTTCATCAAATCGTCCTCCTCAGGGAAATAACAAAATTAACTACTGCTCTGGACTCAAAAAAAATCATTGCACATCCCTTTAAGAAACACTTTTTCTAAATGCTTTTTCTTTCTTTTTTTTTTTTTTTTTTTTTTTTTTTTTTTTTTCTTCCAGGAAAGTTCCAGAGTGTCAAGAAAATACACACTTCCATTCATCAAAAGAGCAGTAACATATTTTTGCAAGAACCTGCTCTTTATTCTTGTTAAGTCCTAACATATATTGGGAGGCTTCAATTGAGATGTAAATCTTTATAAATTTTTACATTAGCTCAGGGCCCAAAATGTCAAAGATAACATCCCAGGGATCTCCTATAGAATGTAAACAGGATTCCATACAGTAAAATACACATTCTTGTTCGCTTGACAGGTAATTTTATTCATGGCACAACTACCGCAGACCCTTGTGTATCACCTCTTTCTTTAGGGGACGAAAATATGCCTCCAGCAGGTTACAACAGTTAATCTAGCTGCAAGAACAAAATTAGGTGCATTCTGCTCTAACTTTTTTGCTGTTGTTTTGTTCTTTTTTAACAAAGCCTGTGCTTTGGAATTTGATTATATTGGACACGAGAGAGATGAAGTAGTACCTGGATTAAAATTGTAAATGCAGATCTTGCGGCTCCACTGCAGTAGTGTCTAGCCTTAGGTACATATTAAGTAGTTACTCTCTCAAATACATTTTCCAAGGTCTCAAAACGTAACATGTGACCTTGTCAAAGCTTCCTGACTTTAGAAGATCTTCAAATTGTGTAGGGATAAATTTGGCTTATGTAAGCAGCACAACTAGAATCTGACTGGGCAAACCAAAGAAAATAAAAAAGTGCTGCTTCCACAAGTTGCAGATGGAAAGACACAGATATTTAATAGTAAATAATATTAACAACTGTTACCTTTTTTATCTTTTTAAATATGAGCAATTGTTTGAGCTCATCTCTGTTCAATGACAATTTTCTTCACACCGTCCATGAAAGCAGTTGAGTTAAAACTTCACGTGGAAGACTGTATGTAAAGTTAAGCACTGTTCACTTGGGATAAGTACAGTTTGCTCAAGGTTATGTGAAATCTATTAACAAAGGTGGCATTTTGAGACTGCTAGTTAAAATCTACTGCCTTAAGCATCAGCTCTTCTTTTATTCAAATAGCATTTTCTTCTATACATACTTGTGACTACTGAGAGCTAATTGACCTAGACCTTCCTACCCTAGGAAGAAGGCAGGCAAGTAGAATTCAAAGTGCAGCTGTGTCCTTTAATTATAGCTACATGTGTTGGTGTGTATATAAATGCATGCATACAGAGTCAAGATACACACAAGCCTCTTGCTTCAATTTTGGACCATTTTGATGATGGGGAAAGATGTGTGGGTCTGTGTTGATCTGAAGATGTCAATTCTGTATTCATAAACTCACATTAGACTAACCTCACTATTCACTGCTGCAAGATTAACTAAAGCTCCGCTGGTTACCATTTGCATTTACACATTCACATTCCGTTCTGAGAACACAGTGCTTTGGCCATCTCATTGGGCTTCTACTGAGAGACTCCAGTGGTGTCACCTGAGAACAATAATGGGTCTGCAATGTACTACAAACACTGAGTTTCCATGTAGTGAACATGGAACTGTGTCACAAAATGCCAAGACACAAAGGAAGGTATCACCGAGCCAGTGTGAAGCAGGTATCTTCTGATCATTGCTGTGACATTGACAATGTCTGGAATTCTCATGAATGTATAAAGCTCCCTCACCTTAAGTCAGAGCTATTGAAATGTTATGTGCAGTGACCGGGAAGCAGCAGTTACTTAGCCGAATACAAAGCTCCTCCTTGCCTGTTCATACTGAATTCCCTGAAAGCAGTCTACAGTGCTTCATGTTATCATTACATATTTTCACTTCAACAGCTTAATTTGAAAAGTCTGATGGTACCCTAATTACTATAAAAAATAAAAGTAAAAATTACAACCACTGTGAGAAGTAAAACCACCAAATGAAGTTGCAATTGTCAAAACCTTCACAAACCACCACAAAACAGCTATTTCATTAAAATGTACAGTTGCTCTTTGGGATTTTCTGTAAACACTTGTACCCTTCATGACTATTCTTTTAAATTCAAGCAGAACACAACAGAAAAAGGTCTTGCAAAATTAAAATCCAAAGCAGAAAGTGAGGCTTGTTCACTGATTTGATGTAGTGGATGCAGTCACACTTTAACAGCTTCTTTTGCCAAACAAAGGAATACTTATGAGTAAATTCTTCCCAATACTTTCTTAGTGAAGAGAGGATGAGGAAAGACTCTCAGAGTATTTTATCTTTGGTGATATTCGAGCTGATTCCAGCCTATGACCCTAACAGAAATCGCTGTAGTCTAGCACAAAAGCTCTGCCTTGTGCTACACCCTCCCATATCTGAGCAGAACTTCTGGTTTCTGCAGCTCTGATTTTTGGTACTTTTTACATCTAAATCCACATTTGCAATGTTTTCAATTGTTCCACAGAACATGAAATCCCCCCATTTTTTCTGATAAGGTTCTGGTCAGCTATGTCAAGCTATACATTTTGTCTTGTTCTGCATTCAGCATATTCATAACTGAGTCAAATACAGACACAATGCCACTATTTCCTAATCCTAAACATTCACAAACTGGAATTTTCCTGATCAGGAAAATATAACCTCAGAACTTAAAACTCCAAAGTCAAAATCACAAGAAAACACAATTAAAAAAAAAATAAATTAAATTGTATTTTGCTAGTTATGTCCTAAGTCCTCAGTTTCATAAGGACTCATGTTCTGAATTGAGCTGTGAATCAATGTTATCAAATAATTCAAAGCACCTTGTGGGTATTACAGATGGTGCATAAACCTTTATTTTCTTGGCATTCACCTGGCATTAAACCAGGTGGAGACATCTGCAAATAGTGGCTGGTAAATCCTTGGAATGTCAGACACTCTTACCACTTCTATGTTGTTCAGAATCTGCAGGTGTATTACTATTTCAAACACCTCTTTTGAGTTCCAAATTCTTCTTGCAACACTGCATCTTACAGTTCCATATGGGACCTTTACCCATTTCCTTTCCCTTCCAAACACTAATGTGCAGTATACTCCGCAGTTTTCAGGTCTTGCCATCTTCAGCCTGGGGCCGTTACAAGACAAACCAGGTAAAACCCTAAGAAACCTGGTCTGACATGACCTCAAAGATGAAAGAAAGGAACCTAAAGTCAACTTCCTAAATTCTATTTGAGCATTGAAGGAAAGTGGTCTTGCCATAAAATTGCAATCTCTTGGCACAATAGATATTTACTACTAAAACCTCTCAATGCTTTCCCGTGCAGTTTTGAATTTGCTAGTGTAATTTGTCAATTTCCAGAAGCCAAAACTTTGGATTGACTCATTTCTCATTGCACATTTTGGGCTCAATTAGTTTTGCAAATATTTTAAGTGGGATCTAGCTGTATCCTAAAAGTATCTTCCAGAACTATCAGGTTTTGTTTTAAACATATCCATATGCTGCATGTAACAAGAGCAAAATCTGACGATATTTCCAAGAGATGTTTTATTTTCTCTTCAACTATACTAGCACTCTGGAGGAAATAAGATAAAGCATATGAGAGATTACTCATAGAATTAGGAAAAAAACAAACACCACAAATCACCACATTCTAGTGAGAAATTAAACACTATTTTTTACAGTAAACATTTCAATTTTAATTGATATACAATTTCTACCAAAAAATAACCATTTTAGCAGTGTTTTATGTATTATTTGTACTACAAATATTTTCCTTCATACCTTTTAAAGAAGATAATTGAAAAATCCTTTGAAAAAGAAAAAACTTGGGTTTGGGTTCCCCCCCCCCCCAAAAGTAAGATTTTCAGTTCCTTTTAAGTCTAGAAGGTTTGAGGCGATAATTCTTTATGCTAAACTGGCATTTCTTCACCAGGCAACTCTCATTAAAAAATGTCATCCTACTTCATTTCACTAAACTGCTATTTCTGCATTGTAGCCTGGCACGACATTTTCAAAACATATTTTGGTGACACTTTCAATTCACTAGCATTTCAGATATCCTCTTAATCTGATTTGCAGATATAATGCTTGACAATATTTTTGTCTCAGGGAAAACAAACTTCCTGTATTATGAGTAATAAAAATGAAATTACATAAAACTTTAGAGCAGACATGGATACATTCAGGCTATTAAAAAAAAAAAAGTACATCAGAGTTACTGAATCACCTGATTATTACTTTTTTCTCCTTTATAAATGTGATGCTTAACACAGATTAAAGGCACAACATTCTTCAGAATATATTTTTTTTGGGGGGGGGATAATATTGTTTAGACCCAGTTCTTGTGGATCTCATAGAATTTTCTCATGGATTTACATTCACTAAGCATTTTATGTTGACTTATTTTTCCTTCTATCTTGATATTTACTTGAACATAGAAAGCTGTACTTTAATAACCATTTGACCGATTACTGCAACTAGCTTTGCATGTGCTACAAACCTAAGAGGTCAAAGACCTCCTGGATATCCAAGAGTCTGTATGGCACATTCAGGGCAGGAGGTGCACCTAAGGATATAGTTGGATGTGGCTGATCTGTGAGCGCCTACAACAACCCTGCACTTAGAGAAACAGATAGGAGTTTGTAAGCCAGTAATATCATTGTGGGTTTTATTTTTTTTAAGTGCCACAGGAAAAAAAAACACAAGTCAGCTATTTGCTCTAAAGCCCTACAAACAGATACTTTCTGAAGTAAAAATCAGCTCGAAGTATAAATGGCACAGTAACCCATTTGAATAATAAACTGACAGAAGTTAGTAAAATGCCATCCTTTCAATGCAATCTGCAACCAGCAAAGTAATTCCTGAACTTGGGCAAGCCATTCATTAGCAAAAAAGGTTCCTTTGGAGGATGTAGAACAAGGGAGATTAAACCAATGCAAAATCCACTAATGATATTAATGGGAAGCAACCAACAGTATAAGCACTAGACATTAGTGCCTGATGTTTCAGAATAATATAATAAAAAAAGCTGTTAACATCAAAACCAGAACTTGGACACAAGAGAGTCTCAACTGCTACTGTCACTGTAGCTGAAGATTGGGGAAAAAAAACAACAACAAAAACCAACAACCAAAACAAACAAACAAAAAAACCACCAACCACCCTAACCGTGCCCCCCCCCCCCCCCCCCCCCAACCATTAACTCATTTGAATGTCTTTGAATTTAGGCAGCAGCACTAGATGCCAGGTCTGTATTAAAAGATAAGAGACAAGAGTTAGAACTGAGTTTAATGCACAGGTTTAGGAAGACTGGGGTTGCACAGTCTGAACTGGTGCTAAATCCTGTCAGGCTGGTGGACCAAAGCTGACAGCTGACATCAGGGGATAGACGTGCCTCAGTTTTAATTATTATTTTTTAGCTTACTCCTCCACCTCAATGAAGCCTGTATTTAGGACTGGAATTTGAGAAAGCAAGGGATGAAATTAGTGCTGTAGTTAGCAAGAGGTGTACAAGAGAACTAAAAGCTGAGATAAGTAGCCCTAAGTACCTAATTTTTCATTCCCAGGCTTCCAGATTCCCGTTCATGCGTAAAGTGTAACGGTAGCATTGGAATTACTTCATATGGCCATACAGAACTTATTGGTCATTGTTTCCAAGACTGTAATGATGAACAGAGTGCTACCATCAGGAGACTCAGAAATCTTCCTTTAGGAGCATCAGTCTCCTTTCCAGCATGCAAGTGTGGTCTCTTTACAAAATGAAGTTAAGGACAATTCATGAAGGCAAGAACAGCAATAGAGGTCACCTGCTGACAGATGTGAAGTGATGGTACAGCTGTACAGAGCACCAGTACCCAGAGCAGCTGTATCAAAAGGCACTGCCAGTACTGCTTTCACTGCCTTTCAAATTCCTTCCTACTTTCTTCATCCTGCAATTGTTAAATGGCCTGAAAGGACCACTCACACTAGGGCAGCCTGGGGAGATCTACTACCCTTGCAACTGCAGTTCTGATTATCTCTTTGGTGAGTTGGGGGCAATTTCAGTTAATCTTAAGCAGGATTCTTCTCATCATTATGAAGCAAATGGTCAAAATCTCAAAATCCTGGAAGATGCCTTTGGGAAGGCTTCTTTACTGTCTCTTTTTATTTCTTGCAATTCAAAGCATGAGAAAGGACTGAGTTTGAGGCCATATTTGCAACAAGAGATTTCTCTGTGAGTGCCATTTGCCCTCTTACCTCCTTAAGCACCTCTTTTGTTTGCTTCCACAGTTATCCTCCCCTGCAACACTAAAGTGGTAAGATACTGTGAGGAGACTGCTTTGGTTTTCTACTCCAGAAAGATAATTACAAAGATGTTTTTTGCTGGTGCAGGAGCTCCATTTCCCTTCAGGATATCTAAGATTTTATGGATCCTAAAGGCTAAAAAAGGCACAGTGGGATAGACTCCTTCGACCCATTCTCAGAATAGAAAAAGACCTATACAAAGAAGTAAATAAAGTGGTAATCCAAAAGACAACTTGTTGAGTGAGTTAGTTATTAGCAGCCTCATTAAGAAAGGTCATATCAGCATTCCTATTAAACTGAAAATGAACACTAAGGAGGAGTAGAAAGCTTAATTCTACCCTCTTTGTGCCCATCTGAAGAAGCCATACAATCTTAACTGTGAACTGATACAATACCATACTGAACACAACAGCCAGATGTTTAAGGCCTCTCAGAAAGATGTGATAAATCCATTAGTGGCTATTAGGCACAATGATCTGGAATGCAATTCCTCAGGAAATTGCTAATGCAATTGATTGAACATGTGAGGAAAGAATCATTCTACACTGCTCTGCTCCTCCTATGTTTAGTGGATGCTTTTGAAGAGGTAAGGTATTAGCAGAGATTAAGCTGGAGTTTGCAGCAACAGCGTGATTGTTTTGTTCTTAAAGATCAAGGTATATGCCCAGGGTGCATCATAACCATTGCATTTTCTGGTACCTCTAGAATACTGATGAAAAAGTGCAGGAGACAGTAAGGCAACATGGAAATACAATTGGTAACAGTGAGAGACTTCAGAGCATGCTAAAGAAATGGATGATTTTGAAAATCCTTACACTCAAATAAGAATGAAGAAGGGGAAATCAAAAAGATAATGGGATAAGCTGACATATTCACAGGTCAAGCTTGGTCTCATATTTTATAAACCTAGTTTCAGCAGCTCTACAGACATAACACTAAATATCGTTCTTTTGTTTAATTTTCTTAGTCTTGAATTGTTCTGTCAATCACAGCACTGCTTGCACTTGGAAACATTTACAAAGAGAGACTCCCCACAGTGATATTTATGTTCTTTCTAAGATTCTAATACACCATTTCTTACTGTTAATAGCCTGAAAACTATATATAAACTGGTTTACACTTCAAATTACCCAATTTACCTGAGATTCATATTTTTTTCTTCTGCCAAATATGCATTCTACAACTTTCTCATTTGTGTGCAAGAATATAACTTGAAGGTTTCTTTTAACAGTTTTCTATTGAAGAGATTTCACTTTTTTGTTGTTGTTGTTCAGTTTGATACTTCTATTACTTTTCACCCTCAGAAAGAGTTACAGCACGCTGAAATCATTATAATTCTTTTTCCACAGTTCACCCTATAATTCTGTTCCAAATTATACGATGTATAAAATACATACTCAACAAAGCGTGTGAATATTCTCAGCTCTATTACAAACCAATCTAACTTCTTTGGCATTTCCTTCTCAATACCAAGTGTATTATGCTCAGAAATTCCTTGAGATTGTTACAACACTGGGACTCTGAGCAAGGCAACAATTTTCCCTCTCACTCATACTTCTTTTTCCAAATGTGAATACATGAAGTTCTTACAGCCCATTCTCCTACACGGCGCTGTCTGGCACACTGGAGCTGTGGACCATCTGACTTTTGCATTTACTATGCAAAAGCCTGCTCTGTTTCTTTGAAAGCTTAACAGTTTTAGGTAGGTGAAATTCAATTACTTTCTTTTCTTTTTCTTCTTTTTTTTTTTTTTTTTTTTTTTTTTTTTTAATCCCAAACTTGAAGAATACTTTTGTATTTCATGCTGACACCGTGCAATACTGACAAGAAAGCTCAGCCACACTGCTGGTCAGTCAACCGTTTTTCTTCAACTGCTTTGCAGGCACTGCCATTACTGCCTGCCAGTATAACAGCACACACATCACATACCTGGGAACTCTTGAGTGAAAAGAGTTGCAGTTTCTGCCAATCCAATAGAAAAGAAGCTTGACTGAACTATACCATTATCCAAAATAGCATTATTGAACTGTTCTTTGTTCACCATGCCTTGGATAATAACAAAGGCATCCAGGCATGCCACAAGCCTTAGTGAGATTATGGTAGACTTTCAAAGCATTTTGAGTATTACTCTGCCTCTGCACGTAAATTAAGCAACTTAAGCAAATTTTCACTTGTGAGCTTTTTGTGCTACCCAAATGTTTCCACTTCTGCAGGATGTAGATAATCTACAGTGCAACACTTATAAAATAAATGCTGCATAAACCTAAGTTCGTCAACTACTTCCTTACGGAATTAATATTTACAAACAAAAACAGGAAACTGCAAACACTGATTCTTGTGACCTGCATCTTGTGAAATACAACTCATTATATAAGCAGCCCCTTGAGGCCAACAAGACTACTGGTGGCACAAAGTGACAGCAATCATAATAAAAAACAAACAAACAAAACCACAAGCCACCAAAAACCCAAACAAAAACCCCCAAAACAAACAGAGAATGTGAATATCTGACAACTAAATTAGAATGACACTATCACAAGTATTTCTTATGTTGGCAGAGGAATTGTGTACATGCTATGGAAGAGTGAGCTTCAAAAGAAAGAGGCTACCAATATCTGAGCCTATGAAACTTCATTCTGTTTTACCACAGAGTGAATTAATAGAACAGAACAGAACAAACCAGGTTGGAAAAGAGCTTTGAGATTATTGAGTCCAACCTATCACCCAACACTATCTAATCAACTAAACCATGGCACCAAGCACCCCATCCAGTCTCTTCCTAAACACCTCCAGTGATAGTGACTCCAGCACCTCCCTGGGCAGCCCATTCCAATGCCCAATCACTCCTTCTATGAAGAGCTTCTTCCTAACATCCAGCCTAAACCTCCCTGGTGCAGCTTGAGACTGTGTCCTCTTGTTCTGGTGCTGGTTTTAAATATGTTTGTGCTTCAGCCATGGAAGCTACAATTACATTGTCAATTTTGTAGAAAATAAACTCCAACAGTTAAATTTGTGCAAGATATGTAGGACTTACTTCTGCCTTCAGGCATCTGAGTGACTGAAATCAAACTGCATAAAGAGTAGTGAAGAGCAGGAAAAAAAAAAAGGTTTAAAATAAAATAAAAACCTGTGAAGTTCACTTAGTTCTGATTTAGCTTACACATATGCATAAAAATTAACATGTCTATTCCAGTAGATGTCTATCTACACCAAGCAAAAGTCAAATCTTTTCCAGGATGAGAGCCAATGTTACCCAAATTACAACCATATTTTCCTCTCACAGCATGCTAAAAAATTTGGATTTGTCATAACTGAGATTATTATCTGGATTCTCCTGCCATTTAACAGATGAAAGGCCTGCATGCAAATATTCAACTGGTCAAAAACCAGCTACAGAAAACACAATAATCAGCAGACGTGGATAGCCCCAAGGCCTGCAAACTCAGTCATTTTTTACATCTATAGAGCCATAAAAAGCGCATTGTTTATTGCATGAGAACATCTTTTTAAGAGGAAAAATTCTATTTTGTATATACACTACATAAAAAGCTAAGCCACTTTTTATTACAAAGGTAGGTACACACCAAAGAGCTTTTTCTTCATCAATAGCTATCTAATTTACTATTCTGAAGACTAGAAAGGAGATTCACCTAACCCATATTACTAAAACTGACTGTCACAAAACTATTATAAAGATCACTATGTTATCCTGATGTCCTACAGTGGTCACAATTTCAGTGAAAGAAAGAAGATTAAAGAAGGATTTGGTGCCCATTCCCTATATAGCTAAATCCTTGAACAAATGATTAGTCATAAAAGCTGCAGTCCATTAGCTAAACACCATAATAAGGGGCTACTATCTTGATTATAGAATATTCTTTCAATGGCTGACTATAGGAGGTTAGCATTCTAAGCTGATGGAGGAACACTCACTGTTTGCTAGCTTTTAATGCTCATTCACCAGCATTACCTTTAAAACTGCAAAAACCACATCAGTTTCTAGAACCATTTTCCTGATTCTAAAGTCACTGCCAGAACTTGCTATAGCATTTCTCATTTTTAATGAAATAGCAACAGCTTTTGAAAAACTCCTATGTTTTCAGAGTATTCTTAAAGTATTCAGAGTATTCAGAGACAGTTTCCAGAGTATTCTTAAAGTACTGACACAGCAGAAGACATAAATTAAATTAATTTGAAAATATCTGTGTGGACAATTAACATTATGTTTTTTAAACAAAGGAAAAATGTGGTGAGAAGTTGATGGTGCCTACTGAGCAGCCATATGTGGAACAGCCTCACTGCTCTACACAGATCTAAAACGGTTGCTGCTTTTGCTGTATTTTCTAAGAGGAGCTATGGTGAGAGGCAAAGATATCTACTGTCCTTATGCAGTCGTTGTTTAGCCAAATCCAGACTTCCAGACTTCCTCAGAATGGGCAAGAGATGCCATGCAATCCATTTCTCTGGATTCACCAGAATAAGGCTACTTTCAAAAGCATGCAGGCAAAAGGAATTCTGTACTCAAGGCTTAGCCTGTCACTAACATCAAACTACCGAGATCCCTCTGGTAAATGGTGTTTGTGTATTTATTTACTGTGGCATGTCAATACTTTTATAAAAGAATTTTACATTCATCTTCCTTCCACTCATTTGCTTGGAATCCCCAGGAACATTTTAACAAAGCAAACAAGCAGAGATAAGGTCTGCTTCTTCCTTGTTTATTGGTTCCTGTTGTTATGCTACATTTAAGATGGTGGACTGGATCTCGGATAAATAGGCAAACCTTCACCAATTGTATTTAGAACAGAAAGATGGTATCATGAGTAACAAATTATTGCAAGAAAAAAATACAAACGATGGATGAGTAAGCACCTGATGTACTTCCTTAGAAATGTTACAAAATTAAGAACAAACAAACAAACAAAAAAACCCCAAAATTCAAAGCAAAGAGCTTTAGGAAAAAAAAAAAATCATATATAAATTTTCCTATTTTTCTTCCCACAGGAGTCAATAGCTATGTGTTATGTTTCAGCTATTCACATTGTAGTTACATGAGATGGTAACATAAAGACAGCTAAATTAAACTAATGTCTTTGTTCTCTTCTCTGCGGATTCAGCTGTGGGTTAGACCAGCAGTGACAAGTTGGTGTTAGCTTAATACACTGAACACTAAAATCTCTGCAAACCCAGCTCGGGTAATTTGTTTAAAAGCAGTAAACTCTGATGACCAGGTGATGGAAAGTCTCTTCCTTGTGGATGCAAACACTGATGATAAGAGGATGAAGGGGAAAGATTTAGGGCATGAAAAATAAATTCTCTCTCTCACAGAAATTAGTACTAACAATGCCCCCTCTAAACTGCAAATCAAATTTGGAATAATATATGCAGGATTTTCTGTGGGACCATTTAGTTCTGTCTCACAGAACACTAACGCAGCTCTTCATTTTCAGTCTAATGTGGCAGAGAGGAATGCGCACACACACATATGGTTTGTCATTGTTAATTAAAATACAAAGCATATTGTGCAACATGTGCTCATAATTTATTCACTTAAATAATATATTCCAACTATGTGGCTGAAAAGTGCAAAAGTACAGAAAATCAGTCAAAATCAGTTGCATGGAACTAAGAATCAGGACCAGGAGGCTGTAAGAGCTTTCTCTGCTTAACTGCTTGAAACGACTAAACCAAACAGTTCCTGATAGTTTCAGCGTGACATTGTTTACATCTCAGTTGCATCGGCAGCATCAAATCTCTGCCTCATTTTACAACAGAAAGTAGAGTTTTGGTTAAAAAGCATGTCTATAGGAATTTTCAAAACAGTTACAAGTATGTAGCAAATACCTTTAGTAATCAAACTTTTATGGAATGGGACTTAAGTGCTACATATTTTTCATGGAGATACCCAGATTGTTTAATTTTCTGTGCCGTACTCTGCCTAACTGCATTTCCTGTCCTCAAACATATTTTACATTCATAGAGGTTAAAGTTACAAGTTACTATTTTGTCTTAGAAATGGAGAGAAAGCAATAATGGGCAAGGAATAATGGTGAGTAAAAGAAAACATACAGTGTGGGTAGAACCTAAATCAAAACTGCAGCAAAGTCTTCACAATTCTTAACTGTGGAAAGCACTACTTGTGATTCAAAGCCAGTAAATGCTGAACACAGCAAAGCGTGCAGATATGTGCAAATGCACCTGAGATTTTTGATTGTAACATCACTAGAAGTGTAAAATTCCTCAGTAGCAGATAAATTTAAGAGGATGTAGATGAAATATCAAGAAAACTTATGATTGAAATTCCCTTTTTTTTTTTTTTTTTTGACACAGTTAAAATTGGCAACAAGCTGGAGAGCACAGAAAAGGAAAATCCTGTCCTGAGAGGTAATTGAGGAAGGATCCATCGACAGGATGACAGGTCAGTTTGTTTAGAATACTTGTGATGTCTAAAGCACTGTCAATATCCTGCAGGAATATGCCTCTAATGTGTTGCAGGATCTATATTAAGTGCCAGCACACAATACATTTTTTGCACTGTGTACTTTGTCCTTCTTCTCAATGACTAACTGTATTTACGAACAGCTGATGCGATGTGCAATCAGTTCCCAAGTCCTGACTATTATTTTGCCTTATGATTTTTCTGTGCTCAAGTGGATTTTAACAATACCTATTTCAGAAGCTTTGCAACTTCTCCAAAACAAGAAATACATTTCAAAGATTTGCATGGGTCGTGCAACATTTTAAAACAAGCCATCAACATGCACATTTACAAACAATGTAACTTTGCTTAATGAATAAATTTCTTACGTTTTATATTTTTGTGGGGCAAGATGGGACACCACAAAGGTTAAAAACCACACAAACCCTGACCTTTACTAGTGTTGCTGTCAGCAGAGGGGAAGTAACACACAAAGCTGTAGATCATATTTTCACTGCTTTACAACATACAGAAATGGCTAGAGATTCATGATGATTCCCTAGATCAGCATCAGAACCATTTAGCTGCAATATTACTCACTGGACTTGTACTCACTGGGCTGCATTGAAAGATGCATTGGCAGCAGATCCAGAGAGGTTGCCCAGGGAAGTGGTTGGGGCCCCATCCCTGGAGATATTCAAAGTGAGGCTTGACAGGGCTCTGGGTACCCTGATCTAGTTGAGGATGCCCCTACTTACTGCAGGAGGGTTGGACTAGATGGCCTTTGGAGGTCTCTTCCAACCTGGACCATTCTGTGATACACCCCTCCAAACACAAAATTCTCCCTGGAAATACTTCGGAGCAGAATGACCCCCTGTGCTGTGGGGAAAGTAATCTATGGTTCTATAGATAAAAGGAACAGCTTCTGTCCTAAAAATCTGCTTCATCTCCCACATAGTTGAACAGCAGGGGAGTCACCAGCACAGGTATTCACAGCAAACCCAAGGTGAGCATACTAATGGATATTATGACAGAGCCAGGCAAGCATCATAGTGAGATTGTTCTTGGCTCCCTAAAGTATCATTAGGAAATATGATTATTACCCTGAGCAGATTACAAAGACTGTCATTCTAGCCCACTCATCTGTTTCAGATTAGCCAATTAACACAAATATCATGATAAGTTTGTTAATGATTTGGTTTATACGACATTATTGATCACAAATTGTCATAGCTCTATTGTATCATTTCATCAGACCTTTTAATGAGCTTTAAAAATACACAAAAGTACAACTCCAGGTATTTTTTTCATTGACTCAACATCAGATCAATCCTCTACCAGCAAAGGTTAATGAAAAAGGCTGTATCTGTGAGATAAACCAAATTGTAAAGTTATGCCCAGATCCATGCCCCTTTTAGACAGAGATGTTGAAAAACATCTGATGACATTTATGGTTTATTGAAATATATATTTGTATACAGGAGATTAAACACGTTTCATTCATTTTTTTAGTCTTAGGATACAGCAAATCTAAATAACAGCTTCAACAACAGCTTTAATTAAATCCTGAAAACAGACTTTTGGTGTTAGTACTCCCTTTCATGCCAAAAGTCACTTACAGAGGAAGCTTTCAAAGTCTTTTCATATTAATCAATAATCTAAATTATGAAATCTAGTTAGTACATATTTAATATTGCAGTAAAGATTTATACAGAAATATTCCTCTAGAAATTCAGCTTGCAGTCATAATTACTGCAACTTTATCACAAGCCTTATAGCATTCAACTTTTCTTTCTCAACAGTTCATGATATCAGAGTCCTCACTTCACATGAGAATTTCAAATTTCAGTTAAAACCAAACAAATGAGTTTCATGAGCGAGGAGAAAGGTATTAAATCCAACATTAAGAAGCAAATACAATACATTCCTCCATATTAACAAATTTAATGCTCCCTTACTAACAGGGCAACAATCATTTATCCTTTTTACATGCATGGAGAGAACACTTAGCATATTCACAGATGCAGAGCAGCATCATATCAGTAGGTAAAAAAGAAAAAATGAACTTTTTTTTTTTTTCTTAATGGAGCTGTATCACTTGAGTACTTAATTGTCAAGAGTATAATTTCCTGTGTTTTAAAAACTTACTACTGTAGGCACTGACGTAAGATATAGCAAAACAGAGATTCTGATCAGATATGAAACTTCCTGAACTTGATTCACACTATTATCTCAATTTGATTTCCTACAGCTGGTCTGAAGAGGAGTGAAGAGATGATTAGATTGGAGGTTGAAAAATTTTCAGCAGGTGGAAGTAGAGAGCAGGAAAAGCGCCCTGTGCTTGGGGGTGGGTGATCTCTTCTTCTTTTTGAAAGCCTACTATCAGCTCTTGTTAAAAGCATTATCAAAGAATCATTTGCCATGCTTTTAGTAAGTTATGTAAGGCCTGTGCAAAATATAATTATTGTGGCCTTCCAGTATCTGAAGGGGACTACAAGAAAGATGGTAAGGAACTTTTTAGGGTGTCAGGTAGTGATAGGACTGGGGGAATGGATTCAAGCTAGAGAAGGGGAGATTTAGATTAGACATCAGGAAGTTCTTCACCGTAAGGGTGGTGAGACACTGGAACAGGTTGCCCAGGGATGTGGTGGAAGCCCCATCCCTGGGTGTTTTTAAGGCTAGACTGGATGTGGCTGTGAGCAACCAGATGTAGTGCGAGGTGCCCATGGCAGGGGGCTGGTACTAGATGATCTTTGAGGTCCCTTCCAATCCTGACAATTCTGTGGTAATACCTCTGTTTTCCATAAGAACTCAGTTCTTTCCAATGGGACAGCCCTTGTTGAAGTGCCCATCTCACGCTTACCTTCTTATCTCTGAAACATCACTATTTTCAGTTTAAATTATTACACTCAAAAACCTCCTCCACTAACACCAATGTTTCATACTGAAGTAAGATTCCCAACACAGCTCTAGCACTGAGTATTTGAGCTAAATTCTTGCTCTGTCCTTTGGAAACTGGGACCCGGTGCTCTAAGAGCACAGAAAGTCATCTCTCTGGAAGAGGACAAAGTGCCTCAAGACTGCTGACATATAAAGTATGTAACACAATGCCTTGTGATTAACTGTATGAATTGCATATGCATTCTGCTTCTTCCTTACACTGTCACTAAAATGACATTATATTTCTTAGATAGATGTATTTGCTGTCTCTTTTGGCTGACCTGCTACTTCAATTAATCGTTTGGCTGGATATAAAAGACCCGTCAGTTAAGCGACGCCTTTCCTAGTCATTCTTCAAACTTGAGTCTGAGAAGATATTTCAAAGATAATTAAAACACTTTCAAACATTAATAATTCACTTTGTTGCAACAGAGATTTACTTCTTTGTTAGCAGCCTCTGAACACCACTGAGAAATAGATGCATTTGCAAGTATCTTTCCTCATACGTTAAAATCAACTCCAATAGCAGGTACAAAAAAGAAGAGTTAAAAATATTGTAAGTCTGATCTTAATGACATTGACTAACTTCATGCCACAAAGCTCAGTCCTGCACTGCCATGATAAAAGTATTAGACTCCAAGTTAAAAATACACACTCAAACCAAACATTCTGATCCAGATTAGTGTTACTTCTTTGCAATTTCATTAAAACTTCATTGAAATAATGTAAAAGGAACAACACAATAAATAGATCCCTTTGTATAAAAACTAGTCAGCATCTCCACTTGACTGAATCAATTTATGATATTGAAACAAGCCAAAATTAAATAACTCACATCTGCACTTCATTTCTTAATGGTTTACTTCCCTTCAAAAAATATGAGCACTTCTACCTACAAAAATGATATGCCAGTAAAAGCAAACTGAATACAAGGATTGTGCACCTTTATGGTACAGATTCACTGAGAGGTGAGGACAGCTTATTATCTCCTCTACCTTAAATGCAGCAGTCATGCCCTCATTTTTCTTGTGAAACACAGACTACATACTAAAGACAAACCGATTCTCATTAGCCCCAGGAGCCTATGTACAAATATTTCCAACACCGGCATGACCTCAGAGGTCACAAAACCAAAAAGAGGACAAGAGTGAGGTCCTCGTTTATACAGCAAGAAGAAATAAACATCCCTCAAGCATGTTTGTTTTTTCAGTAAAGTTATATATGTAAGAGCACAAAGTTCACATTACACCAGACTGTCTGAGACTACAAGCATGTACAGTGCCCTGATAAATTCATTGACAACAAATATTTTGGAGCTGGGATAGGGAAAACATATTTATTTTTCTCTCCAGTCTTTGAAAATTGGGAGCATGTCTGCCTACATCTACATAGTTCAACAGAACAAAGAATATATTCCTTCGCTGAACATTTCCTGTTGTACTACTGGAAAACCATTACTGGGGAAATAGTTTCCACTGCAAGACTGTTTGGCATGACAGCCATGCAGCATGGCCTAGAGGTGCTACTGTCAAGTTTGAAGTGTCACTGTGTGTCTCTTACCCCAGGACAAGTAAAGAGCCGTGGAAACTTTCATCTCTAGTACCAGACAATTCTGCCTCCAGGGCAGGCCTCTAATTTCACAGCAGATATTTTTTCATGTCAGCCCCACAGTTCAGCATCCAAAGCCCAGCAAGACCTCCTGCCTAGAGTGACACAGCTCTGGCTTCAGTGCACAAACCCAGACCAGGTTGTGCTTCAAGGCAGGAGCTTCAACCACACTTCTCTTTGGTGCAATGATTTAACTTCTGTTTCCATCACAGCTAGGTGTGCAGAGCTTGTCTGAAGCAAAAGACCCCAGTATTACACTGATGAACCATCCTGGCAGACATAAGTCCCCCCTGCAGCAGGCTGACATGCCAGGGTGGGTGCTGGAGAGCACACTGATGGCCTGAAGGTCCTGTGGGCCCTGGGACATAATTGTCAGCACCATCACCTTCCAGGACACAATCGCCCATCCATGTTGTCAACCTCCGCAGCTCCTGCCTCAAAGAAGCTTTGCAAAACCAGTGTTGGCATTCCTGGCTTGGAAGCACACTGGCAAATGGCACTTGGGGTGCCCACTGCCTGCAGAACAGGTACTGCTTGGAAGCAGACATGCTGCACATCACAGTGACAATTCAACTCCCTGTTTCTGGCAGCATAATGCAGTCCCACTCTGGCGCACCAAGAATGCAATTTCTGCCTTTCCAGGTAAAGCTCCAACTGCTAAGCAATCTGAACTACAAGTACACTGCAACACTGGGATGGAAATCTGGAGGCAGCATTGCAGTCCTTCCCTAGAAACAAACAGTAAAATTCATCTGTGAGAGCTAAAGAAACTAACCCATAAAAATCCCTAAGACTGGTCATACGAACTGAACCTCACTAGAATCACAGAATCAATAAGATTGGAAAAGACCTCAGAGATCATCAAGTCCAACCTATCACCCAACTCCATCTGATCAACTAAACCATGGCACCAAGTGCCTCATCCAAGCCTTTTTTGAACACCTCCTAGAGAGAAGGCCTTCAGCAAAAGTTTCTTTCTTACAGAAACCTCTTGTTTAGTCCTTAAGAGTATCACAAATGAGAAACAGAGCTTCTTCTGGGGAATTGTGGGAAGCCTTTCCCTGATCTCATGCTACATTTGTTAAAACATGCATGGCCTAAATTAAATATAATCCTTTGTTTTTGAAAAGATTCATTTTCTTTTCTAAACCTGCAACAGATTCTTCCATCCTTAATCAAAATAAGTAAAGCTTTACAGTATAGTGATTAAAATCACACCATCTGAGGAAACTGCACATGTAAAGGCATCTATTTACCTATAAAAAAATATTTCTATAAATACATATACTTCCATACACTCACATACCTACATTTAAATTAACAGCTTGTAGCACTGTCACAGATACAACACTACTCAAAATAGTCACAGCTATGGTTACTCATGCCAGGGTTCAGTGCATTACAAGTGTTACAGCTGTTTACATTTGACTGGATGATCTGCTCTTTCAAAGCCACAAGGACATGATCTAACTCAATTATAACCCACAGCTGACCTGTGAAGCTCTATTAGCTGAACTTAGAAAAGAACCACCAGTACCACAAAATAACTCAGTACACACGAGTCGGATTTTCATGGTTCACGTGTCATGTTTCACCGGTCACGGAGATAGCTCTAAAAGGAGATTTTGACAGACTAAGTACGGTATGTAAGATTAATAGAGCAAGCAAAACCAAAATAACACTTTTCTTCTTGTAAGTACAACAGTGAAGTGATTTTTTTGTTTGTTTGTTTAGAAAAATCTTTACACCACATCACGACATCTCTTTCTCAATGGAAACAAACGCTTCTCCCAGACGCACTGCTTCTCGCAAACCACACAAAGTGTTATATACATTCCTGTCACGCTGTTTGCAAAGACTTCATCTAACAATCTATATCAGTTTGTAATTTATGGAGAAATGGAATTGCCTTTGGAGGTACTGTGGGTAAGCAAGGGGAAAACTATCAAACTATCATTTTTATTTCTTAACCCTTCCTAGTGCTCATACAGTCTTGGGAGCAGTGGAAGAGATGGGGAGGGGGCGCGGGGTGGAAGAGATGGGGAGGGGGCGCGGGGTGGAGAGATGGGGATGGGGGATGGGGAGGGGGCGCGGGGTGGGAGAGATGGGGAGGGGGCGCGGGGTGGGAGAGATGGGGAGGGGGCGCGGGGTGGGAGAGATGGGGAGGGGGCGCGGGGTGGGAGAGATGGGGGGTGGAGTTTAGGCACATGTAATTCTGAATGTTTCAAATGTTAATAATTCATCGTGTTACATTGCATAGGTCCCAGCAATCCAACCCTGCAGTCACACAGCTGTACATACATACAGGAGCAAACATCTGGTGTAAAAGGTCATTGATAAATAGTAATAATATTAAAGCCCCAAACTAATGGGCATTGTATCTTTTGAAGACATTTCTAGAAATTTCCGTAGCAGCTACCCTACAGCCATCTTGAAATTACTGTGCATTATATAAACAGCTATAATTTTTTTCCCATCTCTGTTGTACTGACTCATATGAACCCGTCAGTAAGGGTATTTACATACTAACAAAGCATTCCTTGAGATAAGGGGAGCAGATCCGGTGTGTGTGCATGTTTGAGCATAAGCATTTGTAAAGTTTTGTTTAAGAGAGGCATATCCCAAAATTCTCAGATACCCCCATTAACTTGAGGTGCTTTAGCATACAGACTCTTAGAATTCTCACAACCTTGTCTGGATAAAATGACTGCACTGCAAGTTTTTGGCCTGCATTTGTAGAAACATTTTTCACGCAGCTCTCGTGGATTTCAGTGTGAGCAGTGTCTATTCGGTGCTTGTGAAAATGAGACCACATGAATTCATCACACTATGACAAGAGTTCAACCCACTGCAATCTGAGAGGTCCTTTTGAGGTGCAAAAGGCCAATAAAAGAGGCTTAATTTAAGAAAATGCCACAGGATAGTTGTTCTGCAGTTCCCTAAGAACAATCCTTTCATCACTGACACTAGAGATATTTCTGAGTGGTAAAAGCTCTCATTTTTATTCTTTTCATTGTGAGTTAGCAAGAACCTGAATTTATAATAGTAATCTGTCAAACCCCTAGATTTAAGGAAGAACTTTATTCATAATTTCATATACATGAAAGAACAGCTCCTGCACAAAAGAAAAACAACTTTTAGGTATCGCCACAGAATTACTGCTGAGAGAACAAGATAATTATTAAGAGATGACTTTAAAACAGATAGAATGCATTTTAAAAACTGATTTACTGCAAGACTTGAATCCCACATAAAATAACATGATACTTAGAGATGTCATCCCAGTGCAGTTAATATTGCAAAGCTAGAAGCTGAACATTTAAAGCAGGGAAGAAAAAAGAAAAAAAAATCCCTCCCTAGTCAAAGCTCTTAGTAGGGTGATAAATACTTTGGAAGTGATTATGCATTTGCCAAGAGAGTCTGTTTATTTAAAGCCATTAAGGGAGAGTACAGCTGCCCATGGATATGAAGATTTATCTCACCTGGTTTTACACTGTGGTACTAGAGACATCCATTTCTGAGCTAATCACCCTGAGCTCTCTAAAACTGTTGAGAATAAGCAGGCGCTTTGTGTAATGTCTGTGGCCTGTTTCAGACGTCTACATCAGTAAGAGATGAACTTCATCTCAGAAGTTCCTACTTTTCTCTATTTAATGTGAAAATGATGATAAGGATAATAAGCTACTAGTCTAGGTTAAGAAAAGCAATGTCTATAGTTTGGAGAAGTCAACGTAACAACAACAAGCAGGGTTGTCCATACTCTAGAGAGGGCCTGCTTCCTCTGACTGACCTGGGTGATACAGCTTGGGGCTAAGCATTCAGACAGAGAAGTGGACTAAGTATACAAAATGAAGCCATAACACACTTGAAGGCATAATAGAAGCAAATGTTTGCTCTTTCTCTTAAAAAAAAAAAAAAAAAAAATATATATATATTTATTAACTTAATGCCACTACCATTCAGAAAGTTGGGTATGATCCTATAATACTTTGCCCATAAGGCTAGGAGATACTAGTTCATCACGATATAGGGATAACTAAATCCCACATAGAGAATTACTCAGTAAATGTTCATCTACATTTATTTCAATACACAGTGAGCTCAGGAAAGATACATTCACTTTTGTTTTGAGACTTTTACAGACTATTTACCTCTAAACTGAAATTATTTCTATGCTATTGCAGCCCACTGACATTCAATTCTTAATAATACACTATCGACTTCTGACACAGTATGCAGGTATTACTAATATGACAATTATATCATCAGCTTTGTTTACTTTATTTCACTGTATTTTGATCACTCTGTTTACTGCAACTGAACAATGCAGGCTTCTGGACTGCCTAACTTTTGTTCTACCATGTATTTTAAATGGTGATTAACAGCCGTGCCTCCAGCCTAGTCTGAATGGTTTCCACCAGCCCATAACATGGACCTCACTGAATTAGTCTGATGGTGCAAGCAGTCCTTAACCAAAATTTAATAACACAAATAGTAAAGATACTCTTTATATTTATCAAATAATTTAGAAGTACAAATAGTGCAAAGCATCAATAGATGCTTCAACTGCATGAACATACAGCTGAGTTCTCAGTGGGAATAACCTAAGTGAAATAACTTTGTTGAAGATGCAGAGATACTTATATTTCTAGACTGGTTATAAACAGAGTTTTATGCTTCAGGGATGCTGGAACTTTGATATTAGTTGTTATCAAGTTGAACATAGGGGAACAAGGGCACAAAGCAAAGGTACTGACCTAGTCCTACCATTCGCTGCTCACTATGCACAGTTTCAGTGTTTTGAGTGTTTTCAACGGCAGTGAGATGCTCCAGTTCTGTACAATGCTTACTTGTATCTCCACAGATATACCTTACACAGATTTGTCAAAAAGCCATACATTATCAATGGAAGGAAGAGATATGGGGACAGCTCAAAGTATACTTTCCCTTGGTTCAAGCAGTATGCTAAAATAATCTAGTGTAAATATTGCATTCTAACACTGATTCAGAAATAAATTGCCATATTTCAAGACATAATTACCTTGATTAAAAATAACATGGGCTATGTGGAATCAAAATTTGCATTTAAATGCATTTAATCAATGAAATGTGAGATATTGCAAGTTCAGTACTATTCAGAAAGAAATGTCCTGGCTCAATAGTTTAATTAGTCACACTTGCATTGACTGCTTTTTAATCTTTGCTCTTTAACATTTAATGAAATGTCAGTAAAAGATGAAAGAAGACTCACAATAATTAAAAATAAAACAAAAATAAAATAAATAAATAGGTATACCAGAGAAAAATATATGTTCTGGGAATCCATGGGGTTTCTTTCCTGAAATGTGAAGGACACTAGATTTCCAGTATTTGATGGTTCCAAACGGCCTCTGCTATGCAGAGCTGGTTGACAGACTCAGGAATCTTAGAGGCCTTTGCCAACTAAAACAACTCTGATTCTATGAACCGTAGTACAAGGAGTGTGAAGTGAACCACTAAGTACACTCTGAAGCACTGATACAGTCCCAAGTTTCTAATAAGGCTAAAGAAGTGGAAACAAGAAGCATCTTTACAAAGGAACTCCAGTATTTAAAGAAGCTTTATAACTTTGCAGACAAATCCTATCAGCTATTTAAGACATTTCTCACACTTGTCATGCAACTGATCCACACTCTGTAGTGACTTTTCCTGCTATAAAAATGGAGCTGGCTTTGTATCAAGGGAAACACAATAAAAAGTACTATTCACCTACAAGGCCACAGAAGACAGCAATGAAAAAGACCTTTTGCTAACTTGAGGAAACAAAACCAGAGGTAATTAGGTGATGATTAATATGAGAAGCCTAGAAACACACATTCAGACTTCATCAAGCACAGAACTGAAGAAGTAGGTTTGCAATTCAAAAGAAAGAACAAAGCCCAATTCATACCACAGGTAACAGTAGCTGAGTGACAGAAAGATTAGCAATGTGTATTCTAGTAACTCTTATATTTGGACAATTATTGTTCAACTATACCTATGTGATTAAAATCACCATAAGCAATGTAGCCCCAAGTTAATCACAACCTCAGGATTAGAAAAGAACCACAGAACTCTCTAAAGTCAAGATAAAAGAATCAGAATAAAGCTGAATATTTTACTGATATATTTGTAGACTCCATCTATCAGACTTTAAATAATAAATTATGTGCCTCCAAAAAGCTCACACATTGTGGCTGAATGGATTGATAAATCAACAAGTAAAGCTGCTTAGGTATCTCAATAAAACTCAGCACTGCTGTATGATGCACTGAGAGACAGTATGGTGAATAGTAATCTCTAACAGAAAAAAAAATCATTGAGAATTTACTATGAACATTAAACACCATTGACTACCATTGCTGAAACCACAACCTTTAAAAAGGAGTGCTCCACAAGCCATGGAAAATGTTGGCCATTGCTAGATGTCTTGAAATTAGGTATGATTGTTGCTTCCTGAGGGCTAACCAAATTCTTTGAAGATTTTTGTGTGTCTGTGTGTTATTGGGGGATTCAGAGACAAATTCTAAGTCAATTTTCATTTCATTTTGCCAGTTTGAGTTTAATAGGAAGATTATGCTAGTCTCGCTGCCTTTTCCTTCCATCTCATGTCAGTTGGAGTGGAAGAGTTTGCATTATTCAAGGTCAATTAAGCCATGCAAATGCATTCTAAATCATTTTACAGTACTAATAATAATTCTCTCTCTCTAGAAGGATGTGCTGACTTTGTTTAAAAAAATGCTGTAGGTGTTTTGGAAATTTTTTTCTTTGTTCAAAATAATCAAATGGAGTTATAAATGTAATTATTTTGAACTGGTAGTGGTATAGGTTTTAGGTACATGTTTCTCATGAACTTGATCTATAGCTCTATCCTTAGAGCCACAATACTGTAAGTCATCAAAAAAAAAAAAAAGTCTCACATTCTGCTGCTTGCTTTTCAGAGAAAAAAAAATTGTATGTTTAGTTATCAAATTACAGCAATCATTTATCTTGAACTCAGGTTTTCAAAAACACGCTCTAACAGCATTCAGCCCTGAATGTAAATTATGGAAAACCTGAGGTATGTGATCTATTAATGCATTAAAAGACTTAAAACTGTGCATCTTAATAAACATCCCTTGTAACATAAAATACACTTGAAAAGCCCAGTCTCCATGAAGATGGCTTTACCAGTATAAATGTACCACTATTTATAACTCCTAGTCAATGAGACTTGCATTTTAAACCAAATAAAATTACACTTCCCCTCCAGCTTAGTTCAAGTCTCTCTTACCAAGACAGGTACACTGGCCAAAGAGCAGTTCTTCTCTGTTTCAGCAGTGGAACCAGCACAAAGGTCATGTTTGTGTCACTGTGAAGTCATGCTCTTGAGTATAGATTCAGTCTTGTTGTGTTCATGTTTAATATACAGAGTAACTACATACCAATGACACTGGCATTTATGTTGACATAGAGTGTCACCCAGAGGAGCACAACTAAATGCTGAAAAGCCAAGGAAACCAAAGCCTGTCTCTGTGCTATATCCCACAATATGAACACATATACAGTAGAAAGACCAAATGAAAGCCATTCATTTTATACTGCTGTGATTTAGATTAAGTCTTCCATGCTGACGAGATATTTAACAAAAACCACTTGGAAATCACACCTCTTCTCAACGCTCATTGTATTCAGCCCATGTCCCCTTTAACAGAGAGCTAACAATATTTACCACATATTTATGTTAAAACCCACAGATCCAAGGATTCATTCACAATTCCCTCTGTGATGCAATTATGCCTGTGAAAAATGCACATGCTTCACTGAATGTGCACATTTAAAATGATGTGATATTATTCATATCTGTACAATATTTAAAGGCATACAATACATATAAATAGAGTCCTCAAGCTACTATGAAACTCCTAACACCTGGCAGATGAGAGAGCAGCTCACAGTAGTTTAAATACTGTACTTTAATTCACTTTTCCGAGGCAGTCAGGCTACATGATTACTAAGTCATAAAGTTGAAAATATGACCGCGTGAAACATTCCCCATCAGATATATCTGACAGAATGCACAGGTAATGTTTAAATACTTGTACTTGATGTCATATGTCTTAACATACACTTCTTTCATCTTCTTGATTACTCTTTCTTGTTTCTTTTTCATGCCCTTTTGCATTCTAAAGGCATTTACCTGGCCAATTACCTCACATCCCCTTATTCTTTTTGATTACTCTTCCATTCCCCATTATGTTTTTCCTCACTTCATTTTGTTCTGACAATTGCATCCTGTGTTTTCCACATGCCTTTGAGTATGCTTGATGGAAAATGAGTGCTTTTATTCTGTATTACCATGAGCCTAAATTATGGTTGCATGTAATGAATGAAGCCAGGGCTCCTTGTCATTTGGAGTGCCCATATCAGGTGGTCTCACAGTATAACCACAAGAAGTGGATAAAGAGGAAGTTTTGTGCATCTGCTCCAAATAGGAGGAATAGGAAGGACAACTTGTTCTTGTGTGCTTTCCACAATCTCAGCTGCATTTCTATGTAACTATTCCTGCTACTTACCTTTTTTAACATAACTAAGCAAAATATGATACCTCAGCAGAAGGGCTATAGGAAGAAGTTAGAAGAAAAATGTGGACTCTTTTAAGGGTGTTTATGTTATAAGACAAGTAAACATGTATAATGTTTTAAGCAGTGCTTCAAATGTGATTCTAATTTAGCTCATTAAAGGTGAATGAATAACAAAATTAATATTTTATACCAAGGAAGGTATAAAATATTCATCATGTTATGGTATTTCTACATTATTGCATGCCACACATAATACAATCTGAGCACTGATAGGTATGCTACACACCAGGAGCCCTGCGTGGCTGCTATTCATTCCTCATCACTGCTGTAGGACAGATATTGCAGAGGGCACACTTAGAAGTTCATCACCATTTAGTAGAGAGGCTTTACTGAAACTGTCTCTGTCAGCAAAACACCAGGTGTTCAAAACCAAAATGTTTTGGTCAAAGTAAGTCAGTTTTGACACAATATCCATGTGGAAAGAATGCAAACTGTGTTAATAACTTAAGAGCTTGACTTGGAATGTTGGCAGAAGCGACTGTCATGCACTGGTATGTGGGGGGCGTTTTTGTTAATGTTTGTCCCATCTTATTTCTCTTCTGTATTCTTCTCTGCCTATGAAAAATCAGCTTCTGTGCACAGTCACACACACACCTCTTAAGCCTTTTTTCTCAGTCCTTAAGAAAGATGGGGAAAGAACTTAAAAAGTTGAAAGTTTCACAGTATAGAAAACTGTTTTCCATGTTGTCCCTCTCACTGCTACAGTTAAGAGGATCTATCACTGCTTGCTTTCAGAAACCCATACCACTTCTCTTTTAGGATGCTCTCCCCGTGGCTACTCACAGTTAAAAACTGTACTGGCTTAACATTTCTGTATGCATAAAATTGTTCCATTGTTTCTGTAGGTAAAAAGGGTTGCTTTTGAGCATATAGTACTGAAAGCATGGAGGGTACTGGGGCAGCGCTTGTGGCAGCAGTCTTTCAAAGGAATCTCCCTATATTGTTCTCTTGTCTAGGTCAGGGATACTATCTGCTATGTATCATTTGCATATGCTTTACAATGAACAGTTGCTAGGTGCTTGTAAAATCAGGTATTCACAACAGCTACATATGTGTTCAGTAGTAACTGTTTTGTTGTTTTCTCTTACTACTTAAGTAGCATATTCTAATAAAGTGGTTTGTAAAAGCTTTAGCCCAAAAGATCCACATTATTCTACAACGTGGATTATCACCCATTAGAATAATGAAATCAATCACCAAAACTACAGTGGAGTTTGCCTCTGTATTTGTAAGTGTGCACAATGGTTACAAAAGAAAGCATCCATTTATAAAAATGGGCCATTTGGGTGATTAAGCAGATGTGCTCTTTGCCCTATATTGGGACAAATTTCTGAAATGAACAGTCATCTGCTTCTGCAGATGGAGAGCTCTGAGGGAGGATTAGCGCTTTCCCATTGCTCAGTGTAAACAACCTCAGTCCCAGAGAAGCACAGAACATTCTCCAGCGACCAACTGTGATCATATGAGCAATTTACTATAAAATTAATGTCTCTGAGCACGTAGGAACTGGCCTATACGGTATATATGAGTGAACCGAGCAACAATCTGAACAAATTTTATACATCTAAATACCTGCTACAGAAATGTTCTATTATTGTATTTAGGATGAAGCAACAAATGCAGTTTATGGTCTAAAAGTAAATTATTCAGTGTCATTTATTTCCCCACATGTAAAAAGAAGCAGCAAATCCCACACAATTAGTCCAATGAGCATCGTGACACTGAGAAATAATTTAGTTCTTTAAATGATGGTTACTGAGCCAGGCAAATAAACCTTAAAATCACAGAGGTAGGAGTAAATGCATTACAAATGAGAAAGGATTAGCAATCTGCCAGTTTACTGCCTGATCACTAGGGCACAGTTGACACTGGTTTGTATTACAGATAACCACAGAGCCACAAGCGGTAAGGTACCAATTACAATAAGTTTACCCACAACCCGAATGTAACTTTGTAATATCTCATAGAAGAAACAGAATGATGCTCTTATCTGAATAATTAAGACAGTATGTAAAGCCTGAGCTGCCAAAAACCCCAAATAAAACCAATCCTCATTACAGCACTTTTGGGGATAAATTTATAGTGCATTTGCCTAATGAAACAGTATTGCATACTTCAGAGTAAAAGCAAGGTATTAAGGAAGACTGCATTTAATCCTCAAAGGAGTTTGGAATTTTCTTACTGTAAACTGTAATACTGACTTCATTCCTCTCACTGTGGATGCTCTGCAACTGGCTAGGCTGAAAATTTGCAAACACTCAAAATTACTGTTGGAGACCCTTTGCTCAAAAACACATACAGAAACATAGGGATAATGGGGTTTGGAAACCCTGAGGAATATGTTGACATTTCTGTAGCTGAAAAAGATCTGCAGGGAAACAACAGCAAAAATCAAAATAACTGATGAGGATCCTATCAAACTAACTTGCCAAATGTATTGCAAGCTGGTAATTAGCACTCAATGAGAGGGGGTGTGCAATTGACACTATAACTTTACATTAAGAAATTGATGAAACCATCTGAGCAAATAGGAGATCAAAATAAAAATAGGCAACAGAATTGTGTATCTGTTCTTTACATTCAGTATTTAAAAACCTGTTGTTTGAGCAAATTTTCCTTGCTTCCCATATTCCCCCCCCCCAATGTTCTTTTCTTCAAAAGAATAAAATAAACACAAATAAGCAGTAACCAATGCAACAATTATTGAAATAGAGGCAAGCATAAATTGGGAGAACCGTCCAAAAATTTTAATCAAAACAGAATGTGATCCACTACAATTAATGCTCATTCATCAGCATCAGATTTATGACTGCTAATGCTGGCACATCAAAGCAACTACAGCAGGCAAACTTAAAGCTAATTATTTGACAGAAAATTCAGAACTGCATGTGTGAACATGGGGAAGATTCTTCAAAAGCTTGTACAATGCAGCTGAATGCCACCAAACTGTCAGCTAGAAAAATACACTTAGCAAGAAGTTCCGGCATTTCAGACCTACTTCTTTTATAAACCAGCGTTCTAAAGAGTACTCTATCTGCAGGAAAAAGCCAAAACTGCTAAAAGAATGATGAAAAGAACTACAAAAGGCACTCTTTCCTCAAGGAAAAAGTAGAGGGAAAATGCAATACAAATAATCCTTCCCTAGAATCCTTTGACTGGTGTGAGCTGGCACCGCTTATGAGTCCATTTGGGTGCCAAAGCTGAAGCAAAAGGGGAAAGGTGCTATCAGAAGCTACAGATATAAACACTCAGGTATCTGACATGTTTGAAGGCAGACTCCTGAGTCTTACTGCTAAACACAATCTTATCTCTTTTTTCCTGCCAACACAGAGAGGTGGCAGGGACCTCCTGGAGTAAAACTTTGTGAAGTGCAGCATTGACTGAGATCACATACAAGATTAGTGAGAAGATGCTGGAAGTAATTACTGAGCAATTTCACTTGTGGTTAAAACCACTTTTAATCAAAGACTTCATAGCAGAATAATTCTTTGACTGAACACAGTCAGGAATATACATGCATATGTTCTGTTTTAAACCCTTTCTCTACTTAAAAATATACTTTCTTCACTATTGCATTGGCATATGACCATTCACTTTGTATTATGCACCCACTCTTTAATTAAAAATCAGTGATAAAAATCCCAGTGCTTTCAGTCAAAATACAAATTAAGCATCTACTACATTTTCTGAAAATCCTATCATAACAACAGGGTCTGTAACAAAAGCCACATGGCCTTGCTTTTACATAATACTGGGGATACCAGCATCTCAACAGATGATTATTTATGCTCTCCTCCCTTACCTGTCCCTGGGTTTCTAGTCTGATCTGTGTATGCAGATCATTTTCTTTATCTAATTCGCCTCTTAATTTTGTGGCAGCCTTTATGGAGGTCTTACATAAAGACAAAAGTGAGCAAACTAAGGAGAAGCAAACCTTCACTGTGGAATAGATGCATGCAATAAAATCTCTTTTGTAACATTTTCTATTCATCCCTAGATCCTCCTCTCTGCTGGGATCTCTATCATGCTTCAGACCCATGCTGCATTATGCCTTTCCATGACCAGACCTGGTCACCTAAGCACAGAATAGTTATCCCCTTCAAACTGTTAGGATGCCACTGTTTTTATAGAACAGAAAGGAAACATGAACCTAATCAGCACGTGGTGGGGAAAAGAAAATGTACATAATGCATGATGAGTCAATAGCTTTTGGTACCCCTCGTGCACGCCAACACGAAACTGCCACATATTCAAAACAGCTCTCTTAACAGGGTGGTTTGCTTGCTATTTTTTTGTCCACTGATGATTGTCTAGTTTCATCCTGTAACAATTCCAGTCACTGCAAGTGGAATTTACAGAAGGGTTAAATTTGGCCTCTAGTGTCCGTTGGCTTGCAGCGAGAATGACCCACCTTTCCTGGCATTTGCTGTATTGTATAGAGAAGCACGACTTTCTTCTCTTTCAGGAGTCTTTTGAACTTGTATAAAGTAGCTATTCCCAAGTGATTACTTCCATTCTCAACTGATGTGACAAAAGATCATCACATAAGAGTCCCACAGCGATTTTTCTTTTCAATACATAGGCATTGCTGAAAACATAAATGCACATCTGCAAAAGCTCTTATCACTTGCCCCTTTCTGATACCTATTAGCTCCACAGGAAAGTAAGGAAAAGGAGCTTTCTGCATCATCGGGGTGAATCACTCTTTTTGCTTTTATTATTACAAGGATGCCACTGATAACCAGAGAAAAAGAACATACCTGTAGTTCTTCAAATTGTTACAGTTTAATGTAAAATCTAGAAGTCTAAAGGTGAATAAAATAAATCCACTTACTAGTGAGCACGAGTCTTCACTTTTCCCGGACTTTTACACCACTCCAGGCAGGAAAGCAAATGTCTTTCAGACTGCTTCTCCCCCTTTTTCTCCATCTGGGCATCTCTTTGCTTTTTGGTGATGATCAGTCCTGTAAATTCATATCTCTTAGAAGCAGTGTTTGAGTGGGTAGGGCTTTTTTTTAACTGCAAGTTTTGTCTAAGTATTATCTATGTTCACTCTCACATAAGTAGGAAACTCAGTGCAGACCACCTCATTATGTTCCCATTTCTACACATGCTTTCCACCAGAAAACTTACCACCTGGTTATTTTCCAAAAGATAACCTCTCACTACATTAAAGTAACTGTAAGGAAAGCAAACTTAATTCAAACAACTTCATAGGCCTTTATTATTCAGTCAGTAAGCCACCTTAGTAGGCCATTAGTTTGGCTTCAGATTGGATTAGAACCACTTTCTGCCTTCAGGTCCACACTATTAATGCTACTTGTGCATTTTTAGATATTCATTTAACTGTGAAATTCACAAGTAATCCCTGAAGCTGTGACTGCCTTCAATAAGATGACATTTACAGAACCTGGCTTTTTCTACATTATTCTTACTCCTCAAACCACAGCTTGTATTTCTTTCTACTCAGCAGCCTGTTAAGTGAAGGAGGGAGGATGGCCAAATCTGTAGGTTATGCAGTTAGGACACTATCATAGCAAAGAGATATAGGGGGTCCCCTCTTCCTCACATTGGGGAGATTCTAAAGCCAAGCTTTTCACTTCTTGAGCAAGTTTTCTGATCAACAGACTGCTTTGTAGGAGCTGGGGAAACCTCTTCCCTTGCTACATCTCAGGTCAAATTCAATGCTATTTGTCAGCGCTGGGTTTGACTTGGGGTTCACAAGGCCTAATGGATTTGCTCTTTCAGCAGATTTAAAGAGGTTTAAACTTTAGAAATCACAGTTTAAGTGCCTATTTCTTACATGACCTTAAACATCTATCAGCTAGAGCTGTAAATTTCCAGGACATGTGCAGCAATATAGCTTTATTTACTAACTATTCACAGACATTTCCAGACCAGAACACCTCAGACTGCAGGATGTTGAATTGCACCGAGACATCTCAATCTCACCTAATTCTTCATTATTTATCACAATGGCCATCAGAAGAAATACTCTTACATAAGAATTTATTTGCAAGAAGTTCACTTTCCACAATCACAGAAAAATAATTATTTCTTTCTTCAAATGTAAGCAACTCTGTGTTTGAAAATTGGTGACGGATAAATATTAAAGCAAATTTTCTTAAACACAGTTTTCCTCATAACTTATCCATTATTTTATGGATTCATTAATTTGGCAAAATAGTAACATATATATCATTGGTATGATCCCTAGGTCTGTTTTCCACCTTGGCAGAAGATGATTTAATTTTAACTAGCTGAATGACTAGCTGAATCCAGCAGATATCCTCTAGATTAATAAACTTATTCGGGTTTTAAAGGAAGCTGCAGGTTTCTGAGTCAAGATTAGAATGTCAACAGGAAATAAAAAGATAATAATAATTAAAAAATAGAGAAATAGAGAAGATATTTGGAGAGCAAAGAAATAAACTGATCAATTCCAAGAATTCTGAACATTTTAACAACATCCTGACTGGCATCGTAAAATTAGGGAGACTGAAACTTTTTCAGGTGCAAAATCAAGCAATCAGAAGTGTTACCAACTCTACTTTTCTCATCAGTACATGAAAAGCAAAATGGCAGCATTCTAATAGGTATATACTTGCACTTGAGATGTCAGTTCAGTGTTGGTAATTTTATCAATTGTCATCCCCTGTCTAAACAGCCTGTAGTGAAGAAGGTGACTGAGAAGTTTATGTTAAACAGCTGTCATACCATCTGGTGTCTTTGACTTCTGCAACCCTTTTCAATCTGGCTTTCAGCCTAGGTAAAGTACAAAGACTACATTGGCTTAATTGGGCTATGATCTCCTCTTGGCAAAATACAGAGGTCAAGTTTCCGTGCTGATTATTGTACATTTGTCAGCAACCTTTGTTAACATGAACCATTAAGTTTTGTTGATTCATCTGTAGACACTGGCAAGGATGGCCAAAAATCAGTGTAGGGACTCTGGTCTCTCCTCTCTGGGGGGGCTCAGAGGGTGATGTCAGACAATTGCTCATCTGCCCAGAGGGTTCTTGTGAGCAGGTTTTTCATCATTCCCCTCTGTTGCCTTTCTTGTTCTGTGTTTATGTGAAGCTTCTCAGGGAGGAAGAGAAGCTGTTTGGGGCTGTCACTTCATCAAAATGTATGTGACATTTACCTTTGTTCATTGTGCTTTTTCATCTGATGCAGATGGTGAAGCTGACCTATCCACCAGCACTTGACTAGTTTGGAGACCAGGGCAGACTGGTTCAAATTCTACTTGCACCACTTATTTGTGTTTTTCATAAAGCTGTTAGTGAGTATGGGAAAGCAGAAGGTGAGGCTGGCTTAGAATCTGGTAAGTCACAGCTGCAGGTTTAAAGTTCAAAATAATTATTAATCTCAGTTATATAAAAAGGCTGCTCTCAAAAGAGTAAGAGAGCTGCTAATTTGAAATTAGGAGACATTAAAAATGCCTTCATTCACAAGGAATATTTCAATCCTGAAAATGTGAATTTAGCCATTTAACCTATTACTAGACTTTTCATAGAATTCTAAGATACATGTAGCATATTAGGGTCAAAGTAGTAGTATATGTTGGCTTTTTTATTAACATACATAGATCTTGAGTTCACAAATCAGGAGTTTCATACTTGATGCTGCTTATAAGGTATTAAGTGATTCATTATACAGTGCTGGAAAACCAAAAAGGTCAGTGATTATTTGCTAATAATAAAACCCAACAAAATTATTGTGAAAATGTAGTCAATTACTGAATTATTTTAAATTATCATACCTTATTGCTGAAACACACACACACCTGGTTGTTCAGCCACCACTCTACTCAACTAAAGCTATTATTCATTAATTCTTAAGACTTCCTTCATGGAACTTGTAAATACCTTTGCATCACTTCATAAAGCACCTGGGAGAAAGCAGCAATATCTCTGTCTTCTGATGTTTATCAGTTAACAGCTACCCTGTGAAATTTGCCACTTGGTTTGTAGATGCTACCAAATACAGCAAGAAAACTCAATAAGATCAATGAGCTATTAGGAAGCCAGACACATAGGGGGATCATTCCACCTACAGTGTACCAAAGCCAGTAAAACTCAGAGAATATATGCCTGAATCTCATACATAATTATACTTTTTCTAAGAAGTGATTAGCATATTCATATCTGTGGCTGTTTGAGGATTGGTGCCTTTAAGAGCCACA
The DNA here is from genome assembly GCA_033816785.1 of Picus viridis. Taxonomy (NCBI): domain Eukaryota; kingdom Metazoa; phylum Chordata; class Aves; order Piciformes; family Picidae; genus Picus; species Picus viridis. The sequence continues at coordinate 10,990,630 of CM066581.1, read as the reverse complement.
AAGAGCAAACCTCCAGAAGGTACAGAGAGCCCAGGAGGTGTGATGGGAGCTGTAATCTTTGTATTTCCTCCTGCATCCTTTTAAGTCTGACTGCAACGTTATTTTCTTCCCTTTTGCCTCCTCTCTCCTCCTGGGAAGGCATCCAGGTTCTCACCTCATGTGGAGGAGCGAGGCCTGGTTGTCGGCCTTGACAATGCTGCCCAACGAGGCCTGGGTGGCTCCTTCAGGGCGGGAGCTGCCAAGCCAAATTTTGTGCTGCGTCACTGTGCCTTTGTGGTATGGAGGGAGAGAGAGGGAGGCCTTGGTAAAGAGGGGGTGTGAAAGACTTGGGTTGGTTGGCTTGGTGTAAAGGGAGCTGTGGGTGAAGCTTTGGCTTGCTATGGATTTCTTTACATTTTATATGCTTTGCTATGCTCACCACTATGTCACTGTAGTCTGCAAAGAGCCTTTCCATTTAAACCTTCCATTACTATCCAATCCAATTGCACGAGCCCCTTTGGGAGCAACAGGCCAATCTGTCTGCTCATTAAACCACGACAATATTCATTCATGGAATTTGTTGCATATGAAAATCCCACAGGCATGCTCATTAGATCCTGCAGCAGTCCCCTGGCACTCATCTGAGTCAGAGAGTGGCCTGTAGGTCTTGGCTTTGGTGTATAGCCCCTCCTCGGTCTACACAGTATTTGATGTTGTAGTGGTGTGATGCTTTAGCCCCCACACGCCTAACCTGTCACAGATGTTATAGCCAGAATAACTTGCACAATTAATTGCACTCTTAAGCTGCACTTAAAAATGATGGTTAAAAAAAAAATAGTTGCTTGTATTTTAAATAAGTCTTATTCCTTTTGTAATTGCAACATTGCTGTAGTGGCTTGTTTTGTTTGGTGTTTTTTTTGGCGGGGGGGTTGTTTGTTTCTTAGTTCTTGGTTTTGTGGTTGGTTTTGTCTGTTTGTTTGTAGTTCAGTTTCCAGTCACCATTTTCTCCCAAAAATCTGTCTCCCTATAAAGGAAGTTTTCAAGAGGGGCTGCATCTTGGAGCGACGTCCTCTTCTCACGTCAGATTCACTGCTGGTTTAGCAAATACTTAATTTTTGTTTATCTTAACAGAGTGACAGAAAACTGAGACAAAGCAAAGAGAAGGGAAAGAAAAAAATTAAATAAATTGCAGCCTGCTGAGCCTGTTTTCTATAGCATGGATAAACAGGTTATGCGGAAAGGTAGAAGTAGCTACAAACTGAAGAAAGTTTGCTCTTTTCTATCCATGCAGCGTTCTGCATTTTTCTGCCTCAAAGTCTTTAATGTTGCTAAACAACCACCAGAACATGAACATTTCTTTTCAACTATTTTTAAAGAAGTTTTTGAGGGTTTGAGGTCCTTGGAGCCTTCAGGTTCTCTACCACTAGCAAGAATCAGAATAGTACTGGGGGCTCAGTTTTTACTAGAACATTCTCCTCATACTGTCATCAAATCAGTAAGAGAAGTAAAGCCATTTCACTTATGTTTGGCTATTTATAATGTAGGAGATGCTCTAAGAATGTACCATTGTGCATTTAACTGTAACACAGACACTATTTCCCCTTCTTACACAGTAATTCACAGTGTTTTCTCCTTAATAGGCCCATTAGAACTAATACTCTGTCAAGATAGAAATTAGAAAGCTTTTGACAATTTTGGTTTTGGCAGAATAGCTTGAATCATAGAATCAATAAGGTTGGAAAAGACCTCAGAGATCCTCAAGTCCAACCTATCACCCAACACCTCATGACTAGCTGTTTCTTTTCACCTTTGCAGGCTTTCAAAGTGCTTAATAAGTTATTTTGAACTTTGTGGTTGACTTTAGTTTGACTTCTGCAGAATTATAGACCTTACTTCCCAGCTTCCAGATGACTTCCTCTGTGGTCCAGATAACTTCCATTCAAGTAGAGTCCTATGGACCCTATGATCATTTTCAAATACTTAGAATTCATTCAAAGAGTTTTTCAGTTACATCCACAGCTAGCTTACACTACAAATGTCATTGTATTATCCCAATTCAGATACATAGTTTATTAAAATATTCTAGACCCATTATTTTCATTGCCCTTACAGTTAATAGAAATTACTTTGTGATCATATGAGTGACCACAAAATCACCAATAATTTAAAAATTATAAAGCAAAACCATTAAACATTTCAGCCTCATTTATTTCATCCATTATTTCCTAATTCACTTGGTTATGCACTGGAGCCATAATTACCTTTAGCTTTCCCCATTTTCAGCTGTGATTCGGTGTATTTCTAGAATCCTGAATATACTTTAACTTGCCTATCTCATGTTATTAATCTATACCCATTCCTACCAATATCATCTTCCATGTTCCAGTACAATTCTGTTTCAGTTTTCAGGTCACTGAAAGGCCCTGGTAAATACCTCTTCAACACCAAACAGACCATTACTGTGCCTTTAGGATGTTCCTTTTTCAAAACTGCCATCTATCTACCCTGTGTTCTTTCAGTCCCAGTGAGATGTCTTCCTCAGAGAAGATTTCATATGAAAACAAAACCCCAAAGTACTTCAATAATAAAGATGATCAATTCTCAGAACACAAGGTGAGAAAAGAAAACATGAATTACAACACTGACATTAACGCATCTGCACTTTTCTTAGTACACTCTGTCCCTAAGCAGTCCTTTAGCACTGTAGAACTGTAACAGGGTCTGAGTGAACAATGAAAAAAAGAAAAAAAAAAAAAAAAGTGACAATTCAATAATTAAGCACCATCCTGCTCCTCAGCCCAAGAACTGCTTGATGTATTCAGTGAGAGTAACACATTACCTCCTATGACATATAGGATCTCACCACAGACAGTGTTGACAGTGGAGCACTCAGGTAGCTCCATATGCACAAAGTTAAGCAGTATGAATTGTAAATCATGATTGGGACATAATTGCAGTGCCAGCTACTTGTACTTGATGCAGACTAAGAAACAGTGAATAACTTCTATTGTTGTTGCTTTACAATCCCCTGCAGGTAGTTCAAGTAACCCCCTTGTTTTCAATTTTCTCTCCACTGGCAGTGGAAAAATACAAAAATGTTTTCAACAAAAGCAGGACACTGACACTAAAATTACAAATTAAGAGTTTACTACATTGATGACCTCACTCTCAAGTTTTCTTCATGTAATCCACTCTTGAGAGAATGTTCTGGGACTGACCATGCAATTTACACCCAGGCAAGGTGAAAATGATAAAGCACTAGCACTGTTTCACAGAAGGAGATAATTACAATCTAACACCATTTTGCATCCACTGTGAATAGGTGTAAATAAATGAAGAAGATAGGAGGTTATGGGCAATACAGTGAGTAACTTCTTTTTCCTCCACAGGAGTCTTTAGTCCTTTTAGTACTGAGAGGTTAAGCAGACCACACATCATCGTGACAAAAAAGATTTAGAAAGCATCATATTTAACAACAAGATCTACAGTAAAAATGTTAAAGTGGTTTTTTATTACCACAACCTTTTTACATTTACCTGTAGAGACTTTCCTAACATTTATTTCATTAATAAATTTCTAAGAAGAATTAAGACAGTAACACCTCTCAGTCAAGCCCTGGTGTTCTCACTCTTTTTTCAAAGTTTGTCTTAGTTCCAGATGGTTCAGTTACCACCACAAGTACTGTCCACTATGCATTCGTGGGGTTTTTAGTTTGCCCACACATACCCACTTTCCAGCACAGGAAGAAGTGAGGGTTCTGACACACCACCAGTTCCAGGTTGCAATAAAAATCCCAACTTAGACAACTAAATTAAATGCCATTAGATAAAAAGATATGATTACTCACCTCAGCATGCAGCAGCAGGATGAAAACAAAGTACACCGAATACTGAAGCAACAAATGTACAGATCCACAGCTGAAAACAATAAGCTAATAATCACCTTAACCCAACTCAGCTGTGCGTCTCACCAGTACAACAGCTGAGCACAATTTGAGTTAACAGCAACTAGGGGGAAAAAAAGGCAGATTCAGAAGAGCAAAGTAAATTCACTGATATTATTTTGTTTTATAGGGGTGAGGGCTTTTTGTAGCAAGATCAGAGAATGGTTTTGTTTGGAAAGGATTTTTGGATGTCCCCTGGTCCAGCCCAATGCTCAAAGCCCTGTCACTTCAAGTTGACTGAGCACTAGAGGGTCATACCAGTTGCAGGCCCAAGATGTAACTTTGCTCCAGGTGAAAACCTGACACCATCTCCAAGAAAGCAAGGTAAGGAAGCATTTATCTTTTCCCCATTTTGTATTGTCCAAATGTGTGCTGGCAGTTTTAGCAAGCACACTTCAAAAATGTTTATCAATTCACTTAAACTGCTGCTCAACAATCATTAATTATGTCTTTAATTAGGACTAGACACACACTATGTGATCTATAGCACAACTCGTCCTAGCAACTTTTCATAACGTTATTTCTTGAGCAATTGCTGTCTTTCAAAGCAAATAACTCCAAAACCAATTAGCAAAAAGGCTTAAATGTATGCAGAAAAACCTGCTTTCTCTTTCTTATTAAGCTTTTCATTAAAACAGTTGGGGCAAGCAGGGAGAAAGTACAAGCACAGGCAAGGGCAATTTAGCATATTGTTTTATTCAGTGTAAACACAAGAGATTTTTTGAGGAATTTACTCAGCTGTAATTATTCTGATCTTGTATTGAGAAAGCATGTGTAGGAAAAGTTTTTCAATCAAATGATCAAGAAAGATAATCCAAAGTGCTCCACATCCAATGCTGCAATTAATTCTCCTAAGCTTTAGCTTTATTCCTGTTAAAAGCACTGTGAGATCCTGTGAACTATACGTCATCCTGCTGTAGGTGTTATTTCGTATCTCACCACCAGAGCATAATAAAACAGTTATGTGTAATGCTGAGAACTATATTAAACACAGCTAATGCTTCCTTTGCATTTAAATACATGACATTGACCAAGATGCTGGTTCTCAGCAGGCAGTGCCACGACAAGAATCTGTTGTGATTACTAAGGTATGAAATAATGAATGATACAACATGACAGAGCAGCATTTGGAACATACTTTTTAAAACATATGCCACAAAAGTCAAAATATGCCTACAGCAAAATTTTGCCACAATGTTTATTAATTAGAAAAGCAAGATCTGATATGTGATTTAGGTATACACACCATGTGTCTTTCAGTATGTCACAGCAGACAGAACATTTTATAACCAGCTTGCCTTTCGTAAAGGAAAGCTTTAATAAGATAATGCACATGCCACTGTGTACATTACCCAAGAATGATAAATGCATTTAATCAAACTGATCAGCTTTTATGACACTATTAACATCATGAGGTGTGCATGTAAACATGCAGACATGTTCCTTCTATGAGGTTATTTATGGTTTCAGATGCTGCACACACAGCTGAACATGAAACTCCTTTTCAAACATTACATTTCACTTGGAACAAGGAGGCCACTCTCTATTAAATGTTGGCTTTAAATTGCTGATCATTGAAGTGCCAGCCATTTGTCTGAAAATACTAAAATGGATTTTGGATGGCTTCCAGAATCTCAAAGAATTATGTGTCAATGTAAAATGGATTATATATTTATTTTTTTTCAATGACAAGTCCAGCCTCTTGATTTCATTATTTCTCTTCTTGCTGTGTACTTACGATATACATTATTTTGGTTTTGGAAATGTAAAGGTCAGCTTTAGGTGGTGCCAATTATACAGATAACTCACAGTGCTGTACCTTCCCATTTGTTCCGTTATTTCTGCTGGCAATGTTAAAAATGAGCAACACTTACTGTGCTGTCCAGTATTGAGTTTCCAATTCACTCTGACAGGATACCATTCGCAGTTATTCAGACTTTGGCTGGATACAAAATTTCATTATATTATCTTTTGAGGTAATACTGAATAATATTGAACAATCTTGTTGGAGTATTGTATGCAACTCAATTTCCTCTGAAGTGAATAGAAGTCAACAACGCGCATGAAGCCTCAACAAGGCATAAAGCTTTTATTCTGGAGTAGGAATATTTGAACAGGAGAAATAATAGTTGAGTAGTCATGAGGTCTTGGGTGACAGGTTGGGCTTGATGATCTTTGAGGTCTTTTCCAACCTTATTGATTCTATGGTTCTATAAGTTTAAAAACAATAATTAAGCTGTTTTGTTGATTTTGCAGGGCCAGTGAGGGTTGAAAACATCATCAGTGGTGCAAAAGCATCCTACTAGACGCAGTACTGTTGTGTCATATGCACTGCAACTGTAAATTAATTGTTACAATGTCCTAAACACTGTATTACATCATAAAGGAACTATTTCACAGGCTGAAATTACAGAGCAACAGTCTTATCTCTGTATTGTCAGAGGCTTTCCAGGTACATGAGAAAGCAAGTGAGAGAGAAAAAAAAAGATCTTTTTAACTTTTGACATCCTCCTAGGCTTAGGTCATGACAATAGGAACAGATTATGAATAGCCAACATAATTAAACTGAATGACTTTTAAAAGGCCTAATCTGCCTTCAAGTATTGACTTAAAAAAAAGACAAACAAAAAAAACCCCACAAACAAAACCAACAGCAACAAAATCAAAATTACTATTGTTTAGAAGTAAGATGAAGAATCAAAAAGGCAGGCAATTTTTTTAGGCTCTGAGGTACACAGTATAAAAAGAAGGCTTAGAACTTTCCTCAAGTCTAATCCTCTACCACCCAAAACAATTTTATTAACAGCTTGTTGAAAATTATGAAAGTAGCAAGGCTTCTCTGTTACCTGAAATTGTTTTTACTTATCAGTCATACAAAAGTATCCTCTTTTTTTTCCCCCAAAATTAACAGAAATTGGATATCTGTACAGAATACTCCTGACTTCCAGAGTGTGTAGGAGACAATTTTTGAAGATTAACTAAACCCCTTCATATAAAGGATAACAACTTATACCATGCCTAAATATGGTGCTGAATTCATTATATCAAACCAATTGCTTCCTTTTAAAGAAAGGCAACAAATATCACTTCTTCAGAAATCAGCTCAATGAAAGAAGTGCTACAACTCACAACATCTTCCATCCTTCATGAAAAGTAACTGATGGTCCATTATTTTTGTAATGCAGATTAAACTGGGGGCATATGTACTAATTTACATGCATGCATAAGTATTTCCATCCTCCTAAATATACAAAGACTGTTGATGCACCTGTTGATGCACCAATAATAGGACTCTAACAATGCACTATCAGGTTATTAGCTATCAAAGTTTGTAGGAATCAAAACCACTAGGCTACTCCCCGACTATATTTCAACTTTTAAAAATTCTAATAGCTCTACAAAGGCAAGTTTACAGCTTACTAAACCTTTAATCTCCCAACTTCTGTTCCAATAACTAGACACAAATATAATTTTGAATTCAAACAGAAGCGATTTCAAAGTGTAGTTAATAACAATTAAGTGTTTCTGAAGCTTCTTAACAAGTGCAAATTCTATCAGGATGTTTACTTCACCACACCAGTTATCAGGAATGATTTGTGAACAACAGTTGGCAAGACACTTCTGTAAACAAGGGTTAACTTTCAACCCTTGTAATTAAAGGAGATGTGTGAACGAGGTGCAGAAAAGTCAGTTAGAGACCCAAAAGCCTGAAGTCATATTGCTGAAATTCAAGCAGATTTGCAAGAAGTGCTTATGTATGCTGACACTTGGCAGAAAGACTGGATAAATGATGTGCAGTGACAAAACACGTATTTCATTACTATTGTATGTGTGAACCTGCACTGCCTGCACATGTGGAGTGCTTTTCAGTATCTCAATTAATTCCAGTGAACTACAACTCAGCTTGTAAAAAGTGCATGAGATGATAATAGCTCAGGAAGTCCGCAACCACGGCACAGCTTTTATGTTTTAAGTAATAACACCTTTACACAAAGCCACAGAGACACATCAGCACACTGAGACCAGTTTCTGTGCATTCTTCCAGTCAAATGCAGACTCATTCTGAATTTGTTAGATACGAAACTGTAAAGGTAAGATGTAGCTTCCAAAAAGGTGACAGAAAAACAATGTTATGTAAAGCTGTGCAAGACTTTCATTGATTTTCATCAGTTTTGCTGGCAGCAAGGCAGTGAGAAACAGGAGTATCTATTAATCAGTAGGGAAAGAAACTCTGTCATGCTTTTAACAGTACAGTTCTCAGGATATTTGGAGAAACAAATGGTATCAAAATAAAACCACAGGAAGTGGAGGACAAGAAAAAATACACTAAATTATTTCAAACGTACTAAAACCGATGACTGAGAAACTTTGACTGAAGAGACAGTAATCACTCTTCCACAGCCTCTGGTTCTGGGAAGATAAAGCCAGAAAAGCACATCAAGAAAACCTCATTGGAAGTGTACCAGGATTCTTGGGGAGATCATGAGCAAATCAAAAATGAATGGCACACACAGATCGCACCATCTGGATATTCTGACATCTCAGGATCCAACAGGATCTGGAAGAATTTTTGCTGGGAAGGAATGGGGGTGAAACCAAGCTTGCTTAGGTTTTAATTCAGCAAGCAAGACTTTGCCTAAATTGTCATAGCAGCAAAATAAAACTTTCTCCTAGTCCAGCATCTTAGGCTAGGAAAAAATGTAGCGCAAAGGGTTTTGCTAATTGGAAGGGCGTGGGGGTGGATGGAATATTTTATTGTTTGGTATAAAGATTTCTGCCTCAAGACTATTTTAAGAAGTAGTTTAATTTCTAGCCAGCCATCAAATCAGGATAATTTGTAAGTCTGAAAATAGGAAGTTAGTATAAGATAAGCACCAGTGACATCTGTACATCACTCACCCCTTCCCCCAATATGAGGACCGTATTTCCTCAACACCTTTTTAAACAATTGTGTACATGTGTACTGATCTTCCTTATATTTATTTTTATTTTCTCCTTGCCTATATTTACTTTGCTTCTTCAAAGCCTTTTAAGTTGCACAAAAATGGGGTGGGGGTGTGGAAGACCTTTCCTGGAGGGCCTCTTAGCTGACTACTACTACTTCACGCAAGATTATTTTAGTTACACTGATCAGATTAAAAATAAACATGGATTTCTCCAAAGATATTAATTTAACATGTAGAGATATGTCTACAGAACAGGTATGAGAGACTTCATACATTTCATCATTTCTCTGATCTTTTAATCCACATTCATGCCAACAGTCCCACTACAGAAAATGGGATCAGGATGCTTAGGTAGGTTTTATTTAAAAAAAAAAAAAGGTTTACTTGTTTGTATTAGGATTACTCACACAAGAAATGAGTTCCATGATTTTAATCATAGCTAGTAATGTTCCTTGTGGGCTTGAGATTTTTCTGATCCAGCCCTGAACAACTGGATGAGCTGAGGATTTATATAATCTTGTCATAAGAATCTATGCATAAGAGATTAAAAGGTGGTTCAGCTTTGTTCAGTGAGAAGTTATAGTCCACTACCACTGCCTCAGCATCATTCTAGAGAACAAAATCACAATACCTTAAGACAGCTTTATCTCTCTCTCTCTTTGTCAGATTGGCATTAAGATGGCTATCATAATACTGTGGAATTAAAGATTAACTTCCTTTTTTTCTTTACAGAATCTTACTTTTTCAACTCATCAGAAAGATGGCACAAGTAAGTACAATTCTGGTTTTTCTGTGTGCTGCTAGCAATAAGAGAAACAAAATTCCTAAATATTAAAGTAGGTTCCCTTTGCTCAGCTTTCTCTTCATATTCCCAAAAGTTACTTGGCTGTGTTCAGCAAATGTTTCTTAAAAACACTTGATCATATATTTTTGTCTCCCAAATAAAATGAATAAATAACTGATAAAAATAAATAAACAAAAAGCCCAAAACAAACACAAGAAAACGTTTTTTCTCTCTTTTTGTTCCTCTTTGTAACTGACAAAATTGTAAAACGTAAGTTAGCTGCTGCTGGACACATTTGCTCTCTTCCTCCTGGTGCTGCTACTCTGAGAAGTTTTGCATCACTTTTGCATATTCAGTCCAGTAGCAGTCTGATCTACACCGAAGATGCACACAGCCACTTATGTCCCTGAAGCACCTGAAAACACTGCACGAGTGTCTTTTCACCAGAAGTGGGAGGAAGCAGCAAAAAGGTCTTTAACAACAGCCACAGGGTAATAGTCCACAAATTTTAGCCCTCAGATGCTGTTTTAGGTATTTTCTGTTCCTGTAATGGATGCAATTTATGTGTGCCATCTCACTTGTCAGTTATGGGAATTTATTAATCGCAAGCCAAATAACCCATTTCATTTTCCCTTCTTTGGTTACCAAATCCACAGCCAGACGAGACAGCAGCAAGTTTCTCTGGCCAGGTTTACTGACGATCAATCTCTGCTGTTACTGTAGCTTGCCTGGTTGTAATGCTCAGCAGGGAGCATGTGTTCCTACAAGCTTTCTGAAATATTAATACACAAAATTGTACTGAGGTTTCTGATAGCAGCAGATTGGTTTCTCAGTGGTTTTCTCATTAGAGGTGTATTGGTGATTCCGAGAAGCCAGTGGCGCCGAAATGGGTTAAACCTAATAAGGTTTTGAAAGCTGATAGCATAATTTAAGAGGCCTCAGTCACAAAGTTACAGACCTGGCTGACCCCAGCAAATTACAGTGTTTGTTAATGTTCTCTTATAGGCATCTTCTAGTCGACCAAAAGCAGATATATTAAGTGAAAAATTGACTTGTGGTCCACAAAGATAGGCTAGGCTTTCTGCCTTGTTTTTGACAGTTAGTCGACTGAAATATAAACAAGGGGCATCATGACTTCTGCTTTCACCAGGACTCTTGGGAATGCAACCTTCAAAAATATTAACTTCAGCTTCCAACTAAAGAAACATAATTGCCTGAAAGTCTTTATCATCATAATCTTACACCATATATGCCCCTTGGGAAATCTAAAAACAATTTAAGGAATGGAAGGCATGGGAAAAATCCTTTCATTTTGAGCATGAAGATTATAATCATATAAGCCTTAGAATCAGTGCAACTGGAATATAAAGAAAGAGTGATTAAAAAAAGCACTAAAATTTATATTGTGCTTTCAGAATCAATGTTAATTAAATGAAGTGGTGGCCAGCTCACCGTGTTTTAAACTGAATCTTCTTACTAAATGTTTAATGAGAATAAGTTGGCTTAGGAGCGTTTTCAAGTCTTTCAAGTAGGGTTTTACTGAAATTCTGTTTGCAACCAGGAGAAGCTGACAGCTTTAAGAATCCAGTAACTGAACACAGAAAAGGGATTTTCATTGTTGCTAAGTCTAAATTAATGCAAACAATGAACAGAGGTAAGTACCTCATGACTCCTCTTATAATCTTGTTATGCTCTGAAGGAGGCATATGAATTTCCCATGCCTTCCCTATTCAGAAATGAAAACACTTTCCTTGGTGTAGGCCAACACTCAAGGCAACAGCAGTCAGTAGAGGAAACAACTGGGCAGAAGAGGAATAAAGATGCAAGATGTCAACAATGCAGACTTCAGGTTATTTGCTAATTGATGATCTAGAAACAGAAACTATAAGGTCCCTTTTACTCAGACTACAGCATCAGCTGCACCATTTATTCACTAAGACCATTTCATAGAATCACAGAATGGTCCAGGCCAGAAGGCACTGCCAAAGGTCATCTAGACTGACTTTCCTGCAGTCAGCAGGGACATCCCCAACTAGACCAGGCTGCCCAGGGCCTTATCGAGCCTCACCTTGAATATCTCCAGGGCAAAGGCCTCAACCACCTCCCTGGGTAACCTGTTCCAGTGTTCCAAAGCTTGTGTGGAGAGCTGATTCTCAATAGATCACAGCGAGGGAGCTGCTCTGCTGTGTACGAAACCCTGACCAAACCATTTGCTGGAGTTCAGTTTATAACTTCAACTACAAAACAATAATCTGAGTCAACACAATGCCAAAGAGTCCATTTTGATAGCTCTTCAGACTCAAGAACCTTGCAGTCCTGATAGGGTCATCTAAGGAAGCTAATTCTTAACAGCAGAGACAACTCTGTCAGGGAGAAGAGGTACTGGCCAAAGTCACTTGCATTCTCTAAGGAGATTGCCTCTGCCCTCTATCCCTGTGGCTCTACAGACTAACTAGGCAGTCACAGTGTTGGAGACAAACCAGTATTTGCAGCTAAATGGGTGGTTGTTCAACACTATCTTGGGAAATGTGGGGGGGCAGGGGCATTGAGGCACTGCCCAGACCACTAATGAACTTAAAACATGTACTGTTGCTGTGAGACTTGATAATCTCTCAAAATGCCCGCCCTCAATGTTTCTCCAGGGGCGATTGATTCACAAGCAGAATTCTCATTACATAACCTTCTGACATGCCCTTTTTAGGAAATGAGAATTGAAGTACAGTAAGCAACGTTAGTAGCCTGTGATGATCACATACAGTATTTGAGTGGAAACTGGGATTAAAGTGGGCGAGTTTCTGACTGTCAGTGCTGTCTCTACAGAGAGCTTTCAGCAAATGAAAAATACTCTGTTGGGTCTCCATTCTACAAAAATAGGACACTTGGGGTAAGATTTGGGGTTCTTTTCACCTATTTGCTTTTGAGTTTAAGCATTCACCTGAATTCACTGCATTCATCTTCTATGTCAGTGACTACAGTGCCACTGTTGTCGGTACTGACTGACAACAATGATCAAATTATTATTTTCTTTTCTCTGACAGGGCTTCTGGGGATATCATAAAGGTGCCAAAATAAGCCTCAGTATGGAGACTTTCAGCTCAGCTCTTGAAGTGGTCTCTCATTCCAAGGTAAATTTTAGGGTAGGGGAACTTGGCCCACTGGAGGCAGTATACTCTCATATACGTCAATGAGAGACCTGGGAAGTAGATTCACTTTAATTTTGTTACTAGTCTGTATAAGTTATAAAAAGTTTCTAAATAATTCATAATTTATCTAATTAGTATGTGGGAAGCAATCTGACTCTGTACTTCCTCTTTAGAGAGTCCCCTGATTCTGAAATCTAAGTGTCAATAACACAATCTTTTCAGAAAAAAAACCCACAAGGGCATACACCACCTCCATGCCACAAGGGAAAATTGATCACTGCCAATTTGGCATTGCAAGAAGACTTACAGAGAAAATATCCAATTACATGGAAAACCTTGGAACCAAACTACTGTTATTAAATCATCCTAATTTTCATATAATGATAAGTTTCAATAGCAGGTCCACTTCTTAGAATGTGGAAGCAGCAGGACGATGCCACAATATGAGATGAGATACATGTGTTGACACACTAGTCGATGACTAACCTGTCACTCCTCCAGGTTGCAAATTGTTGACTGGGCAGCAAGAGTCAAAAACTAAGTGTCTTTGTATTCTTGAAACTTCTACTCTGCAAAGTGTTCTTCCTCCATTTTATTTTTTTTTCACTACTGAGGGATCAAATTAAGACTGCCCTGCTGGTGATGGCAGTTCAGAATTTAGTCCCACTTTGAGACAACACAATACATTTCAGTGACTATCAAATGAAATAAAATCTTAAATTACAGAGAAATTTTGTGGTTGAAGCTGTAAAAGCTTATCTGATGTGAAATAAATTTAGAGGTTTGTATATAAACCAGTTGTTTTTACCCATCCCTGCCTAAAAATATGCACAGCCAGGGTATGACAATAGACTGTTACTCCCCACTCACAACTAAAAGATCCAGTACTGTGAACTAGAACAATGGTAGCTCCAGTGACAAAAACAACAACAAAATATCTAGGCTGCTTCCTAAGATTTTTTTCAGGGAATATGATAAAACAAGTCCCATTTGATTCCTCTTAAGCCTCAGTATAGGATTACCTCTTGAGATTTTTTTAACTTCTTAAAATAATAAAATAAAATAAAATAAAATAAAATAAAATAAAATAAAATAAAATAAAATAAAATAAATCACATCCTAACAGGGAAATCATGAATCAGTGATAGACAGATAATGTATGTGAATAAACACTGCAAGGAGAGGATAACCTGATGGTGTAATCTGGAGTTCCAGAGTGCTTGAATGCCACCTGAGAAATCTGCACAAATTAGTGCCACTTTCAGATGTAACAACTGCCTCATTATGAAGTTTCACTTGAGAGAGCTCGAAGTTCAATAACTGAATGTAGTAGACCTTAGCTGAATGGGTAAGGTATCATTCAAAGACTAGGTATCGAGGCAACTCTTACTGGTTACACAGCCAGGCTAACACTGGCGATGTTTGCCTGACAAGTCTCAAATTCTTTGACGTCAAATGGAATGACTTCAGAAAAATAAAGGCAGGATGCTCCCTTCTGTGCATAATTAGGATTCTCTGGACAGCTGGGATAAGCAGGATTAAGAGGCCTAAGGCAGAGGAATGATGTGAAAGCAGCTCTTATATTTGGAGACTCTTTCAGCATCAAGATTCTACATAAAAAGTACTTCCATCCAGTGATTAGTTAACAGAAGGACAGCTATTGCAATGACAGTCCAGTGGCAAACTCAGATCTTCAGATCATAGCAACTAATTTATTTCTCCTGAAAGATGTAATATTGAAAGGTATAGCAGCAATGTTGAAAGGTTTCCAGGAAGCAGAACCTTGCTGCTACCTGCACACACCCCCACAACTGTTGAATATGTGTCTTTTAAACTATAAGGTTATAGCACTTTCTCATAACTTTTGAAGGTGCCTATCTACTGGGGGTGGGGAAGAAGGAAAACATAGATTAGGAAGTGAAGATTTCCTTAGGCATCATTCTAAGAGAATAGACACATCCTGTTTAAGATGAATTATATTTTCATGGGGGAAAGAAGGGAAACAAAATAGATTTGCTAAGTAAAGTTTACAATTTTCTTCAGGAATATAAAGACAGGGATGAATATACTGACGTTTCTTTGGTTTTCAAGAAGTGTGAAAACTTCATAAAGCATAGGACTTAGGTTTATTCTAAATAGGTATATTAGCTATAGGTTTATTCTAAATTATTCTAAACTTACTGGAAAACTGTTTTTATAATTTCATCCCTCTTCATTCTTCTATGGGTGAACTTTTCAAAGACCATGGCTGTTTCCTCTACTGCAACAGGAGCTCCTATTGGAGCTCATGGTTAGTTTAGCCAAAGGAAAATAGAAATGGAATTGCATATTGTTCAATAAAAAGCATAAAGACTTGCACATGAAGCAGATACTCCCTAAATGGCCTGCAAAGGAAAGTAGACTGTGAATCTTAATCTGCAAGTATAAACAGCTTTAGAAAGGTTCACTAAAGCTATGCTTGTATTGCAAATGACAGCACAGATCAAAATAATGGGAACTCTCCTGTTCCAAGAAAGAGCTGCAATGAACTGATTGGAATTTCACTTCAAGGCCACCTCTGGTCCCAGTTGTCTTCCTTAATATGTGTGCTATTCAATAACCACTGTGATGCTAATGGCAATATCCCATCAGTATTGTAAAATTCCCAGTGCAATCTCTGTGTGATTTCTGAAAATGTATGTGCACTCATGAGAGAAAAATGTTTTAAAGCATACTAAATTTATATAGCACCCTTTAACCTAAAGGATTCAGTAAGTTTCAGAACCTAAGTGACTTTCACAGTCTTAAAAACACAAATCATCACCAGAACAGTGTGCAACAGCTCAGGGGCATGAGAAACACTAGCCAACAGCTTGCTCAGTCATATATGGGGATGGTTACAGCAGTTTATCTAGATTAAATATTTGGAACAACTTTATTACAAATATTTTATTGCACTTCTACAAAAAATGAAGTTACAGATTTCTGATCTGTGCTAAAGAAAGAAGTTTATTATTTCTTCCCGTAAGAACTCTTGAGTTATTTATAGGGTATTCAATTTACCTTTGATGCATGAAAATGACAGTCAAGTTGGTCTCAATGAGGATCCAGAGTTCCAGAAAGTCTGGAGATAAGAAGTAGTGTTCATTTGTATGGATGCAATTCTACTGTATTAAATTAACCTTTCTCGATATTCATACTAATGCAAGAAGAATGTCAATATAATTCTTAAAATCTTATCAGTTCTGGTATTTTTAAGCTAGCTGTTTAGTTCTCTGGTAATTGTGTTCCTGTCCTTTTATTGTCTTCAGTTCTGTAGAGTACCACAAAGGTAAATGACCTAGTTAAGGAGTGTATATCCTAATTCAAAAAGCAGCTGTACGTGGTAGAAGTGCCCAACGTTGGAACTTAGCTTTATATTACTGACATTATTACTGCAGATACTAAGTGAATGATAAATAGTGAAATCTGAGTTAAAAGGTCAGAAATTCAAAGTTACCACCAGAATAGCACTTTTAAACAGACATCAAATACTGGGTAGGGGGGAATAAAAGAAGAAAGAAAATAAAAGTGGGACTCTGGAACAAACGATTAAATTCAAGTATCATTTAGATATTGCTATGAATTAATCACTAGAACTAAGGTGACACTTCGCTGCTCCACCACCTTAGACTCAAATCTTTTGGTGTTTGTGCATCTTCACCTATCCCTCAGCTAAATCCAGAAAAGTAAACCTTTTTCTTCATAGATGGCATCTTAAGCAATCACCCTAACCCTTAGGCACAACAATACACAGCTCTGAAAGCTTATGCTGCTTTTGTGGAATTACTTGGTTAGCAATTAATTAATCTTTAGTTTTTATAAACAAAACAACAACAGCAACAAAAAAAACCCAACAAAAACACCCCTACCAAAAAAAACCACCTCAAGATAGAATTGCATATTACAGGTGAAGAAAATGAAAAGTTTCAGAGGCATAAAAATAAGTAAATAATGACATTTCAGTCATCAACTACTGATCTGCAAAATGTAGCATTTGAAATATTAATTTTGGAATCCTGTACTGCATTTCTGATTTGATGCACACTAAAGGCAGCATTACAAGTATACCTGGTTCAGCAAATGACCCTTCATGCTGTTCAAATTTCCTGCTCTGGACAATGACAGAATGTTATCAAGTAGCAGCAGGAAGAGATCTAGCCACTTTGAAAATCACACATTACTGATTTCCCAGCAGGTGATCTATGCATCCTCCTGAGGAACATTTACACTCTACTTGTAGGTGACAGGAGTTTTCACCACTGTGAAGAGCAGCAAAATTAACTCTATTAAAGTTCAGATAAGCAAAACCACTATTGCCAGGCAGCTACTAAGAGGTACTGGTGACTGCACAGTGCCACAGGCTCTTCAATAATGCATACATATATCCCACATCCAGCGGTCAATTATTGCAGGTGCTCTGCCACCCTATGACCCCTTCCCAGCCAGGAAGGGGGATCAGAAGAAGAAGAGTAGACCCATAGGCTGAAATGAAAACTGATTTAATGAAACAGCCAGGCTAGTACCAATGCCAGTATAAAGTATACAAAGATAGACCAGCAACCCTGGAGCAGTCACAATAGACGAGAAAGCAGTCCTCAGGAGCAGAATGATAAGCAATCCCCTCAAGGAATGAGGAGCAGCAGGAAGAGAAGAAAGAGGTACAGGATTAAGGAAGAGCCCCTTTATAATGAAAGAGCATTTATGGTCTGGGTTCCACCTGTAGCCAAGTCAGGTCAGCTGTCCTGGTTGATTCAAAACTGCTAATGGCCGGCAGACCATGGCTGATCTAAGATTCTATCCCAGCAAAACCAGCACAGAAAATTAATACACTGTGTTTTCATTTCTACAGGACAGACTTTGAAAGCAAATGAATGTGAGTGATAAATTCAGTACTTTTAATGACTGGTGCTGTGAGATAACCAGGAGACACAGACAGTGAGACTATGACATTATGGAGGAGTTATGGAGTTCTAACACATATGGCATCACATAATAGCTAAAAAAATCACCAACTTTGTAACGAGTCAAGGATTCTGAAGTGAGGGTCAGACTAAATACATAGAACATGAATAACTTGAATAACCTTAATCTTTAAACTTTGTCTCTGCAATGTCAGCTAACACTAAGTCTCTGAGCTTATAGAAGGATTTTAAAGTTAAGAAATTTCTCTTGTTGGTAAGAAAATCAAAAATAATGTTGCAACATCAGTAAGGCTGGATTAAGGAATTAAAAAGTAGTAGAATTTATCTGAGCATTAGTTATCAGAAAGAAGTTTCTCTTGCCCAGTTTATGTCAAGATAGTAAGAGCCTACCAAAACCTTCAAATGAAACACAGAAATCCTGCCTGATATATCCCCTATAATGTACATTATAAATTTGCCCATACTACTAATTTTGTTGCCAGCTATTCACATTTCTGCATTTTACATCTTCCAGCTTCTGTCAATCCTCAAAAGTCCTTTTTTTGTTGTTGTTGTTGTTTTTAGTGCTGGATTGCAAGCGCTGTTTAAATAGCATTGTAGGTTTAACATCAGCAGTTTAGGTAGGTGTAAAGTCTGACTCTGACAGCCAAAACAAAGCAGAGGAATATTTTAGTCCTTCACAGAAAGCACTAAACCATTTCACTAAAATCAATACTAGGGGATACAGTACCAAGTTTTTGGTTTTATATCACTTCCTCCCCCATTCCCTAGAGAGTACTGTGCTGAACAGTTTACTGTCTTGCTGGAGCACAATACTGTAAGAATAAGTAATACCTCCAAGCGAGTTTTTTTCAAGCACAGTAACGCTGAGATTTTTATATCAGACCACAGATTTCAGAATAATCAATGTATATTTATAATGATTTAATTACAGTGATGAGGTATGTCTCTGCTGCCACAGGGAAAACTGAAAGGAAGACTGTAATTTCAATTGCATACAGCATAACCCAGGCAAGTGCAGTTTTGCAAAGTTTGCTTTTAGCAAGACCCATTTTAACTCATTTAAAATAGCTTTTTCAACAAGGGACTCTGGAGGCATACAATGTATTAGAGAAGGCTTAGAAACTGAAGGAGTCATCCCTCCTGAAGCAGTGATCAAGGCTTTAACTAACTGCCATGTGGCTGAAACACTCGGAGTATCAGAAAACCCAGTTCAATTCTTTCAGACATACTGCCAGAACCTGAACCTCATGCTTTGCTTTTAAATTATGGCAGACCCCCAAAAAAGGGACAGAAAAGTTCTGATCTTAGATTGTAATACTGATCCTCTTTCTGCAGTTCTTTATGGATGCTTTCTTAAGTCAAGGAACAAAGTCACACTTGCAAAATAGACTTGTTTGGTGTTGGGTTGGTTTTTTTTTGGTTTATGCAGGTGATTGTAACTTTGAGGTCCGTGACTTTTATCTGTGACAACTTGAAGTCTGGTAACAAAGAAAATGTCCAGAAAAATGTTTTATATGGATGCAGTTATTCATGTCATCTAGCTGCTTTAACTTACTTAGAAGTAAATGGAACAGATGAGGGGGGGAAAAAAGGCATGTATGTAGTCTTGTAAGAAAGGAGATCTAAAGATTTCTCACTATTCCAATGTGTGACTTTTGATTGATATACATTTCTGTACTAGGTAGTTCAGCTTGCCTGTAACATGAATTAAAAGTCTGTAGAGAGAATTCTTTAAGACCAAAAAAAAAGAAGAAAAAAGGATTGTGATAGTTTCCATGGTGCTTGAGCAATTAGTCCACTGCTAGCCTATGCAACACAGGCAGCAGTACTGGACAGAGAGCTGTCTCCTTCTGCACAAGGTTGTCAGCCCTTCTCAGCTCCTAGATACCACTTCCTTTGTGCAGTCTGGAGGGAACATCCAAGTAACACTGGACTGAAAAAAACAGTGGCAAAACCACTTTCCTGCAATGTGGGAGATGCCATTTCAAAGCAATCTACCTGACTGATACATAGCAGGCACTTGAACATCATTTTCCAATACCCCTAAGGACTACTCCGCAGTACAGCTGCCGTCCTGGAGGAGTTCTCCTGTCATTTTTTAAAATCAAGTTTGATGAATTAATTACACAGCCAGACAAGGCTATGTTGACCATAGAGGCTGGCTTCCTACATAACACTCTTTAGGGAATAGATAATTTCAGCAGAAGACAGTAAAGCAAATCTCACTCTGATGTAAATAATTATATATTCACTGAGCAAGCACGCTGGGAGGACCACTCTAGAGAGCAGTCAGTAGGGCAGTTTAGCAACAGAGTCAAATACCACTGGCAAACTGCCCATTTTCAAGTCAACACTTTTGTCTTCTAAGAATACCTAGGTGGTTTGGGGGTTTTTGGGGGTATTGTCCTTTTTTTTGCCAGAAACAGACAGAACAAATATCCTAGAAAACTATCCTAGAAAAACTATCCTACTCACACATCCATTCACTTCTTTCTTCTAAAGGATAAGATTCTTCTATAAATCTACATTAAGATAATGTTAGGAAATTCACTATAACATGAACATCAATAAAATGTAGTCGTGAACTAAACATGTGAAGTAAACATTTCACCTTGATGTGCAAATGTGACTGTCACATTAAAAAGTGTGACTCTCAAAGATCTGAGAAAGAAGGAGGCCCAAAACCAGACTGTCTCTGGAATTGGTCTCTAAATATGTATCATAACAATTTTCCTCTTTCCTTTTTAATTTATTTTTTCCCTAATTGGAAGGAAAAAAGAAGAAAAAAAGAGACTAGCATCTGAATCTAAGCTTGTCTGATACTTGATACTCTTAAAGCTCTAGAAATGTACTCGGAAAAACTGTATGGCAGGCATAAGGCTATATGCAGATGTGAAATGTGTTCTTTAGGATTACTTTTCTTTCCTCTAAGGATTTGTGTCACTTCTCCACTTAAGATGTAGTATGTTCTTGAAAAGAAGACAAATGTTCGGCCCAATAGTTATAGTACTAGTGTGAAGCTTTGATATCTCAAATAATTTCAAACTTTCCTGTAGACTTACTCTCTAACCTTGGAACGTATTTATTTTGTCTATTGCAATTCTGCATCTGTAAAATCAAAATAATAGGAAGGATGTTGTAAGGTGTGCATCTTCCACAGGGATGCAAACTATACCAGTATTCTAAGTACTTTCAGAATTATAGGTAATTTTTAATTAGCAAAGACATTTTGCATATATCACAATATCACCAAGGTTGGAAGTGACCTCAAAGATCATCAAGTCCAACCTGTCACCACAGACCTCATGACTACTAAACCATGGCACCAAGTGCCAAGTCCAATCCCCTCTTGAACATCTCCAGGGATGGTGACTCCACCACCTCCCTGGGCAGTCCATTCCAACGGCTAACAACTCTCTCAGTGAAGAACTCTCTCCTCACCTCGAGCCTAAACTTCCCCTGGTGCAGCTTCAGATTGTGTCCTCTTGTTCTGGTGCTGGTTGCTAGAGAGAAGAGGCCAACCCCTTCCTGGCTACAACCACCTTTCAGGTAGTTGTAGACAGCAATGAGGTCTCCCCTGAGCCTCCTCTTCTCCAGGCTAAACAGCCCCAGCTCCCTCAGTCTCTCCTCATAGGGCTTGTGCTCAAGGCCTCTCACCAGCCTTGTTGCCCTTCTCTGGGCACGTTCAAGAACATACAGGAAAAGGAGAGTGACTTTAGCATTGCTGAATTTGTCAGCCTTGAATGGAGGCAGCACAAGTCCAGCTGACACTGTGGCACCTGAGAAATGAAAGGAGCAATGTGATTAATGGAAGCCACAGAATGATGCATGCATATTGACATACAAAGCATATCAGTAAGGCAGTAAATACTGATGTCACACAAAGAGCACCGGAACAAACAAATGTAGCTTCAGTATCACGGAACCTTTTCACAACCCTCTTTTCTCATGTTAATGCATTTTGCATGCAGCAGAAATTATACTTCTGAGAAGAGCCACTTTTCTGTGTCCTCTAAAGATTATTCCTTTACTCTGTGTTGAATCATGCATATCCCTTCCTGAAATAATTTTAATCTTGCCTCTCAAGCTCAGCTGCATTGAAGTGTATATTCTGTATGAATACTGCTTTGGTGCAGCAATTACTCCATTTTGATTAGATGTGCACATGAGATCTCCATGAAGTCCATATTAAATGAAATTCACTTGATACAGACCCATCTCTTCCTATGAGACAAGTGTCTCATGAGATTTCTGACACATTTTACCTTTAGAGAAAGCAGCTTTTTTTGATTCTAGATCTAACACAAAGAAGTTCCAACAAAATACGTTCTACTAAGAAAAGGTTAGAGATTTATTCTGGGATTATTTCTCCCAATGAACACGATCAGGAATTATGAAT
This sequence comes from Picus viridis, assembly GCA_033816785.1. Lineage (NCBI taxonomy): Eukaryota > Metazoa > Chordata > Aves > Piciformes > Picidae > Picus > Picus viridis. Next base: position 10,968,490 of record CM066581.1, on the reverse strand, counting down.
AATAATTATGTGCTATGAGAAAGATGCAATATAGATAGCATACAGCCATTTTGAAGGCCCTGTTGAACAAAACATCCTAAAATAAGTAAGGAAAAAACCTGGGTTTAGCACCATGCAGAAAGCAGAAGGAAGTCTCTCCTCCGTGCCAATCTTTTTCCAAATGATCAAGAGACTATTCACAATACTGCAGCAAGATTTCTTTTGCATATATGGTCATCTAAACAGCACAGAAAAAGACAATTTGGTTCAGTCTTTCCTTCTTCCCTTCTTTGTTCAGAAACAAGAAGCATGAGATTTAGCGTTTAAGATCAAATGTGAGGGAATTCTGCTGCTCAGAAAAAGTGCCACAAGGGGACAAGCATAACAAGCAAATTATTAAAAGACAGTGTGAAGAATTTGACTACTGATGTACTTCTTTAAATTATCTCTATCTGTTGGGATAAAAAGAAAGGTGTGGGGAGAAAGACACTATCCACTTCACCTCAGGCAATAGAATAGAATAGAATAGAATAGAATAGAATAGAATAGAATAGAATAGAATAGAATAACCAAGGTTGGAAGAGACCTTGAAGATCATCGAGTCCAACCTGTAACCACAACCTCACAACTAGACCATGGCACCAAGTGCCACATCCAGTCCCCTCCTGAACGCCTCCAGGGACGGAGACTCAACCACCTCCCGGGAAGCCCATTCCAATGACGAATCACTGTCTCGATGAAGAACTTTCTCCTCACCTCCAGCCTAAACTTCCCCTGGTGCAGCTTGAGACTGTGTCCCCTTGTTCTGGTGCTGGTTGCTAGGGAGAAGAGGCCAACCCCTTCCTGGCTACAACCACCCTTCAGGTAGTTGTAGAGAGCAATGAGGTCGCCCCTGAGCCTCCTCTTCTCCAGGCTAAACAGCCCCAGCTCCCTCAGCCTCTCCTCATAGGGCTTGTGCTCAAGGCCTCTCACCAGCCTTGTTGCCCTTCTCTGGACACGTTCAAGTGTCTCAATGTCCTTCTTAAACTGAGGGGCCCAGAACTGGACACAGGACTCAAGGTGCGGCCTAACCAAAGCAGAGTACAGGGGCACAATGACCTCCCTGCTCCTGCTGGCCATACTATTCCTAATGCAGGCCAGGATGCGGTTGGCCCTCTTGGCTGCCTGGGCACACTGCTGGCTCATGTTCAGCTTCCCATCAACCAGCACCCCCAGGTCCCTCTCAGCCTGGCCGCTCTCCAGCCACTCTGACCCCAGCCTGTAGCGCTGCCTGGGGTTGTTGTGGCCAATGTGCATTATAAACAAGAAACCAGTGTGGTATGTTGTTTTTACATATCCTTAAGTTTCTCCGTTTTGCCGATACCGTTAGGTAGCGTCCAGTGAGCTGATAAATCTGAAGGAAACTGATAAAGCAAAAGAGAGCACTGAATTAGAGTTACACAAATGAAGCATAACGTTATTTTTATATGCTCTTGAGAAGAAAATGTGCTTCTACTGTGGCACTTGCTGTGATCAGTGACCTTTCTCTACTGTCCAGTCACAAAGCATGTGATAGACAGGTTTCATTTGCAGGAATGTTCCCACAGATGCAGAGCTGACTATACTTGCTCAGAAAGGCTGGTTATACGGTTCATATTGCAGATCTCTCTGCAATACAAATTCTCCACAAAACAAATTCTCTAAAAATGCACCAGCAATTAAATGCTAAGTAGAAAATAATCTCCCTTGTTCAGAATGAAAATAGTAAGATGAGTTATCTAAAAAATACTACAAAAAGCTCATGCAGGGATAAACAAGTTTCTCCCACGATTAACATTTCTCCACACAAACAGCATCTCAAAAATCAATTACAAACAAATGCACATGAAAAATCAAAACCAATTCACAAATAATTTACAAGCAGTCAAAAAGACTAAATTCATGGTATAAACTAGTAAATCACTAGTAATAGCCTATCTCTAATTTGGAATGACACCAGCTGTCAGCAATTTGCTGAGAACTCAGATTTTGGCGTAGAAAGTCTTTTCACTTCATCCATCACAGTTTGACATGAGAGGGTTGGAACATAAAGGGACAAAAAAGTAAATAAATTCTGCTTGTTGCCCAAGGCAAGATGTAGTTTGTTACTCAGCTTGTTGCAGTATACTTCACTTTTAATGAAGTTTTAAACTAAATCCACTTACTTGATTGACTTTTTTCTTATTCCATGGAAGGCCAAAACCAAATTTGTGCACCTCTGAGTTCAAGAAGTCCCAGTATGATTGAAAGGTTGAGACCTTGGAATATACAGTTAATTCAAAGGTTAAGGTGGCTCTTGATATGCTTGTCTCTAATCTTTATCAAGACTAAATGCAGGAACAATTAATATTCTCTTGGTGATCAATAAATGAAAAAAACCCGCTGTCCAAAGACTAAACAAAAACAACAACAACAACAACAACAAAAAATCACAAACCCAACCAATCAACACCCAAAAAACCCCAAATGAAAAACAAAACACAACCAAACAAACAATCACCAAAGACCAGGACTGATCAGGCTGCCATTGTGTCAAAGATTGGAAAGACACCACAGGTAGAAAAATGTGAAACATCCAAAAAACCCTGTATGTGCAGTGAGAGAGGCTGAAAGACCTGGGGCATTTTAGTCTGGAGAAGACTGAGAGGGGATTTACAGTATCACAGTATCGCTAAGGTTGGAAGAGACCTCGAAGATCATCGAGTCCAACCTGTCACCACTAGACCATGGCACCAAGTGCCACATCCAGTCCCCTCTTGAACGCCTCCAGGAACGGCGACTCCACCACCTCCCTGGGCAGCACATTCCAATGGCAAATCACTCTCTCAGTGAAGAACTTTCTCCTCACCTCGAGCCTAAACTTCCCCTGGTGCAGCTTGAGACTGTGTCCCCTTGTTCTGGTGCTGGTTGCTAAGGAGAAGAGGCCAACCCCTTCCTGGCTACAACCACCCTTCAGGTAGTTGTAGACAGCAAGAAGGTCTCCCCTGAGCCTCATCTTCTTCAGGCTAAATAATAATAAATAATAAATGTTTATAAATATCTGAGGGCTGGGTGTCAAGAGGGAGGGGACAGGCTCTACTCAGTTGTGCCTTGCCATAGGACAAGGGGTAATGGATATAAATTACATCACAGAAGGTTCCACCTCAATGTGAGGAGGAGCTTCTTCACTGTGAGGGTCACAGAACACTGGAACAGGCTCCCCAGAGAGGTTGTGGAGTCCCTTTCTCTGGAGACTTTCAGTACCCATCTGGATGTGTTCCTGTGCAACCTGTTCTAGACTCTATGGTCCTGCTCTGGCAGGGGTTTGGACTTGATGATCTCCAGAGGTCCCCTCCAACTCTTAACATCCTATGATCCTGTGTCACATGGGGAGAAGAACAAAAAGTGTGGGGTTCCTGTAGATTACCTAATCAATCTGCTTGGTCTGATCGCTGAAGTACGATTAGATACAAGAATTTTGGGGGTATTTTCACGAGTAAACGCTGATGTTGGGAGAAGAGGGAGCAGGCAGCCTTCAGAGAATGTTTCCATTTGGCCACTCATCCTGACGGTGGCACTCTTCCCTCTGAGATTCCTTCACTCGCTCACACCTGCCACAGAGAGATCAACAAAGAGGATTGATTTAATGGCCAGAAATAGGTAATTTTTAAAACGAGCTTCCCCCATTTCCTTACGTGCCTGGCACAAAAACCCAGCTGCATAAATGTGCTCTTTCAAAAGAAGAAAAAAACAATTACTTTTAATAACAACAGAGCAAACTCGTGCCACTCTAAGCTCAAACATTCTGTAGTCTAAAAAGACCTCACTTTCTCTGTATTTTTCTCCTCCCACTGTGAATGGCTTAGGGAACTATTTTTTTCCTACACAATGCTCTTATTTGATTTTTTTTCACTCTCCTTTTCACTGAGCTAAAATGTTTCTGCAATATTAATGAATTCAGCAGCAGCCCAGGAGTGGGTGTAGGGTGTTGCTTCGCTACTGTTTCTCCTCCTGAGCCCCCTGCTCAACTTGAGAGCATGATCATCTTTTAGGATTGAATAGGCTTTAAGATGAGGGGAAATTGGTGCTGTTGAGGGGGTTGTGAGGTTTTTGTGGGTGGAACATGCTGTTTGTGGTGGTGGTGTACTTTATACCTATACCCAAAGAAATACTCTGAACATGATAGGGTTTTACTGATTCTCGTATTACTGCATTAATACTTTCCCATATTAAGTCAACACTACATCTGACTCACATGACTCTGAAATCTACTGTCAAAAATCTGTCAACAGTTTGAAGGATACCTCCAAATTGCTGTCATAAGATTGGAAACTGCATGTTTCTGTGTACATGTTTCCATTTACATGGTAGAAATCAGTATGTTGAAATTTACATATATATTGGAATTTCTCGGAGAAATTAATCCCATTCTCAGACAGCAGCAGTTCAGTTCATTCCTCTACAAACCCTTGTGCAGATCAGCCAAACAATTTGTCTTGTCAAATGATTCAGATTAAACTGCCCAAGTATGACTGGACATGTATTTTAACCTGAAATAAAACTGAGAACTTCTTCCCCTCCCCTTCTCTTCCCTGCCTTCTTCTCTTCCTCTGTCATAATACTAAAGAAAGAGAAAAAAGGAAAAGAAAGGAAAAAAAGTGCATGAGTAATTTTTAGCCTAATTGACAGCAGTAAGGTAGTGAAAACATCTGTTCCAGAGATCAGGTCTAGAGTGGTTGTGCTAGCTGCATAAAGTAAGGAGGATCATAGTCTTAACAGGTGCAATAGATGGATAGGTAAGAAATACAGCTACAATGCTGAAGTAAATAAAGAGAGAGAAGAACTGATATAACTATTAATTATATGTTGTTAGGATGATTTTTTTCCCCCACTTAAAATTAGAGAGAGGGTAATGGAGAGTTTAATTAGAAAAAAGAAATAAGAAAAGGAAGGCAATTACTGTTACAGACCATCACTTCTCTCAACATGATTAACAGCTAGAATTTTGTAGGCCTTAGGGCAGAGTTGAGTCTTGAGGAAGTATTTGAAAGAGATATCATTCTTCTAGATTACATCAGGAAAAAAATTCACACTTTTAAGTCATATCCTGCACAGATAATACAGTCAAAGAAAAATGACAGTATTAGAGATATTTATCAGTTGGAACAGTATTACATCTGTGAATACTGTTGCCAGTAAATTTGATATCTGCAACCTTAGGGAATAGAGGATATTTATGACAAAGACTGGTGAAAGGTAAAGGCAGATGAATTTTACCAAGTGCAAGTAAAGATTATTTTACAACATTGTCTAAAATGAATAACTAGCATGGAAACAGAGAAAGCCAAGCAAGCAAGATGTTTTTTGTGGGGGGAAAAAAAAAAAATCAAAACAAACCAAAACCCCCAGAAATTTACAGGATTAAAAATTACAGGAAAATAAAATTTTAAGTATATGAAATGGGGAAAGAGTACATAGCTATATCAGAAAGCAGCTACTGAAGTGAGAAAGGTAAAATCCACTTTGGAGAAAGGAAAGCATGAAGGAGACATTCAAGACTAGGTGGGGTAGATGTCACAGCTGTGAAAGTAAAAAAGGGGAAAAAGAGACTGAATGGCCATCTGTGCTTTCTTTAGCTTCACAGAAAGTTCTTAGGTCTCAGGTTAGGAGAAAGAACTCCTACTGATGAAGCCTGAGCAGAAACATGAAAACATGAGGTTTAAAGTACAGCTATGAAACAAGGCAGTATGCTAATCACTGTGCAACGTTGTGCTCTCCCTCAGGACACTGCAGGACAGGTGAAAATCCATCAAGGATTACCAAAAATGTGTGAAAGATAAGAGTGTGTTTACTTAGCTTATTTCATTTTTCCCTTCACTTTTTTTTTTTCCTCCTTTTCTTTTTTTTTCTTTTTTTTTCCCCCCTTCAGACTGAGAGAGATTATTCACTACCTGTCCTCATGTCATCAATACACCTTTGTGGAAGGCACTCATTGTGTATCCTCTTAGAAGGGCTACATGCTGTGTTATTGGAAATAAGTTATCACTGCATTTAGAGACACAGAATGAGCTGCTAGACTTATTTCTGAAGATGCACAATGGGTCTTACCTGGCTTCCTAACAGAAGGCAGGGTTCCTTATTCCAGTCACTGGTAGATGGCAAAAGGACAAAGGTAAACTACATCATGTTTTTTTACAGGCTTGGTTTGATGTGTCAGATATATTTTTTTAAAGTTTTCTGTGCAACACTTTTTACTCCTTTACAAGTGCTGAAATAATGTATGATAATAACAGCACACATTGTTAATAGCATCTCATCTAAATGTTATTTGAACAAATGATGATTATGTTAGCTGTCCTTGATGTGCCTAAGAACAACACAATGACCTTCTTTAAAATAATTCCTATGCAATATTCTAAACACAGCTTTAAATAGATGTACAGAGAACAGCCATTTCCTCATATCCAGAAACTAATAACACTGCTGCCATCCTCTGCTTTTCATTTATGTACACTCATTTTACACTCCTGCACATCTCTCCCTGAGTCTGCCTCTTCATGTTTTGCAAGGATAAAAATGGGAAAGTCTCTAATAAAGTATTTAATATTATTGAATAGCCTAGAAGCAGGTAGCAATGTGTGTGTGTGGCCAGTTACAGAAATGATGTAATTGTCTAGGAGGCTGAAAACATGCAAGGCAGCTAGAAATTGTTCTCATAGTCCTTTGGTGGTGTCCAGCTGTACTATTTGCAAAACTCCTATTGTGTTTGTATTGTGTGTGTGTGTGTGTGTGTGCAAAGATGGTTAGCAAAGACTGCAGACTGTTATGTGTATTCTAAAAAGAAAGGAGTAATCTGATCTCGCTTCAAAACATTTTTCTTCATCTTTCTAAACAAGAATACAGCTCACTAGACTTGACAGAGCTCTTTCAAGATATCCTAGAATGGCATGACAGAATCATGAGAAAACAGAGGTGAGATCTGGAATCCAGAAGCATATAATACAGCATGCACAGTACCTGTTTCTTCTGTGCTCTGTTGAATTTTATGACTCTCTTATTTGCCTGAGAAGTGTAATTGTACATACACACACGGGCACACTTACTGTTTCTCCTCTGTTTATCTCAGAAGCTGAAAGAGAACTATTGATGTGCAATACTTTATCATAACAAAATGATAAATAATATCTCACTTCAAGCTGAAATATATCTTCATGAAAGCTATCCAGCCTTAATTCAACCTGATCTCTGCAGCAGATTGCCAGTGAGAGATACAGTGCACATGAAAATGCAATTTTTGTGGCAGAAATATAAGGTTCATGTTTTATTTGTTTTAATTTTTAGTCTGGGCTTGCTAGGAGATGGAAACTGATTGCTGAGACATAGTTACTCACCTTTCCAGTAGATGGTAGTACAGATGTGCTTAAAACATTATTTCATTTGGGACTGAAACAAACAGCATGTAGACATTTTCAAACGCTAAATAAGAAGGAATTTTTAGCTCTATCCATTCTTAAGTCATGTAAAAATGCTTTTTGGAAAAAAATAAACATCAGGACTGTGGTTTTTTTTCTTCTAGACACTGATCTTTAACAAGCTTTACTTTATTTTGATAGAAAACTTGGTTGAAATGCAGATACTTTTAAATGAAAGACAGGGATCTCTGCAAACCATTGACACTCCTATTTCTGGAGTGGTCTATAATCTGAGGGGTGGTGCATCATAGTCCCACTGAACACAAAGGCTGCATTAGGCTGTACTGTCTCCTGCATGTATTCTTGGTTTTGGTGGGGTTTTTTTAGCTATATTGGTAGAGACAAATAAAAATCCTTTGTCTGACCAGCTTTACAGGCTCTATTCCCTCAAAGATTTGTAACGCCTGCATGTGCTGATTTTATCAGCAATACCTAAACATTCTATGCATATGATAACAAATGCAGATTTGCATATAATGAAAATAAACCAATCCACAGCTGGAGATATTTCTTAGAGTAACAATTTCACTCCTAAGTTTTTAAAGTTTTTGGTTTGGTTTGGTTTTTTACAGTATTATAAGTGTTTAACGAAATATAACAGAAACACGACTGAAGGAATGGAAGAGGAATGGATTACAATCTGATAACCAAAAATCAGAATTTATTTAAGCCACTTTAATTGTAGCACAATTTTTTTTCAAAGTAATTAATTATATCTATACACAAGTTTCTTGCAATAATTGGTTTTGCTATTCTGATTGCTAGCAGTGCATTTCAAACTTAAGTTCTTGTTATTAGATACACTAAAGCTTGGTTGGAATAAATATCCCTGAACTTTCTGAACACGACTTGCCAGCAACAGCTGATGTTAGTCAATATTGCAGTCATGCTAACTTTGAAGCCTACAGCATTAGCATAAAAGCCTAATTAAGGATATATGTAAGACAAGAGAAACAGTAAGAAGTTTAAAAGCATTAATTATCTGTTTTATTAGGGTTGTCATATATTGTAATGATTACCACTGAAGAGACTCTTATGTGGGATTTACACCTGAGAAAAAAAACCCAGTAGTTAATTTTAAATGTCATACTAAAAAAAAAATAATCAAGAGTGGTAGGAAGGTAGAAGGGGACTAATTTGTGTGGAAGACCATGGATTCTGCTCTCATAATCGGTTTCTAGCATAAATAGTGGAGACACAGCAATAAGAGCAACTATCTTCTGGATGATGTCAAAAGAGAAATTGTCTTGACAAATGAGGGAGATTTTAAATGGGAGTTTTCTCTGACCTAAAAGACAAGGAAAGGTTATGCTAATATGTTAAGGCACAGGCCTTTCCTAATGGCTGAGCTCTAGACAAGGCAGTATAGCTCAATAAGAGAGACAGGTTTTTGTACTTCTTGCTCCCTGAGTGTCTGAGAAACACTCATTATCCTTTCCTGGGTTATCCTATTATAAATGCTCTTAGTTTATTACAAATGTTCTCTGATACAAGCATTGCAAACAGTGATCTTGGAGAAGAAAGTGTAAAGTTAGCATCTGGCACAGAAGACAAACTATGCCTCTTCTAAAATTAAAGGCAACAATTGTCTTGTTTGAGCCACATTCTGTTTTTTTTTCTGATTACAGTAAAATTTAGCCCTGAATTATTCTGCATGTACCTTTCCTAATGAACACTGAACTGAAAAAATATTAATCTTTTTAAAGCACCTTAAAGCCCATTTCTCTTTTCAGCTAATGAACTATGTAAAGAAGCCTCAGTTGCCTCAGGGGTGCTTGTCAAACCCATCACAAGGAACCTTTATAAAGCCTAAAGGATATGTATCATAATGCATAAAATCTGTCATACCATATCATTATTACTTTTTGGGAGGCTTGTTACAACAATTTTAGATGATTAAGTCATGTGTGAGTTGTTTGGTTTGGTTTGGGTTTTGCCACAAAGGTGTTCATATGAGGCCTCTCTTTTCGGATGGTACTTTGGTGCCCAATACTGTGTTTATGCAAGACTCTGTGCAGTTTCCCTTTGTAGGTTGTGCATGGCTTCAGAACTCAAACCTACATAGTTATTTCTGAAACCTCCACCTTGCATCAAATCTGGATGCAATGAACCATGCAGAAATTGTTCAAAGTTGGAGAGCAGGGGGAAGCACACAGATGTATTTGGAAAGGTACATATTTGCAATCTGATGACAACTGTGAAGGAGGAGGTTGGAAAAGGTACTGATATTCAACTTTCCCTATTTTGTTTACTATCCTGACTGGTTCCTCTCTTATTTTCATTTCAGACTGAAAACCAGTGTGAGCATGATTTTGTAGAGGAATGCATGCAACTCTCTCTTGGCAGAAGGATGGGAAGGACAGCTTGACCCAAGGGACAAACCCAGACTCATCACATCACTGCGATGTCAAATGCAGCTGTGCCCTTTTCTCTGGTCTCCACAGATCTTGTACAGGAAGTAGTCCCAGCCGCAGCAGGAACAGGTAGGCTAACCTTGGGCAAACTCTGGAAAGATGAGATATGAGGCGGGAACAGCACTCTGGTCCTTAACTGCTCAGCTAATGCATGAAAAGGATATCAGTTTTCTATCCTACAGCCAACCTTACTCAGCATGCTGACTGTTCTGAATCTCATACAGAAATGTTTAGCTGTCCCTCTGCACTGTAGGTTTCCTTCTGTGTTTTTTGTTGTTATTGGTTTTTAATTGTATCTAAGCCTAAGATAAATTCGATGCCTGCCTGTGGTATGTTTTGGAGCACCAGGCAGCAATCTCTAAACCCATCATGACCAAGGCAATGGCAATAAAACTCATCAGCTCAGCCATAATAAGCTGAGACAAAGTGCTACACTAATAGAGTTCTGATGCTTTCAAGACAAACCAGTAGCTAATGCACAGGAATGCACCATGACAAAGATATTCATACTAGTTAGCACAGCCTTGCTTTTCTAAGAGGAAATTCACCTTGCTCAGCATGACCAGTGACAAGATTGATAGCAATTGGCATCACCCTTACTAGCAGGGGAGGATGGAAGTACCACCACTGGAAGTAGAGACCTTAGTGTCAGCCTGTAGATTCTTCTGAAATGCAGCTGAATTTCAGCCAATCATCCAAACTGAAACAGATTTTCACCTGCATTTTAAAGATTTCTGGGGGGGGGAAGTTGGGGCGGGGAAGTAGAATTAATGAGGAGGCTTGCTAAAATACTAATCACTGTCAGTGCTCTGATAGTGTACATAATCTTGGCTATATAAGCTTCCAGAGTGAAACTCTGAAGAAGACTAAGTTGTCTGGAAACTATCAGTGTAAATTCAGTTCCACCTAACAGACACTGCAGTTACCTTCTGATATAATTACAGGCCACCTTTTTAACTCTGCCAATTTTTTGGCCTTAAGGAATAACTGCACTGGCTGGCAATCACAAGTACAATGCAATGACAAGTATACAAGCCATCCATCACAAAGACAATATTTTTTTAGTATGTTTATGCAAAACAAATTGCTGCTCTGCTTCATCTTTTGTACCTTTTTGTAATGAAAACTACTGCCTTAAGTTATTTTCTTAAATCACATATTTTATTATCCCTGTTTTATGCCACATTTCCCTTTTTTGTGAAAGCTATTTATCATAGCAGAAGCAAAACAGAAACATACTTCAATGTGGGAGGTTTATTTTTATAGTAGGAGGCTTTAGTGGAGATGAGATTGATACATCAAAGTCTTATCCCATGAGAGCAGATGTATTTAAATATTTACCTTCATTTTTGTCCTCTACAGTTAATACAATGTTTTCCTAACATAAGCTGCTAAATGTATTCCCCCCTTTTTTATTCTTATTAAAATTGTGATTTGAAGATATATTCCTAAAGCTGTGAATAGTTATTAACATTTCTTTAAAGACTTCAATATTTGAATGGCCAAATTCCAGCCTGAGTAATTACATTCTGCCTACTTACATTCCCCACACAGTCTCAATTAGATAAGTTATTCTTCTACTCTGTGTCCTAAAACTGTTCTGCAGCATTGCTGCCACTATTAAACAGCTGCTAGATTTTGCCCCAGAGGTGACTGAACTGATCCCTACATACAAACACAATGTATAAAACAAACTGAATTTTTGCTGGATGAAGGTTGGTAAATCTAAAGTGTTATGAAGGCCAAGTATTATTTTTGAGTGCCCACATTTAAACTCATTTTTAGGGTAACAATAGTGAAAACTTTTCCCACAGCATCCTATTAACTTTGCTCTAGAGAGAAGAGGCAGATTCATTTTCATATGTGTTCAGAGCACTTCCAGGGACTATCCTCAAGAATCCTACCCTTACATTGTAGGCACATTGCCAGATGGATACAGGAACTATCCCACCAAAGAGATTAAATACTGTAGAATTCATAGATACTTAGGTATGTCAGAAAGGATACCAGTATCTGTCAGGCATACTGTGGAGGACTCCTCCCATATGCTTTTGGAAATCCTGCTAGAGCCTTTAAAAAGAAATACAACCCCAGCATCTTTAAAAGACATTCCCCACATACTACAACCCCAGCCTGGAACTGTCCAGTTGCACATAATTTTACTTTACCAAGCAAACTGATTTTTTACTACTGCAGTTAAACCTGTGAGATTCTCCTCTGGAAGAAATAGGTAAGAAAGGATCTGAAGTAGAAAAATGCAGTACCTGCATCATTTAAAAACAGGTTTTGTGTGGTCCCAGGCAGGCTGTGTACTGTATTAAAGGGTTTTTTTTGGCTGGTTTGGTTTGGGTTTTTTTCATATCCAGACCTATATTTCTGCTCTTCACAAGGGATCTGTTCAGATTACAGTGGTTACTGTAACTTCACGGTAATCTGATGCTGCTGGGAGCTTGTGTGGGAAATCCCTGTGTAACTGCACATCAATAATTAAGCCAAAATCCAGAACAGGCTTTTGGATTTAGGCCTTTGCAAATGAAATCCTCCCTCTTCCCTTCATAAAAGATTTCTGTAGATAAATCTCTGAACAGACCTAGGACAGGTAGTCCCCAGGCTTACAAAAACTATATATAAACTGAAATTATTTCTGGGGTCAATAAAAATGAATGTTTAAATATAGAACCTCTGAAAGTTGCAGCAATAATTAAACATTTATGAGTCTGAAAGTTGCTGTAGCTGAACAGGGCCTCTTCTTGTGCTCCTTTCTCATGTTTCCTGGTGACATGTACCTTAGAATAGGCATTTCTCTGTTTCCTTTCTTTTTGTCATTCTGTCTAGCAGAGGACAACCTCTCTGGAAGAAAGAGAAATAGTTTTCATGTCTGCAGTATTTCTTTTTCTTGGGGGATATAAGGTGTTTCTCTTTTCTTGATGAACTGATGAGGTTAAGGGCATCACCTAAAAGAGATTCTGTACTTTGAGATTTATACTCTTCCTTTTTTTCCGTTATGGTTTGGGGTTTTTTGGTTTTTTTTCACTAATCTTCTATCTTTATCCACATAGTTTCCATATCTGTGAATCCCCTCTCCATACAGTCCATTTTATGCTTTTTTCTATACAGTCTATTTCAGATAGTGAATCTCTTCCCTTGCTTATCCATCCCCATTCCGTGTCTATTTCAGTACTTCTCCAGCCCCAGGCTTTTCATTGCCACAACACGCTGAGGAAAATGCTGCCGACCAATCGCTCTAATTGTATTCAGCTGCACTTCAGGGTACACACCCCAGCCCAAATACTACTTGCTGCCCTCTGCTTGTGATGAAGGGTTGAGACGAATGAGGCAACAGTCCTCGACTCTGTGTGGCTACTAAACTGTTCTTCACAACGCAGTCTAAAACACAGATGTTGAGAATGGCAGTGCAGAAAACATCTGGGCTACCAGAGTCTTAATACAACATAAGAACTTGGAGAAAATCAAACCGAGAAAGGACAGGGCAGTTTATGAATCAGCACAGTATCCAAATACTCTATTAAGACTTTGTCAAATATCAAAGATCAACATTTTAAGTAAAACTGTAACCAAAGTATACCAGGATTCCTCTGAACAAAATTAAAACTGCCAGAACATTTCTGTAGAGTCTCTGCCCTTACTAATAAAACTACTTCTGGCTTCTTAGCATTTGAACTTACTAGAGGAAGGGCAAAGCGTGTTAAATGTCCTGTGCTGCTGCTGCTGCAAAGACTGACAGCATCAGTCCCATGTACCTCATGGTCTGTGTTCCAAGAAAAGCTCTGCTACAGATGTGGGTCTTACTTAAAACAGCAGCTCTTTTCAACATTTGCTAACTAAATTTTTGAAGTTCAAAGGAAACATGCTCACATTTTCTGAATTTCCCTGACAAAACCCACCCAACACCCTCATTTCTGCAGTGCTGTTGGTCAAACAAGAACAGCAGTTGCATAATAGTTGGACTTGATGATCTTAAAGGTCTTTTCCAACCAAAATGATTCTATCATTGTCCATAACAAAGAAACCATACTTAGTTAATGTCATCACTGATGAATGCTTGTCATTTTTGGTGAATTGCCCCACTGGGTATGACATAGCTCAAAACATTACTGAAGTAACATCTGCAAGGGTTAGCCAGCTGATAAAAAATAATGCTCTCCTAGGAAGATCTTGTCTTCTTTTTTACAGGCCTCCTTGTAGATCACATATGCTCAAGATGGATTTGGAATGGAAATTTTCACAAAGCAGGGGATGAAAATCATTCAGATATTTCTTTTTTCAGCCCTCCAAAATATCACTGGACTTCTGTTAGCTATATCTAAAGTTTTGCTGTGCTTTCTAATTAGTACAATAACTGCAGCAATTGCAAAGACAGGATTTCAAAGCAAATACCCTTAACATTATATAAGACTCAAACTGAAAAACCTGTACTTTTTCATGTATTAAGATACACACTCAAATGCATTAGCTGTTATTGAGCACTGAATAATTATATTTGCATTTTATGTTCAATTCAATTTTTAAAAATCATAATACTTCAGCATAGTTAGCATATGTTACTTACGAAACCATTATCTACAGCTTGAAATAACAGTGAAGACTCTGGAACACTGTGTGGAATTTGACAACGTATTTGGTGCGTTTCTAAAAGCCTACAAAAGAAAATCTTTCCAATTAGAATCAGAATCAGTCAGGGTTGGAAGGGACCACAAGGATCATCTAGTTCCAACCTCCCTGCCAGGGGCAGAGACACCCCACACTAGATCAGGCTGGCCAGAGCCTCATCCAGCCTGGTCTAGAGACTAAAAGGAGAATAGAAATCTCCCCACAACTGCAAGAAAAATTAAGGAAGTTTTAATTTTTAAAGAAACTGCTCCAGAAAGTAATATACTTAACTTACACTCCAAATATATCAGATATATAAGGATATTTGAATTATTCCTATCATCCATTAATAAGAGAAGTACAACACTGCAGGGCAGGTTTAGGCTGGATGTTAGGATGAAGTTCTCTACAGAGAGAGTGATTGCCCATTGGAATCGGCTACCCAGGGAGGTGGTGGAGTCACCTTCATTGGAGGTGTTCAGGAGGAGACTTGATGGGGTGCTTGGTGCCACGCTTTAGTTGTTTAGGTGGGTTGGATTGGTTGATGGGTTAGACACGATGATCTTGAAGGTCTCTTTCAACCTGGTGTATTGTATTGTATCTGTATTATTGTAACCACACATCATCAAGTGTTAGAAGCAAACAAAACTACAGAGTTTAATGTTCTGAATTTTGGTCACGGTATTGGGTGTTGCACCGGCTCCAGTCAGTGTGTTTCCTACATTTTAGTGCACACAAATGTCAGCACATCGATGGTGAGGAACATGCAATTATTGCTGAAGATTTGGTCTAACTTTACCAGGAAACTTAAGAATGACAATGGTTGAAAGGACCAGAAGTTTTTCTTGAACAGAGACCTATCAGTGTTTATTTGGGATGAGGCTGAAATTGTACTGTCAGCTGTTCACTGCTGTGTTCCCTGTAGTTTTCTCTTATGGCATATTCTTTCTATCACAGAATATTAGTTCTTTGACTGATTATTGTTACATAATCACAACACAGGATTGATTTAACCTTCTTACTGCCTAGTCAAATAAGGGCTCTTTGCACTGCATGACATGCAATAGGAAAGCACATAATAATGGACAAAATTAAATGCTTCATTACGTAGAGATTTCAGGATTACCATATTCTAATTAAGATGTATCTGTTAGCATATATATACATCTACACACACAGTCACACACACACACACCCATATATATATATCCCTCTCTCTATATATATATATATCCTGTTGTCCCCCACAAGTAGCTTTTGGAGTCAATGAATTACAAGGACCCAAGTCTAAAATGCTTCAAGTGTGAACAAACTTCAGGCTGCCATCTTGGTCGTGACTGTCATCGTCAGCACAGAATCAACAATGGTACATCTATTGCTTGCAGTTTGCACATTCACAAGAACCCTTCCTTGATTATTTTCATCAAGCTTCACTCTAATCTGACTCCCCAAACAAGGAAACTGCTTATTTACCATGAAGGAAAATACTGTAAGACTACAATTGACCTATATGCTTAGGTATCTGGTTTTGGATTTGTGTTATTAGCTAATAAGCATAAATGTTGGTCATTATACAGCTGGCCAGTATGTATTAGGATGATAATCTTAGTTTCACTGTTTTATCATGATCCTCTGCATTACTTACAGACACAGACCTAAATAATCTCTTCTGAATTTACTCAGTCTGGTGGTGCCCTCAAATCCATATGGCAAGACTCAAAAGTGACATGATAGGATAAACAGAAAAATGTCATTATAACAAGAGTCAAGCCTAAGCTATAAATTTGAGATCTAAGCTTCTTTTAAGTATGAGGCTTCTGGCAGTGCTCCAGTACTGGACAATTATAGCCATGTTTAGCATTTTGCTTACAGTTGTCTTGTAATTATGTTATATCAATGCCATCTCATGCAAATTATCTGTGTAAGAAAGAAGCCATTCAAATGCATTGTATATCCATACATGAATTTCAAAATCAGTTAAGATAATCATGCCACATTAAATAGCATAAGGTGACAGAAGGTTCAAGTGGGAGGCTTTGGCAGTTTTAGCAGACATCCCTAAATCAACAGCATAAATTTTAATATAGTAATTGTGTTAGACCAAATGGATGTGTTAACAGGATACTGCTTCCAGATTATTCACAGAGAACGCAAGAGAGAAGTAAAGTAACATAAATACATTCATAGGTTTTCTAACCTCTTTGTTTTTTAAAGCTTCTGCAAACAATCCAGCCCAAACAAATCTTTGGTTTTAAAATCTACTCCATTTCTAAACCCCCTACTGAGTTAGACTTTCCAATTAAAATATGATTCTTTATGCATGTTTCACAGAAAATGTTTACTCAGATACTGTGCAATGTTTTCCACAATGCATGGTTTTGGCATTGCAAGAAAATGACAATTTCCAGGATCTTGTTTAAAGCTCATTTCTATTAATGATACACAGACAAATATTTGCTGATGTATCATAGGAGGAGCAGCACATTTTGGGACACTGGTGGTGCAAGCAGACTGAAGATTTTCCCAGATTGTGACAAGGTGAAGGGAATTAGGGAATTCCCTAACTTTTACACAGCAACACAAAAAATGCAAAGATGACCTAGGCTTGGTGCTGGCACAATTCCACTAGACAAAAGCAGGGCAAATTCTGCAGAACAGCAGAAGCACACAAATAAAGCAAAACAGTGGGTGCCACGAATTCACTATTGACACTATATCTATTTTGCGGAGGCTACTTCGTACTCTCCCCTTGGACTTTGACAGCTCTTGGAGCGTGGATTTTCCAGCTTTGTTTTGTTTAAAAGAGGTTCTTCTCAAGATGTGAAGCTGTTTCATGCAGGTCAGGAGATTAATTTTGTGTAGATAGAACAGAACAGAATAGAACAGAACAGAACAGAATAGAACAGAATAGAATAGAATAGAATAGAACAGAACAGAACAGAACAGAACAGAACAGAACATAACAGAACAGGTTCGAAGAGACCTTCAAGATCATCACGTCCAACCTATCATCCAACACCACCTAATCAACTAAACCATGCAACCAAACACCCTATCAAGCCTCCTCCTAAACACCTCCAATGACAGTGACTCCATCACCTCCCCGGGCATGCATCCCAAAGCAAGTGCCCACTGCCTACATATCCTGCTAATGCTGTTCATAGATGGCAGACAGTCCATTGGAATTTCCATCACACTGAAATAGCATTTTGTTTTGATGGAGATAAGAATATGGAAAAAAGATGTTTTGGGGAACGCATAAGAAGAACTTGTTCCAGGCAGGATATCTGCTAAACAACACATCACCAGTCTTGATATTCAGTGAGGCTGTGAACAGTCAGTGAGAACTGCTCAATGCACATTGATTGTCAAACACTTTCTGATCAGTGCTGGCATTTCCTCCAGGCCTGCAGTAGCACTTCACTGCAAAAGGTTTCTATTGCCTCTGTCTCTCTACTGAACCAGTAAAATCATAAAAACAAGCGATATTGTGATCTCTAAGTAGCTACTTCTGTGGGAGAGCAATCCTGTGTTTTAAACACAAAACTTAAACACAACTAAACACAAAACATCCCAAAGTCAAATTGCTCTAATTTTAATAAGCAGTTAGAGAGATGTAGTACAATGTTAATGCCTCAGACTGAATGACTGCTGCTACAATACACGTAAACACCAATTAATGTTCAAAATCAATTGCTTACATTAATGCTAAACCAGATAATCAAGAAAAAAAGAAGAAAGGGAAAGGGAAAGGGAAAGGGAAAGGGAAAGGGAAAGGGAAAGGGAAAGGGAAAGGGAAAGGGAAAGGGAAAGGGAAAGGGAAAGGGAAAGGAAAGGAAAGGAAAGGAAAGGAAAGGAAAGGAAAGGAAAGGAAAGGAAAGGAAAGGAAAGGAAAGGAAAGGAAAGGAAAGGAAAGGAAAGGAAAGGAAAGGAAAGGAAAGGAAAGGAAAGGAAAGGAAAGGAAAGGAAAGGAAAGGAAAGGAAAGGAAAGGAAAGGGAAAGGGAAAGGGAAAGGGAAAGGGAAAGGGAAAGGGAAAGGGAAAGGGAAAGGGAAAGGGAAAGGGAAAGGGAAAGGGAAAGGGAAAGGGAAAGGGAAAGGGAAAGGGAAAGGGAAAGGGAAAGGGAAAGGGAAAGGGAAAGGGAAAGGGAAAGGGAAAGGGAAAGGGAAAGGGAAAGGGAAAGGGAAAGGAAAGGGAAAGGGAAAGGGAAAGGGAGAAGAGAAGAGAAGAGAAGAGAAGAGAAGAGAAGAGAAGAGAAGAGAAGAGAAGAGAAGAGAAGAGAAGAGAAGAGAAGAGAAGAGAAGAGAAGAGAAGAGAAGAGAAGAGAAGAGAAAAGAAAAGAAAAGAAGAGAAGAGAAGAGAAAAGAAAAGAAAAGAAAAGAAAAGAAAAGAAAAGAAAAGAAAAGAAAAGAAAAGAAAAGAAAAGAAAAGAAAAGAAAAGAAAAGAAGACAATGGCTATTTTATTCTAGCACCTTTCCAAGTGTCCATGTTAACTACTGCCCCACACTGCTTAGCTTTATACTTTATTTTGTAATTAAATATATACTATGTTATACTGTGTCAGTATAAGGTGAGACAAATTGAGATCACTATGGAAATTAAGATCACATATTGCTGAATGCCAGGATGATCTTGTGCTTCAGTAATCCTCATCAATGAAGCCATAAAAATGAATAATATTTCTGGATTGCACTGTTTGTTTTGGGGGTGTGTTTTTTTCCCCTACCAGTTTAAATGGAAAACCAAATCTGATCTAGAATTATTTACAATGGATAAAAGGAGCCTGCATGGTAAAGGATCTGACATATTTGTAAACCAGCAATTATGGCATATACCCAGCAATTTGAAATATTTCTGAATTGTTCAGCACATCCCCAAATTGCTCATGTAATGAAAGCACATGAAAATGTTATTATCATTGTTTCTAGTTGTCTTCCATTTCCCACTGGAGACTTTTTTGTCAGCTTAATACATTTTTGTTTGTTTTCAGCTCTGGCTTTATTTGGTTATGGTCCTGGAATGAAAAACAGCTAATGACACCTTTTCTCAGTCTACAGAGGCTTATGCTGCCTAGAAAGAGTGGATTAGTCGCTCAGTGCATGATCTCAGAGCAAGATTGGGGCTTGCTGCTTTATTTATTTAGTTCGATTTTAGTGGAGGGAGATAGATGATTTAGCTGTACAGGACAGTGTCATCTACAGTGTCTGAAGGCTACTAATAGTGACTTCATATCTTAAGAATAAACACAACAGACTCTTCATTGAAGGGTTATTTTTTTTCCAGATTAAAAAATCTGAAGAGTTTTTTGCTAAAGGCCCAGCATACCAACACATATTTTTGAGAGCAGCATTGACTCAGTGATTAGAAACCATATTTCTATTGTTTTACCTCCTGATTTTCAGTTTGAAGCTAATCAAGGTGGTGATAAATACCAACAGAAACACTACTTTACAGATTAGAATAGGATACAAAAGGACATTGACAATCCCCCCAGCCTATGCCCCAGAAGTTGTTTTATAGATACTTGGTGCCATGCTGGAAGCATAGAGCAGCTGTAATCCAACTAAAATAGCTCTCAGATGACTTTCCTGCCTAATCCATAAGTAGTGCAGAGCTGCTTTTTCCTCTGCAGCATCACCACCACAGCCAAGGCCAAGCAAGGATGACTGCAGTGTCTTCATCATCAGCTGCTGCCAAAATGATGCCTTGTAACACAGACAGTCTTTTAGAAAATGGAATGGTTCTCAGGATGCTCTGATTCACAGAGGACCAGGCAGGCATGATGAAAAGAACTGGTTAATAAGGGAGGTTTACCTCAAAAGAAATTAGCTACTATAAAAGATTTTGATGATAGCACCAAATGAAAGCTCATAAACAATTAGAATATGACAACTGTCATAACAACAGAAAGCATTGTTATAATCTGAGATCATCTTTTTAATTCGTTATGACATTGCTGAGGAAAAGTTGGCATTTTGGTCCTCAGTTTTTCATTTTGGTTGACTGATATCAACCTGAACATCTAGACTGAAGTGCTTAAAATATGAACTGTGTAGAATATCAAGCTGTGAGAATACAAATTGGAGATAGATTTGCCAATGCAACATATTGCCTCTGGTACAATTACTCAGCTACCAATAAACACTCTGCAAACAAATGTGTCTTGAATTTAAAAAATAGTATCATAATAGACATACTTTGAAATTTCAGAGTCTACATAAGCTAAATAAATCATCAGTCACCAGACCACAGCAAAGAAAAGCATTATTCTAACTCCAAACCTAATGAAGAGAAGCAGTTTATGAAGATATTCTTATTGAAGGACAGAAAGGACAGAAGAAAATGTTGACAAAATCAGATTATTTGGATCACTGATAATTTTTTTCTGGGCTTGGACACCCTTCACAGTCCAAAGAGATCTCATCTACGGTTGAGTCTCTTGAGTATTACTATTGAATACTACTATTACTATTGAGTACTACTATTGAATATTACTTTTACAAGCTCATGAAAAGAATACCAAGTTAGTAGCAGAAACTTCAAACCAATCTGAAAAATTCATATCCATGGCTGACACATAGGGAAAAAAATACAGATATGTTTAAGTGAAAATGAATTCCCAAGTACAAGGGAAAGATGCGTACCTGTTCTCTTGCTCACATAAATTCACAGGCATACTGATGGGATAGAGATGGGACTGAGTGAAGGGAAGAGGTCGTCTTCGCTTTCCAGAATGAAAGCCTGCTGTCAAAGGAACCATATTCTAAGAGCTGTCAGGGTCCATATAATTTAATCTTCAAAGACTTTAAAGATATCGTAGAGCTAAAAGGAAAGAAAAACAAACAAACAAACAAAAGAGTAATGGAAATTAAACTCAATAAACTGATTTGGTATTTTTGTTCCATTTTATCAGGCCTATTCTGTTAGTGTGTTAATGTGCCAAAGCCACAGTAGCTGTACAAATTTGTTCCTTTTCCTCCAACAAGAGTCTCTTGACATTTGGATTTTCTCATTTAATAGTCCAAAACTTCAGCAGCTAGAGTAGAGTAGAGTAGAGTAGAGTAGAGTAGAGTAGAGTAGAGTAGAGTAGAGTAGAGTAGAGTAGAGTAGAGTAGAATAAACCAGGCTGGAATAGACCTTTGAGATCATCGAGTCCAACCTATCATCCAACACTATCTAATCAACTAAACCATGGCACCAACTAAAAAGTTTACAATATACAAATGTGAAAACTCTGAACATACTCTGGTTTTGTAGTAACTAGTCATTGGTATGATCGTGGCTTTGAAAACAAAAGTTACTAGGTTGTTGGTTTTTTTTTCTTCTTAGCTTTTTATTAGAAGCAACTGCTTTCATATAATTTCTCAGATTTATGGGAATGAGTTATTGTGGAGAAATACCAAATGCAGTTTTAAATGTGCAAAGAGTATAGAAGAATTGAAAGCATACATCTAACACTCCATATGTGGAGCTGTAATACCTGGTACTTTCTTCTTCTTTTTTCCTCTTTCTCTCTCAATTTTCTTCTGGATTTCAATATTTTCTTGAGATTATCACTAAGAGTTTGCTCTTTCTTTTCTTCCTTGTCCAAGATTCTATTCCTGAGTAAAAATTAAGTTATTTGTGGTACTCCATCAATCTTGAAACAGTTTGAGTCTTTTCCATTTACTTCTTTTTAACTATTTCTCCTCCTATTTCATGCCATAACAGTTAAAAATAAATTGAAAGAGGAAAATAAAAGCTTCATAATTCTCCAGCTGAAGCTGAAGGGAAATGGAGACTACTGCAGATGAGATGTCAATTGCTAAAATTACCTTGTCTCCATGATCAGACAGCTTTTGGATTTATTGAACTACAGGGCACTCTACAAGGTCTATTTACTTGCTCACATTTGTTTCACAGCACTGAATTGAAGGAACCAAATGATTTGAGCACGGTTATTGATTAATATTGTTTATTGCATATATTGTTCTAGGCACTTAGGGAAAAATATAGGTATGTTCAAGAGAAAATAAATACATAAATAAGATGGCAAGGTGGACACCCTCTTTCTTGCTCTCCCACTGCATGCGCATGCATTAGCACAGCTCTGAAATGCCCCCTGGACAATTCATAGCTATAGCAGGCACTTAGGAAAAAATATAGGGATATTTAAAACTAAAACATATGCATAAATAAGATAGTAAGACAAGCTATACACCTATGTCAGCAGAGCTATGAAAGCTGTGTGAAGAATTCTATCAGTGGTAAGTATGCCACAGAACAACTGCATGAACAACCAAATGTGATGTACCGAAATAATTCTTTCCCTGAGCATCACCCTCGGAGAGCCTGACTGAGTAATAAAACTCAAGCACACACGAGACAACTGGGAGTGTGAAAGCTCTGTTGGTCAAGAACTGGCTGCTAATTTGGTATTATTAGTTCCTTTTTTTTTTTCCTTTGAGTACTAAATCCTACACAAAATTTGAGAAAAATGCCAAAACCCAGAGTTTCAAACTCACATTTAAAAGCACAAAGCTTCGTCATATTTTCCTGTTTCTGTCAGTTTAATGTATGTCAAGAAAACAATTTTCTACTGGGTCACTAATATACTGCAGTCCCTGGCATGAATGCTACTATTTCTCATTACAAACATTTTATAAATGGTTTTAGCTAAGAGGCAGAAAGGCCCTAAGTACCTGCTAAGACTGAATCATAGTATGGTGCAGGCCAGAAGGGACCACCAAAGGTCACCTAGTCTGACCTCCCCACAGTCAGCAGGGACATCCCCAACTACACCAGGCTGCCCAGGGCCTCGTCAAGCCTCACCTTGAATATCCCCAGGGAAGGAGACCAAACAAGAGCTAGCCTGCAACAGCTACTATTTCTCTATTCATCTTCATGTAGACAAACCCTTCCTAGTGACTGAAACAGATTTCCTGTGTCAAAAAACATCTCTTATTTGTGTTGTAATGAAGAGTTTTCATACTTCAAAGTGTCAAACTGTGTCACTATAAGACAAACAGAAAACACTTTGATCTCAAAGTACATCTACACAACATACTGAAGGTGTGATGACAGTACAGACATCCATCCTACTTTGAATTTAGTTAGAATGGGTAATGTTAGAGCCTTCATGCCTGAGTATAAACTAGTAGAAACCTAATGAGGACCCTCCCTTGGGCTGCCAAAGAATAAAGCCGGAACCATTCATGGTGGCTAACAGAATACTAATAAACCACCTCATTTTATAGTCTGCAGTTCAAAGGATGCAGGTTGAATGTTAGTGCAAGGCAAGACATTTACATTTCTTATTATGCCAGCTTTTACTGATAATATATTTGGGTTTAATGTTAACATATTCATCAGAAGCCTTGTTCTACTAAATTCTGTTATGCAGGTGAAATCAAAAAATTTGAGACTAAAATGTATGTTTTAATAAATTGCTAAGATTTTCTTGATTCTCTTGTTTATTCACCATATTTCAGGCACTAGTACATAGGCAGGGAGATTTTCAGTCAGTTTATCCACTGCCTTCCTCCTTTTCTCCTCTCTGAACTTAAAATGTACAGCCCAATCCTTCCCCAGCTTTTTTATCCTCATCCTGATTTTATATTTTCTTATAACAGCCTAGGACCTTTTATTTCCAAGCCTCTGTATGCCTAATGCTAGCAAAGCCTTATGGTGTATTCCAGCATGCTTTGGTTCTGGATCAGAACAACTCTTTTTGGCTTAGAAAAGAAAATATTCCAGTCAATAAGTGGCAAATATTTAGTGACAAATGTTAAAAATAGAATATGCATGAGAAAACTTCCAGCGTTATCTTGTGGTGTCAGAGTTTCAGAGGTCTATAGCAGTTGCACATTTTACAAGGCCACTGCTTCTGTGATGTGATATAAAATTACCACTGTGACCATAGATTACAAATAAAAAGTCAAAGTTCTTAAACAAAATTGGAACACCTGTAGAAAATTCTGGAATAAAATGTAATGCTCACATGGATGAAACTGTCCTGGTTGCAGAGAGGATGAGATTTACTCTTGTTACAAGCCAGAACAGAAAAATTTTGAAGTGTCATCCTTTCTGGCAAAATGGAAAATCAAATTTTTGAGCAGGGCTATTCATCCTTACTCTAAGTGTGGCCTGTATGCCACAAGAAAGTGTCAGATTCTGCTACTACAGGAGCTGGAAGCTCCACTTGTTTGATGATGAAGAAACAAGTAGACACTTTCTTTTGTTATAGTTCTAATTCACAGACTTTGTTAAATCTAACAGAATACTAATTACCGTAAGTGGATTTCACAGTTGACAGAGACCTCTGCAGGGAAGACAAGCTTGACAAAGGCAATTGAAACTTAGCTAATGAAGAATACTAGATCCACCTTTGAGGAATATTAAGTGCTCTGCTTTTTATGAAAGGTACCTCCTTTATATGTAAAGTAACCACAGAAATGTCAACATTTCATTTTTAGACACCTTGCTAAATTCTGCAGAGGGTTATCAAACTACCTTTAGGTTTTCCTTTTCCATAATTGTATTTGTTCATACAGCATTTCCTTCCAGTGAAACTCTGTGGACCCATCCTGGAAAAAAAGCACACTCAACATTTGCTTAACACAGCTTAATCCAACTAGTCTTCACATTGACAATTACAGCATGGCAGAAGTGTCTTCACTGCAAATGAGGGCTATGCAATGTGTCTAACTATTACAGAACTTCTTGAAGCACCCAAAAATGCAGGTGAGAGCAGAGACCACAAAAAAATCTTATTTTGTGATCACCTTACCTCAGATAGCTCAAAATATGCAAATAAGTACTGCCTTTGGTGGTACTCAAGAGCTAATACCAGCTGGAAATTACTACAGAGCTGGGATGCTTTGAAAGCTACTAATACAGGCAAAGCTTTTCTTGTGTGGTTGGCTGTGGGTTCTGCTTGTACAGTCAAAATCAAAGACATGCAATCCAAAAGCTTTAAGATTAACTCTCTCCTGTTCATACTAAAAGCTGCTTCCTCATTTTAGAAGACATTGTGGTAGCACAGAATGTTTATATACTACAGCATGCACTGCTCTGATCCTGTGCTACTGTCAAGTATTTTATGGCTTACCTGGATTTTTTCACTGAATTCAATGTTTGTTTTTCAGCACTAGTAACATGTCCTGAATGTACATAAATCAAAGTTGTTCAGGTAGTAGAGAGTTTCAAAGACGTTTTAGAGTCAGAAAACTGTTTACTTTCTAATTATTCAGGGTTTACTGAAGAAGCCAATCAGAGAAAGATTTCTTTGCAAATTATCTAGTTTAAAAGTTTTTGCTCTCTTGTTGGTTTTTTTTCCTGAATCCTGTCCTACATGATAGTTTCAATTATTTATTATAAGGCAATGGTAAAAAAGTGTTAATTAGCAAAGATGAAAAAGACTAACTCAACGGGAGCTCCTGTAAAGGAGCTCTTATTTCTAATGCCTGAGGTGACCACTAATTTACAGCTTTTGATAGCTTGCATGCACAGTTCACAGAATAAATTGGTCTTGGGGAAAGAAAATACTGTACACCTTGTTCACCATGGCTAATAAAGAAGATCCAGGTTTTGCTGTTGTTTTGTTTGTATTTTCCAAATTCTAGCAATTTAGTTTTGACAATGCAGTTTAACTTGACAGCATTAGAAATGAAAATATGCAAAGAGAGGAAGTATGACACTGGAACTGCAAGATTTTTTCCTTTCAGCTGAAATGCCTATCCCCAGGCCAAGAGGCAATGCCCACACCCAGAGGCCAGCTCTAGAAAGAATCATGGTTCCACACCCTCCCCACCCCTTGCTAGCCTTTGCCACATTATAAAAGTCTTTTAAGGTTAAAAAGAACCCTACACTTTAAAAATACTAATATCCTAACATCTTTACAATTTTTATGTGAATGTAAGGAAAAAAGATAACACACAATATTAGATGATTATGCTAATAATGGGAACCATGTAGAGGACTGAAACTAAAATTTCCCTTAAACATAGTGCATCAGAATTACCTTAATTATTCATAATTAATAACAACATGTTAAAGTAATAATAAATAATTACTTTAACATGTTGTTATTGTTGTTATTATTATTTGATTACATAACAAGCACAGCAGTGTGTTTCACAACACTGTGAAACAAGTTCCTTGCATTACTTCAATTAATTAGACTCATCAACAAGGTCCTGTAACGCAGCGGTCTCAGGTCAAGTGTGGCTGGTTTTTGTCTGGCATCTCCACTGGATGTATCAACTTGTTTCTCAAAATTACCACACAGGAACTAATTTTCATCACTTGTCCTATCTGGATTTTGAATGGATGTAACTTACACCTAAAGGATTATGTGTCTTTCTTATCAATCCCACCCTCCTTTTCCATTTTTCCCAAATCTCTTAGTAATTCTTACAACACTCCCCCAAACCAATCAGATCTTCAATTTTCACTCATCCATCTTGGCATATCTAGGTCAAGAGAAACATGTAAAATTTTTAGTGTGACCAGTATGGGAGATTGGAGTCAAAGGACCTGAGATGTGGTACACAACCTCACACTAAGCCCTCCAAAGAGAGCAGGAGTCTTGAATGTTGATTATGTTTTGTTTTACTTCAGGTCACTGGCTTGGTGTACGGCTGGTAAAAACGACTGAAATATTTTTTCACGATGATCCCTGAAAATGAACGGTTTTCAAGTGAGGGTTTGTTCCATATACACTAACCAAGAATCCTGACTGTCCATCTGCTCTCTTTCCCAGTTCTGTCAATTATGGTTTTTCCTGTATGCTTCACATTGTTTCACAACAGCACAGCCATGAAGGACCACTGCCTCAAATCTTCAAGCTGATGAATTCACGTGAAAAACTCGCTCTCTTTTCCTAATCCTTTATGTTTAGATCTTTCAAGGCTTTCAGATCTTCCTCAATTAACACCTTTCCACTTAGCCTATTTTTCTTGTTTATTTGTTCATTTTGCTGTTGTTTGCTTTATTAATGAGATATTAATTGACAGTCTCTGTGAAGTTTCATGTGCTTCAAGCTTTTTTTCATCTTCTGATGAGCCTTGCCAAACATAACAAAGTCATTGTGAGAGTTAAAACTACAAAGAACTACAAAATGGGCAAGTCCAGAATCAAGAGCAACAGATAAAAGATTAACATGATGCTGCTTTTGTGAGGACTTCATTATCACCATGCTCCTAGCGAGAACAAAAGTGTGAAAGGACAGGAGGGTTTAACAAATTCAGGGTGTGATGCAGAAATCAATGAGATACTTACGGTCCACCCTAAATTGCTATGGGCTTCAGGGCAAGTCAAATCCAGGAACAATTTAAATCCAGATCATTAAAATACTTCTAAACTAAAAAATAATTCTGCTGTACGGATAGAAAAGTACATTTACTTTGCTGAGTGTTGCTATCTGAGGTGCTTCTCCTCACCTAGAAGCTCAAGCTTTTTTAAAGATGTCATGCTGATGCTTGATTTAAATATTTTAATGACAGAAAGTAATGATCTTTGTTTAATTGCCAATCTGTTCTTCAGAAATGTATGGATTCTTACCATTCTGGAAAATATATTGGATATTTAGCATCACTAAAGGTAGACAGAGTTTTACAAAGGGTGATTCCCCTCATTATCTTCCAGAGGCTTGCGGCCTTCATTTACCCTTTATTACCTTCTATACATTGACTAGAGGGCCAAGGAGATCCTCTAAGAGTAGATGCCTGGGGTTAGTATAGCTAAGACTGAATGTCATGAATTTGATACATTGCTGTGTGCCAATACCTGTGAAAATTTGTGTTTCCTTATTTTCATGCCCTGTGTTTAAAGCCAGTGTTTTCTGCATATTTGCACATTTTACCATATAAAGACTATTTTACCAAAGAGGGAAAGTAAGGGATTTTCAAAGAATGTGCTCTGATATTTCTTTCAGTTAGGGCCAGGGCCAACCTTAAACAGTAAAAAATAAAAGTACAGAGAGCAGAGGATATCATCTGCTGGTGTTGAGGAAAGAGCATTTTCTTCCATTGATTTTGTTTGCTCTGTGGCTTCTTGGTAGCATTTAAAACACAGTCATTCAGGTTTAGAGAATTTTTTTTCTTGAAGTAGGCTTAACCAATTAGGAAATTGGAGTTCCTATCACACAACTTCTCTAGTGAATCACAGAAAGGGGTGAAACAAAGCAACAGGGGATTTATGAGAGATGAAATTTAATTAAAAGTACAGAATATAAAATATAATAAATATTAAAATAAAGAAATGCCTTCTGGGGCAGGTAGTGACATGGAACACGGGATTAATTTTAATAAGGTGAGTAACCCTTCACTAATATAAGTATTGGGGTCAGAGTCTAGTCTAAGCATTTGATTATTTCCCTTGGTTCAGATTATTCTTTTTCACAGAGATGAAACAGTCAGCTTTTTCTGCTCTAGCTGCACATAAGTTTGAAAGTTGTTTGGTGCACAAAGAGAAATAAGACAGGAAAGTTACCAGCTTGCATTTCTTGAGGAGGGGGAGGAAAAGACTCTTCAATTTTAAGTAAGTTTTTCAGGTTTCACTTGAGAAGACACTGATGTACTGCAAGACACAGAAAATTAAGTTAACTCATATACATGTACAAAAGTGGATGACAAGTAAAACTAAAATGCAAGGCATATTATGCAGATTTTGTGTGTGTGTGTGAATGGCAGTTACAGATTTACATAAAATTAAAATAACCTTTAAAATTAGGACAGCCAGGTCACTCTAATGTGCTCTGAATTACTGAGCTAATGATACTCTTATCCCTTGATGTCCTCTAGGCACTGCCATTGAAAATCTAAAGCTGTGCAAGAAAACTTAATTCAAAGGAACTACCCTGGGAAAACTACTCCATGCTTCTCTATTGGTGCTACATCTAAAACCAAAATACAGTTCACAGGTAGGTATTTGAAGCCAGAAATGTCCAGAATCAAAAATAAACAAACTGGCCCTTACTCCATACTACACTTCCATGTGCATTTTGGATCAGTGCTTTTTAATTTTTACCAAAAAAGAAAATATTATTTAATTTTGGTTGATATTCTTAACATACTACAAAGAACAGGACTGTAAAGTCATCAAACAGCAGTAATGAAATTAGCAAACAATACTTAATTGATTTTCTGAAAAGTATAGTCAAGACCCAGTTGCATAAAAGGTTATTTTATGCTGTACTGCTGGCAAAAACAACCCCAAAAAGTAGATTAAGTGGCCAGCTGGGAATACTGACCTCATAATTGAAGACCTGAGTGGTAAACAAGTATTTTAATTATCTCAAAGAAAAATATCCAGGGAGAGAGGTGAGGAGTGACCAGAGTACAGAGCACTCCGGCAGTTTTCTAAGGATCCAATTGTTGCTTGAGACCACAAATTAGAGCAACCCTAAACAATACAAAAATCACTCATGTTTTCCATTTCAGACTTCCACATGGATGCCACAGTCTCACTGTTAGAGTTAAATAACCAGGTATGCACACTTCTTTACTTCCAGGACAGAAATTTTAACTCTGTAGGATGAGTGTGTCTCTTTCTTTGCCCTTTGTGACTCCTGTGTGCAGCAGACTGTTTTCAAAGCCACCTTTTAATAACAAAAACTGTGGCACATTTTTGTAAGGTATGTATAGGAGGCTGAACATGAGCCAGCAGTATGCCCAGACAGCCAAGAAGGCCAATGGCATCCTGGCCTGTATCAGGAACAGTGTAGCCAGCAGGAGCAGGGAGGTCATTCTGCTCCGCCACACCTTGAGTACTGTGTCCAGTTCTGGGCCCCTCAGTTTAGGAAAGATGTTGAGTTGCTGGAACATGTCCAGAGAAGGGCAACAAAGCTAGGGAAGGGTTTGGAGCACAAGCCCTATGAGGAGAGGCTGAGGGAGCTGGGGTTGCTTAGCCTGGAGAAGAGGAGGCTCAGGGGAGACCCTATTGCTCTCTACAACTACCTGAAGAGAGGTTGTAGCCAGGTGGGAGTTGGTCTCTTGTCCTGGGCAGCCAGCACCAGAACAAGAGGACACAGTCTCAAGCTGCACCAGCAGAGGTTTAGCCTGGATGTTAGGAAGAAGTTCTTCACAGAGAGAGTGATTGACCATTGGAATGTGCTGCCCAGGGAGGTAGTGGGGTCACCATCACTGGAGGTGTTTAGGAGACTGGATGGGGCGCTTGATGCCATGGTTTAGTTGATTAGATGGTGTTGGGTGATAGGTTGGACTCGATCTCAAAGGTCTTTTCCAACCTGGCTAATTCTAATCTATTCTATATGGTTGCTAAGCATTATTTACCTAAATTTATCAGTAGGCAAATATTAAGTATCTAGGCACATCTCTTGCTACAAGAGAATGTTTCCAACCACATCTACATATGTTTGCTTCTAGTCTGCATACATCTATAGGTTCTTAAGTAGTTTGAGTTAAACACTTCAAAAATACAGCACTATTAGTAGTGGTGATACAGTGATACCAGACTGCACTGCAGGATTCTGGGATAAACGTTTCTCAATGTTTTGAGCAATGATTTGGAAGTAAGCACAGAATCACTGCTGATAAAATTTCTGGCTGATACAAGGATTGGTTGAGTGGTAAATAATTGTAATCAGGCCTCGCATTCATCTGGAATGATCTGGATTACAATAGTTATATTTATTTGACTTCTGTGGGGTTTGGCTCTCCTCTGAGGCAGCCAGACGTGCACTAGCTGTGAGTCAAAAGGCATGCAGATGCAGTCAGCCTAACAAGTGTGTTTGAACTCTCAGCAGTGTTCGTTAGCTGATTGAGCACACCATCCTGCTACTCATGACTGCACCGCATCCATTTCACCGCTGTCTGGATTCAGGGTATTATTACATAGCATTTGTGGCTTCCTTAAAAATCCTTTCAGACCTTGATACTCAGGGGCTTATTCCAACAAAGTGAGTTTCAAAAGAAGAAAATTCCATTTTTCACCTAATGGAAAGAAATCTGAATGTCACGTTAAACACTGGGAACATGGCTTGGACAGGAGCACACTGCGTTGGATTAGGAACTGGCTGGAGGGCCGAGCCCAAAGAGTGCTGGTGAAGGGTGCCACATCCAGCTAGTGGCCAGTCACTAGTGGTGTGCCCCAAGGATCAGTGCTGGGCCCAATGCTCTTTAACATCTTTATTGATGATCTGGATGTGGGCATTGAGTCCATCATCAGTAAATTTGTGGATGACACCAAGCTGGGGGCAGGAGCTGATCTGCTGGAGGGTAGAGAGGCTTTGCAGAGGGACCTCGACAGGCTGGACAGATGGGCAGAATCCAACAGCATGAGATTTAACACATCCAAGTGCCGGGTTCTGCACATTGGCCACAGCAACCCCATGCAGTGCTACAGGCTGGGGTCAGAGTGGCTGGAGAGCGGCCAGACAGACAGCGACCTGGGGGTGCTGGTTGATGGTAGGCTGAACATGAGCCTGCAGTGTGCCCAGACAGCCAAGAGGGCCAATGGCATCCTGGCCTGCATCAGGAACAGTGTGGCCAGCAGGAGCAGGGAGGTCATTCTCCCCCTGTACACTGCACTGGTTAGGCCACACCTTGAGTCCTGTGTCCAGTTCTGGGCCCCTCAGTTTAGGAAGGATTTTGACTTGCTGGAACGTGTCCAGAGAAGGGCAACAAAGTTGGTGAGGGGTTTGGAACACAAGCCCTATGAGGAAGCTGGGGTTGCTCAGCCTGGAGAAGAGGAGACTGAGGGGTGACCTTATTGCTCTCTACAAGTACCTGAAGGGAGGTTGTAGCCAGGCAGAGGTTGGCCTCTTCTCCCAGGCAGCCTGTACCAGAACAAGAGGACACAGTCTCAGGCTGCGACAGGGCAGGTTCAGGCTGGATGTTAGGAAGAAGTTCTATACAGAGAGGGTGATTGCCCATTGGAATGGGCTGCCCATGGAGGTGGTGGAGTCACCTTCATTGGAGGTGTTCAGGAGGAGACTTGATGG
Organism: Picus viridis; assembly: GCA_033816785.1. Lineage (NCBI taxonomy): Eukaryota > Metazoa > Chordata > Aves > Piciformes > Picidae > Picus > Picus viridis. Next base: position 10,936,073 of record CM066581.1, on the reverse strand, counting down.
GGTGCTTGGTTGCATGGTTCAGTTGTTTAGGTGGGTTGGATTGGTTGATGGGTTGGATGCGATGATCTTGAAGGTCTCTTTCAACCTGGTGTATTGTATTGTATTGTAACTCAGCTATGGTTTCTAAGGACAGAAGTCTATTGGGGGATCACAGACCAAATTTTTGTAGTTACAGAAAAAGGTCTCAGTGATTTCTAGAAAAAGCACTGGAGAACACTTGATTGTAAAATTATATGTGAAGGACAAGAAAATATTGATTTCTGAAAGATTCTTTTTTGTGTCTTGGAGAAAGATATATCAAACCCTCGAGAACCAATCAAACAAAACTATGATTGCCTCATACAGCTGGACTAGCTGAAATGCTTTTACCCTAATGACTTCAGGCTAGGTTGCTGGAGGCTCTAAGATTATACTTCAGCATATATACATTTGTTAGCAGTGAAGATGATTGTGAGACAAATGAAAACAGAGATCCCCTGTTTCTTTTAGCATGGCATCTGTGAGTAAGTGAAATGTAACACCTTTGGCACAGAAGACTTCAAAGTAAGTTATCTAATGCTCCCTTCCACCTTTAATGTCCATAAATCTACCTGTTCTTATACTTGAAGAGCATGTTATGCATCATTCAAAGCTAGCTACATCTTTCAATGACATGTTTATCCTGACTGTGTTTTGTGCTCGTCCATGTGTGTTCGTATGATATATTAGAAGTTCTACAGCAATACCTTGTCTCCCAGAAATAACATTGCAGCCTGTATTTGCATAAGCACTTTTAGCATGGCATATAGTACATTTACTTCACTTATTAGTACAGAATTGGAGAATGTATTTACATAAAGTCTACAGAGAATAAAAGAGTACTTCAGTTTCCATAAAAGTTACACTTCACAAAAATGTTGTTTGCTGTGTCCTTCACCTTGAATTCTAGGTCTGTGTTCAATGCACTACTTTCAAACCTGTCCCTGAAGGATTTTATCTCAAGTTACTCAATATCTAGTAATCAAATTGGCAAGATTTCACTTTTCATTTTTTTCATCATGAATGTAACTCTCTTATTGTTAGCCTGTTACTACCATTGCTTGTTAATTACTGCTTCTTAATTGGCTTTTAACTGGATAACCAGTAAACATCCAAACATTCCTGTACAAATGCAGATCTAAATAGAAGACTTCAGTTGCTTTAAAAATCAAATCTAAAAAGAAAAGACTTTTCAACAGGTCTGTGTAGAAATATACATACTTAACTAAATTAAAAATTAGATTATTAGTAAAAAAATCAGAATTTCCTTCACTCAGCCTAAGGGGAAATGTCAAAAGATCTGATATACAGAATGAAACCTGCCACTCACCCACTGAAGAGTCACTTTTTGGGTGTTTCCCCAGTTGAGGCATCCTTTTACCTTGCTAGCACATTTTGTCATCAGCTGTTTTGAAGCGGAATCTGAATAGAGGTTTTGCCCATGAGCCATAAGTTCCAAACCTATGGATTCATTTTGAGTACAACCTGTGACCAGAAGAGACATATCAAAAACCTGGTTTTCATTTCCATTTTGACTCCATGGTACAATTACCAAAGTTCAGTCACCAATTACCAAAGTTCAGTCACCCAAGACTATGCTACATCTCAAGATGCTATGCTACATCCCAAGACCATGCTACATCTCTGCTCTACAGTGCCCTTATTTCCCGAATGCCTTTTACAATATCCCTCTTAGTAAAATATTCTATGAAAACTTTATTTGAAAGGTGAAATATAAAATTATTTATAACAGGAGAAAGGCTGGGAAGCTGCAGGGTAAAGCTGCCATTCAAAGGGAACTTGAAAGCTGGAAAAAAATCGTGAAGCTCAATGAAGGAAAACACAGAGACTTGCTCCTGGGCCACAGCACCCTCATGCACTGTGCAGTTTCACAGTATCATAGTATCAGTCAGGGTTGGAATGGACCACAAGGATCATCTAGTTCCAACCCCCTGCCATGGGCAGGGACACCCTGCACCAAATCAGGCTGGCCAGAGCCTCATCCAGCCTGGTCTTAAAGACCTCCAGGGACGGGGCCTCAACCACCTTCCTGGATAACCCATTCCAGGCCTTCACCATTCTCATGGTGAAGAAATTCCTCCTCACATCCAGCCTGAATCTCCCTACCTCCAGCTTCATTCCATTCCCCCTAGTCCTATCACTACCTGAGATCCTGAGAAGTCCCTCCCCAGCCTTCCTGTAGGCCCCCTTCAGATACTGGAAGGCCACAATGAGGTCACCTCGGAGCCTTCTCTTCTCCAGACTGAACAGCCCCAACTCTTTCAGTTTGGTCACTGATGACATAGATGCCATTGGGTTGTCTAGAGAGACTGGAATACACACCTGAGATTTCAACTGGGAGAGGTCCTGAGCAGCCTCATTCAGCTCTGAAGTGGAATCTGACTTCGGTGGCCTGTTTTGACTCAGGTGAGACAGCTCTAGAAGTCCCCTCTGGGAAACAACAACAAAACTAAACCCATGTTGCTATCTCAGCTGTTTCTTTCAGCATGGTACCTGCAAGAGCTTCAGCGTTGCTCAGAATTCAAAAGTGCAAGGAGAAGTCACACATTCTCCCTCTTATGCCCCTCTTGAAGAAAAAAAAAAGGTAATTTAGAGTGTAAAAGGAAGTTGTTGTCTGCTGATTTTACTGGTTTCTGATGTCTTAAAAATACAACTGAGAAGAAGGTCTTTCTTTTATGATTAGATCTAAAATGCCGTGAGATTACACAGCAGGTTGCTCTTTCTCAACTATAAATTTTACCACCACTACTTCCTGAGCTCTCTACTGAAAATGGACAGCTTGTGAAATACTTCAACCTGCCTGGCTTCTGACAGGTTTTCCTACAAAAGTCGGAGTTAGCCAAGAACGCTCCGTAGCTGTCACGGCTAACCATCACTCCGCAAACCTGACTTCTAAAGAAAAGTCCCCTGGGAATCACAGAATAACAGCAACATTAGCCAAAAAGTCCACCTTCCTGTGGAAAATCATTCAAGTAGAATATCTTTTTGTGTCATAACTCTGAATTTGAAAGCAGTGTTGTTTCCAACTGTATGTGAATGACCACTAGAATACATCCATATATTTTTTTCCTCAGGAAAATACAGGTGAAGATCAGACACCATTTAACACACAAACAAACAAACAACAACAACAAAACCCCAACAAACCACAGCAGAATCTTACTGCTCAGTAAGTTGTTTCGTAGCAACCAATGATGACATAAATTGAGCACACGGGGGGTTTAATCTACTGCTAATAGTAATAATATTGATGATGATGATTACGAATACTCAACTACTGTTACATTCTATCACTGCACTAGATATGCTCTATGGTTTGGCCACCTTCACTAGAGAAAATCCAGGTTACACAAGGAAATATTGAATTTGTGTCAAGAAAATTGCTTACCTAGTAACACACTTATTGACTTAATCAAAAAATGCAAAATGAATGTGCTTTATAACACTTAGAAGATCATTAGACTTAGTGCTTCTTCTGACATATTAACCTTTCTACAACCATGGCATTATGTAGGTGTTTGGGTTGGTTTTGTGGGTTGGTTTGTTTGTTTTAGTTTTTTTTTAGTCAACACAAGGTTAACCAACTTACACTTAGGTTTCAGCAAACAGTTATCATGGGATGGTTGGATATGATTTTAAGGCTATGAAGACTTCAATGTGTGTTCCAATATTTTTAAATTGCTGGAACCTTAGGAAATAAATACACTTTTCTCGATGGTTTCTCTTCAGTTTTCTCCATCTGGCTTTTTTAAGTGCTCCAAGTTCCATTAGGATAAAGATTTGAAAGCACAGACTGCTCTTCTAGAGTTTCTAATGTCAGGTTCCTCCAGAGTCATATTAACAAATTACATATACACTGTGTGCTTTCAAAATACATAAATCTGGCATTCCTTAAAAGAATTTTCTTGCCAGTACACTAATTAGGAAAATGTTCCTTATGACTATTTAAATTGCTAGTCTTTTATGAGCTGTTATTTCTGAATTAAGGATTGATTGCTTCTATCAGTATAGATTGGTCCAGACACTCACCTGTCACAGCCAAGTTCACTCAGCTGAAAAGTGCAGCAAGAAGGTGACCTTAGATTTTGGCAATGCTTGATGCCAGCTGATCCAATGGTTAAAGGCCACAGCAACACAGAAGTCATTCCTACTCATTTTAGTTGCCAACAGCAAATTGAGATTGTCCAGGTAGACTTAACTGCTTTATAGAGAAAGGTTTTTCAACATTTATTATGAAAGTTCTATGCCAATGATATTTCTGCTTCAGAGCTACTGTGGTGAAAAGAGTCTTGCTGTGAAGGGGATTAAGCAGAGATGATTTAGTCCATTGGTGGATCTGCTGACTTCTACACTAAAAGAATGTCCCCTGTTTTTCAGTGGCCTTCAAGTCTACTGAAATAATGACCCTTCTACAACTGTTTGGATGCATGCACTTTGTTTGTGTGGAACTAATACTGGATGGATCAACAGACAAAACAATCTCCTTCTGTAAGTATATGAATTAACAAAAATTGCACCACACATTCCTGAAAACAGTTTAAAAGGTGCAGCAAAGAAACACAGATCATGTTACATTGAGCAACCTTTTGGTTATGATGTTCAAAACACAATTTATGGGGAAAACTATCTGGAATAAAGTATGAGCCAACTCTATGGAACAAACACAAAAGGCTTCATTTTCTAAACCATGCTAAAGAACATACGCTGTGATTGTATTATTCTCTTGAGTTTTCAAATTCCCAGGCCAAGATTTTACTGCCTATAACACTAAGCAATCATTGAGGGGATTCCTGATGTCTGTCCAATCCTACAGTACAGCAGACCATAGATCTAAACTCTCAATTCCTGGTTGTTTCTTGTAACATCTCTGCTTCTGTAAAATCTGTGGTTTAGACATGATGGAAAAAGTTACCAAAAAACCCCAATTGCAAGTAAGCTGACATTGTAACATTTCTTGTCAAGATGAACCCAAATACAGTAAAATAACACTCAGATGATCAAGTCTGTGTTTTGGACCTCTATGAATTTAAGGATTAAAGAAGTTTAAGTTAAACAAACAAACAAAAGTCTGCATATCTGTGCAGCTAATAAATGCATCATGGAATGAATTTTTGCCCTAGCACTAACAGGAACAAACAAAATCTTTCAATTCCTGGTAGGATAATAAAATTAGTTCCACCCAGCAGTGACCTTTCACTAACTTAACTTCTCCTGAACCTTTCAGGATAACTATTTAAAGAAGATGATAAACAAGGACGGTATCTTACACAAAGGGGTCTATACACATCATCTTCCATAGCAACAAAATGATAATCACTATAAAGAACTTACTTGCAGTGCTCTCCCATGGTGGGAATGTAACAAATGCATAAACTGAACACCGAGTCTAAGTTGCAGCTTCTCCAGAAAGAGAAATGATGAGCATCGTTAAAGTACTTGGAGAACTGAAAGTGCTGTGTAATCCACGGCTCCCCTCTTAAGTTGCAGGTGATGAATGGAAAATAACAAAACAATAGAAGTTATCTGATGTTAGAATTCAGAATAGAATAGAATAGAATAGAATAGACCAGACCAGACCAGAGCAGGTTGGAAGAGACCTTTGAGAACATCAAGTCCAACCTATCATCCAACACTATCTAATCAATTAAACCATGGCACCAAGCACCCCATCCAGTCCCTTCCTACACACCTCCAGTGATGGTGACTCCACCACCTCCCTGGGCAGCCCATTCCAATGGCCAGTCACTCTTTCTATGAAGAACTTCTTCCTATCATCCAGCCTAAACCTCCTCTGGTGCAGCTTGAGAGGTTGAGAATCCATCACTTCATGGGTTCACAGTCATTATTTGATTGATATCATGATACTGAACATTTCGATTAAACTAAGAATAACTCAAAAGAAGACCTGGCTATGGTTAAGAAATATTTTTGCATGTCTGTCTTCAAGTGTATGACAATGGAAATATGATTACCTCTAAAAACTGTATCCTTTCTCCTAAAAATAGGAATCTAATATATTAACCCATTATTTTTCGATCTGATGGCAGAGAATAAAGAAACTGATTGGTAAAAAGCAGGGTGTGATCCCTCTGGAGAAAAGAAAACCAACACCAAAACAAAAGACAGTTTTGGGTATTTTTTGTGGAATCAGTTCCCCTCTTCAGTTCACCACTAAGCTGTGGAAATGGTGGTACCAGCACAGCAGCATGAGGGGAAGGGAGCAGTGGTGAGAGATAAAGACATTTAAGCCAGCATTGCCTTCAAAGAAATGCCTGTGGCACCCTCCTTCACGGGGAGAATTCAGTCCTTGGGAAGCGTCCATGCTACTCATCTAAATTAGACAGCTGCTAAAAACTTCCTGTGTGTAGGCTGCACCATGACCCCAATGCCTGTAAAAGCACTCTGGCTATGACCACTTTCACCCCTAATCTGATCCCAGAAAACCAAGCCTTAGAAGATGTGTAAAGTACTTATTCACTTCTGAACATGCTTTAAAGCTATCCCTTGGAGCAGATGGAGTTTATTTTGTAATCTCTTTACAGCAGCTGAGCAACAAAAAAATATACTGCACTGCAGTCCAGAGTCAGTGTCTCCTTTTAAATTACTTGAAACACTATAAAAATTACTTTGTGCTTGATAGAAGCACCCTTTCCTTTTAAAGGGAAGGTTAACTCATTGTCAGTGACATTTGATAAAATATTTGCAAATCAAATGTATTTTTCATTAATGGATGCAATTGTTAGTCTCTGTGTCTTCAGTGATAGCCTCAAAAACTCAGCACTAGGAAATCTTTGATTATCCTTTTACAGCTTTATAAATATTTTAGTGATCTAATCAAAGTCAAAAGAACAATGGACTATGATTTAGGTAAGTATTATAGAAAGAGCTAGTGAACAGCTAGTCTATCTTTTCACAATCTATTGTTGAGTAATTTTGAATAGGAATGAAATCCTTAATTTCAGTCTGTTTGGAAATAATTTATGAACAGAATAAGGACAGCCCTTCTCAAATATGTTGACTTTTGTGAGTTGTTGTCCAAGTTCTAATAAATGTCAAAAATAAAGATCTTCAGAAAATACAGCCCCATTTGAGCCTGAATTTCTCTCTGAGAAGAATCTGACACAATCTGGAAGGCCAGTTATTGTTTTTGCAGAAACTGGGGCAACTGAAAGTGAAGAGTGAGGAAGAGCGAGGCTCTATACGAATTTATACTAACAGAGTATGATAATATCATAAATACTAATTATACATATTATGTATTGTAAGAGCTCTATACTACCTTTCTATACTGACTTTTTAAACTATGTGTACTTGAAAAGACAAACAAAAGACTTGGTGGTGTCTTCAGTTACCACTTGTTTCAACATAATATATGCTTCAGTTAATTTTACTTGCTCTTTAGGTTTTTTTGTGCTAATTGCCTCCTTATCCTGCTCTTTTCAGTTAATCGAGAGTAATTATTACATCTCTAATTGACCAACAGTAACTACTGTATCTTGTTTTGCTAATTAAAAGCTTCCTTAGGAGAATATTTAATTTGCTGTAGTAAGTTGGTTTTTTTTTACTGGCAAGCAAGTCAATGTAACTTTATTATTATTCTGCCTGTATGAGGCAGTGCATGCAAAGCTCCTAAGAAGATTATGTATAACACCTTATATCTACCATAAAGGGGCTCAGCTGAAGCTTATGTTATTGTTAAACATCTTGTAAAAGGAATCTACGACAAAGTTTCAGTTACAATATGGAAGGCATTCCAGCACAGAAAATAAGGTGATTTTCCCCCATAGATAATACGTTAGTGATGTTATTTGGGGTTAACTTCCAGCTTACACTGGCTTTAATGAGATCCCAAAGAACATGTCCTATTGCTGAAATCACAACTCTCTGTTCATAATGCAAAGGTGACAGTTACCACGAGTCAGCAGTGTTCTCTGGTCCTTGGAATATTCAGGGATTTCAGTCATGTGGGAAGTTGGAGTGAAGCAGAGGAGGGACACAGGAGACTCCTATGTTCACTGTTCCACCAACACAAGTTCTGCAATAGTGCTGGTGCTGCTGCCACACAAGGAAGTAAGAGTGGCAGTAACATAAAATAATCTCTGGGAAGCCTTCATGCCTACCTCAGAGAAGTGTGTGGAAAACCAGGTGGCAGCCTCAGGTGTAGCACCAGTGAAGGACACGATTTCACATCCAGTTCCTACAATAACCGCTTCTTGCAACAGACACGACACTTATTCACAGTGTTGCTTAGTCCTCAGATACAGCAGAACTGTGTGTAGGGATGAACAAATTAGCTCTAATTCGCCTAATTTAATCTCATGAGCTACACATGTAACTCACAAGTTAAAGATTTGTATAAAGAAACAAACTACACTTCACATGCTGCTGACTCAGTAAACTGAAGACTGCATAGTTTCTTTGTTTAAGTGCTTGCTTTAGGCCTAAAGGTCCACATTTGCTTCTGTTATTTCAGCATTCCTCAGTGCAATTTATGTAAGCTCATGAACCAATGCAGAGCACACAAACTCAGTCTGTTGATGAAAAAGAGGAGGTCAATAGTCATCCGGGACTCCACAAAGCATCATCTCAGAGGTACAGAAGCATAAAATAAAGTTTTTCATTTTTCCCTCCCTAATCAAATATTATTAATGATGTAAAAAGAGGAGTGGAACGTTTACTTTAGTCATATAATTTCTTGAGGGGAAAAAAACCCAACAAATTCTTTAATACATCAGAGGACTTTTTTTCCTTAATGATTGTCTTCATGTAAAAAAGACAAGGACATTCTTTTCATGCAGGAATTTCTACAGATAAGTGTATTGCAATAAGAAATACAACCTAAGAAACATGCCTGGCACAAAGTTGAAAAGATTTAAATCATGTGATAGGTGGCATAATAAATATGATTTATTTTTTTCCCACAGGAAGAAAAAACCAAAAGTTTAAAAAAGAGCTGTTCTGTATTTGACCTTGACAAAATCAGAATAGTTTTCACTCTGGTGAAAAACACTACTGGCATTGTCTCAAGGAGAGCACACACATTACGTAAGCAGTGACTTTCTTTTCCCTATTATCAGCCTGGGAAGCATGGGGGAACCTCTGCTTTACAAGGTGTTTTTTTCTACTCTTCTGAAATGACTTTGCTTGTTTTCTCAAGCAAGATTGGATGGTAAGATTCTGTAGTTACGAGTAACTGCACATCCACTGAAATTCTTTGGACCTTATGCTTGGAATGCCACATTTAAACCTGTACCTTATTTAGAAGGGAGCCATTTTGGAGTGAAAACTAAAGCAGTACCATTTCACCTCATGTGTGATGTTTCCATAGTTCAGGTTCTGGCATGGCAAATAGGTTATTTTTGTCTCTTGGTATGTCAGTTTTGCTGCATAAGGGCAGCTGTTAGGAACCTAGCCAAACTGTAGTAGTTGTAGCTGATCGTGTGCTTACAGGAGAGGGGACTGTTGTATTGTGTTTTACATGTCTCCTTGGTCTTCAGCATTTGCTACCAGGTTTGCACAACTTGGCCTATTCTTATCTGTAAAGGCAGAAGAGCAGGAAGTTTGCTTCTGAAGAAAGACTTAAAAGGAAAATAAATCCAAGATCCTTCCAGCAGCTAGTATGGAATTAATTGGAATATTTAATAAGGCTTGTACTGCTAAATATCATCTTGAGTTGGAAGTGGCTGGTTTGAATATGCAGAGGCTTTAAATGAAAATATGGGAAATTATGTGTGATTGGCAGAGTGCTTCAAAGTGCTTTTTGGCATAACACAATTATTTCATACCAAGTAGGATTCAAACTACAAACGATTAAGAAGGAAGCTGGGAAATTAAGTGTGAGCTAAAGGGGTAGCAAATCCTGATAAATAAAGCAAAGGTTCACAAAGCAGTGGTTCATCAGAATGAAGTAGACTAAATTCTCCCTATTTGGGCTTCTTAAAACTTACTCAAGGAAAAACAAAACCACTGAGGACCTGCAGCTCAAACCAGATCTTTTTTCACTTAAAGTGGCATTTATAGCATTCCCAAGCTGATTTTGAGATGCTGGAGAATCCACTAGTGATGAATTCAATACAGAATTAAAGGTGACTATGCAAAATCTAAGTTGCAGGCTCTAGTCAGATTACTTGCTTTTTTAAAAGAAATATTCATTAGCTAGGTTTATTAACTACTAGTGACGGAATCATCCATCTACAGTTTTTACACACTGCTATTTCATACATTTTATAAGTGCAAGGTATGAGTTAACACCTACAAAACTGACCCTCCAACTACTTCTCAGCTGACTGAAATCTTATTCATGGTAATGTTTTGTGCTAACAAATGCATGTTTAAGAAGACAATGTAGCCAAATAAAAGAAATAGCAATAGATCTAATATAAATAAACACCGATTTCCCCACTTGTCCAATTGTGAGTGGCTGAGTTGAATGCAAAGCTGGAAAAGGCTGTTGGGTAAATAGGTAACTTCAAAAGAGTATTCATAAAAATTTGGATTCAAAATATCCAGAAGAGCTTGTTTTCATGCTCAGGATATGAGTACATTTGAAGCTGCACAACATGCAGAGACAGAATTGAAAAGCTGAAGGGAGAAATTGCTGTGATAGGTGAAAAGCAGCTATTTCTCATTTTATTTTGAAATTCAAACCATTGGGGGCCTGAGTCCTTGGGCAATTTTCTACGTAGGAACTCATTTAATGCTGTTATTATTTTTTCCTCAATTTGATGAAATAAGACCAGGGAAGGCATTATACTTTTAAATACTCTTTTCATACGTGGAAAAGATCAGAGAACACTGAACTCCTCCTGATCCGATTTTCTGCTGGAGAAGAACGGCATTTCTGGCTGGATCACCGCTGCACAAAGCGTAACCATCCATTCACAAAGCAGAACACTAACTCTTAGCAATGCATCTTGCCACAGAGAGGTACAATGGTTTAGTTAAACCACCACATGACCTAAGGGTCCCCATGAGTAAAAACCATAGCGTCCCTTTAGAAATTATCCCAGATAATCAAACTATGTTCTCAAAGCAAAAACTAATATATTGCTAACTGAATGAGAACAAGAGATGTAACAAAATCTATGTTGTGGAAAAACAAAATATAGAATACAGAATTAACCAGGTTGGGAAAGACCTTTGAGATCATCAAGTCAAACCTATCACCCAACACCATCTAATCAACTACACCATGGCACTAAGTGCCTCATCCAGTCTGTTTTTAAACACTTCTGGTGATAGTGACTCCACCATCTCCCTGGGCAGCTCATTCCAATGGCCAATCACTCTTTCTGTGAAGAACTTCTTCCTAACATCAAGCCTAAATCTCCCCTGGCACAGCTTGAGACCGTGTCCTCTTGTTCTGCCACAGGTTTCCTGGGACTGACTCCCACCTGGCTACAACCACCCTTCAGGTAGCTGTAGATGGCAATAAAGTCTCCCCTGAGCCTCTTCTTCTCCAGGCTAAACAACCCCAGCTCTCTCAGTCACTCCTCATAAGGCTTGTGCTCCAAACCCCTCACCAGCTTTACTGACATAGACCTAAAGAGAGATTTTTAAAAGCAATGGCTGGCAAAATAAGCTAAGCATATCTTTCCACAATAGTTTTTACCACACTTACTTCAAAGTTTTCCCAAGCCAAGCACAATGAAAATGAAAGCAATACCACTTCTGAATCACACCATTTCAACCAGTCCTGAAAATAAATTTTGGCCCTTCATAACTAAATATGTCTTTGGAGATCAAGTGCACAATGTAAGCTTGAGAGCAGTCATAAATATGTTTCCGTGGCTTGCACTTATTTCATGTTGTTAAAAAACACGTTTCTCACAGAATATCGCAGGCAACATTACTAATGTGGTAGGGAAAAAGAAAAACACCAAACCCCAGAAAGTTTAGAAATTGAGATTTTAAAAAAAAAAAAAATTTAATTCAGTATCTTGTTTCTTCCTCAATTTTTGCTATATTAAGCTACAATAGAAGAACAGAATGGTTTCAAAATGCCAGGAGAAAAAAAGGAAAGGGATAATTAAATAGGAAATAAATGAATGTGACAGAGTGGTATACTTTGTTTGAAATTTGGATCACAGTAGAGGTAGTAAATGTAACTATTACATGTAACTGACTCAGTGAGATGCAGGATTTGAGACCCCAAAGGGGTGCTAAGCTATTTACTCACCCCTTATGTATTCATACAAATTCCTCGGTTACTCAGTCCAGTGTCCAATTGTAGATCATCACACCAGAATTTGGAGGACATCCAGTAACTTCAGCAGAAGCTATGCAAGTATATCTAAGGATGATGTTTGTGCAAATAAAAAGGTTATTTTCTCTCATGAAAATAAATAGAATGTTTCAGCAGAACAATGTGCAGGTTCACACATTTCAAGAGTACAGCACTGTCATAAACTAAAAAACAAGCTAGTTTAGTGTGGTCTATAAACCAGTGGGTTTTGACTGGTCAATTATAGATATCTTCAAAACAGAGTAGGAGTCCAGGCACTTTATTGTTCTCACACTTTATCCTCACCTCATTCGTCCCATTTCTCATGGCTGAGTTTTTTGCAAATACTTGCTCAAAATCTGCCCCAGCCTCTCTTTATCCGGGTCACCTTGCTTTGTACCTTACTGGGTTTTACTGGGCTATCCTATAGTATCACATTACTGTACTCTTCTGAGCATGTGGAGAGAATCTGCATCCAGTGTTTAAACCGAGGTGACAGGGCAGCTGTATGTATAATGGCTCACAATGCTGTCTTATTTCCACACACACCCTCCAAAAATACTTGTGTTTTTAGACCACAGACAAAAATTAGGCTGAATTTAATAAAAATCCTTAAAATACTCAGTGACAAGGCTGTCAGTGTGAGAGTTAATTCACTACCTACTGTCATGTATGTTAAGTAGCAATTATTCTTCCTCCTATATTCACCACGCTACATATATAAACATGGACCTCCGTTTGCCATTTTACCACCTAGTCTCTGAAACAGCCTTCTGCATCTTTTTTCCTGTCATGCTTTCATTACCCTGAATAACTTAGCCAACTGTGTCACTTCACTGCTCATTCTCTCTTTCAGATCAGTGATGAATACATTCCCCTTGGGACTCCACGCTGATTTTCTTCCAGTAAGAAAGCTGACCATTAACTCCTACTTGCCACACTGTAAGCTGTTTCTGTGGGTGGTAAATAGGCAGAGTGGGAGGCTTCTTCATATACTTGCACCTTTAAAAGAGAATTTTAAAAAACTGATCTAATTATAATTATGTCTGAGACACAGGTGATATTTTAATGACATAAATACATTCCTTGATTCTCAGCAATTCTTCTTTCAAAAACAAACAGGGTTTTGTCCCTTACTGGAAACAATTTAGGTTTGCCTTCTGTCGCACCTTGACTTTTCTCCTCAGCTTCTGTTTTTTACGTATGTGAATAACTACCTTTTCAACACCAAACTGTCAGAGACTTGTGTAGCTTGAAAAGAAGCCAAGTTTCAGTATCATTATACTTACATATTCACCCTGAGGCATAATTGTTCTAATACACAATTTTCTTCCTGCAATTTAAAGGGGAGTTAGTGTGTCTTCTTGCCTTCCAGTAACTGTCATAGGATTTTCAGTATGCATTGGATAACACAAGCCCTTTCTTGTTCCCATGGAAATCAATAGTAACACTTCATACCCATTAAACTCTATCAGAGGGAAAAATGGGATCTAAGTAATTATGACCCACTTTTGTCTGGTCACTGGTTCATTTGAAATCAAGGCAACTGTAAGTCAGGACAGCACAGGGCAGTCTGCAATGAGCTAAAATTTTCAAACAGAAATAAAGGTGAAATACTCAGTGTCTCATCCAGTGGGACCTATATGTTATCCCTGTCCCCTAGCTATGAAACCACGTCATGCTGTACCAGCAGTAGTGCCAAGTGAAAGAAAAACCAACTCACCTGGGCCCAGGTGTGCCTTTCAGAGCAGCCATGCCCGAGGTGCAGCCTGGGGTAGTGGAAGACACAGAGTAGGCAAATCCTGTGTTTGCAGCTGTGTTGAGTGAGAACTTCACCTAATCCAGGAATAAGAGACATGAGCCACTGTAAACCACCAGCTGTTTTTTTTAGTCTCATATTGAGCCTGAGCATTGCTCAGCATTGTTGACGTCTAATAAGGTGTGGGATGCTTCCGTGTGTACCAAAGGACTAAACTGGGATACACAATGAAAGTAATAGATATTGGTCATCCACATTCCTTTTCTTCAAGTTTCTGCATCAGGTTCGTGAGCCCACAGAGGTCCTTCTCTCAGGCAAGATTTAAGGGAGTTTTAAGCCAGTCAGCTGAAGCAATAAAGCTAAGGATCTGACATTTTACACAGGCCGTCATCACCTCTGGGTTGTCAAAACATATTTAGTTGAAATAAAAATGGGGATTTTTTATTTTCCATAAAAATCCCCTAGTTTTGAAAGCTTTAAAGAAAGCTAAATATCACATATGGGATTACTCATAGATTGCTGTAACTAGAATTTTTCATTGGACAAAAGGAAGAAGAATTTGCCAGATTTGCCCATAACTGAAAGATACAGAAAGTTCAGAATCAACCCAATAGAAACGCAGTGCACTAGGAGAGCAGAGAGTAACATAAAAATGCAACAAGATGCAGTAAAAGCTAAATTACTGACTTCTCAAAGGAATATATAATTCAAATATCAATCACATATAGTATATTCAAGACCTCAAGAGACAACTCTCACACTAAGTGTCTTAGGATCACTGCCAGTTTTCTTGATAGTGGAAGTTTTTTGACTCTGAAGAAGGTAAATTAAAGCATTGCAGAAGCTACTTTCTTGCCGTGAGTGAACGATACAGATCTCGCTGTGAATTACAACTGCACCCCAGATAACTTCCAGTGTTTAGAACCTCATCAGTTCTTGCACTCCTCGATGTCTGTCAGTCATATTTGACTGATGCAGAATAATTTTCTGTAAAAATGAATATCCAGTTATTTAACATACTCCTTTCATTTATTTTTCTAGAACTCAGTGAAAGCATAATTTAAGGCATAAAATATTATGCACTTGCTTTGCTGAAGTAAAATACCCTACATTTTGTCTACTGTATAGCTAGTGTAGCTTAACTTTGAGTTAACAAGCACTAACTTGCCACTCTACCTCATCCCCAACATAAGCTTTAAATATCAGCCTCAGTTCTTGCAGACCTTGGTTATTCTCAAGATAAAAGACATGTTCAGTTTTAGTATTACATGTGCTTACAGTGTGCTTAACAAAAAGTAGTGCAAAGAACAGTTTTGCTCCAAATCTCTGAAGCAGAATAAAATAGCTTGCACTAAATATTCCTAAAATCTTTGTTATACTACTAATACTAAGTATTAGTATAAAAGCTTCAATTTATTTATTGATAAAATGCACTGCAATTTCAGATCTTTTATTCACCTCAATGTTCCAAGCCGTGGCTGGAGTCCACAGAATTCACACATTTAGAAACTAGTATTTACAGAGAAGATTTTCTGGGAATCTTGACTGTGAATTTGGACAAAAGATTGATAGAAGTCTGCACAACAATGACTCAGATATCCTCAGACCAGTGTTGTATGGACTGGAGAAGACAGAGGGGATTTAATAAATGTTTATAGAGATATGAGAGCTGGGTGTCAAGAGAGAGGGTATAGGCTCTTCTCAGTTGTGCCCCATGACAGGACAAGGGGTCATGGATATAAACAACAGCACAGGAGGTTCCACCTCAACATGAAGAGGAACTTGTTTACTGTAAGGGTCACAGAGCACTGGAACAGGCTCCCCAGAAAGGTGGTGGAGTCTCTATCTCTGGAGATTTTCAAGACCTGTCTGGACGCATTTCTGTGTGACCTGCACTAGATAATACGATCATGTGGTCCTGCTCAGGCAGGGGGGTTGGACTTGATGATCTCCGGAGGTTGCTTCCAACCCCTAACATCCTGTGTAGGGTCACTACAAATGATGCAAAACTTAAAAAGGTAATTAAAACACTCTTTTTAAATACGGAATGGAATGAAGCTGGAGGTGGGGAGATTCAGGCTGGATGTGAGGAAGAGGTTCTTCACCATGAGAGTGGTGAAGGCCTGGAATGGGTTGTCCAGGGAGGTAGTTGAGGCCCCGTCCCTGGAGGTGTTTTAGACCAGGCTGGATGAGTCTCTGGCCAGCCTGATCTAGTGTGGGGTGTCCCTGCCCATGGCAGGGGTTGGAACTAGATGATCCTTGTGGTCCCTTCCAACCATGACTGATACTATGATACTATTTTTATATATATATATATATATAGAGAGAGAGAGAGAGTTTTTAAATACATATATATATAAAGTGGCACAACATAAATAAGTAAGTATGGATAACCATTTTATTTCTCCATCCTGTTGATACTATGTACTGGCACACACTTGGTAATTAAAATGTTCCAAGAGCACATCTCTACCTGTCAATCTTGTTTTGCTTCCACCAGTCTTGCCCTCCAGTTTTTCCCTCTCTTTAATTTTCTTCACAGCAATGCATTGATCCTGCAAGCTGTAACTTGTCTGTGACTGAGTTTAAAAAAAAAATAACAATTTTAAAATCTATATTTTACATGTCTGATTTTGTACTGAACAGGCCTAAAATATCGGTGCAATTCATTAAAAGAAGCATAATTGTATAAACAAAATGTTCTGCCTGTTCTTTAAAATGTATTATACCTATCAGGAGACCAGAGAAAAAGAGAAGAGCACATTCTTAGTATAACTTTCACATTGTCTAGTTATCATAACATTTTTACAGTTGCAGGAGACAACCCCACTAACTAGCAAGAAGCAAAATAATTTAAGTAGCAATTACTATCACTGATACATTTCACAGATCTTTACTATCCTTTCAGTTGTCAAGTATATGGACCTATTTTGTGCTCTGAGTGCAGCATTAGTTTTGATTACTTTTTAACAAAATAGCTGTGAAAATTGACCTATTTAGAAGGCTTGCAATCCCATGCAGAAAGGTATTATCAAAACACTCACTTTTTAAAAGAAAACATCAGAAAGGCTGCCTGCATTTGACTCTAATGAAAGGCGAATGTGTTTTCATACAGCAACTGGGATTGAATCAGTTCCTATAAATGCAGCTATATATGTAGGTTTTCATTCTTCTGAACCAATCAACATACCTCCAAGTCTGCTATGGGATCAAACAACTGGATACCCTAATGAACTTCAAGATATTGGCAGGACTTGCTGCAGCGGGTTCAATACAATCTTTGCTGTAAGGTGTCTAAGTAATAACAGTGCTGGATTTGAATAATATTATGCAGAAATACGACAGAATGACCTTAGAAGCTTACTGAGCAAATCTGTGAGTTGCATGCATCTATTCCAAACATATTTGTAGTTCTTCTGCTGAAGCTAACAAAGTGGAAAAGCAAGAAAAACTGTGGTATGATTTGACTATTGTCAACCTCTTTCCTATGATACTAACACTGCTGTAAAACAGAAACAGCAGCAAGTATTAAGTAAAAACAAACCCTGCAAAGCAGAGGTGCAAGGACTTGTTTTACATCAGGGAAGTTTTGTCAATAATTTTGGTGAGACTGACTTCACCAAAATGTTGCCATAGTAAGTTGGAAGGCAATTCAAATATTTCCATATGATTCCTGTTGAGTGCCAGAATAAAACAGGTTTATCTCTTTCCAGATGCTATGGAAAGTATGGTTCAAACCAAGCCTACACACTGTCACACAAGAAGATTCTGACTGTCAAGAGCTTTATATTCAGCAGGTGAGGCAGGTATCATCTTCCTGACATTTCATCAGCATCTCAGCCTAAGTGCAAAGAAGGAAATTCAGCCCCAGAGTGCTTCACAGGAAAGTTTTGTATTTTTTTTTAACCTTATTTTTATTATTGTTAAACTAAGGTAAAACTTGTATGCATCTAACTTTGAAAAGACATGCAAAGTTTTTAGTACAGCAAACATAAAAGAAGTGTCTTTCAGTTTTGTTTTCTTTCTAGGTAAGGGTAGGTAAATGTCAAGAAATCTCTTTAATTTTATATTCCAAAAAAGAATGATTTATGGGGAAGAGAAATCAAATTGCTTACCTATAATAGGACATTTTTGAAGGTAGTTCCCTGTTTCCCTAAAGGTAACACCAAAAGATCTGTGATGATTCACCAGTTTGTAGTACAAAGTTAGGAGGCAGAAACTCTATTAATTATTCAACTCTATTAAGGAAAAGGAAGACAATGAAGAAAATTAAACACAGAGAACAAGGAAATGAAAAGAAAAATATTAATCTTTTCTTCATCTGTCAAAAATCCTCAGAAGTTTCAAACAAAAACAACAGGTGAGCTGAGCCTCCTGGAGGGAAAAACTGCTAAATCCAGGTAAGACATGTTGGTAAAACTCTCTTAGTCTCCTGTATGTGAGGATGTTGGTGCCCAACAGAACCAGCCAAGCATTTGCATCTTTTGGCATGTAAGCACGGGTATAAACCTAATCACTTGCATAACAGACCTTGAAGGACTAACAATGTTTGCCTGGGCTCCAGTGTGCTGACCAGTCCAGTGCTGCAGGCTAAGGCTTTATGCTTCCAGTGTAACCCACAGCTTCAGCTCATGTAATTCAGCAGTCTGCTGTTCACTTCAGTAGAGCCAAATTTATTTACCAAGTACTATCCCTTAGGTTTTAGTGACCACCTATCTATAGCAGAATGATGTCTTGGGCACCTAGTAAATGTTGTAGTATGTAAATGAGTTCACGTGATCCTAGAGGTAAGGATCACAAATCCGTAACACAGAAAACTAAATGCTTCATCAGAAGCACACAGCCGGGAAAGGTTAGAAGCAGAGGAAGGAGAAAAAAATGCAGATGTACATCAAGACTGAAAGAAGTCTCACCATTTCTAACTTATTGAGCAATTAATTAGGATTTGAACTTAAAAGAAAGGACTTTTAAACATTAACGAGGGCAGTTTCAACCAAATTTTTTAAAATGTGACTTTATGGAAAGTCTGCTGGTGTTCCTACCCTGAGGAACCTGGTGGAGAGCTGCCAAACAGAAAGGGACCTGGGGATACTGATTGACAGCTGGCTGAACACAAGCCAGCAGTGTGCCCAAGTGACCGAGAAGGCCAATGGCATCCTGGCATGCATCAAGAGTAGTGTGGTCAGCAGGAGCAGGGAAGTCATTGTGCCCCTGGACTGAACACTGGTTAGGCCACACCTTGAGTCTTGTGTCGAGTTCTGGGCCCCTCAATTTAAGGACACTGAGACACTTGAATGTGTCCAGAAAAGGGCAATGAGGCTGGGGAGAGGCCTCGAGCACAAGCCCTGTGAGGAGAGACTGGGGTTGTTTAGCCTGGAGGAGGCTCAGGGGAGACCTTATTGCTGCCTACAACTCCCTGAAGGGAGGTTGTAGCCAGGAGGGGTTGGTGTCTTCTCCCAGGCAACCAGCACCAGAACAAGAGGACACAGTCTCAAGCTGCACCAGGGGAAGTTTAGGCTCGAAGTGAGGAGAAAGTTCTTCATTGAGAGAGTCGTTAGCCATTGGAATGAGCTGCCCAGGGAGGTGGTGGAGTCACCGTCCCTGGAGGTGTTCAAAAAGGGGATTGGATGTGGCACTTGGTGCCATGGTTTAGTCATGAGGTCTGTGGTGACAGGTTGGACTTGATGATCTTTGAGGTCTTTTCCAGCCTTGTTGATTCTATGATTCTATGATCTTTGAGGTCTCTTCCAACCTTGGTGATTCTGTGAATATATCAACATTGAAATGGGGAAGGAAACCCCTCATGATTTGTAGTCAAAAACTTTACAGATAGGCATTAAAGCGATCACTTCTCAGATAAAATGACTCTGCATAAACCTGTCTTGTATACCCACTCCTTCTTAACTTACATTTCTCTGTCCTTAATGCAGCCAGCATAATGCATTTGAACATCTGTTTAAATGCTCTATGATTTTAATTGATTATCATAGACGGTTAAAAGGAAGGTATAACGATCGCACATCTCCAGAGAACATGATCTATATTTGTTTAGAACTGTAGAATTACCTTGTCCAAAAGGAACTGTTAAAAACAGCCTAATAAAACCGTAAGATCAGTTCCTAGAAGTGATAGTTAAATCAATAACATGTGCAACCTATTATTCTGGTTGACATGAGCCTTGAGTAGTCTGGCAGCAGAAGGTTATGCTATGAAACATAATTAAAGAAAGAGAGAATTGATTACATATCTACTTCTCAAAACTGGAAAGGTATTTCAGATGATTATTGAAATATTGAAGTGTTTATCTTCTGTTTGCAGCCAATCAGTAGAAAAATCTCTTTTGCAATTTTGATGTATTATTCCTCAAATGGCTTTTATTATAAGAATGTACTTTTCCACTCTAAGAACTGGTTATGAATAGAGAACAGATACTCTTTGAAAGTACCAGTGTGAAATGTATAGTAATGAAATCAGATTAATATTTCCTGGCATATTTCTGTGCTAATTTTGCTCTATCTCTAGAATAGCTTTACATGTAAATTAAAACTGCAGAATAATCATCATTGCTATTTTTATTTATGATAGTTTCCCTCTAAAGTATACAGGACAACAAGAACAAGGCATGTTATCTTGCTTTCATGTTAAGTTGCTGGGATGATTTGGATTATAATGGGTTCTGAATAAGAGAATTCCTACAGTGTTACATCTGACAAAGCCTTTATATGGGTCTACATAAGATGTCATTGTGCAAAGCCTATTTATTTTTCTTTTTGTAGAAAAGAAAGTAATTTTGTAGGGCTCTATGCAGACATCAGGGTTAGATGATCTAAGAACTAGTTTCAGATGTGCTTCTGAAGATAATGTGCAACTTTAAATAGGTCAGTTAACTATTGTGCAGTGTGGTTTGCCTTTTTTTGTGGAGGGAGAATAATAAAGTAGATAAAATAATACAATATAATAATATTTTTATTTTCAGTGTGTGTGGCAGGGCTTCCTTATATGATATACCTCAGTTACACTCAAGTTATGTGGCTGCTGTTACACAGCTATGATTAATCTATGGCTATAATGAAAAAAAATCTACTGTATCTCATTCTCTTTTTATTATGCATTTTTTATAATAGCATAACTTCAAAGATTTCACTGCAAAGACACAGTACTCATGTACCCTGACAGGAGAACAGAGCTCATTGTATATCACTCCCACTTGGTGCTTCTACTCTGTATAATTTTGTTTGTTGAAAGAAGTTAAAAAGGTCAGAATGTAATCGTTATTCAGCATCATAATCAAGAATCAGCTTTGCATAGGAAGCCAGTAAGTTGCTAATTTAATCTTTTTGAAGCCTGTTTTAAACTGCTTTTTTTGCACTAAATGAAAAGAGTGGTATTCCAGTGAGCCACATTAATTCTATCATTTCAACTGCATCAGAGTGGTTAACAGCATACACGGCACAGGAGGAGGGAAGGGAAGCAGAGCCAACAAATGCTTCCTAGTTCCTTGTTTCCTTCACCTATTTACACCACACTGACAGAATAATACAATACAATACAATACAATACACCAGGTTGGAAGAGACCTTCAAGATCATCGCGTCCAACCCATCAAACAATCCAACCCACCCAACAACTAGACCATACAGCCAAGCACCCCATCAAGTCTTCTCCTGAACACCTCCAGTGAAGGTGACTCCACCACCTCCACGGGTAGCCGATTCCAATGGGCAATCACTCTCTCCGTGTAGAACTTCTTCCTAACATCCAGCCTAAACCTGCCCTGTCGCAGCCTGAGACTGTGTCCTCTTGTTCTGGTGCTGGATGCCTGGGAGAAGAGGCCAACCTCTGCCTGGCTACAACCTCCCTTCAGGTAGTTGTAGAGAGCAATAAGGAATCATAGAATTGTTAGGGTTGGAAGGGACCTCAAGGATCATCTAGTTTCAACCCCCTGCCATGGGCAGGGACTCCTCACACCAGATCAGGTTGCCCAGAGCCACATCCAGCCTGGCTTTAAAAACCTCCAGGGATGGGGCCTCCACCACCTCCTTGGGCAACCAGTTGCAGTGTCTCACCACTCTCATGGGGAAGAATTTCTCCCTAATATCCAATCTGAATCTACCCATTTCTATTTTTGTTCCATTCCCCCTAGTCCTATCACTACCTGACACCCTAAAAAGTCCCTCACCAGCTTTCTTGTAGGCCCCCTTAAGATACTGCAAGGCCACAATTAAGTCTCCTTGGAGCCTTCTCTTCTCCAGACTGAGGCAAACCTAGAGGGCGGAGAAATAAAGCACCATGCAAATTGTGGCAGGCAGTCAGCCTAGGAATTTCAGAGCTGTCAAAGCTGCATGTTTCAATCAGTTTTGACATCTCTTGGCATTTCTCTTCAAATTCTGCTTTCTATAAATAATTCCCTTACTTAGGTGTTATTTCTAGTTCGTTTCTGTATATATAGCAAGAATGTTTCTCACCTCTAAGTGGAGCTTTGCTTTGTCTTCATTTTGGAGACCTGTATGAAGAAGAATTAAAACTTGTTTGGGATTCAGTCTAGTATGTTTGGGATGATGGAACATATGTTGCATTTAAAATTAAATTTGCAATTCTCACATTGAGATCTTGGAGAAAACACCAGCATCTCCTTCCCTGATTTGATATAGTCTGAATTTCCTCTCAGCATTTTCAATGAGTTGGCAAATTAACAGCTTCCACCACAGCAGGAGAGCCTACGGAAGGGTTACACCTCCCCTTCCATACTTTCCTCTTTGGCTCAGAGCAATGTAAATTATGGTATGATTTCCTTGCACTTCTGCAGATTGTAGGGGATGTAGAGACAGTATCCAGTGCCTTTCCCATACAGTTCCATTAAGAGACCACGTATTTCCCTAAAGGCAGCACTTTGTGCTATCACATCTGGTATTTCCTTTGACCTGAGCTCTACAAGGCTCTGGAAGTCTTTGGAGAAAAAGACCACCAAGTGACCTCCAAGGATATAGTGGCTGTTTAAACCTCTTTTTTATTTCTTTTTTCTGTCCTTTTTCTCAGGTATTTTTACATTCCTAATTTCATCCACTTTCTGAACTACAGAGCTGTAATAGCAGTTGCTGATTCTCTAGGAAGTTTCATTCTTCAGCGTTGTTGCTTCCATTGCTAGGTGTGTGTCAGGTGACTACCAGGCTTGTCAGCTTCCTTTCAGGGAATTGTTCCTGGCCAGCAGAGGGCTTCAGTCTATCAGAAAAGGTGGATGTAGTCTATGGCTTGAAGAATTTCTAAGATATTTACCTTGCAGTGAATCATAGAATAGAATAGAATAGAATAGAATAGAATAGAATAGAATAGAATAGAATAGAATAGAATAGAATAGAATAGAAAGAATAGGAATGGAATGGAATAGAATAGAATAGAATAGAATAGAACAGAATAGGACAGAATAGGAGGAAGAGGATAGATAGGATAGGATAGGATAGGATAGGATAGGATAGGATAGGATAGGAAGGAATAAGGATAGGATAGGATAGAATCAATAAGGTTGGGAGAGACCTCAAAGATCATCAAGTCCAACCTGCCATCACAGACCTCATGACTACTAAACCATGGCACCAAGTGCCAAGTCCAATCCCTTCTTGAACATCTCCAGGGATGGTGACTCCACCACCTCCCTGGGCAGCCCATTCCAACGGCTAACAACTCTCTCAGTGAAGAACTCTCTCCTCACCTCAAGCCTAAACTTCCCGTGGTGCAGCTTGAGACTGTGTTTTCACCAAGTGTTGGGCTTGTCCCTTGAAACACACACAATCTAAGCTAATTTTTTTAAGGATTGATTAAATATAAATGTTGTTTGCAATACTCAAATTATCCATTCCTTTTGGTACCAAAAAAGAATGGGCTAAAATAATTGTTCCAGGGAACCAGGAAGTGATGGTGAATCCCTACAAGGGCTATTTAAGGCTCTAAGAGGAGTAAAGGTGCAGCCAAGTGTTACAATTTGGAGTTACACCCATTCGGCCTCCAGTTAATGTACATATTGGTTAGTACTGGGCCAAGAGCAGGTAGCCGCAAAACCTGTCACAAATTCTGCCAGCAGATGATTTCCTAAGTACAAAGATTTTTTTAAGTCTAGCACCCTGTATTTTAGATACCAGCTATTTAGTGTGATCAGGAGGGAAAAAGCAATGGACTTACTTGAAGCTGTAAAACATGCATCCTTGCTGATCACACCAATGGGGACTGCAGGACACTCTGCTCCAGTTACACTGCGATTCCCATCTTAAAAAGAAACCAAAGCAGTAAATACACACAATCTTTAATGTGACTCTAGAAGTTTTAGTTAGCATGTTTATTTTCAACTATTGATCTTCTCTCTATTTATAGAGCTGGGACTATGAGACACTGCAGAAATACTTCCTGAGGTGCCCAAATCATTGTCAATAGAATTAGTAGGAACAGAACTTCTCCCTGTTGTAATAGAGAGAAGAAAAATTAAAAAAAAAAAGAAAAAGAAAAAAAGAAAGAGACAAAGAAATAAAATGTCAAAAGCTTTTTGCCTTTCTTTTTTTGCCCCCCAATGGCTGGAATTGTTTCAGCCACTTTGGTCTGGAAACCTTTTCCTCCTCATCAATTTGCCTCTGTAGATTTTTCACTGCTGGCAATTAGCAAGCAGAAGAAATCCTGCTGAGCAGACCAAGTTAAAAGGGGACTTAAGAATGACTGTGCCCGGGAAACAAGCAGCCAATCTGGAGCAGCAGACATCCAGATTTCAAATACACACATTAGAGAGATGAACAGCCAGAGCAACCTCCCCTCTTACTGCCTTTTATCAGGGTCTCCAATCTGCTCACAGCAGCTTATAGTCCAAAACTTAGTCCACTTCAATGGTCTCAGAAAGAAAATTACTAGGATTCCAGCATTCGTTGTACCCCAAAAAAAGAACAATTTAGTTAATAGCTTTGCTACGTCTGGATAATAACCAAATGGCACTTTTTACATCCAAAACATTTCAGTCTGGCATCTTCCAGGAAGCCCTGATGTCTACAGATGAAAACTAAAACATTTACACAGGGGGAAAGCTCTTCCTGCTGCCCAGCTTTCATCTGTAACATGAAGAAACTGAAGGTGTTTTCCATGATTTCAGTATGTCAGGGCACTCAGTGTTATGTGCCTTGTTTATTAGGAGGAAAATAATCTCATAACTATGGATCATCTTGAGATCTTTCCTTGAGATCATCAAAGCTGTAGAAACACATGGCAATGGAGGAAAAAATGTTCCTCAAATGCACTTTTGAACTTGCAGAGATCTTCTTAGTGTCCCTATTCATGAGGGCTGCGTGGTATTTTAGCAGTGTGAACACAGACAATGACTTCAGGTAAATTATCTTCAAAACATTGTCAGGACACTGTTAAATAAAAGATGGCTTTTCAAACAGAATGTAAAATGTCACATAATATATTATCATTAAATAACTTTTGAGGGAGAACAAAACCAGAGACGCAAAACTCTCTCTAGGAGCATTCACTGCTCACAAACAAAATCTGGAAATGCAGAAAGCATTTCAAAACCCAATTAATTTCACAGCTTCTAGCATTAAAGAAAAAAAATTAATCTGATGGACTGAATCTTGTGGTTCTAACTTCACTGGTCTCTGTACATTTCAGGAGCATAACAAGACCAACCAAAATTAATCCTGCCTGTTAAAAGTTGGATCCTTTGAGCACATTTTTGGCTGAACATCTTTCTCGCATTTCATTCTGAATTACATCTTTTTCCTCACTGTAGTTTCGTATGATCTCACTTGTCTGATCATGTTGATTAAAGACCAGCAAACACATACCAGCATTCTGCCCTCAATCCTGCAGTCATCCTCCACTGCAGGGGGAATGAAACAGTATGCCTGTGAGACACCCTGGTTTTGTCTTAGCTGTCCTTCAATGGACGGAGATAATCACTGGTTGCAGGCAGGCAGTTTATCTGCCCGCTTGCACAAAGCTCACCAAAGCTAGGAGATGTAGATGCACCATTTGAGAGCCAGTTTCAATACAGCTAGGTGATGAATGCTTGTAATGGAGGGGATGCAGACTATACTCTGAGCAGTCAACCTATTTTAGAGCATGTACCTCCTGAATAGCCAGAAGGGGGTGTCCATGTATAGTGTAACCTGGACACCCTTCCTCCACATCACATACTACACACAATACATCAGTGGGATTTGCAGCCTTTGCCACTTCAGTAACAAGCACAGAATTCTGTCTTCAGGTGATGTAATCTTGGGGCACCAGGTCAGTCAGGCTTCGTATTAATACTTTGCTCCTTATTTCAGTTGTGAGCAATTAGACTGAGAACATGTGTAAAAGATTGAGAACATTTGTTCCCAGATTACTTTCTTGGCATTTTTTTATGGCTTTATATAGCACTTTATCTGTGTTTCCATAATTTCTTTTGGGGAATCAACAATGCAGTTTGGCCGTTTATGAATGACAGATGTGTTGAGATACATGTTCTTAGACTGCTGTATTTTAACATTCTAAATAACTAGTCAAGTTAAATTTATAATTAAAGCATGGGTAAATGTTTAAATTACAAACCAAACCACACTACTTTAAGCCTGCAATAAGGAGACAATGCTGCTTCCAAAGTACTGTTTAGCAGTGACGCCAGTATCCAATTGCTTTGTACAGTTTGAGTACTCAGAAGTATCTTTTCTTAGTTTTTCAAAGACAGGAAATGTTAACTACTTCAATTAAATCAAATTTGCTAGGCTCACACAACATCCTCCACAATCATCTCCATAACATGGAGGACTTTCTGCACAATAGCAGTTCCAAAGGAGTATTTGCTGTGCACAGAGTAAATGATGTGCATTTTTACATTTGTCTGTTCGTTCATCTGAAACTCTCAGGAAACTCCACTGGAGAGGGAATGGTATGTTGAACAGGAAGAAACTCCTGTTAAATGGCACAAGGTTTGTCCTAGTTTTAATGGTTTGGTTGTTTTCCTGACTCTGTTGGAGATAATAAGAAATTAGCTTGGTTTTGTTTTTGCTTTGTGCATGCCAAATACAAAGAGGCTGAAACAGTCAGGGGATATGATATTAAAAGCCAAATTACAATAGAAAATCACAACCAATGGTTCTTTAGAGCAGCCCAAAATTAAAAGCAAATAGCAAAATTATTCCTTTGGGGTCTTTCATTCGGTGGAGTACTAAAATACATTCATAGATTTATGCACAATAATGGATTCACTGAAATTGAAGTACAATTAGGGCCGTGCCTAATAGCATTAAACTGAATTCTACCTTAAACATATACATATATATATAAATGTCCTCAGAAAGAGGCATGCCCAACTTTAATTGTACATAAATATATAAGTATTGGTGTTCACATACAATTAAATGTGCTGGTCTCAAATATTACAGTAGGACAAGGAAGTTATCTCATATTACCCTCTTGTCAGCACTTACCAAGAATTTTTCTTTCTATCATCCTTTCCTTCCTTCCAGTGGGAAATTTCCTTTGCATTAAAAGCAACTTATTGCTGAAAATGTAAAATACAATCCTATGAAGCCCCACAGAAAACATACTTCCTTTAATTAAAGCTGAACCCCATTGATGATTTGTTGTTAAGTGACAAAAATGTAGATTTATTTATTTAATAGGACATGGAGAGACAAATTTTCCTCTTTTCTTCCTCTGGGAAGTGTTTTATTGTTTGCTTCCTTTCTCTTGCCTGCTTGCTGTGTAATTTAAGACTGATGCCTCCCTGTGGGAAACAAAACTTGATCAGAGAACAGCCTGCACTGCCACCTAAACAAATTATGTTTTAGTCACTGCTGATGTTGGCTCTGTCATAATGGAAATGTATAATTAATGCCTTTGCTTTCACTGCTTTTGGAAAGCAGTAAAAACTGAAACTGGTTCAAGAGGAGGAATTTTAGGCCTGCACCCTTTCCCTTACCACAATGGATCACTATAGCTGCCTCTAAAAATGAATGATTTGGACCCTGATCGCTGCAGTTATTTATTCAATCTACAGTTGAGGCAATTTATTATTAAATAATAAAAATCTGTTGTGGAGTAACAATTTGGCAAGGAATAATAGGAACGAAAACTCAGTAACACAGGTGAAATCCTGTATTTCTCCTTTTAGAGGAGCTTGAAAAGATTAAGCTATTTCCATTAGTTTCCTGCAGAGTTGCAAGCAGTGATAATAGACATGTGTTAATTTCACTACTGCATTGTGCTATGAAGCAGGATTTTAGATCATCTTTCACCTGTGACATGACTCCAAATATCCCCAATTAACAGCTTTTATTTTCAGATTTTGTTGTTGAGTTTATAGCAATGGCTAAACATCTGGTATTATGACTGCAAATAGTCTCCATCTTCTCACCTCTGGGATGCAGTGTAGCTTTAGACTATTTATACTTTGATCTAGATTTCTAAATGACTAAATTATTCTGCTGTAATAGGTCCTAAGTGACATTAAATGGATGGTCTTGGCTTTTTTATTCTCACCCCCACCCCTCCAAATGGACAGCTCTCTCACCTCTTTTAGCTACTGCACTGCATGAAAAGCACAGCACAATGAAATAACAGCAATACCATTTTCAGTACTGAAATAACCTTTGATTTCTACAAAAATGTGTAGAAGTCAAGAAATAGCAAAGGCACTGAATGCAGTAACTGTTCTTGAGGCACATTCTCGTGTCACAAATAAATCAACATTTTCAGTCAAGTTTATTATCTATATGTCTGAAGCTGTAGAGGAACCAGAGTGAGGAAGGGAAGGTATCCATCCTCAAAGAGTCATGATAATACAATAATAATAATACAATACACCAGGTTGGAAGAGACCTTCAAGATCATCGCGTCCAACCCATCAAACAATCCAACCCACTCAACAACTAGACCATACAGCCAAGCACCCCATCAAGTCTTCTCCTGAACACCTCCAGTGAAGGTGACTCCACCACCTCCACGGGTAGCCGATTCCAATGGGCAATCACTCTCTCCGTGTAGAACTTCTTCCTAACATCCAGCCTAAACCTGCCCTGGCGCAGCCTGAGACTGTGTCCTCTTGTTCTGGTGCTGGATGCCTGGGAGAAGAGGCCAACCTCTGCCTGGCTACAACCTCCCTTCAGGTAGTTGTAGAGAGCAATAAGGTCACCCCTCAGTCTCCTCTTCTCCAGGCTAAGCAACCCCAGCTCCCTCAGCCTTTCCTCATAGGGCTTGTGTTCCAAACCCCTCACCAGCTTTGTTGCCCTTCTCTGGACACGTTCCAGCAAGTCAACATCCTTCCTAAACTGAGGGGCCCAGAACTGGACACAGTACTCAAGGTGCGGCCTAACCAGTGCAGTGTACAGGGGCACAATGACCTCCCTGCTCCTGCTGGCCACACTGTTCCTGATGCAAGCCAGGATGCCATTGGCCTTCTTGGCTGCCTGGGCACACTGCAGGCTCATGTTCAGCCTACAATCAACCAGTACCCCCAGGTCCCTCTCTGCCTGGCCACTCTCCAGCCACTCTAGATCTAGATGGGTTTAAAGCATAGATGAAACAGGTTTGGCTTCCAAAGTCAAACTGCTTTCTGTAATGCCATTTCCATGTAAGATATTCATAAGTATCATTCCCATACATTTTCTTATTTCCCCAAATATTTCATTTTCAATCACTATCCAAGTTCACAATTGTCATCATCATCCTATTTCACAGGAGAGAAAATGGGTGCAGGGGTTAAGTCATTTGCTGGACTCCTTACATAAGTGATTTTTTGTCAGAGTCAGAAATAGATGAGAAGAGGTTGTAAAGCAAAGGTCTTGAGCTGATGTAAATTAAGTTACTTACTCTGGAAGCCCTAAATAGCTAAGATGAATTCAGACAAGTCTTAAATCTGTCCTCATATTTTCTGACTCTTGCAACTGAATCACTAAAGTACTCTTACTCTATTTCAAATCCAAAGAGGCAGCCAGATAGAGTTGCTACATGTGACACTGTTCATTGATGTGTACGAAATGATGAAACTTGTACCAAAAAGTCTGACACAAGTTCAAGCTAACAATAATGCTCCCTAAAGAGAACTCAATCTAAAACAGTATCTCCTTTTTAAATGCAAAAAAAATCATTTTGAGACATTAAGTTTAGGGAAAGTCAGTAATTTTTAGAGGAATCCAAAGTCCACCAGAACTTTTCTTGTCTTCTGAATCTGAAATTGCTTTTTTTTTCCCCTGTGAAAACTTTCCTTCATTTCCCTATGGCTTTTTATTATTCTACTTTTTGTTTATGGAACAGAATCTCCAGAGAAAGCAGCTGAGACAAAAGAAGAACGGAATAGAAGAAGAGACATCTTGTTGCCAGCCTTATTAAAAGAAGCCTAGATTATCTAAAGTTACAGGCCAACAGCAAACTAACTTTCACACCACCAGTAAGCTGGATTCCAGTCACTGTACAGGACATCGTCCTCTATTCAGTCATTCAGGTAATGGGAGCCTGGGAACAGGCTCAGATGCTTGCTCTGGCACAGTACTGATATGCCTTGGGGTGGGGAGGAAGTGGGACCACCTCTGCCAACCACAGCAAACCTGTTTGTCCCAGTACGTCCAGTCTTCCCACTTTCAGTTGGTGTAAGTCAACTAGTTTCATTTATGTGGCAGTTGTCAAAGACTGATTTATAGGGTACATACCTGACCTGTAAATGGGTCAAGCCTTTTGGCTGGTGACATAAGTCCTTTGGGGCACTTGTGCCTACAAACATCCCAGTGAGGCACTCAGTGGGCAGGACAGCTGTGATCTGGGTATTTCTTGCAGACCTGTTTCAGTAGCTCACACACTGAGAGGGATAAGGTGGGTTGTTCTTGCACAGCAAGACAGTATAAACCCTGCCTAATGCCTCTTTTCCCTTCTGCAAGAGTAAACAGGTTGGTGGAAATGAAGCTATTTATAGTCTGATGTGTTTGGAAACAACGAGACCATAAGTCATATTAAAGTACAGAGGTGGCCACTTGGCCCATGCTGCTTTCCTTATTAAAATTCTCTCCTTGTTTCTACTCACACATCACCTCAGTTGGCTGCTTCCTCTGAAGTAAGTAGCAATGAACAGGTATCAGAACACATGGAAAAGGCTTAAGAGGATGGCCTGCCACAAGCTGAGAGTTTCAGGTTGTTAATGATGATTTCCTCATAGCAAAAGCTTCATGGTCATTAGCTATTCAGCATGGCAGAGGGAACTGCATCTCAGAGCCTTCAGCATTAATAATATTTTGGGAACTAAAGTTTCCAGAACATGGGAACATTCCACTGAGCACTCAAAAAAAATACCAGAGGTGCTGTGAATTGATACAACAGTGGCTGCGAGAGTCACTCATCACCATCAGAAACACTGTACCAGCACCTATAGGAAAGGACGGGCAGCTGTGCTGGGGTCATCTCTCTCGCTACCCCCAGCACAGCAGCAAGAAAACAAACAAACCTAACAGTGATATGCAAATATGCATCCACAAGCAGAGGAGAAAAAGGCCAAAGTCACTCTGAGCGTTCAAGTAATTGGGAAGCACACAATGCCCCTAGGTAACCACTTTTTTATGAAAATCTATTACTGGAAATCCTCTTTGCTAAACTGAACAGTCTGACGTGGGATTCCTTACACACATCACTGCAGGCAGGTGAATGTAGGACTCCCTCTGGGGTATTCATAACGTTGCCAACAGATATCCCTGCGTTAACCTCCCTCCCAGGCAGCTATTTTTGTTTGCCTCCTCAGCCTGCAGACGCTAAGGGTATAATTTATTTTAATTATTTGTTTTCAAGTTGAACGGTTACAGACGCCGAACAAGAAATATCATTAGGCTACAGCACATCAAATGGCAGTGTAGAGAGGCTATTCATTCTGGAGGCATGCCAACAAACATTAGCACTGCTGTTTAACATATTGATACACCAAATATATTGATTTATAAAGGTATCACACCGACTTACGTAACAATCAAATGTATCCTGTAATGTTGTGGCAGAGATCCTGAGGTAACAGCATTATCAAATGAGAATGAAATACAGAGAGCGGTAGGAATACCATGGCACATTTATCATTTATATACCTTGTGAGGTTAGGACCCTTATCTTTCTCACAGTTGTTTCACTTGAGCAGTGTAAGGATAAATGTATTACACTGTACCTTTGTCTTCACAGTTATGCGTTGTGCCATCTTTCACTCACTGTGGGCAAAAGCAGAAACAGAATTATGTTACAACAATCTGTCTTTCTTTCACATTAGGTTCTACCTTCCTCCTCCTATGTACTGCGGCACCTGCCATAAATTGCTTAATGTATGCTTCAGCTGAATTTGCATCCATACATTATCCAGATAGGCAGTTCAGAAAGTTATGTTTCAATGGAACTGGAGAGTAGTGTCGCTGGAGAGCAGGAAATTAAGCCGAAATAAAAATATTGCAAGTGGAGAATTGGGATTAAAACCTCGAGATGATTGTGCAGAACCACTGTGAGGCGCCTTTATTATTTTATAATTAGAAGGAAAGCACGGACTCGAAAGTTAGGACGGAGGGGGGAAAAAAGCAGCTAAGAGCATTAGCAGCTGTCTCAGAAGGCCAATACCAATGAGAGCACCTTCTGCTGTGCCCTCTGCTTCCCGCTGCTAGAGGCAACCGCTGTGCTGCCTTTCCTTCCACAGGGCAGGCTGCATGTTCCACAGCGGAGCATTTGCGAAAGGCAGCGTGACAAAGGGCCGCCCAGCCAGGGAGCTAGGCAAGGGAGTTAGGGGTTTCCACTCTCGCCAGCTTACACATGGGAGGCCCTAATATAGACTACTGGGTTGTTTTAGTGTGATACATAAAGCGTTATTTTCCTTTCTATTTATGTACAGGAAAAGATTTTCTGGTCATGGAGTGGAAATTATGTGTTCAGTGCCCATTACTGCTCGAAAGGCCAGTGGATCTCTTTTTCCTTGTAACACTACTGTCTATCAGTGTAACATTTTCCACCTGAATCCCTAATGAAGCTTTCAAAATTAAGTGAACAAAACTTTACAACATTTTTCTAAAATATTCACAACCCTAATTTTGTAAACACATTCCATCATTCCACTGAGTTCAGCCTGAGCCCTACACCTGTCTTGTCTTCAAACATAGACCATAATTTGAGGTGATGGTTGCCTCTTGGGAAATGCCCCTTACATCAGAGTCTATTTTCATCCTTAATTTGTCTCTAATGCCACCAGAGTCTTGTTTTCATTCACAGAAGCCAAAGTGCTTAATTTCACACACACAAAAAAAAACCTCTTCAGTGGTTTTGCCTCTCTTGTCCTGCATTCTGTCAATGAGCAGCTCAGCTCTAAGGAATATTGCTGCAGGCCACTCCAAATGATTCAGAGAGACCCTTTATATCATAGCCAAAACCAGATGAAGCAGAATTGGATCCCCTGGGATCCAGATATTACTCAGTTCAGCTGAAGCCATTCTCACTTGGTTTGTCTGGGAGTGATTTTGCATTTTAATATTTAATAATTCTTTAATCCATCTGAAATGGGGGAGGGAAAACAAACAAAACAGAATCCCTCTGCAGCTCCTCTCCTTTCTGCTTTATTTGTTTTCCCTTTATTTTTTTCCCCTTAAATTCTGTATTTCTCTAATTTTAGATGCTATTGGCTGCATATATCAGTACTTCCTTGCTGTACTTTGAATGGTTAGGAATTTGCACAATATTATTTTCTATGATTTCTCTTAATTTACTAAGAAAATCTTCTGTAAAGGCAGCTTTTATATTTCATTGAAAGTTACAAGCAGGCAGAAGTGGTCAAACTAGAATTAGTTTTCCCCCTGCATTTTCAAATTCCCCTTCTATTTCACCTCATCCTTCTTGTAATCTAACTTCTCTGGGCCACTTCTTCCTATTGTAAGTTCTTTCATTTCTCTATCATGCTTTGTCCTACTGTGGTGTAGTTTACATATATTCCTTGTAGAGATGGGTGTATACTACTGAAACTCCCTCAGAACCCTGAAACATGCTCTTTGTTTTAAAAGCAGTCTTATCTCAGTTTCATAAAGAAAACTATTAACTTCAGTTCAATGCTGCTCTGTGACAGAAAGTCTTGCTTCTACATGCACGAACCAGGGAGACTACACTGAAACCTTGGCAGGTAGCCATTTTTGCCAGTAGTTTAAAAACAAAGCCAGCAATGAAATACAGATACCAAGGGGGAAGTTGAACAAGTGGGACAGAACAAAAGTGATCTGCTTCAATATTCACAACTTCAGAGCCTGAGAAACCTGTGCAAACTGAGCCTGCACGTTGCACACAAGTACATGTAATCTTAAGAGCTGAAACGGAGTGGATTAGTTTACTGCCAGTTCCAGCAGATACTAGTAGCCTGAGTGTGTTTTCAGGGTATTGGTGGGCAGCAGCAGATGGTGGTCATTCCCCTGGTAGGCCCTATATGGGATAATTACCAGACACAGTTCCAAGGTTTATGATATTATAAACCTCTCTTTCATTTCTCATTCACTGCATGGGGAAAGTATGGCCCTTTTAACTCCCTTCTTATTGATTTTCTACTAGTGTAAGAGCTTTGCCTTCAGTGACGTTGAACTGATTCAGTGGTGAAGTTAAACAAAAAATACAACTTTTAAGTTGTATTTTTAGAAATGAAAAGAAATAAAGAAATAAACCCCACCACCAAGTAATCTTAACACTGTTCTTATTTTTTGCATTTTGAAAATAAGTAGACTTAAGATGATTAATGAAATAAAAGGCAATAGTTCCTAGCAGAATGTGCTGCATTAGGTGCTGGCAGAATTTAGTACCATTCATTGCCTTTTAACAATTGCTGATACTTAAGATGATTCTGAAATGCATTACCCTGTGAACTCACTATGTCTACCAGACTAGTAAGGAGGAGAGGGCAGGGCTGGAAAGGGTTACTCTGAGAGGCAGCATAAACTCTATCCTTGAAAATTCTTCAGACTCCAGCAGACAAATCCCTGGATGGCCTGATCTGAGTTTGGTGACAGTCACAGATTGAGAAGAATGCTCCACATGGTGACCTCCTTTTCAGCCAGCATTTCTAGTATACTCTTCTATGTTTTCTTTCATTTCTGTGTGCATTTCTTTGATGACTAACCTGGCTTTTAAGAATTGGCTCTTTGCCCTTTCCTTCAAGTGGAAATACAACTGGTGACACATTTGACTATGGAATTATATTTTTTTTTGGGAAGCCAAGACTGGCAAGTGTTACAAAATAAATAATATAAAAATATATGGAATGGCAGTGGTAAATATTTACCCATCACAAGTTCATTTATTCTTTTGGTTTTTAACTAGGTATTAGCAGACCAAAGCCAACCACAACAACACAGAACCTGCTGAAAGATAGCCCAAGGGGAAAGAGACATGCTCAGAGCTTCCACCTTCTACATCTCTAAGGTATTTGCTTCCTAATAGGAAAGTATAGGAGTGCTTCATTTGTCTCACACAGAGGATTGAGAAATGTGATTTCAACTGTAGCTGATGGCAAGAAAGCAATACATTATGGGGTGCAAGTTAATGACTGCAGCTTGGCAGAATTGGAAAAATACAGGGAAGCTGAGAAAAAGAGGGAAATTGTTAAAGAAGACAGAATAAAAGAGTGTAATAATCATAGAATCGTTCTGGAAAAGACCTCTAAGATCATTATGTTCAATTATCAACATAACACCACCATGGTCATTAAGACTATCAAACTGATGATTAGAGTAACTCAGGCATCATTTGTACATCTAGTTGTAAAACAAACAAAGGGTTAAGCTCTAGACCAAGATGTTTATGAAGCATATAATATATTGCCATGCTGTGAACCCTTTACTGTATTGTTTCTAATTGTCTTTCAGGTATGGAGAAACTACCATCTCACGTGCTATTGTGGGGTGGTAAAAAGCAGTTTGTGTTTTGTAGGAGCTACTAGAGAAAGTAAAAAAGTCCCTGTCCTCTATCTTAGGGTCTCCGAGATGTTCTTAGGGAGTCCTGTCACAGTGACCTCCCATGGTGATTCCCTTCAGATCTTGCCAGAACTGCTTGCAGGCAAGCTCAGAAACAAGGAGAAAATGAAAACTGACAGAAGATACTCTTCCTAGAAGTAAATATATTGCCTCAGTGCAGCTCCTATTCTTTACTGTCCCCGAGTAATAAGCGACTTGTCCTGAAGTTGGCTTGTGAAGCGCTGTAAGAAAATGAGAATGTGGTAAGATACTAATATTTCTTGAAACAAGGAGCTGGGATCATTCCTGCCCTCTGATTAATCCCTCATGCACTGCTCCAGTCCATTAGAGACATAAAGGTGCCTTTAACAGGCCTCTGAGCAAAGTGCTTTATGCAACATATTCCCTGTCCTTGACACAGAGACAAAGTATCTTAAGCTGTGTCTCCGGCTAGCACAACGTATTCAGAAACACAGCAATGCCTCCAGAGAGCTCTTTCTGCCAAAAGAAATTAGAGTAGCTCATGGTTGCTCTAACTTAAGGGGAAGCCGAGCTGTGCCCAGACCTCGGGGTGGAAAAGGTGCATGGAGAAGCCAGGGCAGGAGCTGCCCAATTCTGTCCTCCTGACACTGTAAGTGCATTGTGCTGGTCCCAGCAATCACTGCAACACAGAAGGAGGGTCACTCCCTGTCAAAATTATGAAGGTTTCAAAAGTGCAGAAAATTCTTGTGCTCATACAATATATACACCTTAGACTGTATTAGCAAGTAACTGAACTGTCAGTTGTTTCACACAAAGAGGGCTGCTCTGCAAAACAGAGAATAAGATCTTACCAAGCAAATTAAAGAAGGGGATAGATGTATCAAATACACTTTTCTGAGTCAGAATGCACAGGCTAATAGCATTGCTAGACTGTTGCTTTACACTAAGCTGTAACTGGCTAACTTTTTACAAGAGGGTTTCAAACACAAGTGGTGTAAACACTTCTGTGGGTGCTACATACATTTTGAAGTGCATACACTGTAAGAAATGATCTTGTATGATCTTCTCTGTTACTTTATTATTGTTTTATAAGTGATGGAAGCAGTCATTTTTGCATTAAAGGTCAGCCCATTCTCTCAAATATAACAAAACCTGCAATGAATCCACAGGCATGTGGCTGTAGGAGGAAGTAATACAATAAGTCATCATGCTATTATGTATTCTCTCTGTGTGCATACAACAGTCCACATATACAACACAATACACCAGGTTGAAAGAGACCGTCAAGATAGATCATCGTGTCCAACCCATCAACCAATCCAACCCACCTAAACAACTAAACCATGGCACCAAGCACCCCATCAAGTCTCCTCCTGAACACCTCCAATGATGGTGACTCCACCACCTCCCCGGGCAGCCCATTCCAATGGGCAATCACTCTCAAGTAGGAAGACCTAAAACAGAATAGATGACTGGAAAAGACAATTCAAGAACATTAACAGATAGTCAGAAGACTGGAGAAAAGGGGAAGGAATAAATGAAGGAAAAGAAGATTTCTCTGTAGTACTTTTACTAGAGTACTATCAAAAATTACCTTGTTAACAGCATCAGTTCCTCATGATCCCCAGCGTAAGAACTAATAAAAACACCTAAGACTTACAGACCTGGCATGTTTTGCTTCAGGAGTGTATGTTGGCATTGGCATTATTCCAGTCTGGCACACCACGCTTTTATGATAAGCACCTTGTTAATTCAGAATATTTGAGTAACAATATTATTTTCCTTCAGTAACCCACCGAATATTCCATCAGTGTCGTATTTCTCATGAGGATATTTCCCTTAAAAGTATTCTTTTACACCAAACCACTTAGAATTGTAAACGGTGAAACTTTAAACTAGTAGGAATGTGCTCATCTCTGACATCCACAATTTCCTTGAGTTTAGGATATATGTATTTCTGCCATACTGTACGGTTACAGAGGAGCTCTTTCAGAAACAATTTTCCAATTGAAGCTGGAAGCCAATGTCAGGAACTCGGTAAGTGTTACTGTTTATGCAACTGAAATGCCTGTTGAATAAATGGTTCTCTGCAGTGCTGTTACACTTGTCTATTTCTGAATGCCAACTATGGTATTTTCTAAAGTATATACCCTTGTGGTATCTAATCACTGACAGTCAAACACTTCACTTAGGTATGGTTCCAGCAGTGCATAGGGGCCATAAAGAAAACTTAATGAGCTACCTGGGGTTTGCCTATAATAGAGGAACATGCATGTGGCATATAGCTGCTTGGTGCTAATTCTGAAAGGTTTTTTTAAAAAAAAAAAAGGAAGGAGGTGTAAAATCTAATGCAGGAAAGTCACCAATGGGAAAAAACTGTGAAGTGCTGAACTTACAGCAAACCTTTTAAAGGAGATAACCTGGAGATTAATGAAAAGATGAGATGTCAGCAAATGTCTGCATTTATATTACTTCTTTCGTAAGGAGTATGGTTAACAAAGTTCTTCCTACAGATTTATGACTTACATCCTTTTAGCCTTTGCCCCTCTCTGGAGTAATTCTAGTTGTTCTCTACACATTCCAATATCTCTCTCATTTTTTTAACTCTAAGTCCTTCCCACAGATCCCCTAAACTCCTCCTGTTGTTCTCCCAAAACCTATTAGGAAATTAAAAACAGCCATGGCTGATGCTGAGCCACAGATATTTTGAGTAACTCATCTAGCATATGGACAAAACAGGCCAGCTCAAGCTCCACTTAATTTTTCTCCTAAACCTCATCACTGACATAATGGGTTGGACACGATGTTCTTGAAGGTCTCTTCCAACCTGGTCTATTCTTTTCTAATCCTCCCCTCCCCTCTCCTCCCCTCCCCTCCCCTCCCCTCCCCTCCCCTCCCCTCCCCTCTCCTCTCCTCTCCTCTCCTCAGTAATGTCCTTCTTCAAGATAGTCATTGTAAATTGTAGGCAGTTCAAACCTCTGTGAGGTTTGAAAAACACTTTTATTTCAGAATCAGCCGAAAAAATTACTTGGGGGAAGAGAAGGGCATTTGCAGAAGGAAAAAAACCTAATTCCAGATGAGCAGGACAAATAAGCAAAAATAAAAATAAGAAACCAACTAAAATTAAGAACCAAGAAATCTGGTTATTAGAGTAACTTTGAAGTATAGACAGGGCCATTCCTGAACAGTGACACACTCAGAGTTCAGTATTTTTAACACAAATGTTTCACTTCATGCTGTTTCCATCCTTTTTTTGTTGTCGATCTCACTTTCAAAGTAGCATCACACCCTCTTTAAGACACACATGGCAATAGCCATGCAGCCTAATTAAGAGAAAGAAGCACTGTTGTACCAAGCCACATGGGCTGACCTAACTTGCAGAGAAAGAGCATAAATTCACAGCCACTTGATACATCTGAAAAGGGAGCACTTCACTGTTTCTAAGCCTGAATACATGCTGGGCTTTCTCCAACCAACTCAGAGTGGGTCAAAATGTGGCTGTGCACCATCTCCACAATCCTTGATTTTCATGGGTAGGAAAGCCAGTACGGTGTGCCAGGTGCCCAAGAAAGCCACTCTATCACTCCCCTTCTTAGATGGACAGGGGAAAAGAACAATCAAACTATAGAAGTAGTTTAATAGGGGAAAAGTGAAAGCAAATGATGCATGTAGATTTCCACAGCAAAGATGTTATTCTCTATACATCAGAAGACTATGTCTGGCAGGTACCTGAGAAGCAGGGCTCCAATACTCATAGCAGCTGCTCAAGAGGACACATGTCATTAATGAATGCCCCCACTTCCTTCTTTCTCTTAGATTTTTAATCTGAGCTGACATTATTAAGCTTTGGTCAGCTTGGGTCAGCTGGCCCAGCTATGTCCCCTCCCAAGATCTTGCCCATCCCTCAGCCTACTGTTAAGGGGGCAACGTCAGAAAAGCACAGCCATGGTGCTGCACTAGCATTGCTCAGCAGTAACCCGAGCACTGGTGTGCTATCAACACCCTTCCACTACAAAACACAGCACTACTATGGGGAAAGCTAACTCCATCTCAGCCAAACCCAATACACCCAAGTGTGTACACAAGCCTGTTTGATGAAGCCTCTGAACTGCACTCCTCTTTAAACCTAACTTTAAACTGTCTACTTTTGACGCATACTGTAGGTATAATAATTCCTTTAGAAGCATTTAAGGATCCTCCAGACTTCTACTTTTGGAGTAATATTAATTTTCATTTTATAAACAAGATATTTTATTTCTTCTCTCTTTACAAGGTCCTTCTATTTTATTATCTTTTCTCTATCCAAAAATGCAATAAACAGGTAAACATGAGACGCCTCATAATAATTTCTTTAAAGTCTAAATGCTTTAAGATCAGACAGGGAAGGATATGTATATTTTATGAAGTTTGCAAACATCACATTAGATACTCTCTGATCAAAATATGTTGTGCTTTATGCTGGGAATATTTGGGGTGGAGTATTTGCTATTATTTCAGATGTACTCTGGAACTTTCTTACTTAAATTGAGATTTACATTCTCCAGTACCATAGGCTTTCTTATTTCATTGATGAGTGGTATCAGCTACCTCCAACTGGTTTACCAACCAGCCATGAATTATAACCACATATAGCAGTTCTCACCTAGGATCTATTTTGATCAATCATCAGGAGAAGCTTGGAGATTTGAGACCACTTGGTCACTGTGCAACATTTCCCTACTAACTAAAGCAAGGAGAAGAAAAAAGAAATAATCATTAAAAAATAACTTTCGATAGATGCAATCATTTGGAGAGAAACAAGTACATCCTGCAAATTCAAAGTGAAACAAGTAGCAACTTAATGCTTTTACAAGCTCAGAAATATTTTGTGAAACTGCTGTAGTTTGGACTAATCAATAAATAATAAAAGTGGCTTCTGCTGTTCCAGTAAAATATAAGCATGCCATTGTTCAGTCAATGCAGAATTATTACTCACACTGTATCAAGAATACCAGAATCACCAAGGTTGGAGGAGACCTCAAAGATCATCAAGTCCAACCTGTCACCACAGACCGCATGACTGCTAGACCATGGCACTGAGTGCCATGTCCAATCCCCTCTTGAAACCCTCCAGGGACGGTGACTCCACCAGCTCCCTGGGCAGCACATTCCAATGGCTAATGACTCTCTCTGTGAAGAACTTTCTCCTCACCTCCAGCCTAAATTTCCTCTGACACAGCTTGAGACTGTGTCCTCTTGTTCTGGTGCTGGTTGCCTGGGAGAAGAGACCAACCCCCTCCTGGCTACAACCAATGCTAAATTAATTTTAAAACTGTGAAAATTATTACTTTAAATTACTTTTTTTTTTTTTTTTTCATCCTATAAAAGTATCTATAAAGTATCTATATATAAGAAGTTATAGTAACTCCCTGAAGTGACAGTAAGATTTCTTTGTGGTGGCTCACTTATTACCTGCAGCTACTTCTTAGAAGTCTTGAAGTTAAGGAACCGGCTTGTGATGTTGTGTGTGAAGAAGTGGCACATCATTATATAACACTCTTAAGATACAAATATGGGAAGCTTACTCCTTATTATAGTAGACAATTGATTTACAGAATCACAGAATCACCAAGGTTGAAGAGACCTCAAAGGTCATCAAGCACATTCCAATGGCTAACAACTCTCTCAGTGAAGAACTTTCTCCTCACCTCAAGCCTAAACTTCCCCTGGTGCAGCTTGAGACTGTGTCCTCTTGTTTTGGTGCTGGCTCGCTGGGAGAAGAGACCAACTCCCTCCCAGCTACAACCACCCCTCAGGTAGTTGTAGACAGCAATAAGGTCTCCCCTGAGCCTCCTCTTCTCCAGGCTAAACAATCCCAGCTCCCTCAGCCTCTCCTTGTAGGGCTTGTGCTTGAGGCCTCTCACCAGCCTCATTGCCCTTCTCTGGACACGGTCAAGTGCCTCGATGTCCTTCTTAAACTGAGGGGCCCAGAACTGGACACAGTGTTCAAGGTGTGGACACGTTTCAGCAAGCCAACATCCTTCCTAAACTGAGGGGCCCAGAACTGGATTTTCACACAGATATATGTGTGAAGAATGTTCAGCAAAATCTGAACCAAATCATTCTTAAGAGAGACTCTGAAGATGCCACATTCCCCCCCTCCATTTTTTTTGACCTTCATTTGCCTTGAAAAATATGCAAGATATGCCTAAGAATTTAGCTGGTTATGGTAGATTTTTGTGATACACTTCAGCTCCTTTCACTGACAAATGTTAAAGATTTACAGTACCTCATTTCTTCCTTGTGTAGATGATTTCTGAATTCTCATCAGCGCTACACTTATGACTCACTCCTGAACACAACTCAGCCTCCTGAAGGAGCAACCCAGGACTTCAAGCAGAAACTGTGCACAGCCAAAGAAGCAGGAATGTCGCTTCTGGTTCCCTTCCAGGTATTGAGCCTGGGAAAAGCAGAGAACTGCATGATGTTTCTTTTCTGAAATAAGTGGTGTTACTGGTGTTGCCCAAAGCAAATCTTTATGCTGGCACTACCAGGACCCTTTCCCTTGGGGATCACGGACCTTTTCCATCTTGAACATCATTTTAGGATCATGTGATAACCTGATCAGGTTAAACTATCTTTAACACCTTAAAGATAGACATATAGTGCCAACTATGGTTTTGTCCATTAAATAATTGCACTGATGTCCACTACAAGTAAGATTATTCAGTCTCATATATCTTTTAAAGTTGCTGTGCAACAGGCTGCTCAGACAAGAACTTCTCATACCTGTACATGTATCAATATCTAAAATTGAGCTCCATTACCCATTTTCATTAACTTCCTTCAGCTTTCAGAAAGGAGTTGTTTCAAAATGCTAACGAGATACTACACTTCATAGGGCTTGTCCTCTCTTTGTACACACCTGAGATAGTAAGGTTAGAGTAACCAGCAGGACTTTGCATTCTTGTGACAGAGGCAGACTGTTCTCTGACTTGTTCATGCACTATGGAGAGGAAGCTGACAAGGAGGATCTTTCCTGCTGTATCTTGTTTTCTATTACATCCTTACTGCTCTTGCATTAATGGCCTTGTTCGTTCAACAAGATTTTTGGGCATGTGTTTCGTTGTTGTTAAGCATTACAGCATGAGGAGGTAGCAAATCCTTTTTTTCAGGAGATGTGTTGAATGAATACTCTTTAGGGAATAAAAGCAGGTCAGCTATTTCAGTAGGAAGCATCTCCAGATGTAATTCCTCTATGAATTATATACACAGATATAAACTTGCAGATGCTCTTAACTGAACTGGCATTTGTAAAAGAAGAGGCAGCAAACTGAAGCAGCTCACTTTCTATAGCAACAATCCTACCTGAGTTGTAGCTGTCTTGTAAAGGTGAACTTAATTTAACTCCTGAAAAAAAGGTCTTGTACAGTTTGACCTCATTTAACTCCTGGGAAAAAAAAAACACAAAAGGTTTACTTTGATTTCAGCAGATTTGGTTACTCTGGTTTTATAAGTCATGGCACATATACCATTCTTTTCAGAGAACAGCATAAAGAATAACTGGCAGGATGGTTTAATTATGAACTGAGAAACTGTCCTATATGATGTGTGAATTACAAAAAGTGTCACATTGATCTAAACTAATGATGGTCTCCTATAATACAGGAAACAGCAAAAATAGTGTCTCAAATAAATTAAACATATGCCTTAGAAATCCTGCAACAGATAAAACAGGTTTATTTCAGCTGCCAGAGAGATAAATATGGTGCAGAATACCTGTACAAACAGAAACATAGTCCATAAAATTTACTAATAGTTAAATAGTCATTTATCAAAGAAAAACAGAGACAAGGAACTATAATTACATCACCTGCATCTCTTTTTCAGTGCTAGACTTCAATGCCCACTGATGACAACCAGCATTTTGTGAACTTAGCTGTTTATCTCGGCTGCAGAGATAACGATCTAGTCCTCTGAAAGTAATCAGAACGTTTTCATCAGACTTGAACAGTGATGTATAAGGAGTCATTCCGGAGGATATTATGTCCTGTGGGCACACTTTTCCCATACAGTTTCTCAAAGTTTGTTTTGAGTCTAAGGTTATTTGCTACTGCTTTATACCAGCAATACTGCATTTTCCAGTCAGACTGCCTACGGAAGCAACAGGAGGGTAGAACTGCAGACTTCTGCACCACCCATAGATGCAGGTATCCAAAGCAATGAAAAAGCATTAACACAAATTCTTTGACGTATGTATGGAAAGGTCTGCCACAAAATTACCAACAAATTAGGAGAGGTGACATTGGAACTCAAGGAAGATGCAAACCCTCATCTTACCATAATCCACATTTATTCTGAGAGGAGAACAGAAGCTTAGCTCAACTGTGTCCTTCTAGATTTAAGGTAACATTTTGAAACTTAAATGTTATTTTGTCATCTGTGGGTGCTATCTCCAACTTATAAACGGGGACAAGACAGGGGTGGGGACAAGATCAGAACTAAAGTGTTGAAGGGGGAAGGAGAAGGCAAGGAGGGAAATTATGCAGCCAAAGGCTGTGTACAGTATTTACTGTGATGTTAAACACATTTTGATAAGAGTGCCACTATGTCTATTAATTAGAGGTCAGACAGACAGCAGGCCAGATTTAGGAATGTATTTATGAGATAGTAACTAGTATGTCTGCATAACATTCTATTTCACTTGGTCTGTGATTAGTAAAGCTCTTTTATTTGTTTCTGTCAGTTTGTGTTAAGTCATTGCTGAAGAAGACGCAAACAATCTGCTTTATTTGCTTCATAAATATAATTATAAACTTGCCAGAACCAGGTTAGCCACAAATTAACATGACAGCTACAGTCACTTCCACATAGATTATTTATGAAGAAACTTCAACAGAGTAAAGCTACTGATAGGACCAGGTGTTGCTGTAGAAGCCAGTAGAGTTGCCATAGTGACAGGCCACAAGAGTGGTCTAAAAGGT
Source organism: Picus viridis (assembly GCA_033816785.1). Classification (NCBI taxonomy): domain Eukaryota; kingdom Metazoa; phylum Chordata; class Aves; order Piciformes; family Picidae; genus Picus; species Picus viridis. The sequence goes on along the minus strand of CM066581.1, from coordinate 10,891,163 downwards.
ATGATAAATGACAAACATCTTGCAATTTGCAAGCCAGCAAAGTTTGGCATTTAAGAAATGTTGGTTACATCTGCAAATTTATCTTCTCCTGTGGGAAAAAGCCAGAATACTGTATAAGGATCCACGTGAAACTAATGTACTTGTTTGGCTCTCATGCCTATAAACACTGCATAGCTCTCAACATCCATGTAGTAACCAAATTACTCCTTTCCTCCTTACAGGTGGTATCTCTTCCTTTACTCTAAGCATTAGACTTAACCAATGTCCACAAGATGATTCTCCTCAGTACCTTTTGAGTTTCAAGTATGCACCATGTTAGTGGCACTGGATTTTAAATATTTAAAATGTATTCACCTTTTTGAGCTTCTGAAAACTGGCAACAGATCTTCCAAATAAATAATACAACATAAACCTATTTTATCCATCAGTTAGCACTTCCAGATTATAAACAAGGAACACAAAACACCCCCCAAAATTCCAAACCCCCATAACCATAGAAAAGAAAAAAAGGCCTAGAAGCATTATTAAAGCTGTTAGTGAAACCTGTATGGAGCTGTCTGTACAGTGTCAGAACTTTCTGCATGGACAAATGTTGCATCATTGATGTTTACACACAATGTAAGGTTGCTTTTTTTCCCTCCCTTATTTTTAGGAGGTCAGGAACAGCTTACAAATAAACCTTACAAAGCTTAAGCCAAGAGGTGGGAATCATCAGACTAACAAATGAGAATAAAATTAAAAAGCCCCCTGCATTTTTGCAATATTGAAAGAACTAGTTAGTATTTAGGCTGTGGCAGTGATAAATTGGTACTAACCTTCAGATCAGCAAATGCAATGCTGTAACCTTCCATATAGGAAGCATGAGGTAAATAAATTATTGCTAGGAAAAGCACATTTTCAAAATGGTATTAGCTGCAGTGGGGACACTCAGAGTCCAGTCTCACTATATTTTAAAGGCTAACTGAATAGAATACAAACTGAAATATTCATGTTCTCTAATTTCCTCTCCAAATTCTGTTAACTTTATATGAGGTCTCACAAAGCACTCAGTGATCACACGAACAGAAATCTACAAATTCTGTGATTCTAATTTCTCTTTGTCCATAGAAACTAACTAAATAAATACAACCAACAAAAAAAGCTACCATTTATGAAACAGTCTTATAACCCCAGCAACTTGAGGCCTTGTAGTGCCCTTTGCAAAGGCAAAGCATGTCAGGTCTGAATTCAAATAAGCTACTGACAAAAATTAAGACCTAAGAAATCTTCTAGACTTCAAGTGGAATTTGTCTTGAAAGACCCAGCATGTACAAGTCTTATGTGGCTGCAGCACTTGAGTTTGTTTGTTTGTTTGAAAGACCAAAGAAAGGCACAAAAAGTATTTATCATCATAGAGGAAAGGAAATGGATTGTTAATGCTGTATAAAAATGTTATTTACAGAGGCAAACCAAAGAGCACTTGGGGCAGACAGCCAATTCGACATCTTTCACTTTCTTAGCAAAAGTGAATATTGCCCAGTCAAATGTATTTGAAGTAGGCTTACTTGGTTGCTTTTGAGTTTTCTAGTTCCACATAGATTTTGTGGCTGGGAAAAATTCAGAGGAAGTGAAGACCGGCTAACAGCAAGAACTTACTTAACAACAAACATCACCTCCTTCTATCACATGAGAAGTTTAGCACATGATAGGCTTTAAATTCTCTATAATTTAAAGAAAGAACAACATGGGGGAAAAAATACACTGTCATCAACCTCTAGATAACTTTTAGAATCATGTGGGTTTTTTCCAAGACAGATGCTAAAATATTTCTCTACCTCAGAAATATTCAGAGACTCTACTTCAACACTTCAACAAAAAAGGTGAAACTAAATGTTTTCTTCTGCCTGGTACTGAATAATTTAGCTTTTTATCGATCTTTACAGGCTTATTTTCAATATCTGATTTTAAAATACAGCCACCAAAATTACTTCTGTAGCTGCAGAAGACAAGAATAAACAGGCACAAATGAGTCTTTAAAGGATACAAACGTAAAACGCAGTGTTTGGATAACTTTTGGTAAATGGTTTTTGCCAGCCTCCTCCAGCCAGTACTCTTACCATGTTTCTTCTGGAGTGTAATACAATTTTAATATGGTGGTTTGCAAGGAACCCCAAACAGACTACATATAATTTCTGTTCTTTTCAGATTCAGAAAAACATGACCATTGTAAACTCACAGCCCATTTACAGTATCACCACATCGTAATTCAGCTTTGCTTTAAATCATTTCCTTGTATTCCCTATGTGGCAAAATTATAACACTGCACACTGAATAGAACAGCTTGAAGACTTGCAAAGGTATTTGCCATTATGTCAAATGATTTCTCTCCCATTCAGAAATGTCCTAAACCCAGCTTATTTCACAGTCCCCATGCAAAGCACATACATTAGAATCTTAAAAGGAAGGTAGGAAAACAAGCCTACAAACAAATCTGTACTTCTAGACTTCCTTTTGTGTCTTATTCAGAGTAATTTTATCATTTAGCCTTTCAATGTAAAGATTGTTTTTCAGTACACCATAAATTGTCATTGTAATGGCAATTTATTCTCGCTCTGCTTTCAGAACAAGAAAGTAGACATAGTGGATAAATTAATCACTGTAAAACATTCACTGGATTCTGCAATTAGAGCTTTATCACTGAACAATAACTTCCCACAAATACTTTCACAACTCTTTATTTTTAGGCAAAGTAGCATTAGCCACCTTGCATACTGCATTCTTCACACACCAGGAGTTAAAATGTGGCACAATTAAGTACATAGTACACAAAGTAATAATTTTGGAATATTATAGATGATCATTCATAGGGACAGAGCCTAAATCTTTTGTAGTAGGTACAATAAATGTACGTACATGGCCTCCACATGCCACTCTTTTTCCTGCCCTGTCAGGCGCCTGAAAAAGAGTCTCTCTTTGAACATGGAAAAGCAAAGGCACAACAAATACTTAAGGAAATAAATTTGTCCTATAGCTGTGAAGATGATTCATGCATGAAGTGGACCAGTAAAGAGACTGGCTGCTGATTTCTTTGTGACTCTGACTTCTAAACATGTCCAGTGCCAAGAAAGTGGAAGATTTGCAGAGACAGGCCGGACGGAAAGCAGCGTCAGTTTGGGATTCATATAAATTTTGAACTGATTCCTTACAGAGATTTCTTTCAAGTGCTTTTGCCCTTAGATCTTGGATGAAATTTAGCAGCATACAGTGTCTTAGTTCCAAGACATCCAAGCCTAGGGGAACCTAGTAACTGATTCATAATCATCTTTCTTCAGAACAAACAGTAAAAGTCACTACAGATATTCTGTGCCTAAGCATTTTTTAAAGTGCAGCAATACTTCAGTGAAGAAATATGATAATTATTCAAATTGCCTTTACACTGCAAGGAAACAAAAAGTTACTTTAAAAAAAAAGTGTTGCCAATAAGAACATGAAGATCAAGGAAAAATCACCCCTGTAAAAGCAAAATTTTTCTGACAAACAGCAGGCAAATACCGAAGCATTTCCATATGTATTTGAAATACTTTCTGTATTGTCAAGAATCAGCTTACACCAAAGAGGCTCAAAAGTGAATCGTGCAGAATATCTGGCTGGAAAAATATTGAAGCAAATTTGGACTGTTCAAAAAAAAAAAAAAAAAAAAAAAAAAAAAAAGGCTAATAAGAGGTTCAAAAGTGAACAGGAGCCTGATGAAAAGTACAATTAACATCTCCATAGTAACTTGATTTAAAAAAAAAAAATAATTCAGCTAAGCAAACTCAAAGGGTTCCTCAGCTGCTTTCAAAACACTGGATCATAATTCACAATCAGATCATTTGTTCAGATTACTCTCATCACTATTTGATCCCACTGCAGAGCTGGCAGTTTGTCCTGAGATATTAGAGTAAATTTGCTAATTAATTTGCACACTTAAAGACATAAGATGCCCTCTGCAAGAAAGCATTTGTTCTGTAAAAAAGAAATTACAAAAAATCTCAATCCTTTGAAGTCAGATCTCCCCCAACCTGTTATGTTATGCCAAGTTCAACACACTGTTTGGATCCAGAAGCATTACAAGGCCTTGATCCTCTAGCTTAAAACAGGAAACCCATTTCTTGACAGTTTCACTTACAGCAATGATTCAATTGCTTGTATTTTGTTACATATACAGCATTCTTTACTGGGAGTTTGTCCATGCCTAATGCTCATGGTTCATAATGGATGACTGCTTCAGTTCAATAAGCACAGAAATTAAACAGAAGTGGTTCAAATAAATCTCCTGATGGCTTTATGAACAGAATTTGGGTATGATAGACATGAATGACTTTAATCTGTAAGTAGGCAGGCATTGTTTCACAAGACAGAGCTTGAGACAAATAGGAGTATGAACAGTACTGGAGGGAACGCACCACTCCTGATAAAGTCAAACTTTATCACTGTACATGAATAGAAGTAAAGCAGGTAATGCACTGGATCCTTACCAAGAGTAACCATCGAAGTGAGCAAGAGGCACCCAAAAATACAATTAGATCAGTAGGTTGAAATGCACTGGAGGTGGCTACAAATGATGTATCTGAGCTTAAATGCCTTTAGGAGCAGGTTTATAGAAAGGTAAAAAAAAAAAAAAAAAAAAAACCAAAAAAACCAAATCTGCACAATGAAAAAGTTGGTTTATACTTATTAAATGTAACTTCCCAGCCAAAACTGCACAGGTTCATAATTTATCCCACGCTCTTCTTTATTCTGATTTAATAAACAAACCACACTCACACACTTCAACTGCAACTAATGCTGCAACTAACCACACACACAAACAACCCCGAGTTTGAAAGCTTAAACTATTGTGTGGGTAGTTTTGAGCTCTTATTATACTGCTGTAGCTCCAATATGCTAATCTAGTTGATAAGTAAATGTAATGTATTTCAGGATCTTCATCTCTGAGATTTGCCTCTCTGCTATGTACTCATTCCACTGCGGGCACTTTTATAGCATTAGGTGTTGAGATCTGCTTCTTGACTTTTGTGGAACCTGGCCAATTGATACCACCCACAAACCAGAGATATCAATTAAAACTTACACAGTACACAAAGGTAAACAATGAACACCTGGGGCTAAGGGGTTTTTCTCTCCACTAAAACCAGGACACCACCTTCAAAAGTAGTGGATAGAACTGCGGAAGCTCATTCATTATCATTTTAGTCAACGGCCTTTGTGGCAGTTTATGACTTCAGCATTAAATGAGGTCATTCTTAGAGATTTCAAGCTGTCAAAATTCAGCAAAGGATGATAACAATTAACTGTAGTTCTCAGGCTATGCTGAGACATGAACTCATCAACAGATTATTTAAGACAGTAAACACCTGCCTGACTTAATTACACATAGCATAGCAACAAAGGCAACTATATTCTATAGAATATCATACATGGAGCCTTCCTGGGCATTATCCTATAGCATATACTTCAGTTAATACACTTAGACATTCATCTGAAGCCTGACAAGCTGCTGCTGCACATTAATTTATGGGAATTATGGTTAAAGGTGATCTGAACAAACAGCTGAGAACTGAAGCAGTAATTAGCGGAACCAAGGAAGTGTGGAAGGATGAGAGATAAATAAAATGAAGTCATTTTCTGGGGGAGGGTGTCAGAAAGGTTCTTAAGGAGCATTTTAAATGAATTGAAATTGTTTTATGAAAATGCATTATTATTATATGGATTAATGATCCATTAATGCCTATCATTTATAATCATCATAAAGTTTACCACTTGAAGTTACGTAAAATGATATTGCATTTGATATAGTGCCATGAAGATGTAGGTTCAAACTCTTTGAGTTAACTGCTCATATAGCCATGGTGCTAAGCTTGTTCATTATATTGGAAAGTCACAGCCTTCAGGACTCACAATTCCCTGACATTCAATAATAATACAGGGGCAATGCACAAAGCATACTATCCTCAGGGTTTAAACCTCCCCTTCTGATCTTTTCATTTTGAATATATTATCTGAGGAAGCTGCCTCTTCATTTCTCCACTCTGAAGTTTCACCACCAACTGTCTGTTGTGAAGGTAAACTCATTCAAGTGAATGACACAGATGTTGGGACCTAGATTCTCTGCATTTGCTAAGTGACCAAGATTACAGTGCCAAAAAATATACTTGAAAGCATAGGGAAACAAATGTCCTTTTCTCTCATGAAGGGACAACTAAGGGATTGCTAAGCACAAGGAAAACAAATACTGTACCATATGGATTCTCCAAAATAAATTGCCTTCTCCCAACTTATTATTCTTATTTTCTTTCTTTTTAAAATTAATTTACTTGTGGCAATCATTTAATGTCCAGCCCTGAATAAAATCCTGAACCAGCCAGAACAGGATTAGAGGGAGATTGCAATGGTAGGTTCACCTTGACATATGCAGAAGAAAAAGGAGGTATCCAGTAATAGATAGCACAAGCTCTTCAACTGGATGCTTCTCCTGAAAGGGAGAAAATTGTATCATTACAGTTCTGTTGGGGTGACACTGGTTCCAACTGCCCTCTTCAGAAACAAAGCAAGTGCTCCTATCCATCAAGAAAAGCAATAGCAATACCTTAGGGACACATGAAAGGTTCCACAGCAATACTTTGCCAGATTTCACTCTTCTTTTCACAGGCAAGTGGAAAAATCAAGTTAAACAGTAGTTTGCAAACCTCCAAAACAGGATGTAGGATAATAACCTTGTACGATTTAGCTGTCTGCCATTCCACAATGTAACCACTGGCAGCATCCTTGAACAAATGGCCTTTTCCAAATGTCATATGACTTCACTGCCATCAGATTTCAGACACACATTCTCCAGGAATGGGATGTTTAACCTGCAGAAAAAGAAGATACGTGTAAATTGATACATGTAGGATGGATATTTTTGTTTGCAACTGCATCTGGTTTTGTCTTGTCACTGCCACAAGTCTCTCCAATTTTCTCCCACCACCTCCATTCACCTGCATGTTTTCCTTCAAACTGGCAGCTTCTGCCTGCTAGTGCAGAGTTTTGTTTCCCCTCAGGAGAACAGAAACAAAAGAAGGCAAAACCAAAAGGCTGTAAAAATCCTTGCTCTTGCTTCTGTTGTAATATGTTACAGCCTACCTGGTTACAAGGCAACAATTATCTCCCTTCCGCTATCTCATCTTTGGCATGTTTATAAAGGAATATATTGCAGATCTTAGAAACTTTCTGGACACAACCAGCAGCACTGCTATGCAATAATCCACTAAATACCAGAGCCACAGCACCATTTTAGCTACTTTGAAGCCAATCAATGGGTATGCCCAATAGCACAGTTACCCTAGGGACAGGACTGTCACTAATGAGCAGGAATATTGGTGTGAAGCCATGTCCCTTTTCGTGAGGCTTTACCGCAGAGAGCATAATTGGGGCGGGGGAGGGGGGAAGACAGCTCTGTGATGTCCCCAAGTTCCAGCAACTCCTATTTGCCAATAAGCACCACCAGGGCAATAAGATTTAATTTTCTCTAATTCATGAAGCAAATCAGGCTGGCTAACAGCCAGTTTCAGAACAAGAGGAGTGTGACAGTAGCTCAAAGCTAGCTGACTCCATCACAGAACATTACACTATACTAAGCCTGCACCATGCTAAACCAGAAGACTTAGTGTGAAGTTATGACAGTGAATCAATTCTCTCAAGACTTCCTACTAAGACATTGTACATAGGGGGAAAAAAATATTTCCTCAGTATAAAAAACCCCAGAAAACTCCCCAGCTATATTAGAAGTCTGAAAGCAACCGATAGATAGTTGTAAATCAACAGTTGTAAATTACATTATCTATATGATACTTCTGGCTTTTAGGTATATTTGTCTCTGGTTTTACAAGATCAGTCATAAAAAGATGCTGAACTTAATTCTAATTCACTGTGTAAAGTCTTGCTGCAAGATAAGTGGGGGGTAGAAACAATCAACACAGAGCTTGAAAGAGAAAATGAATGAGAGCTTCAAGTTGTTATTAGGTTGCCAAAGTTTGTAGACTCAACAGCATCTATGGGCAATCTATCATAATCCAATTCAAACCCAATTCATATCAATTTGAAGTGATTTCTTTCTCCTATAAAACTAAATCAATGGAATCTTGAACTGAATTAATAGAAAGCGTCCATACAGGAAGCTGCACAGCTTTAATCAAATCAACTCTAAAAATGGTATTAACAAAAGCAATGCAGCTCATGTGAAAGTGAGAGAAAAGATCACATGCTGATGAACACTGTACAAAGAGAGACTCATTTGATCAGTTTGCATTCAATTTGTTCTATTTTTGGATATGCAGCAGAGGGCCCAAATACTGTCCCTGTTCTTTGAAGTAATTTTGCAGAACTCATTGACATTGCTAAGGACAGCAGCAGGCCCTTGCTATTGATTGTTTCTGCCTATACATGTCCACAGGCAGGCTCCCAGAAACTTAATGCAAACCTGGTTTCTAAGAATAACTGGCTAAATAATGGATGAACTGTGCCACACATACACATTATGTTTATTCACAGTGAAACCTCTGAAATTTCATCTGTAACTCAATTAAGCTGTTAAAATCTAATTGCACTAGTGCAAGTATTACTTACTGGGCTTAATTCTTAACAAAGGCTGTCAACCCAGTCCTCACCCTCCTATTGTACATTTCTGGACTTCCTCCTGTATCAAGGCTTGCAATTTCCAAGAAATTTTCACAGATGATGGAATGGTGTAGTAACATCCTCTCCTTACTAAATTTCCATCCCAGATGGCTTGGCAGTGACACTCCTCCAGGTCCTGCTGTCAGATAGGAGCTTCATCTGAATTACCTCCTTTCCAAGCTCCTGGACACCTTCCTGCCCTTCTTCACTACACAATGTCTTCTCCAGACTTTTGTTCTCACTATACCTCACCCCATTGAGGCATAATGGGGACAGCTGTCTTCACCATTAGTGAGACAGGATGAACAGATGTGTGTGAAGGAGCCACTTGCTGTATGACTAGTAGTCTAAGTTCAGAACAGAGACACAGAAATTACAGGATGCTCCAATATGTGGTAGATGCTCACAGCAGTTACTTCACATGCCCTTAGGTGTTTGCAAGTAAATCCACATTAGAGTGCATCAAGCCAATTGTTCTCATTGCTGAGCATGGATTTCTTGGTGCTTTAATTAATTCACCCACAGCAAGAGCACCATTGTGTTTCATGCACACTCCTCAAAGAGCTTGGGTATATCATTATTACCATGGAACAAAGACTAATGGGATGACAGAAAGAGTGGACTAGAAACATGAAGGGGGAAAAAGGAATCTTAGTGAGACAGCCAAATCTCACTTGAACTTTTTCTGGGAGAAGTTGCAAGCAAACACACCAAAAAAAATTGTCTGTGTGTGTATATAAGGTATGTATCTCTCTCTCTCTCTCTCTCTCTATATATATATATACATACACACACATACATACTTACACACACACATGCATATATACATACATACTTACTTACACACATACATACATACCTTTTTAAATCTTCATTCATTTTCCTGAGTCTCCCAAAGGCTCTGGACATTGAAAAATTACTCCTCTTAGTTTCTGGTTTGACCTAGAGCTGTATTTAAAAGTTATGTCTCGTCTTTTTGTTTGGTTTTGGTTTTTTTCCCATTTGTTGGCTTAAGAACACTTGGGGCAGATGGGAAAAGGAAAACCATCGTTTTCATTTGCTTCTGTTCTTGAAAAGCTGGTTTAGTACCCTATGAAGTGAGATCAAACCCCAAAAAAAGGGGAAAACTAAATCACAGCAATAAAACATGTAGGCATTCCTCTGACTTGCCCAATAAATGAGCTATTCCAGACAAATGGGTAATGTGGAGAGTCTGTTAGTGTACTTCTTATATATGAATGGCTTTTCCTCCCTTCTTTCTGATTACTTTTTATAACAGACCATAGCCTTCCAGCTGGTATTTGTGACATAGCTGCAAGCTTTTTGCTTCTGTGAATGTCAGGCTTTCCTGAAGTCTGACAGAAGGAATGAAAATTTGCTTGTGGCACTGATTCTTCTTTATGAATCTGACTACATTTTAATTTATGCAACTAGTATGCTCTGGTGTGCACTTCTTCAACAGAAAGTTTAAGATAGCATTGGGTTTGCAACATAACAGTCCATTCTGACAGTTACCAAAGAAGTAAACTGTTTAAGCCAAATATATTAATGTAAAGATTTTGGTCACATCTTTAATGCAGAACAAAGCTGCTGTAAAAAGTTTAAAAGGTCGAATTAAACTTGAATCAGATTAAAAATGACAGAGAGCATTATCACAGTATCTCGGTATCACCAAGGTTGGAAGAGACCTCAAAGATCATCGAGTCCAACCTGTCACCACAGACCTCAGGACTAGACCATGGCACCAAGTGCCACGTCCAATCCCCTTTTGAACACCTCCAGGGATGGCGACTCCACCACCTCCCTGGGCAGCACATTCCAATGGCGAATCACTCTCTCGGTGAAGAACTTTTCCTCACCTCAAGCCTAAACTCCCCCTGGCACAGACTGTGTCCTCTTGTTCTGGTGCTGGTTGCCTGAGAGAACAATCTAACTCTATCCTGGCTACAACCCCCTTCAGGTAGTTGTAGACAGCAATAAGGTCTCCCCTGAGCCTCCTCTTCTCCAGGCTAAACAATCCCAGTTCCCTCAGCCTCTCCTCATAGGGCTTGTGCTCAAGGCCTCTCACCAGCCTCGTTGCCCTTCTCTGGACACGTTCAAGTGTCTCAATGTCCCTCTTAAACGGAGGGGCCCCAAACTGGACACAGGACTCAAGGTGTGGCCTAACCAGTGCAGAGTACAGGGGCACAATGACTTCCCTGCACCTGCTGGCCACACTATTCTTGATACAGGCCAGGATGCCATTGGCCTTCTTGGCCACCTGGGCACACTGCTGGCTCATGTTTAGGCAGCTGTCAATCAGCACTCCCAGGTCCCTTTCTGTTTGGCAGCCCTCCAGCCACTCCGACCCCAGCCCGTAGCTCTGCATGGGGTTGTTGTGGCCAAAGTGCAAGAAACACAGCCACATGGTGACACCATGTTTCAACTAAAACATTTTTTTCAGTCAGACCTCTGTATCTACTCTATCAATACAAAGCCATGTAATGAAATGAAATAAAAAGGGAAAACTGACACCTCTGATCTCAGATTTAAAACTTTGGTGCTGTACATCTTAAGCAAGTGGGTAACAACTAATAGGATATTCCAAGATATTATCTACTTAGCCCATGACAACCTAAAGTTTTCCCCTTTGCTCAGAATAATATTTACTAAATCTACAACAACCTGATTTCAGGCCAGCTACTGGTAGCTCATCTGGAATGTGCTAATTGGAAAGGAACATGTATACAACTTTCCCAAAACCCAGATGATTGCCTTGATCAGCAGGCTATGTAATTAGGGCTCTATTTCTAGGTTTTCATGATAATTTGGAACTTAGTGTAGCAGTGTTCTCTCCAATAAAGAACAAAAATAAATGTGGAAAATTCAATATTGCATTGTATGTGAAATTCTTCTTTTCCAGCCAGATCTATCTGTATTTGCTTTGCTACTGGTAGCAAAAGCTTTACTTTAAGAAACACTCTTGCTTTACGTTAAGGAAATAAGGCAACATTTTCACACTCAGCAATGCCCTCCAGGAATCCAGGCACTCCTTGGAGAATTAAAAGAAAGAGAACAGGTGCAAACCAACAAAAGCAGCAACGATGTTGTGAGAATTCTTAGGTACATCTTAGAAAACCAAATCTGTACAAATGGGAGTAAACAAACCCTTCAGTGTGGCAGGTCCTTCAAAAGGGCGCTGAGAACTTGCGTGGGTCTCTTCCCTCTGTTCAGTGCTGCAGCAAAATCCCAAATGAATATCCAATTTAAGAAGGAGCTATTGTCAGCTGCCAATCAACACAAGTTCTGCTTTACTATCTATCCAATTTATTCTCCAAGAGAAGCCCCAGCTGTAGTTTGCCTTCTTGCTTTGTTTTGTTTTTTTCTTATGCTGTTGGTGCTTGCTTTTGCAAACCTCCTTAACAATCCTCAATAAAGCCGTTGCAGTCCGTTCACACACTGCACAGTACACATGCAATACAGTGGTTTCTGTTGGTGTTCCAGAGCTATTCATTATTGTCATCATTTCAGCACAGTGCTGTTACTGCAGACTGCCAACTATTGTTTTTCATGTGCATAGATTTTATGCCTAAAGAAAGACACCTACTATTGTTATTTAATAAAATGACTATAATAATACTACCTTACATTTATATAGATCTCCTTTCATCCAAGAGTCTTAAAACACTTTATGAATACTGTTTTTTTCCCTTGGACAAAACACCACAGATTGTCCCACCTACCACTGAAAAAACCCAGTTCCTTGCAACGTATCTGCTTAACAGCAGAAAGCAGCACCACACCACTTTGAACATGACTACTTGATTACATCAGTGACAGAAGACCATCTCACAAGCACCCCAGTGCAGAAGCACAGCAGGGCAATGTTAAAGGTACAGACCCATTTGCTGCTCCTACGGTCACTGCTACCAAGAAAATAGGGCCACAGGTATGCTGACCCATAAAAGTAGATTTTAGGGGAAGTCTGAGGCATTGCTTGTAAAAATGGATGGAAAAAACCCTCTCAGGAATAAAGAGAGCAGTGCCTAAGATGCTAAGGTACATTTTTAATCAGGATTATATCCAAAAAGCCTAAAAACTCAAACATGAAATACACCAAACTTGAAATTAAAGATCCATGGAAGAAGCAGGTCTGCTGATTTGTATAAATCAAACTAAAACTACCCTTCTTATCTCTTTGTCTCCCAACTAAGAAGGTGCTGACACTGTGAGAACATGTTCCCTATTCACCTCCACGGCCAGACTAACCTAATGGCTTATGGTAAGCTTCTTACTTTCACATAACCAGACTTATCCCTTTCAAGTGCTTTGATTTAGTGATTGTAACTCTGCGACAGCACCAAGTATTAGTGTTTCTCGTAAGTGCTGTACTGAAGCCTAGAAAAGGAAGGGAGAAAAGACAGGATTACATTATTACCACAAAAGATATTGAAACGCTATTTTGCTGTTCTTCACCTGCGATTGCAGTATCAGTTCTTTCTTGGGAGGGTCCCTTGCACTGTGCCACACTGACTCTGAAAATGTTGCTCACCTCTGTAGTAAGTGTAGGGCTTGATAAGCTTACCTGTAACATCAATTAAATTTGAGATGCATCCCACCCAAACTCCTTCTGTAACTAGCAGCTGGAAAAGAAGTGTTTTTCTAAATATGTGTCCAACATGAACCCTTGAAGCTCTGTATGTACATCAAGGGCAGCATATGACCCCAAGTTTATTTGAATCAGTTTTTGTTGAAAAAGCCTGTTATAGTATTGGCCCTGTTCTTATCTCTTGAAGACAGTAGCCCAAATTCTTCCCCGTTACACAAGTCCAATCTCACATTGATTTCAATGGGTTTCAGAGAAATAAGTGAAAAGAGAGTTTGGCCCTTAATCTCTGACTTTATCATATAGCTAGTAAGTACTTGGCTAAGATTAGATTTAAAGATAGCCCAGGGGGATAATTCAAGGACTCCAGAACTTTTACTGACACCAAAGTCTCCTGCCTTTAGGGAAAACACAAAACAAAATGCCTTTAAAGCACTATATTCATTGAATGGGAGGAAATCCTTAACTGACATGCTAGCTGATGTTTCTCTTCCTCCACCAAAAAGCCAAATAAGAGGGAATACTTATTTCCAGAAGAGAATTTGGTATTTCCTTTTCTGAAATTATCTTTCAAAAGTTCATAAGCAGGTATACTTCATTGTTTTAGTGAAGGGAATACTTTCTGGTTTGTTAGTCTTGGGTGGGTTGTTTGTTTTTAATTCTGCATACAATGTCATTTGAAACAATAAGTACCATCATATACATCTATCTACAAAGATTTTCTTTTTACTTCAAAAGTTAATTGGCCAAATACATGAATAGAATAGAATAGAATAGAATAGAATAGAATAGAATAGAATAGAATAGAATAGAATAGACCAGGTTGGAAGAAACCTTCAAAATCATCGCGTCCAACCTATCATCCAACACCACCCAATCAACTAAACCGTGCAATCAAGCACCCTATCAAGTCTCCTCCTAAACACCCCTAATGATGGTGACTCCACCACCTCACCAGGCAGCCCATTCCAATGGGAAATCACTCTTTCTGTGTAGAATTTCTTCCTAACCGCCAGCCTAAACCTCCCCTGGCGCAGCTTGAGACTGTGTCCTCTTGTTCTGGTGCTAGTTGCCTGGGAGAAGAGACCAACCGTCACCTGTCTACAACCTCCCTTCAGGCAGTTGTAGAGAGCAATCTCATTTGTGCTGCAAGTCACTCTTTGCTACATGCTAAGTGGTCTACGAGCTAAGGGATGAGACTTTCTTTGACACTTGAGTTGTTGTATACATATGGCAGATTCCTATATCATTGTGACCTTCAATATTTGCATTGACAATGATTGTAAAGGGTTATTCATGATTGAGGAGGTGGCTTATTAGCCTCTTCACTCACAAGTCTTCCTCCTTGAATTGGACATGGACTAGAAAGTTAGCAAGAATCAATTGCCAAAACAAGTCACTGAATGAAAAGGACTTCATGGGATTTTACACCATTGTGGCTGCTTGGTGTTGGCCTTAGAAGACAAGCACGCTGCTTCGTGCTCCAGGGAAAAGGGAAAAAAGGGAAACGGGCAAAAATAATAGGAAAAAAAAAAAAGAGTAGAAAAGGAATAGGAAAAAAAAAGAAAAGAAATATTAAAAAAATAGAAAAAAAACAAGGACATTTTCATTCTCTTAATTCATTAATCATGCTACTTGGTTTATAATATAAAATACCATGAGGCAAGAAAAAACAACAGATCTCTATCTAGCCTGGATAAGGCCACAAAGAAAGATCAGTCACATTTCCAGATTTTAGAAAGATTTTAATCTTAGCAGTTGCAGTAGATAAGATTATGCATGAGGTAAATGCATAATACCTTGCCCAAACAACCTCAAATCACTGAAGGAGAGGTAACTGAGAAATTAAATGTAAATGGCCAAAAGGAGTAGGGAAATTCTAAGAGCATGGGATCAGTGAATTAAAACAAGCCCCAGGAGCAATGGGTAACTCATGGTCACTTCCACAGGCTCTTGTGTATTCAATTTTGTAGTCTAAATTATACCTCTGGAAAGGAAACCTACCCTGACTTTAGGTGCCTGCAGAAATATATCTTATGCAGAATGCTGTTGAAAGCTTTAAAGTTGCAGAAGCCCCAGCCCTCCTCTCTCACCACTCGGTGGAGAAGATATGGATCAGGGCCACAGGAATGCCTGCTAGCTGCAGGTCCCCTGTTCCCTTCCTAATTTGCCTTAGTCCATACTGACAGAGCTGATAGACATTTAATTAGCAGCTGTGGCTGTTAGAGATGGCTCAGCCAGACGTGTTTGTTACTGCCCCTGTTCCTGAAGTTACCATCTTCCCAGTTTACATCACAGGTCACTGGCTGCAAGAGGTGAGCCTGTAGACCCTCTGACCCTGGTGGAAACAGCAGCATGCAGAGCAGTAATAATGGTAGCTGCTGAGTTCACCACAAATGCTACGTAGGCAGAAGTGTCTCAGGCAAGCTCAACTCTGGTAGGCTTTGTTACCATCCTGAAGTTACACCATCATACACTGTAAATAAAGAGATGCAGTACCTGTCTGCAGCTCTGCTGGCTCTCTTCTTTTGACCTTTCTTCTCCAAGCTTTGATTTTGATGGTTAAAATCAGCAATGGCTCTTCGTATCAAGAGGGAACATTTGTGGGTTTTCTCTGCTGAGTGGCTGAGCAGCATAGTAAATCTACATATTTGACAATTGTGTGGTATGGACTCTGAAAGCTCTTCCTAAAAACAATTTCCACAAAAATAAAACAATTCCAATGTATCCCTGTGTGCAACATCAGGGATGCACAATTACAGGGAACTACACTCTGCCAACACTGTTAAATTGAGAACCTCTCTTTTCCTGGCTCTGCTACTGCTGGACAGCTTATGTTCCCACTGCTTTGCCTCCATCTGTGCTAACAACAGAATCCTTTTTGATTAAAATGTTGCTGAGTTGTGTTGTGAAAGTTCAACTGTGCACTTGCTTCACTTAGAAATACTTTTCCCCCATTTGGATGCAAGATATTAGCATGAGTGTTCCGCCTCCAGCCTGAGTTATTTCACTGAGAGGCAAAAAACCCAGATCTTTTAATTAATGTACAGTTTTTCAAGCAAGGGGAAACTTAAGCTCTGAAGCAGGCTTGTCTTACTGTGTATAGAATCATAGAATGCTTTGGGTTGGAAGGGACCTCCAAAAGTTATCAAGTCCAGTCCCCCTGCCTTGAGCAGCGACATCCTTCACTAGATCAGGTTGCTCAGGCCCTGACTGAATATATCCAGGGATGGCTCCTGAGCTACCTGTTCCAGCATTCCACTGCCCTGATGGTAAAGAACTTGTTTCTAACATCCAACCTAAATCTACTCTTCTCTACAAACTATTGTCCCTCGTCCTGTCACTGCAGGCCTTTGCAAACAGTCTCTCTGCAGCCTTCTTGCAGGCCCCCTTCAGGTACTGGAAGGCTGCTATTTAGGAATCCCCAGAGCCTTTGCTTCTCCAGGCTGAACTGGCTGTGGGTTGCTTTAATCTAGCTAACCAACATTTTGGAAATAATGTCTGGAGAAGAGTGTAAGCTGGGAATATTCACTTATGGAGGCATGCAAACTCAGATTTTGGAGTTTTCCAAAACCAAAAGAATAATTAGAGAGTCTCACTAAAGATCTGCTTAAATGAGAGACAGAAGGAATGACAACTAAGTGGTAACTGAGGTCCTAAACACTGAAATGATTCTACTTCATGAAGAAATCTCAGGACAATTTGGTCTCCTCATAAAACCTGTCTGCTTTGTTGGTTGTTTTTGAATGGTGATTGACAGCTGGCTGAACATGAGCCAGCAGTGTACCCAGGTGGCCAAGAAGGCCAAATGGAATCCTGGCCTGCATCAAGAATAGTGTGGCCAGCAGGAGCAGGGAAGTCATTGTGCCCCTGTACTCTGCACTGGTTAGGCCACACCTTGAGTACTGTGCCCAGTTCTGGGCCACACAGTTTAAGAAGGACATTGAGACTCTTGAACATGTCCAGAGAAGAGCAACAAGGCTGGGGAGAGGCCTTGAGCACAAGCCCTATGAGGAGAGGCTGAGGGAGCTGGGGTTGCTTAGCCTGGAAAAGAGGAGGCTCAGGGGAGACCTTATTGCTGTCTACAACTACCTGAAGGGAGGTTGTAGCCAGGAGGGGGTTGGTGTCTTCTCCCAGGCAACCAGCACCAGAACAAGAGGACACAGTCTCAAGCTGCACCAGGGGAAGTTTAGGCTTGAGGTGAGGAGAAAGTTCTTCATTGAGAGAGTCATTAGCCATTGGAATGGGCTGCCCAGGGAGGTGGTGGAGTCACCATCCCTGGAGGGGTTCAAGAGGGGATTGGACGTGGCACTTGGTGTCATGGTTTAGTCATGAGGTCTGTGGTGACAGGTTGGACTTGGTAATCTTTAAGGTCTCTTCCAACCTTGGTGATTCTGTGAGAAATAAATAGCATAAGTTTTCCTGTGTTCTCAGAGCAACTGACAAGTCCATGGTTGTTCAGGTTTTTAATGAAAGCAAGCTAACTCCAACATGGCAACATCACAGGCAACTGTAATTCACAGCAGGTAAGAAACTTACCTTTTGTCACTGTAAAGAGTGTAAAGTCTGTTTCCCAATTAAAGGAGGTAAGATAAAACTGTAACATATTAAATCAGGGATTAATAAAGAAATTACCAGAGGAAATTAAGATAAATTAGTAATTAATTAGACTGTAATTAGGAGGTAATTAAGTAAATTAAAGAATTTAGGATGTACATTATATGTTCTAACTAAAATAATAGTCCTAGGTCAAAATCTCATGTCATTAAGCACTTTGGTATTCTCAGAGACACATTTCAGATCTTGAAACACCAGAGTGTACATTTTCAGCAAAGCCTTCAGCCTACACAATATCTCTGTGTTGAGTGGAATCAAAGAAGAGCTGGATTTGTTTCTTGGGAACTGCTCAAAATTTTAGAAATGATGCAATTCCTGCACTGAAAAAAGATTAGGCCTGAGTCCAGGGTTGGAATCCCTTTAGTAAGTGGAATAAGAATTTGGTATTTTTTATCACTTTCACTGAGAACAGAGAATACTAGTGCAGGAGACAAACAGGAAACTTTAGCACTCTTGGCATTTTAAAAACATTAGAATATGTTCATGCCTGAACTGTATTTAAGGGATGGGCTCAGAGTAGTTCTTACTTCATCCAAGCTGGTCCTTACGTAGATACTTACAGGAAGAGTTACTTTAGGAGTTGACAGGTAGCACATTAAGCAATCTTCACAGGTATTGCAAGATCTGAAAGACTCTTCTCTTTCTCACTGATATCCATATATATACTAATACAAGAAGCAAGATCCCATTTGTTTTCATTGCTCTCCAGAGCTCCAGTTCCACTCAGATCTAACATTTACTCCAAATATGCATTATTTAGTATGTTACAGTTCAAATACAATACAAAAATACAATACAATACACCAGGTTGGAAGAGACCTTCAAGATCATCGTGTCCAACCCATCAACCAATCCAACCCACCCAACAGCTAAACCATGGCACCAAGCACCCCATCAAGTCTCCTCCTGAACACCTCCAATGAAGGTGACTCCACCACCTCCACGGGTAGCCGATTCCAATGGGCAATCACTCTCTCTGTATAGAACTTCTTCCTAACATCAAGTTCAACCCACGTGCAGCCAGAACAGGCATAACACACAGTTCAGAGCTTGTGGGCCCAAGTTAACCATGCTTTTATATGAAGGTCTTACCTTTATGCAAAATGCAATACTCTGCCCATGGAAGGGGCCAGTTTGTAACAACACTATGTTACTGTACTACGGCCATTCCAAAGCAATCGGTTCCATTTTCCAACATGCTTAAGCAGGAGAAAATTCAGGAAGCAAATTATTCAGCTTAAATTAGCCCCTCTACTTGTTATTCCCATCTGATATTAATTCTCATGACTGTAAAACTACAGAGCTAAAGCCTGATTAATAATAATAATTAAAAAAAGAAAATGAGCACATAATACTTTCTCCATGATAAATTATCTCTCTCCTCAATGAGCTTAAACTTGCAATTACGTTTGAAGACTGATGTCAGGTAACTGCTAAGCTTCTGCTCAGGCAGTGAGCAATATGTTTGCATTCACTGCTCAGGCTCACAGGCCAACAAGATGAAAACTCTCTGTTGCTGATAAAGAGAACCAAGTCATTCACAGGATATTTCTGGAAGGGATCCTTAGAGAAAGGAGTCCCCAGGAGTTTTCACAAAACAATAGAGGCAAGTATTTTCCTTTTGTTCTAAATTTGTTTTCCTTCTCTTTCTTTCATAAGGAGTCTGATGCACATCAGAATATATATGAAGCATAAATGTAAATAATATTTTGTTTACATTGTATTAATTACCTGGAGGGATTAATTACTTTGCCAAAGAAATCTGTATAGGAGCCATGGGAGTCGGCCACTAGAACACAATAATGCTCTAAATAAATATAACTACATAGCAATAAACAGCAGCAGCATACAGTACAGTAAAATAGAAGGAGTAGAATAATATGTTCTATTGTAAGCCACTGTGCATGGAAATTTAGGCAGGCATAATACAATTACCCAAATGGAGGTCAAATGCAATTTCACAGGGTGAATAGCAGACTATGACCACGTATCTGTTTAATTTTTTGGGGGGTTAATTTCAGAATGATCCAGCCATTATTTAACATTTGGAAATATCTCTAATTTTTCATATGCTGTTCTGATGAACACAATTAATTAATTTAGCAGATAATTGCAATCTGCATAATTTTCACAAGGAACACTTAATGTTTGAAGTGTTATTTTCTGGTCCCCACACAAACTGAAAATGGAAGGAGGCAAAGTGAACAGAGACTATTAGTCATAACAGTCAGTTAAGATCACCTGAGAACACTACCTACTATTACAACTTGGAACAGACAGGTTTGCTGCATTATGAAATACAAGTAACAGAGATATGACATTATATTTCTTTTTCTAATAAAATAAAAACAACAACAACAAAACCACCACACCAAACCCCACAAAAACACAAACAACAACCAAAAAAACACCAACAACAAACAAAACCAAGGAAAAATCCCAAACTCAGATACATCTGACTTGCCTATGAAAAAAAATCCACCATCAGATATAACAAAACATATTAAAGAGTCCAGGTTTAATTTTTACATTCAGAGTGTGTTACCAGCCTCAAGTGAGGCCTCACAAATATGTCTGTTTTTTATGTCCTTTTTCATACATAAGCATATTCAAGCTGCACCAGGAAAGGTTTAGGCTGGATGCTAGGAAGAAGTTCTTCACAGAAAGAAAGATGGGCCATTGGAATGGGCTGCCCAGGGAGGTGGCAGAGTCACCATCATTGGAGGTGTTGAGGAAGAGACTGGATGGGGTGATTGGTGCCATGGTTTAGTTGATAAGATCGTGTTGGGTGATAGGTTGGACTCAGTGATCTCAAAGTTCTCTTCCAACCTGGTTAATTCTATTCTATTCTATTCTATTCTATTCTATTCTATTCTATTCTATTCTATTCTATTCTATTCTATTCTATTCTATTCTATTCTATTCATGCTTTTTAGCTATTATTTACCATCTACATGCTTCATTGTTATTTACTGGATAATCAGAGTTTTATTTTTCTCCCTTTCTTTTAAGATCTTGATTCTGTTGTATATACAAGAGCAAACAAGCAAACAAAATGGCCAGGCTTTTTATAACAGTGAAATTTCATTACCATGTTGATTCATAACCAGAAGAACTTTAATTAGAGATGCTTCTCCCTCTCAGATACTGCTGCAAATAAATAACATTCATGAAAACAATTCCATCACTTCACTTGCCAGTTTCTGCAATAAATAAATAAATAGATCCTTTCAAATACAAGATTGTTCAACATGTCTTTTGAAGGCCTCAGATACGTTACCTGAACTGTGGTATCCAAAGAGCACACTCAACAGAAGCAGTTATTCCTTGCAAAATGCAATTCTATCACTTCACTTGCCAGTTTCTGAAATAAATAATTAAATAAATCATTTCAAATATAAGATTGTCCAACATGTCTTTTAGAGGCCTCAGATCCATTACTTGAACCGTGGCGTCCAAAGGGCACACTCAACATAAGTAGTTACCCCTTGCAAAATGCAATGCTTATCAGAGAAAATGACATAAATGGTTCATCATCCTAAAGACCTTTGCTACTACCTCCATAAATACGATACTTAATTAATAAGACACTAGGTTGGATCAATGCTAGCTCTTTCTGACAGTTCTACCACATACTTGTCTGATTTTGTTAGCTTAATGAACTTGTTCCCAGCTCAATCCCACAACTACAGTGTGGTGTCTGCTTTACCAAACGAGAAAAGGGGGTGGGGGGAAGAGAAGAAAATCACAATTCAGCTGATACAGATTCTAGAGTCACTCATCTATGCAAAACTGACTTCTTTTGGCCCAGAACCAACTACGAGCAGCAGCGTGAAGCAACGTTTTCTGCTGCTATGCTTTTCCCTTGTGAACACTGGAAATTATTTTGGTCATACCACTCACTTTTGTTAGTTAAAAAAAAAATAAAAATAAATTCTCTGAAAACTATTCATTCACCAGCAATTTCCTGCATAGGGATGTATTTGCTGTACCCCTTAAAAACAATTAGGCCAGGCCGATGATGCACAGATGTATCTGGCTGCATTGTTTCCTGAGGCCGTCCCAGAAATAAAGATTTTTCCTCATTCTGCGTGCAGACTGATAACAACAGTGGAGTCACAAGTCTACAAATAAGAGGTGAACTTGGCAGCATCAGCACTGAAACCATAGGGCAAAAATCATGTTTACTGTACGCAGCCCAATTGTTCAAAGAACTGAGCACGTTGGCACCAATCCAGTAAAGCACTTAGAGGCCGGCTGGGACTGCTGGCGTGCAGACAGCTCATCCCGTCTCAGAGCTTTACCCAACGGAAGCCTGAGAACTGAGCACCTCATAGGGTAGAACCCGTGCCAGACTACTGCACCAGGGGCTTGGCCACTATCCTTGCTGTTAAAGGACTGATATTTAATGATATTAGTAACAGTGGCAATCTACTCAGCAGAATCAGTGGTATAGCAGGAAAATGTCAAGCAAATGCTATCAAGGAAACCCCATCAAGGAAACTTCACTGATATTAATGAAAGTTGGACAGTTGATTTCAACACAGATGGCATTTTTAGTCATTCTGCTCACCTTTTCTTTATTTTTTATTTTATTTTGTTGAGTATTTTGCAAATTGCATTGATCATTAATTGCACAGTGAAGGAAGAAATGCTGCTCTGAAGCATATACATCAACCATCTTGTCTGGTTGGTTTTGTTGGTACAACCACCCACACACAGTGGGCTTGTTCTATGTTGATGAGAAGAAAAAAAGAAAGTTTGCATGTCAAACTGCTCAAACTATCATTTTTTTTTTTTCTTTACAGGCTTAATTATGAGACCCTGGGAAGTTTTCTTCCCCATGCAGATATTGCAGTGGTCAGAGTGAAGCAGGCACATGGATGAATTGCTTGCTCGTTTAAGGTTTTGGTTAGTAACGACCAAACTGTTAACTGTGTTAACTGTGTTGAAAGATTTCAGGGGTTTAATCTCTTCAGTACAATTTGGAGCTTTGAATTTAAGAGCATGCATACATTTGAACCTGAAAATATTTGGAAGAATGCTTACTATTCGTTAAAGCAATAATAGCTTATCTACCAGTTTATTTAGATGAGTTTGGGCTTATGTGAGGCAGGAGAATGACTTGATGACCTCAAGAACAGAGGGCTCTCATCATTCATCCTGGAATTTCTAAAGCCCTGAGGAAAACTCCTCCATACAAAGATAAAAATCCACCCAGAAATTCTTTCCCACTCACATCTCATGCAGCTATTCAAATTTAAGATTCATCAAATCTTTGACATTTAGACACAGGCACTTCTACAAAACAAACAGGTGGAGTTATCAAGCTAAAAAGCCTGTGTAATAGCATTATACTTTCTCATCTTGATCCTGATAACTTGCTATTAACAAACAAGGGAGATGCAAAGGAATAGTAATCTGAAAATAAAGAGTTATGGGTAACAGCACATTTCCTAACAGCAGAGAAACAGCAAACATGATTGTGTTTTTTTTTTTTAATTTCAGATAATGTTTCCCTAGGAACTCATATAAAATAATAATTATTTTAGTATACTTCTTTTAAGGATAAAAATCTACCAATAATCACTTTGTGAGTACAGTCAATGTCTTCAAATTCCTGATTTAGGGTCTCCCTCCTTTTCTTGTGTGATTTTTTTTGCCTCTCATGTACTCAAATACATAAATCAGGGGTTTATTCTGAAAGCCTGCTATTTTTGCAATGATTGGATCTCTTGATTTCCCTCCTACACATTAGCCTGCCTCTTCATCATGAAATCATTGTTAATTTTCCTTCCACTTCTGTTTTTCAAAGACTCTCCTCTAATTTCACTATTTGGGAATAGATGAGATTCCCCGCCCCCAATCTTCATACTAATGATTTGAAAACTAACTTGTTATTGCTATGTTCATATTTCACCCTAGCCCATTAAGATCTTTATGTAGATATTAGCCATTAAAAAAAAAATAAATATCTAAAACAGCCAATGAAGCACACACACACACAAAAAAAAAAGAGAGGTGGCAAAAGGAATGACAAATTGGGGTTGGGTATCAGATCTACAGCTTATACACTGGCTGCTTAAGCAAGTTTGCTATAATACCATTAGAGGATCTGCATCCTGTTCTCTACTTCAATAATTTCTCTTCATCCATATCTCTAAAGGCATAAAAACCCATGAAGTTTAAAGGGCTTTGCCTCTTTTTTCTTGGTTTCTTTAAGGGTAACTTTCAAATGAAACCAATATGTGGAACCAGTATGTACTTTTGATAGAAGACAGAATGACTTTCCAATTTTCCCCCTCAGTCCCAACATCCTCCTCCTGTCACCCTCATACCTTCCCCTGCACTCCTACACATATATGAACAAGAGTTATGAGACAGCCCAAGAAAAGAACTCTAGAAGACATTCCTGCCTATCAGACCATGCTGACCATTTGCATGTGGTTTCCAAAATTCCCTTCCCCTGTTGTGCACACACAGGGTGAAAAATCCTATCTTTCTGTCTCTATGAGATAGTGGATTGCCAGGTGCTCCGCAAAGCCCACAGCCACATCTCTAAATGGGCTGTATATTAAAATGAAGATTTAACTCCTTCAACTGGTGATGCTTTGTACTGCACCACAGTGATTGATTTATTTGCTCTAACCTTGGGCTAATAATAAACTGCACACAATGTGAAAAAACAATTGCTCAGTAGTTGTATAAAGCATATTTTAGGTGCAGGAATACAAAGAACACAGAAGGATATACCTTATTCCATGCAGGTAACTAAACCAACAGAACTTCAGCTCAGAGGAAAGGGAGCCTTGGCTTCCTTTGCTTTGTCAGCCTGTCCTGACACTGTTGGCATAATAGTGAGCCGCTGGCTTTCCTGCAGATAAAGACAGGAGGTAATCACCACACAACTTCTTTACCTGTAAGGATAAATGAAATGAGAACAAAAGAACAAAACCAGCACCTAGATCATAGGTACATCACCCTTCTCTTCACTGTTTCCTACAGACTTACTTCCATCATCCTGTGGGTCACCACTGGGTTAGCACTGTGAAGAAACAGGGCTTCCTCCCTTGACTCAGATCTTGAACTGCATATCACCTTAATTTAGTAATTTCCATTTTGAAAAAGAAAGCGTGGTGTATGCTAAAATGTAACTTTCATTTTCTCCTATAAAAAATGCAGGAGCTTATTAAAAAATTCTCATTCTGCTCCAGAGCCCTGAAACTAAATCATTGATTTCATAATCTTTAAATTTTAATTAAAACTAAACTCTTGCAAAACAAATTAGAAATACATAAATATCGTGTGTTAAGAATACCAAAGGATTATTCTGACAAGGTACAATGGCAGTCCCCCTGTCTCAGTGGATGCAGCACAGTACACAAATGTGTTTTGAGGTTTCCTCCGTTCTAGCTTCAGCTCATGATCAAAGGAGCTTGTCAAACAAATGTCACAAAATTGTCACTACATTAAAACCTAACTTTTTATTTTATTTTCTTTTAAAACTGGATGAGGTTATTACCATTAGAAACTACTGAGTGTCCCAGCATCCACTGGAGACTGCACTTCAACAGAAAAGCTCTCTTACCCGGTGTGCTGTGTTTAGCAGGTTCCCCGGGGCTGGCTTTTGTGGGGAGGATAATACCCCACGGGGCACTCCACCAGCTCCCACCATGATAAATGCCAGGAGAGTCTGCCATGAGAATAATGACAACATTTATTTCCTTATTTCTCAGACTTTCATTCTGTCTAAGAGTTAAAAATAAAAATAAAACCCACCAGAAACCAAACACCACCAAATCAAACCTAAACCTGAAGGTTATTTTAAAGGCAAACTGTTTTCACTGGCACGTGTAGTCGTCCACTCTTTGCACTCAGTGTGATTACAGCTTTGGAACTATGTAACAGAATTAAACTGAAAAACACTGGAAAAGTTGTAAATGTTAACTTCTAAAAAAAAAAAAAACAGAATTACAAAACTTGCAGAAGGCTGAAAGTTGGCACTGTAAAATGTTACAAACCTGGAGCAGCTTTATGCAGATGAGAAGCTCAAATGACCTTAACGCCCTCTCCCTGGCAGGAAAATGAAGCACGATGTAACTCCTGTAGCCAAGCCCGCTGATCAACAAAGCTGGGCACACTCAGAAACCCTTGCAAGACTGAACCTGTGGAAGTGATGTGTTGTGCTTCTTGTCTTAGTTTCCTTTGTTACTAAAATGTAGACACAAACAGAAAATATTTTGGGTGAAGATTTAGCTGTAAAGTCATAGAACAAAGTAGCTGCGAACAAACTATGCAGATGTCCAAGGGAATCATCACCAACTGAACATGAGCCTGCAGTGTGCCCAGGCAGCCAAGAAGGCTAATGGCATCCTGGCTTGCATCAGGAACAGTGTGGCCAGCAGGAGCAGGGAGGTCATTGTGCCCCTGTACACTGCACTGGTTAGGCCGCACCTTGAGTACTGTGTCCAGTTCTGGGCCCCTCAGTTTAGGAAGGATGTTGACTTGCTGGAACGTGTCCAGAGAAGGGCAACAAAGCTGGTGAGGGGTTTGGAACACAAGCCCTATGAGGAAAGGCTGAGGGAGCTGGGGTTGCTTAGCCTGGAGAAGAGGAGACTGAGGGGTGACCTTATTGCTGTCTACAACTACCTGAAGGGAGGTTGTAGCCAGGCAGAGGTTGGCCTCTTCTCCCAGGCATCCAGCACCAGAGCAAGAGGACACAGTCTCAGGCTGCGCCAGGGCAGGTTTAGGCTGGATGTTAGGAAGAAGTTCTACACGGAGAGAGTGATTGCCCATTGGAATCGGCTACCCGTGGAGGTGGTGGAGTCACCTTCACAGGAGGTGTTCAGGAGAAGACTTGATGGGGTGCTTGGCTGTATGGTCTAGTTGTTGGGTGGGTTGGATTGTTTGATGGGTTGGACGCGATGATCTTGAAGGTCTCTTCCAACCTGGTGTATTGTATTATTATTATAACCCCCTACACTACCAGAAGATCCTAATTTTCAGGATCTTAATTTAGTTGCCTAAATATGTATCTAATTTCTGTAGGGAGGACTCATTCCACTGAGTCTTTATCCTTTACTTGGGAGAATTTGCCATGTGCTGATTATTTAAAAAGTATTTCAGAGGACTTCAGCATAACAATCTCAAACTATTTCCAAGACTAAACTGGGGTGAGGTGCTGTTTTAAATATACAAAGAACTTTGTAGCCAGTTCCTAAAAAGCTTTAACATTTCCAGTTTTGCAGCAGGGACCTGAAACTTACTTAGGATTGTCTCACACTACAAGGACTCACTTTCTGCTGGATAGCAGAAAAAGCAAATATTAAAGCCATACTAAGACTTTGATCACACTTCGCATATGCTCAGCATTTTGGCAGATAAATTCTCTAAAGAGCCCCTCTTAGATGACCCTCTCCAAACCAGGACTGCATTAGCTGTGTGGAACTTCATCTGTAGCTGCGGCAGCTAGATGCCACTGTGGCACAAAGCACTGTAAGTGAAAGTAAAGATCCTTTTCCCTGCCTGCTCACTGCCTGCCAGGCACACAGGAGGAAGCTGGAAGCAGCCAAACATACACACAGACGGGACTAGGAACTGAACAGGTTCAGAAGACTTTGTGCACGGAAAGGCCAGGATTCAAGAGGGAGCCAAGCTAGGAAGGAATGAGAGAAGGAATTAGACTCAAGAAAATAATGAAATAATAAGCTAGGACTATAGGGAAAGACTTAGAAAATAAAGTGAGTAGGAGCCAGGGAGTGGCTCATGATGCTGATTTCATATTGCTTTGCATTCAGAAAAGGCAGGAGAAACCAGGTCTAAGTCCACCATTATTCTTTTTCCATAGCTTGGAATAGAAACTGAGACATTTGGTGTTACACATTTGTCTCCTGACAATTTGCTACCTCAGTTACAGAGAAATATATCCTGTGTATCTTGATGTTTATTAGACAACCATTTTGCTGAGTATTTGAATTTTCAAAAACCAAGTCAAAGATTGGAATTTGAAAAGAAAAAGCAAGCCAGACCTAAGGACCTCAGTGTTCCCATGGCATTCCTGGTAAAACAAGATACAATAAAAAAAATTCCTTCACTTGCATTGCTCTGTTGCAAGGAAGCATGTACACCAACAAGCTGTATGATGTTGTACATGATTAAAAAAATTAGCAATAAAAGTCTTGAGCCCAATGTGATGGTTTTAAGTAGCTTAATCTATACAAAGGAGGCACAAGTAGGGAACAACAACAACAAAATGTTACTTCTGCGAAGCATGAAGCTGTATCATGAAGATGACTAAAAAGAACCTGAAAAGCTCCCTTTACACTATGCAAAACAATGTTAGCCTGTGACAAATGTGCCCCTGGTGACAAATTAAACATCTTGTCTTAAAGCTGCTGTCATAGCCTGAACTTCTTGGAATTACTATTTGATTGAGGGAGAGACCTCTAGCTGCTTTATAAAACTAAGCCACTAAACAACAGTACTCTTCCATTTATCTTTGACAACTATTTAGTTGGGTTTTTTAATGGGACTTCTTTGCTGGGATTTAAGTTTCAGTCCTTATTACTGCAGATCTGCAAAAGTCACAAAAAACACCACAATATAAATTTCCAGAAAGTGAAGAAATGGAGTCTGATGATTCCTACTGAACTTCAATTTTCAACTCTGAAATCCTAGGAGATCCATTTGGTGAGTCCTCCCTTCAACATAAGTAATTTTACAGAAGAGACCATGGAAGCTGTGCTGGGGAAGTTAATGTTGATCACTAGTGGGGGCTTTATCTGGACAAAAAAAAAAAAAATACCAGCACTTCCCTCTACACACCTGCAACAACAAAAATATACACACACAGAAAAGTAAAACCCAACCTCTCCTTTGCCTCCCTCTCAATATGGGTTTACTATATCCTCTCCTCTTCCTCCAGTTTTACAGCACCTAAACTGTACTTCAGGATGGCTTTTTTCATGCATTTCAAGAAAAGCAGCAGCACCAGAGCTGGATCAGACAGGCACAGCAACACAAGGTTTGTTGTCCATCACCAGGAGAGACAGAGGTTCCTGCTCTACTGTGGGGATAGTGCCTCTGCCCCTTCACCAGCAGCTCCGGGCTTGCTCATTCCCATTTGCAAGAGGGTTGCCCAGTTAGCAGCTCACCATGATGGAAGACAGGGTGGTTGATTCTTTGAAATGTATGGTTGTGGCAGTGGGGAGAGAACCACCACATACATAACTGACAGAGCACCACACCCTTGAGGTGCAGGAGCACCAGATTCACTTCCCTGCCGCAACGGAGGCAACACAGAGATCACACATTTCCCACATCTTGGACAAATGCTAGAAAGCTTTGCTGGTCAACACACTGCTCCCTGCCCTTGTACAATTCCTCAGAAACAGGGCTGACTACCAGGAGTTTTCTGAGTGAAAATCTCAAATACACCAGCTCCAGCGAACAGAATTTGGTTTTTCAGGTTTGTTCCAAGATATTTTTTTTGCTGCAGAACATCAGACAACCTCACAGTTATTAATGCATTGCAGAGACCTTGAAATCTCATTCTGATATATGGCTACTTCAATCTGCGCTTCTTCCTACCCCATTATAAACTTGACCTTAATTAACCCTCTTAGTGAAAGGGAGTTTGTTGACTCTCAAGGACATCCTGATTGAAAAACAATGTTGCAATGTCACTCAAAAGCTACAGTAAGGCAGCTTTTTAAAGGGATTTGTACTAATAACCCTTGAATATTAATAGCTTCTTATGGCATGTGGTTTATATAAACTTATCTGTATCAGCTAGGATTGAGCTCTGTCTTTCTCAGACTTTTAAAGAAGAGCACATTTCCTTTAGCAAAACCTCTTTCCCTTTGGAAATAACTACATCAATTTTGTTTCAAATATATATATATATATATATATATAAATACAAAGCTTAAACGTAGATTTATGGCAGATCAATTTTTACCAGCTGTAAATCAAAACACTTCTTGTCAAACTAGGATAACCAGTTAACACTATCCTAACTTCTACTGTGACTTTAAGCAGTTTTATAGAGAACAAATATAAGGGGCAGATCCTCAGGGTGGATAATTTGATTTGAAAATCTCCTATGGAAGAGTTTGGTACAACAATGGTTACAGCTGCCCTGCGCTATCTGAAGGTCTTGGAACATGCTCAGGGCTGATGTAGAGAAGGGTCTGTATTAGCATCCTAGCTGTATGCTGCAAATGAGATAACAGCAACTGATCTTTCACAATTCACTTTAAAGGAAGCATGTGCTTTTTATGAAAATAACTGAGACCACTCAGGACTAAATTGCTTCCTTTGTCCAGAGTTTAAAGGTGTAGGCTTCAGAGCTGATGGTCATACATTTTTTGCCCTTATACATCTCTGTGCCAGTGTTCACTTTCAAGAGCTATAACAAGCTGTAATTATTTCTCAGATTAGTTAGGGACCAAACAAAGATTATGAGTTACTTTAACAATGAATTCATACAGAGCATTTAAGTAGCTGAAGTTATAAAAAAACGTCAACAGAATTCTTCTGAATGGTATTTGAGCAGTTTGTAATTTATGGGGGAAAAAAAAACATTACTAACTATTTTATGGATGCACAGTACATTTATTACCTTGTCAAGAAGTACATTTTATCCTCTTCATTCTGAATAACAGTATGCATATAAAGCACTAATGCCAAATAAGAGGGATCTTAAGACTTTTACATACCAGGGAACCAAAGAGAAAAGCTATTATTTACCAGTGGGTTAGTGTGCAAGCATTTCTCAGTAGTTGGCAAGTAGTACCCAAAATTTGCAGAACCTTACATTTTCACCCAGGTAGTGAGTATTTTTTATTCAGTTTATTTTTCCACTACTGTGCTGAAGCATTCAAGTAAAACCCAAAATATTTAAGAACTAAAAATGCAAAGCACATGCACTACTATGCAAAGACTGCAACTACAGTGGGTGATGAGGAAAGATGCCTCAGCCTCTAAGCAGATGACTCAGTGGGCAGTGCTTTGTATCAGAAGTTTCTAGACTTTCCCCAAAGACTAGAAATTAACTTGTAGAGTTAATGGTTGGACTCTACGATCTTAAAGGTCTTTTTCAACCCAAAGGATTCTATGATTGTAAAGGGGGAGCTCAAGAGTGTACAACCAGTCCTCCTGGCAGTGTTCCTGCAATACTAAATGCACAGACTAGCAAATGCGTTTCACAGACATCCAAACCTCACCTGTGTCCTCTTCAGAGACTCCTTTTCCTAAAGATGCAGTATAGAAAAGGAAAATTCTTGTCATCTCCTTGTGTAAGCTTCAGTAGTGAAAGCCTTTTTGCTCTACAGTGTACCTGGAGAGTATCAATGACTGTCAGTCCCTCTTTCTTTCACCTGCATTATTGTGTCATTAGTTGTAAACGAGGATGTTGGAGTTTTCTCTTATATGCCTATTAATACAAACTAATTTACCTGACAACTATTAAGAAGACATAACATAATAATTTGCTGATGTTACTAAATGAACAAAGACAGAATTATCTATTGAGTAAAGTGGAAGAGCTCTTAAAACATAAAGCCAAATGCAGAGATTACAGTCAAAGGCTAGAGAGTTTTACACGCATCACTGTGCCTACCTGTCACTGTAAAATTAGTAACTCTTTGTCCAGGTCATGAAGCCATGTTAGCACAAAATTTGAACCAGTTCTCTCATGTCACAGTTGCATGCTATGACTGCAACACACAGCATGTGATTAGAGAAACCTCACTGTTCCTTTTTTTCCTCCTTTGAAGCTCTTCCAGATTTTTTGTGTTCCATGTAGCCTAGTGAAATTATGTAGGATAAAGCAGCAATTTTACCTACAGCCTATGAAATTATCAACTGTCAGAATAAGCCTTTATAAAGTTTCTTTTGAATGACATTGTTTTAATCAGATCAAAAAGTCACCTTGATTGCTCTTCTGACATGCCATTTTTAGTACAAAAATAGTTTGCAGGCCTGTCAAATATTGAATCATTTAAGTATCATGGGAGAGGATGGATTCAAGGTCTGCTTTATCTTAACTAGCGTGCCTCTGAAAACAAATCAACAACCCAAACAAATCAACCAAATAAAAAAAATGCCAAATCAACTCACTGTTAAAAGGATTCAGTATGGTGAGCATTCAAAATTTGTTCCTTTCTCCACCATTCCCTTCTGAAACTTCACCCTGAAACACGATCTACTGACCACCACATCCCTGTTGTATATAGTTACATGTCAGGAAAGGCCAAATTAAACTACAACTGTGTGATGAAGTTGGGGACTATGAATTCAAGTAGTTTATGTACCCAACTCAAGATTTATCATCTTTACAGTCTTTATTTGCCACTCTGGCATACCCAGAGCATATTTTCTCTTTCTCCTATGACAAATAACCTTTAGGATCTAGGACTCCATTTTTCAAAGACGTCAAAGTGTTTAGCAGTGCTTAAGAAGGCAACATGTCTCTACAAGCAATGGAAACTTTTTGATTGATGACATTGTTATGGAATATTTAACCAAAACAGGAAAGCCTAATACACTGCTGGGAATGATCTGCTGGTTAGCTCTTACTTTATCTTCCCTCTAACATCATATAAATTGCACCAGTTAATTATATTTGCTTTCTCGGATAGCCTACTGTAACTACATTCAAGACAATGTTTACTTTTTCTATTTACTTTGTACAAATCATAAAAGGAAACAGCTGCCTGAAAACCAAAACCATTGAAACATACCAAAAGTGTGGGCAAGAAGCAGAACGCAGTCTCTCCCATTTTTGCTATCCTAAGGTGGAAGAACTTGACAATTTTCTTTAGGTAACACAGTAATGACATGATTTACTTTAAGCCAACCTGATTTATTTTTGGGTGTTTGTAGGTAAGAAAACACGCATTTTCAATCCTAGTACCTGTAAGAATTCTCTCTGATCTATCCAGCATTAAATATATACATTTACTTACATCCAAAAGTGATACATTTCTCTTTCCAGCAAAGTCTAAATATGCAGAGGTTGGCAATCTGAAAACAGTGGTTTGCAAATGAAAAGTCCATACCAAGCTTTAAGTTTTAAATGGGGAAAAAAAAACATGGGCCCCTGAAAATTAACCACATACAGAGCATGAATGTTGCTGAAGCTAAAAATCATAAACTGGACTTGACGATCTCAGAGGTCTTTTCCAGCCTCAATAATTCTGAGATTCTGATATTTCCTGAATGATGCCTGATTGTGACTTTTTTTTTCTCTCCTGAAAGATGATAAATTAAATATTTTACAGATGAACAGCACAGTTATGATCCTGCATGTGCTGAAGAATCTCTTGTGAATAAATAAGGCCAGAGAGGAAAAAATGGGGCAATTAACTGATTTAATGGAATGAAAAGGACATGGAAAACATGTAAGATGGTGGGAATGAGTCTGTCCTTCTGAAGCCTCCTCATGAGGAAACAAAGAATAGAAATTACTTTGAATTAAAAAAACCCACCACCACCAACAACAAAAAAACCACACACACACAAAATCAGCATCCCCTCACTTGCACTCTTAAGCCCCATGCTGAACACAGCACACTGAAGTCTGAGAATTAGGCCCTACACTATATATACTATGTGAGTGTATGATTATACACACACTAGAACATTTCCTTCTAAAGAAATTAAAATTTAGGTCTTCCTGCAAGCCTTCCCTATGAATAGAATAGAATAGAATAGAATAGAATAGAATAGAATAGACCAGGTTGGAAAAGACCTTTGAGATCATGAATCCAACCTATAATCCAACACTATCTAATCAACTAAACCACGGCACCAAGCACTCCATCCAGTCTCTTCCTAAACACCTCCAGTAATGGTGACTCCCATCCCAGCCCCATTCCAATGGCCACTCTCTCTTTCTGTGAAGAACTTCTTCCTAACATCCAGCCTAAACCTCCCCTGGTACACCTTGAGACTGTGTCCTCTTGTTCTGGTGCTGGTTGCCTGGGGGAAGAGACCAGCCCCCAGCTGTCTACAATCTCCCTTCAGGTAGTCGCAGACAGCAATAAGGTCTCCTGTGAGCCTCCTCTTCACAATGCCTACTTTATTTCTGAGTAAGTGTTGGAGATGTAGATACTAAGGAGGAGAATAAAGTTCATGTTTTCAGACCCATTACTGTAATCAAGTCAGACAATGCATACATTTAAGACAATGCATATTAATCTATTACTAGACTAAGAACTGCATTATTAATAAGGATTTTCTTCTTGTTAAATAACACACTTCCATCTGTGATACATGGCCACCTAGTGACTAATTTAAATTGATGGAAACATTTATGTGATATATACTGTTAATTACATTTCACCTTCACCACTTGAACATATTCCGAAACAACTGTCAATGATGCAGCACCGAACTGTAACTGCTGGCTGTGAAATGTGTAGCTTTGGTAAAGACTTGGTGAAAACTGTGTTTATGAAGACATTATTTAAAAAGAGATTCAAAGGTGGTTCCTCCATTTATGAACTGTTGTGCATGCATTCTTATTTGGGAAGGAAAACATGAAATTAATGTAACAGACTTAAAGGGAACAGAGATATCAAAGTATCACTAAGGTTGGAAGAGACCTCAAAGATCATCGAGTCCAACCTGTCACCACAAACCCCATGACTAGACCATGGCACCAAGTGCCACGTCCAACCCCTCTTGAACACCTCCAGGGACAGTGACTCCACCACCTCCCCGGGCAGCACATTCCAATGGCTAACAACTCTCTCAGTGAAGAACTTTCTCCTCACCTCCAGCCTAAACTTCCCCTGGTGCAGCTTGAGACTGTGTCCTCTTGTTCTGGTGCTGGTTGCTAGAGAGAAGAGGCCAACCCCTTCCTGGCTACAACCACCTTTCAGGCAGTTATAGAGAGCAATGAGGTCACCCCTGAGCCTCCTCTTCTCCAGGCTAAACAATCCCAGCTCCCTCAGCCTCTCCTCATAGGGCTTCATACCACATTTCAGAAGAAGAAAAGAAAACCAACAATCTAAACCAAGCACAAATCCACCAAAAGTGTTAACTATTTGAACTCTGCACATTATACTACCAGGTTACTATAACCACACTCAGTGCTCACAGTTCTCTATTCAAACACAGAGATTAACAGGCTGCCCAGGGGGTTGTGAAGTTTCCCTTTCTGGAGATATTAGAAAACTTGCCTGGATGAGTTCCTGTGTGATGTGGTATAGGTGATCCTGCTCCAGCAGGGAGGTTGGACTGGATGATCCTTCCCTTCAACCCCCTAACATTCTATGATTCTGGGATTAAAAACCAGACAGTTGCCTGCATACTTTACATTAGATCATCCTAACTACAGATGCCCATTCCTACAAGATCTTGTTTATAGACAGTAGTTCTCCATAGTGTTTTGTGAAACCAGTACTAGCCACCATGAGTGAAGTATGGAACAGACATGGGAAACTCATTTATTAACTTGCTCTAACTGATTTTCTTGCCATAATTCCCCTGTTCTCATTAGATTCAAGAAGTTCACATTTGTACTTGCTAGTGAACTGAACATGAACCACAGAGGTAATTTGGAAATGATGATGACATTTGGACAGGTGAAGACTTGGACTCCTGCTTCTAATAAAATAAGCACAGAGGAGCAAAATATGAAGAAAGAACAATATCCCACACCTCCAGGTAGAGGATGGAAAAGGGAGATTTAATAAATAAATGGTCCTGACAGTTCTTTATTCGTTCCTGACAGTTCATGGCATTTGAAGGCTTCTGTATCATTAGTCATGACACAGAGCACTTCCCCCCTCTCTCTCTCCCTTTCCATATATTTTCCACTTCCTTTATCACTTGTAAAGCTTAAATGTATGATTGTTTTAGCATTGCTTTTTAGGGTTTTAAATTATGCTTGAAGTTTGTTTTCCCTCTTCTTGAAGTCAGTTTATATTTCCTGGCTAGTAATGAAGGAAACTTTGTCAGAGTGTAAGGAACACTACAAATTTGCTACTACTCTGTGAAAGCCTGTTTCCACTCTGTAGTAAATTTTCATTGGAGAGTCACTCTGCAGCATTACCTGTTCTCAAATTCATAATTACAAAAACAAAAACTGGTGAGGATGAAAACAAACTGTCCCTTCCTCCAGCTAATTATATGTGACCTTTACTTGCTGCGTGGTTTGCAGCATAAAAGCACGGGAAGCAGCGGCCAAGTGGCAACAGAAGGAAGTGGTACTCTCTATTGCACTGCCTGTGTCAAGTATTATTTGGCCACTCTCAATCACTACTTAACTGGGACCAGTTGCTGGCATATTTTTGCATTATTGCTGCATTCCCATTTTCACAAGGCAGGTTAGGCTTCCCCCTTTCTTGCCACTCTTCAATGTAAAAAACTAACGCGGTTTCAAATCACATCTGGGGAACTTCAACAGCGTGGAAGAAATGTGCACATCTCCATTTGGGAACTGACCTAATCCTATTACTAGACTTATTACCTCTGAAATTCCTCCCTTCAATTCCACAATAGAGTGAATCTATTGCCTTCCAATGCTGACACCTGGAATCAGACAAGGCACATTAATAACAATCACAATTTGTTTCTTCTCCTCTTGCAAAATAAACCCAGTCAAAGCTTCTCAATGTCCTGAAAACTTCTCTTTTAGCCATTGACTTTGAAAACCAGCATTACTATGACTAACCACTACAGCACAGCAGCTTTTTGCCTCTGTTCAAAAAGGTAAGGGTAGCGACCAAATTTTCCTAAAAGAAATAGGAAGGGGAAAAGGAAATTTGGTATCCTGTTCAAAACACATGATTAAGGTACTACTCAAGAAGAGAACATTATATATGTCATTCCTGTTTTCAGACTGGATGTTTCATAACTCATATTATTAGATGAGCTGTCAATCCATCCATCTTCTAAGAGTCTGGAACAATAGAAAGCAGGCTTCATACTCAGCCAGCCATGTCTGAGAATTTAGAACACACCTTCCTTGGATCTGTTTTGCATTAACAATGTACTTTTAAGCATATCTGGATGACACAGATAGTACTTACTAGGAATAAAGAGACTATCAGAGGAGCCTGGCTGCAATGTCTTCAATTTTGGTAAGAGGATTACATAGTTTAACAAATTAGATTATGAAAAACATGACAGAGTCACTTTCTGGTCACAATTCTCCTTGATAATCATTTGGACAAATCTGTAGAAGACTTTATGGTGAACCCCTAATGTTCTCCTTTGGTAGTTTCAGGGCAATGGGTAACACAAGTCCAGAATTCAAATTTCTATAAAAATACAACATCAAGCTTCCTAATCACTTGCAAATATCAAATGCTATTCTTCAGGGGACTTCTCTGATATTTCTCCATAAATCTGTTTCTGAGACTACTGAACATTTTGCATTTACATTTATTATTTGCTAATGAAATTAATTGTAATACATTTTCCCTATTCTAAAGAACTTCTGTGTGCCTTGAGGACACGAAAGTGTTGCCTTTTCCATCTCTGAATTACTGAGCACTGTGTAGGGATAGTATTTATCACAGTATCACCAAGGTTGGAAGAGACCTCAAAGATCATCAAGTCCAACCTGTCACCACAGACCCCATGACTAGATCATGGCACCAAATGCCACGTCCAATCCCAACTTGAACACCTCCAGGGATGATGACTCAACCACCTCCCTGGGCAGCACGTTCCAATGGCTAACGACTCTCTCTGTGAAGAACTTTCTCCTAATCTTGAGCCTAAACTCCCCCTGGCACAGCTTGAGACTGTGTCCCCTTGTTCTAGTGCTGGTTGCCTGGGAGAAGAGGCCAACCCCCTCCTGGCTACAACCACCTTTCAGGTAGTTGTAGAGAGCAATGAGGTTGCCCCTGAGCCTCCTCTTCTCCAGGCTAAACAATCCCAGCTCCCTCAGCCTCTCCTCATAAGGCTGTGCTCAAGGCCTCTCCCCAGCCTCGTTGCCCTTCTCTGGACACGTTCAAGTGTCTCAATGTCCTTCTTAAACTAAGGGGCCCAGAACTGGACACAGGATTCAAGGTGTGGCCTAACCAATGCAGAGTACAGGGGCACAATGGCCTCCCTGCTCCTGCTGGCCACACTATTCTTGATACAGGCCAGGATGCCCTTGGCCTTCTTGGCCACCTGGGCACACTGCTGGCTCATGTTCAGGCGGCTGTCAATCAGCACCCCCAGGTCCCTCTCTGTTTGGCAGCTCTCCAGCCACTCCGACCCCAGCCTGTAGCTCTGCATGGGGTTGCTGTGGCCAAAGTGCAGCACCCAGCACTTGGACTTGTTGAATGCCATCCCATTGGACTCTGCCCATCTGTCCAGTCAGTCGAGGTCCCTCTGCAGAGCCCTTCAACCCTCTAACTGACCAACATCTGCTCCCAACTTGGTGTCATACTTGGTTATACTCAAGATCACCATGAAATATTTAGTCTCCCACTAAAAAGCCAAGTAAAAGATATCAATAGAAATGGGAACAGAGTAAGAAATAAACAGGCAAATATGTGAGTGTGTGTAGTCAAATTTCATGCTCTTTTAAGATTTCCTTCATGTGTAAAGTCCATACCATAAGATGTTGACTTGCCTACCTGAACCCCAGCATATGAATTGTTTGCAATAATAATTTTCTAATTCCTGAGCACAAGAAAACATTGCCCTGGGTACACAGGTTACACAAAGCCCTTCCATCAAATGCATATTTATTTATTGTTTGCCATGTAAATTATTCTAATGGGAGAATGTTGTTTCAACACAGCGTGTTGAACATTTCATCCTCCTGAAAGCGAAATGCCATTGCTGTTCCTAATTAAGCTATTTTCCTTTTAAGTTTTCCAGAGGATGATGTGAAGGGTGGCAATATTGATGAAGATTAATTGGATTGAAACTAACTGTGATACAGCTGTAGATAAGGTTATTCTGCTAGTTAGCAAATGAAAATTGCAGCTATTTAACAGCTGAGTACTTGAAGGCTTGGCTTTCTTGGGGTTCAGATGGTATGCAACAGAAAAAAATCCAGGAGCTACAGGAAATAGAGAGATTTCAGATAGGCTGGCATTCTTCCACATGGTTTAAGAGTACAATGAAAATGCAATGTGGATTAAAAAAAAAATCATTAACTATATAGAATACTGTATGTATCATGTTAGGGGATTATTCCATTTTGTCTGGGAACCTGATAGATCTGTTTAGCTAGGATAATCTAAAACGTGCCAAGGAACAGAGTTTTGCTGGAGCACTCTCACTACAGAGCTATAAATGTACTAAAGAATCACAATTACCTTTTCAGGAGAGTTGAAGTGACACTTTCTCAGGTACTTGAAGGCAATGCTCTCAAGCCAGTCGCTGCCCAGCCTATATCGGTGCTTGGGATTACCCAGATGCAGGACCTTGCATTTCATCAATTAACTGAGATAGAATAGAGTAGAATTAACCAGGTTGGAAAAGACCTTTGAGATCATCAAGTCCAACCTACCATCCAACACTATCTAATCAACTAAAGCATGGCACCAAGTGCCCCATATCTAGCCTCTTCCTAAACACCTCCAGTGATGGTGACTCCACCACCTCCCTGGGCAGCATATTCCAACGGCCAATCTTTGTGAAGAACTTCTTCCTAACATCCAGCCTAAACCTCCCCTGGCACAGCTTGAAACTGTGTCCTCTTGTTCTGGTGCTGGTTGCCTGGCAGAAGAAACCAACCTCCACCTGGCTACAACCTCCCTTCAGGTAGTTGTAGACAGCAATAAGGTCTCCCCTGAGCCTCCTCTTCTCCAGGCTAAGCAACCCCAGCTCCCTCAGCCTCTTCTCATAGGGCTTGTGCTCCAAACCCCTCCCCAGCTTTGTTGCCCTTCTCTGGACACATTCCAGCAAGTCAACATCTTTCTTAAACTGAGGGGCAAATATACACAGATCAAGATGTATTTATAAACACAAATCATGTGTTTACTAATTTCATACTTAGTTCAAATACTACTAAAATCAATAAAATCATTTGCCATGTATACTTCCTTATAAAGTAGAAAGATTGCCATGACTTTAGATCCTCATATATGCAATCCATGATGCAGAGGTATTGTTTACTGCCCAGAAACAAAAATATAGTCATATTATTTATGCAGACATATAACCTGCAAAGTCACAACACCTGCTGATACTTGTATCAACATTTTGTTTCTAATAAGCAAGATGTGTACCTCACACTTTTCAGATTCTCCACTTGTATGCAAAATTTCTCTTTTTCTGCCTGTTTTCTGTTTCTTACAGCTGTCATCACTATCAGCCATCCATTCAGAAAGAAGCCATATCCCAGTCATTCATATATAAGGATGCCTTCTCATAAAGCAGTTATCCACAGCAGCACCCAAGTTTAGCGCAGAGATATCTCAGAGCTATCCAGAATCTCTTGGAAGAAACTGTGTGACAAAAAATTTAACTGTGTCAAACAGAACTGAAAATAAAGAGGCTCAGCAAATCGTGGTACTTGGCACCAGGTTTCAGCAAGCAGAACAGCTGAGCTAGAAAATGCAAAATGGCTTGACACAAAGACAGTGCCAGTCCTGTCCAGCAAATGCTAAAATGCAAAACCTGTTGCTGTCCCTTTTCAGTCCAAGAGCTTCTATAGGAAACCACACCAGTTTTCCTACAGTTTGCTCCTTCAGATGAGGATAAGTTATCAGCCAGGACAAACTGCCAAATCAATCTGTGGAGCTGCCACAGGACTGGCTAAACCTTCCAGGACTCCTAGCTCCTGGGAAGGGAAGGGCACGTATATGAGAAAAGCTGCATGTGGAAGAAGCTGTGGTGAACAAACCTTGTCTCAGCTAAGCTGGCCCCAAACTCTGCAACATTTCCTGAACAGTTTAGATGAACTAGCCACAATTTGGGTTGGGATATCACAGCCCTGTGTTACCACTCACAGCTGATGATTATGCAGAAGATACTTCCCTGGGTGGAGGGAAACACCTCACTTATAATACATTAGACTGAAAAGTGTATTATATTGATTTTTGAGTTTAATGTACACAAATGAAGGAGATCTTAACTTGTTAAATAAGCTAAATCCAGTAGGAGGATGTTCAATGAATTTCCCAGGAAATAAGAATATTTTCTGAATATCATTAAGTGGAACACAGAAATACACAAGAAGCCATTTAGCACAATAAAGCTCCAACTCTTGTTAAGCCTCAAGAGACTTAGCACAATTTTCAAACAAAAAGTCTTCCCTACTCTCATGAAATCCCAAACCAGAAAACAAACAAAACAAACAGCAGCTATCCATACATCCAGATCTCTCTCTGATATCTGTCATTTGTATTTTACACTCTATTGAAATCCATGCAAGAAAATAAAATGATGATTTAGTATGTTTGCAAATTTATCTGCCTGATTTTCTTTTCTCAAGTGCTCCAGAAATTATACAGGACACCACTGAAATGGCTTAAGTTTCTGTGAGGACTTGGCCTTTCATGAACTTGGAGAGATACAGCACTATCAGCACTGGGAAGCTGAAATATTCTCTATTTCACATCACATTGACAACCAGTTGCAACTGACCTTATCTATCATGATAAAATCATAGAATAGTTTGGGTTGGGAGGGACCTTCAAGACCACCCAGATCACCCCCTCTGCCATGGGCACGGACACCTTTCAGTAGACCAGGGTGCTCAAAGCCCCATCCAACCTGGCCTTGAACACTTTCAGAGAGGGAGCATTATCCATTAAAAAGAATCTGAAAAGGCAGAAATTGAACTACACTGCAGATGAAATGGCTTCCAGTATTTTATAATTGTGCTAGTCTGTATTTGTAGCAGAATAACAAACTGATGCAATTTCTCATGTCATGCAGGTGACTACGCTCTTTGACTTTCAAATACAAATGAATCACACCATCTTTGACACCAGAGAGAGAGATGTCTTGGTAGGGCATTCATGCTAGCAATTCACCTCAAACACAACAGGTAGAGGTAGTACTCTGAGGAAGAGCAAGTTGTGAGTTGCAGTCTGGCTGCCACTTGAAATACATTTTCCTTGCCCTTCTCCCTCTTGTGTAGACAGAAAGCAGCACACCATGCCACTCACTAGCCACAGTTCATCTTGAAAGCTGTATTTAGATGACTACTTATCCTTGCTCTCCACATGTTGCAAATTCTTTGGCTCAGGTGAAACGCTCCTGAGATGCTGCAATGTCATTATGAATGTTTGCTTATTAAATGAAAGACTGATTTTAAACCAAGATCCCTTTTATTAAAAATGGGCATGTCAAAGCCCCGAGTTTCCATCGCTAATCAATTTCAACACTGCTCTTTCCATCAGCTCTGCAGGACAGCAAAATGCTTCTGTCTTTGTTTCCGTGGGAAATTCAGTCATTCCTTCACAAATAACCAATATTAAAGTGTTTCTACTATGATTACTAGGACAAGGTACACATGAAAGCCTCATCGGCTCTTTCTCTTTGCACTTCTACTTTAAGTTGCACAGCTCTCTTTGACAGAGCTGATGGCCAGTAAGCCTGAGCAAGACAAGCATCCAGAGTGCCAAGGAGCTGTACTGTCCACAGCCAGGCAGCTCTCATTAGTATTGGTGGAATCGTGTAGTAAAACTGCCTCCAGCTCAGCTTTGCTAATTTACCTCAACTGATGTGATTTAGATGACTATCAGTACTGATTCCACTTTTTCCCCTTGTAAACAATGTAACCACTCTACAAAACAGAAAATATGTAAATCCTATGCTTTAACTTTACACAGCAATTCTCTACTAAGCTATACTATGTCCCAGAAGGTTTTGCCACTAGATCATTATTTACTAATGGGCTGTAGGGTAGCAATAGAACATAACCTCCAAAGGCACAGAGATGAATATTTAATCCAGAGTTTCTGCCTGTTAATATTTTATTAAAGCCTGGCTATTTTCCACCATCCTGAAAATGCTACATTCCATTAATGATAATTGTGAATCTCAACAGATTCAGATTTTAGTAACTTCTGGATGCTGCAGTGAAATAATTCCTACGCTGTTCATTAACAGCAAAGATGGTACTGTCTGCAGCTTCAAGCCCCAGTATTTATTTTTAATAATTTTCTTTTAACCCAAGCAGTACAGGGTAGGAAGTGGGTTCAGAACTCACATTGATTATAATACAAACACAAAAATATTTCCTTTTTTTCCCCCAAATATAAAAAGCAGCACTTAGGCTCCAGTTCCTTTGCGGTGTGAAGAAATAAGATGCAAGCCCTTTCTCTGTTGTAAACAGAGCCAGCCCTTGCAAATGATAGCTCTTCACTCATCCAGGTAACATTAATTGGATATCACAGCCTGCCTTTTTCTGGCCCTGTGCAAAACAATATACATGATCATGGCGCCAGGGACAAAGCAATGGGCATTAAATTAAATTTTCTAGATCAAGCCCAGCAGAAAAACCTTTCCCTGCGCTTTTCTATGATTAGAAGACTAATCTCCAATGACTTTATTGAATGTCTTTCACAGATATTCGATTATCTAAAACAATAAAACAAAGCAAAGCAGTTTATTGCCGTGGGAACAGCAAATTTCCTTCTCCCTTCATTACAAAGGTACTGGAAGCAGAAATCCACTGCTTGCAAGTCCTGTAGGTCTGGGATGGCATGAAAATAGCTAAGCAAATGTTCAGGATCACTATTCAGAGGGAAAAGAAACAACAATGAAAGTCTTTCCCTTTCATTAAGATATCACACCAAGTTTTTTGCCTAAGAACTGGAAACCTGCTTAAAGTTAGAGTTCTATCACCTGAAAAAACTCAAAGGATGAGGTATCATGTCCTTTAAGTCCTTGCAAGAACAGTTTTATTTACAGCTTCATTCTGATAGTGGTTTAAACCATGGAGACATCTAAGCTGCATTTGATGAGCAAGTGTTTATCATCTCTGCTAGCTTTTGAACTAAAAAAAATATATTAAAGAGAGTTCAGTATCCATTTACATTCATGCTTACCTGTCACTAGGAATATTATTAATGCACACAAAATCAAACAGACTTTGTTTTGAAGGCTAAATCTTCAAAACTGTAATGAGTGCAGAAGTTACATAATTGATACACACGTTCATTAATGAGCTTATTTTAGTAGCAGATGTCACCATACAATGCTTTCTACCTACACAACAGAAGCAGAATATATTTATTACTTTCTTTTTCTATGAGAGTAGAATTATTCAAAACATAGTTTATATCACAGTACATTAGAGGTTAGAAGGGACCTCCAGAGATCATCGGGTCCAATACCCCTGCCAAAGCAGGATCACCCAGGGTAGTCCACAGAGGAATGCATCCAGAAGGGTTTTGAATGTGTCCAGAGAAGGAGACACCACATCTTCTCTGGGCAGCCTGTTCCAGTGCTCCATCACTCTCAATGTAAATGAATTTATGTATCAATGTATTTTGGATACTATGTGTGTTTACACATATGTATTGAATTGTTATATGCTAAATGATCCCCACATCCTTTTCATTTTGTACTATACAGTATATTTATGAGCAAGAGCAATCCCCTTCTGAAGACATACGAGAACCCATTTGTCAGCACTCTCTTTCATGGATGTTTGAAATAATCTTGGTTATATCTCACTGCTAAATATGCTCATTGTATTGTTTTTACTTTTAAGTTTCAACTGACGCTACAGATGTTCAGGCCTTGAACTAATGTCTATTTCAAGTGCATAAAAGCTTTCATTTACCTGAATGAAGTAGGTCAAGTCCAGCTTCATCGCCCTTCAGAATGCAAACTGTCTTTCCTTCACTGTAACAGTTTTTTGCTGTGTTCCAGCACATGGTGAGTAGATACTTCATTTCAGAAACCTTTTGCTTA
This sequence comes from Picus viridis, assembly GCA_033816785.1. Lineage (NCBI taxonomy): Eukaryota > Metazoa > Chordata > Aves > Piciformes > Picidae > Picus > Picus viridis. The sequence goes on along the minus strand of CM066581.1, from coordinate 10,846,447 downwards.
CCTTTCTGAAAACACTTTTGCTTTGCAGTTAAAGCATCCATACATTTCCTTGAGGAATTATTTCCTTTTAAAAGAGAAAATCCATTTTCTCAATCTTTAGCTTTATATAGTTCCTCATTAGTCTGGTGCTATTTCTACATTCAACTCCAACATCAGTCAAAGGAAGACTTTTGTCACAGAATAAATAAAAGATTCTTTTTCTCCTGTCAGTAAAAGGAAATTTTTGTCACAGAATAAATAAAAGATTCCTTTTCCCTTTCTCAATCACATACACAAATAGACAAAAAACAAACTGACAAGTTGTTTTCAAAAAGAAACAAGTAACAGAGTTATTCACTCTTTCATTTTCTCTGTGTACATCACTGAGTAAAGGGCAGAGGAGACAGAGGATGAACTTGTAAGTATTCTGTCTCATTTCAGGATGCAAACTGTTTTGAGAGCAGTGACTATGACCAGAAGAGCGTCAGCAAGTCAGATTGAAAGAGGTAGGTAGAAAACTGGTAATGTACAAGCATAAAGTAAACAGGCAGGAACTTTTATGTACTTTCATCAGAAATCTTGCAATATTCAGCACAAAAATGATCTTAAACAGCAGTTCTGAGGTAACAGTTGATCAGTTTGAGAGACGCTGTGCATTTTGCCCTGTTGTGATGAGTGACACTCAGGAGCCTTTTATTCCAGATGAGAACTATACTGCTGACCCCAAAAAGGGCTTGTACAAAATCTCAGGTTTAGGCAGACTCTTAAATGTGATGATCTGTTAATTATTCAGACAAAGGTAGAAAGTTACTATCACATACTGTCACAGTGTGTATGTGAGTGAAAACATGCACAGAGCATTTGACTGATGATATGTGGCAAAGCTCTCATGCATACTCATGAAGTAGACAGTTGATAATGGCAAAAATGATCATTAATTAAAAGACAGAACTGAAAGATTCTTATCTAGAATGCCATTAGTTACAAAGCCTGCGTGGGGTGTAGCTGAACGATATACAAATGAAGAGCTAATGGTCTACGGCTGGCTCCTGCAGATCCTGTTGCTGATAAGGATTTTGCTTCTGAAAGATAAGGAAGTGGCAGAAGAGATAACCCACTTGGATGAGGCACTTCTCAATTTGCACTACAGCAGGAAATAAATATGGAATGGATAACATTTATTACAAATTTGGAGATGCATTTCAAAGCTTCCCTGTAAGAGGCTTTTTCTTAAAGTGCATCCCTTACACAGCACATCACACTTAGGGATTCATTTCACTTTGTGTACTCTGAATTGAAATGCTACAGGTTTGGGAGGGAAAGTAGTCCTCCACTGAAAAAGCACAAGTTTATAACTGATGTCACTGAGAGGGGGTTTTGAGCTTTATATTTATGTAAAAACAGTTATGTGCATGCACATTGGTGTGCAGCTGAATTGTATTTTAGGTGTAACCTAACATTAATAACTGCCTTGTTATGCACTAAATTGCCCAAAACATAGTTTTCAAATAGGCATAATAATCTTAACATATATTCACATTGCCTTCACCTCTTTATTATTTTATACATATATGTATTTTTTAAGACCAACATTGAGCACGTGACTGATGCTGCCACAAGGACCTTTTCCCTAAAACTGGAAAAATACAAATCCTGCCAGCCACCACTACAAAAGATGTAAAGAGTGAGGCAGGATCATTGGTTTAGGTGAATGTACAAGGGATCATTTTGTAGCTGCCCCGCTTGCTAGGAATGCAAGGGGGAACAAGATACAATACAATACAATACACCAGGTTGAAAGAGACCTTCAAGATCATCGAGTCCAACCTATCAACCAATCCAACCCACCTAAACAACTAAACCATGGCACCAAGCACCCCATCAAGTCTCCTGCTGAACACCTCCCATGAAGGTGACTCCACCACCTCCAGGGGTAGCTGATTCCAATGGGCAATCACTCTCTCTGTATAGAACTTCTTCCTAACATCCAGCCTAAACCTGCCCTGGCGCAGCCTGAGACTGTGTCCTCTTGTTCTGGTGCTGGCTATCTGGCTGGGAGAAGAGAGCAACCTCTGCCTGTCTACAACCTCCCTTCAGGTAGCTGTAGAGAGCAATAACGTCACCCCTGAGTCTCCTCTTCTCCAGGCTAAGCAACCCCAGCTCCCTCAGCCTCTCCTCATAGGGCTTGTGTTCCAAACCCCTCACCAACTTCGTTGCCCTTCTCTGGACACGTTCCAGCAAGTCAACATCCTTCCTAAACTGAGGGGCCCAGAACTGGACACAGGACTCAAGGTGCGGCCTAACCATCAAATAGCAAAGCCCCACAACCCGTGATCAAAGAAAAACAAGCTTTATATCTCTGAACTTCTGTAAGAACACAAGCACTGAACTGAGCTTTCCTAACAGCTCAAATGCTATGCAAAAGCAAAGAATATATCTGGAGTGGTGAAGACTATTTCTTTTAACGTAACTTCTACAATACAGAAGTACTATCCTGACAGTGCAAATAAATTATAAACAGAATTTTTTCCCTCCCTCCCCAGAATGCACATTTCTTTAAACTGCAAATAAGAATTGGTGATGTTTCCCCTTCACAAATCTTGGGAGCTTCAGTGCCATGCTCTCTTTTTCCCAGAGTGGTACTGAGCTTTTGTTCTGCTGTTCATCATCAATATGAAGCTGGGGTGTTGGAACATAGCATTACATCTTTTCTCTCTTCAATATGTGTATGGACACATCTGCTGGTCTCTCCAATATGTAGTTATTACATGAGTAAGAAATACTGATTTTTGTGCTATCAGTGGAGCTATAATTAATCGTCTGCTGAATGGTTGTGGAACACAAGCTAAAATCTAATTAATTTTTAAAGGAAATTTCCAATAGGAATACTACCAACTATAGACAACACATCTTGGCACTCCTAGGAAAGACTGTTTAGCATACCAAAGAACAGAGACACACACACACACCTCCCAGACAGAGCAAGGAAGACACATCCATTCCCTGCTGACAGCTGTTGGAGACCTACCAAAAACACAGCAGAGATTCATTAAGGTAGCTTCTGCCAGAGAAATGCCATGAAATGAATGGCTGGCCCACGTTAGAAGCAGAGAGGTATCATCAAAATAAACACCTGAAACAGTATTCCTTCTGTTTTAAAACCAAAACTCTTTTATGGTTAAAAAAAATAAAATAAAGATCCCAGACAGGGAAAGGTTTCAGTGAGTCACTGGAGATCTTTGATGTTTGCTTTCCCACTTGAAGGGTGGCCTGGATTAAGAATAGTGTGGCCAGCAGGAGCAGGGAGGTCATTGTGCCCCTGTACTCTGCATTGGGTAGGCCACACCTCGAGTACTGTGTCCAGTTCTGGGCCCCTCAGTTTAAGAAGGACATTGAGACACTTGAACATGTCCAGAGAAGGGCAATAAGGCTGGGGAGAGGCCTCAAGCACAAGACCTACGAGGAGAGGCTGAGGGAGCTGGGGCTGTTTAGCCTGGAGAAGAGGAGGCTCAGGGGAGACCTTATTGCTCTCTACAACTACCTGAAAGGTGGCTGTAGCCAGGAGGGGGTTGGTCTCTTCTCCCAGGCCACCAGCACTAGAACAAGAGGACACAGTCTCAAGCTGCGCCAGGGGAGGTTTAGGCTCGAGGTGAGGAGAAAGTTCTTCACTGAGAGTCATTCGCCATTGGAATGTACTACCCAGGAAGGTGGTGGAGTCACCATCCCTGGAGATGTTCAAGAGGGGACTGGACGTGGCACTTGGTGCCATGGTTTTGTAGTCGTGAGGTCTGTGGTGACAGGTTGGACTTGATCTTTGAGGTCTTTTCCAGCCTTATTAATTCTATGATTCTATGGTCAAATCTTACAAACAAGCCAGCCCAACCCATATTCATAACTGTAGCTCACACTGGGTACTGAGACAAGTCCCTTTTAAGGAAAACTGAATATTTTGACCTGGAATCATGACACTGGAATCAAAATATTTCAAGAAAAAACATGTAAAGGTTTGACTGATCTCATATTCCATTCGGTATGCACAGCCAGTGATGTTAACAGTAGGATTACTCAACTGTATTACAGCAAAAAGCAAAACATCAGGTGGTATTTGTACACAGCAAAGAGCAATTTGATCCACTGCTTATACCACAAGGCTCTTAGGTTGAGGGGGTTTTATGTGGTTATACAAATTTCAGCACAGCTTGACCCTCACCTCTGACCTGGATTCCCAGACATCAGTAGAAATGCGGTGAACAGGGCATGTAACACCCCCTGAGTACACCCCACTGGTGTGAGCTGATCTCGCAGACTGCTAGACCAGAGGTGTGGAGGCTGCTCCATGGGACCTCAGCAGCCGTTCTGCTACATGGTACATGGCTGCTGCTTCATGCTTGCTCATGCATTTAGTTGACAGTGAGGCACAAAGGACCCATCCTAAATTCAGAAAGACAGAAAGAACAGGACCCAAGCAGCAAAACACAACAGACAATCAGGAGTCAAGGGTTCAGTCACTCTGGCACGAACTTCCTATTGCTGCTAACAGAAAGGAGCACAGCTGTTGCTTCACAATCCTGGCTACACACGTAGCAGCCAAACCATACTATAGCTAAAGGAATGCTTAAGATTTGCCAGTTCAGCTTTGAAATACATTATTTTTTACTCTCTGGTACTTTCTGAAACCAAAATACATTGTTATGTACTCACTGGCATACACAAAGAGCAAACAAACAACTTTCAAATGTCCCGTTTTAAACTAATAGAGAAGTAAAATTTGCTTAATTGATTCCTTTCCTCCTTATTATGAAACTATAATACATTAGCAGTCTGCTCTGAGCATCAGAAAAAGTCTTGATTCATGCTGGCAGTAAGTGGCCCTTGGAGGATTTGGGTGTTTTTACCCCCAGACACTTCCCTTATTCTTCTGGCAGATCTAAATCTTATCAATTTTTATCTCTTGAAGTAAAAAGGAGTTCAGCTCTCAGATGGCTTGTGGTTTCAGAGATTGAAGTGGTGGGAGAATGACAGTCTGTCTGTCCCAAAACCTATTTCTGAATTCATTCATTAGCCCTCATTAAAGATGTAAGAGAATTATGAAGGCAGAGGAATAACGAAATCGGAGTCTTTTCCAAACTGGTTTCACTGTCCCACCACTCTCAGACATCCAATATCCATTGTGACACTCTTTGTTCTGCACTGATAAATTTTAATTTCTGTTGCTCTAGGGTAACACTCCAGGAACAGTGTGAGTGGTCATTATATCACACACATATTACGAGCCTGCCTCTCTTCGGCCTAGATGCCTGAATTAACAAGGTCCTTTTCCCGCACTGTGCTGCCGTACTGGCAAATAGTTTGTGACTGGGTAAAACTAAAGTGCAAAAAAATTGCTTTCCCAGCTGTCTTCTGAAGTCAAGATCAGAGAACAGTGTGCAGCCTTTTGATATTTCATGTCAGGATGTGCATTCTCCAGAGCCCTCCATGTTGCTGATGGAGACCACAGTTCAATTCATTCTTCAGTTCACATTCTTCAACTTGGCAAAGGGGCAGACAAGTTTCTGCCTCCTCCTCTGCATGCCCATTCCCCAACAAATCACCAAGTGCTACCATCACCTACAATGCAGTATTAAATAAATAAAGTAAATAAGCTTTCACAAAGTCATAGAATGCTTTGGGTCAAAAGGGACCTTAAAGATCATCTAGTTCCAACCCCTTTGCCATAGGCAGGGACACCTTCCAATAGATCAGGCTGTTCAAGGTGTCATTCAGCCTAGCCTTGAACACCTTCAGGAAGTGGGCATCCACAACCTTCACGGGCAACCCGTTTCAGTGTCTCACCACCCTCACTGTAAATAATTTCTTCCTAATATCCTTTCTAAACCTGCCCTCCTCAAGCTTCTCTCTTGTCCTGTCACTACAAGCCCTTGTAAAAAGTCCCTTCCCGGCTTTGTTATAGGCCCATTTCAGGTACTGAGAGTCTGCTATAAGGTGTCCCTAAAGCCTTCTCTTCTCCAGGCTGATCAGCCCCAGCTGTCTCTGCCTGTCCCCAGCATTATTGTGATACAGAGCTGAATATTCTAAGCACTAGCATAAAAGGTGAACTCAATCTTCAGTGCAAAATACATAAAGAAAGATGTATTCCCATTTCATTGTGCTGCAGCAATCTCTTCGCGAGTTGTCAAGCAAAACTGTCAGTCTATGTCACAAAGGTACTCAGAGGACTAATTTGCTTGGGTAAAATGCTGCTGTACAGTTTTCTTAAACACCTTTCCTACATATAGCTTGGGTATTTCAGCACAGAAGTATGTTAACTTTGCAGAAGCTGCCAGTAATTTTGCTCTCTTAGAGATCAGTCATACATCAGCAACAAGGCCAGCCTTTCAATATTAATCAATTCTACATCTTACCTTTTCCCAGGTGATTGGCTGTGATGCCAGGTGAAAGGGTGATGGAGAAGTCAAAACATAAGAAAAATTACATATATATATATATGTAAAATTAATTAGCAAACAAAAAGGATTAGGCTGGATGTTTGGAAGAAATTCTTCACAGAAAGAGAGATTGGCCATTGGAATGGGCTGCCCAGGGAGGTGGTGGAGTCACCATCACTTGAAGTGTTTAAAAAGAGATTGAATGAGGCACTTAGTGCCATGGTTTAGTTGATTAGATGGTGTTGGGTGACAGGTTGGACTTGATGATCCCAAAGGTCTTCTCCAACCTGGTTAATTCTGTATTCTGTATCTAGGGATAGCTATTGGTTAAGGAAAGACATAAGCCCTGGCAAGAGATCAGAGGGCTCTCTTGTCTTGACATAACAAGGGACACACTGGCAAAGGGAAAAGAAGATCTAGATTTGTAATTTTTTCCCCAAATATGGAGAAAAACTCTCCACCACCCTCCAGGTTTGCCAGATTGGTCTTCACCTGAAGCTGCTGCTATACTCCAGCCATCTCACTCACATGCACATGAACACACAGAGAGTGAGGGATGCCTGTCTACAAAATACCTCCCCAGACCTATGTCTGTTCCCTCAGCAAGCTCTGTGGGTTTACTCAGATCTACTTCTTTAATCAGAAGAGCTCTATCAGCCTTGCAGCAATTCATGCCTCGGTTTTGGAAGACAGGAAAAAGGCAAAAGCTGGGGAGGGAGGAGGAATAAAGAAAAAAGCTGGACAAAGAGGTGAAAAAGCAAATTAAAATATTTGGTTGTTGCCTGCCTCCCTCTGAAGGCAGGTTAGTACTACTGCATCAATAATACAAGCTTTGTTCAAATCTTCACTGTCAGGTCCCTTGTACAAACAACCTGTTAATCTGTGAATGTGATCTTGAGATGCAGACAACAATCTTTAAACTTGGTGTCCTGACATGGGGCTTTGTTGGTGGTGTGTTTTGGTTTGTTTTTTTTCAAGCATGGTTGGACAGGATCCTGATATATTCTTGGTAAAGTGCATGCTCATGCTTTAGGATTCCCAAGTTTCTTATTCCAGCAATTTGAATTACATACCAAATGTTTTAAAGAGTGTCTGCACAACCCATTTTCTAACCACTTGTTATTAATATTTTAACAACATCTAATTGTAGCAGTGTTATTCTACATGTTTCAGACTTTATTCCTTGCCAGGTGACAGCAAGCAGCAATGGGAAAAAAAAAAAGTAAGTTATGTTTGAATAATGCATTTACTCCGCTATTATTTAGCATGCTCTTCAGCTCTCTCAGAACCTGGACTCTTGGCAGCTTTCTGGAAAGGCAGATTTGCAGTATGCACCAAATACTAGAAAGATAGAGATGTATTAAAATTTGAGACTGACAGACAGCTGGCTGGATTTAAAGGGACAGCAAGTACAGTGGTGGTAGTGGCTATGTGAACTTAATAGCAGAAAAGTGAGAGTCGTGGGATATCTGGGATCAGGCTCTGACAACCAGAAGATGGAATTACACCTTTAAGGCCATCAGGCTCCCAGTCTGGTAGGAAAAGGGAAGATTTAAAATCAGCTCTGTCAAGTGTTAAGGGAGCCCAAAGTAATTTGAACTGTCAGAATGATTTGAAAAATTGCATTGGATTAGGATAAAGTTTGGCCTGCTCTTTCTGGCTGGTAAGGAAATAAGGTAATACAATGAGAACATAGAAACTCTTTAAAATGAGAACACAGAAACTCTTTAAAACTTATTCTTACACTGCTTTTCAGTTTGCACACACTGAGCATGGATGAGCATGCCTGTGGCTATTTAACACCATTCTTCCTCTTTGTAGCTATGGTTTTGGTTTTTCTTACTGAACACCAGATGAAGTCAAATAATGATCACTCCAAAGTGAAGAAAGTGCCCAAGTCTCAGAAACCCTCTTGCAGTTGTTGACATGAGAGTGTGCTGAGGAACAGAGTTTTTCATACTAAGGAGGTGATCTCATTTACTGTAACACGGAATCACTGTCACAGTAAGACAGTTGTATTGCATCAGTAATTTTAACTGCTGTGTTACCAAGGTGTGAACACCTTATTTCCCTTCTTAGGGATTCACATCTCAGCAAGTAGATAAATCATATAAAACACAGAAAATGGAAAGCTGGTAGAATTAATAAAGAGATTATCATTGGAATAAAGTCTCCAGATGATTAATTTCACAACTTCAATATTAGAATTAATTATCTCACAGGGCCCTCTAAAATTATCTGTATTGTTTGACCCTTGCAGAGACTTTTCAGTCACATATTTGGGAGACTTCTGCAGGATTTTTGGCTTTGCAAAGTTTCTACATAATTTTTTCCACACCAACTAGTTTACATTTTCAGTCTGTTTAAACTTTCCCTTGGAGACAGCTCACAATTATTGACAAGTTTTTCCTCAGTTATCTTGCTATACTTTAATGACTCCTTGCTATAAGTAAATCAGAGCACACACTATGTTCCTTAAGAGCTAGTCATCTAACTTAATAGCACTAAGTAGCAACTAGCAGGCGTAGTGATGACAGTAGGTCTCAGTTTCACACAGTCCCACCGCTGTTCCTTGCCTCTCCTTCACACTTCAATTTCTTTGCAAGTACCATAATTTGACAGAAGTGAAAGAGAAGTGCTTGAAAGAGTGACTCAATTATTCTTCTATCTAGGTAGGGAAGAAATTGACCAAAAAAACCCCAAAACAAACAAAAAAAGAGACATCAGAACTTTCCTTAGGAAGGTACTGGAGTTATTGGGAAGCCCAGAGAGTAAAAAATAAATCAAACATAATGCTTAGCATTCACTAAGAATGGCAAAGAGACTAAAGATAACATCAGGTGTGGTCCCAAAACCCAGTAAGTACTTTTCTTTATTGAAAGCAGAGGCAAGGACATTGCTGATGAGAACAAAGGCAAGAAAAAACAGTGGAAATGACAGATAGTGAACCTCCATCCTGGAAGAAGACCAAATGCCTGAATTAAAGCTGATGACACAAGGAACAGGGAACTCAGAGTAATATTAAGAGCAGAAGAGAAATATATATATATATAAAACCAGGAAAACAGTAAGTCTTCTATTTCTCTTTAAGAACAAAGAGGGGAAAAATGTATCATTAAGCAAGAAATCATATTAGTCTTCTCTCAGTTGATCAAAACTCTATCCCTCAAAACTTGTGCATAAAAGGCAGGCATCTAAATTAATGGAAATTTGGTAAACCTATGTTGAGTGTTATTGAAAACAGATTGCTCCAGACTAATGCAATAATTGCTTTATAAACAAGATAAACTAAAACCAAATGCAAATAAATTATTGTATGTTCAATATAGCACTGCAACAAAAAACCTGAGTTCAGCTGCAAAAGACAGGCTGTAGTAGGAGAATTTTAAATAGGGTGAAGAATGAACTGAAGAAAAATAACAGTGATTCACACTGGACCCAAAGAAAGTTGTTCAAGTACTCCTCCAAGGATGAGTCTTGGAATGCATGCCAACAGTTTTGTTGCAGAAAATGGAATGGACTTGTAAAGTGTGGTGATCCAGATAAATTATCAAAATCAAGTTGAATGTAGCAGTGAATAACTCATGGAAATTATGGGAGCAGTAAAATGGGATGATATTCAGTCAAAGTTCAGTCGTTTATTCATCAATACAAAGCATTTCTAGCTTGAGATATGAATTATTTGGAAGTGACAAAGACAGACAGACTCAGGTTTCTATTTCAGACTGATTGACTGAGCTATTAATTCAGTGTAGCCTTAGAAGAAACAAATACAGTCTTGTGAGGTGGCAGCTGATGTATTTCAATGTTATAAAGTATCATTAATGTCATAGCACAAAACCCCTCGTGAATCAAAACAGCTTAAAACAGTGACATCTACCCTGCCCTTAGCACCAAGATAATGAAAATACGCTTCTTAGAAAGCAGAGAATTTAGACAACTACGATGCTGTCACTTTTCAGTGAGTAACAAACTCATTAAAACTAAATGCAAGATATTCCTATGCCTCAAGAAATTCTTCACATCAGCCTGAGAACAGAAGCAATGCCATCGTTAAGAATCAGCATAAGCTTCAGCCAACAGAAGGCAGAAGTGGACAAAGATAACTCGTTCGGTTTCTGTCATGTGCCTCTCATTTAGAGCTCGAAGACAGAATTTCTAATGAAGCACCTGTACCTGAATAGTAATCCATCATCTGCTAACAAATCTCACAGCCTAGAGCAAATTACTGATTTAACTGCTGACCTTAACCACCTCAAATGATTCTTTGCTACGTTTACTTTTGGTTTGGGTTGGAAGGGACCTTAAAGATCATTCAGTTCCAATCTCCTTGACACAGGCAGAGACACCTTCTGCTAGATCAGGATGCTGAAAGCCTCATTCAGCCAGGCCTTTAATACTTCCAGGGTATATAGGCATCAGTCACATTAAACCAGCTTCACATGAAGACAAGCAGGCAAACAAAAGATATGCAGAACAGGGATTGCCCTCCTAGTGGACATTATTAAAATCAGTTACAGCATATGAAGGGCAGAAGGTTTGCAAGTGAAAAAGGCAGACACACATCACTGATTTTTTTTCCACAGTCCTCAAAGCGGAGAGCTCCTTGATTCCTGGTCACAGGTCCCCTCTGACCTCCTCCTGGAAGCGTTAATGATAAAGGTGATAACATTCCATGAATACCTCATAACCCTGAACATAGCCTCGAGATTTAATTCAGCCATTCTTGTCTCTTCCACTTTCTGCCACAGTCTTGTTCGAGAGTTATGTTATCTTGGTTTATAACTTTGACCTCTGAAGGCTAAGGGCAGGGAGTCAATCAATTCCTCATACTTTAGACCTACCCGAAAGATCATTTCATCATGTCACTGTATTCACTTTCTGAAATAATCTCTGAATATTGTGAACCTGTTTCAGCCTCAAAACTACTATGAAAAAATTGAGTGAATTCTCACACCCTCTTCCAGGTCTAGTCATGTTTTTCCCTTGCTCATTTTGGTTGGGTGGGGGGTGAACCAACAAAATAACTTGATCTATTCAGTAGTGTGCTGACATGTGCAAATGAAGAAATTCTTATTTTGTTCTTCCTTTCAAACTGACTAAATAATGTTGTCCTCTATATTTATTCTGAAAGTTGTTTTACTTGAATCTATAGGCAATAGAAGGGGAGGGGGAGAATTCTCCTAACAATTAATGTTTTCCTACTCTTGTCCCTATCAAGTTTCTCGCTGTGAGCAGCTCTTAGTTCCACTTTACGTACAGCTACAGGTATGAATTAGTTTAAATATCAAAGTAGGCCATTAAATAGGCAGCCAGTTAGAATCATGGAATCAACCAGGTTGGAAAAGACCTCAGAGATCATCAAGTCCAACCTATCACCTAATACCTAACATCTCATGACAACTAAACCATGGCTTCAAGTGCCACGTCCAGTTCTTTTTGAACACCTCCTGGGACAGTGACTCCACCACCTCCCTGGGCAGCACCTTCCAATGGCCAATCTCCCTTTCTGTGATGACCTTTCTTCTCACCTCAAGCCAAACTTCCCCTGGGCACAGCTTGAGACTGTGTCCTCTTGTTGGATAATTTCCATTACAGAAAATAGTGTTATTTAATTGGTATTTTAATAAACACCCCTGCACACATTCCCTGATGATAAAACCTCCTGTAAAAGAATAAGTTATAGTTAGACACTGAAGTTGCCCACTTTCTCAGGGATACAAATATATTTCTCAGAGGAAATAAGTAGAGACCATTGTGAGGTATCTCCTTCTTGAAGGCACAAGATTCAAAATGGCCTGAAATCTATTCTCTTGGCTACTATGCCTGAGTGCAAGAGAAGAATGCTGGCCAGCTATGTGTCAGAAGAGAGGAAATCTCTCTCAACCCTCTCCAAAACAAGAGCATCAAGAAGAATTATATTCCTAGAAACTTCATGACAAGCAGCCCTTGAGCAGAAGAACAACTTCCCTTGGTGACAGGGTGCTTATTTGGAAAAGCATGGACATTTAGTTTCAACCCTAAAATAAGATGCTGCACCTCTGTCATGGTATTAATGAAGTGCAGCATCAGGGGATAAATGGTGGGCAGAGACCTACGCTGTACAACTGCAAACATGTATTTGTTCAAGGCAAGACAATTTCTGTGGTAAAGTTACTGAGGGACCTGAGCGATCAAGATTTTGGAAGAGCAAGTCATTACTACCCAAGTTACCAGTGCAACTGCTTTCACCCATCTCACTCCAAAGAGCAGGGATTACTTTTCTGCCAATAATGGGACTCCCAGATCTTCCAGGAGCCTCTGCTCACAGCCAGAAACATCTGAAGGAGTTGCTCTCCACTTCCAGATATTTCTTGTGCCAGTTATTTGTACCCAGCTACCTCCCCAGCACAGATTTGTATGCTAAAATAAAGCTACGTGCTTTAAAAGATACCTGCATGTTGACACCCCTAAACTCTCTCTATATCATGCAGAGGAACTAAAAAACAGAGTGGGGTTATTTCTTCTTCCCTTCCCACCTTACAGGGAATAGAAATAAATGGTGTCACGCTACAAAGGCAAGAACTCTTTCTGTGCCCAGCAACTGCTGTTTTCCCCTTGCAGCATATGGTCTTGTTTAGTGGCTTTCTCTCCTAGCAGTGAACTAATAAACATGAGGTAGGCCTCTGTCTTTTCCCCAAGTGAAAAAGAGAAACGTACTTCCAACACAAGGCAGACACTTATCTTGGTGCCAAGAAAAAGTGTTCATGCCCCATTAAGCAGAAGGTAGATTCCTGTCTCTCTGGTTCTTTTGTTTGTTGCCTCAGATTGTTAAACAGAGCAAGGGCACTCCTGCTTCCAAGCACCTGCATTTAATTGCAGCTTATTGCATTCCCCACAGGGAGGCAGGAACAGCTGCAAGGGAACACTGTACTGATGCAAGAGCAGAAAATACTTCTTTTTTTTTTTTTTTTCCCTGAGCAGGAAATGTGCTCTCTTCTACAAAAAGACACACTACTCCAGAGAGAAATCATTAGAAAAAACAACTAATACTGCTTGGGTTTCCTGTTTTCTTTCATTTATCTTTTCTCAACAAATTTAATAAACTGCTATTAAAAAAGAAAAATAAATACCAAGAATATATTTAAACATCACTTTTCAAGAAAAATAATGGTTTTGGCTCAGCAACCTGCTTGACAGATTATTTAATTGAAAGATTTTCCACAAAGTCTTGGCAGGTCATCAAGATTTACATTTAAGTCAATATAAGTATTCAATAAAGTGAATGCAAAAAAATAAGTTTAGGACTATCTTCTAGAGAAAAATAAAATCCTAAGGATTTCTCCCCTTTTTGCATGGTGCTTAATTGCTTGTTTATGGAAGGCTGTGCAATGAAATTCTGGGAAGGCATGTACATTTTTCACTTCATGACAGCTACAGTCAGCCCCTCTCTTTTTTTACAGCATTTGTTCCATTTATTTGTCTTCTGAATAGAATATTTTAGCAACTCCCTACACACACAGAGGTTATTTCCGCCCCCTGTATTTTCACTGAATCTTTCCTTCCTTCCTTTTAGAAAGTACCTAGTATGATGAAGACTACTAAAACCAAATTAATAATTATAGTGAGCCCAAACTCCACAGGCCAGCTTCAAACTCAGGAGATCTCCATCAGCTAACAGAACAATGAGTGAACCTTCCTATGAAAGGAGGGCTGGTTCGAGAGGGCCTTTATCTTAGGAGAGCAGAGGAAACGCAGAAACAGTATCACAGAATCACCAACGCTGGAAGAGACCTCAAAGATCATCAAGTCCAACCTGTCACCACAGACCCCATGACTAAACCATGGCACCAAGTGCCACATCCAATCCCCTCTTGAACCCCTCCAGGGACGGTGACTCCACCAGCTCCCTGGGCAGCACATTCCAATGGCTAACAACTCTCTCAGCGAAGAACTTTCTCCTCACCTCCAGCCTAAACTTCCCCTGGCGCAGCTTGAGACTGTGTCCTCTTGTTCTGATGAAAGTAAGGAGAAAACAGAGTAGTGGCATGCAAAGAACTACCCATGTTCATCTCTGGAGGACTTTCAAAACCTGCCTGGGTATGTGCCTGTGCAGCCTGATGTAGGCAAACCTGCTTCAGCAGTGAGGTTGGACAAGATGATCCCCAGAGGTCCCTTCCAACCCATACCAATCTGTTTCATTCTGAAAAGCCAGCAAGAAAGTTCCTCCTTGTACATTAAGTTCCCAGGGCTCCCTTCCCTAACTAGGTCACCTCTACCAAAATCAAATGGAAACAATAATCCTGGAGTTTGGAAGCTCTAGGGCCTTCCAGCTTGGTCACAACAGCTCTTTTAGATTGCAAATGTTTTCCAGGTCCCAAGACTTAAAAGAAAAATGTGCTTTCTCTATATCATCCTCTGAACCCAGAGGCAGTGCAATAAAGGGTATAGTCACAGCATCACTCTGTCTAAGCCTCCTAATACAATAGAAGGAAAGAATAATTTTCTTCACATACCACTCTACTGCCTTATTGAATTAAAAACTGGAAATATTACTTATTTTTTTTCCTTAAGTACTAAAGAAATAGAATATTTAACCTCCCACCTGTTTCCCCAAAATAAAAAGAATAAAAATGGAAATGTTTTCTTATGCTCTTTGATGTTCACCGGCTTTAAGCAGACTGTAATACCGAGGTTTGGTTACTTGCACACACTGGATGCTTCCTGTTATGCTTCTACTTTTTAAAATTTATTATAGACAACTAAAATAGGCCTGCTTTTAGTCTAAATTATAGACTAAAAAAGTCAATACAAAAAGAACCAATGTGACAGCTTCATTGGTTGAAGCCTTTGACAGAATAGGAACAATTCAAAGCAGCATTCTTTCCCTACCTTGCTTATTTGCATCAGCCTTTTAGATACCTCCTTTTGATTCAAGAGCAGCTCAGCTTTAGTAAGCCTTCTAGCCTTTGCTTCAGGTTTTATAACAACTGGGAATTTTCAGATGGAAGGAGAGAAGGTTCCCCTTAGAAGACAGAATACACTACCACACATGGGGATTTAGCAATGGTGAATACAAATATGCCTTGCATAGTGCTCCAGTCACAAATGCTGGGAATTGAGATGCCTCAGGGAATCCCATCTCATCCTTCTTCCCCTTCTCTCTACTACCCTCTAGCACAAGAGCTAGAGGGTCGAGGTGTGTTTTAGAGATTTCCCAAGCAATATAAATAAATAAAATACAGCATTCTTATGACAACTTTGTATGCTTTTGGGTCAGCTTCTCCTACCTTTAGCACTGTCCCGCAGTAAATCACAGAGATACATATGTGTGTGTGTATATATGATTTTGTAATTTCATTTATCTGTCACCAAATACACTTTCATTACATACCATAAGTAAACAGGATTCATGAAGATCATTCAATAGCCAGTCTCCTAGTAGATGGGGTGCTTGGTGCCATGGTTTAGTTGTTTAGGTGGGTTGGATTGGTTGATGGGTTGGACGCGATGATCTTG
Source organism: Picus viridis (assembly GCA_033816785.1). Lineage (NCBI taxonomy): Eukaryota > Metazoa > Chordata > Aves > Piciformes > Picidae > Picus > Picus viridis. The sequence goes on along the minus strand of CM066581.1, from coordinate 10,830,545 downwards.
AACTTCTCTTCCAACCTGGTTTATTGTATTGTATAAACAAAAGACAAGATTTTTATGTCTCCACTGAAAGCAGTTTTAATACCCAGAAAAAAAATCAGTAACTGTTCTAAATATACAGGCAATAAGCCACATGTCCAACTAAATTCATATAGTATATTTATCTGAACATGTGGTATTTAATTAGCAATACGCTGCAATCATTTACATTGTGACTATATCTCACCACCACCTTCAAAAGCAAGCACTAGACGGAAATGTAACAGAGCTAACACGATTTCAGACCGAGATTTTATCTTAATTATCACAACCAAGAGAAAGAATCCTGATTTGCTACGGCACTAGCTCCAGAGAAGAAGATTCTCAGAGTGCTGAGGGGCATATGATTTTAAGTAAAGCTATTGTGTGAGCACCTGATTTTGTAATTATCTACATAATGAGAATTGGATGAGAGTTCCACTAATTCCATTCATCACATTTGTATTCGTAATTGTGGGGTGACACTCTGCATCCCTTCTGCTTACTTTCTGTTTGTCACATTATTTTTCATATTGACAAGCCATGTTGTGTCAGATTATGTGAATATTATCTACCCACTGGTTACACACATTGACAATTTAAAATAATTATTCATAAATCATGCTTTCTGCTGTTAGTCAACTAGTCTCCTTCGTTCCCAGCCCCTTCCCAGAATCCATGGCTCAGGTGTTTAGACACTTGAGACTACCCGAGGCTAAGAAAATGGACACATATTTGGCACGCAAACAGGCACAGAACGTTCTGTTAAACCTGTGTTGGGGGCAGCAGCTCTATGACTTTGTTTTTTTTTAGTCAGAATTAAATGAATTTGTGTACATGCACACATTATTAAAATACAACATTTAGGATTTATCCAAGATCTAATTGCTTGTACACCAAATGGAGTTTTTATTGCTCTCTGTAATAGGATATCTAGATAATTATTTTTGTTTGTTTGCCCGCCAATATAGAAATTGACATAATTCAATCTTTGACATTCAAGGCAACCAAGATGATTAAATTACTTGCATATTATTATGTTTTGACAGAAAGTCTTCCTCCAAAATATCATTGTGAGAGGTGTTTTTTTTTTCCAAGAACATTGAGTTGAATCAGAAAACAGCTAACACAAACGTTCAGTCTACATAAAAAGTAGGGAAACCCACGGTATTTCTAGGGCATATGAAAAATGAATGGCAAGTCAGGAAGAGTGAGGGGTTTCTTGGCTACTAAAAGACAAAGGGAAAGAAGCATGTGCAGATAAGCCTTTTTGCAAACACATTTACACCCTGACTGAACCTTGCTCACCTTTCATATAACTGTAAAGAAGATTCTAGATGTGGTACATATCAGTGGTACCGTGTCAAGTTACTGAGATGCAGGCAGTGAACCTGAAAAGTGTAAAGCAAAGCTATATTCCTCCCTCTTATTTTTTACACAACCTGATTTACACAATCCACTCAGTTTAGCCTTGCTAATACTTCTGTGCTTCTAATGAAGTACATATTCATAAGATGTCCTTATTTTACAATTATTATTTTTAAAGAGAAAATGTTTAAAGAAACTAATGTTTTAGACCCATTTTTTCCTCAGGGTGTAAATAGCTGTAGTTGCAAACGCACACCCATGAAAGACAGCATCACAGTATCACTAAGGTTGGAAGAGACCTCGAAGATCATCTAGTCCAACCTGTCACCACAGACCCCATGACTAGACCATGGCACCAAGTGCCACGTCCAAGACACCCTGAAACTCCTAAGAGAACTCTAAACCTTGGGCTAACTTTGTAAATCATGGGATAAACAAAAACAACCCCACTTAACAGGTACAAATCCAGTGACCAGTAAGTTCAACTCGCAGAACTGTCTTTCCTAGGAGGTTAATACTTTTGCTCAGTTTCACAGACACTTTAGCAATAATCCCTCTACGTAAGCAGGCAGATTCATTTTTACAGATAACATATCCTCCAAGAGCCTTGAGAATCCAAAGGTCAGTATTTCAGATTTCCTTAACAAAAGTGAGACCAACAGCTGACAGCGATTAGCAACTATCTTCATTTATACAGTTGCTGAGAAATGCATGTTTTAGCAGCAATAATAAACAACTGCATCGTGTGCCTTGGATTTATTCATTGGCATTTTCCCTTCTCTTCATATTGGCTACAATCTGACTGCCTTTTCTTTTTTATTCCTTACCTCTTCCATCTGTTGCCTTTTATCTCCAACTAATGAAGATTTCCTCTTCATTTCAAAAGCTTCAGCTATGAGAGTTGTATGTGATTATTTCAATCACATTTGATTTATACGTTTTCTGACTTGACTTCGCTGTGTGAGGACTTGGGACTGGAACTTGTCATGAATTTGTTTCATAAACCAGGGTTCTTTAAAAATTATTTCCATTAGCTCAGAATAATTAATGGAGTAAGATGAGGTTCAGGTTAAGTGGCTTTTCAAATAGAAGCTATATTGTTTAGTGGTATTGCTATTAGTTTCATAACAGAATAGAATTAACCAGGTTGGAAAAGACCTTTGAGATCATCGAGTCCAACCTATCAGCCAACACAATCTAATCAACTAAACCATGGCACCAAGGGCCCCATCCAGTCTCTTCCTAAACACCTCCAGTGATGGGGACTCCACCACCTCCCTGGGCAGCACATTCCAACAGCAAATGACTCTAACATCCAGCCTAAACATCCCCTGGTGCAGCTTGAGACTGTGTCCTCTTGTTCTGGTGCTGGTTGCCTGGGAGAAGACACCAACCCCTCCTGGCTACAACCTCCCTTCAGGGAGTTGTAGACAGCAATAAGGTCTCCCCTGAGCCTCCTCTTCTCCAGGCTAAGCAACCCCAGCTCCCTCAGCCTCTCCTCACAGGGCTTGTGCTCCAAACCCCTCCCCAGCTTTGTTGCCCTTCTCTGGACACGTTCCAGCAAGTCAACATCTTTCCTAAACTGAGGGGCCCAGAACCAGACACAGGACTCAAGGCTATTCAGGATGTTTTGATTTATTACATCAGAACTGTATTTTAAACAACACACAAGATGCTTGTATTTATTGCATATCACTTGCCCTGAAGGCCAGGCCATACTGATTTCCTCATGCTAATTTAAAGACAGACATCAGCTCTGTTACTAGGGGCAGTCTGAGCGAGCCTATACAAAAGCTCTAGCTCAAACCTATGAAAACATGAAGAACTTTAAGAATCATATTTAGGACATATATTATGCTGCTTCTGTTATGGGGGAACTACTTTGCTTTTAGTGTAGAAGGGATGAAAAAGCATCTGGTATGTTGAGGAAGATTAGCTACATTACTTTTGTCTACCAGCAAAATAAAAATGCACACTTATATTTAGAAACAGAGCTAACCCATATGTATTCTCTACACACATCATTAAAACACCAAATTTAGGTATACTAATCACAGGCATATTTGGTTGTTTACTTCATACAGTTCTTCCTTTCTTTAACAAGAGCCCTTTTTACATGAAAAGAATTAAAAGCAGACTGAAAATATAGTCTACCACAAATCATTCTCTTATTCAATATGTTTTGAGCATAACATCAGAATACCTATTTCTTTCACAAAGGTCCTTCACATTTTATGGCTTTTTTTCTCTTTATGTTTTAGTATATCAAATCTTAGTGATTGGTTACTTTGTTCTCAGTCCCACTGGGCCTGTTATCTGTAATTAAATATAAGCCTCCTTGATATTAGTAGCACGCTGATGGATTGTTGCTTACCTACTAGGCAGCACTTAGAGAAATGGAGGCCCTTGAAAGCAAACAGCATCAGAGCATAAATCAGCTAGAATGAAGACAGGAGTGAATATAGATTTTGTGGTAAGAAGGCTCAGGAGATTGTTCTTCGAAGTCCACAGATTGGAGATTACATCCATACTGATTTATCGTCAGACATTTATTGATCATTGGCTAAATGACTGTGCAGATAAACATATGTATCTTTCCACATCTGCCACGAGACCTAACCTTAATGACTACGCAAAACTGAAAGCATCACCCCTTCAAGCCTGAAATGTTGATTAAGTACTGCATGAAGGGATCCAAAACAGAACAACCCCCCCCCACACCACCTATTGCTCCCATAAGAACAAAGAAAAAAACAATTAAATATATTCCATCTTTATTTTCAACCTTTTAAATAAACACTCCTGTGACTACCCTTGCAGTTCTGAAATCCCTTTGCTGCATTTCTTGTAACATCAGACACACAATCTAATAACAAAAAGGAGAACAAAAAACCCCCAAACAAATCCACAGCCACTGACAATCTTCAAACTGCAGGGCATTGCTATGAAGAATAGATATCACAGATGACAGACAGATTGCCTGATGAGTAGGATCTGTCAGTAAATTCCTACAATTATTTTCAGTTAGTCTTATCAAGTCACACTCTGTAGTATCATAAAAAAATATTCCTGTGTACTAGGGAGCTGGGAGGTGAGGGGGTTTTGGTTTTTTTTTTTTTTTGATAGAAACACTGGTTTCCATTTGCAAGTTAAGTGGCAGATAGAAATATGAAATGCAGATATGATCAGACCACAGATCTACTTCCATAGCACATGTAAATCTAATCTTCTGGAGATAAAAGTCTCCAGCTTAGTGAAATTTACCTTCTGTGTAGCCTGCCATTTGCAACACACTGACTAAGTGAAATCTTCATGAAGTTACACTCACCTAGATCTTGTACTTACTCAAGAGCAACCAATACACCAGCAAAACTGATAACAATTATCTGACTATAAGGTTGCATAAGACAGAACAAAGTGGAGAAGGAACATGTAAAAAGGAACAGGCAGTGAAACACAACGATGACCAGCAATCATGCAATGAACTAGCAGACTCATTTTAATGAGCATATCTGTTTTGCTGTGGACATTAATAAACATGCTAACAAACAGAGAAGTTCATCTGAGCTCAACCTTTGCTAATCAACACTCACATTCAGAATAGACAATAATATGCAGATACTTGGCACACCACCAATTAACAATGCCTCAGATTAAGTTCTCCTATCAGTCTCCTTCCCAGGAGAAAAAGCATTTCATGAAGAGGGAGACCAGAAGCTTCTGCAACTTCAAGTCACTCTCCCACCCCATCCCCTTCCAAAGCTGATCAACAGGAGTGCCTGAACATAATCATTCCTACTTTAGAGAAACAGGACAAACCCATTAGAAATGCTTCTTTTCAACCCACCACAACCTGATGCACAGTCTCTCTCATAAGGAGCTTTTCTTTCTCACACCCCATGGTGTTTTTTCCCAGATCACTGGGAAAGTCCTTCAAAACCTGTTGCGGGAAGAAAATCCCCTGAACTTCTCTGAGCCATCTGGCCTCCTGATCTTTTTCTCTCTAGCTGCTGCAGCTTGTAATTAGTCCCAGCTGAACAGGTAGTTAATCTCCTTAGCAGTCAGAATTTCATGGGGCATATACATTTCATTGTAGGGCACAGACCAATATTTACAGATGAAAAGGAATCTTCTATTATCTCCCCTTCCTTGTACTCAGAATCCATACAAAGAAGATTGGATTGGAAGTTCAGAGACAGAAAGAGTATTCACCACATTTTATGATGTAGTAGAAATGATGAAAACACCTATGTTTATTATCAATTCAAATTAGCACACGCCAGAGCTATTCCGCTGGAGAAATAAATCATTAGCTATGAAGCTAAAATGAAGACTTATTTGCAAACAGCAAATATTGGTTTTGTAGAAACTGATGTCAGAAGCCAAAGGTTAGAATTTATTGCTAGAAAAGAAGACTTTAAATTAGGAGGTGTGAAGAGAAATTGTGCTGAGCTGGAGCTCTGAAAATGAACCAAGTGATATTTAAGGTTAACTTAGTGTATAATATGCCGCCAGAATGAAAATACCCGGATTAACTATATCATCAGAAACACTTTGAGAGAACTGCAGAAAAATGAAACAGTGAAAAATAATGATTACTTCAGAAGAGAAAAGCCTATTGCTTATATTTTATTTCATGAAATAAAAAGGGGGGAAAAAAAAAGCAAACTAATGAGACTGTATAAAACTGTATTTTCATTTCATGGTTATAGCTCCAGTGAAATGTCTCAACCAAAACAAATTCTGTTCGTTATTGTTCATTATTTATGTTGTTATGAGAAACCAACAAAGTTGGCTTATAAGTGTTAATGCAAATTACTCCCACCACATCCATATACCCATACTATTAGAAGTGTGGACAATTCATAATGAATAATGTGATTTATTTCCACCCCTCCCCCTATATTTACTTCACCACCACCTCAAGGCTCTAGCATGTAGCAATTTCAGTGGAAAAAAGAAGGAAAAGAAAAAAGACTTGCAGTTCTGAGTGAGGGAACAGAAATGGAGATGTCAGTCCTTCCCTGGCTAATAGTTACTGGGTTACACTTACCCATATCACTCATACCATAGTATCATAGTATCAATAAGGTTGGAAGAGACCTCAGAGATCTTCAAGTCCAACCTGTCACCCAACACCTCATGACTACTAAACCATGGCACCAAGTGTCACGTCCAACCCTTTTCTGAACACCACCAGGGATGGCGACTCCACCACCTCCCTGGGCAGCACATCTCAATGGCTAACAACTCTCTCTGTGAAGAACTTTCTCCTCCCCTCCAGCCTAAACTTCCCTGGCACAGCTTGAGACTGTGTCCTCTTGTTCTGGTACTGGTTGCCATTTTTCCCCTCCAGTTCTGGCAATGCTAATTTTTTTTTGTTTAACTGATTCTTTTAATTTTCAATCACTTTTATCATCACAGGGAAAACCCCCAACCTACTTTCTATTCCTATTGTCCAGAACAACACAGGGTCAGCAAAGCAGAGGGAAAAGGAACTTTCAGAATAGTATGCTGAGGAATATTTGCAGGCATCTACCTTCACAAGGGAAATCTTTCCTCTGGGTTGCACACAGGGCAATTACCTGTGCTCAGGGGTCAGGAGAAGCTACTGTCAGCCATTAATCTGGACATTCTAAGCATGGATATTATTTTATGGCACACACAGATTCTGAGTTGAATTTCACATTATTTAAGATGATGCTGGTGCAATTTCAGAGATCTACAGTAGAGACTTATGGATTCTTAAGTGCCCCACTGGGAACCCAGTTAGAACTCCCAGCAATTCTCAGACCAGCAATAACCACTGTCTGCAGATGCAGAAAGAGTAAAACACATCAAGTGCCTTGGAAAGTAATGCTCTGCCATTGTTCAGAACAGACGAGCACACAGCCTCACTGAGAACTCCAAATACCACCATCACTCAAACATATCTGAATTATTATCTCTAGATTGAGGCTGAATCCTCAGTGCTCTCTTGGACTGATATGGCAGAACACTTGTCTCAGGCATGCCTTTATACTCCATGGCATACTGACACTCACATGTCCATGACTACATCTAAAAAAAAACCCCAAAACCATAACTACATTTAAAAATAGCACCCAAAACCAAACCACTATTGTTTTAAAGGTTTCTAGAAACACTTACAAAGAATACTCTACCACTGCACATGGCACAGAAGGGTGTTTGATGAAAAGCCTGACTGGCAGCCACATGTCCCTAGTTCAGCTGACCTGCAACTCAAGCCTAAATGCATCATTTTTATCACTGTGCTTTTGTTTGCCTAATAGATGACGTCACTGAAACTTGCTTTTCCTTTGAAAGCACTTGGAGATAGATAAAAGAAGTAAAATGTGTACACTGAGAGCAAAAAAATTCCAGCATGAAGCAGGGTACAAAAGGCCGCAGTCTGATGAATGCCTTCTTGAATAAGATCTTCCTATCATTTCTTCATCCCTCTAAATAACTATAATAAACATAATGTAATTCTTCTACAGAACATTACATTTGATGATACCATTTGGCACTGTAATTTCTCTGAAGATCTGAATAGAATCATGTCAAATTTGGCTTTGATAAAATGAGGCTAATAACAACCAATCAATCAATTCTGCTCAGATATTCTATTAAAAATGTAATACAGACATACATTACAAATAGGAACAAATATTAGTCAGAGGGTAATGGTAAGCTGAAAAGATTTTACTGGGAAGGCTTTGTGAGCTCAGTATAAAAACCAGCTATACCTCAAAATGTGTTCCATCCTGGGGGAAAATGTTTAAGTTGTAAGCAATACTCTGCTCTTTTACAGTCAAGTTTATACTTACTCTATGTGCTACCATGTGGATAAGTGGTTTTCTCTGTGTTAATTTCTCAGTCTTTCTCCTTACTTGAATGATAACAGCTGGGAATGCTAGTGTATTATAAACTGCCAATCTCTTAGGAAGCTGCAGTTACAACCATTAAGTAAACATCAGTTATTAAAATTGTCTTGAACATACTGAGAAGCCCCTGTTTTTATTTCAATTACAAGTAAATGTGTTAAAAAGGAGGGTGGTGTGCTCCTCTCCTGCTTACTCCTCCTGCTAATTGTAAAGTGTACCATTTATAGTAGTTCAAGCTATGCATCCCATTATGATGATCAGACCACTTTGTTGTTAGAGAGAAATATATCCAGACAAAAGATCATAGAATGGTGCAGGCTGGAAGGGACCCCTTCTGCAAGTAAGCAGGAGCATTCTCAACTAGATCAGGCTGCTCAGAGCCCTGTCAAGCCTCACTTGGAAGATCTCCAGGGATGGGGGCCCAATCACCTCCCTGCACAACCTGTTCCAGTGTTCCACTACCCTCATGGTAAAAAACCTGTTCCTAACATCCAATCTGAATCTGCTCTTTTCTGGTTTGAAGCCATTTTGGACTCAATCTCAAAGGTCTCTTCCAACCTGGTTAATTCTATTCTATTCATTGCCCCTCATCCTATCACTAGAGGTTGTTTTGTAACATAGTTTTGCTATGCTGTAATGTTCTATATAGTTTACATTGCAATAATGTATTAGATAAACACCTCTGTGCCTTTTAATGATTAAAAACCTATATTAATTGTGGAAAAAAAACATTTAAGACCTTCATAAAGTTAACAATTAAGGAAACACACAAAGCAGGAATAGGAGCTAGATGTGACAGAAACACAGTAAAGATGATATAAAGGACAAAATCCAAGTTTAGGTGGACATCTACAGAAGGACACAGCTAAATTTGATGAAGGAAAATGTGAGTGGGACTAGCCAAAATTAAAGAATAAAATGCTAATAATAATCTAACCACAACCAGTCAAGGGATATTAAGTGAAGAGACTGCCAGTCTCACTTGTTCAGCAAAGATTCATCTTTGAACAAATCACATCTGCAAGCAAATTATTAGAAGACTGAGGTTTTGGCTCCTACTCTCTTAACACCACAGGAGATCCCTTTCTTTTGTCTGTACTCCCACATCTCACCCCATCCACTGAAAGGTTGGGTCAAAGATCATACTAAAACCATAGAAAACGATACTGAGGGCAGCTTTCCTCTTATTTCCTTGCAGTATGACATATATAAATATATATGTAGAGTAGTATAAGGTATAGAGCTAATATTATTTACATTATTATAGAGAGACAGTACTTGGTGGTAAAGTTAAGACACATTTGCAGCCTAATTAAACCACAGTCCTATTTTCTTAACATTATGCAGTGGACTTCAAAATTGCCAAGCCTTAGTTTCCTAGAACCTGTGCTTCAAAACATTGCACAAAACAACTACAAACCAGGCAACTGCATTGTAGGTTTGACTCAACCTGATTAAAGCATTTACTTTTTCTTCTGCATTTCTTTTGTTTTGGGGTTTTATGTGTGTTTTGCTGGGAGTGTTTTTAATGCATACAAAGCGATTCAGATGCCTGGTATATGTGCTACAGCTGAAAGTCCTGTTGTGCCTCAAAAAAACCTTGTTGATCAATACCAATTCCATGTAACTTGCTGTGCATTCTTTGATCCTTCACAACTGGTTATTAAAAAGCCATGTCCTTGTTTTAGTTATCTGCACACAGTATTGCTGGGTTTCAATTCTGCAGGAACGATATGGGCCCAGATAGCACGGAAAGGAAAACATTCCATCTGGGCAAATAACTCTGACTGACAGAGCTATTTTTAAAAACACTTATCACTTAGGTTTTTATGTGTAAAATGAGATAACAGATCTTTTAATATTTTTATTATTATTATTATTATTATTATTATTTAACTGAGAAACACTCTCCAAGTCCAAGGAGAGTATGTTTCAACAAGTAATTCTAGACTGATGTATCTGCCCTGCCATTATTCACAATAATTTATAGTTTTTGTCAGCTATGCATTACAGGGTATGTATAAGATAGAACTAGATGATGGACTATCAGCAGAAGTATAAATACTGTGTTTACTTTGAGAGTTTCCCCTAGATCCATATGCCAACACATTCAGACTGGAAGCAGAAGACATTAAGGATTGATTAGCCTGGAGAGGAGGAGGCTCGGGGACGCCTTATTGCTCTCTACAACTACCTGAAGAGAGGTTGTAGACAGGTGGGGGCTAGTCTCTTCTCCCAGGCAACCAGCACCAGAACAAGAGGACACAGTCTCAAGCTGCACCAGGGGAGGTTCAGACTGGATGTTAGGAAGAAATTCTTCACAGAGAAAGTGATTACCCATTGGAATGTGCTGCCCATCATTGGAGGTGTTTAGGAGAAGACTTGATAAGGTGCTTGGTTGCATGGTTTAGTTGATTAGGTGATGTTGGATGATGGGTTGGACGCCATGATCTTGAAGGTCTCTTCCAACCTGGTCTGGTCTATTCTATTCTATTCTATTCTATTCTATTCTATTCTATTCTATTCTATTCTATTCTATTCCATTCTATTCTGATACCACTGAGCTAACACGGAGTAAATAAGAATCTGGCCCTGGAAGTGCATTATAGAGAGTGCATAAGGCACTAACAACACTAGCCACATGTCTACACAACACACCAGGTGCTGTCAATCCCAATTTGTTGTCAATTTCCTAAAGCGATAGTGTACATAATTTAAATTTTCTTTTAATTTCCCCTCCTACTTCCTTCAAGTAGAAAAGCATTCTCAGGTGGGCATGTGAATTTTCATTTTCCACCTAACACAAACACCTGTATGTGTATCTGCACCTAAAATTGAGGCTAGCAGGTCCTGTTATGATCTGAACATTTATTTGAATGGTGATGCGATATGAGTTGGTTACCAAGCAAATCTAGTCATCGAAGACTTACAATGGTCATAGAATCATGGAATCAATAAGGTTGGAAAAGACCTCAAAGATCCAACCTGTCACCACAGACCTCATGACTACTAAACCCCCTCTTGAACACCTCCAGGGACGGTGACTCCACCACCACCCTGGGCAGCCCATTCCAAGGGCTAACAACTCTCTCTGGGAAGACCTTTCTCCTCACCTCGAGCCTAAACTTCCCCTGGTGCAGCTTAAGACTGTGTCCTCTTGTTCTGGTGCTGGGTGCCTGGGAGAACTTAGTATTTGTAGTGGACCTATGGAGCATCCTGGGGTAAGGTGCTGTAAAACCAAACCAAACCAAACAACAAAACAAAACACCACCACCAAAAAAAATCCCCAAACCCACTAAACCAAACACAACAAAAAAACCCCACCAAAACAACCAACCAAGCAAATCCCACCTCCAAAAAAAATCTAAAAAAAAAAATAATCCTTTATTCTAAAGAGCTTATGTTCCACACAGAGTGAAAAAAGTGCCAGAAATGAACCACAGTTAAACTAATGGGAAGGAGTTTCCTGATTGGATAGGAAGACAAATTAAATCTTATGCCATCTCCTTAGTCACTGATCATTCCTACCTTCCATTGAATGCACTGACAAATTTACTTATTCCTATACATAATAGGTCTGTTGAACTGGAAATCCTACCAGAACTCAGCATTTAAAGGAGAGAGATTTGAGGAGAGCTTGAATAACTGTGTCACATTGAAATGTTAAGTGCAGAATATATCTGTCTGATATATGTTGGTTGATGAGATATACTATGAATCACTTCACATTGCGGCTAGGGTATTTTCTACCATACCTACTTTTATCATCAGCTCTGTCTGACACACTTTTTGGAAATGCTTCTAATTTACACTGAGAGTATGAAATCACTCTACATATTGTTGTTTATTTTTAATTTTCTGTGGGTTATAAAATGTACCCTGAGAACTGAACATGAATCGTTTCCTCCTCAGCGCTGCTGAACAAAATATCACATTCTTAATGAGGAAAACCAGAACATCAGTTTCTTATGAGTCTTATTCATGAGTACATCTAGAAAGGATGAATAGATAGCTGACTGTAATAAGGAATAGCTAATGATACAGAGCACAGTAGACATTTTCATTACACATCACTTCCCTTCAGTTACCAAAACTATAGATTAGCAATGATGCTGGGAAAAGGAACACACCTGACATTTTGGTGCTTGATTCAGATCATACAAATGAGCTAATTTTCAATAGATTCTTGCAACCTCAACAGAGCTTCCTGAATTTTTCAAATTAGGCATACAAGGAGCAAACCCATTCATCTCCTTTCCATTTAGACAACAAGGGGGGGAGGTAAAAAAATATATGTGTGTGCCATTCAAATGAGTGACATATGACAAACTATAAAGGCAAAAGGCAGTAACCAGAAGCAACCGACTGTAAACAACACTCACTCATGTTTCTGGGTTTTTGCCTCCTAAGTCCTGGCAAAGGCCCTAGCATAGCACAGAAAGGCTTCCAGCAAAATAGAAAACCCACTGAAGGTTTTTGTTTTGTTTGTTTTTAGCCTGTGTGAAAGTAAAATATGCTTACATAAAGCGAGGAATCGAGGCTTGTGTTTTCTGAGTTATTTTTATCTCACACTTTGACTGAGAGTTTTAGTTTATGTGAATAAAATATCATGACCATGAGAAGACTAACTCCTTTTTTAACCTTGAAAAGTGGAGTTAGATTTACTTTCAATTCTCAGCTATAGTGATTGTTTTGATATAGTGAGGAAGCATTCCTGAATATGAGCATTAAAGACAAATTGCTTGTGCTAAATATGCAAAAAGACTCCTTAACCATGTACCTATAACTCCATCCCATCTGCCAGAGACCTTTTAGCTTCCTGCCCTCACATCAAATATGATCATTGTCAGCTGCACAATATGAAGCCCAGGGCCATGCAATCTTTGCTGACCTTTGCAAAACTAGTTTATAGTCTCTCACAGTAGACTGAATTTGTCTGCTGAGAAAGAGAAATATCTGTGGTCAGAATACACTTTGCCTTCCTGAAGAAAGCAGTTTGCACAAACTACGTGAGAAAGGCTTCAAAAGGGGGGAGACTCTCTTTTCTTCTTTCTTACTGCTACAGCCAAAGCTTGGAAGTTTCATTAGTCCATGTTTCTGAGAGGCATTGTATTTGAGCAGGTTCTCAAAGAAACACCTGCAAATGGATATCCTATGGCAGCAAAGAAAAAAAAAAAAAAAAAGGAAATGTGTGCTGCTAGTCAGAACCAAAGTTCTTGCTCCTGTGGGACACAAAAATATGATGACTATTAGCTGTTTCAGGCCCTTTTATGTAAAAGGAGTCCATTTATGCACATGCAGTGTATCTAACAGAAAAATACTTCTATTCAGACACCACAAAAACTGATTGGAATCTTAATTCACTATCAAGCTGTTGAAATTTATTCCATGTAGTGCTCTAAATGAAATAAAAAATTGGTATTCCAGTATTTACTTCATTTGAGAAATACACTTTCTTCAAATATAAGGAATCTAATGCTGCTATCTAAACAAATAGTAAAGAATTATTATGTGTTGCATAAATGGGCAAAAGGATAAAGAATTACCTGGAATATAACTTCTACATCATTGCATGCTACTGTTCTTGTAGCACTCACAACTGCAACATGCTCTGAATTATCTGTATACAAGTTAGAAGGAAAAAATAAAAATACAAATTGTTTTCTTATTAGCTTGCTGTGTAAAAATACAAATTGTTTTCTTATTAGCTTGCTGTGCCCCTTTCCAAAGGGGGAAAAAAAGAGGATTTGGGAAGCAGGAAAGGAAACAATGGAAAAAATATAGGGTAAAGCCATTAAGCATAGTTAGAAACACTGCTGATAATGTACCTGCTTGTGATTTTGGGGTGACTAATTGTAAAGCTTCATAGAGTAGACTTCCATAGAAGCTATGGAGGAAGAAACCAAGCATCAGTCTTATGCATCTCCAAACTGACAATGAGCCAAAATATAACACCTCTGAGCAGTGGGGTAGATTTCTTATTAACTGTGTTTTACTACATTTGGGGATGAATAATTATAAAGCTTCATAGAGTAGACTTCCATAGAAGCTATGGAGGAAGAAACCAAGCATCAGTTTTATGCATCTCCAAACTGACAATGAGCCAAAACATAACACCTCTGAGCAGTGGGGTAGATTTCTTATTAACTATGTTTTACTACGTAGCCAGGCCTTGGGATGAGCAATTATGATTTGTCATGGAACTTAAAAAAACATCCACAAACCTGTATGGCTTTATTTTCTGCTCTAGCTTCTCTCTCTGTTCTCTACATGTAATACCTTTGAGAACAAAACTCTGTTAATGTTCTATTACATTTTTAATGAAGAATAATAAACTGTTAAATCACACATCAATCATTTTGCTACATCCTTAATGTAATGAATTAGCAAACTCTTTGATAGTTCTGCTCTTAGTATACGAGTAGGAAGTTGCCAAAATGTGTTTGGCAAGTTGAAAAGGACACAACAGTACTTTTGCTAACAAGTGATTACTGTCTGGTTGCTAAAACAAGGTGAAGAGTCCATTGCTTCAGGAATGTACAAGCATGACCCTGTGATGAATGCAAACAACGAGGCAATATCACGAGAAAATGCATCAGAGATACAGCTGTCAGAGTTGGAATTTGAGATTACTGTTCCAATTTGCCTGAATATAACTATGCAGGTAGGTTCTGGTGTTTTTCATTTACATGCCTCTCAATAATAAAGCAAAGGAGAAGTCAAACCAGAACTTTGAGATTCAGCCTCCTTTTTTTCTGGATTTTTTTTGAAAGTCAAGGTGTTGAATACATCTCTCTTTTGTATTTGCCAGACTAGAACCCTGAAGCTAAGCTCACAAGAAATCTGCAAACATTAGCTTTAATCTAAATCTTGACCGCAAGCCTGAAATCTACTTCTCAAAGTTCATTTACCTGATTTAAGAAGCGCCAAACACCGCAACCAGAAAATCAAAGGAGACAAGCTGCCCTGTTTTTCTGAATGGCAGACCTCAGATTAGCCCAGCAAAATAACACGGGTTTCCTACAGGGTGGAATCCACCACGGACTAGGACCCAAAGTTAGCTGAAACCATCGCTGGGGTTTCATAGAACACAATGCTGTTAAAGATAGGTCGTAGAGATCTTATTGTGCATTGTTAATGAGCAATTTGGTTTAAAACTCAAAGCATTTGCTAATGATGCTCCTGCATCTGACTCCATTCAACCGTATCAGCAGGCATGTGCTTTCTCTCTAGTAGAAGCAGCCTTCTTTGATGTTCTTTAAGGTTCATAAGGGTCACAAGTGGGTTTTTGAGTGTTCCTCAGTGGAAGATTACTGCTAGTGGAAGAGTCAATGAGACCTAACTCTATTAAAATTACAGTTACATTTAACAACAGTAAACTGCCTTTAAAAAATGCCCTTGTAAGAAAGTATGGGTATATATATATAAATAACTAACCTTTAAACCTGAAGTTCTTCACTACGGTAGTTAGTCCAGGCTTAGGCAAAAGAGGGCAGTGTCAAGCTTCTCAGGGTCAGCCAAAGGGACACAAACTGCTGCTCCTCAGAGACACAGGCTTCCTGCTCCACATGCTTGCAATGAGAACAGTTCCTTGGGAAATGAAGTCTGTTTGTCCCTCAGCACGCTAGCTGTATTTGCTAGAAATGAAATGCATAAGCATTAACCTCAACTTAACAGTACACAATAGAGAAATCCTTACAGTCAGGAGCAGTCAACCATCATGAAATGTATCTATCTTTACCAAGAGGAAGACTTCTTGCAATTCAACCTTCAGCTGAGCATTTGTGCAGATGCTAGCACAGACCTACATGCAATTGTATGTCAGAAAGGAGGTCTGTAAGGTGCCTCAGGTGGGACATAACTATCCACTTTCCTGTCTGATTTATTGAGATTTGATCCTCTTCAAGGAACCTTTCTTTCTGTTTCTGTTTGCATGGATAATAGATTTTTCTGGCCTTCTCTTATAGATATATATATATACAATACAGATGCATAATCTAAAAGTAATAGTAATTAACTTCCTCCCACCCCCCACCTGAAAATATGGTCTTCAGGTATAAACCATTGAAAACAAACTTTTGGTCATTTTTTGTTTCCCAACATCTCTCAAAAGGCAATAAACCTCTCTACAATCCTGCATGGCTAGCCAAAATACAGAATTATTGCAGGTATGTTTTGTGCACAACAATCAACCATAGTCTGCTTCTACCTGCCTTTTTTTTTCCCCCTGTCACAGGTTAGTGAAGATACAGCTCAGGAGATGAGAAAAAGCAGATTGTTTTCCCCTCAAAAACGGGCTGAGTGGTAACAAGCATAATAAAGCTGGTAAGCAAACAGCAACATGATGTGATGAGTAGGAAGAGCATCAAAGCCCAGAAGAGCTGTTACGCAGAGCCATGACCTGGAACAGTTTTGCAGCCTAAGTATCACAAATACTTGGTTAGTCTGTTGTATAGTGTGACCTTCATTGTTGAAATATTTTAGCTGTTTCAATTTCTGCAAGTTTCTTAATGTATTAATCCAACTATTTTCTCTGCCTTACAATACAATAAACCAGGTTGGAAGAGACCTTCAAGATCATCACGTCCAACCTATCAACTAATCCAGCCCACCCAAACAACTAGATCATGGCACCAAGCACCCCATCAAGTCTCCTCCTGAGCACTTCCAATGATGGTGACTCCACCACCTCCCTGGGCAGACCATTCCAATGGGCAATCCCTCTTTCTGTATAGAACTTCTTCCTAACATCTTCTCTTCCTCATTACTGATTACAAAGTCAGATGCTGCCTTAATGATGGGGACAGCCCTGGATCTGCAATTCAGTTTCCACTGAGGTCACCAGTAAGCACTGCCACAAAAATGTGCCCACAAAGGTGGCCTGCAACAGAAATATGGTTAGGTTTGGTTCCCTTCAGTCTTTTTTTTTTTTATTTTATGGTATATATGGCTAGTAAATGCATTGTTGCTAGGATGGCATTCTTGATGCACAATACGGCCTGTGCAACTACTTGGAGTTATTCAGCACTGCCCCTTAGATGGATTCATCCCTTAGATGTAATGTACGGAAAGGACTGTAACAACCTTGGAAGAACTGTCTTTGCACCATCTTTGCTTGCAAACTATGTCACCCATAACCAACACAGGAGTGAGATGCCCTAGCATGAAGAAACTTATAAAGGCTGTTTCACAACTGAGTCCACTGCAAGCATACCAAATCTCTCTACCAGGTCAAATAAGACATTGCATGGCCTTGGTGCCCCTGTCACAAAATTCAGGACTTCCCTTCTTTTTTAGTTTTATGCATGTAGTTGCAAGGACTCTCGAACACTAAATAGATCTTAATCTCTTGCCTGAGTGAAGAGAAAGTGCAAAATGAGATTATGCATTCTATTTTCTAGTTTTCCAATCTGCTTACCAGATTCCTCTCTTTTAATACGTGCAAGTAGCAAGAGTCTGTTGGGTCAACTAGCTTATAATTAATTATTGATTAGATATTACAACCGTACGCTGAGATTCATTTAGAAACCAAAGTGCTTCCTTGGTACTTATGTTAGCATTTATTAAATATGCATTATTAATCTGAATTATGTTGTGTTCAAATGTAAGCCCTCAGCGCCAAGATAATGATCACAGCATTAGTATTTGTAAAACAGAATTGATTTTCCAACTTCCCCCAAATTAGCTGAAATATGGGATAGGCTGCAGGTATTGAAGACTGAATGATACTAACAGGGAGCTGGCAGGCTTAGGTTTGTTTTTTTTCCCCAATGCACCCCAATAAAATACACTTAAAAAAAACTTAATACACTTAAAAAAACTTAAATTTGTTTCCCTGCATAGTGTAGGCATAAACAGCATCTAAAACCAAAAAAGAAAGAAACAAACAAAACCAAACCACACACAAAAAAAAACCACCCCAAACAAATAATAAAAACCCCAACCAACAAACAAACAAAAAAACAGTTAGGAATCTTTACCTAGCCATCACAGGTTACACATCAGTTTTATTCCAGAAGGTTTCCTTGGATTATTCCAGGTGTCCTTGGAACATTGTGGTGGGCTATACCCATCCTGAGAACAGAGGGGGAGAGCTTGTGAGAGTTTTTTGCCCTCCCTGGAGGGTGTTTCCCCCCCTGGGGAACTGACTCGGTCTGTTCCACTGCCCCCCCACCTTGTCCAGCAGGGCTATAAAAGGGAGGACATTGCGGCCCTTTGTGGGGACGAGAGAGAGTTGCTGCTGGCTTGCTGCTCCCCTGCCACATGTCCTCCCTGCTGCTTCCACACTTTGCAAGGGACTGGTTCTGTATCTCATATTTTTTTCCTTTTCCTTTTCCCATCCATCCTTGTTCCTTACCCTTGTGAACCCTGCCTGTCATTGTAACATAAATATATATATATATACACACACACATACATACATACATATATACATATATATAAATGTGTATATATATGTACTGTTTAAAGAAAATTCTTTACCTCTCTACTTCCAAGCCAAAACCAAATTATTTCTTGGTGGATTTGCTCCCCTCCTTTTTTTCCTTTTTCTTTCTCTACTGGGGAAGAGGAGGGGTGAAAACAAGGGAGGGATTCTCAGCCTTGCCCCCATCTGAGCTTTTAAGCCCCAGTCAAGGCTCAAACCACCACAAACATTTAAAGGAAAACAAAAAAAGAAATAAGTAATTAACTTCAGTTTTTCATATTCAGCAATTCCACAGAAAGCTGATAAAACCTCAGAGATTGAAAGGATTGGACATTTCACTACATAAAGTGATTTCATATACTTACACTGGACAGAAACAAGGCTGCTTAATTAAATGAGATACACAACAAAATATTTATGATATCTGTTTGAGATTTCTTAAATTTTGGTTTTTTAAATGCATCTTCAAACCTCACCACGACATTCACATCTTAGCGACATAAACTTTCATATAGACCATCCAAACTATGTAATGTTCTCACGTTTGAATACAGAATATGCCAAGGAACAGGGTTAAGTGTCACTTCTCAGCAGAAACATGGAACTGAAAGTAATTTGGTTAGGAATAACTTGGAGCATTCTTGCCCAAATGATTTGCTGAGGCCTTTTTATATGCAGACAAGGGTTAATTTTACAGTTCTAAGTGTAGCATTAAAAGAAATAGATCAAACAAGAAACTCAAAACTGAGCCAGTGATGTGCAAAACAAGAGGACACAGTCTCAAGCTGCACCAGCAGAGGTTTAGCCTGGATGTTAGGAAGAAGTTCTTCATAGAAAGAGCGATTGGCCATTGGAATGGGCTGCCTAGGGAGGTGATGGAGTCACCATCACTGGAGGCATTTAGGAAGAGACTGGATGGGGTGCTTGATGCCATGGTTTAGTTGATTGGATAGTGGTGGATGATAGGTTGGACTCAATGATCTCAAAGGTCTGATCCAACCTGGTCTGGCCTATTCTATTGTATTCTATTCTATTCTATTCTATTCTATTCTATTCTATTCTATTCTATTCTATTCTATCAATGTTAAGTTTTACATACACCCCAGGGATCACTTCATTCATTTGACAAAACATTTATCTAATGTTGGTTTTAGTGCTTCTCCATAGCCAAAATGTTCTACTTTTTTTCACATTGGGAATTTTCACATTTATATTCACACTGTTTCCACACAGCAACAAGAATTCAGAAAGAAACGTTCTGAGATGGTTATAAAACTTCACAAAACATTTGCAGGCTACTGGGTGGTAGATATGGAATTTGAAAATGCCCTTCTGTCTGCTTTTTAATTTGTAGCTCTTAAAAAAAATTACATTTAAAAGCAGGAAAGAAAGAAGCAGCAAACTCGTTAGTTTGTAATTATGCAGCGTGCAGTTTTTCTGGCAAGCCTCTGCAACACTTGGAAGGAAGGGGGAGTTCAAGATGAGGATTTTACCTCACCGTTTAAAACTCCAACATAGCTGAAATCAGTTAGAGAGTATTTCAGCCTGCTGCTGTTGGTATCATGGGCTGTTTCTGGCCACAGAGAAGAAGCTGGTGTTGCTGTTTTTTTTATGAACACTAAACCTGAAATATAAAGGGAATATTGTGAGAGAGAAGAAAGTGGATAGCTGGAGCTGAGTACGTTTGGTATACCTACTTACCGCTTCGAATGAATAAAATATTGAAGCAAAACAACAATAACAATATAAAAAAACCCACAGAAAAATATCCCTTTGGGCTGTACTTGGTTTTATAATCTAAATCAGGACAACATCATAATATTGTTTTGATGTTTGCATGCACTAAGGGGGAAAAAAAGTGAATATTAAACTGAGTGCAGCAGGTTGAAGACAGTTTGCACGTACACACAAATTATAAACAAAGAGCAAACCAGGGACTAAAAAGCATCTTCTCCTGTTACAGGTAACACTGTTTCGACAGCCATTCCTTATTTTATGAGTTTATTGAGCTTTTGCTGTTTGGCTCTCCCTTTTTAAGCTCAGGTGTATTTACTTTCTATTTCTGCTCAGAAAGTTGATTAAGAATTAATGTAGAATCACAACAGTCAGAGCAAATAAAATGTTAACCAAAATTGTAAAGCTTGTTCCAGCATATCCTTTGGGGGGGATGGGGAGGAATCAAATGTATTTTGATGTTTAAAGTGCAAGTCAGTTTATGAGAACGTTTTCTCACATTTGTACCCAGGCATTATATGAAATACTGAAGAGCTCACCTGTTGTTCTGCAAGTACACTACAAGATGATTTGCAGTGAACAAGGAAGTGAATAAAGCACCTGGAATGTAAAAAGAAGGCATTTTATCTAATAGGCTGCACACTCTTGCTTCAGATCTTTGAAATTAAGTCAAGTTGTTTTACAGGTGAAAACACCTTTAATATACCTGCAATTATTACATCACGTTATGGAGACTTCATTTCTGACTGCAGCTAATACAACAGTACACAACAAATGATTGAACTTCATCTCCCTGATGTTCTTTCCATTTCAAATCAGAGCATGGATCTTTCATGCCTTCTTCTATTTTTCTTCTATTTCTTCTATTGGAGATTATTACTGGGAGATTATTTATTTTCTTTTTTTTTTTATTTATTTCATGTTTCATCAAAGAAAACACATATTTGTTTTCATAGGTTTGGTGCACAGGGAATGAAAGTGTTTTGAAGAGTACATGCACCAGGAAAAGCATAATTAATTTTCATGATGTAAAGCCAGTTTATAAGCTTTCTCACCCCTACCCCCACAAGAAGCATAACAATATTCTGAACAGACTTCACACAGGTGTCCCTACAGTCTGGAAATATTTTACCCTAAGAGGTTCCCATATACTGTACCATGTCGTGATACATTCACTATAAACAGGTACAGATAAATGTTCTTCCCATCTTTCTCTCCATAAGTTAAACAGCAGTCTCAGGTAACCAGTTTAGCAATGCTCTGATCATAGCGTAGTGACACAAGAGAAAAAGGAGCAAATGCTGAGTGAAAAGTAGCAGGTGGAAGAAAGAGAGAAGAGAGGAGAAGAAGCTCTGCTGAAATTACTGTTCAATGAATTGGTAAGTTATCCTCAAGTATACAATGAGCACTGGAATGACTACTGGGAGCAAGTACGCTGGAAGCTGTGCTTTTGCTGGTATAAAGATTCAGAATGTTACTGAGGTTAATAGAACATGGGGGAGTTTGCTCCCTGGGTTTTGATAAAGGTTGAATGAAAGGCAGAATTTCCAGTCTCTAGAAAATCTAAAAATCTATTTTTTGTTCTGATCTAGAAAGAAAATCAATAGTTTGTATTTCATGTAAAATGAAAGCCCTTTCAAAATCCAGCTACTGGAGGAAGCTAAGGGGAGGGGGGAAGAGGAAAGAAGAGTTGTTTTGCTGGTTAGGAGGTTTGCATCCTGGGATGGATGTATTGCACACTTGAAAGTGGCTGGACCCAACTAATTTGAGGAATGGCAACCTTGCTTGCATTTATACAGTCCACAAGAGATGTGCATACTCTCTTTGTCAGTAGAAACAATAATGAGAGCTGGGTATTGCCCTGTTTGAGGCATTCTCTGAGGCCTTTTGCTCATATCTCAGTGCAGACTGCCTCCAGTCCCACAGGTTTGCATACCAAATAACCACCATTCAGCTCTGCTATCTCCTCTCTTTGCTCTCCATTTCCCTTCCTTTCCACCCTCTCCTTCCAACACATGCCTCCTTAGAGCCGTTGTGCTTAGAGAGGTGAAGTCTAGCCCACAGAAATTAATTTAATTTAGCTTTGCTAAATGACTGAAATGTTAGGGGTTTCTATCAATGCTTTCCTTTTAAAAAGTAGGGAAAACAAATACTGATTCCTAATTTGATTCAGGTCTAAGATCTACAGTTTCCTGTGGTCAGTTGCTAAGTTAGGTCCTACTTATCCATTAAATACTGTATCTGAAGAAAATGAGGGAATGCTTTGTGTTGCATTTAAATTGCTGTCATGATAATTTAAATCTAATTTCAAACTAAATAAGAACTGTCTTTGTGTCTTTACTCAGGCATTAGATCACTGCTAGCCCATGCGCAGGCTTTGCAACATCCACATGGTGAAAGCAGAGGAAAATAAGGATTTAAGTCCCACTTAAGAGGACTCAAGGATTACATCCTTGAACAAGGTCTTTCAGCTTCTCCTTTTGGAATCTGAGTTTCATTCCCAGGCCAGCCAGACTGTTTGCAATCTCAGTACGACCCATTTATTTCAGACTGCACTTGCACAATGCCTAGGTCCCATAATGAGTGAATTTATTAAAGCAATTATTAATAAGCATACACTTAGGACAGAGAGAAATGATAACAAAATTAAAGAGGGACTATCTAGGAATGTGCCTAGAAATACATAAACAACTAACTTGAAAATTTATTTTAGGGTGGCCCAGGGCAAGTTTCCAGTATAGAAAAGTTAACTTCTCTGAACAAAGCTTGGCAGCTTAAACACGTTTTAGCTGGTGTGGGAAATGAAAAAGTGTGTACTTCAAAAGTGAGTGCAGCATTGTTCTCACTGTGCTAAACTTTGGTATTCTTGCTGCACAACAAACACAAAATGTACCCAGACTACAGTTATACAACGTGTTCTCAGCTCAGTCTGAAGAGTACCTGGGCATTTGAATGCAAGTTTGTGCACTGCAGAGCATCAACAAAAAGTAAATTCATGTATATAACTATCGTAACTATTGACAATAGACATCTGAGCATGAAGCAGGTGGTGCTTATGTGAGCAAACTGAAGCTCTGTATTGAAAATTAGCTGGAAATAATTTTAATTTGCAACACAGAAGATCTGAACAGATATTCTTTTGGTTTTTTTGAATCTAAAAATATTGAGGTGAGGTGGCAAGTTCTCTGTCATCACAGCTGCTTAGGAACCATTATACAAATGTCTTTTGGGGAACAGATATATGTTCGCTCAGATTCTCTCCACGTGTGTTAATACTTACACTTGTGTGTATGATCTATACACATATATTGTAATGCTCCTTAGCCAAAAAAAAAAGGTATGGTAAGCAAAAGTGATTCAACTTTGGTCTTCCAGTATAAGAACATCTAATTTAAAGCCTTCTAGAAGATTTAACATAGCTCTTCTGATATATCTTTAAATTAAACCTTCACAGGGTCCTCAAGAAATTACTTTAATGGATAAATGGAATTGAAAATGTGTCTTGTTCAGCTGTCTTGTCAAGCTGGTATGAGCTACTTTAGTCTTACCTCTCCCAGAAGCTAATTTTCACTTGTGTTTCCAGGAAAAGAAATCTGATATGTAGTAACATATATCTGAATGTAAACATCAAAGCAAAAAGTTCCACAAATATAGACAAGTAAATTCATCCAGAAACAGATGCAGAACACTGCCAGTACTTGCTAGAAAACTGTCTCAGGATATTCTGCCTCCTACCTGAGTTAACCCCATAAGCGGAGGAGGTGTGAGGGATCAGAGCAGCTTCGTGGATCAGCTACTAAGACCTGATGCTAGCCAGGTAAAAATGATGAATGAGAATACATTAGAGTCAGTTAACTTTTCTGCATACTGAATGTTGAAGATGAGCTATTACTAAATGTATAAAACCACCCCAACCAACACTTCAAATTCTATCAGCAACAACAAAATGATGCTCAATTCATCATCGCTTACCAAAGCCCATTTGACAACATGCAAATGTGGAAAGGTCCAGAAAGCCTCAGCCAAAATTCATTCTATCTCAAACTCCGAGGAGAAATAGCAAAGCTCTCACATCCAGTGAGTGAATTACCCATCATCTCTGTACAATATGTGGTTCACTGACTGACTTACCACTCTGAGAACGAAAATCCATTTGTAGGCTGTAAATTACTAAGGTGAAACTTCCATGCTAGTAGCTTTTAATGCACTTTGTTTCAGGAATGCTGGCAAAAAATCCAGAGTGATGCATCTTCTTTTACTGCAAAATAGGTGATACAATTTAGAAATATTGATGAGAAGTGAGAATCAATTTCTTCTGTCATACCTTTGTGAGACTACTTGGAAGGCAATATGCTGCAGTTCCAATCACGTTTTGCAGTACCTATGGGAAAAAAAAAACCCACACCACAAAACAGGTGGGGAAAAAGAAAAAGGTCAAAAGAAGGATATGAAAAGCCCAAACCCAAAAGTATCAAGATATATGCTTCCATTGTCACTACATACATCTCCAACAAGAAATTCTATGTGCTGCCAGACCCATCACTCCTTTAAGTCAAGATATAGGCTATTACTTGCTTCAGTAGGAGTTGGGCCAAACCTCCAAATTGCCATCATCAGGGTATTTTGTGCTTCGTGATATTTGATATCAGCAGGTATTAAACAGATCTTGCATTTGGAGGGTATTTTTAAAGCATGAAGATAATAATAGATTACAGAGCACTCATTGAAGAGTGCACTGTAGCCCTATAATTGTATGATGTGGCAAAACTACACTTCATGACAGAACATTTGAAGAACTTCAAGTGTACTGGAAATGTAATCCTGAAGAATCCACACACAAAAAAAAATATGCAGTGTAGATTGATGCAAAAATGGTTTAATCAATGATGAACTGTCATCTTACACATTGTAAGAAGCAGTTCATTCTGTGAAAATACAGATTATTATTTTTGTCATTGTCTAGCTTTAATTGAGTGAAAGCCAACAGTCTTTTTTCTTCAGATGTGTTTTGGTTGGTTTGATTGCTTTTGGAAAATGCAAACTGTTCCACTTCCCTTTTCAAATGGAACACTCCACCTTTGCATTTTAAGCTTGTAAAAAACAATAGAGATAGAGTAGAAGAGATTGAAATACACACACGCATCATCTGTCTTCGGTCATTTTCCAGTTTTACACGGGAAAACATCAAAACATAAAATAAACTCAACCAATTTCCTCTCCTTGCTTTTATTTATTTCTCATCCCATAATCTAAAGTTGTCTTTCTTACCCAGGGAGCTGGTGGAGTCACCATCCCTAGAGGTGTTCAAAAGGGGATTGGACATGGCCCTTGGTGCCGTGGTTTAGTCATGAGGTCTGTGGTGACAGGTTGGACTCGATGATCTTTGAGGGCTCTTCCAACCTTGGTGATTCTGTGTGATTGTTTAAAGTTCTATGCATCAAGAGATAAGGTGTGCAAGTCAAATATTTAAAATATAAATACCACAGTATTTTAGGGTTGCAGCTTCACTTGATAGCCATCTCCTCAATGCTACATATGTGCAAAACCAGGTAACCTGGCTGTTTACTGCTTGGGCCTGAAGTGTCCCAGAACTTCCCTTACAAAGAGATGGAAAAAACATCCAGAAAACACAGTAAAACTCCCTAGATAAGACTAAATTCCTGACCTCTCTTCTCCAATTGTCATCAGTGCATCTCTGCTGAAAGATCAAACTGCCTTCAGTCAGCCACATCCACTTATTCTTTAAAGTTTATTTTGTTTCTCATTTTATTGGCGGCATTTTATTCTTTGTTTGGTTTTGGTTTTTTGTTTTGTTTGCCTTTTGGGTTTCTTTATATCACTTACCTTTCCAAGATTACAGATTTTTATTTGATATTTGTTTATCTTCATGCAGCAACAAGCACAGCTGGATTCCTGCACTGATCTACGGATTCCAGATACATTTAAACAAGGCACTGTTTACAGAAGAAAGAGGAAAGACATGAAGATTTACTCAACAATCCTGTTCATCTCAACATGGAACTGTATAAGCTGCTATATGTAATCTTACAGCTTAAATCACTAAGGTTAAAGTTCATCAGCTGTCATTTCACATTGTATTAGCTCTTACACTGGCTGTTTGCAGCCATTTCTTGAAGCTCCCTTCCTTGTTCCCCCATAAGTGCTTCTTATATCCAGGGGTTTTTATACAACCCTGAAAATATAACCACTGCCTCTCTTACTAGAACCTCCCTTCCTAAGGTACATTCTATATGTTTGGGAACCTCAGACCCCAAAATGTATTTTAGATTCTTGTGATGACAATCCCATAGTGGACAAAAATCACTATAACAGTGCTTCTTCTAGTCATAGTAAGAAATACGAAAACAAAGGCCATGAAGTTGCTCTTTCAAATAACCTTTTTGCAGACAGTCTGGGAATATTATATGCCCCAGAGCCAGGTTGCACGGAAAAAATCATTGTCCAACCGGTCTTTGGCTCTTTATGGCACTTTCTGGGGTCACAATGGCACACAACAAATCCCATGGAAAGGGCTTCCTCAGTGGGAAATGTGTTTGGGGATGGGAGAAGGAAGATAAAGCAGGAGAAAGAAGAGTCCTCCGTTCCCTAGAGCAACTCAGTAATGACCATTCTACTATTTCCAAATGTGACAGAAGCCAAACCTACTGAAATTTCTCTTCAACTAAGTCCTGTGACATACAGCACAAATGGAAGAATAAATCAAAAATCCAAGAAAGATTCCAGATCTACTATGCACTTACATTCAAAATGCTTTTTAATAAAGAATTTAGAAAGGAAAGCCTCACCCCAAATGGTAGTTAGAACTCAAACTATTTATTTTCCTTTTCTTTCCCACTCCTCTCATATTTACCACACTTTGCTTGAGTTTGATTTATTGTCCCATTTGGCCAACAAAATAGGGTCATTGCTTTGAAAGGTTTTCATTATTATTTTGTTGTTTTGTGTGTGTCCCCTCCACCCCAGGCAAATTAAATCCTGCTTTGTTGGAAAACTGGCTGTACATGCAAAGTAGGTTACAAACATTTAACAAGCAGTCACTGGCTACACATGGTATAGATTTAAAATGTTAACTTCTATAGGAGATGCACATATGTTGATAGCACAGAATAACATGCTTTGAACAAAACAATGGATTGCCTCAGAGAAGCTATTAAAACATCCCATTTATATTGTTGTAACTATTTAGCTCATATAAAAAAACCTGTCCTCCTTTTTTAATTCATCATGGATTTTTGTCTTTCCTCAGTTAGTTAAACTGTGTCAAACAAGTTACAGAGCTCCAGCTTCAAAACAAATCAGACTTCTGGTTATGTTTTCTCAAAATAGGAGGATGTGAATAAAGTTCTGGGCCCCTCAGTTTAAGAAGGACATCGAGACACTTGAACGTCTCCAGAGAAGGGCAACGAGGCTGGTGAGAGGCCTCCAGCACAAGCCCTGTGAGGAGAGGCTGAGGGAGCTGGGATTACTTAGCCTGGAGAAGAGGAGGCTCAGGGGAGACCTTACTGCTCTCTACAACTACCTGAAGGGTGGTTGTAGCCAGGAGGGGGTTGGTCTCTTCTCCCAGGCAACCAGCACCAGAACAAGAGGACACAGTCTCAAGCTGCGCCGGGAAGTTTAGGCTCGAGGTGAGGAGAAAGTTCTTCACAGAGAGAGTTGTTAGCCATTGGAATGTGCTGCCCAGGGAGGTGGTGGAGTCCCCATCCCTGGAGGTGTTCAAGAGAGGATTGGACGTGGCACTTGGTGCCATGGTTTGGTAGTCATGAAGTCTTGGGTGACAGGTTGGACTTGATGATCTTTGAGGTCTCTTCCAACCTTATTGATTCTATGATACAGACTGGGGAACAAATGTTGAGAGTCAAAATCCAAGAGTGGAATTTGGTTACTGCAGAGAGGTTCGAATTGTTAATCTGAACAATCACAAAGTTGAAACAAAATGGAGGCCTCATATTTTGAGGAATATGGATTGGGTAAGAGATAGCAACAGCTAGTATTGTAAGAGAGTTTGCAAGATGTCATTCAGAAACAATAAAGCTCTGCAAATAAATGAAAACATTAATAAAACCATACTTACACCATTAGACTCTCACAAAAAAAATCCTTTTTTTTTTTTTCCCTTTTAAATGCACAATAGCTCTGATCTTGCTTCTGTGGTTTTCAATTTGATTTTGTACCTCAGACTGACACTGGAGAAGATTAGAGTAATGCTTCCAAGCACAGAAACACATTATCCCTAAGTGGAATTACTTTAAGATTTATGATTATGGGTATATTCTTGCCATCAAGATGTATGAAAAAAATACAAACATTAGATAATCTCCATTTTGTTACTAAAATGTAAGCTTTAAGTACTGGGGTTTTGTGGGAAATATCTGTAAGTCATAAAGTTAATTCAAAAACTTGGATAAATTGTAACTACAAGATGGGTCATGGACTCCATTCCTCAGATGCAGTTCTTCTCTATCTGCTGTCTTAAAACAAGAGCATCTGCCATACGAACAAGGCATGTGCAGCACTGCCCAGTGGGGTGCAACTAATGGATTTTTCAAGATCATGAGTCATAAATGATCTGAATTCCATGTCCCTTTGCTCTCTTTTATTATTTTAAATCACATTATGGCATTGATTTTTCAAACAGAATTCCCCTCAGAATCCAATAGGGCTTTGCTTGGAAATTGATGGTATGAGGCAGCCTTAAATATTCTATTTCATTCAGCTGCAGAGATGGACTGGATATGTTTTTAAAAAAGATGAAAACCACACCAGCAGGTAGGCTGCCAATGGATGAGAAAGAATTATCACCTTTCACCCAGTGATTTCTATGTGTAAGAGTTGAAATGGGTTTTCTCTTGGTTCTCCAAGGAAGTGTGGTACACAGCAAAATGCTGCAGCTCTCATCTCCCACTAGCTCTGTCGAACCGTTTGAGTAAGAAGACTGGAAATGAACAAGAACGGTTTCTTCTCCAAGAAGGAAAAGCAACTGGTGATCATGGATGGAGAGGATATATTTTCAGTTTGTCCACTCTTTGGATGAACTCAACAAATTCAGGTTTGTAAAATTCCGTAATATTGTTAATCAAACAAACAACTAACTTGAAGAGGCTGCTTACAGGGGTTACTCATTTATAAAGAAAAGACAATGCAAATAATATGGGCTTGCTGTAAGGGTCATAAATTGCAGATCAGTGACTGGAGATGCATCTAGCAGAATCCAATTGTTTTAATGGCTCAAGTGGGGTAATTTATATTCTGAAGGGCAAAAGATACATAGTGTTCTACCTTATTCTCTCAGGCTAATTTTAAATATGGCCTTGCTCATTTCCCCTCCTAGTAAATTGTCAAAGACTGATGATGAGGGTGCAGTGTTTATGCTAGACCCACTTCCCTCACATTTCTTAAAGTAAATTAACCCCAGTGCCATATGAAGAATACAATTCCACAATCCAAAACCTGATCACATCAGTCTTACTCTCCCATCATCCATATAACTGCAGGCCAAGCTCAAAGGGACATTAATTTGTGTGGGACAGATCACATTCAGCATAAAAAACTCAATGGAAACAAGACTAATGTACATCCCTTATACAATCAGCAGAGCATTTTTAGGGAGGAGGGCTAAATGTGTAAGAGTTCATATCTTGAGTGGAAAAAGAAAAGCACCAATGTAAAATAAAATGGTATTTTCCACCACACCCTTGTATGGATCCTCTCTGATTAGAACAAGTTTCTTTTTAATATTAGGTACTTGGTAAAGAATTTCTACTAAGATTTCTCAAAGATGAAGCATCTGATTTTTCCTTTCAGGAAGCAACATTTTCTTTTACCCAGCACATATTTTAATTGACTAAGATGCAATTTCCCTTATGAATAATTTGAATACAGCTGACTTTTTGACTAAGCACATTTTCTTCAGAACTCAAATGATGTGTGCACTGTAAAATATGGAAAACCATGTGGCAGGGTAGGAGAAGCAAAGTGATGGAAGTATAGCATTAATTTTAATGTCATTTAAGAAATCACCAAGGTTCTTATTCTGCCAGTGCCACGTGCCTCTGACCAGATGTGCAGCCTACATTTCAGTCCACAGCCGCTGAGATATCCTCCACACAGCTCCATTCACCTCATTCTACTTAATGTCAGCTTTACCATTACAGACCCTCTGTCAGTAGCTCATAACAGCTCTGCAAAAAAACCCACTGCAAAGTGGAGTTTGGCTGTAAAGCTCCATCTCTCCGTCAGAGAGTTTGTTGCTGTGCTTCCCTCATACACTGCCCTCATGGGGCCCTACACTTCTGACTTAAAATATAAATAACCTATTGAAGTCACTATGTCCTGCAATGGGGAAGCAAGCCTCTAGTAGCTACAATTAAAGGGGTTTTTTGTTTTGTTTTTCACTCAAACATAATAAAGCAGGAAATAAAGGTAACTGAAGCACTCTTTGCCAGTCACAGGTGTGAAGTTTCAATAAAGCACGCAAGAGACTTAGGTATCGCCTGAGAGTCAGAGATAACTTGTAACAACTAAAAATTAGATCACTATCATCTATTAACAGAATTAAGCTGTACACAAATGGTAGTTTTAATGACACTTCAGGGCCACAACAGGACTAATAAAGCTGCTTTGTTGATATTGTCAGTCTATATCATTTGGAAATGCATCCTCTTGCCTTGAAAATGCACTCAGTGAATACTTTCTAGAAGTTGCATTAGCTGCCTAGTCCAGTAAATAAATTGAAATGCTAATTATTCTTTCTTTGGAAGAGGGTTCTGTTATTTATTTGATGTTGGAGTTATTTCATGAAGAGGAACTTTATTTTACAAGGATGGTGTTGGGACAATTTGTCTCCTAAGGGAAATAAGCTTGCTACTTTTGTACCAGCATAAACTACTTTAGCTGATGAGTAATCACTAACCATAACTTAATATATTTTCAAATTATTTGCATTTTCACTTGCCTATAGCTGCTAAGCCATCTGCTACACTTTTAAATATTTTTTTTTTGCTATTATTGTATTTTAAAATCAGCAGAAATAAACCCTCTTTATCTATGCCTGTTTAGTGATAAGTGTTCGGCTAAACTGTACCAGTGAGACAGGAGAAGAAACCAAAATCAGCAGTTTCTGTCTCTTCCAAATGAGAGTTTAGTTCAAGATTTTGCAAAAATATTTTATTTCACTGAACCAGATGCATACACATGCTCAACTGTGGCAAATAAACTTGTATTTCATTAATTGGATCCTCAGGTTTTACACTACTCCTTTCTTTCCTTGCTTTCAGCTTCACGTAAAATCCGCTAGATCTGCTATAAACCTGTGTCAAACTCCCTTTTATAACAACTTATAACTTTATAATGTGTAATTAACGTACTCTTCAGAACAATATATATTGAAAGAATAAATCCGGGGGGGGGGGAAAATGCTTCAAATGTGAAATAGGTTTGTTGGTTAAACAGAAATACTTCGTTCTTTCAGCAAATAGCAAAAGGCTTGTAAAAAAAGTGGGCCCTCGACTTCAAGTCATTCAAATCCCACTTATCACTGACCCTACTCAGCATTTTCATAAAACCACAGAATTGTCAGGGTTGGAAGGGACCTCAAGGATCATCTAGTTCCAACCCATCTGCCATGGGTAGGGAAACCTCACAGTACATCAGGTTGCTCAGAGCCCCATCCAACCTGGCCTTAAAAACTTCTATCACCTCCCTGGGCAACCTGTTCCAGTGTCTCACCACCCTCACGGTGAAGAATTTTTTCCTAACATCCAGTCTGGATTTACCCATTTCTACTTTTTTCCATTCCCCCTAGTCCTATCACTACCTGACACCCTAAAAAGTGCCTCCCCAGCTTTCCTGTAGGCCCCCTTAAGATACTGGAAGGCCACAATAAGGTCTCCTCGGTTTCCTATGACTGAAGAAACACCAGGCTCTTTTGGAGTTTATGGAATACATACTATTTAAGACAAAAAGGAAAAAGACAAGAAAAAAAAAAAAAAAGTACAAAAAGCCAACAAAAACCCCTCACACTACTGGTGACATTGGGCTGTTCACTGAGTTGGGGGATTTCAAAGAAATCCACATTAAAACTTGTAAAATGTTTCCCCTCTGGAGAACAGTGCTAATTAATACATTAGCGATGAAATGTATTAGTGATGAAAAATGTCTATGCATTTGGGTCTATCTTCTGATTAGGGAAATCTTCTTTGGGTGTTGAAGAGCAAACTATTCCCAGAAATTAATACATAAAAGCATCTCTCTGTCGGGAGGAAGTTCAGTAAAACTCTGAGGGAGAAAAATGAAATGAATTCCTAAACTGTTTCTTAGTGTAGATAGTTTTCAATATTTAATGGGCACACACAAGTTGAAAAGAGGACATACCCTTTCTTGTTCTTTTTTTCCCTTTTCTTCCTTTAAGATTGTGCTGATGAGGCCTTTTTGGTTTATTTCCACTGAAGACTTAAAAAAATAAGTATTTACCATCTTGCATCTCTAAGTACACACACTGAGAACAAAGAAATTCCAGTTCTACCATTGGGATTGGTAACACATAAATATAAGCAGCTGCATTAACATTTAGGATATGCATGGTCAGGCAATGCCCATGAAAAATGTAGGAAATTACTCAGTTTCAGTGGATTTTTAACTTTTTACAGCTTGAGGGCCCAAACAAAATTCTATTTAAAAGAACAGACACCAGTAAAAGTATTGCAAGAAAATATCTTGATACCCAGTATTCACTTGACTAGAAAGAGAGTGGGAGGTGGCATGGAAGCTATCAGAAATCATGTTAGAAATCATTAAGGGAAAAAAAACCACAACACCTTGAGGTGAATCACCTGAAAACAGATTCCTTGGAAACAGATACTGTACTGAGAAATTATCATACAAGAGTTGCCTGTTTAGCACCTTCCACAGATACCAGAAGTTTCCCAGCCCAGGCTAAAGAGTTCAACCCTCAATGCCATGCCCTGGAGGCACAAGAGCAGACAAACTACCATCCCAGATTCAGAAAGCCCTAATGATCTGATGATTTCATGGAGATACAAGAACACACATAATAGCTTATGGCAGGCTGAGTAGCTTGTTTTCCTTCTTTACTAAGATAAAGCAAGTGTAATTTAACCTCATCAGCTCATCAATCCAAAGAATATTTCACTGAATTCTCAAGGGAAAGCTCTTCTCTAGCACATATATATATATAGATATATAGCTATAGATATTACACTCATGCTTAATTTAGGAGTATTCTTTTTGTCTTTTACAGAACAATCTGAGAACTCTAATGAATACTAGAGCTGAGAAGTTCTGCCCAGTATGTGTTTCCCTATAAAAACTAGATCAGTAAGTTGGGTTCCAGGTACCACCAAAGAGAAGGAACCACCTTTGCCTGAACCATAGGCTAAGTAAGCATCTGGAATTATAGAATTTTTTTGTAGCCACATACACCAAGTGTGGAAAAGCTAATCAAAAGAAGCAGCTACTTTATGTAGCCTACACCTCACACTGGACTTTCCCCACCCCCCTGCTGTTTTTAAGAAGGAAATGAGCCTCATTTAACCCCACTGACTATAAAAACCTTCCATTTGCAGTTTCAAAGACACTATTTCTCAAACCTAAGAAAAAAAAAAAGCCTTTAAGTGTGTCGATTTTCTTTCCCCTTTGTTTCTCACTATTTCAGTAGATGTTTGCATTTATCAAGCCTAAGCAAACTCTTTTAGGCAATTTCCAAAGGTGTAAGCCTTTCCCTCAAGAACAGGTTGTTTTTTTTTAAATGGATGCATTTATCTTGCTTTTAAAACATGCTAGTTGTTTCCCAATCCAAATCTTTGAAAACCATCAAAATCTTTGCCTCAAACCTGGAAGTTGTTTTTTTTTTCCTTACATCCCAGCTCCTTGCAAAGCTTCCCTGAATTCACATCAGAAATAGCATCTGCAAAATACTACTTGCTAAATTTCTCATGCTAGACCTATATAAGCTCCCTATACTGATTTCACCAACAGTGCACTGGCTTGTCCATGATTGGATTTCTTTGACTTTTCATCTTTTAGTTCCTCCTATTACTATCATTGTAAGAAAAACATGACTCTGGACAAAAGAAGAAGAAAAATAAAGTAACATTATGCTACATTGTCTTGTGAGACTAGGGGAACTTTACAAACCCCTTATGCTCCTGAACTCTCATCCTTCCTTAAGCAGGATATACCCACTACAATTGGTTGCCATTGAAGTGAGGGGACTTTAATGTCAACTGCCAGCAACAGTAAATCCAAACTCATGCTTGAGAATAGATGCAGACAGCACATGCACACTGTGTGATCATACTGTGGAACAAAAGGTAACATGGTTTGTTGGGTGAACACAACTCTACATCCTATGGGCATTTCCAGACAGAGGATAAAACATGCTCCTTAAAACACGTGTGTAAGATGTTTTACTTCACCATCTGGAGAAGCATACATAACACTGTTAGTCAGCAGCATTTACCTACAGCGCCTTAGCTCTCTTTCACACAAGCTTTCAAGCTTAGCTGTGTTTTCTGTTCCCATTCATTGGTTTGTTCAAAGATATACACTAACGTTGAATTATCACAGACTTTGGTTTTGTGGAGCTGGTATTTGCAGTGGGTTTAGCTTTGCCAAAATAATAAAACACACTGGCAGTGCAAACAAACCTACCCCATCCTGTGAAATAGAAGGGCAGAAGGTATTTCCAGCAGAGTTCCTGATTCAGGATGAGAAACGACATGTAAAGTTGCTCGTACATTATGCCACAACTTTCTGTTCCAGGTGTGTGACTGAAGAAGATACCTCTTCCTCTTACAATGCAAGGACAAATATGTTGGCAGGAGATAGGTACAAACATACCTGATAACAGTTTATGTGTTCCCATGGTTTTGGCACACTAGTTAATATCTCATTACCAGAGAAAGTAACCAAAAATTAGAGCAGACTGAACGGGCAGTGATTTTAGAGCATTCAGGTAAAGAAATAAAGTACATAAAGACATAAGCTACTTCTTCTAACAGACTAATGAGAACAATAAGTGGAATGGGCACAAATTTGAGAAATAGCTTTTGTAACTGGAAAAAGGGTAAAGTTAAATGACATGAAAAGCTGCTAACATCTTAATAGTAATCTGTATCAATTCAGACAGAAAATTTTCAGGAGGAAGAGATTAAAACCAAGAGCAAATAAATAGGTATTAATATACCAAATGCAGTAAAATTCAATATAAAGCAAATAAACTCATATTTAATAAGCAGTACTCTGAGATCAGCCAGAGACCAGAATTTGTTCAGTATAGTTACAATGAAATACCAGGCAAACACTGATGATTACAGAAATCAAGAGACTAACCTTGAGCAGGAAGCATGTTTCAGTTTCAGAAATCTGACTCAGACATGCCACAGGTGATAGAGAACTGCCTGTAGTCCAAGCAGAGTGACTTACCACGATTTATAAAATCACTAAACATTCAGCCAAGATAATACACATAAGACCCAGTGAGCACAGCCCAGGCAGTGTTTTTCTGCCATCATTACCACTTCTATCAGAGAAGAATTCCTATTACAGCAACAAATGCCTCCTGGAACTAATTGGCACTCATTGGCAATCTCAGCACAGAGGCTAATGAAGTACCTTTTGAGCCAGAGAGTTTCTGAAGAGGTGATCTCTCCAGCTCAGAACTGAGACAGTAATGAGGCAGGATAAAGATGATTCCTCTTGCTAATGCTCATCCCTCACCTGTCCCCACTGTAAAAAAAATGGGATTCATTTATGTTTAAGGAATCCAGGAAGCCCATGTGTAGAAAAAGCATTAACACTGCACACTGCTGCTCACAGGGAAGAAGTATCACACCACTCCCACCCCCAGAAAAAAAAATTGCAATAAGAACTGCTTTGTTTCCCACCACCCCCGTGCACTTCATTGCTCAGAAAAAGCTAATAGGATAGGGCCCTTCCAAATCTTGAGCACAGCTGGGAGCACTGACACCTACATCACACCTGCTAATCCAGAAACACAATTTACCTAAATACAG
The DNA here is from genome assembly GCA_033816785.1 of Picus viridis. Classification (NCBI taxonomy): domain Eukaryota; kingdom Metazoa; phylum Chordata; class Aves; order Piciformes; family Picidae; genus Picus; species Picus viridis. Next base: position 10,794,063 of record CM066581.1, on the reverse strand, counting down.
CAGTTTTTACTGCAGAGCCTTCCTCACCCAACCAAGATGCTACTTGTAAGGAAAAGGCACAATTAAATTAACTAGGAGCTTAATCAAGCAATTCTGCACATACCTGCGGCCTGCTTTTATTAGGTGCAGTGCAAATAAATACACAGCAGTTCAGGTTGGCAGGCATCTTCAAAATTAAAATAGCTTAAGTGCTAAACCACTGTCTCCACCTACGCTACATGTTGAAAAGCTCACAACAGAGACGAAAGTCTTCAACTAGCAGACTCACAAGTGTGAGACCTAGGCAGCCTGGAGACAGTATAACAGGCTTAAGACAGAGCTCTTCAGAAAAAGGGGTGCATAAAACCATGTATTCTTAAACATGAGGTTATAAGCTTATCTGCTTCTAAATTTCTTTCAGACATAATAGTTCACTCTGGCCATCAGATGGAAAAAAAAATGAATTAAACACACAATATTCCTATTTTGGATAGCCTCAGCAAGCACATTTGCTGCTTTGCTTTGCATTTAGTACTGGTCTGAGATTAGAACATACCTCTGTTAGGGTGAAATTGTTGCAAAGAATCCTAGAGTTATTTTAATAATTAATATGACTGTGTTGTAACACAAATCCTTTTCTTTCTACCCCTATCTATTAAAAACATTCTCAGCAGAAATTCAAGAAAGAGTAAGTTAGAGGCACACTTAACTCACCCCAAAAAGATGTCAGTGGATTTGTCATCCAAGTGGTTAAGGGGCAGACCTCCAAAGTAAAACGCTGCAGAGATGCACTGAGTGGATGCGATTTGCCACAAGCCAAATTGTCATTTTGGCACATGTGGATCCACAATGCAAGGGTGGGAAATCTGTGCCAGCTCATGCTGCAGCAGTTTCTGACATGGGCCTTTTATCTCTCCTTCTGAGATGATGTGCAACTCTGCAGCTTGTGGAGTCTCACTGACAAGCTTTTCATGGCAATTCGGACAGTGATCTTGCATAAGCCCGTCAAAACTATGAGACTTTCTTCTTTGAGAACTGCTCTGAATCTCTGGAATTTTGTGTGTCTCTGTGCTTGCTCTGACAGCAAAGATAACTGCAAGTATTTCTGATAGTAATGTAATTAGTTATTACACACACTTAATAATTTATTATACTTTTATTACTAACCACCAGAATTCAAGATGAAATACTGCTTAAATAAAAGTGCCAGCTCTAAATTTGCCTCCTGACAAAGTTGTTTTGTTTTTTAATTAGTTGTTTGTTTTTCCCTTTTCTTTGGATTTTTCCTTTTCTTTGGATTTTGGTTATTCCTCCTATATGCAAATTATAGCCCTCTAAAATATCAAGAGGTTTATAATTTGTGTATACCAACTTCAGCCTTTAGCTTTAGCTCCCCAGTTCTCTAGTTCAATCAAACCACTTAAAGAAAGTAAAGCCTTAGACAACTGCTCAGGTGCTCCACTTTTTCTCTCTGTTCTGTTTGGTTTAGCATCTTCTACTCTGCCTCTAGACCAAAGTACATTTGAGTTTGCAGCCCATCAGTTTTGTTCTTCACGTTTCCTGAATCAGATCTATGTCTTAGCTAGAAAAACTTAAGACTCCCTGGTGTTAATGTCTCAGCAACTCAGCTATGCTTTCAGTTGGTCTGACTAAATACTAGCACAATGACAACAATAAATTAGCATTTCTAATGTCATAGAATCTTTTCCAGCTCATTCTTCTTACTATTCCCCTTACTATTCTACTCATTTGCAGTAAACCAAAGGTTGATCTCACTGTGGATGGGTCATTTCATCCCCTCTTGGTCACTTACTACCCAATCCATATCCTGCTAGGAGAACAAAGCCATACCTTTATGAAGAACTCTTCTTGCAGAATATGATATGTATCTCTTTTTTTATGTCTACCCTCTCCTATCTGTTCTTTCAGTAACTACAGATTTCAAAGCTTGATATCAGTATTAACTCCTGTGTGCTGTGAGCTCAAAGTAACTTCAAAATGACACACAGCAAAGTAGTTTAGCAAAGTGTATCACATAGATATCTATATTCACATTCTCTCTCTCTCTATATATATATATGCTTACAGCACACATTTGTAGCCTATTTAAGTATACTAGCAGAAACACTGAACTTGCATTTGATATAAGACAATGTTTAAATTCCTATCATCTCAGTGTCTTGAAACAATACCTACTTATCTATAACTTACTCTCTTACAAAAAGATTTCTTACATGTAATTTCTGTCTATTATGGTGATATGTCTCATGGGAAAACCTGTACTTAAAACACATCTATGTAGTGATTGCTCAAAGAATCTGAAATGAATCTGCCATTGAGATAAAAAAAAAAATCAGCACTCCCAAGAATCATCAAAAGCACTAAACCTGTCCATCTTGCAGAGAGATTGCAACACAGAATTGTTTTAAAAGGAGAACAAAATACAGGTTATAAACAGAGAAGAGACAGGATGAGATTTAAATGTGGACAGGATATCGCCTTAAAGGGAATGATGATCTACTACTGACAAACAGTGGAGGAACAAGCCTGATCAAACTTGAAGACTTGTTCCAATTACATTGTAAATTGAAATGATGTTAGGGAAAGTTAGGGAAAATGATCTATTAGTTACATGTAATCATGCTATTAGCTTTCATGAAATAGATTCACAATACCTTTCTAACCCTTAAATAGAATCTCTTACTATTTTTAGAACAAGAACTCTTCTGCTCTTAAGATGTCTGTTCTGTTTTGATAATGAAGTTCTAATCATACATAGAACATTAAATAATTGACAGAATACTAATACGATTGTACTTTTAAGAAATTACTTTCTGATTAATATTTGCCAGCTCAATATACAGAAAGAATTGGTAAAATCCATTGATTACTCGGGCTCTGATCACAATGGTCTGTGCTCCAGACAGACAGCAGCAGATTAACAAAAATGAAAATGAAACGGCTACTCAGGCAAGCAAAATTGTTCCTAATGAGCCTGCAGTGTGCCCAGGCAGCCAAGAGGGCCAATGGCATCCTGGCCTGTATCAAGAACAGTGTGGCCAGCAGGAGCAGGAAGATGATTCTCCCCCTGTACACTGCACTGGTTAGGCCACACCTTGAGTCCTGTGTCCAGTTCTGGGCCCCTCAGTTTAGGAAAGATGTTGACTTGCTGGAACGTGTCCAGAGAAGGGCAACAAAGTTGGTGAGGGGTTTGGAACACAAGCCCTATGAGGAGAGGCTGAGGGAAGCCTGGAGAAGAGGAGACTGAGGGGTGACCTTCTTGCTCTCTCCAACTACCTGAAGGGAGGTTGTGGACAGGCAGAGGTTGGTCTCTTCTCCCAGGCAGCCAGCACCAGAACAAGAGGACACAGTCTCAGGCTGCACCAGGGCAGGTTTAGGCTGGAAGTTAGGAAGAAGTTCTATACAGAGAGAGTGATTGCCCATTGGAATGGGCTGCCCAGGGAGGTGGTGGAGTCACCTTCATTGGAGGTGTTCAGGAGGAGACTTGAGGGGGTGCTTGGTGCCATGGTTTAGTTGTTTAGGTGGGTTGGATTGGTTGATAGGTTGGACACGATGATCTTGAAGGTCTCTTCCAACCTGGTTTATTCTATTCTAAGTGCTGTATTCTGTTCTAAGTAAGCAAAGATGTAAGAAGAGTGTGCATGTCTGCTTGCTCTTTTGTTTTGGCTCACATAGAAAATTAAGTATTATTCACTGACCTTTCCCCTTTATACTTCATCAACTGCATAGCTGGGAATCTGGGGAGGGTGGGCATTTGTGGGATTTTTAAAGCCTTGTTCTAGGCACAGATGACTCATCTGAAACCACAGAATAATACAAAAGTAAATAATTGCATAAATGTTCAATTCAAGCAACATATTGGAAGTCTCAGTTTCATTTTTTAAGCTCATACCTCTACATGAATGTGACACTTTGTTTCCAAAAACCCACCATCACGGAAGAGCAAATGCAATTTATTTCAATACCTATTCACTGCTGACGGACATTTCTGAAAGTCTTACTAGCCTGACACTGACAAATGGGAAAGATATCATTTATGTGTAAATGACTTTCATCATTAACCTTTGAGATATATATTTTTTTTTCTGCCCTTCTAATACTGGAAACCAGGAAATTTCATCTACAACACTGCAGGCTGGCTCGTAGCAGCAGGGCACAAAACCGTATCATACTATCAGTCAGGGTTGGAAGGGACCACAAGGATCATCTAGTTCCAACCCCCCTGCCATGGGCAGGGACACCCTGCACTAGATCAGGCTGGCCAGAGCCTCATCCAGCTTGGTCTTAAACACCTCCAGGGACAGGGCCCCAACCACCTCCCTGGACAACCCATTCCAGGGCTTCACCACTCTCATAGTGAAGAACCTCCTCCTCATGTCTAGCCTGAATCTCCCTACCTCCAGCTTCATTCCATTCCTCCTAGTCCTATCACTACCTGATAGCCTGAGAAGTCCCTCCCCAGTCTTCCTGTAGGCCCCCTTCAGATACTGGAAGGCCACAATGAGGTGACGTTGGAGCCTTCTCTTCTCCAGACTGAACAGCCCCAACTTTTTCAGTCTGTCCTCACAGGAGAGGTGCTCCAGCCCTCTGATCATCCTCATGGCCCTTCCCTGGACACGCTCCAGCACCTCCATATCCCTCTTGTAATAGGGGCTCCAGAACTGGATGCAGTACTCCAGGTGGGGTCTCACCAGGGCTGAGTCAGAATGCAATGATTGCAATGGAATAAAGCCTGCATTGATACTGGGTGGTTTACACTGCAAGAACATCATTCTGATTATTTAGAAACTTCTCTACTAGTGGAAAAATCCTTACTCTTCCTCCCAGGAAACACAAATATAATCACAGTAGAAGGCAGGCTTTCAATAGCTACAAGCCAAGATCTTTATTCCATCCAAGTATACTTTGCTGTGTAACACACATTTACAAAGATCCTGCAAATTTACTTTGAGACTCTTTACTGCAGTGTGTGGGTAGAGAAAATACCAAATCTGATAGTGATTAGGAAGCAAGATGTTCCACAGAGATCTGACAGCAATTTAACAAGCAACAGCATTCTTTACTTTTATCACCTTCATCATTCTAAACCTTCTCACTCGTCTTTCTACCAGGTGTTGGCCACTTAACATGCCCCTGAAGAGCCAGACCATCTCACAAAGTTTTATTAATCTTTCCTTTTCAAGTCTCTATTCCTCTGATGTCAAGGCTACCTCCCCCACCTGACTAGCAAAAGCATCCTAATAGCAGCAAAGTAGCAGAAACCCTGCATAGAGCTGAACCTCGGCCTCATAAATGACAGTACAACAGCCTTCTACCCACTTACTCTCTTTTCTTCAAGACAGACTAAAAGGGAGGAAACTTCATCAGGAGGTAACAGTTTAGAAACTTGACATTTCACTGCTTGATGCTCACTTTCATCAGCTCTAAGCTCTTGACTTTAATACTGAAAAGTAATGAAGAATGGTGAAATCAAAACTGACACTGTGTGTCTGCTTAGACTCGTGGTGCCTATGTGTTACCACAGAGTACAATATGCTGTTTTCAAAAGCATTTTGCTACTGAATGAAAAGCACCTTTAGCTATATCTATTCATTGCCTATAGCAGTCAAGTCAGTCTTCAAAAAGGAAAAGTCAAACACGTTTCAAATGCATTAATCCGTATCTTCCTAAGTAGTACGTTGCATTAGTGTAGCCTACAAAAATAAACAAACCAGAGGGGGAAAATTCATGTTGTCACACACTGCAGGCAAATCACACCACCCAGATATAGTCACATGGAAGGAATCACAGTGCCTTTTAGAAATATATTTTCTGTTCCCTAATTTTTAAACGTGCACTGAGGGTACTGAATAAATTCTGTCTGAAGATCTGACTTTAAAAAAATGAACTATTACATGTATTATTTTTATTGCCCCTTCTCTTCCCCCCACCCCCTATTCTCCAATAAAGAACTAAAAGCTGTGTGAAAATGAAAGCTTTTTCTCCACCTAGTACATGTGTTTCTACATATTGCTACGCTTAAATATAGACATACAAAGAAGAAGTTTTTTAATCCCACACTAGTTACTGTCGGTTTCCTTTTATTCCTCACAATGCATTAGGAAGGAAAGAAAGAAAGCAAAAGGGAGCAAAGCAACAGCACTATTCCAGAACAGCAAATGGCTAAGATATTTGTCTGGGAGTTGAGAAACCTGAGGCAGGTAGTTAGACACGGATAATTGGACTTGGGACTCCGCCAATCTCGCTTCATGCCAAGTCCACTCTATTTGCTTTTCTACAGAAAGGGAAGTACTCAGTGTCTTTAATTTTAATGTGAAACTGTGTCATAAAACTTTATCACTCAAAATCAATACACTGTTTCAAAGAGTATTCATCTCAAAAAATAAAAATGTTTAAATAAAAATTTCCACCATTCCCACTTATCTTTTTTTAGAAGGAGGTGAAATCGTTTCTGCTGGCACTATTACTTACAGCGTGCATATGATATGGTACAACAGCGTTTGCAGAACTGATTCTTACAAGAGAAGCGTGGCCAGCAGATTAAGAGGGGTGCTATTCTGCAACTTTACTCTGCTCTGGTGAGACCTCATCTGAAATACTGAATCCAGCTCTGGGGCCCCCACCGCTAGAGAGACATGGACCTGCTGGAGCAGGTCCAGAGGAGGGCCACAAAGATGATCAGAGGGGTGGAATCCCTCTCTCCTGGCAAGACAGGCTGAAAGTGTTGATGCTGTTCAACCTGGAGAAAACAAGGTTCTATGGAGACATTACAGCTTGCATTTCAATATCTGAAGAGGACCTATCTGAAGGGGCTGGGGAAAGACTGTTTAGAAGGACTTGTAGTGACAGAACAAAGGGCAATGGATTTCAACCAGAGCAAGGTAGATTTAGGTTAGACATAAGGAAGTAGTTCTTTAAAATGAGAGTAATGAACTACTGGAACAGGTCACCCAGAGATGTGGTTGAGGTCCTGTCCCTGGAGACATTCAAGGTCAAACTTCATGGTCACCTGAGCAACCTGATCTAGTTGGGAGATGTCCCTACTCACTGCAGGGGGGTTGGGCAATATAACCTTCAAAGATCCCTCCCAAACTCAATGTATTCTGTGGTTCTATGATTTAACTAGACTCAGTGAAACTATCACTACTGTTCATAAACATCACAAGAAAACTTTGAACCACTTTGAGGATGCGATTTAAAAGTCAAGCACTGGTTCAGGCAGAATGCAAAAAATGAGGCAAGCTTCCACTAAAACTTTACCTAAAGCTTGAACAGGAGAGTTTGCAAGGCTCACATATCTCACAGCTTATAAAAGCAGACTACAAAGTAAAATCAGCAACAGTCCTGTAGTGGTATTGCAGCCTACTGCTACCAAAATTGCTACCCTAGGATCTAGAGCAAGGCGTGGAGAAGCTGAAAATTATCATGTTGGCCACGTTCATTACTTCCTATGTAGCTGCTCTTGACTTTGAACTCATTTTTAGAGTACATTTTACTTAGGTTCTTTTTTCAGTGAATTGAGGATTGTCCTTTTTCATGTGAATTTTTCACCCAGAGTTCAAGAGGCAGTTTCTATCATTCATCACTTTCCCCACCTTTTAAAGAGCTCTGTGGCCTTCCCTGTTCTGAACACCTTTTCTGTCACTAATTTGCTTCATGTGCATCTCTTACAGAAAAGTATCTTGAAGTTATTTACCACCAAATGAAGGAGCACCATGACTGCAGTACACACCATTTAATCTGGATTGTGGTTTAAGTTATCTTTCTCTTAATTTTCTAACTATAATTCTATTTTCTAGTTACACAGGTTCCAGGACAGCTGTTTACTGCACCCACTGTTCATTAAGGCTTCTCAAACACTTGAGATAATACAGGAAATGTGGTATGGGACCCACAGGACCCATAATGAAAAGCCAAGAACTAAAACTTGCAGATAATACCCAAGCAGTCAAGCAGGAGATATTGAAGATATCAGAATTGATTCAGATTCTTGCAATCTGGGGATGAAAAACAATCCAACAGCCTATATTTAATCTGTATCCACCGACTCTAGAAAACAAAACATACACCAAAAGCAAAACAGGAGAGAAACCAAAAGAGAAAGAAAGAACTTAGTAACTAACAGTTCAGAGCAAACATTTCTGACTTTTAATTTAGATCAGTATGCTGAGCCTGTGCAAGCTGTCATGTCTGCAGACACAAGGCCTCTGCAGTTGTTTCAGAAAGGAACAATGATTTTAGAAGGCAGAAAATAAACATATAAATCTTTGTGATTAAATTATGAATCAGTAGGTGGTGAACAATTTTTTTCCTTTCATTTCCATCACAGATGGCTAACAGAAACCTTTAAGCCAGTATTACTCCTTTGTATGAGTAGTTCCTCTTCCTCCTCAATGTTTACCACTTAGCTCTAATTTTAAGGTTCATATTCTTAAGATAGATGCTCCATTCTCTTACTCAGCCTAGTGGAAATAGCACCATGTCATAACAGACAGAAGATGTTAACATAGTGTGCAGTGAAGTCCATTCTTCTTGTTTTCCACTTTCCTAAGCAAAGCAATGACATTATTAAAGTATGGTAGAAATAATCAGCACCAAAAGACCTTGCAGGGAATATACAGAATGCAGCAACCATCACTCTAATTACAGACACACCTATCTCAGCTGAAAATGAAAAACAAAACTAACAAACCAAAGCAAACAAAAGCAAAACGTTCCTACTCAGGTCTAATGCCAGTGAAGTATTTTAAATTATGCCTCAGGCAGTGAACTTGGGGAAAACACATTATTAGATCTCGAGATAAGTCCTTCCTTCTCTGCAACCATCCCTTAAATTGTGCAAGATCCATAAGCTGTTGTGTCTTTCATTTGTTCGAGTCTACCTTGGTCATGTCAAACGTGTGCCAGATAGACTGTGTGCCAATAATCACCTTCAGTTAAGTCAGCTGGAGCATGAAACTGCTGGGAGTCATTGGATCTACAGAAGATGCACACTACACAGTTTTTGGTTGAAAGACATTTTACTTGGTTTATTTTCTCTCAGTGCACTTCAGAATACTGAATTTAAAGAATATATCATTTCAAAGCCAAGCAGTATTGTGTTTGTGCATTTGCTCAGGCACATGTTTTTTCCAAGATTAATCACCTAGGAACTGTACTCAAAATTCTTCACCTGCCTGGCTGTAAGTAGCTTTAAGTTTTACACACAATTCTTTTAAAACAAAGTCACTAACACAAATGAAAATAATTAATTACAACAAAGGGAGGTCTGCCACACAGGACCTGAATATTAAGAAAAAATATTCTACATCATTGCTAATGACTTGTATTCTTAAAATCTCTCTAAAGCTGAATTATATCTAGATCTGCACACAAATTAATTGCCTAGAGAAAGGACTTGTGGTCTAATCTGCAATATATTAGAGGCATTCATATCTGATTGATAGATGCTGTTGCAGTAGTCATATTTTCCTCTCCCCTTTGGAATGAAGCCAGCTCAGAAGTGGCATCTATGAATTACTGGGTTTCCTGAAGGTTAAGCCACTTGGGGGGGGGGGGGTAAATATAATTTACAAGCTGTAAATCTTTTTTGCAAATCTTACTTTCAGTCTAGGTTGAATGCTTCTAATGATATTTTAGGAGCCCCACACAGAAAGCAAGATCATGAGTAACTATTTGATGCTGCAGTGCTCCACTACATAGGAAAGAAGATTGCTGCCATTACTGCCAGCACATGAACTTTGATTATACTTCTTAAAGGCATTTGCTAAAGCATAAAATAAAGTGCAAGAGGCTGTATTAGATGCTTCATTGAGTTTTAATCAAAGGGAGAAATTATATTTCTATTTATTATTTATCTATCTTCCAAATGTGACTAATATTTCCAGTGATAATTGCTGAATTTCTGTAATGGTTAGCATTAAAGTGTGCCCGGATATTAATCGAATTTAGCTTTAATGAAGTGCCAGTTAATTAACAAAAATTCACTCATATACACATGCACAAGCCCCACCATGCCATTACCATTTTTAGAAGGTAAACTCACTTCTGCTGACACATGCTTTAGCAAGTAAAATATTAATAGTGTTAATGCTGCAGTGAAAAAGTCTTATTTTTTGCTATCACAATAATGCCATTGTGTTTCTGACTGCATTAGCAAGGTCTTTTAACACATTGGTTCAGCACACTTACACAGTGCTGAATTGTAGAACAACTGCAGATTTTAAGATGTAAAGGGCAATCTATAGTGCAAATTCAGTTTTGTAATGTGGCAAAACCATGAAATACCAGATTTTAAGGGGAAAAAAAAAGTTATTAAACTAATAAATAGGTTATTTAAAAGACATTTAATAATATTGCACAAAGTAGGAAAAACTTCCTATCTAAACATGAGAGTCACTTTCAAAACATGTGAAAGTTGGAAGAGAAAATCAGAAGAAAAGGGAAAAATAAATTAAAAAAAACACCAACAAAATACTGAGTAACAAACAAGCAAAGTAACAAGGCAATCATGTGGAGATTTCTAACCAAATATGAGTCCTCCTTAATAACAAAAGGCTTTAATAACAAATTGCTTAAATATGATACTACTATTTCCAGGGTAAACATATGGGTTTTGCCAAAGTAATTCAAGCACTGAAATTTAGAGGGTTTTCATGAAACCAAATTGGAACACCATTTATACACTGTTGCCTTTTTCTCATCTCCATGTAGCAGAGCAGCCAAATGAATTTGATTCTTTAGGAAACTACTCAGTGAATACTATTCTTCAACTGCATGTGTTTTGACTTAGTTGTTAAAACTAGCCCAGCAGAGAATTGTTCCATTAATGTCAGTAAAACTACTCTCATGTTAGAAGTTACAATGCACATACCTGGAGCTCAACATGAGGCAGACTCTGACTCATGCAGAAATTGAAAAGGTCACTTGCATTTTGTGTCTTATCATGAAAACAAACACCACTGTTGATTTTTTGGCATATTCCACTTGTAGACTTAGCATGTTTGATGAAAACCCCCGAACTTATAAAGTCAATGTCCTGAGCTGTCTGTGGCAATTACAGTGGCTCCAGTTTCAGAAGGGTAAAATGGGATACAAGAATGTGTTTCTAATCAGGAAGAAAAACTACTGCAATTTGTGCCAGTTGCACAAATTAATTCTTGCGGGTTAGTCAAGAATCTACCATATTATTTTTCAGCCACAACTCACAAATCTATGCATGGAACACCATCATGGTACTTATCCTGTACTCAGCACTGGTTATGCCACACCTTGAGTACTGTGTCCAGTTCTGGGACCCTCAATTTGAGAAAGACATTGAGACTCTTGAACATGTCCAGAGAAGGGCAACGAGACTGGGGAGAGGCCTCGAGCATAAGCCCTACGAGGAGAGGCTGAGGGAGCTGGGATTACTTAGCCTGGAGAAGAGGAGGCTCAGGGGAGACCTTACTGCTCTCTACAACTACCTGAAGGGTGGTTGTAGCCAGGAGGGGGTTGGTCTCTTCTCCCAGGCAACCAGCACCAGAACAAGAGGACACAGTCTCAAGCTGCACCAGGGGAAGTTTAGGTTCAAGGTGAGGAGAAAGTTCTTCACAGAGAGAGTTGTGAGCCACTGGAATGGGCTGCCCAGGGAGGTGGTGGAGTCACCATCCCTGGAGATGTTCAAGAGGGGATTGGACATGGCACTTGGTGCCACGGTATAGTAGTCATGAGGTCTGTGGTGACAGGTTGGACTTGATGATTTTTGAGGCCTTTTCCAACCTTATTGATTCTATGATTCCATGAAGGCATGAGCTAAGTGACAAATTAATTCTTTGTATTATTTCTGGTGCACAAAACATCAACTATTAATAAATAAACAAACAAAAAGAACCAAACTGAGCAGAACTTACTAAAACATAGAAAATTGACTCAAGAGGTTATAAACTCACAGCCATTTTTTGAGTGGATTTGTCTCTCTGGTATAAATCAACACCAACTTTTATGGAACTACATTAGTCCATGCCAGATGGAAGTCTGGATTTCATCAAAGTCTCAACTGTAGAAGGGAATAATAAAGCAACTCAGTTTCTCCATCAGTAATTAGACATTCAAAATAATAATAGTAACTGTAATCAAGAGGAGCAAGAGGCTTCAGCATAAGTTTTGGCCAAAGACATGCTGAGCTACAATAAGATTACAGAGCACAATGCCAGAAATTATTCACAAACTGGAAGAAAATTTCTGAAAGGCTAATGACAATGCTACCCAAATGATACCTGGCAGGAGCACTACAAAACCCACATCTGTTGTTGGGAATTGGGTCTCCTTTTTGAAGAGGAGAGCTATCTTCGGTTATTTGTTGTGGCTGTCATGAAACAAACTATCAAAGTAAAACTGAAATTTACTGTTGCATTCCAAGTCCCACAAGACTGTCCTCAAAGTGCCCCTTGGTTATAAGGATGCAAGATCCCTTTGCACACTGTGAATAGACATGAACAGGTATGCTATATCAAAGGCTGTGAGGTTTAGATCTTTAACTTTCAGGATTTATCAAAACTTACTTTCAGTGAATGGAGGCAAACTGAAATGGTATAACTGATGGAATTTTAACATGAATTTTCATAACTTGAAACTCAGCCTCTAAGTTTGTGCTCAAATTCAGGGTTTGCAAACAAACCTGAAGACTTCTATTTGTGACGTAATCTGGCCAGAGGCATTGTGCCAAGAGACACTGTTACCCATCTCTAACAACACTGTCTACACTGACAGTCACAGGATCACAGGATGCTAGGGGTTGGAAGGGTCCTTAGGGGATTGAGTCCAACCCCCACTGCCAGAGCAGGACCACAGAATCTATTGCAGGTCCACAGGAATGCTTCCAGATGGGTCTTGAATGTCTCCAGAGAGGAAGGCTCCACAACCTCTCTGGGAAGCCTGTTGTACCAGAAAGATCTCCATTCACAGGGAGGGAATGGAATACAGTAAATTTCTGTATAAAATATACATCATCTAGAATTCTACTGAATTATCCAGGATGACATTTTCAGACATTAGGCAGCCCAAAGTTCAGCCACACAGCATCTCAAGACCCTAGGACTCTTGTATCAGGAATTCTACACCACTGAGGTCCTATTTTTTGACTAACATTGAAAGCAACAAAAGGTTAAAGAAGAAATGAAGTAGTGCTTAGCTAATCTTTGTCAGAAGATGGGAACAGGTCACAGTAAAGTAAATGCATTGTTGCACACAACTGTGCTAACAGACTGAATTTATTCTGGTAATAGTGGAAAGGTGAAGTATAATAGGTTGAAGCCTAAAACATCAAATGTATTAGCTTTCCCAAATCCAAAACCATTCTGAGATTTTCATCTTGTATGTTTTTGTTACTTTAAGAAATGTGCTAGAATCCTGTGTAGTTACAGCACAGACTAAGAAGAACTGGAGTTTGGCTTTGCCAGGATCTCAGAATAGAAAAAGCTGTGTTTAATTGCCAGGTTTACAAAAAATGGATGCAAGACTTTCTGTCTTCATGACCATTTCAGGACTGGTATGCTGCAGATACAAGGTAATATGATCACCAGTGTCATTAGGGAATTGCCAGCAATCCCTCCCTCACTGACAAGTTACACTTAACAGAACTGGTTTTAATTATTTTCAAAGAGCAGTCAGCATCTGAAATTCATTGTATAAACAATCTTAATGGGGGGAAAAAAAAGACACGCCACAAAAACTTAAAAGGGACTCCTGACATTTTATTTTGTGAATTATGGAATTTATGGACTTGAGAAACTGCATGAAAAGGATGGTTCTTAAAGAGTTTCAGAGACAAAAGATTTTCTTCCAGCTTGAGGATTAAGATTTACCTATGCTTCAAATCTTAACACATTCTACTGACAGACTCCCTTTTACCAATCAGTAGTAGGATCCATGTTCCAGGTGTGTCTGCAATATACTTATTTTAATAAATATCTAATCAAATTCCTTCTAAAGACTGTATCCCAAATTGCAATGACAATGACTTCATTCCAGTGCTTTGTCTATCAGCACTCTCCCCTCTTCTATGAGGTCATGACACAAGATCAGTCAACACCACCAGGGCCCATCTGAGCTTCAGTTGTTTTCTCTTTAATTCTGGCCTGCTTTATAAACTACTTACATTAAGGCAAGTCTCCAGTGCTGTAGCTAACTCCTGCCTTTATGTAACAGTAAAAAGCTCCCAACAAAAACATATATTAAGTCCTGTAAGAATGTATTTTATAAGGTTCTTGCTGAATTCAAGAATAGCTTACAAGCTGTGCTCCTCGCCAACAGGGTGGCAAAAAGAAATGAAACAAAACCGAGCGAACAAAAACTTCAAGCCCCACCACTGTTTTCTAGTGAACCATTAAAAGGAGTCTCGGTATCTACAGTCAGTGAAAGAAGCACAGAAAGACTTTGGGAATAGAGCTAGTTTTCACTGTTTAGAAAATAAAGTGGAAATTCTCAGGCTAGTGCTGGGATTTTTACACTGCCTAGTGTGTTCCCATAGCAGCCTAGAGTAGCCAAATCATCTGGAGAGAAGAGTCCAGCGCTGAGATCGCTAGGCATACACCGAAGAGCAGCAGCATACCAGGTCCCACCTTTACTATTTTCAATATCCACATTCAAGCACAGAGAACACAGACATTATTAAAACAATTCCCACCTCCAGAATTTCATGTAAGTCATCAAACCAGTTTTTTAGATAGCCAATTCAGTAATAATACAATTAAGTCTTCCACAGAAAATAATTCCATGTTACACACCTCTAGGACTGGGTACGCTGTAGTTTTGAGGGAGATGGTTAACTAAGAAACTACCACACATTCTTTCTTTAGATAGTGCAGTAATGAGCCTGATGCTTCACTTGTACCAATCTCTAAGTCACTCTCAGATACTAATAGTCTAAAGCAATACAATACAATACAATACACCAGGTTGGAAGAGACCTTCAAGATCATCGCATCCAACCCATCAACCAATCCAACCCACCTAAACAACTAAACCATGGCACCAAGCACCCCATCAAGTCTCCTCCTGAACACCTCCAATGAAGATGACTCCACCACCTCCACGGGTAGCCAATTCCAATGGGCAATCACTCTCTCTGTATAGAACTTCTTCCTAACATCCAGCCTAAACAACTCAAAACAGAAATCCCATTTAATTTCACTGCAACTAACCCAGATAATATACAACGTATCTTTTTAGACATAAGTTTAGCCACAGTCCCCAGTATTTTGTATTATTTTCTCTCTTCTACCTTTTGTCTGTTTAATCCCACAGCAGTACAGCTTTAAACTGATTTCTGTTTTCAGAGAAATCTCAGAAATACGTTCCTTTTCTGATGTCTCATGCCTTCCACTGAAAAAGTTTCCCAGAGCTCTGTATTTCCCCTGTTCATAACCACTGTAATTTGCAGAGCAACAAACTGAAACCTTCCTCTCTCTGCCTCCCAACCACTCCATGCAACACATTTTCATTTCCTTTTGCAGCTAAGAGCAAATGACTTTCCCATCAAATGCATTGACAGTTAAGTGATTTTGCAGACAACAGGATTTACAGAAATAGAAATTAATAAACAGCACTTTGAAGAACACAGAAGGACAAGAAAGAATTTGCAAAAATACTGGTTGTGTGATTTGTTACCTTCCCTCATTAGAAGTTCACTGTGTTACGTAGCCAAGATGATCTGTATTGTAAGTTACAAACTAATACTTAGATCTGAATTTGACCAGACACAAGTTTGCTGAAGAATACAGATGGCTGAAGTTATAAAAACACTAATAAATGAGATACAACGATATTCTTCCTAAAATGCAGATGCTGCTTACATCATTTGTACTGTTTTTAAGCTGTTGTGACATAGTTGAGCACTAATTTACAAGGTTTTTCTGACAGGAAAGGTAATTTACTACTTGCACATGTGCAGCCAGCATTGCACCCTACTAATCATCCTCAACTCTAGGGCATAAGGGCTATGTATGTATGTATACAACATACCAGAAAGCACTTACAAGAACCACAGGCTTATATTATTGATGTCTGGGATGTATTATTACAAAAATATATGTATCTTAGAGATAAGGCATCAATTCACAGAAGATAATTCATTGACTACTCTTTGTATTCTGACAATGGACTACACTTTCCAGACAGGTATTTCATTTGAAGTCTCCCAAGAATCTTTTTAAAGAACAGGGCAAAAACTCCTGGGATATTTAGTGGTCAGATTTGAAACGAGAACTCTCTTGGGTAGTTTTCAGATTGCATACAGAGCTTCTGGTGTTCTCATGTTCCCTCATTAGATTATTGTAATTTTAAATTGAGGAAAAAAAGATGAACATAAATAATGTGGTTCTGACTGATGCTCCCTTAAATTTTAAGGGCATGATGATGACAAGTAGGGTAATGAAACCTGAAAACGGTGAACTATTCTATTTTCTGAAATATATAGGCCCTTACTTGAAGTAACACTAGAAGGAAGGAAAAAAAAAAAACATTTTTTTTAAAGCAGCATCTTTCCTTTTAGCCTTATAATATTTTCTCACTTTACAATTCACAGTTAACTGCAGAGATATTTTTTGGATCATGATTCTTCAAAGACTTCAGCAGCCAACTCCATAGGAACACTCAGAATACCAGAAATGAGGAAATCTGATTTTCCAACACAGGCATCATGGCATGATCCACATCCTTTTTGCTCTAAGATCATGACATAAGAAAACACTCCTAGGCCACTCTGAATGAACTAATTCAGTGGTCTCCTTCCCAACAGCAGAAAGGTTTGGATTGCTAGAGAAGAACACCCCACTTCCCTCAAGCAGACCCAGACAGCACTGTGGTGCTGTTAATATTCAGCATTCACTGGTCCATTGGGTTTCTCAGCCAGTTTTGTATGCAAAGACATTATCTTTTCAAAAGGCTCAGATGTCCACTGATCTTAGCAATAGTCCCCAAAAGTAATTTACCCAGGCAGAGTGCTGGAGGGTCCCCAGAGACCAAAACTACGTTGGTGGAGAGTTTTCTGCTACCTCCAAGAGATGGTTCTACCTTTCAATTGTACTCTGACTTTATAATCAAATGGGTTTGGAGTATGCATCATTTCCCAGCCCTTATTTTCTGGCTCCAGCTGACAGGGATATTAATGTTTCAAGTGGGAACTGTAGTATGATCCAGCATTGCCAGGGTTTTGGTCATTTCACTACAAACAGATGGGCAGAATACGCTAACTGGTCTGGGTCATCTTGCAGAAGCAGAGCCCCATCCTATGCACACATGCACATTCATGTCGAGTTATTGAAATTACTATTAATTATGACTGCAATTCTAACATCTATGTATCTGTCACAAGCCAGCTAGCTTTAAACTGGCCATCATTAAATATCTTTCCAGTACATTAAATCCACAGCAGTAAGCAGTGACAAGAAGTCCTGATATTAAAACATAAACCAACGTCAAAGGGCACAAGCAAACGAAATCTTTGATTTAGTCACATATTGCATGCTATACCCCTCAGCACGGTCTTTGCATTTGTAGTATGGTAGAAATCTGGCAATTCTAGACACAGCACAGAAGTGAGTGACTCCAAATCTGTGTGTCCTTGTGGTGTGAAGTCATTTATTCTAATCACATTGCTAGACAGACAAAACAGAACGGCAAGAGGAGAGAGGAAATTAAGTGATTTAGCTTTTGTGACTCTTCCAATAATTAGAAGATTTTGATGCCTAAATGAAGATTTGAGCACTTTGTGTTTTGTTTTATATCACCATCCTATCCTGCATCTCTCCCATATGTGGATTTCCTTCAAATAATGCTTTAGAAGTATCCAGCATTACTGCTCAAGCTCCAATGAGTGAAGTCATCACTTCAGTTATGACTACTTCCTATATATATATTGACAGTTGATCCATGCAAGCTCCACAGTACATGCCTATAAACTTCACATTCTTGGCTAAAAGGCTGTGACATGGCACCACCCTCTCCTACTTCTACTTTTTGAAGCTGACATTTTTCTCACTTGGGACACACCCATCATGTAATACAGAGAGACACAGTCTTTACAGTAATATTTTAGCATCCCTGAGTTTTAGCTGATCATGTCCAAAGCAATAGATACAGCATAATAGAATGTAACAGAGCAATTTACCTACGACCGCTAGGAGTTCAGCAAAGGTCACAGAGACTAAATACAAAGGTTGTGTCGGGCTTTTTAAATACTGTAGGTAGTGTTTGTTTTAGCTTCATTTGGCAAGCAAAACATAGTTCACAGCACTCCAACTTGACTTTCTGTAACATCATATTCTTTTTTAATTACAACAGTGAACTGGATGAGTTAAGTAGCTCCTCGTTTTTTTTTTTTTTTTTCAATAAGCCCTTCTGACTGAAGGGAAAAGCCTTCTTAAGCCTGCAGTAGAACAGTGCTTGCTGTACCTGTATTAGCTAACCATCCCCAACTCCCATAAATGGGACTTGTGGACCAGGAAAGAAGAGAAGATTGCTGCTACATGGCTCATAAAGCATTTACATTTATTAATACAGTTTAGGAACATGTTTCTTATTTTTGCCCACCAAAACTACAATGAAGTGATTCTTTTAAAGAGGTTCAGAAGTATGCTGAAAAATATTTCACAGGTGAACTAATATTTTTTCCCCTCCCTAAATTAGTTTTTTTCTTGACTCATGCTACACTTCATAGGTAACTACTTTAAAAAAAATAGACCCCAAGATTTAGGTATTATAGTCCTTGAACGATGTTGTACAGCATCCTTAGATTTTCATTTACTTACCTTTTGTTTTTAACCTCCTTGTGCTTCATTAGAAGTAGGTGTCTATAATAACTACCAAAATCTATGCCTGGATCACCCATTCTGAAGATAAACATGGTTCAGGCAGACTCCTGTGTGACACTCATTGACAGAATAACAGAATAAACCAGGTTGGAAGAGACCTTCAAGATCATCGTGTCCAACCTATCATCGTTTTATGTCTTGCAACCTAAGGTTAAGAACAGCAACAACAACCAACCAACCCCCTACTTTTCTTATTTCTATGGCCCAAATTTTACACAGTGGTCCTAGTTATGGGGCTGCAACTGCAGCAATTTTTCAGTATTTAAGAGTTCTGGCATTTTTCTTAACATGTTTCTGGTACAACAAATACAAGGAAAGAAGCAGAGAAGAATTACCTTATTTAGCTCGCAGACCATCATGAGGAAAGCCACCAACTCCTCTGTCATTTTGGAAATGCATTTGTATTTAAAATTAATTTTACAGTATTTTTGCTATTGTTTTCTTTACCCTAAGTCAGTAAATACTCACATAAGAGAATGAATTCTAAGCTGCCTTTCTGACAGCTGTTTATTTCTTCTCTAAAATTCTGCATCCTTCTTTTTTTTTCTCCAAACTCTTTTCATAAAATAGTATGCTTCAGTGAGTCAAACAATTTTCAATATTTAGAGAGATGAGAACAACAGCTCAAATAAACCTTCAGCACTCATTTACAGACATACATTATAACATTTTTCCTTCGGATTTCCTTCCATTCTGCCTTTATTCATTCAGAAGTCCTGTCTATTTCTTGCCTGAAGCTGCATTCAGCAAAGGACTTGTTCTGAGATTTCTACAATAGCAGCAAGCTAACTGAGCTGAAAGAGTCAGTTTGGAAGTCAAGAAGTTGTTCTGTCATCTCCCCATCTTATAGACATTACTACAGACTCAGACTCCATCTTCCATAGTGTAACGCTCTCCAGTTGCTAAATGAATCATAGAATCATAGAATCAGTCAGGGTTGGAAGGGACCACAAGGATCATCTAGTTCCAACCCCTGCCATGGGCAGGGACACTCTACACTAGATCAGGCTGGCCAGAGCCTCATCCAGCCTGGTCTTAAACACCTCCAGGGACGGGGCCTCAACCACCTCCCTGGATAACCCATTCCATGGCTTCACCACTCTCATGGTGAAGAACTTCTTCCTCACATCTAGCCTGAATCTCCCCATTTCCAGTTTCATTCCATTCCCCCTAGTCCTATCGCTACCTGAGATCTTGAGAAGTCCCTCCCCAGCCTTCCTGTAGGCCCCCTTCAGATACTGGAAGGCCACAATGAGGTGACGTTGGAGCCTTCTCTTCTCCAGACTGAACAGCCCCAACTCCTTCAGTCTGTCCTCATAGGAGAGGTGCTCCAGCCCTCTGATCATCCTCGTGGCCCTTCTCTCGACACGCTCCAGCACGTCCACATCCCTCCAATCCTAAATTCCATTTGCATCCCTAGTTTTGGTTCGCCCAGATAAATTTATTTGTCAGCCCTTCATGCTTTATGACCTATGACAAATCCAAGATTCTTCTCCTTGAACATCCATCCACTCTGTTTTTCCTGTCACTCATATCTGAATTTAATTACTACTGTACAAGAGTACATATTTACTTTTTTTAAGGTGGTATCTTCTGTTTGGTGTGCTCACTTCAGAGCACTTCCCCAATTTGTCAATTTAAAGCTTTAATTCCCTGAATGTGTTTACAACCTCTGCCAGGATGAGGTTATCTGCAGGGCTTTTTTAGGCAGTCTCACCACATCACTTTCATGTCACTAACAACTCTATTGAATATCAACTCAGAATTCCAGCACCTCACTCAATATTTACATTGCAAAAACAAACTTCATGCAGAAATATCAATTTGTTGCAAAGCCTGTTATGTATCTTGTGTTTCTGTTGCCTGTTCATTACAGAGCTTTTACTAACCTTTTACCTGTTTCACTTCCTCAGTTGTTCTTGTCAAATTCTGTCAGTTCTCCTTTATCCACTACAAATGCAAAGAAATATGAAGCAATTAGTGAAGTACAGTTGCCATTTGCCATGCCAGCTAGAACTGCACCAGGGGAAGTTTAGGCTCGAGGGTGAGGAGAAAATTCTTCACAGAAAGAGTAATTGGTCATTGGAATGTGCTGCCCAGGGAGGTGGTGGAGTCACCATCTCTGGAGGTGTTCAAAAAAGGATTGGATGTGGCACCTGAAACCACGGTTTAGTTGTCATGAGGTGTTAGGTATTAGGTTGGACTTGATGATCTCTGAGGTCTTTTCCAACATGGTTGATTCTATGATTCTTTCCACCATGATTTCAAAGATGTTATATGATTGTGTCCTAGTGATAGTTAATTTACCAGGGAGAGCTGTAAACATAATTACAGGTTAAAACTCCTCTTAAACACAGACATGAAAAAAATTCTTCAGTACTCTGCACTGGTACAAGGCTGATTATTTTTTTGGATATTCAGACATCTCACACCAGAGCCCACAGAAAATAACTTCATGCCTATTCTCTGTCCCCACTGATGCAGCAGTTTTGTTTCCTTAGCTTTTTATTAACAGAACCTCTGATACTACTTCACTTCTACAGGCAAAACAGGCTTTTACTCATCAATTCCAGCATTTCTATGTATTTTAATATGTATGCATATGATTATGCTTTGCTTCTTTTTTCACATTCCATTAGTTATTCTGGAATATTTTTGTTTGGCCTTTCTTGTGCTCCTCATACATATTAACTCTTGCCATTTATTTTATTTTCCAGGTTATTTGCTACAGTGGGTCAAATTTTTGAAGGATCTCTTCTTGGTTCAATCATTTGAAATTTGCTGTTGAGCT
Organism: Picus viridis; assembly: GCA_033816785.1. Taxonomy (NCBI): domain Eukaryota; kingdom Metazoa; phylum Chordata; class Aves; order Piciformes; family Picidae; genus Picus; species Picus viridis. The sequence goes on along the minus strand of CM066581.1, from coordinate 10,772,421 downwards.
ATGTAAGTTTCTTCCTATGTCTCAATTTGTTCAGCAGTACAACACCTCTTGAGACACTATTACTGCTTCCTTAAGTAGAATAAATGCCACATCCAAGGAGTTTACTTTTCCTTAGGGCATTTTTGATGAGCTACCTCATTTTATTAAATCTGCCTTTCTGAAGTTTATTGTCTAACACTTTTGTATACATAATTTTCTCATGATATAGATTCTAATTATATTGTGATTATTACTGTTGTGCAGCTCTGCCAGTACTACAGTTTAAATGAGCATTTATGTTTTACTTTCATGACTGAAAGAGGTATTCACACCACCTAACTCTAGACACTTAGCTAAACTCATACACAGCACCCCTATGTTCCCTATTCTGTTAATAAAGCCACATCTTCTGGAGGTGATTCAGAAAATATACCACTTGCCAATATGCAAAGTATGCATCCTGTCTGAGGAAAAACATTCCAGCTTCCATGTAACTCACCCAGGCCACTACTGAAGGGGTTTGTGTGGTGTACATAGCCTTTGAAAGTCATCGTCTGCTTCCTCTGAGTGTGTGCACAGCCCAGAGAGCCAGGAAGGAAAGAGTCAGGTATTTCTTATGCAGCTAGAAGAGAAGAAAAATGGCATCTGCTCTAATTAGATAACATTAAATAATAATGTTCTAATTTTTAATTAGGCTGTCTCTTTAAAAAAAAACAATTTGTCTGAGCAACATCTTTATGTCTTCATGAAGTCTTCATGACAAGATAAAACCTCATGCTGTCTGGGAGTCAAATTACCCAAGTGCTTCTGAAAGGGAGCAGCATTTCATTATATGGGGCATTCTGTCTCCTCAATTATCAGGGGAAAACACAAGAAATACCAAGTGATTTGAAATTAATATGTGCCAAGTAAGTTTTTAAAATAATCTTTGAATATATATACATACATATATATATATATATATACACACACACACAGAGGCATTTACAGTCATCTTCTTTGTTTTAGGAAGACTCTGAGCCTTACATACAAAGAAGAATTAGCAGTTGTGTCAGCTGCCAGTTGTCTGAACTAGGTGTCCTATGGTAAAACAGTGCTGCAGTTGATGTTCATATAGCTGAGGAACCATAGCTATTCCAATTCAGATGCGTAAGCTTTCACTCATAAAAACTGCATGAGGGAAACTAATGGGATACTAATCTCCAGGTATCTCATGGGACAAAGAGAAACAGTGAATGAGATATTTAAAGACTACAAAATTTGTTTCCCCTGCAAACACCTTGCAAAATGTTATAAATAAATCACCAGTTTCATCACAGTTTGACTTCTGGAACCGTCACCGTGACAGAAGGAAGAGCCATGCCTTGGCACTCTGGGGCAGCCAAAGCACGTATTCATCTGAGACACCAATCTTCTGCCTGCAGATGTAAGCTTCTGGGAACAGGTATTTCATCAGCTACTCACTGATGACAATTACGTGATATTTACAATTCCTAAACAATGCAGATAGAGCTCTCTCTGTATAAAACTTTAACGAGCAGCATGTTTTGTTGGAAGTGTCATAAAACTTTCATCAAAGTTCAAAATATTCCCAAGAAAACAGCTCTGCCTTTGACAAGAAGATCAGAAATCTGCAGTTTAGATCAAACACTGGGAAGAGGAAGAGAAATGTCGTCTGTTATAATTATTAAGATACGATAATTATACTTTTACAAGCACAGAAAATACTTTAAAAAGCAGCTCAGTAAGCATTGTAAACTCCAGTAGTAAAACTAGCTTTCATAGTCTTCCTTATAAGGGAAATAAACAAAGTCACAGTAGCTAAAAGCCAAACAATAAGAAAGAGAACACTGGGGGGAAGGGGTTACTGGAGGTTTTGTTGTTGTGGTTTCTTTTCTTGCACTGTTATTCAGAGAGGACCATAGCCATTAGAACTAACTAACTACATAAATACACCAGTATTTCATTCAGGAACTGTCTTTGTTCCAAGGAAATAAAATTCCTTTACTCCTCTCTCGTAACTGATACTACAGATAACCTTTCAGAGGCAGGAGATCTGGAGTTCACTGACTTCACAGCAGTTCTTTATTGTTAACTTGCAAGCAGTTGGGATTAAATTCAAGCATGCAGCTTCCCTATCCAAAGGTTGCATGAATAATTGAATAAATGGCCCTCATGATCTTTGGGGCATTAAGACCCAAGGAAGAACTAAGTATTTTAGTATAAAGAGAGAAAAATTAGGATGTAATTAAAGAAAGGGAAGGGGGGGAAAAAGGGGGGAGAGGGGGGAGGAGGGAAAAGAATCATAGAATCATAGAACCAGTCAGGGTTGGAAGGGACCACAAGGATCATCTAGTTCCAACCCCCCTGCCATGGGCAGGGACACCCCACACTAGATCAGGCTGGCCAGAGCCTCGTCCAGCCTGGTCTTAAACACCTCCAGGGACGGGGCCCCAACCACCTCCCTGGACAACCCATTCCATGGCTTCACCACTCTCATAGTAAAGAACTTCTTCCTCACATCTAGCCTGAATCTCCCCATTTCCAGCTTCATTCCGTTCCCCCTAGTCCTATCACTACCTGAAATCCTGAGAAGTCCCTCCCCAGCCTTCCTGTAGGCCCCCTTCAGATACTGGAAGGCCACAATGAGGTCACCTCGGAGCCTTCTCTTCTCCAGACTGAACAGCCCCAACTCCTTCAGTCTGTCCTCATAGGAGAGGTGCTCCAGCCCTCTGATCATCCTCGTGGCCCTTCTCTGGACGCGCTCCAGCACGTCCACATCCCTCCTGTAATATGGGCTCCAGAACTGGAGGCAGTACTCCAGGTGGGGTCTCACCAGGGCTGAGCAGAGGGGAAGAAGCACCTCCCTTGACCTGCTGGTCACACTTCTCCTGATGCAGCCCAGGATCTGATTGGCTTTCCGGGCTGCAAGTGCACACTGAGAGCTCATGTTGAGCTTCTCGTCCACCAGCACCCCCAAGTCTCTCTCCTCAGGGCTGCTCTCCAGCCAGTCACTGCCCAGCCTGTATTTGTGCCTGGGATTGCCTCGACCCAGATGCAGGACCCTGCACTTGGTCTTGTTGTAGCTCATGAGGTTGACTTGTGCCCACCTCTCCAGCCTGTCAAGGTGCCTCTGGATGGCATCCCTTCCCTCCAGTGTGTCCGCTGCACCACACAGCTTGGTGTCATCAGCAAACTCGCTGAGGGTGCACTCGATGCCACTGTCCATGGCACCCACAAAGATGTTGAACAAGACTGGTCCCAGGACTGATCCCTGAATATAAATGCAGATCTCAATTGGTCAGTAAAAACATGGTTACACTTGTTCCTTTCAGTTATTACACACAGGTTAATGGTGAGCATTTTCCAAGATACATCTTTATGGTGAAACCACAACAACAGGGTTTATCTTCTACTTTCATTTTCCTTTTTGTAGAGGGTAGCTGCATGTTTGGCCAAAACCAGATTCTCTGCTGCACTGTCATGCATACCTGCCCATTTTCCACACTTTGTGTCACCCTCCATAACACATAGTGAGGGTGCTTGCCTGCTCACTGAGCCTATGATTATCCTCCCTGACAAGGAGTTTTAGCCTGGTCTGCAGCAGTTCCTGATTCCTGACTTTTCATACAATTTATATTAGTCTCCCACTGGATTGAAATATAAATAACCTTGTAAATCTCATTTTGCTGCTTTTCTCTCTGGATAGATCAGCCTGTACTGCCAGAGTTAGGTAACCTCCTTAACAGCAGGTATAGGGGTTCAAACTGGAAGTTTTTAAGACCAGGCTGGATGTGGCTCTGGGCAACCTATCTAGTGGAAAGCATCCCTGCCCATGGCAGGGGGGTTAGAACTAGATGATCCTTAAGGTTCCTTGCAACCCTGACAATTCTGTGATTACATGAAACTTGGTAATGTAAGTCCAGATACCCAGACATTTCCTTGAATACATCCCTCAAACTAAGACAAGCAATGACAACACCACCTTCCTTCCATGTTAAAAGAAAATACAGACCTGCTGTTAGGCTCAGATGCAGAGCAGCAGCTCCACATTTGGCTCCAGTCACCTTCAGTTGTGGACCTACTTTAAACTACTAAAATCCATGTGTAAATCATATATTTTGGGTAAGGTCTTAATTCCTTAATCTGGAAGATACATGAAGGCAATACTACCAGCCTAGTAACAAGGTGTTACACAGTACTGTTCAGTGTTGCAAATGTGACCCTGAAAGCCTCAAAATGCCTTGTAATTCTCTTTTGTAGGCATCTACTTGTTCAAACCAGGCTGCTTCTAAGCATGCTTGAAAATCATGGATCTATGCTACGAGAGGTGAAAGTATCACTTAGGTTAGAGAACTCCAAGAATTACCTTTGGCAGTTAGCCAAACTCCTGGTCTTTGACAACTAGCAAACTAAATCTTGCTGAGACCCACCTCCCTAGATGTGGGAACAAGGTGGAATTAGGAGAGACTTACATTCACTGTGCCTCCTTATGTATGTACTGACTAGAGGATAGTTTCAGACTTACCATAACCTTCTGCTCATCCCATCCATATCCAGGATATCACAATCTATAGAATGTAAACTGTACTGACTCTGGCCTTTGGACCAAATTATTTTCCCTGTAATTGCTAAGGTGGAATGGAAACAGCTTTTAGATTTTGATTTCAGATACTATCCCTACCCTCCAGTTTGCCTTTACTAGCTATATCTATCCATTCTGAAAATTATTAAGGGTCATGTATCACATACTGAACATACTTTTCAGCCCAAATGCCTAGGTAGAGAAATAATAAAAAGCTGGTCTGGTTGCAGGGCAACAGAAGCACCTCTTAGCTTCCCTCTCTGACTCAGAAGAGCAGAGGGACAAGTGTCACCATGCTACAATCACAAGCTCCCCGATTTCATCTCCTGCTCCCACCTCCAGGACAGGAACTGCAGAATGGATGCTGCAGATTGTTCATCTTCAAATAATTTCACTTCACCACTACTCCAGTGCAGCTACTTGGAACATTTTTCTCCCACTTGACTATTCCACGACATATTGGCTCGCCTCTTTGTTCTTTCTTCACACTTCTCTTCCTCTGTTGGGACTGCATTTTTTTAAAGCACATTCCTTTCTCTTGTTTTTCTGTATCACAGACTCCTATCTATTCAAGAGTATAAAGTTATGTAGATATTTTTAAACACCTGGGTTAACAGAACTGTGTGTGTATATATATACACACACAAAAACATTCAGCACACAAATTTAAGTAATTGAAGTTTTTCTGAAGACTTGGGTAAAAAGCAAGCATAGTCACCGAGGTGACCTAATTGTGGCCTTCCAGTATCTGAAGGGAGCCTACAAGAAGGCTGTGGAAGGACTTCTCAGGATATCAGGTAGTGATAGGACTAAGGGGAATGGAATGAAGCTGGAAGTGGGGAGATTCAGGCTGGATGTGAGGAGGAAGTTCTTCACCATGAGAGTGGTGAAGCCCTGGAATGGGTTGTCCAGGGAGGTGGTTGGAGCCCAGTCCCTGGAGGTGTTTAAGACCAGGCTGGATGAGGCTCTGGCCAGCCTGATCTAGTGTGGGGTGTCCCTGCCCATGGCAGGGGGTTGGAACTAGATGATCCTTGTGGTCCCTTCCAACCCTGACTGATACTATGATAAGATAGGAACAGTGCAAGATTTTCAATAAAGATAGTAGGGATCATTGAGTTAAAGATTATTGTAGGAAACTACTTGTTAAATTAAGAGAAAGAGATGAAAATGGATTCATTTAATTATGCACTTGGGTATATTAAAAAAAAGGTACTGCATGCTTATTGCAGAGAAATTAAGTTATGCTGGTTAAAAGTTTCTCTCTCCTTCCAGAGATCTCCACGCTTTCACACAACAAAGATATTGCCACAGATGTTGGAAATATAGCTGGCTGAATAATAAAAATAATGTATTCGTGACTAAATTATTCAAAGATCGACAGAAAAATGTTGAATAAATTATTCACAGAACATTATTTAATAATCTAGAGAGCTGGTCAAATAATGGAAATATGTATTTCAGATAATTTATTCAGAGACTAATGTCAAAATCCTTTGGCTAGTCCAATAGGAATGAATAATTTGACAAGTTATTGATTATAGCTCATTTCAGTATTAAAACAAAATTCAGCAGGAATGCAGCTAAGCAGAAAGATACATAATTGACAATAAAGTGTCATCATCCTGATGATGAAAATCTTTTATCATGCATACAAACACACAGCCTGTATTTGAACAGTCCTAGCTTCCACTCTTGCCACAATTTGGGGTTTTTTAAGGTGTATAAGTCATGGTTAACAAGCTTATCACCCAGCACTGCGAAGCCACAGAGGTTACTTACAGACTCTTGGTAGGATGACACACAGAAGCTGCTGACACATTCCAAACTCTCTATGATGCTGGGCCCTCCACTGCTGGGTCATTTCAGCACCTCACCTATGACCTGAGTTTGCAGCACACTGTACAAAGCTTACTCGACCCTTGAAGGCAGCAGCAAGCTGTGGGAGGTGATACCATCCTTCTCTCCCAGCCTCGCTCATTGTATTCGTCCCCCGAGCAGCAGCCCTACGAGATGGCAGTCCCGGGTCAAGGAGCTGGGTTTTACCAGCTCCACAGCAGCAGCAAAGTGAATAGGTGTTTGTAAATTTGCCCACCAGTATTTTTGTTCTAGGAGTTTTACTGCCTAACAGAAACAGCCCACCAAAGCAGAGTGCTGATTCATTCAATTCCTGCTCATACTTTCCTTTTAGAAGATTTTCATTAATTTTCCTGCTTCAGTAAATTGGTTAACTTTGATATGGCAGAGCAAAAGCATTTTCTGTACACATTTTGGAGCAGGTTTCAAGGTAGTATCTGTGCTCAAGCAGCTGAAGAAGGAACAAGAAATAATCCTCTTTATACTGCTTCACAAAGACATTTTGTATTAGCAGTTTTCTTCAGGAGCAAATTAGTTGAAAAAGGGACAAGGCCATAGTTCACATGGGGAGTGTGCATAATGGAGCTGCCACCTCCAGGTACACTGAAAAGGCACTTAGGAATAGGATTTTTATGAGTGCTTTTCTTGTGGTAATGTGAATCAGCACTATTTCCTGTACAATAGTGTCATAGGAAGCCACAGTTCCACCCTGAAGAATAGAGAACTGCAGATTCAATATTTTCTTCATCAAAAGCTCTCCTTCGAAGGCCATAATTTTCTCCAAGGATATGTAACACCAGCCTAACACCTGCAGGAAGAAGACTCTGCCTCCTCCAGACTAAACACATGTCCTTTTTTCCTCTCCTCTATTCACCTGGCCAGAAAAACTAAGACAGCATGGACTTTTCCCTGGTTAAATATCCCGTGCATTGTCTTCCTGACACATCAGGTGTAGCTACGTTTATACCATAAAGATCACAACTTCTTGTTATTGAAAAGGTGGTGGAATAAATTGAGAATCTCAGGGCATGAGAAAGCAAAATCCAGTATAAAAGTTAATGATCTGAATCCTTGTCATTACAAAAAGGCAACCTGACAGAAGTGTCCTCTTCACTCATTATTCTCTGGTTTTGAAAGTGAATCTCTAGCAATCATAATTAGAGGTGAAATGGAAATCATAGGTTTTGTGAATAATTGGCTCAGAACATGAAATTTCATTATATGCAGATGTTAGACAAGTTGCTGCTGGTAGCATGCTTTAATGCTCCCAGATACAGTTTCCTTTGACTTCCACCTGCCCTCTCAGGGACAGCCTCATATTCCTACTATTACTATACTAAATTTCTTTGACATCCATCTTCACACCATTCATTGCTTCAGCCTCCTCCACAGTTTCTTCTTCCACTTATAGTTACCTAATTCTTTTGAAAGGGAGACAGAGAATGCATTTCTCAGCATACCTTTATGCTTCATTAACAGGAACATGCTGAAATCCATCAGCCTTCAATTAGTCAGTTCAGCATGTGTTTAGCTAGCCCAGCACCCAAAGATATCTCTTTTTGCTCCCTTGATATTGTTAATTACTTTCTTCTCTTTGTAATCAGTACATTAATATACTTACCTTGTATTGTTTCCATCCATTTTGTATGTGGAGACCGTGCACATATCTGGAACACTCTGGCAATTATAGAAAAAAAGGTAATTAAAACAAATAATCTTGTTACTTGTTATTTTGTAACACATAACTCATCCTTTTCCCATCAGAATGGAATTCACAATATAGGGCATGAAAACTTGCAGAATACTTACTTTTGTAAAATCTGCCATAAAAGTAAACAAAAATATCAAGCTAACCATTTGAATCACAGAATCACCAGGGTTGGAAGAGACCTTGAAGAGACCTCAAAGATCATCAAGTCCAACCTGTCACCACAGACCTCATGAATAAACCATGGCACCAAGTGTCATGTCCAATCCCCTCTTGAACACCTCCAGGGATGGTGACTCCACCACCTCCCTGGGCAGCCCATTCCAATGGCCAATGACTCTCTCAGTGAAGAGCTTCCTCCTCACTTCGAGCCTACACTTCCCCTAGTGCATCTTGAGATTAACGTCTGAGTTTGGGAAAGAATCAAACTGTTTGACTGGTTTTATATGGAAAGCAATTCTTTTTCCCCATGTTCTCAACAATCTTGAGCTGAGTAGGAAAATGGACTGTGTTTCTGCAATAGTGCATTCAGTTTGACCATCCAACACTTCCTTTATATGTGTTATCAGCTGTTCAAACCACTAGGTACAAATGTTTCAACATTAAAGCATCATACCATCTCAAGTGTATTAATCTCAATTGGGCTTAAAAGATCTAAGTTTTAAGTACACATAGGACAGTAAATTATTAATACTGATACCTGAAATGACCTCATTATACATTTCAAAATGTAGGAAGAAATATTTCTAATGTAAATTACATCATTAAGTCTTACACCAGTGATCTGAGAGGCTCTAAGGAAGGATTGATTGCTCCATGGTTAAGCCACTCTCAGTTTTCTTGTTTCATCTCTCAAATTTCCTGAACTTTTAAGAGAAAGGCTAAAAGAAACCAACTGAATAAACAACAAATTAAATCCTCCCCAATCCCTTGAGCAGATTAGGAAGCTATCTCACCATATATTATACATGCAGCTGGAGAATAGCATTGACTTTTGTACTGAAAATTATTGATATCTTTTACTACTTTTTTTCCCCTTTTTTTCTTTCTTTTTTTTTTTTTTTTTTTTTTTTTTTTTTAAGATAAGCCCTCAGGCTCCTGGAAGAACATCATTAAAGATCTTAATGATCTCCCCACTCCACTCATTTCCCTTTCAAAAAAAGCTACAGATATCTCTAAATTTTGACCCATAATAAAGTTCTTACCATAACTTTTTTTCTCCAAGAAGACAGCTAACTGATCCTCAATTTACTTAAAATATGGAACCATACCTATGCCATGAAGAAAACAAATTTCATCCCATGCAGACCTGTTTTGTTCCTTCAGAGTTCATTCTAAACTAAATCAACACAGTTTTCCCTTTTAATTCTTGTTTGCAACTAGCATTTTTATAGTTCATCCTGTGTTACATGACCAAAACCCTTCACAGTGTTAACTGGCTATGGATAAAACCATGCAGCTCTACATGGACATCAAACTAGTGTAAGATTACCAGCATGGAAGTCACAGATATGTAATCTCACAAGCAGGATCCACCATAGGTTTCTACAGAAGAACAAACTCTTTTCTTACCAAAAACCAACCAACCAACCACCAACCCACAAAAAACTTCTGAAGAAATAAAATGGCATGCAAAGCAACATTTCTAAGATTAGTTTCAGAAATGAATGCCAAAAAAGAGCACCCAAGCTGATTAAGGGACTGGAGCACATGCCTTATGAAGAAATGCTCAGAGACCTGGGGCTGCTTAGTCTGGAGAGGAGAAGACTTGAGACGGGATCTAATAAATGCATACAAATACCTGAGGGCTGAGCATCAAGAAGGAAGGGACAGCCACTTCTCACTTGTGCCCTGTGACAGGACAAGGGGCAATGGATGTAAACTGCACAACAGGAAGTTCAGCTTCAACATGAGGAAGAACTTCTTTACTGCAAGGGTCACAGAGCACTGGAACAGGCTCCCCAGTGAGGTTGTGGATTCTATGGTCCTGCTCCGGCAGGAGGGTTGGACTCCACGATCTCCAGAGATCCCTTCCAACCCCTAACATCCTGTGATCCTGTGAACTCAGGGAATATTAAAGTTTAACAAAACACAGATATTTGGACTTTTTTTTTTTTTTTGAGGAGTAGCTTCTCCCTGCAGTTATAACTAATGGATGGGAATTGTGGACAACAATTAATGAAAATTAAATAATTTGTAGAGTTTTGCCCCTTCTGTTTGACCTACACACTGCTTGAATATTAATAAATCCATACCTAGCAATAATAAACTGCACTTTTGCAAATCTATATTTATCCCCATAGACACAGATTAGAATCTTACATTTGGAGGGATGTTGAAAAGCTTTCAAAAAGATTATTTGGTGTTGTTGACATTTATGTAGAGTTTGGGCATTAATTCTTCCGTTTCAGAAAGGTCTCTCTTGTAACACAATGGGGAACTCAAAGACGCCTTCATTGTTTACCAGTCAACAGCACAGCTTCAAGAGGCTCTGGTGACATTATTAATTCTGCCATTTGTATGAATTTTACAAATTCATATTTCCATGGTATTGTCAAGGAAGTTCCCTGTGGTGCCACGGGTGGGATACGCCGAGACTCCGCAGGAGGTGAGTGCCTAAACATGCTCCATTTCGGGGCACAACCCTGGGTTAGACTGAGGGCTCTAGCAGAAAACAATGCTGAGTTTCCAGTCCAAGGAATACAGAGCCTTGGAGGCAAAGGGAGAAAAACAGGAATGGGAAAACATTGTGTAAACCCAGATATTGCTGTGATTCAAAGTCAGAACACAGCAGTTTCATTCTTGATTTCTCTTTCCTTCTGAAACTGTGATGTTGCAGTCTTTAAAGAATAAGACAATACAGGGACACCATAATAAGGATAAAGTCTAACAGCTTTAAGTGGATATAAAGAAAGCTATGTAGGCATTAGTGTGAAAAAAAATAAAGATTCTTTGATGTGTGTCATCTTTTCATTTTAGCAATTAAAATGGCTTTTGAAGCTCTTTGGCATTTAATTTAAGCCCACAGAGTATAAAATTGTGCCATCCTTTGCAGATAGTCTCATATTTAGCACAAACAAGGTCATAGGGATCAACAGGCTTAGAAAAAAATGGTAATTTAAGTTCTCAAATATATGAACTTAATTCTCATCATTTAGAAGCTTGCCAAAACTATGACATACACTTGTCCTTTTATTATTTTTATATATATATTTTTTAAGCTAGGAGATAGAATAACTTTTTTTTCACACGTGAAAACGCACGAACAGGAACCCCACATTCTGCCTCGCTAGAGCTCTAACATATTGTCTTTAGGATTCCCCACCAGAAACATTTTGCTATTAAAAAGAAAAGTGGCATTCCAGTAATTATTCTTTATCATGAGTAATTATTCTGACATCTCTGCACTCAAATGGCATCTGCTCATACGTCTTAAAATATGTGACAACTCGGAAAGCACGAGGTTAAGTTTTTCCTTGGAGCATGATGGCTTAGTAGAATGTAACGGAACAGATCTTGAATGATTTCAAAAGCTATTAGTCTCTGTTATGAAGTTACAGCAGGAATTACACTGCATATATACTATGAAATAGCAAATGCAATTACTCCAGTTGTACACAGCAATCTTTATAAATATTTACTAGTAAAACTTTCAGAGTCTACGTGCTGCAAACAGGCACTAGATAGAATATTGAAACTGCTGAATGCATTTTCAGAGCGACAGAATTAGCGTGATATTATTCTATCATTTCCTCTTGATAGAAAGGTTTGTGTTGCAAACTGCATCAAAACCAAAGGAAAAAAAAACACCCCATCTTTGTGTCCTTGTTACACAGAGAGTAAGATTTTCATTAGGAAAACAAAATAAGATCATGAAAGTGGGCTGTTGTTAAATCTCATGCGCACACACCTACATGGACACAAATCAACTTCTTCCTTCACTTCCAAGCTACTTTACTATCCAGCATTGCATTTTACCAGCGGTGGCTGCAACATCCTAAATCAGGTTTAGCTAACAGGTGCTCTCCAGGCTGTGGACAATTACATCATAAAAATGTATTACAGCGCTCACTCTTGGGAGTAAAGACTTTTGCTATAATAGTGAAATGTATTATATAAAGTGGAATTTCTAATGGACTTCAACAGAGCTGGTAGCTCAAATGCACAGTGATATATCAGGGATACTGGCACAGAAGCAAACCTCATAGGGAGGAGGTAATTTACGTAGTAGAAACACTTATGCTTTCCACTGCATATATTTACGACAATAAATCAATTGGACAACATGTTTCCATTTTGCATTTGCAATAAGCATTTCTAGCTGTTACCATTGTGGGGTTTTTTTCATTATGTAGTTTCATTATCCACTTCTACTTCTGAAAAATGAGAAAATGGAAGAACACACAAAGCTGGCAGATTTAAATGGCTCTTAGAGAAGTACTTCAACATCAAAAATGATCAAGAGCAAATTGTTTATACAACCTTGGCTTGCACCACTTTCACTAATAAATAGTATTAGTAAATGAGTCATGTAAAACCACTTAATTTTGGAAAGGAGGGGAAGAATTTCCTTGCAAATTCATTTTTTATTAAGAGCTGTCTTTTTAGCCATATTATCTGTTAAAGAACACAGAGTTCAGATTTGGGTTTTGTTTTTAAAACCAAACGTTATGAATGAGTAAAATGACATTTTCTGGAAATCAGAAGCAGTAGTTCCTTTGATGAGATTTATTCTTTTTAGCAAGAGCCCATTAATTTTTCTACATTTTTCTCATATTTATTTATAGTAGGCTCCACCTAGCTTGAGGGTCTTCTATCAGGCATCCTCACTAGCTACATGGCTTATATGTAGCAGAAATCCACCCATGGACTGAAACGAGTAGCTTCACTTGCATTTGAGAGTCACCCAAGCTTCTAGCAGCTACAGTTACCATGAGCTGAAGCTTCCCACTTCAACTGATATTTTAGCAGGTGCTTTCCCTGAAATAGGATAATCATAACCTTTCAGGCAAGGCTTGAATCCCCAAAGAGTTACCTTGATTTATAAACCCCTTAGCCCCCATCTAATGGTTTATAGTCATGCGGCTACCTCTCAATTAGCTAATATGAGATATGTTAAAAAAAAAGGTAAACAAACATTGCTTTAGTGTGTTTCAAGGGTCTTGTTTAGCTGAATTGATTTGCTTGGGTTTCTTGCCTGAATAAAAATCTCAGCATACCACTTTATAGAAGAATCCTAAATCCAAAAGTGTGTCTGCTGGATAGGTGGCAACATGGACGATGCCACTTTGCCTCAGAGGTGGCAGTTTTATTGTCTACTCTATAACTATAGTATATAATTATATATATTATATATAATTTTATCTATTATAGTTTATCTATGATATATCTTTTATACATTATATTACATATGTATAATATATATATGTATAATGATATAATAATATTTCTTTTCTAAAGATAGGGTTTATGGCAGTAAAAGAAAATGGATTAACATCATTAAACTATGTTGATTAGCAACTGGAAACCTGTCCAGCAACATGGAAAGAAGTAAATTAATGGTCACAAGAACATTGTAAGCTAAACACAAAGGTGTTACAAGCAGGAGAAACCCATCAGAGCGTTCTGTAAAACAATGTTGCAGTATTTTAAGTATTTTTGTATCTTCCTATTACTTTGTTATTTTTACTGCAACTCTATTCATTCCCTTTATTAGCAAATTTAAATTCCTTATCACTATTTAATGCCTACCATACTAAAAAAGTAATTTTGAGAAGAGAATAAAGCTAGAAAATGTCAAAGTTGCAGAAAACTGAAAACATTGTCAGAAAAGAAGCCGTTAGGGAGTTTTAATTACATTTTCTCTGTGCTGCATTTTCCTATAATGGCTTGAGCCTTCTTGTGAGAGCTTGATATTTTTTTCTGATGAAGTATTGGCTGTCTTAATGGTATTAAGTATTGAAATGCTTTTCATTTCTGCTTGCTATGTTTCACACAGTCACAAGCTAAAAATCTTACCATCACAAATTATGAAAGGTGACTGCATTGGGTAGGGACATTGCTTTGCAGTCCCTATGAGTTTCTGGAAAGAGGACGTTATTCAGTTGGAAATCCTCTTTACTCCCAGGAAGCAACCAGTACTACAGTAGCATAGTGTAGGGGACACAGTCTCAAGCTGCGCCAGGGGAAGTTCAGGCTCAAAGTGAGAAGAAAGTTCTTCACTGAGAGAGTTGTTATCCATTGGAATGGGCTGCCCAGGGAGGTGGTGGAGTTGCCAACCCTTAAGATGTTCAAGAGGGGATTGGACGTGGCACTTGGTGCCATAGTTTAGTCATGAGGTCTGCGGTGACAGGTTGGACTTGATGATCTTTGAGGTCTCTTCCAACCTTGGTGATTCTGTGAAACACACTAACTGCTAATTTGTGAACAAAGAAAGTCTGGCCTTTAAAATGCTGACTTATAGAAATTTTACAAATGCCCAAGAAGCATATAATTTTCATCAATAAAATATATCTTGGTGATATAAATAAATATATAGTTTTCATACAGCATTTTCAGCACCAGTATTAGGCAGGGTAGGAAATCTGACAAAGGAATAAACCAATCAGACCAGCAATGGCTGCCATTCTGCAGGTGTCTTCCAGTTGCACTACATGAATAGCAGGGAATGTCTTGGAAGCTTTTATATATGGTTTCTACTAGATTAATACTTTGTCTCCCACAAAAAGCACTACTGCTGTCTCCAACAGCTAAAATCTAATACTCAGGTCAGGTTTCACAGCAGCAAAGTAGCAGCAGCCCCTTAAGTAGGTGTGACTACCACCATAAAAGTTAAATATAAGTTAAAATCAATATCAAGAACTACACTTGGAAGCAAATGAAACACTGGAAGCAAATTAAGTTTATAGAGTTCTAATTTAACGTTCACTATGCAGTAGGCTCTAGAGAAAGTACATTAGAGCCCAGCCTGGAGGTGACAAAGATATAACTGATTTTAGTGAAGTCTATATTCAAGACAAATGGTCAAGACTCTCTGGAGACAAAGATGAAAGGCAGGCTACTCAGCTGCTACTCCTGATGTTCAGCTAGCTGCAGAGATTACCCTAAAGGGAGACAGAAAGAGGTAAAAATTGCCTCCATCTTTTTATGCAACAACCATGCAACATAATCCTTCAAAACAGGATCAGTAAAATCAATATGGCAGAAAACTATTCAGAGAATAGTCATAAAGATGCTTTTCACAAATCTGTGGAAAACTTTTCTTGCCTACTCCATGTAGTTGCCTTCTAAGGAGTTCAGTCTCATGAGCTATAACTTTGTGCTCGGGGTCAAGCCTTCCCTGTCTTTCCAGACCTATTCCACAGAGAGAAAACAAAATACAGAAGGATAAAATTACTTTTTGTTCATTTTTTTGTTACTAAGATTGGAAATGGAGTATCTTGCCCAGAGGAATCGTTTTATAGGTAAGCTGGAAAAGGACCATACAAAGCTCACCAGCGTTGATTGAACTCACAGTCCCATGTGTGAGTACACAGATGGTATTTTTTTTTACTAGAAAGGCAGCATACATGAAATGAGACTCTCAAAAAAACCCCAAAAAAGAAAATTACAAAAACCCCACAATATAATTATAGCAAAACTAACCACGAACAACAAGGGGGGGGGGGGGGGGGGGGAGGGATAAAGAAAGAAAACAAAGTAACTTCCACAGATGACAGCTATTAGCTAGAATTCATGGTTAGAAGACATCTAAGAAAGTCAGTGTCCACCAGTTTTCTAGGAAGAATAATTAGCAGGCCATCAACTTCTTACATGTCAGAGTGACCAGTTCCATCCACCATATTAGCATTTTAGCTTTCTGTGAGGTGCAGGAGGAATAAAAATAGGTTTGTTTTGACCTTCTGCTGTTAAATTTCTACTGTCTGCCTTCATCACGCTTACTTTCTACAGAAGAACTAATGAAAAAGAACAGAAATCCTATCCTGAATTGTATATGATTCTCCATTTATTTCTGGGGTTTAAGAACAAGCCATAGGATGAAATTTCTGTCACATCCAAGTACCAGGCTTTGAAGGGCTGTTTCAATTGAACAGCATGTCTTGTGGTTTTACCCTGATTTGTTTTGTGCTTTTCTCCCCTCAGCACGTATAATGAAAATATAGGAAAAGAACACAATAATCTAAGGACTGATTTCTATTCATTTTGGCATGTAATCTAAATATGTCATTTAACTGCCAAGGAAAAAAAAAAAAAATAAGTAAAAAAAGTAACAATCTTACTAAAGTCTGTGTTCAATTCCTCAGCTGTTACAGGCACATACAAGGTGTTATCTTCGTGTGTGCACATGAGGAATTTCAGTCATTTAAAAACACACTGTCAGGGTGATTAAGTTGTTGCATTAGAAAATACAAAAGCCCTCCTGTTTCAAATTGTTAATAACATGCCAGGGATTTGAGGCACTATGAAGAGCGATACACAAAAAGTCAAACAGCCTGGATAATGGTGAAGAGGAAGCTAACACATAAATAAATTACTTGGGCAGGCAAAGAACAAATCCACAGAGAGAGGTGGTAACATATTGTCAGAAGACAGCTTCAGGCAAAATAGGTGAAAATCACAAAGAAAAGACATGAAGCACAGAAAGGGAAACAAAATTGCAGAGGAGTAGCAAAAGCAAAGGCCTAATAGTTATTCTGCCTAGGACAAGTTGACAGCATGCCAAAAGAATTAGGATCTAATCAGTCTGCAGGGCTGAAGACTGCTTGGAAGAAGGAGAATCAGATAAATGAAATATATGAAAGGAAAAAAAAAAGACAAAGGAACAAACTGATTTTGAAGGGAATATTATGTTTCTGCCAAAAGTCTCTTGACACAGAAAGGGCGAGACAGACAATTTCTATGGGTACGTGACAGCTGGGTCATAATCTCCTCCTTATGCACCGATAAGGTGGCCACCATTTATAAGTCAACCTAATGAAGACAGAGGACAGTGCTTGTCCATCCACAGTAACCAGATAAGCAGATGAAGGTAATTCAGCAGGAAAATACAAATGATTTTATAAAATGTATGTCACCTTACACTAGATTGAAAAAAGTACCAAAATCAGCTGCATTGTATATGTAAGAATGATGAAGGTTTGCTTCCTGACATATCTACACAGCTTATCCCAGTTTTGAATATTAAATCCTTTTAAAAGCATTAAATGAAAATCTGTTGTCATTAATTAACTTCAGCAGTTATTTACCTTCAGCTCTGAATCCAGTGCCCACCTCAAAATGACTTAAAAAATTTCCTTCTTGAAATAAACAGGATTAATATTTTAGACCAGTCCAACAATAACTGCAAAAGCAATTACTTTTGAGATTTCCACAACCTCTGAACTCAAACACTATCATTAATGGCCAAGTCATGACTCACAACAGGGAATACCATTGTGGGTCACAACACAGAACAAACTCAATCTCACCTAAGATGCTAAGATAGAATATCATAGAAACAGCCTGTAATCAGGCTCCAAAGATCATGCTAGCTTCATTTGGGTGCTTAACTGTAAATCTGAGTTTACACCTGACTTAGTTTTCATACACATTCTTTGTGACTGTAAGCATAACTATGACATAGATGCCCAGGTTCATTACTAAGATGTAAAACTACCTCAAATCTATAGAAGCTGCTTTGATCATGTCTGTTTTGACAAAATTAAATGATCAAAGCATTAAGATGTTAATTATTTTCCATGGTACATACATTTCACATCACCTCCGATACTACTGTGGTGCAATTAATTAAAAGATGACATTTTAACAAAAGCCATTTTAAAAACACTAAGTGTCATGCTGTTGTAACCACACAGCCCTGCAGCACAGTATTGCTGTAGCTAGAACCAAGCCATAAGCTTTGCACTGGATTTGCAAGGCCTGAGGACAGAAGCTTGTCAGATCTGCTCTGCCTGAACGTCTTTTTGACCTGATGCAGCTCTGCTGGGTTCAACTGCAATAGCAATTTCTCCTACTTGCCTGGGTGTCTACAGCTAGCTTATCTTACTTTTGTTTGCCTTTGTGTGGTACAGACACAGGAGTAAAAAGCAGTTACTCTGCATTGTATGGGATGCTTATGGCTCTAACTCAACGTCCTGGTTTGAAGCCAGACAGATCCTCTCTTGCCCCTGAGAGAAGTAAAAGAATGACACACAAATGGATTGCAAAGTGATGGAAAGTTTAAATGGGAAGCAGTAAGCGTTTTACAGAAGCTACAAGCATAGTGATGAAAGAATCCCAAAGCATACAAGTCCCCTTAAACGCACCCAAAGGCTTCCCAACATTTCCCTTCTCCCCACCTGAGGGTGTACTCAAAACCCCCAGGGCTCTTTCTTCCCCCAACCCCTACTGCTAGGCTGGTCTCAGGCTGGCCAGGTCTGAGACTGCCCCCACCCCCCCCTTCTCCTCCTGGCATTAGGCCTTGAGATACTCCCCCAGGTTTACCCAATAGGGAGCATCTCCCCAGGAGAGCAGAGGGGAAAGAAAGAGGAAGAGAATGACTTTGCAGAAAGATTTAGAGGGTGCAGGATATTATGGGTACGAAATACACTATTTCCTGTGTTCACTTTATTGGGTTGGATACTCTGGACACCAGAGGTGTAACTGATGTGGCAGGAACAGGACGCAGCCAGACTAAACTGCCACACTCAGTAAGGCAGTACAAAGAACACAGGTATGGTAAGACTGCAGCAGCCCAGGGTGTGGAGACACAGAACAGAGGAATGCAGGCATAGGAGCACAGAAATGGGGCACAGGCACAGAGACCTCATGTCCATAAACAACTCCTCCATGGTCAGTAAAGCAATGTAGACCTGAGCTGGACACACCTGGTTTTAGGGGCAATAAAGAGAACAACTAGTATCTATCAAAAGTTCAAGGCAACATATATAGTAAATTCAAACATTACCTAGAGGAGGGTGTAAAAGCACATTCACAAACATACTAAAATGACACTGAGAAGGTCCCTCACCAGAGAAAGAAAGAAGACACCACAAATGTGAACAGCTTGGTATTTCTCCTTGTGAAGAATTCCAGACACTGCCAGCTAACCATGGTACCTCCACTGCCAGCCTCTAGCTATAGGGCACCAGCGAGTTGGGGAAGGGGAATACAGCAAAAGGAAAAGGCCTAGAAACCAAGAAATGTGCATGCAAAAATCCTATTTCCATTATTATCCTGTCTTCTTCTGGACTATGACCAGATTCTGATGACTTCAATTATTCTAACAATAAATTCTTGCCCTTGCTTACTACAGACAACCTTTTCAATGCAACATTGTATGAAATGCAAATTTAGGGTTAACTTTCTTGTAACTAAAAGCTACAGATTTCATGGTAGCCAGTTTATAAACATACTTAATATTGCCAAATTGTCAAAGAATGACCCTGTGTATTTCAACCAGTGCCAAAAGTATTGGAAAGGAGCCTGTGGGCAAACTCGTTGTCTTCTTTTTAGGCTGGATGTCAGGAAGCAATTCTTCATAGAGAGAGTGATTGCCCCTTGGAATGGGCCGCCTGGGGGGAGGTGGTGGAGTCACCACCACTGGAGATATTTAGGAGGAGACTGGATGGGGTGCTTGGTGCCATGCTTTAGTTGATGAGATGGTGTTGGATGATGGGTTGGACACAATGATCTCGGAGGTCTCTTCCAACCTGGTTTAGTCTATTCTATTCTTGTGATGTAGTTACCTTATACAGGAGATTTGCTGCCCTGGATCACTGCATTCTGCCTGCAATTGCCACCCTCTTGTTTATAGGTTTAGAGTGGGTTTTCCTATTTGAAATCCTGAAGAGGATGTTTCAAAATCTGGAGTATGTTACTTTGAAGTTCATTGATCTTTGAGATTATTAGAGTCAGAAAGCAATTTTAAAGGTCACTGTGTTTGTTCTTTCAATGATCATTTCTCAAAATAGGTTAGCCTGAAACAGTCCACACCACAACCACAGTACTGAAGACCAGTAACTGGCAAGAACATAATCACCTTTTTCATGTTTTTATCAAAGAGTTGATTCAGTAAAGACTATGTAATTTCCCATATTTATTTTTTAATTATATCAGTATTCCTTCCAAACCACAGCTGTCTATCAGCAGGAGCATACAATAGATGAGCAATATATGTATAATGAGTTTGCCAGGGATGTCATCACCTTGTTTAGCAAATATAGCTACTGCACAAATGCTGAAGGGATCACTGATTGCTTTACATTTCCTAGACTACCTTTTAAGGCTGACCTTTGATCATTTGTGGATATCTGTGTATTTGTATGGGAATTTCTCAGGGTGAAGTAGCAAATTCTGGCACCTATGAGTTAGTAACAAATTCTGAAGCAATATTAAGAATTAGCCCTGCCTATGCAGTTCTAGTCACTTAATTTTTCCTCCTCTTTTCTCCCAACTACAGAAGCACTTGGATTTTACCATTTCTTCATATATATATCTCATGCTGTGATCAAAAGTAACTCCGTGGAGTGCTGGTGCTTATACAAAAGGATATTTCAGGCCACTTTGATAGTCTAGACATTCTCTTCCTGCGTTTCCCTCCTCCCAGTTGTACATTGTTTAGATGAAGCAAAGAGCAATTTCAATGAAAAAAACAACAACAAAAACCCCTCCACACATAGACACTAAGACTAGAATTTATCTCAGTGATTTTAGATAGAGTAGATGTCTACACCTTTGCTGAGCTGCTTACCTGTGCGGTTTAGGGAGAGCTATAGTCACTTCGCCAAGGTGATTCATCTGAACTATTTCAGGCACCTTCTTCAGGGTAAGATGAATCATGCTATGGAAATGCTCTTTTTTTCCCTATTTGCTGTAAGGGGGCCTCAGTAGACAACTTTAACCCAGGAACATTAATCCCACCTAAAATGCTTCACAGAAACTTGAAAGAATATAATTTATTTAAGACACTAAAGAACAGGAAAACTAGTATTAGCAGAACTGTATGCTTAGAGTGAAGACAGCTTATTGTAGTAGCTGCCTACTCCACATGATTGGAGAGAAATATTTCTGAAATAATTGTGTGGCTATTATCAAAATTATTTTAAGCACAGTGTGAGTTCATCCTACCTGCTCCACACTACAGCAGGAAACACAGATCATGATTTTCCTGTGCTGAACATCAATTCTGCTCAACAGAAAGCAGAGCCTGCTCAAGACAGAGTTTCAACTTTGGTTCTTTATCTGCTACCTCAGGATTACCATAATGCACTGTAAAATGAATCTTGCATGACAGACAATGGGGGGGGGGGAAACAGAGAAAAAACAGACCTCATAGCTGCATTCAGAGCGGGGAGTTCTCATATCTGTGGAATGCTTTCAGGCAGTGAGACTTCCAGCCATTATTCTCCTCCACTTTTTTAGATGGTCGGGGCACAAGTTGAGGTTACCTGAGTAGTTGAACTCCAGCATTCAAAGCAGTGCATGCATACCCTAATGCCTTTAACCAGTAAGCATTCTGCTAGAAGAGAAACTGTAAGCAGTTTCCTATATATCCCCTTGAGTTCTGATTTTGAATCCTCTTTTCGTAATGGCCACTAACAAGGCATCTATCTGATCCTAGATGCTTGCACTGAGGTATGATGGCGGTTCCAGGTATTCTAAAATTTGGACAAAACCGAGTCATGTCTTTGCAACTTCCTGACCCAAACTGTGACAGGAACAACAAAAAGGACAATAACAGTGATGGTGAGTGTCACCTCTGGACAGGCACTATGAAGTCCTCCCAGTAATTCCACCCAAGTAATGCCCAGAAAGTACTGCCAAAGCTACACCACAACACCCTTAAACAACCGCCCAGGGCCTGAAAGATGATGGAAAGCTGGAATAAGCATGCCCTGAGCCTTCGGTAACAGTACCCCATTAGAGCTGCTCAGATACTGACACATGCCATGGAGCAGAAGTAGGTTGACTCGTGAAGCAACACAAACAAACAGCCAGCACTGCACTGGGTTTCTTACACTGTGTTCAGTTTTCTATAGTCCATTCAGTGTTCTGAACAAGCCAAGGATCAAGAGGAGTAACAGTATGTTGCATTCCCACCCTCACAATTAAGATGCATTAGGGGCTAATTTGGAGTGTACTTCATAGAGCAGATCTGAGTGTTGCTATTTCTTAGCATGTCAGTGGTTGAGCTGCAGTGCTCTCTTTTAGCAATATTTCTGTATGCAAAATGTACCTGCCCTATTTACATCCCAAACACATGTTCAGTCTTTCCTACAACAAAAATAGAGATGCACCAGGTGTGTTCTTTTCTCTGAACGGCACATTTCAGCAACTTAATGCAGTGTTTTGATTATTTGGCAGCAATAAGGCCCTGTAGCTTAATTCCACATATATTTTTACAAAGCTATTATAAAGGGGAAGAAAAATACTTTTTCTACAGCTGAAATTCTCTCTATTTACCTTTTAATTATAGATGAGTCTTTGATTCATTTAAGTTATCTGCAAAGAACATACTGGCAAGTACTGGCCATCTGCTGACAGCACTGCTACATGCATACTTGGGCTGGGGGAAAAACTCTTAATTCCTCAAGGTACATTACCAAAAGAAAAAGCTAAAAGAGAAATTGAAGGCTGCTGCTTCAACATGGCTACTTGCAAAACTGCCAGGCTGTGTAAGTGAATGCAGAAAGATGTTACAGTTGGCTTACTGTGACAGAGCACTGATATTTTAACCCCGTATGGTGGATCATCCTGGGATCACACTCCTGAGAATGTACTGGGTTAGGATGCAGTATGCAGACCTGCCTCAGCAAAGAATTTTCTTTGACTAATGAGCAGAATAACAAAAAGAAAACAAGATCTGTCAGTTCCTTGATACTAAATGGTGTGACCTAAGCACCTAGCTGTCAAGGTTTTTGCACTGCCAGAAGGCAGATTTGGGGGGGTTTGGAGCAAGCGAAACAACTATAATGATTTAAGCTTAACCTCAGCAGTGCCCTGAACCATTATTTAATGATGACTCACCTTAGAGTACGCTAGTTAAATATTTTGATAAATGGAGGAAATAAAAGTTACTGGTCCCAACAGTTCCACTGTACATAAATAAAAGAAATAGTTGATAAAACAGTATGAAAAGGCAGGTAGGTAGCAAATAATTATTCCCCAGGTGACAGGAAATAAAATGGGCAGTGTAAATCTACTAAAAAGTGTAATTATCTCTAGGTACCAGACCACATGAGACATTATCTAACATCTGCAAAAGCTATAGCATTGTTTATTTTCACCTGTTGCATCCACAGCAAATACTGTAGCAAATGACTAAAACCAACAGGCAGTTATTGTACAAGACTAAAATGCAAAAGGAAAAGAAACAGAACTAATATCTGAGATTTGTACAAAGGCACTGACTCAGAGCCAATATGACATGCTGGACTTGCTGGGCAAGGAGCACAATGAAATATGCATGGTATTCTTCAGGAAATGTACTACAAGTGTTCAGACTGAGGGGGAAAACAGTCTGCTCTGCTGCTGACAACCAACAAGTTACCCAGGGCCTTTACACAGCTGCCTTGCTGTCCTCTGTTAACATTGCAGTGATGATAATCATGACACCCTGCACAAACCAAATCATGTCCATTGGGTCTGGCACATCTCCCATCTGCTCAGCACAGGAAGGTATCCTACAGACACCTTGCCAGTTAAATCAGGCATGATGCAATATTAATAAGACGAGGTGCATGGCTGCAAAGAAGATGCCAGTCAAGGAAGCCAAAAAGCAAATTAAGTTCTGTGCCTATTTTTGTGTGAGTGCGAAAATGGAGACATGATACTAAGTGACATCTATCAAAGTCCACAGATGAGATAGGGCATGTACCTTCTATCAGGGGAGCATCTGTGTTCAGCTGGTTGTGCCCATGAAATTTAAAGCATTTACATGCTCTATAGAAAAAAAAAAGAGCTTTCAGAAACAAGTGTTAATAAGTAACCTAAAGAGTACTTCAAATGCTGAGAAAACAGTATTGATGAGTTTAATAAAGTTCTCTTCTTTTTTTTTTTTTCTTTCCATTTAAATACAATTAATGAGCAGAATTTTACCCCAGGTGCTATAAAACTCAGATCAGCCATTTGCACTTAATGTTTAGACTCCTGCAATGGGGGTCAAGTATCTTAACCTAGCCTTCTTCCAGTGCTCCTAAACACACAGATATCTTTTCACACTATCCTGGTATGATTTAGAATGAATGTTTGTAAAACAAGCTTGCAAAGGTTTTGGTGTTGCAAGGAACTCTTGCTTGGCACAGTATTGAGAGGACTTTTAATTTGCTGTTACTCCATTAGGAATTTTATAAACAGAAAGATGCATGTGTTTAGGACTCTACAAAGAGTAATCCTGTAAACTGTGGTTCAGTCAAAAGGTAGATATTAGTCTATAAAAAGAACATTAGTTTCAGAATTGCAAACTTCAGCACAAATATTACCAGTTTTTAAACACAAAGGTTCCAAAGCATTAGTTACTACTCAGAAACTTAATGGCACTTAAGGCCATCATCTTACAGAGCTAGTGTATATGTGTTCATTAATACCAGTAATGAAAAAATTGGATAAGTAATAAACTCATTACTGGTACTGTAAAAAGTACACTTAGTGCATTTATGTGACACTAATTAATGGTGTGGTTTTGAAGAATGCCAGCCTGACAAGTCATTGACAAATACTGGAAACTTAAGACTCAAGAATATATGAGACATGACAGAGGCAGCATAAGTTCTCCCACCCTTCTTTCCCAATACTCTTCAACCCTGACTTACCATATTTCTGTGGAAAAAATTCATTTGTTATGCTTGCTCCACAGTTGTTATATGTGAGTGACCACCAGCAGGCCTGCTAGCTAGTGCCAATTTTGACAGTGGATTATGTCATGAAATGACATTTGGGTTTTGTCCTTGCTCAATAGCAAACAGTGTTAAGGAAGTAGGTCACAAGACAAATTCCTAGCATAGGAAGGTGGCAGAGTTTTATGGGCAAACAGCTTTAATCTGTCCTTTTCTTTTAGGTTATGTTTGCTTACCAGAGGGAAAAAAAAGGGGGGGGGAGGAGGAAAAAGGTTTACCTGCCTGAAAGGAAGGAGCTTGTGTACAGAGTGGAAAAAGATTTAAGTGCCTGAAAGGAAAAGTGCCTATTAGAAAGAAAGAAGAAAAAAAAGATTGCCTGAGAGAGGAGTTTACTCACTCGCTTCAAAAAGCCTGCCTGCTTCCAAAAAAAGGATTTACCTGCTAGGATTCAGCTTGTCAACTTTTTCTGCCAGATGCTGGAAAGCAAAATGCTGAAATAAGATCTATACTCATTACTTTTGCTGTTAGCACACAGTCAAAGCAAGGCCATTAATTAATTTCTGCACAATAGCCTCTGTAGTTTTAACATCTACTGTGCTTTACTCATCGCTTTCAAGGCAACCCTAGAAAGTGAAGGTGCTATGAGAAGTGCTAATCTTTTTATCTTCTTGTATGGGTTTAAGAAGGGAATAGAGTTTAGAAGTTATTCATCACTTACAAGGCATCACATGAAATTTTCTTGTGCTTTTGAAGTGATTCTCCTGAATATAATTGACTAAACTGATTAAAGCAACTGTTGAGTTGAAAGCCTTCCAACCAAGGTCTGAAAAATGCCTTCCTGTGAAATGTTTAATATTTCTTTTTCTGTATGATCTCTTTATTAGGCAGTTCAACTTTGTGCCCTGGGAAAATTATGAGTTTTTCAGGAAACTGGATTATACTTCCTTACCCTCTCTGTAGCTGACACCATTTGCTTGGGTTTTTGTTTTTGGAATTGGATGTTCTATTTCACAGACTTCCTTGTTTGAAAACACGTTTCTTCTGCAGCATGTGTACATAATATTTGCACGGCTGGGTTTTTAGGACTCAGACACGTACTGTTCTACGCAAAAATGAAGAGTTTTTGTTAAAAATCAAATCTTTATCAAGAAGTCAAATGTAAGACCACATTTTTGGTATAAGGAAAACATAAGACAGTTAAAAATGCTGCATCTCCCCTACTAAAGCATGTAGCTTTCTCACACGTCAGAATTTCATAAGATCTTAGAATGGCTGAGGTTGGAAGTGACCTCTGGAAGTCATCTGGTCCACCTCTCCTGCTCAGGCATGGTGACCTGGAGAAGGCCACATGGAGAAGGCCACCCAGGACCATCTCCAGACAGCTTTGAGTATCTCCAGTGATAGAGACTGCACAGATTCTCCAGGCAACCAGTGCCAGTGTTCATTCACCTGTAAGTACTAGTACATATCTGTAGATACATACACATATCTGTTTTACAGATTCTTTTCATCTGTCATCAACACACTTGTAAGAAGAAAATACATGCTTTGTGTGTCTATGCATTTGCACAAACAAGATACAACTTCTTTCTCCTCTCTCATTAAAAGAAAACAACCACAAGCCACCTTACACTGAACCCTGGACCTGAGAGTGCTTTAATGCAAAGCTTCAGTCCTTAATAATCCTCAACAAATCCTTTTGCAGGAAAGAAAAAACAAATACAGCTAAATGCCTGGTTTGTGTTCACCTATTTGGTGATTTGCATTCACCTTTGGCTGCTCCAAGTGCACTTGGTGAGGTAGTGCAGCCCTAGATTCTCACGTGCACTTGGATAAAGTCACAATAAACAGGCATTAAAGCATAAGCTTATTTTCTACCCCAAGAAGAGTGAAAAAATCAGAATGCTTTTTCAACTAACATGTATTCATGTTCAAAAGTTAACATTACCTCTAATTCACTTCTGAAAGCACAAATAAATTTATTATAGTAATAAAGTGTTGGTGAATGCCCTCTAATTAACATGCTTGGCCCATCTTTAGAAGGGGCAATCGGAGCCCCTTTTCCCAAGGCCTCTCAGGTGCCAACCAAGTCCCACTCCTCATCAGAGCTGTGCTGCCAAAGGGCTAAACTAGAAACCAGTCTGCACAAGAGGTGGCAATGTGAGTTTTAGAATAAATTTCAGAGCCTGCAAAATAAATGTAAGCCTGTGGAATACTTGCTACTTTATTATATTTATCTATATACTTTTAGACACTACGTTATCTATTCATAGTTCAGCAGGTATGCCAGGCTCATCAGTTTCCAAATTATTTGCTGGCTTCCTGGCACACCTCTTAGTTATTTTTATCTGATATTTCAAATAAATTACAAAATGCCTTGAATTGCATGATTAGTCCATTATGTATTCTGTTTATTACAATTATATGAACTTTTGATTAACCTCCATAAGTTTCATGAATAAATTACCTGGATCAGGGGAAACTGCCAGTTAATGTTACAATGTTCCAGTAGGGAGTTTCCAAGAGATTAATCTGCCTTTTTTAGAGGCAGCTTTTTTCATCCCAGCTTCCTTTAAAAAGGAAAACATGCTGCTGCTGCTGCTGCTGCTGCTCAGTTGTGATGAAGAATATGTGAATATATTTGCAACCCACTCAAAGTGAGTGGGTGCAAAATTTACTCACAGAATCTCATCTTTGGGAGATGATTTGTGCCCTTTTAAATATTGATGGCACAGTCACTCTAACATGATGATGATAAATTGTGCTAATCATAGTGAGTCTCCCAGGTTGTGCTATACTACAATCCAGAGATACTTTCCTGTATCTTCTGTAAGTGGTGCTGAACGATTTCTCATTGAGAAACCTCAAAAACTTCTCTAGCATCCACAGTACAGTTACCAGGTAGAAGACTCATAAAACTAGATGGCTGCCCAAGGCCTGGCTCTGCTTTTGCCCAAAGCTCATCACTGCTCACACATGTGCATTTCCCAATTGGGCTTTTTTTATTGCATGTCAAGTCTTATTTTGGCAGAGGGCACTGCCACTGCTATGAAGTGATCAAGAAAACAGAAGAGAAAATGGTGGGAATCTAGCCTTTAGATATAGAGGAACGTGGGAAATCAGGAGTAGGTAGAGAATAATAAGGCCAAGACAACAACTTGTCTAGCAGATTCATCACACAATACCTGCTGTGTGTTGTAGGATCAGGAAAAGACGAGAAGTGGGCGAGCTTACTTCTGGTCTGCTGAGAATAATAGACCTTCAGAGATAAGCTGTTGGTAAAAAAAACAACTTGGTGACACAGAGATTAGGCAGAGAAAGGAAGGACACTGGAAAAGGCTGCTGGTGGCCCTTTGATAAACTGTACAGACCTCTGAACACAGAAGAAAGGCATGAAATCAAAGTATTAATAATAATATATGATCTATCTGCAAAGAGTTGAAGTGTGAAGATGTCTGATAGAACATCTAACTGGGGCCCCATCCGTGGAAATATTCCAAGTGGGGCTCAACAGGGCTCTAGGCAATCTGACCTAGTTGAGGATGCCCCTGATTACTGCAGAGGAGGCTGGACTAGATGACCTTTGGAGGCCCCTTCCAACCCAGACCATTCTATGTTTCTATCTCACTGCTGCCGTGTCCAGCTGGTGTTTAAAAGCCTTAAGGTGATGAAACAGTTCAAAACAAGAAAGTTTATGTGGTAGATTAGCATGATGTGCTTAGGAAGGCACAAAAAGGAGGTTTGGTAGAGCCTGAGAGAGCACTGGTGGGACAGAAATTGTGCTGTGTCATCAGAGCCCACTGGGTAGGGATTGCTAGCCTGGCCGCTGTGGTTCCAAATGGATGTTGATAGAGTAAATATAGGATATTTCATCCTTACATTACCTAATCTTTAGATTGATCTTAGAAGACAAAATTTGTTATTTCTTAAATAACCAAATGCACAAGGTCCTGGGAGGTTAGAATAGTCCATTAGTTCAGTTCGATTTTGATGGAAAACTACTGGGAATGATCATCTAATGAACCTGGGCTATAAATATTATTATTAACATACTGATTGTATCTCTTTCTGTGCTGGGTTTGTTGGTTTTGGTTGGGATTTTTTTGTAGGAGATAGACAGAGAGGGTGCCAACTGCTCTTAATAGCTGGCAGAAAGAAAGAGCTGGATAAAAACCAGCTGGTTGCAGCTCAGACTGGAAAGATAGATGGCATTCAGAAACAAAAATACTGCACCAAACTCTTCCTGAAGTATTCTTTTACACTAGACACAAATTTACATGGGATTCACAGATCTTCCTGGGGTCAGCTTTCCAGAGAAAAAGATAACACTGCAGATCATACTTTTTTTTTTCTCTTGTGGATAGCCATACTCAGAATAAGTGTATTTCTTTTTCTGTGATCTGTAATCACAGATGTCTCAGGATGCCTACAGTACAGCTAAAAGTGCAAGGGCCAAGCACTACAATGACATTACTCTTCTCAGTCTCACACACAGTCTCAAGCTGTGCCAGGGGAAGTTTAGGCTGGATGTTAGGAAGAAGTTCTTTATAGAAAGAGTGACTGGCCATTGGAATGGGCTGCCCAGGGAGGTGGTGGAGTCCCCATCACTGGAGGTGTTTAGGAAGAGACTGGATGAGGCGCTTGGTGCCATGGTTTAGTTGACTAGACAGTGCTGAATGATAGGTTGGACTCGATCTCAAAGGTCTCTTCCAACCCGGTTAATCCGACCCTCTCTCTCTCTCCTCTCCGACCCTCTCCTCTTCTCCTTCTCTTCTCCTTCTCTTCTCTTCTCTTCTCCTCTCCGACCCTCTTCTCTCTCTCTTCTCTCTCTCTTCTCTTCTCCTCTCTCTCCTCTCCTCTTCTCTTCTCTTCTCTTCTCTTCTCTTCTCTCTCCGACCCTCTCCTCTCCTTCTCTCCTCTCCGACCCTCTCCTCTCTTCTCTTCTCTTCTCTTCTCTTCTCTTCTCTTCATACCAGGATGACTGAAGGTAAGTGAGAATCAGCTCAAAATGAGGGACAAAAATTTAGAGCATTACTCTAATGATCAACACTGTATCAGTTCAGGTGCTAGAAAGTAAGCAAAAGACAAGGAAAATTTGTAGGTATTATAAGAAGAGTATTTTTAAAAGCAAATCCTGGAGGACAGATGGTAAGGTTGTAAAAGATGGGTTTTCTATGAGCTAAAGTCAGGAGCATTAGGAATGTAAAGAGGCATGAATTCAAGCCAGAGAACTATATTTTGTTTAATAAAAACTAACAATGCATGCAGCTGAAGTTCATTGGCATTTCTTTAGAGCAACCTTGGCAAATAACATACGAAATGCATAGGGTACTATGAGCCTTATGGTGTAATTTCTTTCCACTTCCCAGAAACAATAAAATAATATACAGGAGTTCTTTTGCTTTCCTCAGCGCAGTGACATTTTGCAAAAGGTAAAGCAATACTGCACCTACTGACTTCCCTTGTCTATTTACAAGAGGAAATGTCATCAAGCATTCAAAATGTCACTACCTGCTGGGATGACGTCACGGAAATGTTCCTTCCCCTTCAGATGCTGATGTTTGGAGCAATAAACCATAATCTGCTTAAGGAGATCGTGGTTTGGTAGGCAAATGGCACTGTGCTTAATACCTGCAAAATGAATTGCGGAGCAAATACATTTGCCAGGACTAAAGACATTTTCCAAGGAGCCCAGACAAATGTTCGCTAACATTGTCTGCCTCTTAAGCCAATTATTGCTGCAATACAGACAAAGAGGTGCTGTGTCTGCTACTTAAGCCATCTTGTTATAGTCCTTTAAAAGTGTCATGTACACAGAGAAGCATATTTGTAATCTTTACACTAAGTACACTTCACCTTAATTGCATCACCTCACAAAATTATATAAACAAGGCTTTTGTGTTTGTGCTAGAGATTTTCTGAGGCTGTAGAAGGGAGAGTTGCTTATAAATATCACAGGGTGTACTCAATGGGGTTATGATCCACATTTTGGGTTATCTATTATTCGGTGCAAAATAGACATGATGCACAAAATATGAGATTCCTTTCTGTCATTACATTTCTCCCGGGTCCTAAGTTGCTGTTTATTTATTGCCTGTCCTCAAAATAAATTGTACACTCTCAAACCCTCCTTCCAATAGGATTTAAGATTATTCAAACCGTTAAAATGGTCTTGTCAATGATTGCCATGCAACTGAAATAATTTATATTGCAGCAAACACAGCATATTTGAGCTGTCCTCTTGTAAACATTAATTAAAAAAACCAGGCTAAATATTGAAAAAGTTCCACATGTGAAGGTCAGCTTTTAGACTACAAATAAATTACCTGGGAGGTTTGTACACATGAAAGATTTACTGCTGTACTAGCTTTGAGGTTAGCTTTCTTTTAAGGAAGACTTCTAGAAAACTGGACAAAATACCTTATCCAACTTTCAGCTATTTATTTATTAGTTTTTTTTAAAGTCTGTATTTATTAATCTTGAACTAAAGTAATTAGGAAGAGAATTATTGCCACTTGCACAGTTACAGCTAAAAAGTTTTCAAATCCAAAACCAAAAATAGTATTTTCTGGAAGTTCCCAATCTTTCAAGTATAAAGTACAGTTTGCCTTAGCAATTAAGGAAATCATGCTCTCTTCAACTACCTGAAGGGAGGGTGTGGACAGGTGGGAGTTGGTCTCTTCTCCCAGGCAACCAGCACCAGAACAAGAGGACACAGCCTCAAGCTGCACCAGGGGAGGTTTAGGCTGGATTTTAGGAAGAAATTCTTCACAGAAAGAGTGATTGCCCATTGCAATGGGCTGCCTGAGGAAGTGGTGGAGTCACCATCACTGGAGGTGTTTAGGAAGAGACTGGATGGGGCACTCGGTGCCATGGTTTAGTTGATTAGATGGTGTTGGATGATAGGTTGGACATGATGATCTCGAAGGTCTCTTCCAACCTGCTTTCTTCTATTCTATTCTATTCTATTCTATTCTATTCTATTCTTTCTATTCTATTATTCTATTCTATTCATTAGAGTTATGTGTGTTTTATGGTACCTGGGAAAAATGTGCTGTGGTTATCACAATCTGCATGAACCCCAGTTTCTTCCAGGAAAAGATCCCTCTGCCCCAGCATTTTCACAGAGTTGCTCAAAAACTTAGCTGGTCCTCCACTCTAAGCAGTTAGCAGGCCAGATACATGGGGTATGTTGGAAGGTCATCTGTCCTGAAATACAGCCCTAATCAGAAAGAATTGAGAATACATAGTTAAAAATTCATGGGATTAAACAAATACTATGTTTCTGCTACCTTATTTTCTCCTGGATAATTGCTTTTACATTTCCTTGTAACTTGATATTACTGAATTTGATAAAAAGATAGTTATTTTTCCTTGGCAGCTAGCAGAAAAAATAAGCTGGGTAGAAACAGCCCAGCCATAACCAATCCTCAGTCATCCCTCTGGCAGGACACAGCAGGCTAGCTGAGAGAAGAAATGATATTGTGGAAATGCTGCCTCACATATCATACTTAGAATACACAGCTTGGCAACTAGATGGTTTAAAGCTTCTAGATCCACACCCTGTTCAGGTGCACAGGTCTCCCCTGTGTAATTACTTAGACTTTGTAGTTGGCAGTGCTTCATGGTTTCTTAAGCAGGGTGCTCTGCTTTTGGTTCTTCCCTCAGAGACAAACCCCAAGCCGGATGTTCAATTTTTCTGCCACCTGAACATCGACTTTAAAAAGCTTTTTCTGACATCCTGCCTTTGCCTTCCCTTTCTCCCCTGTTGCTGCTTTATCACACCGAGTAGGCTGTGCATGAGGTGCCTGAGGGATGGCAGCAAGTTACAAAACAAACAAACGGCCTCCACAGCCATTCATATCCTGCCTGCTAGAGTGTGGTATGGTGCAGAGAAGGTTTTAAAAGCACTGAAAGAGTAACTTCATTTTATATCCACACTCCTGGTTTTCCTCTTTTTTTCTGACTGGAGGAGAACAACCCATGTACACCCAGGTTCACCAACTTCATGGTACAAAGTTCTGCATTGTGAACTGAGCAAGGATCAGTAAATTTTCCAGATCACCCAAAGAGAGGAAACTATGAAATAAGTTAACCCTCCAGGCACAGATGAATAAAATTCCTGATCTTTTTCACCTTCCATTTAATAACCTTAAAGCTGATTACAAAGGGTAATATGTCATGCATTATCATATTATTTTTCTCCCCCTAAAAATAGCATAAATGAACAGTGTAGCCAGCAGTCTGATTTTCATAACGTGCCTGTTCATTCATTCATATAGTTTGTGGGTATAATTACAACAACTGTGTGTTTCTGTTGGCCTGTTATGTGCATAAGTAGCTATTTGCATGTGCAAATACCTCATTTACATGTATGGTCACTGTTATGGCTAGGTACATAAATTAGGCCTGCAATTGCACACATCATAATGTTCATATAAGGAAAGCAGTCTGTGAGCTAAGCCATAGATCCTGCTACGTCAACTTTGTGGCAGAATTGGGAATACAACACAAATTGTCAGACTCCCAAGCTTGAAATTTAATCATAGCCTCAACATAGCAGAAGAGGAATGAGAAACCTAAGCAAGGTGAAGGAAACAGCCCAGTCTCATCAGCTCAGTGAGAATAAAGGTGCTCCACCTCAGACTCTTTTTTGACTTCATTAAATCGGTACAGTTAAAGGACAAGTCATGCAGTTCATGAGGATAGATCACCCTAAAGAAGTCTTGGGAAATAATCCTGTAGGTCTAGCAGAGTGGCAGAGAGTCAGCACCAATCTTTGCAAAATTGGACCAACATGTACTTTTTTAATTCAGTTTTCTAATTTGAAATCAAATAAATTGGAGGATTTGAAGTTACTGGACACCTTCCAAACATTTCCTCTCCCACTGAGACTTGTGTTTCAGTCTTCTAGGAAACACTGTGTTAAAGAAAACAACTGACTCAACTTCTTGAGCTATCCAAAGTAACAACTCCTGCAGAGCCATAACAAAAAGCACATGACCATAGAGTAAAAGGAAGTAACAAAGTGAGAAAAAGCAGGACTTTGTCTGGAAAAACTAGATTGTTTACTGAAAAGGACTATGAGCCTATGAGCTCATACTAAATACAATTTGAAATATAATCTAAACATAAATTAAAAATAAAAGATGGAGCATGAAGAAAGAAACCACAACGATTCTCTTTTCCCTCAGGCATCACGAGGCACACGTGAGAGCAGAAGGGCAATAGAATCCACAACTGTTCAGAAAAGGCCTGGCTCAGGAGCTGTAAAAATCCCAGACTCAGCTCTTGGTTCAGAAGGTTTTTTTTGCTGTGTGACTCATGACAAGTCACAGCAGAATTGAAACAGCAGTTTGATGTTCAGAGCAGGACTTGAAGCCCAAATTTGCAAGGTGAAACCTTCCTTATTAAACATACTTCACCATATGGCAATCTAAATTGACTAGACACCTCTTTTTTTTTTTCATATAAAATGCATTACTAATGTTCTACTTCCCAAGAATGTGACAAGTAACTTCAGTTCAAAGCAGGCAATCACAGTTTCAGTATCTTTTTTATGAGCTGAGATTAAAGTTTCTTGAGGACCTTTGCAGGACTGTATTTCAAGTGGCAGAAGTTCAGGTATTGGGTTCTATGCAGAGGCAGATGTAACACAGAAGAGCACCTCTAATCTCATATTTTCCAGGTTAGGAGGAGTTAGAATGAGCAGGTGGCCTATTTCAGCTGAAAATAGAGGTTCTTTTCCCCCAAGTGCAATATTCCTGGCAGCCAAGAAGAACAGCAAGAAGGGACATAATGTCAGGCAACACTAGGTTATTCTGATAGAAAGGGAAGTTCCCAAATTCTGCCCCTTCCTCCCAGATTAGGGTTGTTTTTTTATATATTGAACTGTCATTGGGGATGACTAAGAAAAAAGAAAAGGAAATAATCCAAAATGTAGGGACCAGAACTTAAAACTAATTTCACACCTGTAGAGGTGGAAGCAAGTGACATATTACTGGTCCAAGCCCTTTGTCTTTCACTGCAACAGCACTTTGTTAGCAAGTTAAAACCCATGGCAGCTTTTGCTGTACCAGGCAGGTTACAGAATACACCTGTGAACAGCACTGCTGTCACTGATGGTTATGATTACCCTAGAGAAATGGATCATTTTTAATAGCTAGAACAGATAGCAGGTATGTCACTACCTGTACATCTCAAGAGTGCATGTATTTCATGTTCTCTTATGCCTCACAGCAATTTTTCCTGTTTTTTTGCCATTGCTGTCATTTACTATGAACTGGTGGGATCCAGTAGCCTTACTGTGGTCGAAATAAGTTTTGGCTGCCAAAATACTATTCCAGGTTGAATTCTGATTGAATTGTTTCCAACAAGAAGCTGATTATTCCTCTCCTTCATATATTATCTCTCTATGAAGCATCCTCTCTGATAGCAGTTAGGGACACTGCACTTGGCTTTGCCCATGGACATTCCCTAGATGACCTATATCAAACAAATCAGACACCCTTTTGTCTAAATACCTGAGCAAGTAGGTGACCCCATTTTAAAGTATCCATTAAATGGCTTCATAATTTTATGTATTGCTTTAAAGTCATTAACATATTGGGTCAAATTATGATCTCAATTACAAAGTAGTAAATGTGAGGTAATTACACAGGTACAGACTATGATCAAAATCTGGTGCAAAATAAATTAGAACATTTCAGTTGCTCCTGGTGAAATTTCATTAGTGGAATAATATAAATTAATAAAGAACACCAAAATGGATGATGTCAGAAAATTCACTAAATATGAAGTTTCAGGTTGAACTGTTCAGAGGAAACATGTTGAGTAAAGTAGACAAAGGAAGCCCTGAGGTCCTGCTAATCAGTGTTACAGCTACTTAGGATCATCACCCTTTTGGTGGGCACACAACTAATCCACTTGATAAACTGAGTCTCGCTGACCTTTGTTAAAAATTCATTGAAACCTCACTAAATGATAACTATTAACCTTAAATTGATTGGACATATAATTATCCAGACTGGATTCTCTGCATACCTAATATGGGGGGATGGGGGAGGGCACAGCCTGTCTCCTACAGCACCCCATCCACTCTATACTCACATTACCAAGTGTTTACTCTAAATGTAATTACAGACAAATATATTAAACAAAAACTTTTCACTGCTGGAAAAAAAAATAAATCAACATGCTATGAGACAGGAAATATCAGAATTAAAATTGCACATACACATATTCCCCCTCTACTAAACACACATGTGGCTTCAGGCTTAATCTGTCTTTTACTGGTACTCTCCCCTTCAGCACATACCTAAAGAGAAGCTCTTCCATTTTCTTGCTTTTTATCCAGCATTGTTTGTGATATTCTACATAATTTTACTGTCATTATATCTGTAATAAAGTCCTGATTTCTCTACTATTTGACTGCTTCATCAATATTAATGAGTGTACTTCTTCCAACAACTTTGAGTGAACCAGAATTTCTATCCTGTGGGAAGTTAGTATAATGTTTTCTCTGAAGATGGTGAGGCTTTCACATTCTCAAATAGTGGGATAAAGGAAATACAGAAACACACAATGCACTCCTTTAAACATGTGTGGATATTACCTCGGTTTCAGAGGAACTGAGCGATGCATCCTACTCTCACATAAATGCTTCAGAGACTTCAACAGTTGGACCATTTACCCAGCTTCTGAGAGAGCTGGAGGAGGCAGCCCTTAGCTTCAGAAGCTTTTTTTACCTACCCTGGGGTAATTTGAAAGGATTTGTTTGTTTGTTTGTTTTTAAGTAACCTGAAGTGCAGGCAGGGGGGAACCATAGGTGGTTCATTTTGGTGACAGCCTGCCTGGCAGGAAGCCGAGCCCCAGGCTCTGTGCTGAATGTGGCATCGGGTTGCTGAGGAGACTGCTGTGCTTGCTTCTTAGATGATGTCTATCTGGGCTGGCAGAAGACCAGGCTGGCCTCCCTTCCAATGTCAGCTTTCACTTCCTCATGTTCCCATAAAATACCTATGCATATTGACCAGGGTGTCTTCACTAAACCAACTAACCTCTGCATAACAACTCAGACACCAGATTTAATTACTACAATGGTTTTAAAAACGAGGGGTTACTAAGGAAAGACATTAAAATGAAAAGCACTAATTCATCACAGGTGCCCAAAATGAGTGAACTAGAATCCATTCCTCCAGCATGCATTATCATTTTATACCCACAGAGTGTAAACATAACTCTCCTGGACACCACTGCAGTAGTGAACACTCAAGCAGTTCTCCCACACAGGTATCAGGCGCTCTAAGCAGGGAAAACGCCTTTGCATATGTGTTTGCCTTAGCATTTCCCAGGGAACCTGTGGCAGATGAAAGGATGGCACCTCATTTCCCCAGCTGTTCTCAACAACATAGTAACAGGGTACTAACACAAGCTTTTAAGGCAAAACAAATAACAGAAACATAGTTCACTGATAACAGAAGTGACTGCTGCTCCTTATTATCCTTATTAAGGAGTGAAAAAAAAGATGTCCTTTTCATGTCAACCCATTCTTTCCCTACCTCATTACCTTATTCACTCAAAATTAAAAGAAGCTTATTCAAGTCATAAAAAAAATACATCCCAAATACTTTTTAAAGGTAGTCTCAGCCCTTAAAATGTGCTTTCAACAGACAAACAGCATACATTTCAAAAATGCCTGGGCAGCCACTTCAGTGTTTGAAATTACACTTTCTTTTTGTTTAATCTTGCAATCATCATAAAATTTTTCAGGGGTGACCTCATGTATTGCAATCACCTGCAAACTGCATTCTTTGCAAAGCCTCTCTGCATTTCCTAGTTTTTCAGCTGCTTGAGTGATCTCCATATTTTTTTTCAGCATGCTAGCTTCCAGCCAAAATGATTAAAATGTCAATAACTTATAAATGACCTAAACCATGAAACTATGAAAATGACTACTAGTAGTAATCAGTACTGGTCTTTAGTGAACTTAATCCAAATCAGGATAAAACCAACTAATACACAGTAATACTCAGAAATAATACAAATACTCAGCACTGGTTAGGCCACACCTTGAGTCCTGTGTCTTGTTCTGGGCCCCTGAATTTAAGAAGGACATTGAGATACTTGAACATGTCCAGAGAAGCACAACAAGGCTGGTGAGTGGTCTCGAGCACAAGCCCTATGAGGAGAGGCTGAGGGAGCTGGGAGTGTTTAGTCTGGAGAAGAGGAGGCTCAGGGCAGACCTCATTGCTCTCTACAGCTTCCTGAAAGAAGGTTGTAGACAGGTGGGGGCTAGTCTCTTCTCCCAGGCAACCAGTGGCAAAACAAGAGGACACAGTCTCAAGATGCACCAGGGCAAGTTTAGGCTCAAGATGAGGAGAAAATTCTTCACATAAAGAGTAATTTGCCATTGGAATGTGCTGCCCAGGGAAGTGGTGGAGTCACTGTCCCTAGAGGTGTTCAAAAAGGGATTGGATGTGGCACTTGAAGCCATGGTTTAGTTGCCATGAGGTGTTAGGTACTAGGTAATAGGTTGGACTTGCTGATCTCTGAGGTCTTTTCCAATCTGGTTGATTCTGTAATTCTGTGGCTTTTTTATTGTATTAGGAGTTAAGCATTATCCCCAAGCTCCAATTAAAGCAACATAACTGTAATTTCAGTAAACATGAACTTTAAGACATCATTATGGTTAAAAAGACAGGATTTAATATTACAGCTGTGTGAAAGAAACTTGAGCTCTTTAACTACCAGTGCCAATTCACCAACATGGTTTTGCATCATACAGATATTGTTGATTCTGTTAAACTACTTTTTTTTTTTTTTTTCTTTATAAAGTTGAAGGGATGAGAAAAAAAAAGAAAGAATTATGCAGAATGCTCACAGTATTGCATCAATCAATGCCACAGTGTCATGCACAGAGGCTCACAAGACAGGAAAAACCTCTAGCCTCATTTTGCCTTTACGCTGCACATTTTTCGCATTTTTATGTAAATCGTTATCCAAAACTAATTTGTCATCTTTCTGGAACAAGCCTATCACGCACCTACAAAACAAACACATTCTTGGTTGGGGGGTGGGGAAAGTATTAAAGTTGTAAAGAGCTCTCTATTGTATGCAGCTATCTGCCCTTCAAAGCTAATACACACCAACAAGGCCATAGTTTTGAGGGGGAAAGCAACACAGCCCTAAGCGAGACTAGGGATGAATGTAATTTTTGCTGCAAGTAGTAGGCGACAAAACAATTTTATTGGAGCTCCCTGTGACACTTTAAGCTGTGCCTTTAAGAAAGGATAGCTGCAAAATTCTCTAGCTGAATGTTTGGGTGTAAAAAGGAAAAGAAAAGGAAGATAATTCTAAACTAATTGCATTGGTAGATGAATGGGATGCAGTCTTACGATCGTACATTCTGTTCTCACTCTGTCTTCTATCTCTTGGCTGGAATGCATGCATGCCACCCTTGGACAGAAAGGCCTCTTATCTAGCAAACCTTCAGATAAGAAAAACTAACTTCTTAACAAAGCTTTGTGCTAACCGAAATTTCCATAATATTTTTCTCCTTTTCTCTTTTCTTCTAATTAACTAGAGGGAAAGGGGAGGGGGAGAGGTTAGGGGATACCCAAGGTGGAATCCTCCTCCAAGGAGAATTTCTGTGTTGTTTCTTTCCTGTAGATTCTTGTATAATGTTGCAAATACTGTATATTTTGTATATATTCATTGCACTCCATTGTTGCTTGTAAAACACAGATTCATTTGCTTCTCCGGCTGGGCTCGGCTGAGCTTTTCGCTGGTGCGGGTGGGCTAAACCATCACACTACAACACTTCCCATCCCCAATCCTGTGGTAGCACATTTTGTCACCTGTGACAGTAAAAGCCTACCACCATGTTAAGGATTTTTTTGATTTAAAACATCGTGGTTTTGGAGCATATGGCAGAACCACTTTGCAACACATAGTTTTTAATCACAAACCAAAGTGGAGGGAAGGAACGCCTAATCATAGAATCAGTCAGGGTTGGAAGGGACCACAAGGATCATCTAGTTCCAACCCCTGCCATGGGCAGGGACACCCCACACTAGATCAGGCTGGCCAGAGCCTCGTCCAGCCTGGTCTTAAACACCCCCAGGGACGGGGCCTCAACCACCTCCCTGGATAACCCATTCCAGGGCTTCACCACTCTCATGGGGAAGAACTTCTTCCTCACATCTAGCCTGAATCTCCCTATTTCCAGCTTCATTCCGTTCCCCCTAGTCCTATCACTACCTGAGATCCTGAGAAGTCCCTCCCCAGCCTTCTTGTAGGCCCCCTTCAGATACTGGAAGGCCACAATGAGGTCACCTCGGAGCCTTCTCTTCTCCAGACTGAATAGCCCAAACTCCTTCAGTCTGTCCTCATAGGAGAGGTGCTCCAGGTAACGTTTGCTACAGAAGTGAAATTTGATTTATCAAGACTACAATTTCTCTTTTGTTCCTTCAGAGAATGTGTTTACCTATCTACAGGAGACCACTGCACATAGCTGTTGCTTTATTTTTCATCCTGAAATTCATACTATGATAAGTTATGCTTCAAGATGACAAGACCCGGTTCTTTTGGGAAATGCTTTGAGTCAGAAGTAAGGAAAAGCAGACTACAAAATGAGGCTCTATATCGAAGTCTTTCATACTCAAGGTATTCCAAAATGCTCTCAGAAAGACACTGCTACATTAATCATATAAATCCAAAAAACACTTTCAGAGATAGCAACATGAGGTCAGCAACTGCTCACAACTCAGTCCAAAGTGCAAAAAGGTTTACGTACCTAGAGATGGTATGCTAGAAAAACTTACGATTTTGAATTATTTGGACATGGTAGCTAGAGTGCTTAGACATATACAACTCAAAATTGAACTATCAGCTTAAGATCAGGTCCTTGAGGGATAGTGTGCTTGCATTTTAACATCCTTATGCTCACTACAGGAACCGACTGTTGTTAAGATACATCATTCTCTCCAAGCCTCCAATCCAATGTTTGGGGTTGTATTCAAGAAACCATTAACATTCTCTCTACAACTACCTGAAGGGTGGTTGTAGCCAGGAAGGGGTTGGCCTCTTCTCTCTAGCAACCAGCACCAGAACAAGGGGACACAGTCTCAAGCTGTGCCAGGGGAAGTTTAGGCTCGAGGTGAAGAGAAAGTTCTTCACTGAGAGAGTCATTCGCCATTGGAATGTGCTGCCCAGGGAGGTGGTGGAGTCACCGTCCCTGGAGGTGTTCAAGAGGGGACTGGACATGGCACTTGGTGCCATGGTCTAGTCATAGGGTCTGTGGTGACAGGTTGGACTCGATGATCTTCGAGCTCTCTTCCAACCTTAGTGATACTGTGATTAGATGATATCAAATAATCTGGCAAGGAGAAGATGTAAAATTCATAATGGGATCAAAAATGTCAAACATCCAGTCCCAGATCCTGTGGCCTTCAACCTGAACAACGTGATCAAGGCTTATGATCACAATGCATCTGCTACACAAGAAGAGATCCCTCAGCTTTGTGCTAGTCTTTCTTGTTTAAATGTTGTTTGCACCCTGGAAAACACATTGGGGGGGGAGGAATTACACTAAGTGGTTTGTTGTGTTCATTTGTTTTGAAGAAGAAAAATCAGTGAGAGCAATACTAATTTATATATCCATTGTTTGCAGTTGATTGTAATGCCAGCTATGCTACTTTATGCACATTAAGTGAAATGCCACATAATCCTGAGAACTTTTTCCTTTTTTTCCCCCTGTTAACAGTTTCACTGAAGCAGGTGACAAATATAAACAGCTATGTGCATCTGAAAATACCAAGTGTTCTCAAAAACCTGTTCTGATAATATCAAAAATAATGAACATATTCTTAAGCAGAAAGACCTAGCTCAGGATTACTAAAGAAGCATTATCTGCTGAGAGGTTTAGGCTGCTCAGAATTAATACATCACACAAACATTGAGATGATTCCCCATCTCTTAGCATCAAGCCAAGGAGGGAATTATGACACTTATCCCATTGATTTCCCATGTACTTTTGGAGATAGGGAGGAAAAAACCAACCCACTCTAGCAGCAAGTAGCTGTCTTGGG
Source organism: Picus viridis (assembly GCA_033816785.1). Classification (NCBI taxonomy): domain Eukaryota; kingdom Metazoa; phylum Chordata; class Aves; order Piciformes; family Picidae; genus Picus; species Picus viridis. The sequence continues at coordinate 10,730,394 of CM066581.1, read as the reverse complement.
AAAAAAAATGTTGAGATGGGTGAAAATCCACGTCTGAAAAGCACTTAGATAACTTTCATGTCTGTGCCAACAAATCAGGTACCTAAGTCTGGCAGCACTTTGTAGAATCCCTCTAATTTCCTGTCTGTTTGTGGCTACCTGTAAGTTACTGAAGACCATGGAATTCAATAGGCATCAAAAGTTTCAGCACCTCAAGATTACATTTTTTTCATCAGTATGGTTACAAACACATTAAATCAAACCAAGATTTTTCTGTCCAAAAGCAGAGATATTTTCCAGTTTTTGTAGAAACTAAGATGAAAAAAGTCTTGTAAGCAATCCTCCCATTCCATCCTAAATCCAAGATGCTATTTCTACTGATGAGGCTGGGAAGAAGCCAGCCTTCATCCATTCTGAGGAAGCCACATCGCTGCGCAAGAGAGGAACACAACATTGTTAGGGTTGTAGATGGAGAGTGGGAGATCAATCAGCCTCAAGACAGAGATCACCTCCTTTAAAAAAAAAAACAAATGGATGAAACTTGAGTTTCCTTAGGTAGACCTCATCCAGGGTTATCTTCTTTCAGAATTAATTAGGAATCAGTTTTTACCAAAAACTGTGTGTTATTTCCTCAAACATTGCTGTAAAAACTTTCCCATTCTCTCAATACGTGAGAAACTTCATTTTTATTTCAGTTCCAGCCCGGGTAAACTGCCAGACTTATCAAAGCCTCTTTTTTTTGCTGTTGTTGCAAGCAGCAGGCAGGGCAGTTTATGAATCTAGGTGTAAGTGTGCATATACACATTATTACTTGAAAATAAAATGAACAGCAAAGAACCAGAGGAGGTTTAATTGGCATAACATAACTGCAAACCACCTTTACACTCCCAAGGTAGATAAATAGCCTAGAAATGTAGTTTTGTAACAAATCAGTTTGGTCCTTTTTCACTGGAATTCATACAAAATACTCTGATCTCTATGAACACATAAGAAAAATACTACACCTTGGCTTGTTTAACAATTTCTACCTTACCCTAGGTTTTTCATTTCCTTATTGTGGTGGGATACGCTCATCCTGGGGAGGGGGTGTTTCCTCCCCTGGGAAACTGACTTGGTCTGTTCCACTTCCCTCCCTCCTTGTCCTGCAGGGGTATAAGAGGGAGGAGAACTGTGGCCATTGCTCTCTTTTCCTGCTGCTTCCACACTCTGCAAAGGACTGGTTCTGTATCTGTATCTCTCTCTCTCTCTCTCTCTCTCTTCTCTCTCTCTCTCTCTCTCTCTCTCCTCCCATCCATCCTTGTTCCTTCCCCTTGTGAACCCTGCCTGTCATTGTGACATAAATATATGTGTATATATATATATATATATATCGTTTAAAGAAAAAAAGTTCTTTGCCTCTCTACTTCCAAGCCGAACCCAAATTATTTCTTGGTGGATTTTCTTCCCTCCCTTTCTTCTCTTTCTCTGTTGGAGAAGGGGATTCTCAGCCTTGCCCCATCTGAGCTTTTAAGCCCCAGTTAAGGCTCAAAGGAGGCTTGATGGGGTGCTTGGTTGCATGGTTTAGTTGTTTAGGTGGGTTGGATTGGTTGATGGGTTGGACACGATGATCTTGAAGGTCTCTTTCAACATGGTGTATTGTATTATTGTACTTATACATACATATACAGTTTTATATACTCTTAATTCCTTTGGTCATCTACAGAATATAGCCATGTTTACCCTTTCCCACTGAAAGGGTTAAATCTGTTACTCTTACCCAGGACCACAGTGTGAACACACTGTTTACAAGAGCTACTTTCTGCTGTGAAACTGAGGCTGAGAAAATTGCTTCTAACCAACGTTTCTGCTTTAAAAAGGATAATGATTTCATCTGGTTAGAGCTGTCTGTACCTACTTAGTTTATTGCAGGGAAGAAATTGCCTGTTCACTCATGATAAGATAATTTGTCGCCTTGGAAATTAAATTATCCATCCCAGTTTACCTTGAAGAGGAATACTATATAATACCTATTTGTTCCATTACACCCTTTAAATCAGAAAGACGCTTTACTCTACAAACATGTTCCATGTAATCAGAGACATTAAGACAAGTTAAAATAGCCCCAACTGCAACTTAATTAGGCTCCAAACCTGTCAATTGTGTCAGACTTGAATCCAGTGGAACTAAAAGGATATTTGAATCAGTAATTTCTCTTAAGGAATAAAACTGAGTTTGAAATACATTTTAAAGTTAGGCTTTGCCCCCATTTCCCCCCCACCACCACCACCACCACCACCCCATAAAATACTATTCAGGGAAATTCATCACAGAAAGACATGTCAAGTATACATCTTTACCAAACCAGAGCAACATTTCTAGGTATCATTACAAGACAGAACAATAGGCAGGACCAAACCTTATTTTCCACCTAACACTTTAAGGTTACATAAAGGACTAAGGGAAATATGTGGCTAATGTGCCTTTTCCCACTTCTGCCAGATTGTACTTCCAATACATTAAAATGGTCTGTTTTTCAGAGGTACCAGTTTGTGAAATTGTCATTTTTAACTAGTTTTAAAGGCCAAGCTGAGTGAAGAGGTTTTAAAATGTATAACCTGCTTTCACAAAACCAGAGTAATTAAGACCAACCAGAGTTCTAGGCCAAGACCACACATCAGAATCTAAAAGGTAGGGAAGGGCAATGAAGTTGGTGAGGGGTTTGGAACACAGGCCTTATGTGGAGAGGCTGAGGGAGCTGGGGTTGCTTAGCCTGGAGAGGAGGAGACTCAGGGGAGACCTTATTGCTCTCTACAACTACCTGAAGGGAAGTTGTAGACAGGCAGGGCTGGTCTCTTCTTCCAAGCTAGAACAAGAGGACACAGTCTCAAGCTGCACCAGGGGAAGTTTAGACTGGGTGTTAGGAAGAAATTCTTCATAGAGACTGTGATTGCCCATTAGAATGGGCTACCTGGGGAGGTGGTGGAGTCACCATCACTGGAAGTATTCAGGAGACTTGATGGGGTGCTTGGTGCCATGGTTTAGTTGATTAGCTGGTGTTGGATGATAGGTTGGACATGATGATCTCGTCCAACCTGGTTTATTCTATTCTATTCTAACATAGGGCCCAGCTTTCCAGGCAGTGTTTGACAACAGGCACTGAAAAGAGCTTCTGAATCCGCTATAAACCTCATCTATGGAACTTCATAATCCAAGCGATTCATTAACTTCTTACATATGGAAATTTAAAAAAAAAAAAAGGCTAAAGAAAATTAGATTTTTCTATAGCATTTTTTTTTCAAGCCTTTGAGTGGTGATGAACAGAAGTTGGCCTTGTGATGATGGTAATGGATTATGAAACAAGGTTCTGACACAGACTCTGAGCATGACCTTGAATGAGTCGTATAATCCCCCTGTTCCCTTCCTCCACTTGTGAAACAAGGATGATAATTCTTGCCTACAATGAGGAACTGCTCAGGAGAATAATTAAATGCTTGTACTGGGTTTGCATGGTAGTGAGGGAGCTGCAGGGGCAGCTTCTATGAACTGTTGCTAGATGTTTCCCCCGTATCTGATAGAGCCAATGACAGCAGACTCCCAGACAGACCCACTAGTGGCCAAGGACAAACTCATCTGTAACAGTGGTAGTGCCTCTGTGATAACATATTTAAGGGAGGGGTGGGGGTGATATTTGCACAGGAGCAACTGCAGTCAGAAGACAGGAGTGAGAATATATCAGAAAAAAAAAAAAAAACTCAGCAGACATCAAGGTCAGTAAAGAAGGAAGGGGAAAAGGTGCTCCGGGTACCAAAGCAGAGATTCCCCTGCAGCCTGTGGTGAAGACCACGGTGAGGAAGGCTGTCCCTCTGCAGCCCACAGAGGTTAACAGTGAAGTAGAATCCACATGCAGACTATGGAGGACCCAACACCCAAGTAGATGGATGTACTTGAATGAGGCTGTGACCTCTGCCCCTCCCAAACAGTGATTTCACAAAAAGATTATCCTTTTCATGGAAAGAGCAGTTTGATGAAGTTTGAATGAGGTTCCCAAGAAGATTTCTGCATTCGTCTCAGCACCCCTGCAAAATGCAAGTGAGTTTTACCACCAACATGGGCACTGACTAAATCCATATTTCAGCTATGTAAACAATGACCTCTACCCCTGTGGCACTAAGGCTAAAATACCGTGACCTTCCCTCACCATACTTGTAATCTTGCTATCTCAGTCCCATTCACACATTAACAACTACTATTTAAATTATACTTTACAGTAGCATTTTTTCCTGTTGTCTCATCTCACTGCATTATGGAAAAGTTGGAAAGATTTCCTAAAGTTCAGCAATGGGAAATAAGAAATAGAAGCAGACTGAAGACTGGAAAGGGGATGTTACGTAGCACAGAAACAAAACTCTCCTCCATTTCTAGATCTGCTTATTAGTAAATTAATTATATTAAGTAGAGAAGCATTTAGTGGGAGGGAAATTCTGCACGTGAATAAAACATGCCTAGATATTAGTAATTAAAATGGCAAAGCGTCTCCATTAAGCTCCAAAAGAGCACTTTAAGTAAGCAGGATCCAAGCAACAAGGTTACAAGAAATCTGAATGATTCCATCATCTAATGAACTGAACTCATTTACCTTTGGGTAGCCCACTGTGTGCTCTAAAAGCAGAAATGAAATAAGTCATCTTTTGACATAGACACTGCTAGCCACATAGACACTATTCTGCACTTGCCATCTATTGCATACTAGCAAGCGAGAACAGTTGCTCCAGGAGTTACTCACAATTTTCACTGGTTCACTTGGGAAGGTGAACATTACAATAAAAGCTAGAAAAAGATTCCCCCCACCCCCCTTTTTTTTTAATGTACATTAGCACAGTTGTTTTCAGGGGTATTCTCTTAAATAATGCAGTCTCTATAGGCAGTTTTAATGAACTCTTTGTTCAGCTGCATTTTTCGTCTTTAAAACTACTGCTTTCCCTTGCCTTCTCCGCTAACCCTTGAAAATTAGTGGCATATTCCTTCCAAAACTACAACCCACAGATTTAGAATTCTTACAAAATAACAAAGAAACAACTACTGAAAGGAAAAAAATTGAAATTAATCTATGGCTTCTTTTTTTTTTTTTTTTGGTGACATTTATTCCCCAAGAAAGACGCACAGACATAACGCAGTCGAATTTCAATCTCAAGCAGTGGCTTTGAAACTGGCTGTACTGCTCAGATGTAGTAGCCTGAAGTTCATTATGTTTTTTTGTTCTGAAGCCACCCTGCTGTTCTCACCAAACGAAAAGCAGGTCAGAACCAAGCTCTTTAATTAGCTGGGAAGGCAGGTGATGCTTAAAGTGCGCCGCTAATCATTTTCTAACTGTTTATAATTTTCCATCAGGGATAGATTGACAATAGAATTTCAGAGCAACATGCAGAAAATTGTAATTCATGACAAAGGGGTGTGAGGAGTACTTTACAGTTAATTTTAGCAAAGGGAAAGGCTGGGGGGGGAAGCCTATAAAATATTAAAAATAAAAATACATCATGTGTTACGCCTGAACAGTACTCAAATTGTGCCTCAATGAATTCAACAGTAGCAAAGTAAAACAACAGAGCTGGGTTAGGAATAAAAAAAAAGAGGGGGATGAAAAAAAAAAAAAAAAGGCCACTAATGAGATCTCAAATTTTGGCTTCACACAAAACAGCTCACCAGCATGTGCAATTTCTATTTTCCAAGAGCTTGAAGCGGGGGTTTGTCTTTCTGATTCCATCAAAACTCTCTAAGTTTACCCACTGCATGCTACTGAATTTTGCATGATTACCAGTGGAATAAAACCTGTATTGTTCACATTTCAATAGTAACATAAAAAATAAATGGCTCCTGCTCCTCTAATTTTTTTTTTTCTTGCAGTGTCCCTCTTGTAATCGCATACAAGCCATTAAACTCAGAAATGTAATGCTTAATTTTACTTCACCGCTTCCAGGTTGAAGCATTTCCAACCTTAAGAATATTCCATTTCTCATCTGGAGCAAAGCGGGATAAGGGTATAACATCTTTTGGGGAATTCTAAGTGGAAATACAGTAACCAGGGGCTCTGCTCATCAGAAATCAGGTTTCCTTAGATACAGCAGCTTCACAAATTTCAACAATTTGGCTCCCAGAGAAACAAAAGCTTTTGATTTGAAATATACCCACTGATACCAAAAGCAACTAAAAACTTCAGAGCAGCTGCTTCAGCTGAAAGTAAACACCACTGATAGCCAGGTGTCAGCTAACACACAAAGAAAACCAGTCTCTACAGTGAAGAAGAGAGCTCTCTGATGGCTTGCATGATTTTCCAGTAAAAAGAACTGTATTTTAATTAAGGCCCAAAAAAAAAATATTAGTATCAGTGATGCACTATCTGGTATGGTAAAATAGTCTTTTCCTGTTGTTAATGAAAATCAGCAAGATAGGTCTATCAATGAACTTTTCACCATTTATCTACCAGGTCGAGATTCTTAATCAGTGATTCAGTATCTAGTGCTATTAAAGTATTCAGAACCTTAAAGCACCAATTAGCACCAAATCAGTGAAGATTACTTTGCAGGAATAGCAGCTCGCTGTATAGCCGCCTTGGCTCTAACGATGGAGAAGGGCCATAACTGCTTGCCTAGATTTTGTTTAGTTAGGGAGATGTTTACTTCCACTGTTATCATAAAAACCCCTGAAATAAAGCAGGGAATTTGGGAAAAGAGATTTTGATTTAAAAGCTATTCCCCTGGGAGAGAGCCTTCATGAAGATTAAGGGGTAAATCGGGCATTGCTTCTAATCTTGTAAGTGAATAAAGTAATCAGGAGAATACTGAAGGAATGTCAAGCTTATCAAATTCAGGAGTTTCGATATTCTGATTATTTATTTAATCCACTGAACTACACTGTTATTTTCATTCTTTTGTGGAATCCCTTTTTTGAAAGGCAATAAACTGTTCCACATATTTCTGCGTAAGATTATACTGTGCAGCAGCACAGAGCTGTGAAAAACACGAGAATCCCAGTCTTAAGTTGTACAAACATCACAAATTCACTCATGTATACCTATAGCTATAGAACTACATCATCAGGAAGGTAACTTCCATAGGAAACCAAACCATAAAAGCTACTGATTGCTCCATGTAACTTTGGCCTTTAACTCTCTTCATTTTCTTGTTAACCACCTTATCCTAAGTAATAAGAATTAAGTCCATAGATTTAGAGAAAATGTTTGTGTAACCTAGAACAATAAATAGTTTATCACCATGAGCAATATTTGTTAGGGTGGTTTTTTTTTGGCTTGCTTTCTTCAATTTCAATTTGGTTGGCTTTTTTAAATGATGCATTTGGATGGCACCCATTTTCAGTGGTGCATATCACTTCCATCTCTGTGGGAAGTCTGTGACATTTGAAGCTGCAAAGATATATGTAGAGGAAAAGCAGAATGACCACATGGGCTTCTTCCTTTCAGGATGCTGTGGCAAGCATCAAGACATCATATTAAGATGATAACAAGGAACAACATGCCTGTTCATTTGGAACATATGAGAGACAGACTAGTAAAACCAAAACATGTTTGAGCATGTTGCCTCACAATTTTGCCAACTGACCTCACAATTTTCTCATGTTTTTGATATTTGTTCCAACCATTTTGGGAAGTATGCATTCTTGTAACATTCAGCTCTGTTTCTGCTTCAACTAGGCTATAAATATAGTTATGTTCTAGGCTGTGTAGCTTCCCAGCTCAGATACATATAAAAATAAATACTTTTCAATGTATATATGTACATCTCTTGTGTTGGCCCTGGGCCTACAAAATAAGACAGCTATTTTTGAGCATTCCAGACAAGCCTTTCAAACAGCAGGACAAATATTTACCAACCTGCCCCTTTGAAACTAAACACTAAAACTGCTCTTTGGAAATATTAGAGGTCTTTCCAACCACCTGCCTCCCAACAGCCAGCCTCTGATGCTTCAGGGGAAGATTCAAGAACCCTCAGAGAACACAGTTAAAAGGTGTGTTGTCCATAAAAATATAATATCCTTAGCTACTATCATTGCTTTGTGCCCTGAAGCATGAGAATTTATATCATTTCTAGATCCCTGATTATTTTTAAAATCCCAGTAACTCTGGCAGTTGTTATAATCTGTGCAAACATCCATTTCCTTTTCTAATCTGACTGAGCTCTTGACTCCAATAATATATTGTGGCAATGACTTTTGTTAGCTTATTGTTGGTTGAAAAATAATTCCTTCTGTCGATTTTAGACTTGCTGTCTTTCAATTTCTCTGAACACTGCCTTCCTCCAATATTATGTCAGAAGCTAAGCAGAAAGCCTGCACTGGCTCCTCTGTAAATTCATTTTTACCTACCATCTTTTTTTCACTTGGTTATTTTTCATGTCCCATCTTGTTCGTCTCTATTCTGAAGTAAACTGCTCCTGTCTTTTCAATCTTATTTCATATGGTATTTTTCCACTTCTCTAAGCATTCTTATTGCTAATCTCTGAACCCCTTCTATTTTCCCTATAGTCTTCTTTGAAATAAAATAAACAGAGCTGAAAGCTCTGTTCCAGAGGCAGCCTAGTTCACAAATAGCATTATAATACCATCGATACCAATTTATTAACTACCTTAACCCTAGAATTCATTTCTTTGCTAACAATTACTGCTGACTGATGAGAAGGGTTAGCAGCTGTTGCAGTTTCTGATCTGGAATTCACAACTATGCTACATTTGATCCCAGATCACATTTGTGGAATATAGTTCTTAATACCCACTGAATATGGTGGATCCTGTTTCTTTCACTTTTCTTACTGTATAGCCTGAGAGCAACTGCACACACTGAACACACAACAACAGTGTTTTCCATTCGCTCTTGGAAGTCTGTGATGCCTCAGGCACTTTTCAAGCAATGTGCTTTTATTCCAAATAAAGAGAGCCAACTGATCTCCTGGAGTAAAATCAGGTCCTCGGAGAGTATGCAAGTCCCTCTTTCGACAGCAGGCAGTAAAAGGCACCGGTACTGACCATTTTCACATGATAACTCACAACTGTTGTCATATTCTTTTTGTATAGTAGCAATTCAGTCTGAATGCTGCAAATGTGATGGAAATTGTGCCTGAAGCATAACCTCTCACTAGAGAGCTGTACGTTAACATTAGATCTTAAAGGATTCTACCGATTTCTCCCTTTGTGAGGTCAGTTTATTCTTCATAAAGCAACCACATTCCATTGCTTTCCACATTATGGAAGACTATTTTATATTAAGTACTCAGCCTTAGCATCGGAAGATGAATTCTGTACCTTCTCCGGGAACAAAAAAACCAAAACCAACAAAATCTCATTGTAGTAATTACTTCTGAGAAATACCCAAGCCTCTAGGTTGCCAGTCTCACACTTAATCCTCTTTAAACAGTATCACAGTATCGCTAAGGTTGGAAGAGAGCTCGAAGATCATCGAGTCCAACCTGTCACCACAGACCCCATGACTAGACCATGGCACCAAGTGCCATGTCCAATCCCCTCTTGAACACCTCCAGGGACAGCGACGCCACCACCTCCCCGGGCAGCCCATCCCAGTGGCGAATGACTCTCTCGGTGAAGAACTTTCTCCTCACCTTGAGCCTAAAATTCCCCTGGTGCAGCTTGAGACTGTGTCCCCTTGTTCTGGTGCTGGTTGCTAGAGAGAAGAGACCAACCCCTTCCTGGATACAACCACCCTTCAGGTAGTTGTAGAGAGCAATGAGGTCTCCCCTGAGCCTCCTCTTCTCCAGGCTGAACAACCCCAGCTCCATCAGCCGTTCCTCATAGGGCTTGTGCTCAAGGCCTCTCACCAGCCTTGTTGCCCTTCTCTGGACATGTTCAAGTGTCTCGATGTCCTTCTTAAACTGAGGGGCCCAGAACTGGACACAGTAGAATTTCTTGCTATAGTAGTATGCCATTTAATGTCATTCCTTATACTGAATTGGATATATTTATGTTTAATATCATTGCATATTGAACAGGTTGCTGAGGGAAGTGGTTGGGTCTTCGACCCTGAAAGCATTTAAAGACATGCATGTGGTGTGTCTAGGGACATGGCTTAGTGGTGGTCTCAGCAGTGCTAGGTTTATAGTTGGACTGGATGACCTTAAAGGTCTTTTCTAACCTAGATGATTCTTTGAATTGCAGATTCTTTGAAAGCAATCCTGTGCAGAGCTTGTTTCCTGCCTACTCCATGTCAGGGTTATACGTATATATATGGGGATGTGAGTGACTAAAGGAGATTGCTTTGTGGAAGTATATTATTCATCCTCTGAATTTCTCCCTTTGATTTATGAAGGAAATCCAACCCTGTGTAGGCTGACTTGTTAGAGCTGAAGCAGGAGGGTCTGTGACCAAGTAGGAATGGTTGCAATGAGTCACAGATTAGTCATTAGAGAGGAAAAAGAAAAAAAAAAAAGAAAAAGAAAAAAAAAAGGTTACTGTAAAATTGAAACTATTGTCTACTACTCCAAGCAACAACTTGGACATTTCTCACATGCTTGAAGGCCCAAAGGTCCACCCAAGGACAGTCTCACTCCTCTCCTCAAGAGAACAGAGGAGCAGAAGAGTCACATGTGACTTGTGTCACTCCCCTGAATAATCCAAGTGACACAGTAAATGTACTGAGATTTCTCCTCTCCTGTGATTCAGGTGAGAGGCAGCAAAATCCAAGCAGGGGAGTGGAAGTTAAGATTGTTCCCTCATCATTTATTCACCTACAACAGCTTTGTCTATACATATTTCCCAAGGAGATGATTCCTATTCCAGTTTTATACTGAATACAATGTAACTTGAAAACAAAGAACATCATTGTAGCCTGTCATTTTTTTTTCTGAGTAGAAATGAGAAACCTGAATTACAATCTATGCAGCAGCTTTGCTTTAGGAAGTTAACATTGCCCACGTACTTCACGCTGGATTCTGCCAGCAGCTAGGGCAAAGACAGAGCTACTGTGTGGCATCCATATATTTTAAAACAATGTTTAAATAATCTCAACTCCATTTCTGTTCCATCTATGGCCAACAGTAAAACTCTCTGTTAGGAAGAGCATTTGCTTCCTGATAAAAATTACATAGAGCTGCAGGTATGCAGGGATGTTTTCAGTAAGATTGTCAATGACAGAGAGATCCTATTTTATTCTACCTCAGATCGTGGCAATTTTCTGATTTATTACTAGGAAAAGTTTAAATTTGCCTGTACTTTACATCTATAATTGCTTTCTAATTTTTCCTTTCTCCCCTCCAGAAACAGAAAGGCTGTAACATAATAATTGTTATTTTTCCCAATAGAAAGCTTTTATATAAAAGCCCTCAAGAAAGCATAAAATTCTTCATCTCCTTTTCCTACTGAAAATTACTGAGCAATTTTCACCCAAGTATGTCTGAGCTATGTCTAAATATCTATAGCTTTGTGGCTTGTCTGCCAGAAGTTTGATTTTGTTGTCATGCACCATGATGTGCATTGTATGAAGTCAGAGAAAAACATCAGACTCTGCCTTCCGAGTCAGCTGTTCAAGTAATTTTTTAACACTGGCCTCCTGACAAAGTTTGCCCCTATCTTTTTCTGGCTGTTTCATATGAGGTGAAGATTATTTTTTTCCCCACTGGCCTACACTTCTTAGTGCCAAGGATGTGGCTTATTCTCAGCCAATTCTTTCTTCTGTGAAGCACTTAACAGAAGAGAAACTGCTCTTGAGGTGTTGCTAAATCTGTAAAAGCTTAATAGCAGTAAAAATTAAGTGCCATCTAATGCCCATAAGTACTCTGTCAAGGCAAATCATAGGAAACCCTATGAAAAAGAGGTACTTGGGGTACTTTTAACATACTTCAGTATTTTGTGCATGTGATATTTTGCATCATTTTTACCACATTAATTAGCAAAATTTCTGATTATACCAATTTTCATTTAAAAGCATGAAAATACATGTTCCAAGCAACAAATAAACCAATTTCTCAGCTTCACGTTCTACAACTACATGTTGTAGAACACTATTTTTTTTTCCCCCCACTATGCTTTTTCTTCACATTTAGATAGAGCATCTGGCTATATTTTGTAGTATTATAAAACATGAGATCTATTCATCAATGCCTTGCACCATCTGCAGTCATTGTATTAGTGAAAAGTGAATGCAGATCACAGCTCTTGTATTCCAGGGCTCAACACCAAAGCTCATAAATCAGACTTTGTATAACTGCAGTCAGTACTAAAAACTACTATATTTGTATAGATTTATAAAAGAAGGCACCATAGGGACAGTAAATGTTTGTAGGTGTGTAAGCGTAGAAACATTTAAAACTAGCGAGAAAGGTCCTAGCGTGCAGATTGTATCCCCAGATACAGTCCACCATGTGTATCCTTATCATAAAATGAACTTCCCAAAAAAAAAAAACCCACCCAAAAGCCAACCCTGCACAAGAAAATTAAAATGAAAACACACTTTTGATTTTTCATAAATCTCTACCATTAAAAGTAGTTTTCTCCAAACACAAACAGGTTCAAACTGAACACCCCTGGTTTTCGGTATTCTTACTAAAGCAAGTGCAAGAGCGCACAAGTGAGGATGCAACCTGAATTGCATTCCTCACACAGGTTCAGTGGAAGCAGATAGATCTGTAGTTCCTCAGATAAACTTTGAAATATTTCGTTTATTGCTGAAGATGTATCTCTTGTGGGAAGAAAGAAGAGGGGAATAATTTATCTGAGTGATAGGCGAGAGACAGGAACAGTTACTTCACTGATTAGTAGTCACTCCCTGTCTAGGGTAGAAAAATAATCCACCGCCATGGATTGCCAGCCTCAGGCGAGTCATGGTCCACACAGCACCTTCTGATTTAAATAGATTTCTCTAGCATAATGTGACAGCATCATAAAATACAGGGGAGATGACCAAGTTTCCAATATGCTGGAGTAGTACCCTTATGGGCTAGAATTTTGAAGCCCATCTCTTGAAGACACAAATACCTTCACAGGGCACACAGCAACAGAGAGGGTGATGAAAGCATCGAGCCAGTACTTAAGCATATGCTATAGGCCTGTATAGAGAAAATGTCCTCCATTTCCAAGCCTATAAAAATAACATAGTAACATTTTCTTTCTCAGACCTCTGCTACAAGATCAGTTCAGTAAAAGACCTGGGTAGTAATATTACCTCCTGCGACACAGGGATTCTAGTTAGGCAATCGATATACACACACTTGTACAGATGTGACACTGATCAGACACTCAAGTGTAAACATTTGCTGTCTTTTTAAATGCCCTGAAGGACATATGATCTTCAAGATCTAGGGTCCTGCACCAGATGCCTATATTTAATTGCCTCCATCCTGCCTTTTGCAACCACAATAGCATTTCATGAATTTTAGCAAGAAGACCCTCTTAATTTTGTTTTTCTAATAGGTCATGTCATCCTTAACTGGGAGATACTGCTCCAAGTGAAACTGCAATGCATTAAGACAAAGGCAAACCATTTCCTTTTCAGTTCACGCTTGTAACTTTCATTGGCTTCAATCTCTCTGCAGGTAGTGTACTCAGAACAGACTCCCTCAGCGAAGAAATGTGTCAGAAGTAGGCATCAGCTAGTGAAGAGACAGACTCCCTTCAACGACAATTGCATATTGTTTTGTTTATATGCTTCCCCACCTTCATTATGAACTGTAAGTTCAGGAAACAATCTGATCAGAAAATAACCTCCACAAGAGAAGCTACAGTCTCTGTCCTTGCAGGTATAAGCATTGTATTGTCAACACCGAGTTCTTCAAGTGGAATTTAACATGTTTCTAATCTGTGGAAAAAAAAAATAGTCCTGTCTGTCCTAAAGCATGTGCTCTGATGAAGAAACTTGGAGAGACAGACAAATATCCAGCCTGTCTGCAGCGGTACAAGAGACTGCACGTGTGTACATATCTAGAGTTGATAACAGATTTCATAGTATGATCATCTAGAAATTTAGTCAAGGAGATGACATTTAGAATTTCATTTTGTTCATAATGAAGCAGTTACTCACAGGTAGTGACACACTCCATTTCAATGTAACACTGACTTGATAAGCACCATAAGCTGTAAGCACCACAAGAAAGAAAACAGGGAAAAACCCTACTTCATGCACCTTATTATTTTCTTCTTGAGATGGTTAAGAGGAGGGGGGTTTGAATTTAGTTTTGCTTGTCTGTATTAAAGGACATTTAAATATTCAGGGGAGAAACACACCCCCCCCCCCCCACCCCCACAAACCCAAAACCCACAACTCTCTTTCCTGAGCTCTGATTTTTCAGGAATATTCACCACCAAGGGCATTACTCTTTTTTTACATATAGCCAGAAGTTGTAAAAAACACAGACTTGTTTTTGTGAGTCAGAGCAGTAAGACAGTGGTAAAACTCCATCTGGCAAGCAAGCAAAAGTTCATTTTTGTGTTTCTGTTATCATTAAATGCTATTCAAGATTCTCATTACACTTGTCATCCTAGTGCAAGGTTAATTAGAGTTAATAAATGCTGTACTGATCCAAAAGGAAGAAAGGGCAAAAAGAGAGAAAGATGCTAATTATTATCCATTCCAGATAAAGAAATTTGACACAGGGCATATTGTGCAGATGGACCAATCTTGAGCTGAAAATGGAAAAAAATGTGTTGGAAAAATTATACTTCCTTTAGATTTTGATTTTAGAAGGTATATGTATGGCTCAATGGCCAATTTTAAGGATAAAAATCATACACAGTGGTTTCAGTAGAGGACAGAGGAGATTTTAATCCATTATTGACATGTCTGGCAACTTCTAGCTTGTAAATCATTTCTATGCTCCTTGATTTGCTTGTGTGTGGAACAGAAACAATTATTTTTATCAACAATGTAAAACCTCCTGAAATCTCTGAAATTTCCATGAGAGATGGATACTCTCTCTATTCTCGTCCACTAAAGCACCACAAGAAAAAACAAACAGTGAACAAAGCTAAGAGTGAGCAGCACTACCTTCTGTTAGCATGAACAAGAATTGCTGTTCAAGGAACTAGTTTTTGTTCACAGCTTGTGGGATTTCTTTGGCATTAGGTCAGTTAGGTTTTATTGGTTTGGTTGGGGGGGGGGAGGGAGAATTTTGGTTGGTTTTGGTTTTGTAAGTTGAGATTATTTTTTTTATTGTCTTTTTTTGTTGTTGTTTTGTCTGTTTTTACAGTGCTTGATATTCTATGAATAAGGATATTAGGATTATTAGGCACTTCACATTTTCATATATCCTAGACATTTTACCACAAGGTTGTCCAAGAACACCTGACTATCCAAGCAAGTACTCAGGAAATGTTTTACTTGCAGGAAGAAAACACATGCACAATGATAAGTAATATGGAACTGATACAAGATTAATGTTTCAGAAGATAAACCTGCTTATTCTAAACACCCTTACATAATTTTCCCTGTTCCTTTATTCTGACATTTTGTGCACGACTCTTGAAAAGCAAACTGAAAAATTAAGAAGTTCCTTTTGGTTTAAATACTCCCTACTTCTGCTCTATTCCAGAAAAAAAAAAAAAGAGCTAGGAGTCATTATATCTTAAACATCACTGGAGTCTGTGCTAGAGCAGTAGAAAATACAGTATTCCATGCTCTCCTAGTATTTTTGTTTCAAAACAAGATTTTAGTTGAAATTTCCATACAAATGGACCTGAAGGCCAATGGCATCCTGGGATGCATCAAGAATAGCATGGCCAGCAGGAGCAGGGAAGTCACTGTGCCCCTGTGCTCAGCACAGGTTAGGCCACACCTTGAGTATTGCATCCAGTTCTGGGCCCCTCAGTTTAAGAAAGACGTTGAAACACTTGAACGTGTCCAGAGAAGGGCAACGAGGCTGGGGAGAGGCCTCAAGCACAAGCCCTATGAGGAGAGGCTGAGGGAGCTGGGATTGTTTAGCCTGGAGAAGAGGAGGCTCAGGGGAGACTTTATTGCTGCCTCCAACTACCTGAAGGGAGGTTGTAGCCAGGTGGGGATTGGTCTCTTCTGCCAGGCAACCAGCACGAGCACCAGAGGACACAGTCTCAAGGTGCACCAGGGGAGGTCTAGGCTGGATGTTAGGAAGAAATGCTTCATAGAAAGAGTGATTGGCCATTGGAATGGGCTGCCCAGGGAGGTGGTGGAGTCGCCACCACTGGAGATGATTAGGAGGAGACTGGATGGGGGGCTTGGTGCCATGGTTTAGTTGATTAGACAGTGTTGGATGATGGGTTTGACACAATGATCTCGAAGGTCTCTTCCAACCTGGTCTATTCTATTCTATTTATCCCAAACAAAGTCTCTTTTGTGAGTTGCATGGATTTGTACCTTTTTCTGTGGCAGCATCTCTCTAAGATGAGTGTATCTTCCAGAGGCAGTAATAATGTACACAATAATCCAAGCTCTATTCAATTGTAGAGCTTAATAAAAACCTCAAAACACTGAAAATTGCATCAAAGAGCATCTTAGTGATTTCCCCCCCTCCTTAAATATGTTGAGAGTAAGAGATTTCTGGGTTCTTCTGGTCGTTATAAAAATTCATACATATAAGAAACATGAGAGCTACATTTTTATTTATGGTTTGAACTTATTCATAACTGGATATTTGTAATTGTCTTGCTCAAGACTGTACTCAGGAGAATGGAAGCTCCTGATAAAAATGTAGATTTTGGGGCTGCTGAACAGTATGTGGGAACTGGCATGATTTCACATTTTTTTCAATGATTTGAGTAACTCAACTGTATCATTGAACCAGATCCATCTTATTGTTTATGTGAGTATTTTGATTTGTCTGTAGTGTATTTTTCAATCAAGCAATTGTTGTGTTTAAAAAGAGCAAAACATTCAGGGGGCTTGTAATAAATAATATCCTTAAATACCCTTACTTATATAGCAGTCTACAAGCCTTTTATTTAACCCTTAAATCCATTACCTATGCTATTCTTGTTAAAGTTCTCAAATATGGAAATGGGTCATAACTCTAAGTCTGAAATGGCTCTTTACTTAGTGCTTTCCATTGAGGGAGTGCTAATGGATAGACAATTTGAATGTTTAACTCAGTTGATTTAGATCCTCTGTTCAAATGAGGAATTGACCTTTCAAGTGAGGAAATATGTATGAAAGAACTACTGAACGTATGGACAGCTGTGTTACTGATCTTCTGAAATTACCCAGTATTGTAACCCTATGAAAGCAGCTGTGCTATACAATACAATACAATACACCAGGTTGGAAGAGACCT
This sequence comes from Picus viridis, assembly GCA_033816785.1. Classification (NCBI taxonomy): domain Eukaryota; kingdom Metazoa; phylum Chordata; class Aves; order Piciformes; family Picidae; genus Picus; species Picus viridis. Next base: position 10,713,187 of record CM066581.1, on the reverse strand, counting down.
TCAAGATCATCGCGTCCAACCCATCAAACAATCCAACCCACCCAACAACTAGACCATACAGCCAAGCACCCCATCAAGTCTTCTCCTGAACACCTCCAGTGAAGGTGACTCCACCACCTCCACGGGTAGCCGATTCCAATGGGCAATCACTCTCTCCGTGTAGAACTTCTTCCTAATATCCATCCTGCTGCAGTACAGAAGCTTAACAAGATCCACCAGTCCATATTATGTCTATTTTACAGCACACTAGGTGCAGGAGATGGGAGGTTTCATTTGAGCAGCTCTTGGCTGAATATGCAGCAGGGTTTCAGACACTGTATTCTCTAATACGTCTGTTGACAAAGTTTGCCTGTCGTTGTAGGAGAGATGTCAAAACAATCCAGTAAGAAGAGACTGAAATCCTAGAATGAGCTGAATGTTTAAATGTATTATTAAAGGACACTTGTTGTTGAAGTTCCATGACAGAAACCCAAATAAAATGAGTTCAATAGGGATTATTTAAACCAATTTAATCTTTGTTGTCTTTCTGACTGCTGCCGCTTCTAGCAGTCCAGCAAATCGAAACCACTGCTACCAAGCCCTATACTATTATGTAGAATAACACATAGGTTATTGACAAATATTTTATCCCCTCTCTGCTCCTTGAAATAAGATTAGCATGCTGGGAAAAGTGGTTAGTGCTCCCTCCTCTTTGAAATCAGCCTCTCTTCTCAGCTTCCACAGCAGATGAGGACTTCAAAAAAGATGAGGACTTCAAAATTTGGACAAGACCTTGGTCTGATCTGCAGCCATCAGGACCTCTAGCAATTAGATTGCCTCTTTTCTACCCAGCTGGAAAGAGAGTTTAAAACATGTTTAGCTCCTGCTTACGTCAATTCCTCATACTGAAGCAGCAGACAGAGAGGCTGGTGCGACAGGAACTCGAGCCATTGGACTCGAGTCACTGATTAGCTCATTTCACATCAGCCATGTGGCTTTTAGACAGAAGTCTGGAGCCAAATATCTCCCAATTACCTGAAGTAAATTGCTTCATAGCTTGTTACCAAAATTCTGAGCAAGGTTTTGGCTGCCGCTTGATATTTAATTAAACTCTATGCGTCTGATAACTTCTCTGCATGATGTGGCAAATGCTTAGGTAAAAGTTGATTTCAGAATATGGAGAGGGAAAGAAAAAAAGCCACCCCTCAAAACACGAAGGAGCGTTGCTTTAGTGCAAAGGAAAAGAGATATGTGCTATATAAAAGCTTGAATACCATCTGAAACAAGCTTGCATTGGTAGCAGTTAGAGAATAAAGGAAAAGAAATAGTGACGTTATCAATCCAGGCGTGATTCAGACACGTTTTAACTGTGCAAGTATCCCTCCAACCTGACATCTTACATATTGTGTCTCACTCAGCACACTTCAAGAAATAACTTCTTATTCATGATCTTAGTATCTAATAGCTACCTACCTGCTGCACAAAACGGAACAGAAAGACAATTTCCATCCAGAGTTGATGGTCCTGTTGTAAGACAGATGATAGTAATTAGAGGAAAGGAAAAAAGGGTAAGCTGCTGTTGGTCAGTAGAAGGAGCGGTGAAGTTGATGGCAGGCATCCCAGAGAAGGAGGTGGGTTAAGAAATATTTTCAGGGATGCTTATGGGGAATTTCTGTGCCATGCAAGTGTAACACAGAAGTCAGCATTAATATTTATGTGAGGAAATTTTAAAAGTGGATGTGAGAGGCTGGCATCGTGGGGATGAGGCAAGTTAATGAGATCTCATCTGCGAGCGTGAGATAATCGTGTGTGTGGGAAGGGTATGGCAAGGAAAGCACTGACTGGAAATAGCCTTGACTCAGAAGACTTAAGTTCCAGAAGTTTGATGTTATAGAAGGGGGAAGTGTGTGGTGCCTCCAAGGAGAGGATTTATGCTAAAATGTGTTCTTGTGCTATGACTAATAGGCAGAAATAATTACCAAGTTATATTTTATGCAAAGGTAGAGTGCTATGTGACTTGCAATCTGAGGCATCTTACTCTTGTGTGCAGTCTGTAGGAGGTATAGCAGCTGATTAAGGCTGGAGACTCTGTTACAGGCTCTTATGATTTTTGAAACCTTCCTGTAGATCTGGATTTCCAGTTAGTTAAAAAAATAAAAGGGAGGGGGAAGTGATGCTCTACAGAACTCCAGTTCTTTGTGTGTGATTTAGAGTACTGTGAAAATCACAAATTAAAACATAAATTGTATCACACAATGACAGTCTTTCTTCTTTCCTTCTGTTGTTTATCTGAAAACACAAGCTCACAAACACTAATAAATAAAATAAATTCTACTTCAAGTTACTTATGCCAGTTGAAATATGTTCCCTAAAGAGGGTCAGAGAGGCACAAACTGTCAGAACTGCATGTCTTGCTGACAATCTCAAGCCATTACTTAAAGTGTAAATGTATATTTGTCATTCACTGACTGTTATGAGGCAAGGCAGATAGCATCAAATACATTTTGTCTAAAAAAAATAAAAGAAAAAAGAGGGGGGAAAACTAACAGAAAAGATGTTTGGTGACAGATGATTATTATTGATGTGTCATAACTCTACAGTGTGTGGAGCTGTCCTACAGCTCAGTAATACCATATAGACCATCCACCTGTGTTAATGGTGTTATTCAGAGAGGGGATAACAAATTTGTCAGTGGCTCTTGCTGGTTTAATTTGAGGTTTTGCAATGTATTTACTTATTTTTACAAATGTCCTTCCATTCATCCAGGGTAGTTAGTGCCTCAGGTATTTAAAAGTCTTTACTCTTGAATTTTCACAGAATCACCAAGGTTGAAAGAGACCTCAAAGATCATCAAGTCCAACCTGTCACCACAAACCTCATGACTACTAAACCGTGGCACCAAGTGCCACGTCCAATCCCCTCTTGAACACCTCCAGGGATGGTGACTCCACCACCTCCCCAGGCAGCCCATTCCAATGGCTCACAACTCTCTCTGTGAAGAACTTTCTCCTCACCTCCAGCCTAAACTTCCCCTGGCACAGCCTGAGACTGTGTCCTCTTGTTCTGATGCTGTTTGCCTGGGAGAAGAGATCAACCCGCTCCCACCTGTCCACAACCTCCTTTCAGGTAGTTGTAGAGAGCAATAAGGTCTCCCCTGAGCCTCCTCTTCTCCAGGCTAAGCAACCCCAGCTCCCTCAGCCTCTCCTCATAGGGCTGGTGCTCCAAACCCCTCCCCAGCTTTGTTGCCCTCCTCTGGACATGTTCCAGCAAGTCAAAATCTTTCCTAAACTGAGGGGCCCAGAACTGGACACAGTACTCAAAGTGTGGCCTCACCAGTGCTGTGTACGGGGGGAGAATGACCCCCTGCTCCTGCTGGCCACACTGCTCCTGATACGAGGACAGGATGCCATTGGCCTTCTTGGCCACCTGGGCACACTGCTGGCTCACGTTCAGCATACTATCACAAAACAATAGTAATTCTACCTCACAAATTGTCAGGTTCATGAAACAATTGTGTGACCTGAGTATAAAACCAAATTTAGTTAAAAATTGACACAAACAGCTGCACAAAAGACAAGGAATAAGGATCTAAGTACTGCTGAGCTTCCAAAATCACACCTCTGACCTAATTAATTCAGGATAAATGTGGCTCAAAGACCTTTCGTGTCATGTTCCAAAGAAACCTGAAATGGCTTTCTTCTAATCATTATATGAAAGTATATCTTCAGCACCAGAATAAATTAAACATTTGGTTTTTAACGGGCTTTTTGCTTGTTATTTGTGCATTTGGTTTCCACTTGAATGGTACTTAATGTGTTACCTAGTTAATTTCACAGGTATTTGTACATGATCAATTACATGAAATGTATGAATGGAATGATGAAATGATATTCATATTCAGGCATGGATGGCACAAAGCTCAGGCTACACAAAGAAATCATTTCAAGAAACAACAAGTCTACAGCACACAGAGGCATCTATGTTTAAGGCAAGAAATTAAGAATTCCTCATCTATTTAAGGCCATAGGTAGACTACAGAAAGATCAACTCTAATTACTTGAACTGAAATTAAGACTCCAAAGGTAGCACATCTACATGCCTGGAATTCTATAATCTGCAGATATTTTATGATAGCTAATTAAACCTCCCACTTTTCAAATGGGACTTCTTTTCATTTTGAAAGACAATAATGTAGACTTGACAAATACCACAGAAAGAGGTGGTGGCAGGAATTTTTTCCATGATCAGCTCAACACTGATCGACTAGCAAAATTCAAATCAACTAGAATATTTTCTCACAAGGGACATCCTTACAACATCTGGTTTAGCAGTCAAGTAGAAATCCACCATCTTGTCTTCTATCAAGATAAGTATCCCAGAAATTGTTATTTGGAAACTGAAACTTTTAAACCCATCTAACACTTTGTGGAGTTCAGTAAGCTTTTCCCCATGCAACATACACATAAGGCATTCTGCTTGCATTCTGAGGGGTTCAAGAGGGGATTGGACGTGGCACGTGGTGCCATGGCTTAGTAGTCATGAGATCTTGGGTGACAAGTTGGACTTGATGATCTTTGAGGACTTTTCCAACCTTATTGATTCTATGAAGAGTATTTACATAATTGAAAAGTGTTTAAAATTCCCTACAATACAGTAAGACTTAGGATTATGTTGGAAGTTTCTAAATACTTTGGAAAAATGTAGCACTTAATGTTCCGCCACTGCTAATTAGGAAATACACTAAGTTGATAACTGAACAAAGCGGTTAACATCAGAAGAAACTAAATAGAATGTGAGAGGCAAAGAAAATTAACAGTTTCAATGGAATTTCAAATCAGGACAACATAAGAGAGAGAAAAACCTCTTTGTGTTCTTCAGTAAACAAAAGAAGGGTTGAATGTAGGAGTGAAGTAAGCTAGAATAGTATTATAATGAACTGTTATGAACTATAATAAACTTCCCAAATTACTGATTTTAACTGAAATAAACAAGAAAATTCCTTCCACAGTCCTCTCTTCTTTCAAACACTTCTGCATTAAGCAATTCAAGTACCTTTCCCCCCGACCCATGCAGAACATGTTCCAAGTTTGCTCAAGCACTGAGCACAGACATAAGCATTAGTACAACCTTGTTTTTCCTACTGCAGTCTGACATGTGCCAAAGACATTTAATACAGAAATACATCCTCTTTGTTTCACCATCACTGGAGGCATTTAGGAAGAGACTTGATGGGGTGCTTGGTGCCATGGTTGATTAGATAGTGTTGGATGACAGGTTGGACATGATCTCAAAGGTCTCTTCCAACCTGTTTAATTCTATACTATTCTATCTTCTCAAGCATCTTTGTCTTTTATGTATGACTGAAATCTTCCAAGAATTATACATAATTCACACTTCAAGATGGAGACTCTCAATGAGACCAACTCCTATCACACCTTTTGAAACTCAGGCACAGAAGACAACTGGACACGAGCATACCCAGGTCTTACCTGTGCATTCCCTGGGCAGTGCCTAGTTGAAAGGCAGTCATATAGTATCTTGAAGTATTTTAAAGTGAGCTCTTTCCCACTACTGCATGACTGTCTTTCCTCTGAATTGAGTTTTAATGAGAACAGAATTAGTCTTTCTTAACTAAAACAGATGTAAATGCAAGATCAAAATCGGGACATGAAGAAATTTTTCATAGGATAGGCACTACTAACCAGTTTTGCAGTGTTAAGTAAATTGTGGTTCCTGTAAAAAGACACTTTCATATGTTGTAAAAGTAACAATACAAAGCTCTTAAAAATTATACTGCCTTTCAATATTTTAAATATATATATAATCTGTGACCACATTCTTGCCTTGTTCCATCTCTAAAAAAAGTCTTTAGCACAAACCCACCTAACCTCTTACAGAAGTGTTGTTTCTAAGCCTCTGCTTTTGAAATGTACTGAAGACATGACCTTTGCTTCAGTGTTTTCTCACCTCGATGCCCTAGAAAGCAATATGGAATTACTACATGGTAGAATAGGTATTTTTTTTAATTGCTAATATTACAAGAAACAAACTCTTCCCTACTCTGTTTTGAATCTTTCATACCGCTACTCGTTTAAGACACACTGGGTAAAGAGATTCAACCCATGCAATCATAAGACATCAGGCAGCTTGGAACCACTGCCCCTGAATGTGTTTCATCAGGCTTCCTTCTGGTGCCAATCTCCATTATGCAAAGCATCTCTTTAAACATTCAGCATTTGTTGCCCTGGTTTCTACAGTACCACAACACTCACCCATAACTTGGGATAACACAAAGAAGAAAAAAGGCTTAAGAAACGCAAAAAAGGGCAACATCTGAAGTGTTTTTAAAATATTGTCCCCTTGATTACTGATTACACCACAGACAGGTAAGTCTACACTTTAAATACTCCATTAAAGATTGTCACAGCACCTTTTCCATGCCGATAGCTCTCAGAAAGAATCACAGGATGAAGCAGCAAACAGTCTGTCTGGACAGCTGGGTAGGCTTTCCATCAGTGGATCACTATCTTGTGAGCCAGTGGCAGTAGTCCATACTACATCTAACTTCCAGCCTACATGTCCCCCCAGTATGCAGCACTGGGAAAGATGCTTTCTTCCCATCTTATAGCCTCAACATGCCAAAAACGAAAGCAGCAATTGTTACCCTGCAAGCATCACACACATACGATAGGTCATGTATTTAAAGGAACAAAAGCAGATACTTACTTTTTCCCCCACACAAAGTAACAACATGGAACTTCTCTCTCTAATGCTGTGGATCCATAGCTTTGTAAATGCTGCACAAGTCCCTAACCCAACAGTTTTGAAGTGCACCTTACCTATAACACTCCTTACCAGTGTATCCTGCTGCCTTTAATCAGGAAGCAAGTTTTGTCTGACTCTACTCAATTCAGCTGTACAGCATTCATTGACACCAAGAAAATATTAATGCTGTTCATCTGCATACATCAGTAACCCAAAGGCTGGGTGAACAACTGCAAGGCATCCAAACTGCTGGATATATATTCTCCCTAAAAATGAATTTCTTTCAGGCTGGTTAGGATGCACCCTACAGTTTCATGTAACATTAGAAACACATCTTGATGCCAAAACAAGACTTACTTCTGTCAAAAATCCACTGCTAGAAAATAATTTTAATGCCCTGATGGCAAATATTTTGTTTGAGCACCAAATACATATTCTGAATATTTATCTCCTGGCAGTTTTATCTTAATCTATAAATTTATAAAGTGGATGCTCTGGTTCTGTGTATGACACATATGCATGCTTCATGATACTTATGTAAAATACATATTATAATACAATACAATACACCAGGTTGGAAGAGACCTTCAAGATCATTGCGTCCAACCCATCAACCATTCCAACCCACCCAACAACTAAACCATGCAACCAAGCACCCCATCAAGTCTTCTCCTGAACACCTCCAATGAAGGTGACTCCACCACCTCCACGGGTAGCCAATTCCAATAGGTAATCACTCTCTCTGTGTAGAACTTCTTCCTAACATCCAGCCTAAACCTCCCCTGGTGCAGCCTGAGACTGTGTCCTCTTGTTCTGGTGCTGGCTGCCTAGGAGAAGAGGCCAACCTCTGCCTGGCTACAGCCTCCCTTCAGGTAGTTGGAGAGAGCAATAAGGTCACCCCTCAGTCTCCTCTTCTCCAGGCTAAGCAACCCCAGCTCCCTCAGCCTTTCCTCAGAGGGCTTGTGTTCCAAACCCCTCCCCAGCTTTGTTGCCCTCCTCTGGACACGCTCCAGCAAGACAACATCCTTCCTAAACTGAGGGGCCCAGAACTGGACACGGTACTCAAGGTGTGGCCTAACCAGTGCAGTGTACAGGGGCAGAATGACCTCCCTGCTCCTGCTGGCCACACTGTTCCTGATGCAGGCCAGAATGCCATTGGCCTTCTTGGCTGCCTGGGCACACTGCAGGCTCATGTTCAGCCTACAATAATACTTGACAACGTGTTTTTTTTTTTAATAAAGGGTTTCAGGCAACACTATTACTGAAATGATAAAAGATGTTTGATGTATTGGGAATTGGAAATGCCAAACAAACTGGGTACTCCCTTGCCTAGCACTTCCTAGACTGGGGAATGACAGCAGCTCTTGCACAAACTTCAATGTTTGCTTCACTTTCAGCACGGGGCACTTGGAAAGAACAGAGACGGGGAGGGAAGACCAAACGGTGAAGAAAGTGAACCAAAAAGCATTAACTCAATTCACCAAAAAAAGCAATCTCTTCAACATAGATATACCCCAAGTGCTCATTTTACCCTAGTATCACTAGCTGCAGATTGTGGAACAGATTTTGCAGGCTTGTATTAATGCAAATAATGGTCCCTGTATCAGGTTTTCTTCCATTTTACTGATAGAATATCACTTACTGAAGTATTTTTAACGCTTCCTTCTGTTCTCCCAATTTCTACTTCAATTTGTCCATTAATTTGCAATCTATAATAATTGGCATGATATATTATAGCAGGGATACAGCTTTTGACCTTAAAATTATAGTCATTATTTCAGATAATGATTTATGGTTACAATTTAGATAGACAGACATAGATAGTTTAATTTTGGAGCACTTCCTAATTCTTCCTGTTAAAAAAAGATATAAGATGAGAAAAACCCAACCATATATATAAACTGAAAACTACTTTATACAGAGGAGGTGAGAGTTTTAATGGTGATCATTCTGGCTTTAATCAATGTATACAGAAATAGTATAGCTGGCCTAATGAAACTTCTCTGCTAGGAGAAAAATGGCATTCTAACGATCATTTACCTTTATTAGACTTATAGATTCTTATGAAATCATCTTCATGTTCAGGTACCTTACTATATGCCTGCATAGCAAATTTATAGCAAGAGACATACATATTAAGAAGTAAGGAACAGTGAAAGCAGATACGAAGAGAGAAGTCAAATCAGACATCCAACTGCAAGATATTTTTTTTCTCTGAAAGATTGCCACAAGGAGGACTTTTTTATATTGTCACTGCCTGAGTTAAATTAACAGTTTTGATTTATTTAAATGTGCAATGCTATTAAGAAAATTGTTTTTTAAGTATCCCAATTCCTCGCGTTGAAGCAATTATGATTTTTATTGTGATGTGAAGAAAGTAACTCGGTAATTAGATCTGACACCAGAAAGCTGAAGATAGTGCAGTGTTCTTAATTTACTTGAATTCTGGACAGACAAATACGGGTTGATATCAAGTCATAAATGGAAGAGGGAGGAAACTCCTCAGTGCAACTCTGATGCCATTCATTTTTTAACAGAGACTTATTGAACTAATAAATTTGGTTTTCTGGGAATTATGTAAAATGTGTCAACTGAGGCTCAAGGCTTCATGGACTTATATAGTCTTAGTGGTAACAAACCGTTCCCTTCAGGAAGAGAAGTTTCTCACCATGCATGTGGAAGATACAAAAGGACACCCTATGCTCCATGTCTGCTTGTAATCCACAGAGAAACTATGTTTTTTTCAGAAGGGCAGGGAAAGCAAGTCTATTTCTAACACTGGAGATGAATCGCAGGTAACTGAGTAAGGAGAGATAAAATAAGGAAATATTTCCTTCCCAAAAATGTCACAGATTCTCCTAACATTAGCAAGGGCGCAAATACACACTGACATTGGTCTCTTCTCCCAGGCAGCCAGTACCAGAACAAGAGGACACAGTCTCAGGCTGTGCCAGGGCAGGGTTAGGCTGGATGTTAGGAAGAAGTTCTATACAGAGAGAGTGATTGTCCATTGGAATGGGCTGCCTGTGGAGGTGGTGGAGTCACCTTCATTGGAGGTGTTCAGGAGGAGACTTGATGGGGTGCTTGGTGCCATGGTTTAGTTGTTTAGGTGGGCTGGATTGGTTGATGGGTTGGACGCGATGATCTTGAAGGTCTCTTTCAACCTGGTGTATTGTATTGTATTAAAGCAAACAAGCAAGAAATACAGCTCTGGCAGCATTCAGACATGTTTTAGCACTTCCATATCAAACTTTCTTGCAAGAAGCATTAACTACATCAAAAATATCCAGTTGTACTCTACTCCATTTATTTATTGATATTCAGCAAACAAGAAAAGCCCACACCAAGCCTAAGGGTAAAACAAGCATCCTGCACTACTCTTTCTCCTAACATTGTGAGTACAGTGAAGTATGCTTAAGATCTCCAGAGTTAGCTCCTTGTGTTGGATAGAGTTTTTAAAAGATGAAGGAATACTAGAAAAAGTGATTTTGAAAGCATTATGGACATCAAAATGGGGTGTAATTGTTCATGATTTGGGATATGCATTTTTCCTTCTCTTCTTTTTCTTTTCCTGTTTCTGATGAGATTTATGATCTACAGTAAGCATGTGTAGAAACCAGGATATTCACATCACAAGCAATCAGAAAGTCTACTTAACTAAAAATAAAACTTAACAGAGGTTTAAAAGAGAGGGAATTAGTATAGTGAATTAATTATATGATTTCATTGAGATAGAAACAGGAAACTCAGATCTCAGAGAGAAAGAAAGAGAAGAAAGAAACTATGATTAAAGGTAGCTTTAAGAATCCTGCATATGCCAACAATCACTTAAACCAGCTCTGCACTTCACCCCTAAAGAAAAAGCTGCAAAGCACTGGGTGGGCAAGTTCCCATAGTAGTGGGATGTGGTCCATGTGGGTATGTTCCTTCTGCACTTTTGCAACCTATCTGTATAGGAGATAACTACAGTAAGGGGAAAAACACTCCTGACCGAGGGTATGCTTCTTAGAAGTGGCATAATGAGTAATGAAGGTAATATCAACCATTTTTGAAACACTGTGTAAAAACACACCTGCTCTCAGCAACACACCCATCAGGTGACTCTTGCTCCCGTTTCTTTGATGGTGACAGAACTTAGAGAAATACTGATAATGGCACTTCAAGCCATGGTTTAGTCATTATGAGGTGCTAGGTATTAAGTTGGACTTGATGATCTCTGAGGTCTTTTCCAACCTGGTTCATTCTATGATTTTTACTTTCTATATAACCCAGCACATACAGTCACCCCGGTACATTCACCCACCATCCAGAAGGTATTGTTCATGTTGCATGACTGAAAGATTACTAGAGATGACAAACACATAAACTGTTCTTCACAGCTTTCAATTACTCCGGCATTCCAACAGAAACAAGTTCAAGTTGCTTTCAGATTCAGGAGTGCTGTCAGCAAGGGCCCACCAGCTCAGCACATGCTTCATCCAAGCCAAACAGTTTCCCCTCAAAAGTCTTTCTCTATCTGTGCATAGATAGACATAGATATACACAGATAGGCAGATCTGCAGCAATTTGATCCAAACTAGTATTCTGCTCTCACTGAACACGAATGCCAACTAATTACCCACCGTCAAATATTTATCTAATGGACCTTATAGATGGAGTTGGATCTGGAAAAAAATAATTGCTTTGATGTCTGAGATCCAAAAATAATCTTTTTAGACGGCTGGGACTGAAACTCTTCAAATATAACATTAAACAGAAAAAGAAAAGAAAAAAAAAAAAGAGAAAGAAATCAAAACTCTGACACAGCATCTGCAGATTAAATAGCTGAAGGCATGCCCAGAATTGTTACTGGGGGAGGAATACCAGCAAAGAGAAAAAGCATTTCACTAAAGTGACTTGGATCTTAGCAAAATTCACCTGGAGAAGATCTTCAGAGAAGCAGTGAAAGAAGTGACTCTGCTTTCCTCTCTCTCTGTCCTGCAGATACTAAGCAATCTTCATAAAGTCATCAGTCTCCTACCCCTCAGTTATTCCTGATATTGAAGGGCTGGGAAGTGAGGACTTATAGGTCCAGGAAGTCCATGACAACAAGATGAACAGCATACCTGGGAACATTCCCATTTCAGGAAAAAGATCAAGCACTCCTTTTGGTTGTCACTGGGCCATAAGATGGTATTTTAATCAGAGAGATCTTGTAGGCCAAATTATACAGTCAAATCATAGACTCATAAGATGTTCTGGCATAGAAAGGCACTTCAAAGACATCTTTATGAAGGCCAACCCCCCTGCCATGGGCAGGGACACATTCCACTAGACCAGGTTGCTCAAATCCCATTCAACCTGGTCTTGAACACCTCTAGGGAGGGAGTATCCAGAGTTTCTCTAGCCAGTCTGTTCAAGTGCTTCATCACCCTCACAGTAAGAATTTCTTCCTAATACTTAATGTGCCCTCTTTAATTTCAAAACTGTTACCCTTTTTCCTATCACTACGCTCCCTTGTAAAGAGATTCTCTTCCATCCTTCTCATAGACCCCACCCCTTTGAGTACTGGAAAGTCTCGAAAAGGTCCCTCTGGAGCCCTCTCTTCTCCAGCCTTAATAACCTCAACTCTCTCAGCCTGTCCTCATAAGGGAGGTGGTGTTGCAGCTCCCTGGGTAATTTCATAGCCCTCCTCTGGTCCCCCTCCAACAGGTCCATATCTTTCTTACATTAAGGGCCTCAGGGTTAGACTCAATATTTCAGGTGGGTTCTCAGGAGAGAAGCAGAACAGAATCACCTCCCTGGACCTGCTTCTCATGTTTCTTGCGCTGCAGCCCAGTACACAGATGACTGTGCTGCAAGCACACCTTGCTGGCTCATGCTCAGTTTCTTCTCCACTGACACACTCCAGCCCTTTTTTGCATGGCTACTCTTAATACATTCAAAGCCCAGCCTGCATTTGTGAGTTGGTATTGGGAACTAGGCTTGATTCCATACATGCACTTCTATGTTCGTCTGTAATTAGAACAATCTACCAGAAATCTTCTCCCTTCAGGACAGCTGGAAGATGAAACATTTTTGCACAATATCCACAATATTTGTGTCCTTGAAATAATATAGGGGTCTGTAATGAGAAAATATTCCTTTGCTGATTACAAACACCCTTTCTGATCCAAAGCTTTCCACACAAGCAGCTCTACCATACAACCATAGGAAGCTTTCTTCCCTCTCTCCTGTCTTAGCTGTGAACTATCTTTAGTAGCTTTGACACTGATACATGGAAGTCTGACCTTATTTGACAAAGATATTAAGTTTGATTCAGTGAAGGCTTAATTACATGAGCACACTGGATCAGTAACATCGTACTAGCCTGACTTTTTAAGATAGCAAGACTGCATAAAGAGAATGAGAAATTCCTTTGTGTATGTGCTTGCTTAGGCAATTTCACATACAGAATCAGCAAATGTTTTAAACATGGCACTAAATGCATTTCATTTGCATCTTCTATTAACAAAAACTGTTCTGTTGCTTACAATATAACCTTACCATATGAACATTCATGCAATTCCCCTATCCTCATTCTAGAATAAGTGTCAGCATAGCTCTTGAAGTCTGTGTGCTTTGAAAGATCTTTAAGGCTTTTATAGTGATAATATGAATTGCTTCATGTAACTCAAAGCATGAAATCAAGAATTAGTTTCATAGTAAGCAAGGATACATAAGAGCTTTCTAATTCATTATGTCTCCTGCAACTTGTGTTCTCAATCCATCCAAACCTGTGATCATCAAAAATCATACTTCCATTGTAAGACTTTTCCATAGTCCAATAAATCTTGGTCCCAGGAAGGTTCTATTTGCTATTTTATCTACTTTTCCTTGTTGTTGTTTAAATCTCATTTCATTACTTAGATCAATTCTAAAAATGCCATGCAATTCTTTCCCCTCCAGAGAGTTATGAGGTTGTTTCCCTGCACAGCACCTTTCATCTTTCTGGCGATGCTGTGGAAGACTGGATACGAGTTGCCACAATCCCACAGATTTCAGCACAGATGTAAGTGTGCATCACTGGAATATCTGCCCCAATCTGTATCATCTATTTATAACCATCACTGAAGCCACATGCTGAAAGATTTATTCCTCAAATCCACAACGTAGGAACAATATGAAACCACATCCAGTCCTAACTTGCTCCAAGCACTAAATCCTGCCCTATCTACCTTGTTGCCTTTCAAGTTTAAAGTCTGTAATTGTTTAATTTATTTTAAAAGGATGTAAGTGAAGAAGACATCTGAATTTTTAATTTGCAGCTCCCCACAGTATAGTACCAATTGCTCTTAATTAACAAACTGTTTTAACCCTTGTGCTGGATCATTAACCTTTAACTGGATCCAAGAATTGTCCTTATTACATGAATAATGTAGTTTTACACTATATGTATGACATGCCCAAGGAATAATTACAGGATAACTGAGACCTAAGGAGAGGAAGGAACAGCAGCATTAGAAAACCATCATAAATGCCTTCACAAAAAAGAACAAATAAATTCTAAGAGTGTTAGGGACTGAAGATGAAGTTTTAAACAGCCTTTTCCTTTCTCTTAAATCTATCCTCCTTTTCTTTCCCTACTTTCCTAAAGCCTGAACAGTGAAGTGAGAACAAATTAAGCATTCTCACTTAATTAAGCAAAGCACATTCCAAGTTAATTCATTTTGTAGCAGTATGGTTTTTATGGAAACAAAGTAAAATATAGTGTTAATGATCCCCGTCTTGTCTGCATTTAGCTGAAAAGAAAAATTAATAAGTATCTAAATTCACTTACAGTGACCAATGTGGTGTCTGAATAAAAGAATTGTATGAAGGCATCACCCTCCCACAACCGACTTCAACAGGGTCTTTTGGGTATCTGGGTCACTTTTGTATTTAGTATTCTATAGTGCAAGTTACTTGCTGCAGTTCCAAATTTGTGTCCCCCCACTGCCTTTTTGGGGTTATGACTTCAGTTGTCCAAAATAAAAGCTAGAAGAAACAACCATGCTGGTGAAAAAGCAGTTGGATCCAGCTACAAAACTGAAAGGTAAGAAAATCCAACAAAAGGCAGCAGAACAAGTTCTCAGGATGTTATGAGAAATGAAGCTTACAGGGTAATGGCACTGGGGTGGAGTATTAGCTGATGTTGACTACCATAAATTCTACTTAGAAAAAAAAAATAAATCTGTGAATCAGAAATAGCTTCCAAATAAGAAGGCACAATAAATCCTTTGCATTTAGACAATTCACTTTACCATCTATTAAACTATTTAGTCTTATTCTTCCACTGAAAAACTGTGTTGTAAGACTTTATATTCTAAAGATGAAAATCTCAAGTGCCAAAGCATATTAATACTCCAAAGGCACTCCTGGCTGGTATCACAAGGCTACTAAAGGATGGCTTGGGCAGACGAAAGCAGTTGGCAGTGAGGGGGTTGGGAAACTAGAAGAAAATGCTAGGAAAATAATGAGTGAGGTTTTGTTTGGGGTGGTTGTTTGGTTGTTTTTTTAATTGATCAAACAGATTTAAACAAATCCCTGCTGCCACATGTTCAATAATGAGTGTCACTTTCACCTACAGCAATGCCTACTTGTGTCAAGAATTCCTGGCAACATGACAGATTAGGAAAAGGGGCAGGAGGAATAAGAAAAGTTGTTGCTTTTAATTTAACTTTTTCTTTTTTTTTTTTTTTCCTCTTTCTATTTTTTTTTTTTAAATCACACAAGATGACCTGAAGGCATTTTCTTTACAACTTCCAGGTTTTGTCCCTATCTTTACAGCAGCTTTCTGCCCCTCACCCCCCACAAGAGATCATCTCTTTGTTCAGTCTGAGGGACTGCTATTAGCTGGCAGGGTGAGTTTTCTCTTCACTGCTCCTAACCAAAATATGTTCTTGTCCAAGTTACTAAACCTCAGGCAAAGATATGTCCATGGGACAGTTGCTTGAGGCATCACTTTCATTCAGTCTAAATCCCACCTCTTAAGCACGGCAGCCATAAGAAAAACTAAGCACTCACATGCTGCTCCAGAATATTGCCAGCCCCTCTACCTCAGATAATCCACATTACTAGTGGGTTTCCCTTTATAACAAGGCCTTCAGTAGAAATGTTTGTCAGGCACTTAAAAAGAAAAATGAATTTACTAGTCAGCATCTTTCTGTTTATGAATATATAGGATTGATCTCCCCCAACCCATTTTCTGGCTACCATTTTGCAGACTTCTAACCAGTGAACCCTGATGAGTGTGTGAAAATGATTCAAACACAGATTTGTATTTCTAGCATCTTCACAAGTTATGTGCTAACATGCTTTGTACCAGATGAAACTTTTTCAGGTATTTCTCCTTCACTATTATAGATTTTAATAACTGAATGTAAGATCATAAAAGACTGTGCTTCACTATGGTCCAGTCTGGGACAACTGTAATACAGCTGGATAGTGTATAATCAACCCCAGCTACAGATGGAAAAGCATTGGATTTTTGCTCTTGTCAAGGCCATTTGTGTGTCAGATAGCACCACAGAGTCCAAATGAATAGAAAGGCTAAAGAATAATTTAATCTGAGAGCAGATGCTTTCTACAAGGCAAGTCGCCTATAACAATTTCTCAAGATAGCATTTTGAGTGGGGACTTGATGTTTGATGATGAGAACTCTCATATGCCAAAGGCCAGGTTCTCCAGACCTAATGTGGATGTACTTATCAATTTATAAGATACCACTTACTGCAACAATAAAAGCTTTCACAACACCTTAGCACAAATTCAAAGAGGTGGTCCTGCAAATCTAGTGCTATCTGAAAGTTTTCCTCCTGATCATCCTTGGAAAAGTAAAGTCAGGCAAATGAAGACAGCTTTTGAAGTTTCAGATACTGTTGTTATTAGTTTGGGGTGAAAAAAAGAAGTCATATTACTTATGTTATTACTGTTGGTTTGAGTTTTGGTGAATTCTTATCAAAGGAGTTAAAAGACTGCCAAAAGTATCTTGTCCCCTTCTCACCCTCTGCCTTTCCAGCAGATAAAACACAAGTTCAAAAGTACAAGTGTTGGCTGTCCGACAACGGTGTTTCTACACTTATTGCTTTTGGAAGCAGGCAGGTGAAAGGAGAACATTTCTTTCCCATTTTACTTTTGACTATAGCTATTGACTGGAAAGAAGCAAATCACAGTGTCTCTTGTGCTAGTGGTTCACAAGGGACAGGCAGAGACAGAAGGACCCTAGCACTTTAGATACCACCCAAGCGCTTCTGCACCTTGCACTACTACCATGCTATCAATACCATACTACTATCAAATGCTTCCATTGCAATTTGTTCCAGATAACAAAGGAAGCAGATGCATGGCTGCTTGATCCAACTGCACTCATTACTGTGGGAATGAGAAAAGAGGCAGCAAGGATTCCCAAACACTGGAAATATGATTTAGCCAGCTGATGCTGCATTTGAGTAAGCCATCATTGTAGTTTTGTTCTGAAACAATTCACCTCACTGCCATTACTACCTGTATTTGATTTTTCAAGTGTTACACAGTTATTAAAGGACACATTATTTGCTGTGTTTGCTTTATGCAAGGTTGGATATTGCCTTTAAAACTACTCATTTGTCTGGTAAAGCCTTTCAAACAAAACTTTCTCTTTTCCTTTTCTTTCTTTCATTTTTTTTCCCCATCCAATCAAATCCATTTCTCCCAAAAAGAAGCTGTGGTATTTCAAATGCTCTTTATTATTTCAGTGATGATGGAATTGAGAACAAATGACAGGCCAGAGAGAAGCAGCAAAGGGAGACTAACAGACAATAACAGTTAGCTGTGTTACCAAACATGCAAACACCCGGAAAACTTCACAGTAGCAAAAGCAAAGCAAATGCATAGAACACTATGAAAACCTGTTTACAGGTGTTGCACATAAGCAGATACCAGAGAGAAACCTAGAGTGGCAGCAAAAGCAGAAATGTCTCAGCAGCAAGTTTGTACTCTGAGCCCTGTTTTGGTGAAGGGGGAAATGGAGAATGTAATTTCTATATCCTTGCTATTTCACAATGTGCTGTTTTCTGCTGAGCCACAGTGCAGAAGATCCGAATGCTGCCTTTCCACAAGAGCAACAAATCTATGAGGAGAATGAAGTAAAACTTACAAAAAAAACAGGAGTAAGTTCTTGGTCTTGTAGTTCAGTCTGCAGTAATTCAGCACCTCCAGCACCCACAGTCAAGGTGGCAAACTAAAATACAACCCTGTTAAGCACCTGACTAGTACCAAACATTAAAGCATACCTGTTCAGGAAATAAAAATACACAGACTCACCGTACCTAGACCTGCTGGCTACAGACAAAAGCTGAAATCAAATTCAAGCTCTTGGTTTCTGCCATGAGGGTGTGCAATGGACACAAGCCCCAGCACATAATTACCCAAAGCAGCAGAATGAAACCTGTGATGAACAGTTAACATACTCCAGCACACAACAAAGCCAAGCTTTTCCTTTGGCAGAAACACAGTTCTGGGAAGACTAGGGGCCAAATCCACGGAACAAACTCCCTCAGCAGATGAGAAGACCATTCCCCACCCAAAAAAGAGAAAGAAATTCCTCTGTGTCTCTCTTTTCTCTAACCAATAAGCAAGGAGACACAGAGCAGTTCTGAAGTCTAAACGCTTTGCTGCAAACACTTTCTGGGAAAAGAAGAAGAGAGCAAACAGTGACAGATGTTAGAGACACTTTGAAAGTCCTCGGATACTGTAGTGATGAATGACTGTAGCAACCTCTTTAGGACAGAACAGACGGTTTATTGTCTGAAGCAGGAGATACCATTCCGCTGCGATAAAAGCTCGCGTACCGCAGCATCGCGCCGGCGGATTTACAAGAGGGGCAGCGTTTTGAAAAATCATTTTCAAACAGCCCTGAAAGGAAGATTATTCATCCTACCGCTGAGGGCTTCATTGTGCATAGTTTATAGAATGCATAATTGTGCTAACATACCTAATTACCAATCTACTCTTTTTTTGGCAAGCCAACCCACGAGTGGGTGCCAAACAGCAGGGAATACAAAATGGAGCGGGGGGGTGGGGGGGGTTGAAGTGTGATGGTGTTCTGCCTCCCATGAAAAGTGTTCATCCACAAAAATATATAATATACATATGTGCATGCTTTTGCAGCTAAGACACTGGGAAGTATTCATAAATCAACTTTAAATATTGTGTCTTTTCTTTCCTGGAGTAGTTAGTGGAAAAAACAGAACAGCAAGATTCATTTTGCAATGTTGACTTGGACTGAGAGAGATTTAAGATAAACGGACCCCAACAGCAGTTACAGATGAAGAACATGGAGTCTTTGAGATCTGTTGCTTCATTATTTCTGTGTTATATAGGTGTGCATGTCTGTTGTTTGGCTTTTCTTTTCTTGCAGATAAAGATGTTAGTGGCAGGGGTAAAGTCTCTGCCTTTTTCTGAAGTACAGCCAAGCCATCTGGATAGTCATGTGTTAAGGCAGAGCATTATTCTAAAAGGCGTTGCCTATGCTGCTTAAAACATCTTACCAGAAATACCAAGACAGGTTTCTAGTCCTGATATTTTTTATTTTTTTTTTTAGGGTTTGTTCATTCACACTCTACCTCACTAACCTGCCAGACCTCTCTGTATCTTTCCATTCTTCTCCCTTTTGCCTTTTTCCATTACCCCTATTAAATCCACACTGGTAGACACAACAAAGCTCTCCCTTCACCCCAAATCCAACTGTCTCAACTTGCATTCAGAAGCCTAAAGACAACTTCTCCCCTTCCCTCAGAGGAGGCACCCTCTAACACTTTACTCACTGGGAACAGCACTCGAGCCCAAAAACCCACCAAACAACCCTAGGTGCTATTTGGGAGTGTAGTGCCCTACAATCAACCAGAGCCACACCAAGGACTACATTAACCTTTAGTGTGGCTGGTCAAGGGCTGACTTAAGTCTCTGTGTTACCCATTTTAGCAAGATGGATTTTGATCCCAAGGCCTGTGATCCCCAATTCAAATGCAACTGCTAGTCTCATGCTGATTTTGCAGATATTTAGTAGCAAAGTAACTGGCATACACAACGGTTGCTGTACGTACACGTATACGTAAGTTGTATGTGCTTTTATATAGGCATAATGTATCAGAAGCAGAAAATATTTGCAGAATAAAGAGATGTGACTGTCACCTGTTCCATATCCCAGAATCCTGGGCTATATAAAATCTCTGGTAGCACAAAAATTGAGACAGAGCAAAGAGAGCAATTGCATGTGTGCGCTTCCAGTCCCCACCGCCCCTGCTGGAAATAACAGCGCTCAGCAAAACCTATTCCAATCTAGTTCATTGAGCAAAGGCACATGTTAGACATGGACTATCAGACAGCAGACAAATGTGTTCCCCACATGCTGCTTTTGTGCAGTCTATGTGCACATGTGTGTGTGAGCAGAAAGGGCAAGAGAGCAGCTATTCTCTCTCCCTCTGCAAGCACGTTTCTGGTCCTTCAGTGCAACCTCCACAACAGTGTGGCTAGAAAACCCTGTCCTGAGCCAAATGTTCTAATGCTCCAAATATTCTACCTCTGTGCCAAGGATGCCTCAGCCAGGGAAACGGCTCCCACCTATTTCAGTGCTGTTTGCACAAAAATACCAGCCCATCCATTTTTAAACTGCATAAAATACTACTTCCAAAACACCCTTGCTTTTGTTAGTCTATAGCCACTGACACTGTTTGTTCCTTCCCCCCACACACCATGTAGTCTCTCTCTTTTTGCTTATTTCTTTCACCTTCCATAAGTCTAATCATTCTCCCTATCTTCCTGCACACATCTCTTCTAAAACCTACTGACTAGCAAGCAGGAATACATATGTTTTGTATCTCTAACCTTTCTGGTTTTATGTTTTCAAAGATACTTATTCTAGTACTACAGAGGAACCATATTAGCATTTTGATTGCATTCTTTGCAGCATTTTACAAACATAAGCAAGTGCCCATAGAACTTATTTCTACCTGAAATAAAACTTTGCATGCAGAATTGCTGCTATTAGCTAGTTTACAGTGCTGATTTGTTGGAGGATAAAGAAGTTGTTAAATATTGGGTTCCAGTGATGCAGTTCAGCACTGGTTTCCCCTGTCTTCTCCCAGCACTCACAATATGGGGTTTTCATTAATCAGTTACTTGCAAATGTATAAAAAGGTCCAGAAAAGGGCAACGAGGCTAGGGAGAGGCCTCGAGCACAAGCCCTATGAGGAGTGGCTGAGGGAGCTGGGGTTGTTTAGCCTGCAGAAGAGGAGGCTCAGGGGAGACCTTATTGCTGTCTACAGCTACCTGAAGGGTGGTTGTAGCCAGGAGGGGGTTGGTCTCTTCTCCCAGGCAATCAGCACCAAAACAAGAGGACACAGTCTCAAGCTGTGCCAGGGCAAGTTTAGGCTCAAGGTGAGGAAAAGGTTCTTCACTGAGAGAGTCGTTAGCCATTGGAATGGGCTGCCCAGGAGGTGGTGGAGTCACCATCCCTGTAGGTGTTCAAGGGGGATTGGACATGGCACATGGTGCCATGGCTTAGTCATGAGTTCTGTGGTGACAGGTTGGACTTGATGATCTTTGAGGTCTCCTCCAACCTTGGTGATTCCGTGATTCTGCACTGTAAAACCATCTGATGTATTTTATAGATAATTGGTAGGCAGTGTTACATCAGCTCCTATTTGTGAGGCCAACAATGGTGCAAAAATGACTATGCCTTCCAGTTTCTTTGGGCTCTTTCAGAAATTGCAGGTGGAGGGGTTTACTGATACAGTCCTCCTGGTGCTTCTGTATTCATGCCAGGCTTCCTTGAGTATAATTTGTGAAAGGCTTTAAACAAATATATGGTCACCAGTTAATGTGCTTAGAATCTATTGTTTTGAAACAGAATTACAGCCACGTTACTAACAGCTTCATTTTTGAATAAGCCAACAAATTCCTGAAAACAGAACAACTTCCTTCCAATCCAGCTAACAGCAAAATTAACATATTCTGTTATAAAACATTTGACTTCTGTTTTAGTACAAAGAAGTGGAACCAGTCAGAGCACAGAACTGGTCTGTCCAGAAGGATCTCTTATTTTTAATGAGCATATCAAGCACGCTATGAGAAAAACAATCATACCAAATGTTCCACTGGCAAGCCGTTTGAATACATCTTATCATTCAGTCATTACAGAACAATTTGGTTTGATTTCCTATGACCAAGCTCTTGCAGCACCTCCTAGAAAGTAATCCTGAGCCCTGAATGAGCAACTCTGATCTCTGTCTCAGGGAAGGGTTGAGTTAAGCACAGCTTCAATTGCAATTGTAAAAGGAAATCCCCAGAAAAGCTCCTAAGCCAGCAGTGAGGGCCTCCAGGCAGAGAAGAGCATTACATACCCACTCCAGTGGATGAGCACTTTCACCACTGAAGTATTATACAAAAAGAAACCCACTGCTCAACCCTGCTCTTTCTTAGAGAAAGCAAAAGCAGCTACTGCATGTTGGGATTGGGTTTGATCTCACCAGCATACCATGGGTGCACTCTGAGAGCCCCTTCCAGACACAGTCATCCTTAAGAGGCTTAGATGGAAACACATCTTTGGGGGGGGGGGGAGGATTATAACTCAAGCAGACATGATGCCTGAAGAGACTTTAAAAGGAAGAGGACTGCTCCAGGAGTTTAGGTGCTTGCAGACTCAGGCAACAGACGAGCAGTAAGTTTCGGGATTACCTACTTTTTGCTCAAATCTTTTCTTTCTCCTTTTCTGTAGTCATTTTTACAGACTGAACTCTGACTACCTACAACTAATACATGCTTCTAAACCAAAGTTCTTTTCATCAACAATAAAAACTTAGTATTTGGCTTTAGTATTACTGCATTAGAGGAAAGAAAAAGAAAACCAAGAGATGTAGAGCTGTTTTCACACTTTTATCAGCACAAAGTATAAAGCTTGTCAGAGAACACTTTTTCACCCACCAGTTACTTATTACATGAAGAGTTGTGCTCTTTTTTAGACTTATGTGGTTCAAAACCTATACTTGTTCATAGCACCTAAAAGTAATTGGCATCTTTAAAAAAAAAAAAAAAATGTATTCTAGTAGTCCTTAACTGCTTTAAGCCAAATTCAGAGCTGTACCTCACTATGGCAAGTGGTGTAAATCATCTTCAGTGCTGTGAGGAAAGTTTGGCCTACTCTTCAGGAATAAAACTTCCATTAGCAGCAGCACAGCAATCCTCCAGATATTTCAAGAGCTGCAGTTCTTTGATAACAGAAAACCTGGGCATTACAAGATGTCCAAGCAAGAGTAGAGTCTGAGCTTTATTAAATCAGAATTAGGAGAGAACAAAAAGAGGATGGGGGTAAATACTTTGAGCAGGATTTAAAGAAGGAAAACGTGAAAGACAATAATGCCCGCAGCTCATTGCATGGTTTGCATCATGCACTGTATTGCAACAACTTAGCAATCACCCATCCTGTAGCATGCTACTCCAAAGCTTACTGAAGGTAACATGGGATGCTTCCACTAAAACAGAGATGATACCACTGTTCCCATAAACAGTAATAGACAGGAAAACACTGTAGCAGGCGCAGCAGGAGAAGATCTCACACCTGCATCCCAGGAGTGCTGAATAAAGTAACATTTTCAGTTGTCTGGGGTTTTTTTTGTATTATTTTTTTTACTTCAACCAACCAAATCTTACATTCTTAAAACTTTGGTTTTTTCAAATAGTCAGTTTTTCTTTTCTTGCCCTCAGTAGGAAACAGTTGTTCATCATTTTACAGCATCGTCTCAGAGAGGCAAGGGCTCCGTTCAGCGCTGTATCATGCTGAATGCAACACCTTTGACAGTTGTTTGCCGTCATATGAATCCTGATAACTCGTTTTCTTTCATGGTGAGCTGAAAGCTATGCTTTGGGACAGAGTTCTTAGCCATTCACACGCTCACAGGTATTAAATTGAACCATTTTGCTTCTTTTGGCTTACAAATATAACAGTGACACAGGCACCTCCATCACAGAGCCATTTGTCACTCTGCATAGGCCACTAACTCTTTTTGGTATTAAGTTATGAGTGTGAGAAGAGTCTATAAATAAAGTCTGACAAGGGGAGGTAGGAGGGGAAATCCACCCAATTTGTATTGACAGTTCCTCTTCATTTCCTCTTTTTGTCAGCAATTTTTTTGCTAAAATGTATTTTTGCAGCAGGGCATTTTTATTGATGAAGACTATACCTGCAATCAATGCACCCTAAACTGCTATTTTCAACTCCCAGATTTGGCTGTTGAAAATTTCTAAGCCTACTACATTTCAGGAGTTAAAAGTTGATATCTGTGACAGGTAGTGAAAATGGTTTACAGGCTTCAAAATGGATGATCCTGTGATATTGAGACTGAATGGCCCTTAGGAAAAAAGAAACAAACACAAACCCCCTCTCCACCCCCCAAAAAAGGCAAAAAAACCACACTGAAAAAGAAAAAAAAAACCACCACCAAACAATTGCAAATAAATTTGAGTTTCAATAAGCTGAGACAAAATAAAACTGCCTCTTTCCCACTCATGCTCTTTTTTCCCCCCTCTCCCTCTTAATGTATTTAGCATCTGTTAAACATTTATCGCAAGCAAGAAAAAGAATAAATAACTTTTTGTATCTTCTTACCTATCTTTTGTACCTCAAAACTTAGTTTGAAAAGGAGTTGAGAAGGAGGATAAGAACAACCTTGGGGCCAAGATATTAGGCTTTCAAACAAAACAAAAGGAGAGAAAGGCAAAAAGCATCTTTTCTTGATTTGCATAGTAAACACTGTATCTGTTACATACACACGATATTACTTTTACAAGTTAGAATAAGAGATTCTATTTGAAAACACCCTGAAGGAAAGCAAATAATTGTTCTCTCTGAGCACACATAAGCCACATGTAAAGCATCAAGTCTCCTGCATGCAACAGGGGGGAAAAAAAAAAAAAATATAAAATGACTGACATCTCACCAGCATGAGCCAATATATAGATGAAAAAGTGAAAAAATCTTCCTCTGGAGATCAACCAAAAGGCAAGGACATGAAAAGTCTGCTCTTTTCCTCTTTCCTTTTTATATCTTCTTTTTAAATAACAAAGTTATTTCTCATTCCAATGGTTGCCTAAATTTAAAATGCAAGAGAAATTCACACAGGAGGGATCAGAGCTACCGACTCAGTCTTGTAAGCACCTCAGCTACAGAGACATAATGATATTTGCTCTTCGATTCTTTCCATCTGGCCACATTAATCTTTCATTCTCCTCTACTCAGGAGTAAAAACATCCCTGTTTTACCCCATGGACTCATGGTTATCGGTGCTTCAGTAGGAGATGCAGGTTTAAACCCTTTCAGCTTGAAGCCAGGTCTCCCCTTTCAATTAAAGATCTCTAACTCCCATGCTGTGCAGTTCCAAGTAGGTTAGGTTCCTTCCACCACTCCACAACACAACTGCCAAAACAACTGGTTTAGCATTCTGTGATGGTCACACTTAGATCAGGGTCCTTGGGGCAGATCCAGGTGTTATCTCAATTCTACCTGAAGTACAGGAATACATACACAAGACAGTAGACATCTCTCTCGCAGTTATGAACACAGGCATTTAGAGTTATATTGCTCACTACAAGCAGTATAAGGGTTCCTCCCTCCATAGGTTCTATTCCAGGAGGGACCTCCCACAAGGTCACACGTCCACTCTGGGCACATCCACAGAGCCTGGCATAGGGTGCTTCATGGGCTGCAGGAGGATACTGCTCCAGCACCTAGAGCAACTCTTCTGCCTTCTTCTTCATTGACCCTAGTCTCTGCAGAATTGTTTCTCTAAGGTATTCTCTATCCTCTCTCCAACATCAATTGCTGTCAGACAACTTTTCCCTCTTCTTACAGGCTCAGCCTTGGTCAGTGACAGGTCTACCTTGGAGCCAGCTGCCATTGACTCTACTGGACATGGAGGAAGGTTCTAACACCTTCTCAGAAGCCACCACTGCAGCCCTCGCTACCAAAACCATGCCATGCAAACCCAGCACAATTTATTTCGTTATTCAGACCATTCCAGCACATTTGGGAGCACTTTATGAAGCAGGAGTCTCAATTCCATTTTTGAGCCATCATGTGTTTTGATGGACTACAGGAACACCCAGCAGCAAAGACCCACAGGGAAACACAGCCTATATCAATGGCTGCCTGTTTGCATTAGCTATGTGGCCTGCTTTCGCTGCGGGAGACACAGACATGCTGGCAGCAAACACAACACAAGCAAACATTTCTGTAACACAACTGTGAGTTAAGTGATTTAAATCTATCCCTAAGAATACCACTACACAAAGCAAACCCACATCCAATTCTCTAAAGAGGACCAATAAATAATCACAAGATCCAGATAGACAGATAGCTGTAGACATACACACAGCCATCAACATATGTATAGGTATTTACCAATTGGGGGGGGAGTTAATTTTTTGGTAAAAGGCTCAGAAAACAGTAATTTCTAAAAAAAATTACCTGTGAAAGAATCCCCACCCCTACTTCCAAGCCTAAGAGCAAGTACTGTAATGTAAAGGGCAGACTGGACACACAACCACTCCACAACTGCTTTTCCAATGGTTGCCACATACACAAGGCAGTGTGAAGTCAAAGCATAAACTATGCTCCTTGATGAAAACCTTGCTTTTAAGATATATGTCCATATCTGAGAGATGTATTAATAAAAGAGAAGTATTTCTCCACCCCATCCTTGTTTCTCTCAGGTATGTCCATGGTACTTGGGAGAGGAGGATTTGCATTCCATAATCCTATCGCATCTGTCCTCATCTCCCTGAAACTTCATTTTTTGTGTACTGCAAAAATAATCCATTGATGATATTCACAGCACATCATAAAACTTGGTGAAAGTCACACCTCCACTCAGCAGAGCATTTTTCAAAGATATGATGAAGAGGACCAAGCTTCACAAACATTTAATGAAGGTTTTCTGACAGCTTTGTGGAAGTCTTCCAAAACAGCCCTTGTGCTGAGTGATTTCAACTCACACTCAAGTCAGGAGGACTTAAAGGCCCCTCATGATAATGCCAAGACCAACACACTAGAAAGCATGTAATCATTTTGCTAGCAAGAACTGGAGTTTAGTGTTTCCCTGCATAGCCTTTTCAATATGAATTTTGCTGTCAACTTTTCTTCTCACTGACTAACAACACTGTTAAGCAGCTAGTTTTTGCTACATCATTAGGAAAGATCTGGACCTAAATAACATTCAACATAGCAAAGGCCACAGCACTTTGCTAACAGTTACTTATTAAAATAATAAAATCTGATGAATTTTCTGTGACCTAAAAGAAACAAATTAAATTCAGACTGTTCTTATCATGTAAGAGATATACTAAGCTTAACAGACAAGGTAAAAGTAAAACAAGGCAACAGCAGCAATGCCCAATGGAAAAAAAATAGTAATAAAATCCTTCAACAGGTTTAAAAACTAAGTTTATATCTCCTCTGCAAGACAACCCTTTCCATATTAGACTTTTAACAAAACCCATATCTGAAATTTAAATTTGAGCCTAGAATTTAGAATCATATAATCAACAAGGTTTGAAAAGACCTCAAAGATCAAGTCCAACCTGTCACCCAAGACTTCATGCCTACCAGACCATGGCACCAAGTGCCACGTCCAATCCCCTCTTGAACACCTCCAGGGATGGGTGACTCCACCACCTCCCTGGGCAGCCCATTCCAATGGCTAACAACTCTTTCAGTGAAGAACTTTCTCCTTACCTCGAGTCTAATCTAAACTTATCTGTGACTTTTCAGTACAGTTTACGTGGGTTTTAGATGACCACATTTAGGTAACTCATTAAAAAGTGAACAGGAGAAAGTTAATCTTCTTAGGTACTTCTAATTACATTAGAATACTAAAAAATATTGAGGCAGATCCTTGCAGCAGAAGCATTGGAGATGAGCTGGTTTAATCACCTGTTTGATTATGTGGGCTGCCAGGAGAAGGTGATGCAAAAAATAAACCCTCACCCTTTCTGAACCAGTGAATAGCCAGATTAAAAAAAAAAAAAAATAAATAATGTTTCAGGTAAAAATACTACTACCTTGTAATTACCTAAAAATCTTTTGTCACAAAGCCCCATGCAGGTACATAGGCACACAGCAGCAGGCTTCCCAGTGACATTCTGTACTACAAGCTGACCCAAAGACTATGTCCAGCATTAAGAACCATATTTCCTGATACCTTCAAAGCTTTGTAATCATTTGACATGCTCAAGAGCTTGGTCATGAATGGAACCATTCCAATGACTAACTGCAGATGCCTGAATCAGTTCAGTTCCTTAGATTTTTCAAGAGCCCACAGAAAAGCAGAGCCATTTGTAAGTGTGTGTGTGTGTACGTGAAAGACCAACGTGTCTTGACACTTAGGAAAAAAACCTCATCCAAAGTAATGAAGTTCAGAAGACACAGTGTGACAGTTCAGCCATCACACACAGGAACAAAAGTTGCTAAAGAATTTTAAAACTTACTAAAAAGTTTCACTGGGAGATGTGGGAGGGGAAAAGGCCAAAAAAACCCCAGACAAACTCCAACTCAGAAGCTTTTACTTTGCTTTTGCCAGTGTTTTTTTATAAACATATGCTAGATACCTAAAGAGCTGAAAACCAAAATGCTTTTCATTTTTCTGAAAACACTGGTCACTGCTTAGGTCTTCATTTCCATTTGTGCAAGGAGAGCCTGAATGCCAATACAGAAAGTAATACCATATGTCAAAACAAAGCTTTACAGAAAAGAAGTTGGGGAAAGAGATCCATCATTAAGTTTAGTTGTGCAGACATTTTTCTTACACCTACTCAGAGAGTTATCACAGTATCACAGAATCACTAAGGTTGGAAGAGACCTCAAAGATCATCCAAGTCCAACCCGTTACCACAGACCTCATGACTAAACCACGGCACCAAGTGCCACGTCCAATCTCCTCTTGAACACCTAAATTGGCATTTTTTGGTACATTTCTTGCAAAAATTTCAATGCAAACTAGGCACAAAAAAGTAAAAAATGCTAGACTTAGCTGTGAGGAGACCTGCTATCACTAGAAATCTACAAAGAGCGACTTCCAAACCACAGAACACCTACCTGAAGATAGACAACATTTGGAAGCGTCCTGGACAATACAGACTACATACAAAATTTCTGTGTCACTTGTGAAGTTCTTGAGCACTAACCAAAGGTGCAATGCAGACTTTACCCTTAATTTGCACTAGAATTGCCTGGTTCTTAGTATTTTCTTGCTAATGTGAAGACATTAAGGTTATCAAATAAGCTTGAGTATCAAGAACTTCAGATAAATCTCATGGCAGTGAATTATCAGGTCCTTTGAAATAATAGATTCAATGGCCAAAACCCTTCAGCTACAGCACAAGAACACAGAAACATAAGACAGACATGCCAAGTTAGATCAAAGGTCCATTATTCAAAGGCATCAACAATGGATGCTATAAGAGATCCTAAACTCAAGAAAAATAGATGCTATTTTGACATTTTTCTGGGCTTCATTTTTTACTTGAGACACAAAGACTTGCCAAATCAGATACAAAGCCTTTTGTATCACTTAGTAGTCCTTTTTAGAATATGCTCAGCTTCCTGGCTAAATTTGAGCAGCCCTAATTCCTGTGTGAGTGAAGTCTACTGTTTAGCCACATGCTGCATATCTGTGACTGGTCAACAAACAGAAGAAGAAATACATCTCAGGGAAATTCTTGAAGCCAGCAGTAATTTCTACTTGACTCTTTTGGTACCAGAATGTCAAACAGTGCATCCAAAAAAAGAGAAGTGAAGCACAGAGGAGTGCTTACCTTCTCAGAATAAAATGCAAGCTGATTTCCCACCCCCAAGGGGGAGACTATGAGAACCAGTAATGTTTGCAAACTCACGTGGCTATTCCAAATGTAAAAATTGATAGCTCATTTATAAACATCCACATACTTTTAATTAGTAAACATCTTTGGTCTTACTCACCAGGTGTCATTTTCAAATATCACACTTGTAGGCATAGGAAGGCAGGATTAAAGATCTGCATTTCTAGAAGCACTTCCCTATGTTATGTCTACCTGAAGAACAATGTGTTGAGAAATAACTGATTCCTCTATTTGCCTTCTAAGGCACCCTCATAATAGAAGTTCTCAAGATTTTGCTTCCCTTGAAGTATAAACCTTTGCAAGGTTTTTTTTGATTTTCATCTGCTCACTGTTTCAGCACTGACAGTGAATAACTGCATCATCCACCTTCACCTGCTTCTCCTTGTATTTACAGAATAGAAAGACCAGTTAACAGCCACATCTCTACAAAATGAATGTGTACACTGGTATATAGAGCATGTTTCAGCTGTGTAACTTTACTGTTTTACTGTCTATTCTCAGATGTTGACAGCTTTATTTAGTTCTAACCATTTATATTTACAAAGGGATCAGAAGAATAATGTCTTCCAGGGGACCGAGCATTCCGCAGTCAAGTACCTGAGGCTTTTTATTTCCCACACTTGTACTCAAATTACACAGCCAAAATTTCTTAAGAGTTAAGACTGGCTTTATTTGGAGGCTGTTTGTTCTTTTTCACTTTGCTAAAAACATCAGATTAGAAATAGCGTAGACAAGCACTTCTCAGGGGACACCAGACTCACGCTGCTGCCCTGTGGAAGTTAGTCAGAACAGTCAGCTTAGGCAAAAAGCATCTTTTTAAACAGACAGGAACAAATTCTGTGAAGGAAGTGCTTTCATTTTCTACATAACCTAAATCAAAGTTAGTGCCTTTTACTTAACAGTTCAGGAAGAAACTGGGGCTTTTCCAGCTGTCCTGCAATGATGCAGAGAGACCTGTGTTCAAATTTCCAGGCAACTTTTTCCTACTGGTGTTGAAAAGCAGGCTAGAAAGACAGATGTAGTGTGGTTTATTTACATTTTAAACCAACAGCAATTAAGATTTATTCAAATGACTTTGCAACTCTCCAGTTCAGGGATTCCACGAGTTTTCAGAGAAGGTTGTTCCTAATTCAAAATAGGACAGTTTCTCAAGGCCAGTTTCTGCAGTCTTCCATCAATTAACTTGAAAGCTTCATTATACAACATCCCTCTTAACATAACCTCTACATATTAAATTCCTTGAGGCATGTTTATTTGTTAGGGGTTTTATGAATGATTAGGATTTGAACTTTTCCTTTATTCTCTACTTGTTTTAGTCCCCCATTTTCCAAGACTTAGAAATCCTTACTGTTCTGTTCAGCCCACATTTTCTTCCACCCTCTCATTCTTAAACTCATTTTTCAGTGTATTCTTTTGGTTGGTTTGTGGGATTTTGTTTGGGTTTTTTTTTTTTTTGTGGGGTGGTTTTTTTTTGTTTGGCTTTTTGTTTTTTTTTAAAGTATGAGACAAGCAAATCCCCAGTAGCAGTTTCTTCCCACTTTGAAACAACAGGCACCTTAGATGCCTTTTAAACACTTGGTGGCTTGCACAAACTGCTCCACTGCTTATGGAAAATAGAGATAGATCAACTTTTCTTTTTTAATGAAAAAGTAGATCTAATGTGTGGATGCTGTTGGAAGCACTTGTGTTTGTCTCTAATTTGTGTTTGCATCTTATATTTGTGTGTCTAGTTCCCAGATATTTTCCATAACATATTAAAGCTTCCAGACCCAATTTACTAGCACAGGATTTTGGCAGCAACTGATAAAAATTACATTGCTTCAGTGATTTTAAAATCATTTTTCTAGTAGTAAAGATCTCATTCACCCTTTGTTTTGTCAGGAATAGGATTAACCTGTTCTTGCTTTAGTCAAAAGATAGGTAAGAAGTACTAAATTCCACAGTATATCAGATCTTTCTGAATAAGAGAGAGAAAACCCTAACAGTACGACAAGAGTGTAGGATGGCACAGTGCAACAAGATTGAGGGGCAGGGATAAGTACTCTTTGCTGAAACCACTTCAGTAATTTTGCCTCCTGGTGCAAGGGACTTATAGTCTTTTCTGCTATAAAACTTCTTTTCTTTTAAAAAACAGATTCTCTTGTTTCTGGAGAGTTAATAAAATATGGCAGAATGTGCCATATGCTTGCAATCGTGGAATACACAACTAAGGAAGTTTCAATCCTGTGCCATGTCTGGTACCCCATAAATTTCCCTCCCTGCCCCAAGCATCACACAGTTTCATCGAAGAGCTCAGGTTTCAGAGATCTTTGAAAGGTACATACAATTTACACAATTCTGATTACCCTGACAGTATCAAGAAACAGTTTTCTAAAGGCTGCAATTGCTTAAAGAAATGTCAACAGTTTTGTCCCACGGGAGAAGATTGTTTAGACCAAAGCACTGAAAAACAACAAGCGAAAAAAGACACAGAAGGAACCTTATAAAGCACAGTAAACTTGCTGGATTAAAAAGACAAGGTTTGAGTTTGGCCAGCTCTACATCACTTAGGCACTGATGGAAAAAACAAAGCTTAAGCAATTGTCAGAAGCACATTTGACTGAACTTGGTGTGTGTGACTTGCTGCAATTACTAAGAGACAAACAATGCCATTATTCGTCCCCTTTAACTCCTTTATGCATGGACATGAAAATAAATAAAAACCAGCCCAATGTTATACGAATGGCAGAGAAGGATCTTTTAGGTTATAAGAGGAAATTGGTAGAAATAGAAGAGAGGACAAAGATGTCATGTTGTTAAATGTGTATTTGTCACCTTAGTATTTTTTAGCTTGACAACAAAAGAGTTAAGTTTTTTTTCCACCAAAAAAAATGGTAATTCTTCATAAACAATCCTTGACTTCAGCCAGTACATGTATACAAGGGTGTGTGTGCCTGCACATGTATTCAGCTATACATTACTCTGATGTTTGCCAGTTCCTTTTCTGACTGCAGCTGCTACTGCAGAATTGTTTTCATATAAACTTCATGAACACTCACCTAGAAAACCAGGTTTATCTAACTTCATTCATAACCATTTTAGCAACTAGCATTTAAATACCTTACTGCTCAAACACTAAACAGCAACAGAGAACCAGAAGGAGATCACAATAAGAAATAGGTATGCCAAGGAACAGCTTTCAAACAGCCTGTTGTCTCTCTCACTTTTGATACTCAACCAGCCCTCCTCTTCCCAATTATGCAGTGCTGGCTGTCAACTGTCACTAAACCAAACACCAAACAACTTAGTGTAATTAATAGAAATTGTTTAATTGCAGAAAAAGATCCAGGTTGAAATACTTGCAGGGCATGTTTACAGTTCAGATGTTCTGGGAGGATTTCT
This sequence comes from Picus viridis, assembly GCA_033816785.1. Lineage (NCBI taxonomy): Eukaryota > Metazoa > Chordata > Aves > Piciformes > Picidae > Picus > Picus viridis. The sequence continues at coordinate 10,680,157 of CM066581.1, read as the reverse complement.
TGTTAAGTGCATAGATCTGGCGACATCATCCTGCTACATACATGGAACAAAAGGTCCCAGGTGACAGCAGCCAGTTCCCTGAATGAGGCATGATCAAGTGAGACAGCACAATGCTAGGTGTAGGGGTACCCTTTCCACACACTTCAACCCCCTTTCCTTCAAAGGGGAGTAGGAGCTCAGGTTTGCAGATAGTGCAAATTCGTGTAGCAGCAGTGATTTAAATTGACTGATTATCTAGCCTGAACTTCTTCAAGAGACTATTTCTTTCCAAACCACTACTAATAGAGACTATTTTCTGCTGCTGGCAAAGTGTTTTACTTAAGAACTTCAGAAATACAATAAATGATATTTGGGTAAGTTTGCTGTGATTTCCTAATAGAGAAATATGTCAAAGATGAAGAGTTGAAGTGGTAGCTGAAATACAAGATTGGAAGGCATTTTCTCTGTCTCTTCTATGACTAAAAATAAAATCATATTAGAAAGCTTTATTCTGGGTACCGCTCTTTTTCCTGAGTGCCTGCTTAAATTGGCAGATAAATCTACTCCAGCAGGTTATGCCTGGTGTGAACCAGACTAGTTTAGCTGCTGTTCTACATCATTCACATTTTTTTCAAGCCTGCCAGGTTTTGTACAAAACCCATTTCTTCCTGAGAGAAGTTTAAAAAGGTAGTTCAAGGATAACACTATTAGAAGAGGACAGATTAATTCCTAGAGCATCGTGCGAGCGTTGGCACGTTTCATTTGTGTTTGATCAGTTACACAACATACACAGGAACAATTTTGCTCTGACTCTATCCCAAACAGTTTCTACATGAGTACATTCTAAAAATCACATGCCTGTGTTTCACACAGAGATCTCATTTGCTAATGGAAGGATCACGTTCACTAGAATGTAATTACAGGATGATATGCATCTACTCAGAGGAACAACACAAAACATTGTTCTTGACTTTTTTTGTTTTACTGTCCTGGAGTCAAAAAGACACTGAGATCTGTCAAACACAGCAACTGCCTTTGTCTCTTCAGGTCTGAGAAAATTATCTGCTGAACATGCAAAAGCTGGGAAGGAAGAGAGATGCCAGGAGGAGCATGGGCAACATGCATAAAAGAAGGAGAACTTAACTGACAAGCACACGGTTAGAAACTGCTAACAAAGTTGTACACGGCTTAGCTTATCTCTGAACTACTCCATTGGCAGACTAAAGGACAAGAAAAGGAATAAAGAAAAACACAGGTCTTCTGGTTCCTGGTTGGAGGGTTGTGCAATATACCAATGCTAAAGCTGGTAGAGAAAAAACCATGAAACAGAGCACCAGAAATTGTGTGACAGGGGGCAATGGTAAAGTTTTGCCCATGCTCACATCAGTCAGGTCCTAGAAAGTCTCAGTAGGTGGACCGTGGGATGAAACATTGTAGATTGAGGCAACTATTACCAGAAATTGTACAGGAGTTTGAAAGAGCTTTTTGGAAAAGTAATGAAACAGAAGAACAGGCAAAGACTCAGTTATTTCTTTTATACACTATTGCTGGATTTCTTTTTCTCTCACTACAGCAACTGCCACAGTAAGATGTAACAAGCGGAAAGAAAAAAGCAAGGAATATCCAGTTAGATGAAGAAATGACTTTCAGGAGAAGATAAGCTCTCTCTCCCCCCCCCATTAAACTATTTTTAAACTATCATTAGATAATTGTAAAAATTTCTTTTCTTCCCTCTCAATTAGTTCCAAACTTGCAATTTAAAAAAACTATAAATCCTTTTACAGAAACAAAGTCAGTCTTGCTCAGGTCCTGGTTAAGTTTCTCATTTGCATAGCATACTGTTTCAAACATGATTTATGAGTAAAGTACATGCTGTAAGGACTTGCTTTGTTTCTAAGCTGATAAGCCTGGGTTGATGGAGGTTTCTCTGCGTTAATATTTTCCAGACCTTATTGCCATGTATGCGCAGAAGACTGGGCGTTATTCAACACAGTTCACTTAGTTACACAGACCCCCCATCGTCCCAGCACTGGGGCAGAGGGTGGCTCTTTAGTATCATCCTCAACTACCTGCTGCAGAACAGCACCTGAGGTAACTGTGACTGGTGTCAACCCCCCCACCTCCTTGCATTCCAAGTGAAAAATACAATAACAAGGCAGCACAATACAGTTGGACACACCAGTCTGAAAGGCACAGAAGCAGGTAAGAGTCAGACCCTGTTCTCCATGCGCCAAGGGGGTTGCTCTCACTCTGCAATTCAAACCATGTCTTTTTATATTCAATCCAGAGCTGTGGAAGCAGAGGGTAAAGCTCCCCCTCCCACCACCCCCCATCCTGTATGCTAGGACAATCTTCATGCTAAACCTGCTTCTACTGCACTCTGCGAGCAGCCCTCTGAACCGTATCAGCGTTTTGCATGCATTGTAAACTCAGGAAAAAGAAAAATAAGTTAATTTAAAATGTGCTGCAGTTTGTGCCAGCGTTGTTAATGTCATCCTGAAAGAATTCCCACCCTTGACAAACACTTCAAGTATTTACAGTTTATCTGTGAGACTCAAGATTTTCATTACTCGGAAAGCATTGCAGCTTTACAAATGCATGGAAATCCAAACTTTCCCAGTTGTTTTTGTTACTGCAGTAGATTTGAAAGCCAAGGAAGACTGGTATGAAGTTAAGGAGGTAGAACCAGGTAAGCAATGCTGAATAAAACCAAACAAACAAATGAGGAGAAAGTTCTTCACAGAGAGAGCTAGTAGCCATTGGAACGGGCTGCCCAGGGAGGTGATGGAGTCGCCGTCCCTGGAGGTGTTCAAGAGGGGATTGGACGTGGCACTTGGTGCCATGGTTTAGCAGTCATGAGGTCTTGGGTGACAGGTTGGACTTGATGATCTTTGAGGTCTTTTCCAACCTTATTGATTCTTATGAATTTCTTTTTAATTTACAATTATTTTCCACTGAGTCAAAGCAAGAGCATAGCACTTCATCTCTGGACTGGTATTGCAGCGGTTACCTATCAAACATGGACACAAAGTGTTTTCCAAAACCTGTGCTATACTACAGAAGCTTGGACCTACATTCCATATAAGCACTGAAACAGAAACAAACAAGCCCCTCCCAAACATATTGCAATCAATCATCAGACTCTCCAGGGGACTGGAATAAGTGAAAACCACCACCAAGAGCTTTAAGACTTCTTAACAGTTATGATTTTACCAGATACTAATCTGTCAGCAATATGTCATCATTAAAACTCTGCCAACTTTCCTCTTCCTCCTTTCCCTGCTCACAGGCACCAAACAAATCCTCTACTGTGTTTTGCTTTTCAGAATTTCCCTTTATTTTATATATATATATATATATAAATAATAAAATCAAACCAAGCAGCCACAGCAGAAACCATTCCTAGAACTTAAAAAATATTTTTAAATACTTCTCTTTTTCTATTATTTCTCCCCCCCCCCCCCAATATTGACTAAGAAAATCATGAGACTTCCTCAGTGCATAGTAATTTACAGGATGGTACTCCCAAGTTTTTGTTAAAAGGAACTATGTCTAAGAAGTTGTCTACACTAAGCTCTCTCAGTAAATTATAGATGATTCTGCAGTTGTTTCCTAGGACCCACAATATTTTATGGGTTTTTTTTAAATGATTCTCCTACCCATATAGTAATACAAAAATACTGAAAAAGTAAAAATACTGACTAGGACTATTAACTTTTCCTGCTGAGTCCCAAAAAAAAAAGAGACAATAAAAAGTGATTGATTTAAATGAGAAAGATTAAAAATACCAAAATGTACTCACAGCAGTAGTATTTATAGTCTTCTAATAACTATCAGGAAGGGATTCACTGCTGGAACCACAAAAACCTGCCTTTTTTTTTTTTTAATCATCAGAGAATAATAAGCATGGATAACACCAAACTTTGCTCATTTACAAATCTGAGAGCAGCAGAGAAAGATGAATAGCCGGGTCACTTCTGCTGCTTATGAGAGTCCTTTTTGTAGCGACGTGTTCAAGGCAAAGACACTGAAATCCAGTAGATATAGGTCTCCAGGGAGCACAAGAAGTCAGGGATTTTCTGATGAAAGTTTTTTTTCCACAAAAATTAGATTGCCTGAAGGAGTGTATGAACCAGTTTAGATGAGAAGGCCCTTTCTCCCTCAAAGAGGCAAAAGGGGAGGAAAAAAAGAAGATCCTTTTCTCTTACCGCCAAATAACTAAAATCTGTAAAAATTAGATCACTAAACTGGAACACTGAACACCAACTTCATCCCAGAAGCCTGTCCTAGGTATTGAGCTGCAAAGTTAAACTTGATTGGGTTTTAATGAGAAATAGAATTGAAACAAAGAACAGAAAAGAAATTAGGAGTCCTCTCAGAAAAGCAGGTGCCTGGTAGCCATTGTTCTCATCTTAGATGTGAAAAAATGAAGTATACAGACCACCTACTCAAGCTAGAGTCAATCTTTCAGTGTTCAAGTATGTACCTTTCTATCTTGGGTAACAGTTATTGTGATAAATAAGAACTGGTCTCTTGCTTTTCATGAAAAAGTTTGAGGTTCCTTCAGTGCATAACAACTATAACAACAACAAAATCTTGAAAAGCATCAGCAGACAAGACCATCTGAAGACCTACTTTTCCACAGGCACAGATACAAATAACCAGTGTGAGGCCAATCTTACTAGTGATGGCAAAAGTTCTACAAAATACTATTCCCAATTCAAATTTGAGCAGTGATTTGGCTGCAGACTTGATTTGGTGCAAGGCAACCGTTGTTGATGTCATTTTGCTCCGTAAGAATGCAGGGAGGAAGAACAGAGACACCAGTGTAAGATTCTGCAGGTCACAGCCTTCCCCACGCACCCTAATGGTTTTCCCTGATGAATCGATGATCTTCAAGGTCTTTTCCAACCTTGGTTATTCTATTCTATTCTATTCTATTCTATTCTATTCTATTCTATTCTATTCTATTCTATTCTATTCTATTCTATTCTATCCTATCTATTCTATCCAAGGTCCATATTAGAAGAAAAATCCCTTGAGTTGGCAGGGACCTTAGAGACCATCTATTTCCAAGCCCCCTGTCATGGGTTTGGACACCTTCCATGGGACCAGGTTGCTCAAAGCCTCCTCTAGCCTGATCTTAAACACTTCCAAGGATGAGATGTCCACAATGGGCAACCCATTCAGTGTCTCACCATCCTCACATTTAAAAGTTTTAAGATTGTTGGGTGTGGGAACCATTAAATCAAAAGAAAGATAAATGCTTAGATCTGTTCCATTTCAGAGCTGCCTCATCTTTTTTTCCCCCCAAGAGTAGATGTGTATCATATACTCAACAATGGGTTATATAGCAAGAGTATGAGGAATAATGCAGGATTTAGTCACATAAAGAGGGTCAGAGTTTCACCTGTGATCATTACTCATGTTTTAATTATAAAACTTTAAAAAATAAATTAAACAAAAACCCTACATCATCTTTTCCTCCACTCTGTTGCTGTTTTACTCTGAGATTATCTAATTCATTCATATTTCTAACTCTGCATAAAATCCTTGTCAAACACTGAAAGGAATGACAAAATTTTTGTAAGAGGTCATTTTTGCACTCTTTAAATTCCTTTGGCATTTACACACAAATCTTCTTCATTATCCATTGTACAATAGTAGGAAGCCACTGAGAGGATAATTTTCCAACGATGTAGGAGGTTAAACTGAAGAGAAGCATTCTGAAAGAAGTTTGGGTTTGCAGTTCCATGGGTAAAGCAGATGCACAAGTAGCAGGACTATGGAAAGGCTTTGATCTCACCTACCTTTCATGTATAATTGACAGTTGTAATTTGGACTCAGGGATGATAGAAAGGCAGCTGAGGAATTCTTTGAGATGCCAACGTACAGAGAAGCAACATATGCTTGATATAAGCTGGAAGGAAAATACAAAGCCTGGAGAATCAAAATTGCTGAGTGTAAGTACTACAGAGCACATGTGGTCACACATGAAAGCGTGGCCCAAGCAGATCTTACCAGTGCAACCATCCTTTGGTCAGGCTCTGGTTTAGTATGTTCCCCCACACTAGGTAAAAATAGTGTGAATATTAACCTGAAGAAACACCCAGAAATCATAGAATGGTGATGGGTTTCTGGGCAGAAGACAGAGACAAAGTAGAGAGAGCACAGAAGACTGTATCCAGGGTAATACCTACCCTAACAATTCTTCCTTTTGTGGGATTTTCAAAGGGTAAGGAGAAAAGAGGATCATTAATCTAGCAGATCTCATTTTCTGACTCAGGGCATTTCTTCACAGCAGCAGTTCTACTTTGATACCATCCTGGCCGTGTCACCATGAGCAAGAAGAGCCTTGGCTGGCCATCCAAGCAAAGGGCTGGAGCACAGGCTGTACCAGGTTGGTGACACAAGAAGGACATTCTGCCGTTTCCCATCCCTACAAGCCCTCTGCAACCACACCAGCCCACTCCTGCCTAACCCACTTCTACAAAACATGACAGAAGCAGCATGGCAACTCAGCGGTTCACCAGGCCCTTGACCTGTCAGAAATGTTGTGGTGACAGTGGTGAGTGGCAAAGTTTTTGGGGTACAAAAGATATATTTACAGAATAGAAACATTCTCTGCCGAGAACATTACAGTTGTAAAAAAAGCTGCTGTTGACACTGGTCACTTAATTGGGGCATTAAAAACTCATCTGTACCAACACCAGAACTTAGAAGTTTTGGTCAAAGGAGCTAAAACTCAACTCTCACATGCTTTTGAACAAGTAGTAAACCAAGTAGAACTCAGGAGAAGTTATAAATTCATTCTCATGAAGGCAAATTAAGACTGTAATTATGTTTTAGAGTGAGCACAGACACTATTCCCATAACAAGATCACTTTAGTACAAAGCTACCACGAATGAGGACTTCAGAACACAGATGCTGCTTTTCTCAATTTGCATAGTATTTTAGTCTCACAATGCAGATCTTTAATGCAAGAGTATTCCTATCAAGATTAATTTCTGTTAATCTCTACTATTTTTCTAGTATCATCACAGGTAACTACATACTACTACTGCAGGTGGTTGAAAAGCTCAAGTCTTTTTTTCATCTGCTGTTAAGCAGTGACAAAAATCACTCAGAGATAAACAAAAACCAAAACACAAAAGAAAACACCTAAGTCATAAAATTATTTGCAAAGGAATAGACAACCACTTTAAGATGCAGAAGAGTAGGGGAAAGTTGTCCTTCAAACCCAGGTCCTGGAGCTATTGCTGAGGGACTAGGCAGTTGCAAGCAGCCAGCATGAGGTCCTGGATGCCCCTGAATTTTGTTGACATTCAACAACAAATGGCTTTTCTCCTCAATTCAGAAGCTTCAGTGAAGTAACATTTTTTGATGGACTTTGTTTTACAACAGTGTTGTCACATTGTTTTAATTGCTCCTACTGGTTTCTCGTGTTGGGTCTACAGCCCCGGACAAACACCAACAAACATATGGTTTGTAGACAGATACAAAACTGTTTAGCATGTACACAGTTCTCATCACAGGAAACACTTTGTGGCTTTTCACAATGAGCTCAAGCAGCAAAACCAGCAAACTCCTGCCTCTATGACAAAATGTTGATCTACTCTCACCAGGCAAGATTTACCCTCCCCTTTAGCCCAGGTAAAAGGTCAGGAACAATTACTTGCAGGCAGAGCAGAATTTCATTCTTCTTGCCTACATCTGCAGCCCAAACTGAGCAACAGGAGGGGAAGCAAGAAAGAACCTGGATGCTGTATATTTCCTTGCACTTTAAGGAAGATGTTACAAAAAGCTCAAGCACAGCTAACATGGTTTAGAAAAGGAACATTTATATATATGTCTAACAATAAAAGAGTTTTAAAATTAGAACTAAGTTGAAAGAAGGCCAGGAAAAAAGGAGGGTTTAAGCTAAACAAAAAGAGAAAGATGTGCATTAAAAATGCCAGACTCTGTAATGGTTGAAGATTGTCTGCCATGTCCACAGTGCTAACACAGAAATGCTCAATTGCATTGAATGTTTCCACGTTGCTGGCTCAGTTTTACCTCCACTGATGTGACATCAGTGGAGGAAGTATTTTGTGAAGGTTTGGGAAACTTTTCTTATCCTCAGGAAAGTCAGGTGTGGCATACACTCAGCAGAGGGATTTGCTCTAGTTTCAAAGTAGGTTTAAATTGTGAAATTCACAACACATACAATAAATCTGTTAGACAGCCATGAGTCCCTAAAGAAATGCTGCCAATGTAAATATTGTAAAGGATAGATAGCACTTAATTACACCACTGGCAAGTAAGTTGGATTTTTCCTCATCTTCATGCTGCTTCTCACTAATCTCCCTGGCTCTCTCAAGCCCATATCAGTGGTGGCTCCATGCTCTTCTATGCCTTTGCTTCTCACTTTTGTTTAAAAATGCCACCCAATAACAAACAAAACCACACCACTATTGACGTGAGCACCTGTAGAAGTCACAGTCTTGCACATCAGAGGAGATAAGATGGAAGAACTAATAGAGGCAGGAATAAATTCCTATAAGCAACAACAAGCAAAACCAACTACTCATTGTAAAGTGTGTCAGAATGGAAGAACACAGACATTTAACCATAATCACTAGAATTAAGTAATAAATAAATGAATTCCAGAACAAAGTGTTAAAAGATTAAAGGGTAAAGAAATGTGATTTCTGTTGTAGAGAGAACATCACTGAAAAGAGGCAGAAAAGAGTGAAAAAGAAACAGCAAAACCCAGAAGAAAAACAGCAAGAGGTGATTTACTTCACATTGCTGTAACTGTACCAATTTCTGTTTCAGATGCACTAAGTATATGAAGGTGTTAGTCATCAAGAGTGGAAGGAGTGACATTGCTACTTTTTAATCTTTATGTTCTTGACCAGTTTCAGGCTCTTGAATTGATGATGAAGCTTCTTCACAGAGGATGGTATAAGACTGCAGAAAATTTCATCCCAGGAATACTTTCAGGCCAACAAGTTCTGCACTTTTTGGGTCTTTTTTAAGCCAAGAGAAGAAAGCAGAGAGTAACTTCATCTGCCATTTTAAGTAGTAAAATGTCTCCCAGCAGAGCAACACTTTCATCATCTGGCACTCATGTCCTTAATGAACACACAGTCAATATTGCCACAGTTGGCCTGTGCACACCTTTATGGTTTGTTAGATCTGGTAGCTATTAGTACCACTGTCCTCTAGCTATATTTCTCTCTGATCTCCCAAGTTAAGCATGTGTAGGCTGGGTGCAAGTTTTAAAGAAAATGTTCCTAATTGCCTCCAGTTGCTTCTGGGCTTGGCCTTAGTGATTCAGACTCTTTTTAAAGAGTTGTCTTCAGTAGAAGATAAATTCTGCCGTTTTCACCTCGGGATAACAAAGCTGCAAGATGAATCAAGGAAAAGGTAGAAAGAGCACATTGTGAAGGAAAGAGAGCCACCTAACAAAAAAAGCCTTCAATCTTACCTTAAGGTAAATTAGATGAGGTCAGCTTTATACCTTGCTCCCCCACTGGGAGGGATTTTTGTTTCCTGGTTTTTCTAGATGTGAAACCAAAGCCTCTTATCTTCTTTGTACACTTACTTTGCCTTAGGAAACATATGCTAGTCATCTTAAAATTAAGGGAGAAGTTAGGGGGCAGAATTTTTTTCCACTTCTTTTGTTAAAAAGGAGTAAGGACTGTAAGGTAATAGTGAAGCAATACCTGACTGAAATACAAAGAATATTGTAATGCTGAAGACATCTTTAATACTAAAGGCATCCTTTGAAAATGGACACCCTAAATCTCAACAAGACAGCATTTCAGCAGTTCTCCCAAGCACCCACACTCAAGTCCAGAACAGAAAATGGAACCCCCACAAAAATATCCCACAATTTAGTAGGATTAAAAAATCATCAGGATAAAATGCAATTACACATGTTTTGCATTTCCCCATAAATAATGACTTTTTTTTTTCCTTTTACAAGCAGCAAAAATACACTCCCAGCAGCAATTCCTTCTATCACAAACTCACCTGTAGTGCCAGTTCAGGTACCCTCCTCTGCTGCAATCTTTTCCAATACACCTTCCTCCCCTTAACAAATCTAGGGGATGCAGTACTTACAACAGGCTCAGCCTGTGGTTGGCCAGTGAATATAGATACAGAGAGGGAAAGACACTGGAACAGAATCCAGATTTACACTCCCCACCACCACTGCTTTAAAAATGAGTTCCCACCCTGCACCTTTGCTGTGGTCTGTTAAACACATTCTCACTTATCCTTACATAAATTGCCATTAAATAAGTATGGTTATAGAAAGTTTGCTCTGTTACTTAAAGTTGGATAAAACTGAGGAGCAAAATCAGGCACCTGCAAGTTCAAAAAGGAAGGAAAAAACCCCACTAAAACCAAAACACTCAACCAAAAAATAAAACCACACCACCACAACCAGAGAAAAAACAGCTCAAAATCCTTCTCCATTAAAGGTTTTTGATATTCCTATTAGCACTGTGAATCTGAATTTGGTGAAAGAAAGCCTAACTCCCACACTGTGTCTCTTCCCATCTTGCCCTGCTATACCTTGCATGTCAGAACTTCAAAAAACCCACAAACACATGAGGTTGTTTTTCAACTAAAAGCAACACTGCTGACAGAAATAGTCACTTCTTAATGAAGATGTGCCTTACAAAGTGATTGAGCTATAAACTGTCATTTCGCATGTTAAATGGACATCCTAACTCTAATCACTTGCAATTAAATCAATCAATCAATCAGGAAGAAGGTATTTTTGGAAAGTACCCTCATGGATACATCAACCTAATAACTCAGTTTCCATGAGAAGTTTTAGTAATCCCACAGAAGAGCAAGAACAATGCCAGAAGTAAGCAATGCAGCTGTACAATACTTAGCTTTTTTCCAGAAACAGCCAAAAAGTAGTCAAAATGATCTTTGAGGTCTTTTCCAACCTTGTTGATTCTATGAAAAGAGCAACACCAGCCTCATGACACTGATTTTGAAAGCATGTAAAGCTTGGTCAGCCAACGAAGTGCAGCAGGAATCATATCAGGAGGGAGCATGCTGCTGGGAATTCCCAAAGCATATTTGGCTCTCCATCAGCAGAGGGGAAAGCGAACCACAGGGCGTATTGCTGCTCTCCTTCTGGCAGGAGGCAGACTGCATGAGGACAGGAGAACATCACCTACATTTCTGCACAACTGTGAGGTTTATCTTCTTTGATGGAGCACAGCTATTGTCTGTTCTACCAGCCACATGTGACAGCGTTAGAAATGTGAACTAAAACTGCAGCATTTTTATTTCCATTAGCTTCAAGTCATACCAACATTTCATTACTTAGTATTGACTGGTTAGGTTTGGGTTTGTGTTTTATTTTTTCACATCAGGAAATTCAAAAGAGCAACCCTACTTCTGTAATAAAAAGGGATACTTCACTAATTGTGTCTTGCTCTCTGTACAAACAAACATGCCTTTTATGACCACAGCATACATATTCAAGAAATATAAATGCAGACTGAAGTGATGCTGGTGCTAACATCAAAGCGGTTTCCATGGATTCTTAGGGCACAGAGGCAACCTTTATGCAAGCCCAAAATAACTACTGTTATTACTACTACTAAAAGGTAATCAGCCCTCATACAACCACCAAGTTCATTTTTCTTCAATATAATTTATCACAGGTTTTGTAAATCAAAAATGGAGCCCATTGTATTAGATCATGTCTGTAACTGAAAGAACTCAGGGAATACCTCATTGCTCTCTTCAGCTTCCTGAAAGAAGGTTGTAGACAGGTGGAGGTTGGTCTATTCTCCCAGGCAACCAGCAACAGAACAAGAGGACACAGTCTCAGGCTGCGCCAGGGGAAGTTTAGGCTCAAGATGAGGAGAAAGTTCTTCACAGAAAGAGTAACTGGCCATTGGAATGTGCTGCCCAGAGAGGTGGTGGAGTCACCATCCCTGGAGATGTTCAAAAAAAGGATTGGATGTGGCCCTTGAAGCCATTGTTTATTTGTCATGAAATGTTATATTAGGTAATAGGTTGGACTTGATGATCTCTGAGGTCTTTTCCAACCTGGCTGATTCTGTGAACTCAAATATTCTCTAAAACAAATACTACCATATCATCTTGAGAGGTAAATACCACCACTAGGCTACACAGTAAAGACGTTCAGAAAGACAAACAATTTACAGGTATTTCATGTGACAATTGCTTCAGGCTTTCCACAGGCTCACACAGAAAGTAGCTTGCATCTTGCTGATATTTTAAAGGCTCCAGTAATGAAACAAATGACAACATACTTGAGAAAACCTTCTCAGTGCACAGGCTTGAAAAAATAATATACTGTGTGCTGCAACTGTCTGACCTTTTCTGTATCAGTGATGAATCCAGCTGGCTGAAGGAAGACTTCTATCTATAAGAGAAAAGTGATATTCAAGGGGCATTATGATAATGCTTTACAGCACACAACAGGATGCAGGAAGGCATAAGCAGAGGAGACAGAGGTAGCAGTTTTCTTCCCTCAGCAAATTTTGTGTTGAAGTTGTTCTGCAAGATAATAAACATCAAAAACCCAAAGGCTTACCTAACTAAACCAAAAGCTTTATGCAGTGTTTAAGGAAAGAATTTGTTGGAAACCTAGTCAGGGAAATATATTTTGTGGATAAAGAGCAAAACAATATTCTTAGCATACCAGCAAAAGGAGAAGACAGTATAAGATGAAGTGACTACTTCTTTCAGGAAGTGACCAATTCCTTCAGATGGTGTTGATTTACAGTTCATTTCCACAAAATGTGGCTGAAAGGAGCCTTTGTCTTATGCTTTCACAGAGCTGCTCAGGAACAAGTCCTCAGGGCCACGGCTGTCACAGGGCCAAGGCAGAGGCTATCACAGGTGGAGTGGGCAGAGGACATGACCCATGAAGCAAGTTCATCTTGTTTCACTCTAGGCTTTCTCTCCTGAACTTGACCCAGAATGCCACCAAACATGACACATAAACAAGAGAGGAGAGGGACCTCTGATGCAAGAGCTTAGGTCCCTTACATTTTAGTTTATTCACAAACCTGGGAAACCAAGCAGAATGTTTAGTGAGAAATGATTGTTTGTGGTTTGTTGTTGTTTTTTTTTAAAGAAGAGATTGGATCTTGGGTGTATAAATTGTAACCATAAACTGCAAGCAAAAAAATAGAACAAAAAAATTCTGATGTAGGTAAACAGGTTTTCAAAACTTGTGACAATACCAAATCTTAATTGTGTACAAAATAGGGATGGATTCAAATTGAAACATAGAAATTAGGAAGGTTAATAAGCTTCAGCAGTTTTGCCTTAGCAAGGATAGCAAAAACAGCACATGTAATAGAAATGCCCATCAAAGGAAAATTAACTCTTTGAAGAATGGGAAACATTGAAATGCTTCAGAGCATTAGAGGGGACAGAGATGCCTCAGCAACCAAAAGCTCTCATTTATTTCCAAGAGCAACTGGATTGCAAGCCATCTAGTATATTGTATAAAGACCAAGTCAGTTGCAAAGGTAGTTTTAACCTATTCTCTAAGAAAACACTGAAGGTGTTTAGGAAGAGACCAGATGGGGTGCTTGGTGCCATGGTTTAGCTGATTAGATAGTGTTGGATGATGGATTGGACTCAATGATCTCAAAGGTCACTTCCAACCTGGTTCATTCTATTCCATTCTAAAAATACATACGTATATAATTTGCCTTCCACTCACTTCAGATACACAAAAAGAGAAATGAATCAGTTTTGAGCTGTACATCACAGAAATCTTTACTCTGCTTAAGACTCCAAACAGTACACCCAGTGACTCTAAGTTAATTGCATTTATAGGTTTCTTACTTCTTAGTCCAACAAACAAATAGGCTAGTTGCCTGTACCACTAGCAAGTTCACCTGACATCTCAGCCATAAAAGGGAAAATTGCATTAACAGCATTTTAAAGTATTTCTAAAGAGATGGCACACGGAAATAGTAAGCCAAGTATATGAAGAATCATTTAAACAAGTTATATATCTGGAGTGAACAGTTGTGTTCAGCTATAGGTTTCTAAAGCATGACAAGAAACAAGTATTTGCTTTTGAAATGGAAGATGGTGTGTGGGGGGGTGTGTGTGTAAGTTTGGCACCTGGATAACCAAATGTCTCATTTAGCCCAGTCAAGTACAGAGTACTTCAGTTATACTCAGGAGGTGACCATTATTTGTGGGAGTTTCATAAAAGGACAGACTGTGATGGAAAGACTGGAAACTAACAGTTCAGCATTTCTACATCTTACAAATGAAGTCAGCAACTACCACAGACAGACATTGGTCTATAGGTGATGTGCTGATTATTATTCACTTTCTTACCCATTATAGCACTTCACTGTTCCACAGATACTTAAAGTGCATTTTATGGCTGCATTTGATGTTGCAGGTAATGCTATATAATGGTATTTAATGTAGTCATAAACCACAGGCTATTCAGTTTATACTTTCTAGATTGTAAAAAGGGTTTAAACAAAATTTTGTATTTTCCACTTTTATTGAGTTCTTATGGAACATTAAGGCAAAAAATTACTCAGTGGTATGACAATCTTTCCTAGATCCCACGCACAGATTTATTTCTCCCTAGGGTCCAACTACCTGAGTCCAAACAGAGCATCCCATTCCTCACTGCTCTCTGCTTTTCAACAGTATCTTCAGCACAAATGTGTTTCTCCAGTCCTTGCCCACCCAAATTCACAGACAGGTACCCTAATGCAGGTCTGCTCAAATACCCCCAAAACATTCTAATATATACCCTGGAGAAGTATTGACTAGATAAATGGACAGTGAAGGTGACAATATTAACTGAATTGTCCTCTACTCAGCACCGGGGACACACATGGCATGCTGGCATCATTATTCATTGTCTGCATTCAAAATAAATACCTGGGCTTTTTATTTTTGCTTAAGCATCAAAAAAGCCACTAAACAGTAGGTATTCATAAGATGTTACTACTGTTTCCAGCTTCTCTCAGCCAAGATCATAACCCAGTTATCTCAGTCATCGCTCACAGCTGAAGCCAACTTGGCAGATCTTCAAGTTTGGTGTTTTAAAAAGACTAAAACAACTGAAACAGGATGCTGGGGAGAAAAATGAGCAAACCCAAAAACCCACAAATGAACCAACCCAAACAAATAATGAAAAACCACCATAAAACCAACCAAAACACAATACCAAAGACCCTGCAATTTTGAAAGAAATAAACCAAACGTATTTAATAGTCACTGTTGAAGTACAGCAGTAACTTTATGTCAGCAGCAGTTAAAAGTTACCTTATTCTTGGAGAGACAAAGAAAGAGAGAGATTTCCCATCATTTTGTCACTCCTCCTATTACACAAATCTGAAATTCATCAAGCCTCCTGAAAGGCCAAAAGAGGAACTATTCTGTAGAAAGAAGAATCACAAGAATGGAGAAACTCTGAATCCTTTAAGAAACTATTTCTGCAGGAGCATTCAAAATTTTCCAACTCTGTCAGCTTTGATTTATTGAGGGAGGTAGAATTTGCCTTTATTATGGCAATAGCTTTTAATACTGGGAATAATCAAAAGGTGACTGTCACATTAACAAGACCTGCCTGATGAATCAGGGCAGGCATTTGTTATTCAACCTTGCTTCATAGCAATTGCCAGGAGCCAGGCTGGGGCAAAAACTGTCTGACTTTTAGACATGGGTTTAGCATCAGCACTGCTTGACCAAGAAGTGAATGAGTTTTGCTTAAGTCTTACAGGCTTCCTGGAATGTACTCGGATTTCATTGTGCTCAATGTCATGCTGGCCTTGCAAAAGCACGTAATTCATGGAAGTGAATTATTTGTATGTTTGTTATGTAAGAACAGGCTCCCTTTTCTGTCCTGTTTGCAACCTGCACTGTCATGCTGGTGTAACCCCAGTGACCCTGCTAACTGACAACAGGACTAGACAGAAATTAAAGCCTTTCCAGTAGATTTCTTTTTTTCATAAGACATTACAAATCATCCTTTCCAGTGCAACAGTTGGACACATTCTCAACCCCTTCAAGTACTCAATTTCCAACACAACTATTTTATTTATTAAAAGATTTTAGATTGACAGTGACCTCTGTATCTTAACATTTCAACTCCAGATCATGGAGTTTGGATGGGCAGTGCTTCTAACCAACACAGGGGCTGCCCAGGGAGGTGGTGGAGTCACCATCACTGGAGGTGTTTAGAAAGAGACTGGATGGGGTGCTCGGTGCCATGGTTGAGTTGATTAGGTAGTGTTGGATGATAGGTTGGACTTGATC
This sequence comes from Picus viridis, assembly GCA_033816785.1. Classification (NCBI taxonomy): domain Eukaryota; kingdom Metazoa; phylum Chordata; class Aves; order Piciformes; family Picidae; genus Picus; species Picus viridis. The sequence goes on along the minus strand of CM066581.1, from coordinate 10,663,875 downwards.
TCAAAGGTCTCTTCCAACCTGGTTAATTCTATTCTATTATATCATTGAAGCATCTCAAGAGTCAGCTCAAACCACATACCACATATTGGAGACCCACCTGAGAGCAGTGCCTGGCCTCCAGAGCCACAGTCAGACACAGCTACCAAGATCACCAGTTTCTCTAGATTTTCTTTGAAATATAATTTTAAAAACCCCATAAATATTATTTATAAATGGCACACCTGGTGCTAGTGGAATAACTTTCTTCTGTGCTTTTTTGGATAGAAGCCACAGATGTCATTTGACTTTGCTTTTAAAGAACCATTTCATCGATCAGCCAGTGAAAGTTGTCAGACAGACCTCTGGAGCTGCCCCAAACTCATCAGGGACTTCATTTGGTACAACACAGCATTATGTTCCTCCTGTTATTGTAGTGCTGTTTGCATTTTGCTACAGAGCTCAAATTGTGCAGATGAATACACTGGTAACCAGTGCAGCAGTGAAAACAGACAAGTCCAGGGAACAAATTTAAAACAAATCAGCTAGTAAATATAGCCAGTAGTTCACAGCAAGGCAAACTACTGTGAGCTGAGGTTTTATTACATCCTTTAAAATGGTGCTTGAGATTTACATACACTTGAAACATCTAGCCATAGTATGGCTCCTCCCATTTACCACAAAGTCTGTTGGCTTTTTTTCCCTAAAAATGTCTAAAAATCCATTTAAAAGCCTTGTAAAAAGATTCTTTAGAGGATGCCAGCAGAGCCATTTTGGTGGAAGCTGACCAACAGCAGCAACACTAAGGTTATGCTATGTAGCATAACCAAGACATTTGCTTACCCCTTGTAGAGACTCAGTTATCTTATCCAACTCCTAGTTTACATTTTCCAGTTCCTCATTCTAGTCTCCTCCTTCCCCCAGTTTCTTTGGCCTAATCTTCCTTACCAATCCTCTCACTTCGATCCTGACCTATCACTAAGTCATGATGCAGCTCTCCACTTCCCAAAATTGATTACTTTCACCCACTTCTCCGTCAAGCCTTAGTCAAAAACTCCCAGAGGCTGCCCAGGACAGCAGATAAAAAGAAAACCAAACCAAAACAAAAAACACCCCCACACACACAAAACCAACCAACCAACCAACCAAAACACCCTAGCAAAACAAACACAAACCAAGCAGACAAACACCAACCAACAAAACGCTACACAAAATCATGGGACACAAAACCTGAAACCAGACACAAATGCAGCCCTAACTCTCCATTTCAGGGCTACACGCTTCACAACAACCCAAAATCTGCAAACTCTCCCTGAAAAACATGAAAAACGTCCCAGAGACACCCAGGATATGCACTCACCGACCGAGATCCTCCAGCTTTCCAAGCTGCTTTTGTGTGGAAAGGACGAGAAACAAAGCCAGCATTTAAAAACATCTGCGAGCTTCAGCTGTGGTCAATTACTCGAGCCGGGCTCGAGGTCTTTCAGGACTCTGGCCTGGGGGCACGAGAGGTGGTGATGGGATGGGATAGTTTGCACCTGAGCATAACCCACGCGAAACTCCCTCGCAGACTCCCTCATTAGCACCAGGTCTCCCTACAAGCTGCAGCTGCCAGAATAATGCAAGAAGCCTGCTGAGTTTCCAGACAGATGAAAGCGTGCTTCTTCCAGCTTTGTTTTTAGAAAGACGTTCTGCCCGTTATTTAGCAAGAAAGGCTAAAAAGGGTAGGGGAACCCTATCTGGCAGAGCAGCTTGAGCTGGAACAGTTGCTGTTTGGTTGCAAAATAGCAACTGAAATACTCTTGCGTGCAAAAGCATTAGGCATCTTTAACACCAAACGCTACTGCTTCCATTCATATCTTGGGTGTTCCTTTCAAGAGCTGATAGCCATAGTTGCTATTTAACAGGGAGATAATTGAACTGGAAGGAACCTTAAAAAGAAATACTTAAGTACATTGATTGATCAACTCTGCTTTAAAAAAATAAACTCACGAACCCTACAGGTGTAGCTAGAGCACCCTGGGCTCCTATCTCTCCATTTCATAGATCTCTTGATGGAGGTTTCTCTGAAGTAAGGAAGAGACATTTTGCCATAGCAGCAACTTTGCAGGGTTTGAGAGTTTTTCCCCTTCCTTAGAGCAAACGAGATTCACACCTCCCTGAAGATCTCTGAAAGGGAAAAACCGAGTGTCACCACATCTCAGCAACTACACAATCAACAGTTCACTTAGAGACTTTCTCAGGTGAGAACAGTAAAAAATCAGCCATCTTCTCCACAGCCCAAGTGTGCCATCCATAAGATTGCTTCCATAAATTAGATGCATTTAGCTATTTTTTTCCATGTGCCCATGCTCTGAAGGAACACATTTATAGAAGTTCACTGGTTCTAACTGCTGTAAATTAATTAATAAGGTTACATGTAAAATACTACCCTACTGTTTGCTACATTAATTGCATAAGGAAGATGTAAGATACAAGACTTGAAAGCTAAAAATGTAGAAACCCCATTTTTCAAGTTCAGTCCTATAACAACTGTGATGGATTATCTTGGTCAGAGTTAGCTCTAAATTAGAAATTAAGATTTTAGTAGAGAAAAATAAACACCAAAATATAGTGCACTGAAAAGCTTATTTTCTGCTGTTGCTGGCAGTTCAAGTTAAAATTAAGTTCCTCACTTGAGCATCCTGACTCAAAAATCATCTCTGCACTGAATAAACTCATATGACCTGAATATGTTGCATCTGCCAGTAGGCAGTAAGTGCTAAAAGGCAATAGGCTGGAATTACTGAAGGAGCTGAAGAGAACAGTTATAAATGAGAAAGCATCTTGAATGACATTTGAGAAGAGTCTAACATGCAAAGCATGCAGGAAATACCTTACCTATCAATGAAGAACAGGGGGACAAAAAACCTAATTAATGTTATGTCCATTTATACTCAAGACATAGCCCTTGGGACTAGCTTGGAACCTCTTGAAAAAAATATTTACTGTTTTTTCTTCCCCTGTCAGCAAAATGCATAACTTTGCTCATTCACTTAAAATCATAGATGAAGATGCTATCGTAGATATTGCTTATCATAGAACCAATAAGGTTCTAAGACATCAAAGATCATCAAGTCCAACCTGTCACCCAAGACCTCATGACTACTAGACCATGGCACCAAGTGTCATGTCCAATCTCCTCTTGAACACCTCCAGGGACAGCGACTCCACCACCTCCCTGGGCAGCCCATTCCAATGGCTAACGACTCTCTTTGTGAAGAACTTTCTCCTCACCTAAAGTGTCATGATTGGGACACTTTTATCAGGGAAGGAAAAAGCTTCTTCAATTAAGTTTAGGTGGACATATAAATATTTGTATTGTATATGAGTTCTTTCACCATTTCAGGATGACCCTTCTTGCTTTCTAACTCCACACAAGTTTAAAGACACTCTTCTTCCCAAGTGTCATCTTGCCAAAACCAAACCAAAACAAAAAACCCAACACATTTGGGCAAAGTCGAACACTTGATCCTCAGGAGAAGTGAAAAGTTGACCTATCTCCAGCTTCTAAAAGCTTTGACGTTGAGGCTAAAATTGAGAGTCTTTGTGCTGTAAGAGTTGACTCTTTAAACTCCCCTAGTCTTTAATTTTCCTTTTCTATTTATCCAAGACTAAATTTGAGGTTGAAATCAATGTACCAAAAGCAGGCACAGATAAGGAGACAAGAATCTATACTTGCTTTTCTGCCACAACAAGCTCAGAGATATTACTCTTCTGTCTCTCATGCAATTATAAGGGACACTCAATGGAAAGAAGCTGAGCTTATTGTTTGCTAGTAATGCAATAGCCATGAAGTCTTAACAAGGAGTGAAATACATTCAACTTAAGGGAGGTACAAACCTTTAATAGAAGTGAGGAACTGCAGCAGGAAGAAAAATACAAAACAAAACAAAACAAGAGGGTATTGCTCACAGTATTTGCTGCAGGTTGATACCAGCAATTTCCTACCCAAAGGGGAGATGGGGAGGATAAATTTTTTGTAGGATGTACTGAACCAGAGTCCAGTAGTGAAGTTACTGAACCAGAATGGGGCTGCTTATGGAAGGCTTCTACTCTATTAACAATTAAATCTCTCCATACCTATAACGTGTAACCATATACCCCCATGCAACACACTACAGTCAGCTATCCTATCTCTAGGATACCCACAGCACACACAGCTCACTAACCTCTGACCCTTTGCATTGCAACAGAAAACTTCAGTGACTCCAGAGGGTCCTTGCTTTGCTGACATTCACCCTCTCAGGCTCTGTCCTCCACGCATTCAGACATCAAGACTGAACAGCAAAGCCACCTCCCCAGCTAACAGCATTGCAGAAGCAACAGCTGCAAGGCTAACACAACACCTGAAGGAAGAACCGTGGAGTGTCTGAGTATCACCAGAGGATAACCTCACAAGCACAGGAGCGGCATGACTCTGTGCTGCTCTCCCACAGAAAATTGCATGTAATTTGAACAGGCAAGTTCCCTGGAGAAAGGGTAAGGTAAGGTACCACCCATAGCTCTAGTATATAGATTGTAAGGCAGCCAGCTTTCAAAGCTCTATGCTTTCATGCTTTCACAGAGTCAGAAATGCATTTCACCTCTAAACAGAGTCAAGTCAGAATTTCTTTTTAGAGAAATAGAGAGAGTCTTTAATAGTACTGACATCTAAATGAAAGAGTAGAAGTAACCTGTACCATTTGGCATACAACTAGGCTCCATTATGTTCAGAGATGCTGTAATTTCAGTTGAAGCAATATCCTGGATTTTCTCTTTTGAGTTCTGGGTTCAGTAGTTATTGACCATGTATTTTTCTTTCTGACTATGGATTTTTCACAGTGAGATAATATTAACTTACAGACTTTTTTTTTATACATTTAAGTGTAATATATTTTACTAGAAATGTACAACTGTCCTTCTGGGCTGTTTTTTTTAGGCTTACTAGATTTAGCCTTAATCACAGAATCACGAAGGTTAGAAGAGACCTCAAAGATCATCAAGTCCAACCTGTCACCACAGACCTCAGGACTAGACCATGGCACCAAATGCCAAGTCCAATCCCTTCTTGAACACCTCCAGGGATGGTGACTCCACCACCTCCCTGGGCAGCACATTCCAACGGCTAACGACTCTCTCAATGAAGAACTTTCTCCTCACCTCAAGCCTAAACTTCCCCTGGTACAGCTTGAGACTGTGTCCTCTTGTTCTGGTGCTGGTTGCCTGGGAGAAGAGATCAACCCACTCCTGTCTATAACCTCCCTTCAGGTAGTTGTAGACAGCAATGAGGTCTCCCCTGAGCCTCCTCTTCTCCAGGCTAAACAATCCCAGCTCCCTCAGCCTCTCCTTGTAGGGCTTGTGCTCGAGGCCTCTCCCCAGCCTTGTTGCCCTTCTCTGGATGTGTTCAAGAGTCTTAATGTCCTTCTTAAACTGAGGGGCCCAGAACTGGACACAGTACTCAAGGTGTGGCGTAACCAGTGCTGAGTACAGGGGCACAATGACTTCCCTGCTCCTGCTGGCCACACTATTCTTGATGCATGCCAAGATGCCATTGGCCTTCTTGGCCACCTGGGCACACTGCTGGCTCATGTTCAGCTGGCTGTCACAGAGCTCAAAACAACACATCTACTGCTTTCACCAGGAATGAGAGGATCCCAGAGAAAAATGAGTTTAAAAGTATGAGGAGGTTTTGGTGTTGTGTTTGCTTTTGTAATTGACACTTGCTTGCCTGTATCTGTGATGTTCATTTGTAGCTGCCCTCTTTCAAAGCTTGAATTAAGGCTGATGCCTGAAAAGAATGATTTCTAAGAGGAATACTCTGCTGCTTTTCAGAAATCTGACGTTTACTTCCAATTTCTGAATCTCAACCCTTAATGAGTGATAATGAGTGTTGGAGAAGGCACAAGGAGAATTTTTGATGCAAGATCAGAGGCAACTCAGAAACTCAAGGACACTTGATAAGTCAGAATTTACCTAATAAACAAGCTGCATTTTTGATGTATTTTGATTACGTTATACTTAGCTTTAGTTTGGACTTTCATGACAGCTGAAAGCAAAGTTATCTTTATCACAGAAGCATTTAAAATGAAATTGGTTTGAAAAACAACTATGTATGATATTAAATTGTAAATCATTTAAAAGTTTCACAAGAACAAAAGGTCAGATGCATAGCTTATGTAAATTAGTGTTGCCTTTTTGATGTTAATGGAGTTGTACTAGTTTCAAGTGAGGATTTGGTCTACAGAGTTCTAAACTTCACATTTAAAACCACTTTCTTGTAAGATTTGCCTTTCTCTAATCCAGATCTGTCACATAAATTCAGTGGGGAAACCACAGATATCAAAACAGGAGCAGAGAAAGCAGAGCTGTGTCAAACTTAAGTCCAGAAAGAAATTTTCTCCTTTCAACTTGTCTCTCTATACTCCTTGATTTATTCTTTCTTCATTTGCACCATTTCTATCAATCTCACTTCTCCTAACGTTCTCTGCACTTCAATGCAAGGCTCAGCTGTCAACTTGATATCACTTCTCCATCATAATTTTCATTTGTTTTATTTTTTTAAAAGTTACACCTGAAATCCACTCACATTGTGAGTCATGCTAAAGCTGTCTCAAAACTTGATGGTAGATTGGACAGTGTCCAGTTCTGGGCCCCTCAGTTTAGGACGGATGTTGACTTGCTGGAACGTGTCCAGAAAAGGGCAATGAAGTTGGTGAGGAGTTTGGAACACAAGTCCTATGAGGAGAGACTGAGGGAGCTGGGGTTGTTTAGCCTGGAGAAGAGGAGACTCAGGGGTGACCTTATTGCTCTCTACAACTACCTGAAGGGAGGTTGTAGACAGGTAGAGGTTGGTCTCTTCTCCCAGACAGCCAGCACCAGAACAAGAGGACACAGTCTCAGGCTGCACCAGGGGAGGTTTAGGCTGGATGTTAGGAAGAAGTTCTGTACAGAGAGAGTGATTGCCCATTGGAATGTGCTGCCCGTGGAGGTGGTGGAGTCACCATCATTGGAGGTGTTCAGGAGGAGACTTGATGGGGTGCTTGGTGCCGTTGTTTAGGTGGGTTGGATTGGTTGATGGGTTGGACGCGGTGACCTTGAAGGTCTCTTCCAACCTGGTTTATTCTTGTATTCTATTGTATTTTATTAGACACAAAGTGCCACAGATATGCAGACCACTTGCTTCAACAGAATTTGTACGATCAAGACAGTTCCTGAATGGAGAGCAGATGCAGCCAGATTATGATTTGTTTGACATCTGATCTAGTGCAGGGCTCGTTAATTGGGGGATGAAGTTCTTCAAGGGCTTGCTGCAAAGCTGCATGTCTAGGAGTTGCACACATATGCATGCACACTTAAACAGCTTGCATGTCTCAGCAACCAAATAAACTGTGCAAGCACCTAAACGGTAGCCAAACTCCAGTGGTATTGTCCCAGAGACTTCCAATTGCAACACCTGAATGAAGACTCAGAATTGTATGTCGGATTATGGGAAACAGGGCAAAAAGGAATTGAAACTCATAGGGAAGGGGCAGAAATGAAAATGTTAAGAATTTAAAAACCAAAAATCAAATCTTAGTCATTGCCTGCATTTTCTCATTAAAAAAATAAATAACTGAAGACACACATTCAATGATTTTTCCAAGCAGTGCTTTGCTATATATTTCATTAAAAAAGACTACCTAAAGCCTAACTTGTATACACTACCCCTAACTTCTAATCACAGAATCACAGAATGTTAGGGGTTGGAAGTGACCTCCAAAGCTCATCCAGTCCAACCCCCAGCCAGAGCAGGATCACCTAAAGCAGATCACACAAGAATTCATCCAGGTGGGTCTTGAATATCTCTATAGAGGAGACTCCACAACCGCCCTGGGCAGCCTGTTCCAGCGTTCTGTCACCCTCATAGGGAAAATTGTTTTCCTCCTGTTTCCATGGAACTTCCTACGGCTCAGCTTCCACCAAGGCAACCAGCACCAGAACAAGAGGACACAGTCTCAAGCTGCACCAGGGGAGGATTAGGCTGGATGTTAGGAAGAAGTTCTTCATAGAAAGGGTTATTGGCCATTGAATTGGCTTCCCAGGGAGGTGGTGGAGTCACCATCACTGGAGGTGTTTAGGAAGAGACTTGATGGGGTGCTTGGTGCCATGGTTTAGTTGATTAGATAGTGTTGGATGATAGGTTGGACATGATGATCTCAAAGGTCTCTTCCAACCTGGTCTGGTCCATTCCATTCCATTCCATTCCATTCCATTCCATTCCATTCCATTCCATTCCATTCCATTCCATTCCATTCCATTCCATTCCATTCCATTCCCCCTTGTCCTGTCACTGGGCATCACTGAGCAGAGCCTGACTCCATCCTCCTGGCACTCATCCTTTATGTACTTACAAACATTTATGCGGTCTCCTCCAAGCTGAGTATCAGTAACAAAGTTCTTCAAAACAGGAAGACAGCACTTCTGATGACTGAGTCATATAGGTCTCACTTTATCTAGACTCAGCAGACCTATAGATTTTGCATGCTATTGGATATAAGAAAGGAAAAGGAGAAAGAAGAAAAAAGTGAACAGTAAGTGGTTTAAACAGACAGAATCAAGCTAAAGTGTGCTGCCCAAACCTGAACATACAGTTCTGTAAAAGGGCTTGCCAGGTCTGAACAGACAAGACAGATTACTTGAGAGATGGATGGCATCCTGTTCGCTGCTCCAGTCGGTGGTTTACATTTTACAAAGACATTTATCAAGGCGACGGTTATGCTCAGCCTGTGGCCCACTGTTCTTTCCTGCAGATGATCTACCTCACTAGTTATTCATACTGCATTTGTGCAGCAGAAACTCAGCTGGAACTACCTTAAACTGTTGTCAGTTCACATAATATTCCTTTTGGGACACTTCTGCACTTCAGCTGTTCTGTCTGCAGCTGCCATTCATCCTACAGTAGCAGTATCTAGTCATTTAGTAAGCTCAGTGATTTATTCTATTCAAGTTATTAATAAAGAATAATGAATAGAACCAAATTTAGGAAAGACCCATGAAAATGGCACCCTATGTATCTTTGAATTTGACAGATAAATACTCCCAGGCTGCACTTAACCAAATTAGTTTTGAACTCACCTAGATGTAGTTTCCCTAATTTGCTTGTGAGAGTATCACGCAAATACTCTAAAATTCACAGATCCTCTTTGGTCCACAGGGCTCATTACCCAAGCATAGAAGGAAATCAGATTGATTTGGCATAATTTAATCTCAGCAACTCCACATAACCTTCTTAGTGCTTAAACTCTTCTAATATTTTTCCAGAAATTGAAGGTGATTTGACTGCAACTCTGAGACCTCTGCTCAAGCACACAAAGAACTCATTTTACAGAAAATGAGAAAGCACACAAGAATAAGAACACTCCCTGCTACTTCTTTCCCTTCTATTCCACTTGTCCCTGCTACTTCTTTCCCTTCTATTCCACTTGCTGGGTTTTTTGTTTTGTTTTGTTTTGTTTTGTTTTGTTTTGTTTTGTTTTGTTTTTTGGGGGGTGGGTGTTGTGGTTTTGGTTTGGTTTGTTGTTGTTATATCATCACCACAGAAAGATTATCACTGTACCTACTTATATTAAAAACAGGCTGACACCCTGCAGCTCCCCAGTACCATTCCAGAGCTGTTGATCAAGACCTAGAAATCCTTGCCTTTAGAAATCCTAAGAGTGGACCAACCCAGAAGCCCTACAACTGGATCACATTGTTTATCAGGATTATAATAGCATTGCAAATAACATCTTGTACCTTCTGAAAAAGTCACTACTTCTCTCGAGGCAAAGAGCATTGCCACTCCCTTACTTCAAGGAGGATTTAAAAAAAGCATTACCATCATGGTATTTTCCAAGGTACAACACACTGGATGTTAAATGTCAAGCTTCAGGATGAAAACTCACGATTCCCATGCAAGCTGGAATGTATTAGTCCCCCTTCCCCTGAGCATCTAATCTGAGTTTACTCAAACTTGATGAATTGTTTCAGAATACTTTCAATGTAGTGATCTATATATCTGTGCTGTATGCACAACATAGAGACTTCCAGCTAAAACAGAACGGTGCCTGACATTTCTCCTCCTTTAAAACTTTGCAAAAAAAGAAAGCTTTAAGATCTTAAAAATAACACAACATATAAACTGGCTCCAAGTGAATAATTTAATGCAAAGGGTAAATTAAAGTTTGAATAGCAGAAATAGGCTAGAAAGGGGAAGGGGGGGGGAGAAGGAATAAGTATTTCATTTTCTTCATGCCTGGATAAGCAATTTGGCCATGAAACTGAAGTCATCCATCATCCATATTACCAACACCAGCAGTCCTCAGGGCAGCTGTTCTTCAGGTCTTTGAGAATCTCCAAAAAGAAGCAGTTTGGGCAAAGAAGTGACCCAAATAGGTTTAATGTTAACAGGTACTCTGCTTCTAGAAGATATTTGAACTGTAGGACTCTGATCTTTTCCTCCCCACCACTACCTGTTTTAGTGCTGGGAGGACCAAAGCAGGCACTACACTTGATAATCCACACTTGATGCAACACTGATCTTGAGGACTGTCACTGGTGATACACAGCCAGATTGTCTTCTGAAAACCAAACAGCAGGATTGTCCCCGTTCTTACATCATTGTTATCATATTGCTCACATATAAGTGACAGAGCATGTCTGTGTGTTAAAAGCTCTCATTATCACCTATGAAGGTAATAACATTTAATAACTTCAGAGATCTGGGCTTTGAGACTACTAAGCAGCTTGTGAATTTACAGGAAAGTAAAGGTCAGAACTTTCTTATTGCAAGTATGAAATCTGTTTAACTGATAATTATTAAACACAAGAGATCTGGACATACAGAACTCCTATTGTCAGGTTCCTCCATGAAGAAAAAAAAAATCCCAATCAGAGCCTCTCAGAAGCTAAAACTGTTATTCAGTTCAGACTTGACTTGTTCTTTTTTTCCCCATATGCTACAGAACCATCAAAGGTAATACAAACACCTTTTTAAAATGCAGGGAATTTTTAAAGGCTGAGCAAATGATGAATTTATATGACTGTGTTTATTAAATGGAGACAAATGAGCACTTACTGTTCAGTAAATTCCTCAATAACTATGCAGATGTTTTAGACACATGGACAGCTAAAATTTCAGTTACTTAATTCAAGATAGGAAAAAAGTGCTGTCTCTTTTTTTCACTTGTTTTGTACCTTCTAGCTAATAACTAAATATATTCAGTTTTTTCATTATGTTCTTTGAAGATCTAAGAGATGTCTGACTCTGCACTGATCTGCCTGGACAGTTGACAGCCCATTAAACTAAAGTAGTACCAGCCATACATTTTAGAAGTCCTGATTTCCAAAGCACACCAAAATGACTTACTATATATGTACAAGGGTATTCCTGAGACACTCTGAATCACGCAGTTGAATTTCATCATTAAAAAGACTGGCTCCTGCCTTTGTAGCAAACTAGTTAAGAAGCAATTAAAATATCCTTATGTTCAAGAACCTTACAGAGGTGTGAGGTGTGTCCACTGCTAACACTTATAATTATTGCAAAAATGGATATTAAAAACTTTCATCTGTAGTGGTCCCTCTAAAATCCAAGAAAAGAATATCCACAGCATGAGCTGATGAACTGATAATAAAAGGAAAAGTAATGAATTCGATGCACACTGAGCCCTGGCTTTCCCTTCTACCATTGTAGCCATAATGAAGGAGGAAATAAAACTACTGCATTACTATTTTACAGTAATTCTTAAGTTTGGCTAGTTCTGATGCCCTGTTCTTTATGAGCTTCCTGTTGGAATACATACCCAACGGTGAGCTGTAGACCTTGGGCTCATTTGCACTGTGGCCCTGCTTTAATTTTTTTATATATATATATATATATACACATATATATATACACAAATGTATTTTTTTTTCCATCTCCAATTCTTATCAGAGAGCAAAAGAAAAGCTCTAAGCTTCAAAGACCTCTTTGCTAAATATGTTTCTGGAAACATCTGAATCTTTGAGGTGAACGTTGGAAAGCCCCTCAAGCTGAAGACTGAATGCAAAGAACTACAATAGCATGTAATACCTTTTGATTGTGAATCTGACAAAACTGGTTTACATAGAAGAATAGATTTTGAACCACAACAGTAATCGGTTGAGCAGCTGAGAGAATGCACAATAGCAGTTGTCTTGCCTTTTGTCCCTGCTGCAAAGTATCCCAGTTATCTCATCCCTTTTGTAATGGGAAAAGCACATAGTTCAATCAAGTTCACCAGCAAACATCCTCAGTCATTAACCCAGATCACTGTCAGCAGGACTTCACTCTAGGCTGCAGGACTGCTCCAGATTTCCTTTAGCTTTCAAGGGAAAGCAGGGGATCACATTCACACCTTCTTGATTATCCTTGTCAACAGGATCAGAGGCTGCAAGGCTGACAATACACAATTATCTTACATAAGGGGAGGGCTGAGGGAAAGTAAATGGAGCATTAAGCATCTGTATTTGTGTTTAACCTGCTCTCAAACAGATGTCAAAAACACCCATACACAGTTTTTCAGACACTTAAACACTTCCCATGAGAGTGTCACAAAATGTTTGCTTTTTGAGTGTACAGAGAAAAAGTCATACTTAGCAGATTTAAACTGATAAAACCATTCGAATGTGTGGAGCTAACTGAGACTCCTCAGGAAGGTCTTCTACTCTTTGAACTTTTATCCCACTCCTAAGAGAGGTGAATGAGAAGGAATAGCAGTGATGTTCAGCATAAACAATAGCATCTAGAAATTGTACTTTGGACTGCAGAACATAAGACAAAAAGGAAGTGCCTGGTTACACTCTTCCAAACTGTAATGGTTGTTTTCCATTAGTACAAGTACACTGCAAGACATTCTGGCTGTAATACTAAGAACCAGCTGCCTAGCATATGAAACTCAGACCAGTTCTAATTTGTATTCAATTTATAATGATTTAGTTCTTTGTATGGCTGAAAAGCTTTTCTTTCAGTTGGCTTTATTTTTACCCCTAAATAAAATTATTTCCTTTCTGAATCAGTACTGTGTGACCCACACATTTTTGTAGGAAAATATTTTATATATATATGGCAGGACTACCATAGCAAACATTCACTGAATCATAGAATGGCTTAGGCTGACAGGGACATCAGAGATCATCTACTCCAACCCCCCTGTCATGGGCAGGGACATGTCTCAACTAGACTTGATTGCCCAAGGCCTCATCTAATCTGGCTTTAAACATCCCCAGGGAGGGGGACATCTACAACCACTCTGAGCAACCTAATCGAGAGTCTCACCACCCTCATACCGAACAACTTCCTTCTAAGATCCAGTCTAATCCTACTCTCCCTCAGCTCAAACCCATTACCCCTAGTCCTGCTGCTAGGTGCCATTATGAAAAGGCTCTCTTCAACTTTCTTGTAGGATCCCTTCAGGTATTGGCAGGCAGCTCTAAGGTCCCCCCAGAGTCTCCTCTTCTCGAGGATGAATAAACCCAGCTCGCTGAGCCTATCCTTATAGCAGAGGTGCTCCACCATCTTTTCAGAGCAGCAGTATTCCTCAGGACTGAGAAGCAACTTAATTCCAGGCTCCATTCTCCTGTGTGTTCACATAAAGCTGGCTAGAGTATAGAATTCACAGCTCTGTAGATCAAGCTGACTCAGATGGAACAAATCTACTTCAAAGTTAATAATTACAAAAAGCTATTAGATATTGAACAAGTTTCTGTATCATCTATTCTGTTTAGTGCTACTCTGTACTTAAATACCCCCAAATTCTACTCTCATGTACTGTAGGTATGGATGTACATCAGGCAGTGTGTTCACAAATTAAGACTGTATACATACGAACACAGTCTAATCATTGTAAGGAAAAAGCCAACATGCTTCTGTGACACAAAAAAATCCAAACCAAACCAACAAATAAACAAAACCCCAACCAATCAAACAAAAAGAGTAAACCCCCAACCAACCTAAAACTTCACAACAGGCAGCAAAATGAAGGAAAAACAAAAATCAACTACAAAAGTAAAGCCCCAACCAACCTAAAACAAAAGTAAAGCCCCAACCAACCTAAAACTTCACAACAGGCAGCAAAATAAACAGAGCCAAACCACTATGAAGAAAACAGTCCTGAAACTCAAATAATCTGTGGCAGCATTTTTAAAGCAGGGTCACACAGCTGTAGGATGTGCCTGTGCAGCAGTACATGATTACATCCCAAGTCTTTTCAAATAACAAAAGGCAACTGAGCTAGTGAGCAAATGGGCACCAGAAAATAAAACCAGGAATAAAAATGTGTCTTTTAATTAGTTTAATCTGAACTCTTAACTCTTTGCTCTTCTTTGGAAGGGACCTTCATCAGCATCAGAAAATTCAAGGTAGTTAGGTTATAGCTGAGGGAATAAAATAATCACAATTTCTTAGACCAAAGAAAAGGTAATTATGCAGGTCACACCACAAGCCACAAATTGTCTATTTCATTACAAAACAAGTCTTTTTATGGTAACCCAAAATGAAATATTTAAGCCTCCACAGGTACTGAAGTATTCTGCAGGTAATATTGGACGATACCTTTTTTAAATATTAAGTTCTTTTTCACTGCCATCTCTAAACAGTTTTCTTAAGCAGACCCAGTGATAAGCAGTTGGACCACAATAAATTCGTATCACTTTGGCAAGTAAGTGGAGGAGAAATGTTTGTCTGGGGAAATCCTCAATTCCATCTATTGCTCTTCTACTCTGACACTAAACTGGGGTCATACAATTCTCTAGTTACTTAATGTCCAGTTCTATACTTTAAATATGTTATTTCTTATCAGACCGAGTCCTCACGCTCAAATTTACTCTGAAGAGGCAGAAATTGCATTTAGAAAATAGGATTTCCTTTCCTTTCATTCTGTTCTTGGCACTCTCTACCTTCATTCAATGTGTAACATCATTTTGACACAATGCAGTAGGTAATACTGTAAAATCGATGCAATAAAAGCTAGCACCATACACATATATGAGGGAGAAAGTCTACCAGTGCAAAAATAGCATTCCATTTTCATTGGTTGCAGTTCAATTTCAAACTGTTCACCCAACTTCAATAATCCCTCTCAGATCCCAGTTCCAGAGGTGACTGCTTACTTCTAAGCATCACCACAAGCACATAATTTTCTTATCATGTTCAGGTAGCATTTTTAGCATGAAATCTACTGCTCTGGCTGAAGAGGAAGGTTTCTTTTTCAGTTAAGACTCAATGTCATATACTAGGAAGGCTTGCATGGACAAAATACCACACCAGAGCATGTCCAGCTTGCTTTGAAAGTATGCATAAGCCAAACAAGAAATACTCTTTGGAGGAATGGTTTCTGCTTTTTAAAAGCTATATAAACTAAAAGGAAAAGAAAAGAGTAGGGCACTTCCCTATGCCTCAATCCATCAGAACCCTTAGCAGCATTTTGGGGTGGGATTTGGACTGCAGTGAATGGCTGATTTCTGGATCAAAAACATTATTTTTTTGGTAAAAAAAATGAAGAGAGATGATTTATAATGTCACCTCTATATTGCCTGCTCTGTCCCTTTGTATAACAAGCATTTAATAGCACCAGAAGTTAACAGCCACTGTACTACTAACATTACTTTGGAAAACTGTTGTGATAACATGAATACTTCTTCCTTCTGCTAATGTCCATTCATCTCTCAACTCACAGTCAGTGTCTGAATGCACACATGCATAAACAGAAACAGCATTTCATTCAGAAAAAAAAAAGGGGAGGGTGCTTTTTCCTTTCATTCTGAATGTTGGCATTTCATTCTTCAGGGGGAGAGAGAAGGGGTTTATGCATGGAGAGTTTTACATTATTTGACAAAACATTCAGGAGTCGTATCAGTTGGCTTTAATCTTCATCCTTCACTGAACAAAGTAGCAAAGTGTAATGCAGCTGAAGAGCTGGGATGAGGTGGCTTTACTAGTGCAGGTAAAGAGGATGGAGAGGAGAGCAAAGTAACTGTAGTTCCAGGGGCAAACAGTTAGGAGGTGACAATTTGACAAAGAAAAAGAATCACCGTTTTGTGTGGTCAAAAACGGTTAAATCAAATCACGTCCCTCGTGTTGCTTTTGTACTGTAAAAAGAAGTTTCCAGTGACCAGACAGAAGAGTGGTTACAAATTTATCCTGTAATGAATTTTGTTATGTGGTGAGAGAGAGAGGAAAATGAACAGTGATTGAGCACCAACCTAATGTAGTATATTTGTCACTCTGTGTGAATTAAAAAGCTGGAGGGACACTGTATAGTATTTGCTGTCTGTGTTTTGATTCATAGCATTGTTGGCTGTCTTAGAACTATTAATGATAATGTCTGGTGATCCTTTGAATTTGGAAGAGCTAGTTAGGGTACTTTCAACTGGGAGCATCTTTAAAGTAAATTTCTGGAAGGTTCAGTATGTTCAGCATAACCTTGGACCACTAAGATTGAGCACTTCGATTAGCATCACCCAACAGCAACAATCTTAACATTATTCATGTATACAGATAGATTTTTATTTTCATAGCTAAAGTCAGTGTCTGCAATGTCACCAGCAATAATGTATTACCATTTTTTATCTATGGAAATGGGAAGAAAATCACACAGGCTTAATAGCAAATATTATGGTAATCCTCATATATCAGTTAAGATAACCGTATTTCAGCAGGGCATAAATTGCCACTGGCTTCTTCTTTATTCAGACAACTCCGAGACTTAAAAGCAAATGCAGATATGTGTTTCCATTTTCCTGGAGTTAATCAAAACAGTATAATTGTTGATTCAACCAGTGAAGGGGAAGAAGACATATGTGGGTCGTAGGGAGTTCAGAATGACTGAAAGACACCACCACTACTGAGTACCATAAGTAATACTCTGTGATAATGGTGGCTGTTAGGAATTACTCCATTGTTCATGCACAAAAAATCTAAGGGGGAAAAGTCTGTCTGAGGATTATAAACTCATATGGACAAAGATTTGGGGGGGGGGTGTGCTGTCTTTGCTATTCACTTTATTAAAACAAAAAGTGAAGCTTTATTTCATATCAGTAATAAAATATCTGCTTCTTATACCACCAGAGCTATATATAAACATACACACATATGAAATATGTTATGATATGTATACTCACTGCTTCAACCATGATGACAAAAGGACTGGAAATACTTCATTTTAATGAGCAAGAATGGCAAGAGGAGGAAGGCTGTAACTCAGTTTCCAAAGATCAATTTCCTGTCTAGAAGAGAAAGAGCCTGACAGTGCCACATGGCAGCACTGGGGCCCTTCAGTCCTGACTGCAGGTTAAGGCCATGCTGCGTTATGTACTCTACAAATCTCAGTATAAAAAAATGTGTTCTGCCCCAATATGTTTGTTTATCCACTAAATACAAGTCAGTGTAAACCACTTCAGCCTGAAAAAAAAAAGATGGCAAAAGCCCAAGAAAGATTTGGATGCCAAAATGCCTAGCAGCTGCTTGGGAGTCAATATTGGGGAAGAGGGGGTGGGAGAGCAGCAGTGGCCAGAGGGTGTCCATGCCATAGGTGCATGAGTCCTAGCACTATATTCAAGAGGAGTGCTGGGTGAGTGGACAGTCGTGCAGTTTTACCAGGCTGCTGCAATTTCTTTTCCTTGTAATTTTATGCCTCTCATACATTCCCCCCATCTTCATGACAAATCCTTTTAGTTTGTACACACCCATCTGAAGCAAGGAGCTAATCATCCCTGTGCTCAAACTCAGCTGAGCAAAGCACAGCACATGCGGGATGGGGCAGGAGATGGGGTTGCCATGGAAACCCATCACTTTGCTTCTACTCTGTCTGAGCTTTGATGCCATATTGAAGCAGCCTGGTCTAACTTTTATCAACTGGCAATGACTGTGGCTGCTCACCCGTGGTATTCTTGCTCTTCATCCTTTTGAATATTTGCTTTGCATTTCTAGAGACTGAAAAAACTTTCACTCATAAAGGAAAAATCAAAGACATATAAAAAAAAAATCCAGGTTTAAGTCTAAAGCTTTGTATGACCTGAGCCTGTTAAGAAAGAAAATTGCAGGTTGTTTTGTTTTGGTTTGGTTTTCCCCCTAAGTAGCAAGCTGATATGCAAGAGAGTAAAAAGTACTTCAGGGTATTTTATTTATCAGCCATTGTTTGCTTCATTAATAATACAGTCTAACCAGTGTAGCACATAAAGAAAGGATCAGAGGTCTCAAAGTTGTTCCACACTAATCTCCCTTTTGTTAATGTAGCAGGATCAGCTTTAGGTCATATGAGGCCTCTGTTGAAAGCCAGCTTAGAATGGAAGGAAAAATTATAAAAGAGGGGTTAAAGCCTATTGTAAAAGCCATGACAAAATAGGCAATTTTCTTTTGCTAAATATCCTGACACTGATGTAAGGAATAGATCCCTGAAATATGAATGATGTGTTACATCTGCCAAGTATGAAAATACAGGTAACCATGTTAGACTGCGTCTAACATCTATTACATATGAACACATCTACAAAAATAGTAAACTTATTAAAAACACAAAATGTTTTGCTTACCTGTTTGACAGTAATTTACAACCCCCTTCCCTGATTTGCAGGGGGAATTTGTTTTGGTGAGCTCACTCCTGAGTATCTTTTCCTTTCTTCTCACTGCCCTGGCTGTTGTTCTTTCACTTTGTCATGTTGGTGGGCTTGAAAAGAGCCATTTGGTAGTGTGGTTCATATTTCAAGTACTGTCAAGCATGAGTGAATAATACTTGACTGATTTCACAGGTTTCACTTTTACAGCCATAACGTTTAAGTCATTTGTCGACTCTGTATGTTTGTGCCCAAACAGCACCCTGAGATGTCTCATGCACAGCACACGGGTTTGTTGGATGGCACAGAAAAGAGATGACAGTAATATGAGCAAACTGAATTACATGGAGAAGAAGAAATAATAGTTTCTTTCAAATTTTTTGTCTTAAGAATTAAGTCAGACAGCATCAACAAATTAAGAATAGAATAGAATAGAATAGAATAGAATAGAATAGAATAGAATAGAATAGAATAGAATAGGAATAGGAATAGGAATAGGAATAGGAATAGGAATAGGAATAGGAAAGGAATAGGAAGGAATAGGAATAGGCCAGACCAGGTTGGAAGAGACCTTCAAGATCATTGTGTCAAACCCATCATCCAACACCATCTAATCAACTAAACCATGCAACCAAGCACCCCACCAAGTCTCCTCCTAAACACCTCCAGTGATGGTTTATTCCAGATAATCACTGCAATACCCAAGATGGTAATGCAGAGAAAAGGAGAATATGGGCAGCTTGTTTACAAAGCTGACTCAACAGAGTTGATTTGAAGGCCATTCTTTATGCTGAAATTGTGCATTTTTAAGAGGTGACACCAAGATTCAGGTAAGAACATACAGTACCTTTTAACATCATTCATAAAAATTACATTAAGAAAAGACAGTTTTATACACAGCCTTAATATGGAAGTCTGTGTAAAGCCACTGATAACACATGCTTCAAGGCAGCCCCATGTATCTTTGTATGATATTCAGTCTTGAGAATCAGACTACTCTTGGATGCAGAGCAGAATAGTTTCTTTTCTAGAAATGCTGCTAAGTTTACAGGTCAGCTTTTCAGATTGGTCCAGATAAAGCATGCCTAGACTGACAGCTCTGGCTGGGTAACAGTAATTTCAAAGTATTCTGCAATGCCTGTAGCAACCAACCCTGCATGGGAAATGCTGCCACTGCTGATGCTTCGCTGCTGGCCTTCCCCACACCCTAGCCTATGAGCAACTGCTGGTCAGCAAAGCACTTGCAGCTGGCAGCAGAAGTGGTGGCACAAGTGGCACCTACTTTTTGCCTGATTTCCAGCTGAGAGAAGAACAGATGGCTGGGAAGGGAGACAGGGTGAAGAGCAAACACCCAGAGAGTAATGAACAGTCACCTCAGACTACATGTGCATATCTACCCAGCAGGTTGGGATTACAGCTTCATATTGGTCTTCTAGATACAACTACAATAATAAACAGAATGTTAAAATAGAAAAAAATACCATTCACAAGAAATCAGAAAATATAAAAGCAACCATTTCTTTTCTATTTCTATGTAAAAAATGGCTTTAATTACAAGAGCATCATTCCATGATCGATAATAGGTGGGAGAATACAAAAAATGAGAGTTCACATGGCCATGAATAGGAAGAGAGCGCTGCCTCCTGCCTAGTTTAACATCCCATGCCTTCTACTGTGCAAGGAATACACAGCAGCTGACTAGAGTCCCACTCTGCAGGTCTTCCTTTCAAAGGGATATTCATCTACGTGAGCTGACACCCAACTAAATCACCCTAATTCAGCTGCAGCTATCACTTTGTTTTGTATGTTTCTCTGAGCTTTAAGATGGGGGTGTGACTTTCAACATTTGCATTGCAGCCTCCAGCTCACCACTACCTGCATTCAGCAGGTTTGCTCATCAGCACTGTTTTCCAACGTTTTCCACTAAATATTATTGCAGAGTGTCCACAAAATATTTAATGTCCCTGTTCCTTTTGTCATAACAAACTTCCTTCTGGAGAGATTACTCTTTGTAGAAAAAAAAAAAATTGCAGCAACAATCCATTTGGGACCAGGTAGCTGCAAGAATGATGCAGGACTGGGAGCACAGTCAGTGCTTTCTAGACATAGTCACACAATTCCATTACATGTCCAGTCTCCAGCCTTCAGTGATAGGATGAACATGGATAAAACATCAAATTGTGTTGAGATGTTAAAAGTTTGGGGTTTGGAGTTTTTGGTTTTGTTTTGGGGTTGGGTTTTTTTAGCTTCCTTAGGGCATGCTGTGAAGAAAAAAAGAAGGCACACAAACCTAAGATTTTAATCTCCAAGTGGCTACCCTGATAACTAATAAATCTAACCTTTCCAAGCAGACGTATGAAGTTAAGGGGACTAATTGATCATGTTGGCACAAAGGTGTTGTTCATTCTGCAAAGGCCAAGTTAATCCACATTGATGTGATTCAAATTAACCTTAATCAGCTACTAGGCTGACTGTGATTTCATTACTGGATATGCTACAATTAGACATCTCCTGCCTTTAAATGCCCCTCAGCTTTATTGCAGTGGCTTTTTTATTTTCTGTTTTTTTCTTTAATAATAAACACCCATTTACACATCAGATGCTATTAGTGTAATTGGCTTTAAGATTGACTTTTTCTCTTTTTTTTTTTTTTGCTGTAGTCACTTTTTGGTTCTGTTTATTCTGAAAAGGTCAAGTAATACAGATTGATGTGATCTAAATTAACCTCCAACAGTTACTTCTTCCCTCCGAATGATGTGCTGTCATGGTGGGGAACCATCAGACAGTTGTCTCCTCTTCTCTTCCCCACATCCCCCAGAAGAATAAATCATATGTATTTCAGTCCTGGAGGCAGGTGAAAAAAAAAACACTTACAAGCCTATAAATTATCTTAGTAACAGAATTCAAACCCAGCTGATTATTCATCAGCAAACTTCATTTATTTCCTCACTGATGCAATGCAGGTATGCCATGCACTGCAGACAAGATAACACTTCGCAAAAATGAGTTTTATTTTGCAGCTAAAACCTGATCCAAAGCCCAATTTTGCAAAGCTTTCTTCCCTTGGATTTCACACCTCGAGCAGACAGAACTGTAAATTCATGGGCAGTGTACTTGACTGATGCACTGAACAAGTGAAGCAGGTTCCCTCATTTTATTTGGTTTCTTGTGGAAAACAAGTGTAATTTCCTTACCTCTCTTCTCCTTCAATTATCTCAAGCTAAGAGTAATGTCTCTTAACACTGCCCTGATAAAATGGAAAGGTACAATGAGAGAAACACTCAAGGAGGGCCATGGTAAATGCAAGATAAAAATGATAACTTTTCTGCTGAAGGAGAGAATTAGATGGGGTGGTGATGGTAGCAGTAACAGCTTAAAACCGGCTCTTTCCCCTGTCCACCACCTATGCTCTCTTAAGAGATTTAGCTGCCCCAGAAACAGCAGGCAACGAGGAATCACCTTGAACATGTAAACATGTCAGTTTTGGACATGGTTTAACGATTATGATAATGGAAATGGTAATTATAATGGTGGTTCTGGGTCAATGGTTGAAATTATGACCTCAGAGGTCTTTTCCAAGAAGGAAAAATGTTATAATTCTGTGAAACCCCTTGCCCATGTTGCAGGAAGGATGCTCCCCTTTATGGAGATGTAACCCAGAACCCCAGGCCTACCGGCTCCCTATAGCTCCCTCCAAGTGCAGTAGTGGGGACCTGCTTTGGGAGAGGCTCAGAGTAAAACACTGGGGAAGGCAAGGAGGGGCAGCAAGCCAGGCAAATTGTCCTCTTGTCCTACATACCAGCATACGTCCTCACAGCTCTGCACTCAGGCAACCTCATCTGGACACATATATATGGAAATACAACTTGACATAGGGAATAGCCAAAACTGTCACATCATTTATTGATCAGAATAAATGTTTAATTTTGCATTTAGTTGAAGGCTGCACTGGAATCAATAATTAATTTACCAGTTGTGGTTATTTTACATGTCCAGCCACCTTTTGACATGCAAAATAACCAGAACAAGCATATTATTTACTGATTCAACCCTGAACCTGAAGAATGGAGCAGTGTGCTAACTTGGGCAGTATTTGTATGACTTCAGAGCACTTTCCCCCTCTGACAATGTCTCCTCATGTGCCAGACCTCCCTCTTGTTTTATTCTGTTCTTCTGAAATCCTCAAATGTGAAACTCAGCTCTGAACAGTAGGCAAGGAGAGCACTTGGTGCCAGAAACAAAAAAAAGGAATATTTCTTGATCCTGCTAAATCCTTTAAAACATGTCAGAATCACTGCAAAGAGAAACAGTTTTACAGACAGGAGAGCAAGTGGTTCTGATTGTAAAGACATCTTCTTAAAAAGTAAAAAATGCTTACTGAATCTTCAGCACTGTGTAAAATCCAGACTCTCTCTGAATAATGCAACACCTTAAATAAAGAATTGAAAGGAGCTGCAGTTACTCTGGAAGATTTCCCTAAATCTTCCATCTTTGGGGCCTGGCAAATGAGAGCAGAGAAAGCTTTATCTTTGTAGTGTTCACATAACATTAGGGCTGCTCCTTTAATAAATCCTGAATGGAAAAAAAGGAAAAAATACAGAAAACCACCTCATAAGTCTTTGGAAAGTTTCAGGTTAACTAGCCCTGAACATTACTTAGGATGCATGTGAACTTTAAATTATGATGCACTGCAAAGCTCCCCCTTTCCTGCCTCTATTTTTTTCAAGTGTGCAGCATCTGTAAGGTTTTATTGACTTTTTCTCCTTGTTGCTCAATATGAAACAGAAAGAGTGTGCAACAGGTAATTGGTAAACCCATTCACTCTACATGTAGGGACAAACCAATATTTCTTGGGACATCAGTTACTTTGAGGTGCACCATACAAGCAATATCATAGACATCATAAAGCAGACTACCCACAAAGAAGCTGATTGCTTTAGTGACCAAATATGTTTGATAAACTCCACATAAAACTGACATCCTGCTTGTAAAATAAACACTGAGATTAATTATGCAAACAATCATTGTTGAAGCCAATTAAATGGTGGCTTAGTGAGTATGATCACAACTGCTATTTATGGTGACAGAAATAATATCATGAGTATATATGAAAGACTATATACAGATGGTGAAAAAGATTATGCTTGGCATAACCCAGAGAGACAAATTAAAATGAATGAATGTAAACAAAGCAGAGGAAGTAATATTACATCATGAAGAAGTAGTCTGACCTGCTCTTTCACTTAATGCCAAACTACATCTGACATGCCTGGATGAGAAACCTGAAGTAGATTTACTTATGGATATGTAAGAGGGTCTGGATGTCTGTATGCAACTGTGAAACAACTGCCACATTTTTCCATTTGGATGAAAGCAGCATAAAATACTGCTGGGCTTGTGGCATATATGCCTTTGGGCCTTCCAGGAAATCTGAAATATTAGTACTCATACAGAGCAAATTGCATCAAAGTGGTTTTAATAAAGTTTAGTATGTGTTTGGCAAAACCACATTCTCTGCTACATGTGAATGATCAGAAATATGCAGACTCACACCAAATAGATATATGGCTTCATATTCATTAGGGTGGTATCAGGTCTGATTGCTGCAGTTAGGAATTTTATTATACCTGCTTATGTCCTTGTCCTCCATTATGAACTGAGATTAATTTCACACCATAAATTTATAAGCAAGAAGATGTGTAGAGTCAGTTATCATGGTAATGTTCACTTCTTCTGTCTGTCATCCTAGATTGTCATTTACAGACATTTGCTTTTACAAGAGCATAAAATGATCCCAAAGTAGGTTGTTACTGCTAAGTGATACAATATACTGTGGCTCTTACCACTCTGGTTCCCTAAATAAGTTACAGTAAAACTTAAATGACCATGTTAATGATTGTTGTCAGTGCTTTGCTGTTATTATTTTTTTTTTGCTTATGAAATGTCTCTCTATTTATCAAAATCAGTCCTAAACAGTCTACAGTATTATCTTAGCTGTCCTCTGACAGCTTTTTCACCCTACTGTCTTTCCCAGCAGCATTTCAAAGAAACCAAGTACAAGGAGGATTTTAGTTTCATTCTAAAATACCCAATTTAGCCTGTTAGGTGAAAGAAAACCTTGAGGGCAGCTGAGTTACCTACAGCAGCTATGATGCAGATGAAACCGGGTGCTTCTCTTTGAAGACAAGCTACCTGCTAAGCTCTCTTGACCATGGGTGTTCAGAACTCAGCAGAAAGCATGGTGTACCTCCCTTCCTGGTCGTTTTGTCCTCAACAAGCTCCTGGGATGCTTTTGAATACTGTTTCATATTTAAACCTAAATTAGAATCAGGGTTCAGCCTTTGAAAGACTCAGAACTAGACTTTCAAAACAACAAATTGACAAAAGTTTGTCTTCTGTTCAAGCATCAAAATCACCGGCAGATTTCACAAGAACTTTGGCTCATTATTCTGAGGTGCACAGGAGAAAGAGAAGGTGAATTACCACTACTTTCAGCTAAAGAAAATCCATTTCTACTCTATAGTTTCTTTCTTGGCTTATCACCATCCCACTTTAGATGTTCAGAGTAGAAGGGGCTTTAGATATTTACACTGTTGTGATTATTTAAGAGAGATAGGCCTAACAGTTCCTTCTTCTGTCCTTTTGTAATGAAAGGGACACTGGAATAGTTTCCATTATTCACTATTAAATGACCATAACAAGTGTAACCAGTCAAAAGAAAAGTTTGGGAGGATACTAGAAAACTACAAAATTCCTTATTAACAGGTTAAGAAGTGTGTATGACATTTGGTAGAGCACTTATTCTGCAAGCACTCTGTGAACTGAGTTCAGTTCTGTTTTTCAATATTCCTGGTCTAACATAGAAAGAACATTTTCAGGACCACAGAGAAAACACACACACACACACAAATCAACAAAGCATTCAGTTAAGATTGTTTCAAGAGAGAAGTCTTTCACACATTAATATAATCTGTCATGTGACTAAGAAGCCAGAACAACTTCTAAAGATCTAAGGCTGGAAAAACTGGACTCACAGATAAGGTAAGTGAACGACGTTGCATGAATGGTGTATATTCAGCACAACAAAAACTGTTGCCATCTGCTGTAGAGTGGTGAATCACAGAATGTCAGGGGCTGGAAGGGACCTCAAAAGATCATCCAGTCCAACCCTCCTGCCAGAGCAGGATCACCAAGAGCAGATTATACAAGAAGGCATCCAGACAGGGAGACACTACAACCTCCCTGGGCAGCCTGTTCCAGTGCTCTGTCACCCTCACAGTGTAAATTTTTTTCCTCCTGTTTCCATGGAACTTCCTATGCCTCTGCCTCAACTTCCACCCATTGCCCCTTGTTCTGCCACTGGGCATCACCGAGCAGAACCTGACTCTATTCTCTCAGCACTCACCTTTCATATATTTATAAGCAGATCAGCAATTAATGAAAATACCAAGTATTTGATAATACACCTGGTTGCACTTTTGTGCAGATCCTCAGGTGTGAACAATTCCCAGTACGTACCCCTTTGAGTCTAATGGCTGTTAAAACAACCTTTCAGTAAAAATTGCCTAAAGAAGCAGCTCACATTGCAAGTCTGACCACTATTAACTTCTCCATTTACTTAATAAGAATCTCTCGTATACTTAGAGGGCAAGTGCCAGTAAGTTCAGATGAGATGTAGATCAAATACACACTAGTTCTCTAGCTTTACTGATGGAGGACTCCCTTTCTCCCTTCTTCCTTCCCCTCCTCGTAATTCTGGATGCACGTACTTAAATTCCATTTACTCCCAACTAAATTGACTTGATTAGTCAAAGCCTTTATTAACTCTAGCCCTTAATCCTCACCAATTTTAGAACATATTGTCTCTTCTCTGGCTACTGTAACTATCCCGTGTGCCAAAGAGATTGAAATGAAATACACATTCTGCCAAGACATAAATATTCTTCCTTACTTGTAGATAAATCAATATGTTACATAATTCATAAAGATTGCAACTGATATTTTAATCTAATTAAATAAGCACCACTTCTCTTTTACTAGTCAATACCGAGTTTGATTAGCATTGTCTTATTTTAACCATCCCTTGCAGAGATGATTCAACTGCATTTATATTTTAATGGCGATTCTAATCAACCCAGGATCAAATGAAGCCAGTAGAGGAGGGGTTGGGTCAAGAGGAATGAGAAGGAGTGGGCAAAGTAGTACCTGTCTTGTTAAAATTTTCTATCTACTCTTTTAATTTTTTTTTCTTAAATCTTTACTTAAAACAAACCAAAACAAACCCAAACCTTTAAGCTATTTTTTTCAGAGTTGTCATAAAATCATTGGGCGTTTTCACTTCATTCAGCAGAACTATAGGTTGAACGCCTGACGCAAATAAAAGCCATTTCGTATGGCCTTAAATGATTTAACAGCAAATGTGACTGTGAGTAGAAAGGAATGAACCATGAGGTACAGTGGTTCTGCAGAAATTTGCTCTATAAGGGAGTTTATAATTGAGAATCAAGACATGATGTCCTCTTACTCTCTTTTATTTTAGGTGATCATCCAAAAAGCTAACAGGGTTCCCCCGGTATCAATACTCTTTTATAGATTCTTCTTCTATCATTTCCTACAGATTTTTATGTGCTTCTTCATGATAATGTGCATTGGCTGTTTCATTAATGAGAACCACTCCTCTGGTGGGGAAAAGCACACCCTGACAGATGCCATGTATTTCTGGCCTATTTCTGCATCAAATATTGGTGTCACTATAACTGTTGAGCAGTTTTATAAAGGTGATTGCTGGGAGCTGAAAGCCACACCAGGAATTATCCCTCTGTGTTCATTCCCTTTTCAACTCTGCCTATAATTCAGCTTCTGGATGCTGTCCTAGCCTAGGTAGAAGATAGATGGCTCCTTGGGCCAACTTAGGATAGTATGTTTAAGTTTGTAGTCTTAATGCTTTGGTGCAGAATAGGAGCTTGAGCAAATTCAAGTCGTGGAGAGCCCCGTATGAAAACCCTCTGTTTTGCTCAAAATGAGAGCATTAACCCAAAAGATAAGTGATCCCTGACTACAGAATCTCTTCACGAGGCAAATTCCCCAACAAGAATGAAAATTAATCAGCGTTCTGATGGCACCTAATAATGCTGCAGTCATTGAGAATGATTTTTATTGTCCCTAATGAGCATTTTATAGATACTCATATTTGAGCTGTGCCTGAATCTTTCAAAATAAGAACTAGTGTTTTCCCTGGAGAAGCAGCATGTTGCTGAATGCAATCTGTCAGCACGTCAGGGCTTCTCAGACTCCTACACTGTAGTAACAGATGATCAAATCCTCTTCCGTGTTTCATGAATTGAAGGTGTAAATCAGTTTAGCCATTAAATAAGTCAACATTCCTCTTATCTATCAGTTACTTTGATTTTATAGATAAAGGTGTAACTTCTATTGTAAGTAATTAAAAAGGAATAATTTATTTCACGATGTAGTTTCTATCGCAGTCTGCTTCAAGCCTAAAATGAGGGCAACCACTAACGGTAATTTTTGCTTTTCTAACCTATTCTCTCAAAAGAGGAATGTGATCCCACTTTGATTTTTCATTTCCATAACAAGAGCTGTGAAGTATTTAATATATTTAAATGCAGCTGGTGCTGAAAAAATAATAATCTAGGAACCTGTCCATATCCTTCTGCTACCACAGCAATACTACCTTTGTCCCTTGTCTGGTTTAACACCGAAGAATCCAAAGGTGCTCACCTGGAGTTCTTTCAAAATATTATTCCTTTTCTTACAAAGGTTATTTCCACTGGATGACAAAGCTTAAAAGAGAATTGAATGCACTTCATCATAGCAACACTAATACTAATCTTCTAATCTTCATTTTTTTCCTCACTTTAAATCTATTTCCCTTTCTATAAACCATTTATTGTCTGATCATTGTTCTTGGTTTTGAGCAGCATTTTAAATTGCCTAACTATAGCATAAATAGCTATTTATGCCTAACATTGCTGTGAATTCCTTTTGCTAGTCAATAATCAAACAGACGTTTAGGGTAGAGCTTTGTCTTCACTGGTGCACCCTCATTCAGTGTTCCCAGGAGGTTCTAGATAAGAATCATACAGACATATACTTTAAGATACTCAGATGTAAGCATGTGTTTCATTTATGCCCTGTAATAATTCTTTCTGCCTTTGAAAAGGCTTAAGAGGAAAAAAATACTATATACCTCTATGATGAAACAGCATTATATCCAAGTAAGACAGTACATTTTAAAGCACCTGGGTTTGTAGCTGTGGTTATTGACTCCTCTGTTTATTATTCTGGTCAGACACTGCAGACAGTGATGCAGATCCTGCTGCTCTTTGCTGTGGAATTAAGCTAGTGAGCTTTGAGCAGCTCTTGGGCTGGCCTAATCATCATTTTACCCATCCTGTAGTAAATCACCATTTTACCCTCTTCAAAAATGTCCCGACAAGCACCTTGACACCTAATTTACTGCATGTTATTATTTGAATTGAGGAAGTGTATAGGAAAGGCAGTTCATTCCCTACGTGTTAAGCCAGTTGTCAGGACACTGGAAGGATGTGTGAGCGCCCGCCGAGCCCAGCCAGCTTTGAGGGTGGAACAGCAGCTTCCAGCAGCGTACAGAGATATGTATGGGCAGCTTCCACACAATCAATTAGATACCCATGGAGAAAAAGAGTTCAATTGATAAACTAGTGGCTTTTTCTTCCTTACATGTTTAATCTCTGCCACGCAAGCTCAATTTCTAATTACAGAATTAACCAGATTGGAAAAGACCTTTGAGATTATCGAGTCCAACCTATCACCCAACACCATCTAATCAACTAAATCATGGCACTAAGTGCTTCATCCAGTCTCTTCTTAAACACTTTCAGTGATGGAGAATCCACCTCCCTGGGCAGCCCATTCCAATGGCCAATCACTCTTTCTATGAAGAACTTCTTCCTAACATCCAGCCTAAACTTCCCCTGGCGCAGCTTGAGATTGTGTCCTCTTGTTCTGTCACAGGTTGCCTGGGAGAAGAGACTGACTCCCACCTGGCTACAACCACCCTTCAGGTAGTTGTAGAGAGCAGTAATATCTCCCTTGTTCCTCCTCTTCTCCAGGCTAAACAACCCCAGCTCCCTCAGCTGCTCCTCTTAAGGCTTGTGCTCCAAAACCCTCACCCGCCTTGATGCCCTTCTCTGGCACATTCAAGCAACTCAACATGTTTCTTAAACTGAGGGGCCCATAACTGGACACGGTACTCAAGGTGTGGCCTAACCAATGCTGAGTACAGGGGCCAAACGACTTCCCTGCTCATTACAGAATGACTTCTGTAAGTACAGTGTGTGACAGAGGGTTTATCCATATCCTTCACACAAACCAGGCTTGAGACTACACAGTTCTTAGCCAAAAGAATAAGAAAGAACATATAAAAGGAAGACCCATGATATATGACAGCATACTTTTGAGTGAAAACACCCTTTTGAATTTTTGGAAGCCTCAGGGTAAAAATATAACCAGCCTCCACTGGAAAGCATAAATATGGAAAAGCAGGCTACAACTTTCTCACATCTCAGTGTATTCTAGGCTTTGGGAAAGCTTTATCATGCAGAGAGCTAGCCCTTCTAAGTGTTAGGGTATTTTCATTTTGGAAGGGAAGTATTTCAGTGAAAATACTTAGATCTTGAAACCAGCTGATTAATACATGCCCTTCCTCCTACTG
Organism: Picus viridis; assembly: GCA_033816785.1. Lineage (NCBI taxonomy): Eukaryota > Metazoa > Chordata > Aves > Piciformes > Picidae > Picus > Picus viridis. The sequence continues at coordinate 10,633,574 of CM066581.1, read as the reverse complement.
GAAAATTCAGAATAAAACATTACCGAGGAATAGTCTCTCTTGCCTTGCAGACACGTCTGTTGGCATTACCATAGGCCTCCAGCTTCCTGTTAAGTCCTCAATGTTCTTCCTTGTTCCTAGCAGAATGGATTTGTTTCCAAAAGAGAAACACCTATGTCACATGTCTAAAAATTACACACAATTTTTCACCTCGCTGGGCTTGCACTTTCCAATGCTCACTAATTGGTACTTAGGAGAATGCTATTATGCTTTCTGCCTGCCTTCTATGCACAGGCAGTTGGAGTTTAAAATAAATCCTGTTAAGTTCCAGGAGTGGATGATTACTTTCTCATTTTTGGTTCTAAATATGCTGGTTGTCGCTCAATTTATTCTGTTCTACATCCTTTCTGTTTTCTATGTCTTTCCACTTATTTCCCTCCCACCTCCTAGTGGGAATTTCCACTCATTGGCTGGAATTCAGCAGAAATAATAAACCTGAGTAAAGATCTCCAGCAAAAGATCTTTGCCTAAGTGCATGATTGCAGATGCTGGAGCTGTGCCCAGACAAAACCCTGCCTATGCTGGTGGGTCCCTCCCCATCAGAAGGGAGCGATTAGTCATGTTGGCAGCAGTGTTCTGTCCCCCAGGCACCTTCCCAGAGGGATCTTCCAGCTCCTGAGAAAAGGCAAGTTCAAGAACAGGGCCAGGGAGCAACAGCTTGTCCTTTCCTCTTCCCTGTAGTAGTTCCACTGAAAAACAGTGGTGACAAAGGTCTCTCCACCATGCTGTAGTTGTCTGTTTCAATTAAAAGTGCCAATCAGGCATCAACCAAAGCAGAGTGTGTAGGGGGAGGTTAAAGATTTTATAGCAAGTCTGTTCAGGTGCTGATGCACAGAAACATGTCTGGAGACAAACATGATTTACTGGCCTGTGTTAATGTGATGCACTAATACCATAAACATGCACAAACATTCTGTCATGCTCTAGGTATGAGAGAGGATGGTCACCTCCTAATGATGCTACTCTCAATCTATGTGAGTTCTAAAAATACTCTGTTATCTAGGCCTGCTTAAATTATCACCTGGGCATATACACAACATGGGACCTTTTAAAATGTGTGGTTTAACCTTTAAGGGTTACTGTGTAGGCAGCTGTATCACTTTCATCCAAGATTATGTTTGATAGAACCAGAACAATGACCTCTTTCAGATGAGAAAACTGAAGTCCAAAGGTTTCTGCAAGGAGTGTGATAGGGACCCTTGAGGGATGTGGTGGATGCAGATCTCTGGAATGCAGGCGAAAGGTAGAAAAGAGGTACAGCACAGTATAAATTACATACTGAATGCAATCCAGATCCTTGAGGAGGGAAGAAAATATTCATAACAAAGCAGAGTGCAACTGAATAATGCACCATAACTCATCCTGATTCCTTGTACCTTCTAAAAAGTAACAGACTTGAAGAAGTCTCTTAACCTGCAGAGACTCACTTATATGTAAGCAAGGAAGAATAAATAAAGTAGATAAAAGGCACTTTCAATGCACTATGACTATGGGTGGTGTAAAATAACACTGTTTCTGCTAAGGGCAGCAGCAGTTTACAGGTATAAAACTGGAAAACTTAAGACTCACAGACCTCAGAGCCAAGGTAGCTGGGTGGCTGTGTTGTGGGAAAGTGCTTCTGCTGAGCCATGTTTCTTCTTCCCACATGCCTCATATCTGGTGTTATCCAGCTGAAGTAGCCTGTACAGGGAAGGAAGTACAACAAATGCAGCTGAGTGTTCACTGTACCAGGAAGGCAGGAAAAATAAGGCTGCTTCTGCTCCTGATCTCAGCTACCATTTCCACATACAAGCTGGATTGGCTGGACTATCAGCAGTAAAACAGAAGAAATGTGAGGAAAATTTATAGACTATCTGAGATTAAATTCAGTCATAGGATTAGGTTTGTAGATTTTCTAGTTTGAGGTGGATTATTTTAGCACCAGCAAAATAGGCTTATGTTTAGCACTATCTTATTACAAAGGCTGCCATTTGAAGGGCAGAGGAAAGAAGAGACATTAGAAGCTCTTTTCGTAGTGCAAAAGACAAGAGACACAATGTAAAAAGGAATGTGCACCACACTGAGCCCTCAAAGTGCATTCTTTGAAATTGCAGCTCTGAGTGGTTATATCATCTTGGCAGCTGAAGTACTACTCTGTGCAAGTGACCATATTAGGAAAACTGTAAAAATTAGAAATGGCTCTGTTTATAGCTTCATTTTTCTCCACTGAGTGCTCCACAGCCACAGCTCGCCTGCCCGCTGTATTTCAAGGATCACCACAGACCTTCTGATCATAGAGATTCCAAAAAGCTTTATCAGAACTCAGCTATTGGGAGTTGTTGGGCTTAAATCTAAACACAATTATCACTTCTCTGCACAACCTTTTATGGGTATTAAGACTGTGTTTAAAAAAAAACCCAAACCCTTGGTAGCACTATTTTTACCGTGTTATGGTTTCATAGACTGAAGAGTGCATATGAAGGGAACGAGCTGCCGTTAGTATTAGTAACTGTATAACATTTTTAAATGGAAAATAATTTCATTTGAATGTTTTATTTTAATCTTTAAGATGCTTGTAAACCTTGCCTACCTTGAAATAAACTGTCTCTCTTTCATGTCCTCTGGGTTCTCTCACATAATTGGAGCAAAAGTAAAGTGACACTTCCCAGAGTGAGTATGTCCATCTATACTGATGTGATTGGTATGGATACAGATTTACACCCTTGTGTTGTTTGATTAGCTGCATCAAGTAATTGTGGTGTAAGAAGCAGGAGGGGGAGAAATAAGGATAAGCAGCAATACCAATGTGGTTAACTTACTGAAAACAGTGAAACGTAAAGCAGCATAAAGTCACACATGATTACCTGAAGCAAGCCAGAAAGGGACAGTAAGGCAAGGCAAGGGGAAATAAAAAGTTGTGGCAAAGATCTAAAGTCATTTTTCAGAGTATGGCTGCTTTTTAGGCAATTCACTGATCTTCCTTCTGAAGAGTACTCAGAGTCAGTAACACAGCTACCCCTGAAGCCCTGAGTTCAGGGCCTAAGCAAGTGATAACAGTGAGTACTGGTTATGCACGTTTTACTGACAGGCCACCTACACAGACAAACACAGACAATGACCAAATGACCAACTACCAAATAGCCAACTAGCAAGTTGAGAGAGCAGATATTCCCCAAACCCTCCTTCCTCTTGCACAGTGCCCTTCCTGAGAGCTGTTCTACCAGTTAAGTTGGGGAGGGTGAGGTGTTAGGGAGATCTGTACATGCTCGAAGTTCTTATCCCTTGATGATTTTCTTTTACCCGTGAGGATATAGTGAGAAATCACCCTACATCTTACAGTTTGTAGAAGTGCAAGCTCCCCTTATCACAGCATGGAATTGATGCAGTTGCCAGAACAACCAGCTGTGAACTGGGAGAGGACCATTGCTTTTTGATAGGGGAAGCCAGAAGCCAGAAAATCTTTTGATTGTGCTGAAAACACCTCCTGAAGCCTTCCTCTCTCTTTCTCTGCTCATGAGCATACAGCAATCATAAGGAAAAGTCAGGAATATACACAGACCATAGAACTTGGCTTGAGCATGGATTTCATGTAATGTAGTTTAAAATTTCTGCTTCTTTAGGGAGATTGACAACCTATCATAAACATGCTGGATGAAGAGGAGTAGCTAAATCTACTGACAAACCAATCCACTAGTCAGTTCCAAATGACTTTGCTGATATTTCAATGAAATATTGATGTTTCCTCAAAAGGAATTTACCTTGATGGTGTTTCTCAGTGTCTGCACTGTTTAGGGACCTTTCAGAGCCAAAATGCCTGGCAGGAATCTGCTTTATTATCTCAATTCACAAGCTTTGCAAAATCACAGTTGCTTCAATCAGCTCAAACCAGAAGTTCTTAAAGATAAAATTTGCCCCAGTTTCACTCTCTTTCACATCCCGTGACAAGAAGTAATTAACATTAACATGACAGCTAATTTTAAAACCTTATAGCCAGTTTTTTATCTAAGCGCAAAAGATGCATTATTCTCTGAGCTGGTGTCCATAGTTTGCATGGCTGCAAATTTCCCCTCTGAAATCACTGTTGTGAAAGGACCACAAGCTTGGTTTGACCCCACATTGCTCCACGTTCCATAAAGACTCAACAAAAGCAAGTACTGACACTCCCGAGTAATCTGGAAGACGTGTTTTGTATTTCTCCACACAAAATGCCTCAGTGTCTCAGAAACTGCACATTTAGTCTTTGGCTTCTTTCAGAAGCAAATAAAAATCTGCAAGATAAAATGATTTGCAAATCCAATTGTAACAAATACACCAAAATTAAATAAATAGCCGGTATTTTTCATTTACACTTTAGAGGAAACGACATTACCAGGGCTCCATGACCTAGTAAAGCAAAAAAAAAAACCAGTCTGCAGCAGTCTATTTAAAACAAAATGAGGAAAAAAAGGCCTCACATTTGGTATCATGCTAAAAAAAGAACACTTTACTCCACTTAGTCTCAACACACAAAATTCTGTCACTATTTTTATTGGGTCTAGAGCATTTTAAGTCACAGTATCACAGTGTCACCAAGGTTGGAAGAGAACTCGGAGATCATTGAGTCCAACCTGTCACCACAGACCTCATGACTAGACCATGGCACCAAGTGCCACATCCAATCCCCTCCTGAACACCTCCAGGGACGGTGACTCCACCACCTCCCCGGGCAGCCCATTCCAATGACGAATTACTCTCTCTGTGAAAAACTTTCTCCTCACCTCGAGCCTAAACTTCCCCTGGCGCAGCTTGAGACTGTGTCCCCTTGTTCTGGTGCTGGTTGCCTGGGAGAAGAGACCAACCTCTTCTTGGCTACAACCACCTTTCAGGTAGTTGTAGAAAGCAATGAGGTCACCCCTGAGCCTCCTCTTCTCCAGGCTAAACAATCCCAGCTCCCTCAGCCTCTCCTCATAGGGCTTGTGCTCAAGGCCTCTCACCAGCCTTGTTGCCCTCCTCTGGACACGTTCAAGTGTCTCAATGTCCTTCCTAAACTGAGGAGCCCAGAACTGCCTGTAAGAGCTTTTTTCCTTTGTACTTAAGGAAAAGGAGGGAGCTAAAAGCACAGTTTCAGGAGCATATGGTTAGGCAATACTGTTGTCAAATATCAGAGGGAAATAATAGTCTCTAACCCACTAGAATGACAGTGAGATTTTTACATGAGCGAGAATAACTGCATGAAAGCCATCCTGATGGAAAACAGTCCAGATGCTCCAGGATACCATTCCCACGTCAGGGAAAATGTAAATTAAAAACCTGCCACGTGCAAAAAGATAACCTAAAGTGCTTATTTAGGACAAAAGTTTCAGAATAGTACTCACAAAGGTGACACTGAGAAATTTCAGTGTGTAAATGCTTTCTTTTCACTCTGTGAGTTGTTAGCGATTTCCATAGCATGATTGTTTGTGTAGTTGCTTGGTGTACCCAGTACTAATTTACCTTCATAGTATATTGACCTTGTATCACTTTAAACTTTGCACAGCTATTAACAGATTATGCTACCACTTTGTAAACTGGTTTCCTGCTAGATTTTTCTCTTTCAGCAGGCTTTTGGTTTTCCAATATTTGCCCCTCAAGGTATTTCTCTCTCTTTATCCCTCTGTTCAAATACACTAAGGGCCTGTCAGGCTGGCTTTTGTTTTTACTGCCTAAACCCAGGTGTTAGAAGGATACTAAATCCAACACAACAGCAACATTCATGACCAATTTCATTCAAAGCAGAACGTATTTTCCAATTGCTGAACATCAGTTTGAAGGCTGCAGAAGTATGTTAAAATCTGAATACTCCAGAGACGAATGTCAGCACGAGAACTCCTCTCCTTAGGAAAAGTAAACCTACACTTCAAAAATCTTCTCTAAAGTTTTGAATTCTCACTGTTTTCTTATTTTCTTACACTGCTTTATCTCTTTAAACCAACAAGAACAACAAAAAAAAACAAAGGGGAAAAAAAGTCACAACAAAACAAACCTTAACAAAGCCCCAAAATTAAACAGCTATCCTTCAGAATTAAATCATTATTTTGTTACTGTTCTGACAACATATTGCATTCATTTTAGTTTTAATGTAGATCAGTTCTTCACTCCAGTTTGATTTTCTCTTTGTTTGTTTCTTTGTTTGTGTGTTTCAGTTACAGCTGTAAACAGAAATTATGGAACTGAAAAGGAAATGCGGGAGTAGAAATGTGGCTGGTGAAGACAAACTCTTTCCTGTGTCCATCTTCCCACTAAAAGAAACACTCATTGAAGCACAGATTCCACATTTTTTTATCAATTAATCTAATATATTAAAAAATGGTATTATATGACATCATAGTATCATAGCATCATACAGTGCTTTGGGTTGGAAGGGATCTTTAAAGGTTATCTAGTCCAAGGTTCGTGTAGTGATTGGATTACTCAGAGTTCCGTCCATTCTTGCCTTGAATATCGGGATATCTACAATCTCTCCAGGCAGCCTGTGCCAGTGTTTCAGCATCCTCATCTTGAAAAAGTTCCTCCTCATATCCAGTTTAAGTCTTCCCTCTTCAGGTTGAAAACCAGCACCCCTTGTCCTGTCACAACAGGCTCTGCTAAACAGACCGTCGTTATCATTATTATAGGGCCCCTTTAAGTACCGAAATGTTGCAACAAGGTCTCCCCAGAGAGACCTTGTGTATTATATGTTTGATTGACATGACATTTCAGCTTGCGTGCTTCAGAGAATACAAAACGGAACAGCAGTAAAATAATCTCAGTGCAAGTTGATTTCTAGCCAGTACATATTTTTTGTTGAGTTCCTATTCATCAACTTTGTTGTTTGCCATTTATTCATACTACCTCGAAAGGAAGTAAAAGTCAAAGACTATAAAAACTCTGGTATTAAGAAACATTTTTTAGGATGCCTTTTTTTCCCCCCACTGATATCCCAAAAGGAAGAAGCATTGAGATGTTTCTGAAAGAACCGTTTCATGTTGCAATAGCAGAATGTTAGAAACAGGATACGATGTGGATAATTTAACAGTTGCCAAATAAAATGATTAAAAATATATTCAGCGGCAGACAGTTCTAGTTCAAGTTTCTAAATGTATTTATCCTTGCTTTTAGTTTCTTGCATATGACATCTCTTTGGGCCAAGAAGAGGGGATTTCAGTGAAAATGAGAGTTTGTCCTAAATGGTGTGAAATACGAGATGGAGATGTCTTGTAACAGCGGGTAATGCTCCCTGTAAAAATATGAGCTATAAAATTTAATCTTAAATTACTTTATACTGCTAATGTTTAAGCCAATTCATTACAGCTGCACAGCTCTGGCACAGAGCACCTTGTTACACAGAGACATTAACTCCTCACTATCTTTGTCATACACCCAAAAGCGATATGGATCAACCAGCCTCAGAAAGGAGATGTGGCTAAAAAAGAAAGTGCAGAGCTCTATTTGTTCTGATCAAAGGGAACACTTTTACTCAGTCTGCTTAATCGAGTTGGGGAACAAATTCTGTGGCATCTGTCTCTGCAAGAATTGCTCACTTTCTCTATAATCTGCAAGAAAAGGAGTGCACATTTTAAGTAGAAGGCGTTGCTAATGGTACAATTCCTTTAATATATAGTGCTAAAGTGGATGAATTTGTTCATTCACAAAATGCAGTCATTCCCCTGTCAGTGGTGGTCTTGTTATCAAAACATAGAATTTGCAACTATGAGACTTACTCCTGCTGATGATAAAACCTCTGCAAGAGATGAACTGCTCAGGAGAAAAAGGGGTATCTCCCCACAACATGTTCTACACTCTTATCTTCCTTCTACAGTCCAATCATGGGAAAAACAGAGAACAGAACAGAATAGAATAGAACAGAACAGAACAGAACAGAACAGAACAGAACAGAATAGAATAGAATAGAATAGACCAGACCAGACCAGACCAGACCAGACCAGACCAGACCAGGTTGGAAGAGCCCTTCAAGATCATCATGTCCAACCCATCATTCAACACCATCTAATCAACTAAAAGAGTGGGTTTTCACCTATTTTATGTTAAAATTACATGGAAAGAACATAACTTCCAATGAGGATTTGTGGCAAAGTAAAGATTTCTTTCTTCCTTTGTTCATAGTGCACAAATTCTTTTGAAGCCAGGAGCAACTAAAGACATGAAAAACAACAGAAAATGAGAGAAAGGAGAACCTCAACATCAGTCTGTACTGAAGTCCCTGTGACAGTTTGCAAGGCACTAGCGGTACGAGAGATTGGCGACTTTTTAAAACGAATGGGATGTCATGAGGTGAACTGTTTAATTTCAGTAAAATGTTTAGCATGTTGTATAAATTGGGGATTACTACAGGAGATACCAAAAGCCAAATGACCTCACCAGAGAGCAGGCCATCCTGAACCAACAGCTGTACTGGAATGAGACCAGGAGCAAAGTTCTCCAAATTTTCTTTTAGGATCAATCTTACTTAATAAGTTTACAGCTACCCTTGGCACACAAAATTGTTAGATACTAATTACATTTCTCCATAATGGAATGTTGAACTGAACAGGAAGGCATGCATATACATCACAGAGAGAAAAAAAAAAAGGATGGCATTGAGGATGGGGCTCAGGCATAAGATGAAATTACATATGCAGTCTAACAATAATAGTTTTCTACTCTCTTTTCTCACAACACATTAAAATACAAATGTAATAGCGCATCACATACAGGGAAACAATCAACTACCCTGTGCAACACTAATTTTTAGATGCTGCATAATGTGGTTAGGAAAGAAATTAATAATCCAAGGATCTATCACATAATAGAACAGAAGAGAACAGAAGAGAACAGAAGAGAACAGAAGAGAACAGAAGAGAACAGAAGAGAACAGAATAGAATAGAATAGAATAGAATAGAATAGAATAGAATAGAATAGAATAGACCAGACCAGGTTGGAAGAGACCTTCAAGATCATCACGTCCAACCCATCAACCAATCCAACCCACCTAAACAACTAAACCATGGCACCAAGCACCCCATCGACTTTCTGGCCTTGGCTTTTTAATGGCAAAAAAGGGAAGATAAGCTGATCTACAAATACCCCAAGAGAAAAAAAAAACATCACTAGAACATAACAATATTTATTTGTACTAAAGGGAAATAACAGCATCTAAAGAGATGAGTACAAATTGATTGGGACCAACTTTAACATGAGAATTAGAAGACAGTATCCGGTTTTTAGGAATGGCAGCTATGACAGTTAAGTGGCTGCACATTCCAGACACCAAGCTCTGCATGCCATGAGTGGGAGGATCCAACTGACATCTTTTTTGTCCTTCCATAGAAAGAGAATTTGGAAATAATTGAACAGATTTTTTTAATAATAAAATTTCTTAAAACTTCAGTTCCACCAAAGAATTGTTAAAATCTCAATGCCAAGGTTATTACTCACAGTGGTATAAGTGCTCCAGCAAGGTAATACTAAAAGCAATACTATCCAGTTTAACTATCAATAAATCTTCGCAGTCAGCGTGTGGTGCTGACTTATCACACTTAATGCCTCAAAAACTTGATTTTAATAACAGATTATTTTAGCTGAAGAATATTCTGATGTTACTGCTTGTGATTACCTCCTGCTTCTATGAAACAAAACTCCTCCTTTCGTGATGAACACAATTCGCATCTATTAAAACTCCCACTTCTTCTCTCCTCATGCTATACATGAGCACTAAAAAACCTCTGAAGTGTTGGCTCCCTATTAGCATTTAATTCACACCAAATATAACTACATACAGCCCGAGAGGCTGCGGTAAATTACGATGAAGGAATAAATGGAGCCCATTTATTTACGCACGTTTCAGTTCATGATTTCAGAGTCAGATAGATCAGAATGTCAGAAATACAGATGAGCAGTCTTCTCCTTGGTTTTGACTTTAACTCTGAAGAACTGGTTTTGATTCATGGATCAGTTCTCTACTAAAAAACTTGCTATGACTCAAGCAAATAGGAAGGTAACTGACCTTAATTTACAGCATGTAAGAAATGTGTTAGCAATTGTTAGTAGCAGGAGAAGATAAATACCAATGGGGAAGGAATATACAACAGAAAATTTATTTTCATATCTTATAATCGTTAGCAGATTATTACAGTCATTCCAAGGAGACCTCAGTTCTTTGTCTTTAGATCCTTCTGTAAGGAGTCACAGACGGCCTACATGTTTCCAATTGTCTAATAATGACCGGTCCACTGAAATGTTAAAACCCCAGTCTGAATCTTTCAATAGCCTCTGTAACTCATCCTGATGAGATGTAGTATCCTTGATCCTGTGCCTATTATTTTGCCCTTTCATTAGAGCATTACTAGTCATTGATGCTCTTTTTTTGTAATGAACTGAAGAATTTCGTCTGCAGGAACACTGCACTATGGTTCATAATTGAGATGCTCTCCCATACTTTGTGTTTTGATCATGCTTAGCTACACAAGGGCAATAGTCAAGTTAGCTTAATAATAGCCAGAAGAAATGCCTCTAATCCAATTGGTCACAGGGCACACATCACCAAAAACAATTTCTTTATAATTAAAAGGTGCTTGCGGGGACAGTGAAATCTTGGAAGTTGCCCAGGGATTTTGGGGGAAGTGTGGGGATTTTTCTCCCATAGACAGCAACCACACTGAAGCAATTTCTGAAACACACTGATAAGCTTTGCCTTTGAATTTACATTAAAGAGCTCAAGAGTTGCTACCTGTGAGAACAGCTCATGCTTCTAAACTGACTTGTGTCCTGTAGAGATTAAGGACACAGGGCCTCCAGGAGATTAGCACGTCACTTGGTTTAAGTGACATCCAATCCATTTTATTGACACGGCCTCTATGCTGCAAAACAAGCACTTTTAAAGTGAAACATAATGAAAATTTTGTGTGGCTTTATGGGCCAGTGTATAATGGCTTTTCATAGGCAATTGCTGGCTGCTATTGGCAGATCTGTAAGCGAAACCAACAGCTCGCTATAGATGCCTTGTCGGTACATGTCACCGCATACTAATCCAGCGGAGCATGCCCAAAGGAACTTCACATTGTGTTTTAATTTTATTGGAGCATTGCCAAGGCCTAATGACTTTAAGCCTCATTCCTTGCATCAGGCAGATTACTACATTGAATTGTTACATTTTTTTATATCAAAGTGGGGTTGAATCACAAGGCCACACAGGTCTTTCAATTCAATCTCCTAATTGTTTATTTTCAGCAACACAAACTTGAGTCTTCACTGCAAGAAAGAAAATTGGTGTGTAGGTGAAGAGTCCTCTCACTTTCTTTTTAAATGCTATTCTGGGTACAGTTTGGATGCACGGCTCGCTGCTGAGAATAATTACTGAATTGAAACCATGCACCTGATTGGGAGATCTGACATTTCAAAAGCCTGCCTGCCAGCTACCTGGACTCCATTATTCTGGGGAAATAAGCTTTTTACTAACACTTTGGAAAAGAAATTTCCCATTCTTTTCTTTTCCTTTTGGTCTGCAGCATAAAGAGATGGCATGTTCTGAGGTAGCTGTAATGCATGAAACTACACTATGCTGATGAGAAAATGGCATTAAAGCACACACATGCACACAGATTATCATTAGCAGCTCTGCATCAAACCCACGAACCACAGCTAAATAAAATGTAGCGACATAAGTTAATCTAAAACCAAAGGAAGAAAGGAATTAAATAGATTTTTCAGCTAAATTATGTTAGAGGTACGGAATTACTGAGTATGAAGATGGTAACAGTAGGTCACCTCCTGCAATGCCTGTCTTAAATCAGGTTCTCTATTTTTTTTGCTGTTAAGCAAAATGGAACTCTTAATTTTGTCTGCCTGACTCATGATCAAGTATTAAAACAAGAGGATATCTAAGTGGATTTCTCCTGATTATGGAAATTACCTGAGAGGCATAGTATAGCAGGCAGGACCTTTCACAGCCAGCATGTGTTGTATTAATGCCACAGCCCACACTACCAGAATCTGCCTGAAGGCAGGTGGTCAGGAAGGGTGTGTGGTGAACTTTCACCTGGACAAAATAAGAATTAATCCGGTAAAAGAAATCTAATTAGAGATTAAATTGTTTTAACTAACATGCATTCAGTTTTAGAGCGCCTCTGATTTCCTGCATTACTGTGTTTTCCAGCAATATTGGAAGCATGCACAGTACTTTCACCTGGATCCAGAAGAGCAGAGTTTTATGACCTTCTGGAAGACTCCCAGTCTGCTTTTACTATCCAAAATTTCTGTAAGTAACCATGAATAAGAAAAAACTCGTGGCTGGCCTTTCTCCTGATCGTGTAAAACAGCAATTTCAATGGAGCAGAAAACCCAAGAAGGCTTTTTCATAAGTGCTGTGTGAAAAACAAGGCAACACAACCTCAAGCCAATATCTCTTAGCACTTGCTTCAGTTCTCCTTATTCGTTCTTGAAACTACAATTCTTTTTTCTATGATCGTGAAAGAAACTGCCAATACTTCCAGAATGGATGTTAAAAGTGCTGCAAAAATCTGAGTTTATAACTGCAGAAAGCACTCTCCCAAGACCATGCTGCTTCCAAATGTCCAATGGTGTCCAGAGATGCAGGACACAGATCACCAAAATATAAAGAATGGATGAAAAGTTCTGAGAATCGTTGCATGGTTTGCTGTTTTGGTTTTGTTTTGTTCTCTTGACAATTTGCCCATTCTGAGACACTGAAATAGCTGCATATGCAGGGAATTCAGTAAATGTTTGCATACCATGTATTGAAAACTTCTTCCAAGGCTTTTTCTAAAGAAGAAAGGAACTTACCATTCATACGGCATGGTTGGAAAAAGGAGGAAGCAGAGCCTGAGCATGAAGGAACTAGCAATTTGAAGGCAATCCAGAAGTCTGCAAGTGACCACAGAACACTTTGTATAAATGTTCTTTTATTTCTTTATTTTTCCCTTGGTTTCTGAGGGAAGAATTATCCAACTTCTTTTCCTTTTTTTAAAATTACAGAGGAAATGAACTAGTTTGAAGAGTGACTAGTTTGCATAATGAGCTGTGTTAATACCTTATCAAATCAAGGACTTGAATATCCAGATCACAGAATTCATTCTGCTTTTGGGGGTGACTGTGCCAGCCTTCCTGAGACTGAGTAATGACAACCCCAGCTTTCCTACAGGGTGCAAAAGGTATGATTAATGCTGCTTATGTAGCTTAGCCAGAGATCTATCACACCTCTTAGCTGCTTGGTATTCCAGTGCTGCAGATTAAGGCAAAATATCTTTGCATGGGTGGGCCAACTGGCTGTCACTACATTTGTAGTGGTTGCATTCATGTTTGCTTCATTGCTTCTGTTCTCATTTGAAAGAGTAGAACATATCTTCTCAGGGACTGAACAATGAAAATCTTGCTTTATAGAGAGGTCAGAGATAAAAATTTAAGTAAATATGAGCTGACAGGAAAATATGTTCTTTTTCTTATCTCATTCCTTTTCCATTTAATTTCCTTACCACACTGCCTGCTTTGTGGTATTTATGATTCTTTGTCATAGTTATTAAATAACAGAATTCTTGTCTGTCTTGGTCAGCTAGTAGGAACATTTTTATCTACACAACCATTGCTACAGCATTTGTCCCATATAAAAATATCTATTACCTGAGCACTAGTGCCTCTGACTTACAATGAACTCATGTTTGAAAAGCACATCAGAGCATCCTTCTCATGCATTACTCAAAAGATAGCATCACAGAATCATTTACAGGCTGTGGATTTAAAAAAAAACAACAATCAGTTTAATGCCAAGACAACATATATTTAAGACAGTAATACTTTAAAGCACAGAGCTGATAGAATCCTGTGTGCTTTTGGAACATTGCAGATTCAAAGGAAAACCTCCCTGAAGGGAGGAAACTGGGAAGGAAAGGGGAAGGGGAAACTGGAATAGGAATCTCCCTAGGACAATATTAGAAAGATTCTCAACAAAACATCACAAACAAGGCAAACCTCTGTTTGGAGTTTGTCTTCCAGACCCCAGACTTCCCAAGATCAGACACTTGGCTTTAAAGGGTGACTTAATCCTGTGCACATCTACAGCCAAGCTCATGATACCAGTTTTTGTGAGGGACATCTGAACAATTTTGGACCACTTCAGAAGGAATGCATGGAATGGCTGCCTTCTCTGCTGGATGTGGCAAAGCTGCACAGTGAACATGAATATTACTACTTGAGATCACCAAGTTTCTCTGATGATCAGAGTAACAGGTGGCTAGCAACTGCTTTCTTTCGCTGCCCTATTTTCACTGTCACAGCTACATGCATAAACATACCTGCATAAACACACATTGATATATAAATATAGATATATATATTTGTGCACTGAGATATAATTGTACTTGCTGCTTGAATGGAGTAAAGCCTTGCTCTCCTGCACCACAAGGATATTTTTTTATAAGAAGAGGAGGCTCTGAGGAGACCCAATTGTGGCCTTCCAGTATCTAAAGGAGGCCTAAAAAAGCTGGTGAGGGAATATTTAGGATGTCAGACAACGACAGGACTAGGGGGAATGGGAAAAAAAAAAAAGAAATGGGTAGATTCAGATTGGATGTTAGGAAGAAATTCTTCCCCATGAGGGTGGTGAGACACTAGCACAGGTTGACCAGGGAAGTGGTAGAAGCCTCATCCCTGGAGGTTTTTAAGGCCAGGCTGGATGCGGCTCTGAGCAACCTGATCTAGTGTGAGGTGTCCCTGCCCATGCCAGGTGGGTTGTAACTGGATGAACCTTGAGGTTCCTTCCAACCCTAACAATTCCTACGGTTCTATGATTCTAAATCTAAAAGCTAAAGGTGACCAGCTGTAACTTACAGAAATAAAGCATTAAAATGCATCTTTAATTCAAATATTGATACCAAAAGTGTATAGGAATCAAAATTGTAAGGAGCTTTACAGGATATTTTAGATTCGTCGAAGATTCATACTGAGTTAGAAAATAAGTACAATAATTCCACATCTGCCCTCACTGTATCCCATTCTGACATGACTGATTGCTTAGGAGATCATCTCTTTTCTCACCATCCTTCCTAGAGTGCTGATCTAGAGGAATGGATACTCTGCACATCACAGAAATAACCATGAAATGCAATGAAAACAAGAATAATTCCTAACTGTGAGAAAGAACAGAATTTTTGCACTGGGGACACGAGACAAATATTGCAAGTTCAACTCTTCAAATATGTCTCACACATTCAGTTGAGAACTGCCATATCATCAACCAGCATTATGGAAATATACTCAGTAAAACAGTGAATGTCATATTTGGGGAGGCTGTGTGATATGCTTCTTCATTTAAAAAAGGGGGGAAAGCGTTCATCCTGTTGTGCAATTGCAAGAAAGGCTCGTGGATATTTATTTAAAGCTCTCAACGCCATTCTCTTTTCTGGTGGTATGCACACAAACATTTTACATGTATTTTGGGGATTGTTTTCCAAGGATTCCTGATGGTCTGGGACAAGTGTAACAATTCTGCCTTGTGAGTGCTTGTACTGACTGAAATACATAGAATCATAGAATCAACAAGGTTGGAAATGACCTCGAAGATCATCAAGTCCAACCTGTCATCCAAGACCTCGTGACTACTAGACCATGCACACGTACACAAACACACACAAGCAAATAACAAAACAGATTACAAACCCTAGCTTTTTATTGGCTCCCAACTAAAGAGATTTGGTAGAAGAAATATTACCTAAATCTCTTCATTTATCACAGTTACTCCAAATACATGCACTGCCTCTATAAATAAGAAGCTTAAGAGCAATGAATATTATAAAAGCAATAATAAACTTTGAGAGCTAATGCTGGGGAAATTTACATGACAATTTGAAATCTGTCTCCATAGTTATTATGTCACCTTGTAATATTAAAAAAGCAGGATTTGTGTAAAATTTTACTGAACCCTTGGTATTAAGAAGCAATAATGACCATGGAAGGCTCAGAAATTCTTGGTTTGCAAAGCATTAACAGAGGGACAGAAACTTGCCTGTGTTATGTTCTTTTCCACTATAGTTATTAAAAGCTTTGTTCCTGCAGTCCATCTCTCCCTCTTTCAATGACCAAATGCACACTCTACATTATAGGGAAATTACAGAGCAGCAGACATTATTTATGGAACTATTACACAGATGTATTTGGCAACTATCTATTTATTTAATCAATACCACAAATGTAAATGTTGCTCTAAAATAACCTCTTTAGGAATGAAGGAGAGCTCTTTACAAGACCACATTACATGACCACGTCAGCAAAAGCTCACAGCTATCTAGTGAACTATCTGTAAATCAGTCGTCTTCTAAATCATTGCCAGGTGAACCTCAGAAGAGCTTATGAATTAATTGCAGAGCATTTTGATTCCCTTCCTCCCTAACTTGTCCTAAAATAGCAAATCATTCTTCCACTTAACTTTCAGTGAATTTAAATAATCCATCTCATTTTTGTTTCTCGGTGCCAGTCAACTCAGACTACACCCTGAACTTCAAGAGAACAGTCCATGATGGAGATTCCTGTTGCAAATTATAACAGACATGAACCAAATACAGAATTAAACCCCAGGAATTTCATATACCTCTATACTGCTTTTAGAAGACCCTTAAAAGTAATAATTTTATATAATATTGAGCATCTGTACATTGTACTCTGTGATTATATAAAAAAGCATGAAGTTGCCAGTTGCAGAAAGTTCTCATAAGGTTTATTAGAAAATCCTAGAGTAACAGCCAAAGCAAAGCTATTCCTAAAGCTTCAAGTTGATTTTTACTGTAGAATTTTATAAGAGAAGTCTATTTTTTACTGGAATTCTGCCCAACTCAAGCTCATAAAATATTAGACTCTTAAAAATAAAGCAGATCAGAATCCAAGTCCTTTTATGTTCCCAAATCCTGTGAAGAGAGAATGAGTTCAGGGCATCATGCTGCGAGACACCGTATTACTTAGATTATTGCTAACATGACTTGGTGTATTTACAAATTGTCTGAGCATGTTTTAAGGCAGATGCGAAGCAAGGAGAGGCAGCAGAAAAGGACAAATTAGAGAAGGAAAACCCAAGGTGTAATGATGGCTCACAAAACCAGCTCCACATTTTGACTACAGGTGAGAACTCTAAAATTGGCTCATTTTTTCAGAGACAGACCTGTACCTTGGTGGTGGAAATGTTTAAGTTCTAGGAGGTTATTGCACACATTATTGCACACAGGTTATTGCACATGGATGTTGGGAACTTGAGAGAAAAGTGGCTGGTGAGCTGCCAAACAGAGAGGGACCTGGGGGTGCTGGTTGACAGCCACCTAAACATGAGCCAGCAGTGTGCCCAGGTGGCCAAGAAGGCCAACGGCATCCTGGCCTGCATTAGGAATAGTGTGGCCAGCAGGTGCAGGGAGGTCATTGTGCCCCTGTACTCTGCATTGGTTAGGCCACACCTTGAGTACTGTGTCCAGTTCTGGGCCCCTCAGTTTAAGAGGGACATCGAGACACTTGAACGTGTCCAGACAAGGGCAACAAGGCTGGTGAGAGGCCTTGAGCACAACCCCTACGAGGAGAGGCTGAGGGAGCTGGGGTTGTTTAGCCTGGAGAAGAGGAGGCTCAGGGGTGACCTCATTGCTCTCTACAACTACCTGAAGGGTGGTTGTAGCCAGGAAGGGTTGGCCTCTTCTCTCTAGCAACCAGCACCAGAACAAGAGGACACAGTCTCAAGCTGCACCAAGGGAAGTTTAGGCTCGAGGTGAGGAGGAAGTTCTTCACCGAGAGAGTAATTCATCATTGGAATGGGCTGCCCAGGGAGGTGGTGGAGTCACCATCCCTGGAGGTGTTCAAGAGGGGGTTGGACGTGGCACTTGGTGCCATGGTCTAGTCATGGGGTCTGTGGTGACAGGTTGGACTCGATGATCTTCGAGGTCTCTTCCAACCTTAGTGGTACTGCAATACTGTGTGATTAAAAGTTGAGATAATTCCTACTTGTTTTCACTTCTACAAGATTACATTGTGCCCAGATTTAAAGACAAGCAGGAAACCAAACACTTCGCATACAGAGGATTCATCAAAAGCTGTGTCTTACGGGTAATCAGGGGGAATGCTAATGAAGCCACCAAGCTCCTGTCCATTCTCTGCCTTTCTCTTCATTGCTATTTGCTCTTACTGAGTGGGAGAGAGAGACAGAATTTGCTCTAGCCCTGAAAAACCGCTCATGCCACTAAATTCATCTGATGTGAAGTATCACAGGTTCTGCCAGTTTTGATATTTTCTGTGGAAGCTAATATGTGATGAAAGACTAATCTCATTAGGCCCATTTTTGAGCTGGAGTCTTAGAATAAAGGAAAACAAAATGAAAGTAATATAGATACTGCAACCTCATATGTACATCTTTTAGTTGTCACTTCAATTACTGGAAGTATTTGTGATCATTTAATGGGCTACAATATTTGCAGAGATAAATGCAAAACTGAGACCTGCTCCTCAGGTACTTTTAAAATCTATTTTTGAGGAAGCAATAAGCAGGCAACAGACTACTCTCAGCCTATGGAAGTGCAGTCAGGACAGAAATGGCTTTTTGCTGTACTTCTCTTCTAACTGAATCAAAATATTGCAATTGATTGAAAATTTTGCTGAGGTCCAAGTCTACAATCCAAGACCTCAAGAGAGTAACAGTTTTTACTCATGTTCCTAACATTTGCTTATGCTGAATCTTAGCATGAAAGTACAAGAAAGAATTGAAAAAAGATTGTGTTGGGATTACCTCACCAGGAAATTAATTTATTCAAGAGGAATCCTCAGCTGAATCTTCAGGGCAATTTTCTTCCTGATTCATAAACATTTCAGAATGACCAGAAAGGAGGATTTTGTGTGTGAACTGTCACAAACCCAGCAATTACAATGACAAACAAGTGCATAAATATATGACATGTAAGGAGTTTTATTTTTTCATTGTAGATGCTGGGAAAGTTTAAGTGAAGTTCAATGCTGAATAAAGGAAATTCAGTCTCTAATTTGACTATAAAATTGAATGCTAACATAATTACAGGCTTATTATACAAATGGGCAGTTTATAAGCTTCCTTTTAATTTCTGGTTTTGATAAACAAAGGTCTCAGCCAACTCCAGTTGAAAAAAAAAAGAAAAAGGAGAAAACAAATGCATGGAGAGAACTCGGCTGAGTTCCCTAATAATTTTTCCCCTGCAGTATGCATAGTAAAATTTCACAGTAGAAGTGCAATTGCTAAATGGGGGATTCATAGGTTTAACCCTGAGCATTAGAAATAAATGAGAACAGCTATAAACCTGGGAAAAGTCTTTCTGTGAACTCAAACTTTGTGCCATGCCACATGCAGAAAATAACAGGGTTTTAGGCAGTATGCAATTGCATACAGTAATGGAGGAGTAAAAGTTTGAAACCTGAATCACAGCATATTGGAGAGCACAGGACAATAGCTTCGGTATTTCCAGAAATACTGGAAATCCAGTTTGAATTCAGCCAGGCTTATTGGACTAAGTGTACATTTGGTCTGTTGGATCTGGCTAATCTGGATCAAATGAACTCTTGCAGCTGGTTCCTAGTACACTGTGCCCGAACACAGTTTATTAACCATGGGGAAGTGCAACCCAAATTCATCAAATCATTTTGGGGCAGATTACCTTGTTCAGAGTGCAATGAGTTGAAGCATGCACAGGAGAGATCTCCACGTGGCTTTCTATAAGGATCATCTCTTCTCTAACATGGCACATTAGTCCTGACTCATCTCCAGCCATTACAGACTCAGGCTGCTGAAAAGGCTCCTGTCCATGCTTGTTTAGGCAAGAGATTAGATTAGACATGACATTATCTGGACCAGAGTTGGATATGCAGGCTCACATAACACTGTGCTATACTAAATTAGGCCTTTTATGGCCACTATCTGAAGGCAGGTATCTTAGAGTTGAGAACACTATGGTATACATATATATTATGTAATAACTTACTACATATACACATAATAATTTTGATGACTTTGTAGGTTGTGAAGTTTTAGTGCATCTCTGTCTTGATTAAGTCACATCATATATGGCTGAGAGTTTACTCTTCTCTGTATTTCTTTTATTTCCTGAAGCCTTTGTGTTTCTTACATTGGATGTCCATGGCTAGGGTGGAGTCAGGCGGCTGTTACGGATAATCTTAGCCACAGTGAGCATGCTCCTAGTTCTAACCCAGTTGCTACACACACCCTGTCACACTTTCAAATTCTCCAGTCTCCAAATATTTCAATATGAAATTTGTGAACAGAGCAGGCCCTCCTGGCAAGAAAAAAAATGCCTGAAGAACATTACTTGGAACAGCCTTGTCCTCCAAAGCTGTGTGTCAAGGTCACCCCTCAGTCTCCTCTTCCCAGGCTAAGCAATCCCAGCTCCCTCAGCCTCTCCTCTTAGGGCTTGTGTTCCAAACCCCTCACCAACTTCCTTGCCCTTCTCTGGACACGTTCCAGCAAGTCAACATCCTTCCTAAACTGAGGGGCCCAGAACTGGACACAGAACTCAAGGTGCAGCCTAGCCAGTGCAGGAGAATGACCTCCCTGCTCCTGCTGGCCACACTGCTCCTGATGCAGGCCAGGATGCCATTGGCCTTCTTGGCTGCCTGGGCACACTGCAGGCTCATGGTCAGCCTACAATCAACCTGTACCCCCAGGTCCCTCTCTGCAGTAAGAACCACGAATTTAAAGAATTTCTTACTAGCTCTATGTTACCTTTTCCTGCTGGTCATGCCTTATCTTTGAGTGTACAGAATGCTGTAAGCTGAATTGAAGCCCCATTGAGTGAAACAATTGGATTCATCCAAGAAGAGAAGAAAAATGATCCTCTTAGCAGCATTCCTTAGCACAAGAGAAAAGTGCTACCTTGTGATGGTTATTGGCAGTTTGTACAAATGATAGTGCACAGGATTTTAGGTTAACCTGTTTAGTTTTACATGACCTGAGATATTAAAAATATCCTAACTCTGAAGGGCTGCCAGGCGGTAACTCGGCATCGCATCAATTCTGGAGGCAGTGTCATTGGGATGGTGTACACTGTTATTGAATTTTTAGTATTCAGTGAGTATTGGTCACAATTTATAATAATTTTGGAAAATCAGCATTTGTAATGGGATTCTCTTATCTTTGAAAAGCATATCTGACATGCAGTAGTGCATCACAGATTTGATTTATACTTTTTTTCCTAGTACATATGCCAGTTGCATAACAATATACTGAGGTTTTGCCATGCTGCCAGTGCTTGCTCCTTAAAGAGGGAACTGTTTCCAGCAATGGCAATTGGGAAACTAGTAAACAAACAAACTAACTGAAATATTTTTTTCTGATCAAAGCAATAGACTCATATGAAGGAAGCCACAGACCATGGAGCTGCAGGATTTGCATTATGTTTTGATTTGTTCAGCTATCACATACTTGAATGTCGGTACGCCCACATCAAGGACCTTGTGACAACACAGCAACATTTCTGGGTACATCTTCAAACACTTTCCCTCAAACTTCTGTATTTCTGAAGTTTCCAAACCTTCCTGGGTCATTTTAACTTTTTGATCAGCAGGGTGACCATATTTTATTTCCTGGCCTCTTTTATAATGTTTTGAGTCTACTAGATCTATTAGATTGCTGGGAGTTATCCCATGCTATGCTATATCAGAAGAACATCTCAAGAGACTAATCTTACTTTCTTGTTCCCAGGAAACTAAGATTACACAGAAGACTGCCATGACTCTCTCCTCTGTGCTACATAATGCTCATATCAACCAAACTGAGAATTAAGGTCTAAGGTGATGAGGAAGTTTGCTACAGAGTTTTGCATCCACTTTGCAACTAACAAGGTTAACATCGTGGTGATATAAGCTTTTACAGAAAGGGAAATGTCATTTCTCTACAAAAACTCCAAGGCTTACGGTTTTCCTGTACGTGGTCACACATAAGAGTGATTCTTTGACACTTCCACACAGCAATCTCCTTTATACTTTGTTAAGATCCCAAATCTTCTGAACAAGGAGCACAGCCTTGTAACTTCTGGAACTCTCAAATGTATTCCATCCAACTTTTAAATGTCATTTTGACACATATTAAGAACCAAGAGGAGCTCTTTCTAAAAAAAATGGATAGACAGTCTGAATGTGAAAATACAGGCCCATTTAAAAAGAAAAACACAGATCCTTTTAAACACAGACTTCACTGAACACTATGCTTTGGAAACCTGTATCTGTTGGACATCCCATGGGAGGAAATCACACCTAAGCAACATGGCTAACTAGCTAAATACAAGCAGCTAAGCTGCTAGATGATTTTTAAGTTACTGCAAAATCTTCCTATGAGGGGTTCAAGGGGTTTAGTGTTATTTTAATATCTGCTTTGAGATCACAGTATCACAGTAGATCACAGTAAACTAATGGCACTAATAAAGGCCAATCCTAAAAAAGTGGTCTGCTTTTCCACCTGCATTTAGGAACATGAGCACAACAAATCTGTTCTGATTCAGGCATCAGATTGCTTTTCTATATATGTAAACAAAATCAATGCAACTCCTTGTATGAAGTGATACTTACCAAATTCACTGGAACCTTAACCTAAGTCAGGCAGCAACTCCCTGCTTACCGCATCTATATTCACACCATAAGAATTTCAAATGGAATTCAGAGTATTCTGTAAATACTGCAAGTGTTGAAGCAGAATTTGGGGCATTAGTTTTCATTTTTAAAGCACCCTATACATTTTGATATCTGTTTGCCTGACACATTCAATATTTCCTTGTACAGAACTCAGGAGAGATCTAAACTGATCAGCTGAAAGTCTGCTGATGTACATGAGAGGGAGGTGTTAGTAAGATAATATTTTTCTCAAGAGGCTTTTTGCTTGTTGGTTTTTGTTGTGGGGTTTTTGTTGTGGGGTTTTTGTTGTTGTTTTGGCTTGGTTTTTTGTTTAATACTTCCTTCAACCAAAATGTTGTCATTGACTTCGAATGAAGTCTGGATTTCACACTTAAGATCTGAACCACCCCTTTGTCTTCATTTCACTCAGCCTAGATTTGTTGGCCGCCTGAGAACACTCCAGACCATGCAATTCCTCCTAAGAAATGAAATGCCATGTGGATGGAGGGATACAGGGCTAGTCAAAAGGGACTGTGATCATCACTCAGGAAGCAATTACCTTAGCAATGAAAAGTCTATTTGATTACTGGGCTGATAGTGCTTTATATCCATTGTATGTATTATGTACTCAAACAAATGAAGAGAGGAAAAAAGGAGCTAGGTATATATGAAGAGAGATGGAAGAATTAGAATGCTTTAAGCATTTCTCTCTAAGATCAAGGTAAATGAACCTGTCTGCATGAATCCCACAGAATCCCTAAATAATAAAAATCCGTGGTTTTATGCAGGGGAACAGATCAGCCTTCCTGACTGCAAACAATGCCAAATCCTTGGCAACAGACAATGAATATACAGATTGCTGTAAAAGATCAAGGTATTTAATTCCTGATTTCTCAAAAAGAGGCAAAAATGGATGTGGTTTGTGCTGCTAGATATTAACATTCACATTCATCTTGTCTCTTCTTCTATCTTGCCTTTTAATACAACAGCTTCCATTCTTCCTCTGGAAGACTGGAATTATTTATATGGCTTAAAAATGAAACTTGGCTAAACCTATTCAGGAAAGAAAACACAGTTTTTATGCTCAAACTGATTTTCACTAAGTGATGCACCACTGTATCTAGCAGTCCATGTATTACAGTACTGGTTTATAGCTGATAGAGGAAGTTTATGACAATAACAAATTACGTTATTTTTTCCCTATACAACTTTGCTGACTGAGGATTAGTAACTTTTACTTTTTTCCTCTGCACAAAGCCAATATGCACAGGTGAAAATTGTCTGTGGTATTTTTTTAACTGCATCCCTCTTTGTGAGTCTTCTTGAAAATCAGTTCTGTGAGAATTCAGGGGACACAGAACTATAAAATGTTACTATACAATGCCTATGAAATAATTCATTATTCACACCTTTCATCAACATTAAATAAAAGGCTGTGCAAAATGTCAGGCCTGTAAGTGGCTGAATTCTGCTAGTAAATGAAGTAATCCATTTGGGAAAAATATTGGAACTTTTTCATGACATTAATTAAAAGAAGCAGCTAGTGATGGTTCATATAAGGCTGGAGGTGAGGAGAAAGTTCTTCATAGAGAGAGCTGTTAGCCATTGGAATGTGCTGCCCAGGGAAGTGGTGGAGTCCCCATCCCTGGAGGTGTTCAAGAGGGGATTGGACATGACACTTGGAGCCATGGTTTAGTAGTCATGAGGTGTTGGGTGACAGGTTGGACTTGATGATCTCTGAGGTCTTTTCCAACCTTATTGATTCTATGATTCTATACCACTGAGTACACAGAATAAAACTGTGAAGCTGCTATGAAAGACAACGAAGATCCCTCAAAAATCAAAATCCAACCATCAGCAAACTCCATATAGAAACTTATTTGCAAAATATACAGGAATCTGTTGTCAATGTCAAGTCTCACATCAGCTTCAGCCAGAATGTCATCAGTCCCATAGGAAACTCAGATTACCAGAAAAAATGGTACCTCATCCTGGAATGCATGCAGTTTTCAACCTTGATTTGCTCTACTTCAGTGAATAAAGGTGTTATTGCACTACTTCAGTGAATAAAGGTGCAAGCATTTACATGAGTAAAGGTCATATAGTTCTTTCACTCTGTCAAGCTGGTGTTTCATTAACAGACCTATATATTAGTAAATTGCAAATGGAAAACTTCACTTCATCCTAATAATACAATCAATCCTTTTCCTCTTGAAATTCAGCCTGCCAACAGTTTCTCATAACAGCACAGAATGTCTTTATTTTTCTTTTCAGTCAAATCAGTTAAAGTGTTTTGAAGGATATATCGCTTTCTATTTGATCAGTTTAATTTAAAGCTACAGGATGGCCTCAGAGAGCTTAAAGAATGTAAACATTTCAGTATTTTTTTTCCAGTGACAGCAGCTCTAAAAGGTAGTGAACATTATTTACTTATCTATTTTTCCCTTATGCAATGACTGATGGAAGAATCATTAGTTATAACAAAAGTTCAATGAATCAGTTAAATATCTGTCTTACTATATAATTGATATGTCTTGTGCCAATCTAAGATCCCTTGGGTCAAGTTTATGAAATGCAAAACGGATGCAGAAAACTATATAATATTCAATATATAATGAACATGTAAATTAACTAGAAAATTGCTTTCTCTTAATTACCAATTTTTCCATAATGACCCAGTATCTCTTTGGGCTCTCCTAATACATGAAGAGACAGCACATTGTGGATGTTTCTTAAGTGCCAATTATGGCTCAGACTTAGTAGACACAGGTTATTGAAAATATGCCAGGGTAATTTAGAGCATTCTTCAGACTAGGTTACAGTTCTGCACTGACTTTATTTTTCTTAATTTATAAACACATGTTGCCATTTGCAAGCTGAATCATACCACATCTGCCCTATGTAAACTTTAGGACTTAACACTGCTGTAGTACCGAGGTGTAGTAGGGCTCAGGAGACTCCAAGCACAGAATGAAGAGACTTTTATTATAAAAGAAATTGAAAGTATTAATTTCCTAAACCACTGATGCAAAAAACATCCAGATGATTATATTCATCACCAAATAAAAAAAAATCCTCCAAACCATCTTGAATTTAATTATTATTTACACTTATGTTAATCTTACCATGATGGCTACAATATCTGAATAGGAATCAAAATACAGATTAAAATGGAAAAGGCTGAGTTACATTAGAATGTGAGCAAACTGAAAAGTCTGCAGTATTATTCAAAAAGAACTGTCTACTAAAGTGAATTTATTAGCTACCCTTTTAAAACTAATTTCCTAATTTCATTTTTTTCTTTCCTATGATTTGTTTCATTTAATATTCATTGGCCTTATTGTTACTATCTTTCATCCAGTCTACCATTTGAGTTTCACTGACCATGAGGTACCTTTCTTTTATTTGATCTGTTTGTAAGATTACATGATTGCTGTTTAGCTGCTTGATTTTTGCTTTGATTAAAATTGTAGATTGTTGAACTGGGACTTTTATTTTTTTTGGATAGGAACCTTTTGTTCCAGTTCAGGATAGAACAAATGTAGTGATGCCTGAACACATACCTGTGTTCGGGTAGGAATATCTATACCTGGAATTGGCAAGTAAATTTTGCCAAACATTCCTTCTCACAGGTTTCATCATATCAGGCCATATGCTTTCCTGTAGACATGGATAGTAAGTGCTAGTATCATTAGAAACTGGGATGAGGATCTTTCATCCTGTAATGAATAAGCTCGTGTGTTTTGCATTGCCTAAAGGAAAAGCTTTCTAGAAGTATATGGATGTTAGTCCAGAGGGTGACTCTGTCTTTAAAACAGTAAAGAATAACAATGCTATGTTTGTATGCTTCTAGTAATGCATAGATTTTTTACCTGGAAATCTAAGAGTGTTTTTCATTTGGCCACAGGAAAGAGAGAGATTTTGTATAGCCCTCCAGGTACAAAGGAATGAAATCTGACTGCTACGAGGCTTCTGAAGACAGATTTCTTTTTCTATAAGAAGCCTTTACAGAGATTCAAGGTCATGTGTCCCAGGTAATAAACACAACTGTTTAACCACTGCTTTGTGCTCGAAAAGTTCCTCTGGCAAATTCAAGACTATGGTAACTGAAATAAGACATATTAAGGACTGAAAGCATGAGGTTTGCCTTGAAATAAATATGGGATGGAGACTTGACAAAAAAGCTTTCCTAGTTTTTGCTGGCAGCCACCAGTGAGTGCAAAGGAACTGGTTTAGGCTGTATTGAATGCTACTCATGCTAATAATTTAAGAAATTGAACTAAACCAATGCTTTAGTATACATTACCTGTCTATGTATGCTGAGACACCAACAGGTGATACAGATCTTTGTAAAAACTGAAATCTTAATAATAAGAAATAAGGCCATCATGAGTATCACCTAATAAAATCAAGTAAGTTTCTCTCCTCTATACAGATTACTCCAATGACACTTTAGTGTTTCACCATGACCTTCAGAACTATGTCAGTCCTGTTGTCTTTCAGGTATCACACTTCACCATCATTTTGGCAACAGCTACAAATAAATCACATCACATGATTCCATTTTCTTTTCAAAAAGGGCTATTCCACAAATTTATTCCACTGCTTAGCATTTTATTCTTTGTATGAGTTACCTAAGCCTCCCATTCTAAAATGTTAATCCCATCTCTTCCCATTTTCCACTGCCTAGGATAATATCAGAGATTTCACTGATCTCTGCAGTACAATTTAGACCTGGCTTTCTCTGAGCATAAAGGGCTTTGAATATCTCCAAGCAGCAAGATGTGTTTATTTTATCTGCCATAGTTTCAGATTTATCAACCTTTTAAAATCACTCTGCATTTCCACAAAATTCCAGGTGATACCCTGTTCCATAACATGTCAACCATGACTACCAGTTTTAATTGCTTAATTTAGAACAGATTTATTATAAGCTCTGGCTCTTTTGATTATATTTATACAGCACAGGGTACAATGACCTCTGCAATGAGAGACAAGACAATCCAAGTGGGTACTTTACGACACTGTCTTCTGCAAAGCAGGTGTGCTATATTGCTACACAAACAGGTTGTAATGGAAACCATCTCTCACCTTCATAAACAGAAACACAAGCTAGTAAATAAATTCAATTATTGTTGGTACTGCAACCTCAGCCTTTAATTTACTACACAAGTGACCCGCCAGCGAGCTAGAGAAACACTTCCATCAAATCAATTTGTGTTAATCAGAAGCAATGGGCTCCTTTGGAGAAGCATCATTTTAAATCTCCTCAAGTTTTCTCAATTAATCCTTCCTGGTATCACAGCAGACCATGAAATATAGTTCTAAGGAGGCATATTCTAAAAAATTACACAATTTTAAAACACAGCAAAAGTGTAAAAGTTAAATCACAGACGACTGCCATGATATTGCTGTGCTGCACACCAAGGAGCACAATAGAAACATACAACTCTTCCCTTGCAGCTGGAAACCCGTTACAGAATGTACCAGTTTCACAGGAGATTAGGCAAAACCGAGACTAACTGTATTAGCAGAATACACTAAGTTCCCATTCCATGAATAGAAAGCCTCAAGGCTAAATAGTGTCTGCAGGAGTCAAAAGAGAGCAAGGCCATTTACACCTTACTGATCCTCTGCCCCAGCCTCAGCCCTGTGGATGAGCTGCTGTAATTTATCAAAATCCCAGGCACATTAAGCGCAGTCTGTGCCCTTCGTCCACTCTTGTCCTTCTGCACAGCTTGACCCTCTCACCTGCCCCATGTCAGGAACTGGACATTATTGCTTCTTTTGGTGCGCTGCGAAGCAATAAAGACAATTTCTCTACAGAAACAGAGAACAAAAAAAACTTCTGCAGCCTCATCATCTCAGAAATATTCAATTTTGATAAGAAAAGTTATTTCTGAAGAAATTCTGATTCAGAAAGACAGAAAGGCTCATGAATTTGTTAGAAAATGAAATAATCAATATATATGCATTCGTGTTGAAAGACTGAATGCTAATACCGCTCCCTTCCTCTACTTGTTAAAAAAAATTGCCTCAGAACAATAACAGTAAACAAAATACTACCTCAATAAGCTTTTTATAAAGTAACAAGCAAATAAGTTTTTTTTAATAAAGTTAATTTAATATTTGATTGCATTATTTATTCCTCATCTACGACCCACCCTTGTGGGGAAACATTACCTCCTTGTTAATCAAAAATGACTTCATTTTGAATGCAAACTACATTTGCATTCCAAAGGGACATCTTGGCTTTTCCTTTTTATTTTTTTCCCCCTTAATTTAATATTTGTTTTGCTCTTATGTATATATATATATATTAAAAAAAGTAAATAAAGGCTTCATAAAGGAGTAAAGAGTGAGAAATTTTGTACTGTTGATTGACAGAGAGAAAAGACTATGTATGGAATGGAGTAGACATCACCGCCTTACAGCCCTTAGGGCAGGAAGGCCAAGTGGCACAAGAACTTCCAAAGCTGAAGACTTATTTTTTAAAGCTGAACAAATTTCATGATAAGTAATGCTTCTTTCTCTAAGCTAGCTTATGTAGCTCTCATGATCCACAAAAGAATCATAGAGTAGGTTGGGTTGGAAGAGACCTTTAAAAGTCATCTGATCCTGCCCACTTGCAGTGAGCAGGAACATCTTCAACTAGACCAGGCTGCTCAGGGACCCATTCAACCTGACACTGAAGGTTTCCAAGGATGAGGCATCAACCACCTCTCTGGGCATCCTGTTCAAATGTCTCACCACACTCAGTATAAAAAAAATGTCTTCCTTATACCCAGTCTAAATCCACCCTCTTTTGCTTTAAAGCCGTTACCCCTTGTTCTATCACAGCAAGCCCTTCTATGAAGTCTGTCCCAGTCCCTCTTATAGATCTCTTTAAGTACAGAAGAGCCACAATAAGGTCTCCCCCAGAGCCTTTGCTTCTCCAGACTGAACAACCCAACTCTCTCAGCCTCAATTCATAGAAGAGGTGCTCTTGCCCTTTGATCATCTTTGTGGCTTTAGGAGATGACATAGGAAAGAACAAAACCCTGTGTTTCCTCACCCCTGTTCTCTCTTGCAACAGCCAAGGAAGGAAGGGAGTTGCCTCCCAGGGTCCCCACTTGCACACAGCAACCCCATGGGCTGCACTGTGAATGAGACAGAGCTCCTTTTGTAAGACAAACTTTAAAGATTTGAACACACACAAGAGATTTTAGCAGTGTTTAAGGACACGCTTCTTCCTCTATGCTTAGCATATAAGCATCACAGACTTCACAGTATCACTAAGGTTGGAAGAGACCTTGAAGATCGAGTCCAACCTGTCACCACAGACCTCATGACTAGACCATGGCACCAAGTGCCACGTCCAATCCCCTCTTGAACACCTCCAGGGATGGTGACTCCACCACCTCCCGGGCAGCCCATTCCAATGGCGAATGACTCTCTCAGTGAAGAACTTTCTCCTCATCTTGAGCCTAAACTTCCCTTGGCGCAGCTTGAGACTGTGTCCCCTTGTTCTGGTGCTGGTTGCTAGAGAGAAGAGACTTCTACTGTAGCAGATTAATAAAGGCTAGTAAAAGGCTACTACAAGCTACTACAAGTTAATAGAGACATTCATTCTATCTTTGCTGATAAAAGAATATATACAATTCCAGGCCCTAGGTAGACTTACTGTAGCCAGCATTTTAGAGACTAGGCAGCAAAGTGTTCACTCTTTCACTCAGACTTCTAAAGGATTTTGGTTGCCTACAGGTCTGAACAACCAATTTTCTATGGTGTAGTAAAATCCCACCCACTACTGCGTTTCTTTTCCCGCTTTAATATTTATTAGTTGTTTTAATTATTAGCAATGACTGGGGAACCTTTGTAGGAGGCAGCTGTGGGTGATGAGCGACAGATCTACTAGGTAAGGCTGTGTTACCTCATTAGCAATGATAGAGGCAAACAAGAAGAGGGGTGCCAATTAACACTAAACTGGTAATATTTTACAGTAAATTATCATTGTTTTATAACTCCTTAAAGCATGAGAGAAGAAGAAAAAAAAAAAAGGGCTTGTGAATTGGCAAGTAAAACATTTAAGTAGAACATTCAATTCTCCATATAATTACCCCCACAAACATTACAGATCATAGCATCCACTCCAGTACATTTCCCTGCCCGTGACTTACACGCTGTTGGACAACTTTTCCAATGTTTCATACAGCAGTAGGCAGTTATCAAAGCAATCATTGCTTATTTATTTATTCATTATTGAAATTGTGCCCTCAATAAGCTTTAACACCCCTTAGAAAACACTCCAGCCACTCTGACCCCAGCCTGTAGCACTGCATGGGGTTGCTGTGCCCAATGTGCAGCACCCGGCACTCAGATGTATTAAATCTCATGCCGTTAGATTCTGCTCATCTGTCCAGCCTGTCGAGGTCCCTCTGCAAAGCCTCTCTACTCTCCAGCAGATCAACTCCTGCCCCCAGCTTGGTGTCATCTGCATGGATGTTTGGAATGCACAACTTTCCAGTATGTTACCTGGAACAAACTCAAAAGAAAATTTTAATTCACTATGGCAGAGACTGAGTGTTTCATTACGTGTTCTAAATTCTTTCTCCTAGTTCCCAAGAAGAAAAGCTGAATCCTCTCAGAAAATTAGCTGCACTTTTCTCAAAATATTTTGTGCTTACTTTTCAAACATTTTACTTCTTACTCTTGGAATGCATCACTCAAAAACTTTAAGACTTTTATCTGAAAGTTGCATAATTAAACTACTTTTACCTACTGACATGCTCCAGAATGTCTGATTCTGTGATAGAAACTTTAGCCATCACCTTTAACAATACAGTAGGGATCAGTAGGGATCATAACCAGTAATTTTTCTTAGCCATAAACTGGCAAATTTCATAAGAACTATGGTATGCAAGCACCTCTCTAGGGTACTCATCCAAAAATGTGTGAACATAAACTTTAAGGAAATTATGTTGTCAAACCTTCAACATGGAATAACTTCCCTATATTCTTAGCAAAACCCACCAGCAAATTACTGCCTTCACTTGGTAACTTACATCATCTAGACAGATGCATAAAGTTATGTGTGAGCAAGCAGTGTGAACTGCACCCTGATTCAGAACAGTGCAGGTTATTTCTACATATTTTTATCATTTCCTATTTCCTATCCTAATAGACTTCAGTGTTCTTGCATTAGGGCTGGACAGCTGAAAGCCTCAAGATTTAGAACACAGATTGGATTTTTACAACAGGTGATTTCTACATATCTGTTTGTCATTTGCTTTTATTTGCAACTCAGAAATATTATGTCAGAAATGTTTAAGAAGATAATTACCTGGACTGGATAAACACGGAGCTCAGTAGCAGATTATATTCTAGGTCAGCTCCAATATATCACATTTGCAACCTCATGAGGCGCCAGCCAAATAGAGGAAAAGGTAAGTGCTGTTCACTTTCAGAGCCATACAACCTTCCTCTTTACTTTTTTTCTTCAAAATAATAATAAAAATTAAAGCTACAGCCTTCCTTTCTTTTTTCTCCCCCAAAGTGTTCTTTTTCCTTGCCATCAGTGACTGGTTTAGTTAATTTAGAACAAGTTTGCTTCCTGTGCCAGCACATTTGCTGTTCCCTGTCACAAAAGGCTCATAAATCAGTTCACCCACTTTGTCTGCCTAAACCATTACAACACACTACAGCTTTCTGTTGACAAACATCAAGGTCTTGCATGTCCTTTTAAGGGAGGAAAGATGTGGCTGATCTCCATTTTTATGTTATTCCTCAACACTGTGGGTAGATACTTGCTCCATATAAACTAATAGTTCTAGACAAGAGAGTGATGGAGAACACACATCCAAATGAACTGCTGACTCTGAAAATGAGTAAGGAAGACATTCCCCAAAAAAAAAAAAAAAATCTCAGATGATTAGGTTGCAGATGGTTTCACTAATTAACAAGGGAGCAGAGAGCACTAAGGAGAAATAGGTAGACGGCTGCCCAGGGAGGTGGTGGAGTCACCATCCCTGGTGGTGTTCAAGACGGGATTGGATATGGCACTTGGTGCCATGGTTTGGTCATGAGGTCTGTGGTGGCAGGTTGGTCTTGATGATCTTTGAGGTCTCTTCCAACCTTGGTCATTCTGTGAATATTTGTGCTACAAGAATGTTGAAGACATATTGGCTGCATGTTAGCATAAGGCTTTAAGGGTTGCAGATTCAACCTAAACTAGCAACCAGAAGAGATGCCTAGGCTGAAATTTGCAGGAGGTACTTCTGCTGTCCATAGAAGACACAATTCTATATTGCACACAGAGAAGTTTGCCACACAGCTTGTAAGAGACAGTAGTGTGTCATTTTACATCCTTTGGTCTGCCAATTAATTTTTTTAAATCACTCAATACCAAACAAATTAATAAAAGACAATGATATTTAAGGATGCAGAAGAGAAACAAGCACAACACATTTGCCCTTGCAGGAACCCCATTACAGTTAGTGTAGTTATAGCACACCATCTCATGCAGTATCTAAATATTTTGGAGAAGAGAGTTTAAAACTCTCTGAACAACACATTAAGTTTGAAAGTACTTTCATTCAGGAGCAGTAAGAATTCCCAAGAAATGTACTCCCTTCAATACAAATAACTTGAGCTTGAAAATAAACATTACTTTAGAGCTTTCTCACCCAAACCATGAGACAAGAAAGAGCAGCAAAAAATGGTTTCTGTGTTGCTGAAGTACACAAGAACTTCTACTGAGAAAAGGAATTTGGAAATTAATGTACAAAGACGTTGCCCTGTGCTGCTCAGAGTTATGAAAAGCTGCTTCCTTTCTTGGCTTCACTAAATTATGAATGGAAACCAAATTTAGTGCTGGATCACCATGCCAAGAATACATACTAGAAGGCAAAAAAGCAAAAAGAGAGGGGCAAAGGCTGCTAGAGAAAAATAGAGGAGTATAGCTGTTAACTAGGTAAATATATGTTAATTAAAAACATGCATATTGCATATATGCATGCACACACACACCCCTTCATGGAAAAGAATAAACACCAGCACACAGGGAAGCACAGAGGTGCTCCAAGCACAACTTTGCATCTACATAATGCAGTTTCATTGCAGCATGACAATCTATTCTGAATGGTAACTCAGTCATTGTGCACTTGCAGTAGGTACCAAAACATAACAAACACCATGCTGCTGGACCAGCACTGCTAATACACCAGGCTTCAGAAACAATTTTCCCTGCTGTTTAAACAGATCTGTGCAATGTAAAATTGCACAGCAGACTCAGGTCAGCACTGGAACAGGCACTGAATTGAAGGCTGGGGACTAGATCAGCTATTAGCATGCTATATAGGATCAGCTATAGCAGGCAGTAAAATGAAAAAAAAAACCAAACTAAAGAAATATAACCTCAATATTTAGAATATTCTTCCCTCTTCCTTTTCCAGGTGACAGATGGAAACCACAACTAAATAACTGAAATCAATACGTTGTCCTCAGTCACAAAGAGGAAACAATGTCTAATAGTGTAGTGGTAAGTCAGGAAAAAATGCATTAGAATAGATAAATATATTTTGAAAGCTTTGTAAAATAGTATCTAATTCTGAAAATAGCCATTGCTCACTTAATCAAAAGGTACATAACAAGTGGAAAATAACAGAAGCATTTAAAAGGGGAGGTTTAGACTGGATGTTAGGAAGAACTTCTATACAGAGTGATTGCCCACTGGAATGGGCTGCCCAGGGAGGTGGTGGAGTCACCATCATTGGAGGTGTTCAGGAGGAGACTTGATGGGGTGCTGGGTGCCATGGTTGAGTTGATTAGGTGGGTTGGATTGGTTGATAGGTTGGACGCAATGATCTTGAAGGTCTCTTCCAACCTGGTCTGGTCTATTCTATTCTATTCTATTCTATTCTAAAACTGGTCCTACTCTGAAAAATCAGATAACTTAAAATCTGAGTACAGTACAATTATTTTATTTATTTTTTTGGTAACAGTTTGTTTTCTTGTTATCTTCATCAACTAATAAAGGCCCTGAAGAAGAGAACCTCAGGATATCCACTAAGTGGGGCAGCATACAATACAAATCTCCGCTACATTTCAATCTGTTGGCAATGCAGAGTCTCAGGTCTGTGCATGTGTGCACGCAAAACGTGACAAAGGTAACTTTTAACTTGTGAATTAACAAAACTCCAAAATAGAATACAGATATTTCTGTTCAGCTGAGGTGAATCTCAATACTCTGTGAGCAGTTTGTGAATGCAATAATAGAACTTGCCACAGAAAAGAGAAAGCCAGATTTTGCAAGGGAAGGAGTTAAAACTTAGGGTGGTGAATTTGGTTATAAAGCTGAAAAAGCCACTCACTACATTTTCATTTTCTTTCATAAAATTTCAACTTTCATGTAAAATGAACTTCATAACCAGAATCATAGAATTAACAAGGTTGGAAAAGACCTCAAAGATCATCAAGTCCAACCTGTCACCCAAGACCTCATGACTACTAGACCACTGCACCAACTGCCACATCCAATCCCCTCTTGAACAACTCCAGGGACTTTGATGCATGGAGCTCTCCCAGAGGACCTCAGTGCATGATGGAACTTAGACTTCAAACTCCAAAATGAATCTTGGAGTAGTCTTGACTTGACTGAAGCCAGGCTGAATCTGACTTTACCTTTAGGGAAGGCATGATGTTGCTCAGAGTTGGGGAAGGGACTAATTTAACTCCTGCTCTTAAAATAACTGCTTCTCAAAGATGTCACTCTCTCTTCACAGACAACAGAAAGCACCAAATTGCAAGTGGTTAGAGTTGTTTGTATTGAGACTTAGCCTCAATTTCAGTTGAAGAGGTCTCTTGAGATGACCTGCAACACCTCTTGTGTTCTTACATTTTTCTGGAGATACTTCTTTTTCAGTCAAAAATTTCAGGCTGCACAGCTTACTCATATTTTCTGCTTCTTTTGAGGGCACACTTGTCAAAATCAAAACAGTAGTACTTTCAGAGAGGCTACTTGCTAGAACCTGACCTGAATTCCAGACAGAAGATCCCACCAGATTACAGTTCAATAAACTTCAGTAGATTTTTAAAACTTAGTTCCCAGTTCAGCACTTTTCAGATTCTGGTCATCACAAAGTAATGTGAAGGTAGGGCAGTAAGGTAAGGAAGGTATCCTCATGTCTCTTCTTTAGGTCTTTTATCACACTCCAGGGGATTTGTTTTCAGAACTCAGACATAAGAACTGGGTGGGACAGAACTATAAGCTTGTTTAATAGCCCATCTGCTCTTCAGAAGGAGGCTTCACAGTATCACCAATGTTGGAAGAGACCTCAAAGCTCATCGAGTCCAACCTGTCACCACAGACATCATGACTAGACCATGGCACCAAGTGCCACATCCAGTCACCTCCTGAACACCTCCAGGGATGGTGACTCCATCATATCCCTGGGCAGCACATTCCAATGGCAAATGACTCTCTCAGTGAAGAACTTTCTCCTCACCTCGACCCTAAACTTCCCTTGGTGCAGCTTGAGACTGTGTCCTCTTGTTCTCGTGCTGGTTGCTAGAGAGAAGAGACCAACCCCTTCTTGGCTACAACCACCTTTCAGGTAGTTGTAGAGACCAATAAGGTCTCCCCTGAGCCTCCTCTTCTCCAGGCTAAATAATCCCAGCTCCCTCAGCCTCTCCTCATAGGGCTTGTGCTCGAGGCCTCTCACCAGCCTTGTTGCCCTTCTCTGGACACGTTCAAGTGTCTCAATGTCCTTCTTAAACTGAGGGGCCCAGAACTGGACACAGTACTCCAGGTGTGGCCTAACCAATGCAGAGTACAGGGGCACAATAACTTCCCTGCTCCTGCTGGCTACACTATTCCTAATGCAGGCCAGGATACCGTTGGCCTTCTTGGCCACCTGGGCACACTGCTGGCTCATGTTTAGGCAACTGTCAATCAGCACCCCAGGTCCCTCTCTGGCTTATTTGCAGCTCTATGCCGAACAACACTGATGAACCACCAAATCTTCTTTAAGTCTTCTGATCCTCTCTACAGATTGTTTTTTGTCATCTTACAGGGTGCCTGTGAACTGAAGGAAAACTTTTTTTGGCCTTTTTTTCAACCTGCTCAAAGCATTCTTTTTGTATTTAGGTAGCAAGAAAAAGAGCAAGAAAAAGGATTTTTCTGTTGTAATTAAGGGTTGAAAGGGTGAGCTGTCAGGAATTACTAACACCTTTAAATGCTTGGATATTTTCCTCTGTCTTTGTGGTGTGTAAATATACTAATCCATCAAGCATTTTCTTTGCTTCTCTTCATTCTCAACTAGTTTTACATGTATTTCAGTATTAGTCTTTGAGAAAACTAAACCAGTAGGGTTTAGATTCTAATTCTGCTGGACAACACCTTGGAAAATGTTGTCATATTCATTATGATATTATTATTAATGAGCCAAGAAAGAAAAGATTGACAGTCTCTAAACACAGACTCTTTTATACTAAATATGGAACAGTAATTGGCATTAGCTAAATCTTTAAAGCAAACTAAAAATCAGAAGTCCCAATGGTATGTGTCACTCTCTTTACATTAGCCTGGTGCTTGTCAGAACCTCATTAAGAGTAGGCAGGATATTTCTAAGGCCTTTTAGCAACCATATCAATACCAAATTGAACATCTAGATAACTTTGTATACACACACACACACATACACTCTCCCAAATACATATAGGTTCACTGATATCAGTTTTGAGACGAGTGGGCAGCTCTCTATATTTCTCTTTTCTAATATATCTTATACTAGCCTATGATTTAGATGATGGAGAACAACATTTATGAATAAAGCAAATAAGACTCCTGGATTTCAGATTCTTCTTGTTAGCTGTGAAGCTGTTGGAGAGGCTTAACCTTGACAACCTTTCCTTTCACATAAGAGAGTGTAATATTGAAGATCAGCCTCGACTTTTCATGCACCTGGTGAATGCTCTCATCACTGAGTCAGTCTCTGAATGCAGAGTTTTAAAAACTCAGTTTTTGCAAGGATAAAAGGGGAAATAATTCCCCAGGAATTATTGTCACACCTTAGTTTTTTGCTAATACAGGCCTTTTTTTGGAGGGTCCTGAGAGACAATCAATGCAAGACGCTTCTAAAAGTTATTTAGGCACTACAAAGGGCAGATAATGGTAAAGTGGTCTTTGGAACCATCACTGAGTAGGTGAACCTCCCATTTTTAGGTGCTTTAACACTTGTAAAGAGCTGATTTTGCACAGCCCAGAAAAACACTGCAGATTAGAACCTGGACTCCAAAAAAACCCCTCCAGACCAGAGAAGCAGCCTTAAATCAGCATGAAAACATTGTACTGCTGGGAGTGTGATTAGATACAAACTTGACAGCAGTAATGGCAACAGCTGGAACACTTCTCTTTAAAAATTATATACTGTGCAGAATGGCATAGTTCTGTGATTGAAGATGCTTTATAATCCCAATGTATGTGTTTGTCATAAGGTAATTATACAGTGTGAACATCTCTGCATGATGACATCGCTCTGCTAACTGTGCTCAAGTACTAAATATATTATCTATGCATTCCTATGTACCTGGATGAATTCATACATGACCACACATTAACATTACATTCCATCTGGCTGATACTAATTACATCAAAGGCAAATTTAAGTGGCAGTAAAAATAGTTGATAACTTTGTGCTTTAAAATGTATTCTATTGTTTATGGTATTAAGTTGTTTGTTTCTTTGTTCTTATAGATGTGTGGGAGTTTCACAGTCACCTATTACCCACATACAACATTCCTGACATCTGTTTCCTCTATTTCTCATCAAGGGACTTATCTTAGCCCCCACAAATCTATTCTACTTCTTGCACATTAATTAGAAACTATAACATGCATCTTAATCAAGGGTATTAAAATACATTTCTATGAAAACAATAGAAATAAATATTTTAATTTATCACCCTTATTGGCTATTCTAACAAATCATTCTAAGCCACTGTATTTTAAACCTAACCACATGTACAACTGACAATGAAAGCGACTCTCTCAGAGATAATAGGGGGAAAGAAAGCCTTAATTTGCACTGATCAAAAACTACACAATACTTTTGTAATCAATTGCCCTTGCAAAGATAAGCACACATGATTTTGTTAAGCTCTCATCACTTTACAGTTAAATATCTCATTTTTATTACTTTTCAGATGCACCATATTCAAGAGACCAAAAGCAGAATTCCAGTCCCCTCTAGCCAGTCCTCCACTGCAAATCAAATATGGTAGGGATGGGCAGAGGACAAAGGAACTTAACTAACAGTAGGTTTAAGTTTCTAAGAGCAAAGTCTTGCAGGGATATCAGAGCTCACTCTTGGACCAGACACAGTGCAGTACAACATCTGTCTCAGCTAAGAGACTCTACAGGTTTGTCTACAGAATACAGAAAACAGTCTGCACTGTTTCTCTTATGCAGCTTTAGACTTGGCTAAAGTTAATTTATCCACGTACAAAGCTTCAGACTCTGTTTTGGCTCAGTCCTCCAGTTTCCATGTTTTCTGAAAGAAAGTAATTTGGATTCTTTTTTCTAGTCATTATCTTTCTCTGCTACAACTCTGGACTCACTTTCTCACAGCATACTTCAGGTCTTAACAGAGGAACTCAGTCATGATCGATGCCAGGACAGCAAAGCTTGGAAGGGAATGTAAGCAGAAAATGGAAGTCTGAGGAAAAGATTGTGATTCTCAGAAAATTCTCTCTAGTGCTAGGAGTGCCCACAGGTTTGCCAGTTAAATTCTGTTGTTTTGCATGGCCATCGCTTGCCACTCAGCTTTCCATACATCCGTGGAATCAGAGTTATGAATGCTAAATGGAAAGAGATAACTTAAAGCCTGGCATTCAATCTTACAGCCCCAGAGAGAGGTGGCTCCCCTATCAGGCCTCTACCAGCAGCATTTCACTCAGAGGTTGTCAGCTCCTGCCCCAGACTCTGGACCACGTGAGCAATATCTGGTCTCTGTGACAAGCATCTGCTATAGGTTGCTCCAGAACCTACCAGTTTTGGCTACAGATGTCTCAAACAAGAAAAGAAAAATTACCCCAAATCATCCAGGTGTGATGCTGAAGTGTACAAGAGTGTACATGAATTTGCTTATTCTGGGAGATTGGAATTGCCGTGTTCCAATCACTTTTTACTGCCCCAAATTTCCACCGGGATGCCTAGAACCTAAGCTAGAGCAACGACTTCCATCTTGGAAGCAATGCACTTAAAAGCTTTTGTTGCAGCAAGTAAGTTCATATCTATTTAAGAACACCTTTTAAAGTCTCATGGATCATTACTCAGACAACTCAACTCTGGATTGCTCACCTTGCTATCCAGCCCCATGTATTTATAACCTGAGTGCTACAAAATGGTTATTAAACTCCCTTTTCAAAAGCAAATTTGGCTTCAAATGCTGTACAGTTTTATTCCATGCTGCAGGCAGTAAGCACAGGCAAACACTGAAACACACTCACAACATCAACATTTTACTTTTTTCCCCCCTACCCAACTTCACTCCAACTCTTTCCTTCTTTTCCTTGGCGTAACAAAAAAGATGGGACTAGAAACAGGGAGAAAATGCTGGGGCCCTTCTGCTTGAGAACAGCTGCTGGAGAGCTCCGTTTGGAAGCTTTTGTTTGAGATCGTGTACCTATGCCCTGCTTACCTCTAGCCCTGGCAGAACAAATTTACAAAGAGCAATTCACAAGCCTCACTGAAAACTGGAGTCTGCAGGAATTAAACAGCTCTTCCTCCTCGCCACGATATGATTAGCTGTCTCTGAGGAGTGAGTGACGATGTCCCTCCCACTCAGCAGCTTCCGACTGACATTTCACTAAATAGAACTTGAATCTCAAAGGGTTGATCTGTCAAGCAGTTTCAAACCAGAAAAGATCAGGCAGGTTCAGCTTCCCCTTTCAGTTGCATCCTCATTTCTAATTTTCACATTTTATGCTTCATGCAAGTGTTAATTACGGAGATGAAAGCCAACTTGCACGTATTCATCCATTCTTAGCACGTACACAAAAGGAAAGTAGAAGTACATTCAAAATTTTGCCAAAAAGGGAAAAGGCTGACTGAAGCTTGAGGAAAATAAACCGGAGCATTGATTGATGCAATATAGATTTAATAAGGAAAAAAAAGTTCATCATCACCTTCCTCATCTAACACAGGAGGGTTTTGTCATGCAAATTTTCTCTGACTTTGCCTGACCAGAGCTTCTGTAAAATCAGATTTAGAATTCTATTAGATTTTTTGCTGCGACTAGTAAAGTCATCATGGGAATTTATATTCTAGATTATTGTATCATTGAAAGAACTATGACTTCCATACCAACAAGAAACTTGGGGGTTAAGTTAGTGTCAAAGCCTCAGACAATTAGTTAAGTCAATTTTACATTTCTGTGAGCCT
This sequence comes from Picus viridis, assembly GCA_033816785.1. NCBI lineage: Eukaryota > Metazoa > Chordata > Aves > Piciformes > Picidae > Picus > Picus viridis. Next base: position 10,592,521 of record CM066581.1, on the reverse strand, counting down.
CCATCAAATGGAAAGCTGTTTAATTACATAGGCAGTGATTGATCTCATCAACAGATAAATATTTGAAAGTTATAGGCTTCCTGTAGAAAACACATTTATTGCTATAGCCCAGCATGTGCACACAAAATGATTAGTACCCATCAAGTATTTCAAATGACTTTTGGTGGCTGGAAAAATCAAACCCCTATGATACTGAAACTAGAACTGCACATTCCCTAATAAATCCAGTATTTGCAGGAAAATCCCTGTGTTGGTCAGCCAGAAGATGTTTACAAATTCCAACACATACATTTTCATGCAAAAGATGATTATGAAGTTAACAAAACTTATATGAAACCACAACATTTAACAAATAGGCAGCCCAGGACTGACCGTGACTGCTCCAAATTTGCAGGTTTCATTCCCACCTCTACGTACTGTCTGGGAGAATTCAAACCTACATGTTTTATTGCCTTTAATAACTCACATTAACCCCACCATAAAAGGCCTTTTGGAGTAAGCCTGTTTGATTAGGTTCTTTAAGCTCCCACTTTCTGCTGTTGAAACCATTCAGTACAATTTTTTGTTTTGTTTATACAATACAATAAACCAGGTTGGAAGAGACCTTCAAGATCGTTGCGTCCAACCTATCAACCAATCCAACCCACCCAAACAACTAAACCATGGCACCAAGCACCCCATCCCGTCTCCTCCTGAACACCTCCAATGATGGTGACTCCACCACCTCCCTGGGCAGCACATTCCAATGGGCAATCACTCTCTCTGTATAGAACTTCTTCCTAACATCCAGCCTAAACATCCCCTGGCGCAGCCTGAGACTGTGTCCTCTTGTTCTGGTGCTGGCTGCCTGGGAGAAGAGACCAACCTCCACCTGTCCACAACCTCCCTTCAGGTAGTTGTAGAGAGCAAGAAGGTCACCCCTCAGTCTCCTCTTCTCCAGGCTAAGCAACCCCAGCTCCCTCAGCCTTTCCTCAGAGGGCTTGTGTTCCAAACCCCTCATCAACTTTGTTGCCCTTCTCTGGACACGTTCCAGCAAGTCAACATCCTTCCTAAACTGAGGGGCCCAGAACTGGACACAGGACTCAAGGTGTGGCCTAACCAGTGCAGTGTACAGGGGCAGAATGACCTCCCTGCTCCTGCTGGCCACACTGTTCCTGATGCAGGCCAGGATGCCATTGGCCCTCTTGGCTGCCTGGGCACACTGCAGGCTCATGTTCAGCCTACCATCAACCAGTACCCCCAGGTCCCTCTCTGCCTGGCTGCTCTCCAGCCACTCTGACCCCAGCCTGTAGCACTGCATGGGGTTGCTGTGGCCAATGTTCTTCATGTTATAAGTAATTACGCACATCAGAGAATTATAACCTAAACATCAGGCGGGATGGCTTTTTTTTTTTCTGATTCTGGGGCTTCTCTACTAACTCAGAAAACAAATAATTACATATATATATAAACCCTTCCATCATATTCAATAATAGAGAACAATTTTGCCTGCATGGGAGAATGATGAAGGAACGAGAACATCTGTCTCAGCTTCCGTTTAGAATGATCTTGTTAATGTAAGATATGCACTGAAGATACAGCAGGCTCAGCTTTTGTGTGCACTGACAAGCATCATGGCAATTCTCCAAAGACATCCAATAGGTATTCTCAGGCAAACTGAGGTACCATTAAAACATGCCACCAGCTCTATTCAGGATGTTAGCTAGAGGTGTATGTCTGTCACATGCACCTTAGTTTTGGTGTATATGAACCAAAACCAAACAAAACCAAAAGGCACTTTTTCCTAAGACATCAAATACCTGGGCTTTGGACAGCTCTTTAATACTTCATAAATGACCAAACAAAAAATTGCTAGGAAACAGTGCAGTATGTTTTGGAAAAAAACAGACAAGATTTATTTTTTTTTCAGGTGGAAAGATGCCATGTTATGGACTTAGGTGGGCAATGAGCCCAGCTTTTGAGTAGCAAAAGCTACAGGTGTGATATTGCCCTTGAGGATGAAAAGGAAGATTAAAACATCAGCTCCTGAGCACTAGAGGATTGTGACCAAATTTCTATCTGAAATTTCTCAAATATATATATATGTGTGTGTGTGTGTGTATTTACCCCAGTGGCCACATAGCCTTTTTTAGAGTAAATCAAGGCAAGTAGTCTTGTTTAGTCAACCACTAAAGCAAACATGGTTTGGGTTTGGGCTAATTTTTTTTATGTGAAAAAAACAAACAAAGGGTTTTAGCAAACATGTTGTTTAATAAACCACAGATAAACAAAGAAGGAGGCAGAGAAAAACATTGGTTTTCTCCCTCATGTGTTAATGTGATGCATGGCAGTAGCAGACTGCCCTATCAAAGTATGGAAAAGTTACCCAAATGAATAAAGCAGCATTCGAGGAAGTGCTGTAGTAGCTGGCACACATTTTGTAAACACCATAAACTTTATGAGTCTGTTGCCTCTGTGGACTTCTCAAGGCAAAAGTACCAAATGAGGATCTTTAGGGACTCCACAGCTTTATACTAATCTTTACAATTTGTTGTGCCTGAACTGCACTGGCTCTCCAAATATGCAATACACTGGACCTATGCTTCTGGGAATACTGGATAAAGCTGACATTTTTCCACTCCAGAAAAACAACCATCTTTCCTAAAGAAGCAGCATGAATAAGAAAAATGTCTTTCCTTTCTTTTGCTACCTTTGTACGTCCTTCAGCGGGTAAGGTTTGATACTTCAGTCTTTGTTTACCTTTTAAAATAGATTGTGCTGCACTTCAGTAATGTGGTGTTATCAGTGAAGATAGCAGGATATTAGTGGAGGGTAAAAATTGCAATTTGAGATGTCTTTGTGCTTGTGGATATTACATGCTGCTAACAATGTTTTGCTTCACTGAAAGGAATGTATCAACAGGAGAACCAGTGCTGACTTCCAGAGTGAAAGTTGGGGAACTGCTGGAGCTGTGCGTTCCACAATTCTCCCTTTCACTCAAGTGGAGAATGAATATCTGAAGACAACTGTTTTCAACATGCTGTGTAATGTACATTATGACCACATGAGATATGAGTCATACCAGATGAATGTAATTCTAAAGCAAATATAGTAACCCTATAGCAAGGTTAAATGATATTTTTATAAACTATAGCACAAGAATCATTAAGCATTTTCAGACAGAAAAAAATACCCAGCACCATACCAAACTTTGTGGCAGTAACTTGTAACCTATGCAACCTGGTCAGAATCAATTAAATCCTCTGAGATTTGTAGAAGCTCACACTGAAGGAAAGCCAAAGAAAGCAAAGAGGAGGTAGGGGAAGGGATAAAGTATGAGCCCACTCTACTTATGAAAATAAACTGGTGCTTTAAGATTCTCTGATTTTCAGAAGAAAAAGACTTCTCAAAATTCTAATGCTGCAGCTCCTGAACAATCTGCACCGTAACCTCAGGACAACAGAAATTACTGCTCTGAGAAGTGGAAAAGTCCTCCCAGTCCTCCTGCACAGATAAAATGCCTCACCCACACTCTCCTCCCTGGTCTAATTTGTGTCCCCCACTCCAAAGCCCCCTCTTACACTGCTACCTCATGTAGCAACACCAGGGCTTCTTGCAGAGAACTTGCTTTTGCCTCACACAGAAGAACACCATGGGCAGAGGCTCCATGATGATCCTGGTATATGAAGGCTTAAAATGTATTCAGGCTACCATCCTTACAGAAAAGCCATGCATAAGAGCTCAGAATTGTTTTTTCCCTCAAGTGTAGATTTTACAGGTAGCTTTAACAGGTAGCTTTAACAAAGCAGAAACTTTGAAAAATACACACATATGTGTGTATGTGTGTGTGTGTGTGTGAGGACACTTGTCTTTGACATTCCTAACATTTAACAAGAAACTGGTCTCTCCAAGGTCATGCAGCTTTTCCATTTCTCCCCAGGCTTCCAAAACAGATGTCCCTGAAACGCATCTCATTGTACCCAGAGTTTGCTGTGCTAAAACAACTCTAGGCATCAGCTGCTTCTTGACACATGTTTTCTAAACACAATCAGTGAGATTTTATATCCTGTGTTAATTCTCAATGGCCACATGTACTGAATTCAGGCTTCAAAGTTTGAAACGAGACCTGCAGTGCATGTACAGGCTATCTCCTCCAGGGAGACACTCTACTGTAATTGATTTTAACTTCACAAGCCATATTACTTCAACTGGAAAAGCTGCTATCAGAACTAATAGGAGCAAAATAATGTCTAAATAATGGGGAAAAGGAAAAAAGCAAACCCAACAACAAACTCTACAGCCTTGATGAACATTCGAAGTGGCGTAAATGCGTTTACTTTTACCTGGGAGAACTGCTGCTACTTCATGTAGGAAATTTCTAACTGGTTTTGCATAATGAGTAAGTACCATGCGAAGAGATGTGTGCAAGGCTTACAGAGTGCTAAACACTGACACAAACTCCTGACATTTACAGACACCTTTGTAATCCCATTGCTAGATGAGAGAGAAAACAAACAAACAAACCCCACCGAAAAACCCAGAACTGGAAAAAAAACCACCACCCCAGATTCTGAGAGTTTGTTGTCTTTTTTGTATACTCTTGCTGCATGGCCTCTACACAGGTTCATTACTAGGCCATAACAGACTGTGCTATTAAAAATTAAGCTCATCCCCTTACATAAGATATGCACAATCTGTATGTGTTTGCCCAGAAAGCTTCGCTGTTCCTTAGCTTCCAACGTGCAAAAGGGAAAGTGTGAGTTTTAGTAAATGCTTGGATTATTAATACTAAGATGGAACAAGTCTCAAAATACCAAGTACATTTTTGACAAATTTCAGTTATTCAAGCCATTAGCAAACAGTGCCCAAGGTGTTTTGGGTTTTTTTACCCATCTCTGATATCTTTCAGGAAAGCATTACAAATAAATGGAGAAGAATGTGTCATAAGAGGGAGTTTTGAGTTGCTGAATTAAGAAAACAACCACCATCTACTTTGAAGACATGTCTGTGGAGAATACAGACTGGCATGCTGAAAAACAACCTTGAGTATTGTGCAAAACAGCAAAATTTTAGTAAGCTTTGTGTATATATCAAAATTAATATTAGGATCAGATAAACACTTAGGTTCGTAACTTAGCTGAAGACTTACAAGCTTTGGTCAACCCAGACATCCTTCACTAGCTTTTAAGGGATATTCCTAGGTACACCAGAGATTCAAATCTGTAGGTTGATTTCTAGCGAGGACCATCTATCATCAGAAAGCGGTAAGAGATCTGCTTTCACAGAAGCATGAAGGTTGGAAGATATCTCAAAGATCATCAAGTCCAACCTGTCACCACAGACCTCATGACTAAACCGTGGCACCAAGTGCCATGTCCAATCCCCTCTTGAACACCTCCAGGGATGGTGACAAAAAAGTACAGATACACCAAAAAGTATGCAGATTTCACCTGCAAGGTCTGTTTTAAAGTTCAAGAACTGACATAAATTAATACAAATAGACCAGTTCTGTGAAACATTTATTGTGATTTCTGAAGTTAACAAAAATGGACTAGCGCTGTGAAATGGTTATTGTGCTTTCTGTCCTTTTAACTTGAAGGTTTGTGTTCAAATGCTCTGTAAGTATCTGAAGTGCACTTTCTCCACAGATATCCCAAACCGGCAGTTACCTGCCATATGTCTCCTTTCCTGCACTCTGCTACCAAGATTTCCAGAAGAAATATGTAGCAGTCTTCCTACGGACTGACAAAGAGACATCCTGGAGGTGACTCATCCTCCTTACTTAATTAAAAGCATTGAGTGAGCTCATCGGTTGGCTGTTTGCTGGAGAATTGTTATAATGGGGGCAGTTCATATGCAAGGCTTGCTGGAATTAGACTGGGGGAGATGTAATACATGAGAAGGAAAACTGTGTAAGTATAACATGGAAGTTTTGGAGAAAAAGTGCTGGCTTTATATTCTTGACTGCATAGAGAATGAAATACAACACAGCAGACTGTAATAAATGATTATTTCAGCTGGGAAGAATATGGATTTACTTATTTCTCACCTAGTGAAACATAAAAAAACACCCCACTGGCAACTGGAATATGAATTATTATCTATAAAGATGATTTAGCTAAGGTAAGATAAATAGGCTGTCAGAATGAAAAAGGGGAAGAATGAGGTTTCTGAGAGGGAAAAATCTTCTCAAACCATGTCACGGCCCTCGAAAATGAGGATTTTCATAAAGCTATGGTTTTACACAACAAAAAAAAAAAAAAAGAGGGTATCAAAATACCCAATCACATAGTGCCTTTCAGTAAGAAGGAAATTGGTGCGCACTGGGAGGTATTAGGGAAACCAGAATTCAAGGCAAGAGTTTGCACAGAGAGACTTGAGGGAGCAATGAGCTCGGATGGAGCATTTCACAACAGCTTCTGGGCATGACAGAAACAATTCAGAGCTACTGTGCCTGTGTTCAGGGAGAAGGAAATATATTTTGATTTTATCCCCCAAAATTTCAAGGTTTAAACTTGATGAGAAAAAAACCCCAAAACGTTGATTTATTGCCTCTGAGTCTACTGCCTGACTACAGCACCAACTCCTCATTTATTTATTTTTCGTTCATCTTCCCTCCAATACAGAGAGATGCTGCTGCTGCAGAGATGCCACAACTTTTACTGTGTAAACTAGGAGGCAAAGTATCAAGAGCTTTTGCAAACGCTAGGTAGCCACTGGACACAGCACAGAGTAATACCTTGAAGACAGCACTATGTTCAGGTTGGCTAAGAGAACAAATCAGCAAGCTGATGAAGAAAGAACAGTTTATCTACTTCATCTCTAAAGCCTGCAGTGGGGAAGCAGAGCCAACGATAACAAAACATTCCTGTACTGAAGTTCTGCTGCCTGAAAGGAGAATAAAAAAAAAAAATCACCTGTTTCTGTCTTTTTAATGTTTAATACCATTACATGATTTACCGATTGAGGAAAGGATTAAGTCCTAGAAGTGTAAGGAGTTACAAACCACACTTTATTAAAGGGGAAAAATAGTGAGTTTAGCTTTTACTAGATAATTTTCCCACACAGGAAATAACCCCATAGACATTCTACCTAGCCTGGAGAAGAGGAGGCTCAGGGGACACCTCATTGCTCTCTACAACTACCTGAAGGGAGGTTGTAGACAGGCAGAGGTTGGTCTCTTCTCCCAGGCAGCCAGCACCAGAACAAGAGGACACAGTCTCAAGCTGCACCAGGGGAGGTTTAGGCTGGAGATTATGAAGAAATTCTACACAGAGAGAGGGATTGCCCATTGGAATGGGCTGCCCGGGAGGTGGTGGAGTCACCATCATTGGAGGTGTTCAGGAGACTTGATAGGGTGCTTGGTGCCATGGTTTAGTTGATTAGGTGGTGTTAGATGATAGGTTGGATGCAATGATCTCGAAGGTTTCTTCCAACCTGGTCCATTCCATTCCATTCCATTCCATTCCATTCCATTCCATTCCATTCCATTCCATTCCATTCCATTCCATTCCACTGAGCTAAGGAGAGTTGTTTCATGTTTCCTCAGGAGAAATCACTCTACTTTACCACTGATAATGAATTAGAAGGCTAGTCTGAGATCTTCACAATTATCTTTATTTAGCAGTTGCCACACACATGGGGAATTCATTGTCACCAGGTCATGACTGGACTAAAGAGGGATGGAGAACTTTATGATCACAAATCGAACATCCCTGCAAATAAAAATGTTTAAAAGGATCTGATCTCTAAGCTAAGGTTTATTTGAAGATTTCACTTTTGAATGTATTTTTTTCCTTAGCCCTTGGTTGGGGAAGTATGGATGTGTTGTTAGGGTGTCTGTTTGCACAACAGGTAAAACAAATAACAACACTTGCAAAGCCCCTCGCCTTGGAATGGAAATTCAAATTGCACTACAAATGACTTCTTCTCTTGTGAAAGAACAGCAGTACTACAGGGAATGTTGACATAAAGCAGGAAACAAGGTGCCTGCACTTTCAGAAATTTGCATTTGTTGCAGAGAAACATCAAAAGAGGAAACAAATGCAGTCAAAATTCAAGTAACTGACCATGGGTTGACAAACACTGACGTAGGGATCCTTCATGCTGGGGCAGGGCATCCCTTTTTAAAAAGTCTTTTCAAAAGAGCCTTCAAAAGTTGTGATCCACCTAAGGCCCAATGAATTCAGTATTATTGGCTTTTGTCATGCTTCTTCTTAAGTTATGTTATTATATAAAGTACCTGTGGAGGTGACAGTATAAGAAGATGTTTTTATAAATGGTGGAATAGCTGAAATAGCTTTCAGAAAACAACCATTAAGTATATCACACATGATTAGCTCAAACATGAGCAGTTCAGACTGGAACCACTGAGAACCATAATGTGCTTAGACTATGTCCTTCTTCCTCCCCTTTCCCCCCAGCTTCTTAATTCTCCATTATTCCCCACCCTGGTGTTTCAGGAGATGCTGAGCAGTATTTTATCCTGTGCAGGAAACTTCAGTTGCCATGATGTAGTTTTGGTCATTAGCATGACTACAGACATGGATGTTTGGGAACTTGTTTGTACATGCCACAGGAAGGTCTAACTGCCCAGTGAGAACACATGCTCTTGTCTGACAGTATACACAGGCATGCTCCTCAGCTAAGTGAGCCAACACTGACTGTGCATACAGAATGTCTGAAGGTCTTTATTGTCTCCACTTTCTATTTTTGTACTATTGTTTATCAGATATGTTAAGTATTTGGAGCTGATTTGCATTTCTATTTTCATTTGCCATGCAAAGCTTTTTTTCTTCCCCTCCAAAATCAACAGCCCTTAATACTCCTCCTTTCTCTCTCATAATACAAGTTGTTTGCCTTTCCTCAGGCACTTGTCACATTCTGGAAAGACAGGCAAGCTACTAAGGCACTGCTAGCAAGCTGAAGTTGTGCACTGCTTTGTTGTGTCAAATTATTTGGCTGCTGCTTCTAATCAGACAAAATTCCAAGGGCTACAAAGACCACATGTTCTCTGAAGGGGACTAGAGAAAACAGATCTTTCCAGATTTATCAAGTCACACTTTTCTGTTCTCCCACTGCCATTGGTCTCTCATGGAAATCAGACATGACACAATAGAGGGAAGCCCCACACATTATTGCAAGAGAATAAACTAATAAGCTAACCTACCAGCTTCCCACAAAATACCCTGCAGCTAGCAATAGGTAAACCACTAGTTACATAGTACAATATCTGCTGCAATTCATTTTAAACAGAGAAGGCAAAGAGAAGGATTTTCGGTCTAAACTCTTCATGCTCTGTTATAATTGCATGTCATTTTTAAATCCTCTTTGCTGTTCCCTCTTGTCTGTTTGCATTTCTCTTTGCAGCCGTTTGCAAGGAAAGTGAGAACAGGTTCAGATAATCGAGTGAAATACAGAACAAACAAAGGTTTTAAAGGTTCTAGGGTTTCCACAGAAGAGTTGGTTCTTTATCTGTTTATTCTAATATCTAGATTTATGCACTCCCTTCTTTCAGCCAGGCACATAGCAAGTACACCCTGATACAAAGTATTCCTCTCTCACTGTTTCTAAAAATCAGCTGTAAATGAACTGTAGCCAGGGAGGAATTCTCTCAGGGAGCCTGTGCATCATGCTACCACCAGAAGAACAAGAGAAAAAGAAACATGGGGGAAAACAATCGGGGGTGGGGAAGGGTAAGAAAATTATGCTAAGACAGAACACCGTACAGGTAGCTTCTAGCTGTGAGGAAATGTGCTTTCTCCTTCACAAAGCATAGCCAGCAGCATGAGGAAGGAAGTTGGTGTTGCACAGCACCAAACCGCAGCAGTAGATCACCTAGCAGCACTGACCTGGCAAGAGAGCAGCCCTGCTGTTCAGACACAATACAAGGGCATGCTGTTTGTGACCACAATCTCCATTTGTAAAACTAGGCTTGGATTTGAAGTTCACAAGGCTGACCTTTAGTCTGATATTCCTTACACTGTCCAGCTCCTGAAGTTCTCATGACATTAATGTTTGTTTATCTCAACTATCCTGCTAATCTGTAAGAAGGTATCTTATGAGTACTGGATATTAAATGGTAAGGTTAAACTCTAATTTTCAGATGGTTCTCATACTCTCCCCATGAACAGAAACCTTTAATCCTGATCATCTTCACCTAAAGCAGCAATGCAGATGGCATAGCCCTCTTCACAAGGACCTTGCTCCTTAGTAGCTAGTGAGACATAGCGTTAAGCCTGACTCTTCTCCTTACCCCCTCCCCATCCTGGGGAAGCAGTGCATACAGCATAAATGTGGGATATTTCCTCTTATTTTCCAATCAGTTAGTTTTGAACACCAAAGAAAGTACAGGATATAAAGGGTAATTTCCTTTCCTTTGATTCCTAAGTTCCCTTCATTTTAGCTGATGCACACATCTGATCAAGTGATTCAACATGCTAATCAGTACCAGAGAGATTCTGCTCTGGCAAGTCTCAAAATTTCAAAACCTAAAATAGTTGATGAGCACCCTCATCTCCATAAAACTGGTAACTGATGGGGTTTGGAAGATCAGTTATGCCTTTAGTGCCTCTTACCTCAGGCTAACAGCTTCCTACACTACCTGGTAACTTTGCTGCCAGCACTATTTGCCCCTGAGACATCTAATCCTTGCTTCCTTGACTGGATTTCATTGTTCTGTCATGACCACCTTACTTTTTAACTTCAGTAACTTTTAGCCCAAGGAACGGTTCTCAGTAATCTTCAACTTTATTGTGAGTGCTGTTCTGTCAATCAGAGCTTTATCTCACAGCTGATTTTAATAGGAGTAGAGTTAGGCAAACACCAAGCACTTTGGAATTTCACCTTGAACACGATAGACTGGTGTCTTGCCTGTGAAGCTCCTGAAGTGCAAATGACTTGATGGTAAGGTTCAGGGGGTACCTGCAAGCCATCCTAGGGACACTTTTACATTCTTCATATATCCCCAGCCTAGTAAAAGATATCTCTGTCTTTCTCTCTTTCTCCACTACCAGTTCTTGTGCTGGAGAAAGAGTAGTGTGATTCTGGTATTTGCTGAACTAGGTCACAATTTATCCTCATTTTGACACATCTATAGCTACAGTATGGAAAAAGTGGGGTTTCAGAACATCATCAATGTGTACAAGAACTGCATTTCATCAGGACTTGTTAAAAACTATGAATATAAGTCTTGTCAAAACTTGCATATGCTTCTGTGACAGCTGTCCTTCATTCAGATTCTTCCACAATCAAGATTAGCTGAAGAACATGAAGAAGGACACGAAGAATAGCTCTTCTCTAACCACACCACGTGTCACATCAGACATAGAGGCGAGCTGATACAATTTGGGTAAGTATATCAATTCCAGGCAAAAAATTGCTCCTAAGTAAAATTAAATATTTTGCTTGAGCCTTTGGGGCAAGAATTAACCTGAGATTTTATGAGAAAGGGCAGAGACATGTTTCAAGTTGTGTTTGTACACGTCCTTAACACCAGAATCCAATTAACAATGTCCAGAAGAGAAAGGGACAAATATTTGGCAAGGTGGTGCTTCGTGTTTGGCTATATACCTTGGCCAAACAAGTTTGCAATTACCTCAGGTCACTCTAGAGAAACCTCCTTCTTATGTTACTACACAGTCACCCAAAAAAGAACCACTAAAGTGCAATTGTCCTGACCATCACTCGGAGATACCATCAGAGATTGGTTGAGAAATGGGGTTCATAACTGGACATGAACCTCAGCATGTCATTGTTTATGACCTGGTTGCTTTTGCATCAATTTTCTCCTCTCCAACATCTCTGTGAAATCCATTGACTCACCCAAAACTACCTGTGTCCTCTACCCAAGGAAAATTAAGCATCAGTTGCAACCCTTGGACAACCAAAACCTAATTAAAAGAATCTTTCTTCAGCAAAAGTTACTTCAAGAAAGAAAGAAAGAAAAAACCTTTAATAAAAAAACCCACAAACTCTGCAAGAGGCGTTGGCTGACAGGCAATGAGATTATTAGCAACAGAATCAGAAACATTCATAGTAAGATAGAAGGAAGATAAATTAAACATTCATATTTTACCTCACTTTCTGAAATATACGTTCTTAAACCTACTTTGAAGTGTGTGATTAAATTCTCCAAAACCTTTTTATCTTTCCTTGATTGCTAAAGTTTGCTATCAGTGCAGAGCGTGTAGCTGATATTGTGTATCATCAGACTTGTTTCTTTATCTTCAAAAGTAACATCTAAACTTGTTATGAATAAACATAAACAGGGTGCCTGTTCCTCGTTTATTAAATATAAGCTGTAATAGAGAGAGAGAGCAGAGCGTGCACACTCTGTAGCACAGCAGCAATGGAAAATGTTGTGCTCCCAGCTCCAGAAGAAACCTAGGCTACTGAATTTGGAGCATGCAGAGGAATACATGACCTGAGATGGAGAATGAGCAGAGTTTTGACAAGGAAGGATACTCACAGGTCTCCAGGGAAGTCTCACGATAACAAAACACCACCTCATTTTGCCTGCATGTTTGGTGGCCTTTAGGATGTAAAGAAGAGCAGATGGTGACACTGCTGATGAAAGTTGACTCCCTATGGCTCAGTGACTCTACAGGAAGTTCCAACTCTGAAGGGGGGGTAAGTACAAAACAGGAGAGAAATGCAGCCACAAAAATGAGCAAAGAAGCAGCCTCCTAAGACCCATAGCAAAACATGCCAATATAATGCCACATAAATGTATCAATAAAGTATAATGAACAATTCTACATTGCTGGCAGAGCTACGTAATTTACAGAGTTGCCCTAAGATAATAGTTTTGAAGAGCCTGCCAAAAGCCTGGCAATTTGCATATAATTGTCAATAATTTTCTCCCATTTACTAGATGGAGGCTTTGTTTTTCACAGGATAGTTATTGGAATTCAATTTGCAGTCTCTGTTTTTATGACTTTTCTATGCAGTACTGTTTTAGTTAGAAATAAATGAGGAACTTCAGATAGAGTTTTCTTTCTCCTGCCCCAAAGACCCAAAAAAAAAAAAAGAAAAGAAAAATTAAAAAAAAATTACTTTTTCACTTTACATTCATAAATAAAAATCTAAAGGAAATTATTATAAAAGCAAAAGCACAGCCCTTCTCTGATTTTCACTTCATCTTATTTGCAAACCATTCTCAGATTATTTATCATTCTCAGACTATTTATCTACAGCTTCACTGAAATAAGCATCCTGATTTATTTTACAGCAAAGTCAGGATTCAACTTTTGCCTCACCGAGCCAAATTCGTCGTGGGTTTCAGTTACCTCAGAGTGTTTACTTTAACAATAGCTGATTTTGAAGCAAATCAGATGGGGTTAAAAAACTTGTTTAACATCATATTCCATACTGGGCTAGCGATTTTTCAGTATCATGAGCAACATTCTTTCTTTGCAGAATTATGACTGGGGATGAAATTCTCATCTTCCTGAAGCCATGGCAATCCTTCCAGTGAGTATAACACAGCCAGGATTTCAATATAGGTTTGTTTATATTTACTGGGGACAGGTGACGTAGTCAACATGATAATATTTTTGTGCATAAAACACATACAAAGTATTCAATCACCACTGGAAGGTAGGGAAAAAAAATGGTTTTGACTAACCAATGGTTTCTCATTTATCCTTAAGAATCTGCAAAATAAGATTTCTCCCCCTCCCCCTTTTTTTCCCCATGAAAACGTGACAAAACGAATAACTGCAATAAATCAAAATAAGTATCAATTCTATACATACACACACCGTTATTCTCTGTGCTCTTTTCCTTCTGCTCTAATAAATCTTGATTTTTGTGCATTGGCATTCAGTGGTGCAGTCTCTGCAATTAAGTATGTAAATTTGAAAACTTCATCTATAAATGACTGAATAGATATTTCCGTAACACTTTGCGTAAATACACCTTCCCGGCAGTTTGTGACTAAATGAAACATGCATGCAAATAGAGCTCTCCACTTTCCCTTTAAACTCAGGCTTCCGAAACATCTAAAGGCTCGAGGTGAGGAGAAAGTTCTTCACTGAGAGAGTCACTACCCATTGGAATGGGCTGCCCAGGGAGGTGGTGGAATCACCATCCCCGGAGGTGTTCAAGAGGGGATTGGATGTGGCACTTGGTGCCGTGGTTTAGTCATGAGGTCTTGGGTGACAGGTTGGACTTGATGATCTTTGAGGTCTCTTCCAACCTTGGTGATTCTGTGATAAAGCTTGGGCAGAACGTGGTATCATCTAGGACAGCAGTTCTTTTGGAGTCTTTCAAACATTTGGTATTGCCTGCTCACAGAGGAAATGACCTCAAGTTGTGCCAGGGGAGGTTTAGGCTGAATATCAGGAAAAATTTTTACATAGAAAGGGTTGTCAAACACCGAAACAGGCTGCCTGGGCACTGAAACAGGCATGGTGGAATCATGGTTAACCATGTCCCTCAGTGGAATCACCATGCCTGGAGAGATTTATAAGATATGTAGATGTGGTGCTGAGGGACATGGTTAATAATGTTAGGTTAACAGTTAGACTTGATGGTTTTAAAAGTCTCTTCCAACCAAAATGATTTTAGGTTTCTGTGATTCCTCCTAACCAGCTAGTTTACTTTAACCTGATAATATTTTTATATTCATAACTCCTCCTCTAAAAGGAAGAGAGGGGAAGTAGTCAATAATTCCATGATTAAGGCTTGGGTTTATTGTGAATATTCTAACTATCTTCTTCAAGGCATAATTCATTTCACCTTCATAGACAGCAATGTCACTGAAATTATAGTGTTGATTCTTCAGATGAAACTCTGCTGACACTGAAAGCCTGGGCAAATGTAGGCTTGTGTGGAATGAGGTATCAGTAACTTATTTTGGATGCTTGAGTGGAATGAGGTACAAGTAAATTATTTTGGGTGCCCATTCCAACGCACTGTGTACACACTATACACCTGCAGTTACCAGCCAAATGCAGTGGCAGTACACAAATAAAAACCTCAAATAAAAGACCACAGCACAGGATGATCCCCTACTAACTTGTGGGGATCTCTCTGAAGAGAAAGCTTTACCACCACCGTGAGCACTTTCCTCAAGATTTTTACCTTATTTACTATTATTCTACCATGAAAGAAAAAGAAACCAGGTCCTGCTGAAAACTTACAAGTGTATAATACTTCTTTCATAAATAATACCTCTATGCACAGCAATGCTTTAATATGCCAACTGTAACTTGGACTGTGCACTTTAATCTATCATATATTGCACACGTGCTACAAAAGAAACAAATAATTCATGAGCAGAGCTCTATATGATTGTGTGATATATGAACCCTCCTCAGAAGTGGAATACATGCCATACATCACAGTACTGAGATATGGGGGGTTTTATTGCATAAATAATCTATTTAAATTTTATTTATCTTCCATGACACACCGGCTGCCCACAGGGCATCAAATATTCAAAGCATTAATATCATAGAGATGCGTTTCTCATAGAATCATAGAATCAGTCAGGATTGGAAGGGACCACAAGGATCATCTAGTTACAAGCCACCCTGCCATGGGCAGGGGCACATCACACTAGATCAGGTTGCTCACAGCCACATCCAGCCTGGTCTTAAATACCTCCAGGGATGGGGCCTCAACCACCTCCCTAGACAACCTGTGCCAGGGCTTCACCACTCTCACGGTAAAGAACTTCTTCCTCACATCCAGTCTGAATCTCCCCATCTGCAGCTTCATTCCATTCCCCCTAATCCTATCACTACCTGAGATCCTGAGAAGTCCCTCCCCAGCCTTCTTGTAGGCCCCCTTCAGATACTGGAAGGCCACAATAAAGTCACCTTGGAGCCCTCTCTACTCCAGACTGAACAGCCCCAACTCTTTCAGTCTGTCCTCATACGAGAGGTGCTCCAGCCCTCTGATCATCCTTGTGGTGCTTCTTCTTCTTCTCCAGGAACAGTCCATTATCTGTAGTACCAGCCAATTTTGTGCAAGTCTTTGTGAATACTAGACAAATTCACTAATTACTGGAGCAGTAAAGATGGCACTTCTTTCCAGAAAATTCAAAACACTCCGGTTTGAAATTGTTAAGAAAAACACTTAGACCTTTTGTGTCAAAAAGAATTGAACTACTAATAAAAGGCAGTGGACAGAAAAGGACTACATGACTTAAAAATAAGATATCATTATGGTATCCTTCTTGCTCTCCTCCCACAAGGTGGTGGTTTTTTTTAATATGGTGACTGAATAAAAGCCTCATTGCTCAAAAAATAACTGGCCTTGGCTGCCATGGTTGGTATCAAATCCCTTTCTGCTATTTCTCACTATTCTTAGTCTCATCCCTGAAAAATGGCTTAACATTTTTCCTGCCTTGAAAGAGCCTTGTAAAAAGTCCATACTCCTGTCCTTCAATATTCCCAATTACTCCTGCCAGTGATGACACGTCCCCTGCTGTTCAAACACTTTTTTTTTCTCCTCTTTTTCTGTATTCCTGAGGGAATGCAGCATTTCCCTTCTTTCTTCCCTCCCTCATGTGAGCATGCTCATTATTTTTTCATGTGTCCTTTACTGAACACATATGTAGTGCAGGAGAAGTCCACAACAGTAGATGAGATCTAGTGCTCAGAGAAGGAAGCAAGGCTAGACAAAGATTTTCAGGAGTGAGATAAAACAGTAGGAAAAAAAAACCCACCACAGTGAAAAGTCCTAAAGCTAGCTAAACCCAAGAGAGATATACAATGTGCACTTTTGGTAAACTGTACAAGCTTTACAACTTCTGCCTCTCTCCCACAACATCTTAGGAACAGACTTGATCATGTATTGTTTGTGTGTCAGACAGCTGTAACCCCATAAAGATGCCCTAGAGATCCTTTAAGTGGCGAGAAGAATGTCTTTGTGGGTGTATGGGGTGAGAGGGCTCAGAAACTTCAAGGCAGCAGAAAACAGAGTAAGAAAGGGGCAGTGTAGTGCCTACAGGGAGTGTTTCTTATTCAGCTTGCAAACAGCCAATATTTCTCCACAAACCTGCTGAGTTTTAAGAGCTGTAGCTTCTTCATAAAAGTATTTTCTGTTTCACATCTTATCTGCATGCTTTTATTATTAATGAATTTCTACCATACACTGACACCTGAGAAAGAGCTAGTGTCATCACTACAGTTTTCTTGCAGCACATTAGCTTTTTGGTAGCACTTCTGTTAATGACTCCTCTTTACAATAAGCTATTATTGAGATAGCACAGGGTGGTGTTAGCTTTGGCCTTTTATGCAGCCTGTTTGAAGGTGCATCTGTTTAGCTACCATAAGCAGCCACTTTGCTGCAATCAGTAACCCCGGGGCTGTGCCTCAACTGCTTTACCTGCAGTCAGCAGTGCCCTATATTCTATCCACAGACAGTGTCCCTCCACGCAAGAAGTCAGCTGCCATTCTCAAGTGCACCAGGGCTCCTTTTCTCTTCCAAAGAGAAGGGGGTACACTCCTACCTACTGATTCTGTACACTCAGATTTCATCCTTACATATGCTGAAGACATGACTGACATGAGTGCCAAGACTTAAGAGCTGGGAAGGACTCCCAGGCCCTCTTCTTTAGGATATAATTGTTGTAGCTCTTCCAGGTGAGCTCAACAGCACTTAACTCCAAAAATCAAGCAAGCATCAGAAGAACTGCAGTGACAAAGAAATTGCTTCAAAGTAAGGTGGCATGTTAGCTACTGCTGCTGCAGCTGAGACTTCTGAGATTACAAGGGAAGAGCAAAGCTCACATGCATGACATTACTTCAGCATAGCAGTGCCCCAGAAAACCCTTCCTGTCACTGAACTGGCATCCAACAGCTTATTTCAGATGGTTTTCATGAGCTTTGCCCACATGAAAAGCTCATGCTTTACACCAAAGTAGACACATCTGGTGGAAGATAGGGTCTCCATTTCCTGTCCTGAAATAGGAGCTCATTTCCTAAGTTGCAGTGGGTCAGCTACAGAGATGGGCAGGTAAAAGCGATGGCTTTCTCCCTACAATGCAAAACATTCACGGATGATAAAACGACTACTGCTATCATACTCCTCACAGCCAGCACTCCATGTTTCTAATGATTCTGAAAAATGCTTGGCTGGCCTGAGTTCCTTCAACACTTTAATTGCTCCACAAAATGTCACGACTGAGAAAGACGTAATGGATGCACACAGAAGATAAATCAAAACACACCCAAGAAAAGTGCCGCAGTCGGGAAATAGTAACATCAAAGTAATTAATTCCCCTTTCTTTTTTTACAGGGCTCTCCAAAATTGCTGAGTGAGAAATTACCCCTCTCTTCCACTGATAATATTTTTGTCATAAAATGCAAGCACTGGACTGGGTTTGTTTGGTTGGTTTTTTCTATCTTTCAGTTAAGAAGAATAACATATTCTAAACCCATCATACTAAGAACTTCACATATTTCCAGTATAGAAAGCATTGCAGTGCCAGTGCTTTTCAATTCTACAACAGGCAAGTGCTTTCTAGAATAAGAAGAGAAAGCAGCAGCTCATGGCACTTAATAGTGAGTAGCCTGTCACAATACTGGGAACACCTGGGAGATTAAGTTTTTGTACCCAGTTGTTTGTGGTTTGTTATTTTTCCCTGAGACTTCATCTATTTATTTGTCTAAAAGATCAACACTGGAAAAGCTTATGGATTACAGTTAGATATGCAAAGGTTCAGATCCAAAGATTCAGGTTTTAATACAGTGGATATCTTTGCAATGATGCAAGAGAGAGACATGCTGGAAATATGCACTTACAGGTGCCTTCATCTTTGCCAGTAAAGACTAGAGTCAAAGCTATTCCTAACAGCTATTAATAAGGAAACACTGCTAACAGGAGAGTTAACAGTGACAAAGAAGTCACAAACACAGGAGAAGGCTTTAATTTGACTTTAGCATATTTACAGTAGCATATGACAAAATAAGAACAGTTTCTTTGAGATGGAGTTCTATGAAAAGTTGACTGCAGGATTATTTAGTGAAGCAACAGAAGGGAATTTTCTTAAGTTGCAAAAGAACAAATGGGTACTAGTTAGAAAAGGCAATGAGAAGAAAGAGTTGAAGTCCTCAACCACAACAGAGCAAAAAAAAAAAGTTTGTTTTTTTTCTTGAAGGAAAAAAATTAAAATCCAGTAATTTCCAGCTTGAATAACAGCACAAAATATGAGGGGAAAGACATCAACTGCAGAATGATATAAAACTATTTCCAAAACCAGAATAAAAACAAGCATATATTTTGGAAATATCAGAGTGTACAGATCAGGTGAGAATTATCAGAATTGAAGCTGAGTTTTAACTTTGGAGAGAGATTGAATAAACAGTAAAAGAGCTGGGGTTGCTTAGCCTGGAGAAGAGGAGACTCAGGGGTGACCTTATTGCTCTCTACAACTACCTTAAGGGAGGCTGTAGACAGGCAGAGGTTGGTCTCTTCTCCCAGGCAACCAGCACCAGAACAAGAGGACACAGTCTCAAGCTGCACCAGGGGAGGTTTAGGCTGGAGGTTAGGAGGAAGTTCTGTACAGAGAGAGTGATTGCCCATTGGAATGTGCTGCCTGTGGAGGTGGTGGAGTCACCATCACTGGAGGTGCTCAGGAGGAGACTTGATAGGGTGCTTGGTTGCATGGTTTAGCTGATTGGGTGGTGTTGGATGATGGGCTGGATGTGATGATCTTGAGAGTCTCTTCCAACCTGGTCTGGTCTATTGTATTCTATTCTATTGTATTCTATTCTATAAAAGGGAAAGATGGAAAATAAAGAAAGAAATCAGAAGTATAAATGGAAATTTTAACATCTAAAGGAAGGCAAAAAAAAAAACAACCAAGCACATAAATGCCATGGGTTGGGAAATTCAAATTGCCATTACACATATGAAATAAAGAAAAATGGCACATAGGAAAATTACTTCAATCAATCTATTAATGTGGCTTGTTATTTATGAATACAGAATACTCCTTATCTGTATGTAAGAAAGGGAAAAATAAACTGAGAGGACATAAAACCTGTTAGTCTGTCTGCAGGGGTTGGAAACATGGATAGTGAAGTTCTCTGAATATCAGTTTTGAACATCTGTCTTCCTCTTGCTAACATTTTTGCTTGTTAAGGACACAAAATTCATTACCAAAAGAGAAGCAGAAACAAAGTGATGCACACTATTGCTAGGCAATCAATACAAAACAAAACTTCACTTATAAAAAGATTCACCTGTGGCTACTACCAGAAACTTTCACTAGAGAGTAGGTACACATTATGTGACACCGTATGATAAAACAGTCAACCATGAGCATAGCATAGCATAAAATAGAATAGACCAGGTTGGAAGAGACCTTCAAGATCATCACATCCAACCCATCAACCAATCCAACCCACCTAAACAACTAAACCATGGCACCAAGCACCCCATCAAGCCTCCTCCTGAACACCTCCAATGATGGTGACTCCACCACCTCCCTGGGCAGCCCATTCCAATGGGCAATCACTCTCTCTGTATAGAATTTCTTCCTAACATCCAGCCTAAACCTCCCCTGGCACAGCCTGAGACTGTCCTCTAAGGCTTCAGGAAAAAAGGCCAGTTGGCTGCTGTCCATGCAATTAAGCATCGGTATCCCACAAGTGAGCCCCCAGCACACACCACCTAAATCACAACCTGAAGCCTGCCAGCATCTCTCAGAAACTGCTGGTGGTTACAGTGAGCCTGGAACTGTGCTCGTTGAACACAAGTTTCCTCCTCCTGTCTCAGGTTACCTTTTCCCTCAATTTTCTGCCAGAAACAGATCTATTAAATTGTGTTCCGGTTTTGTCTGTTCACTACTCCAGACCTTCCCAAATAAGGTTGTTTGGCCATCAGCCACAGTAACTGAGAGAATCTTGCCCTTCATAATCCACAAGGACAGTTAAAAGCACTTGCCATTCCGTTAGCACCTAACATTCTAATGACTTCACGTGAGTTTATGAACAGTATTTGTAGTGATGTATTAGAAATGAACATACATTGGCATTATCATTCTTCCAGAAGCCCAAGAAGAAAGCAATTGTGCTTTGTGTCTTCAAGCATGTCTGCCAAAATAACTACATAGCACTGTGCCACAACCCTGTGTTGCTCCAGTCACTTAATGTCTCTCCCTGAAGTTGCTGCTGAATGCAGAAACTCTGCATTAATCAATACATTTCCTGTCACAGGGTATGTGTAAGTGCACACAACCTCCAGAAGCCAAGTGCTTTGTTCAAAGGAATGAAATGGTGCCCATGTAAAGCCATCTGCATAGCGTGGATGAGGGGTAGCCACACACAACAGGCATGTGAGGGATTGGAACATCTCCACACCTTCTCAGCCTCTACAACAGTGATAGCCTCTACAACAGTGATTTAGTCTATTATCTAATGCAGTTTGAGTACAATAAAACTAAATGTATCTTTATCAAACAAACACCACCTTTGACAGCTGGTGCTTCCGCACTGTTTCTGCCAAAGTTTCCTGATGGCACATGCCACCTCATAGCAACACAGCTGTACCACAGCCACTTGGTCCTAGAGAAGAACAAGGATCAAGCCAATGAGTTCTAACGAGTTTACAGATCTTCACTGTTAGAAACCTATGCTTTTTTTGCTGACAGTGTGCAAATAAGGTTACCCTTATGTACCTTCAGTCCATTTACTCATCAGCTGAGGTATTTACTTTTCAAGCTGTGACAAAAGCTTAGGTACAAATTAACTTTGTGGCATACGTGCTGCAACTGTCAATCTGCAAAAGTCCAGTCCCTCCAGAATTGCTGGCAACACAGGAGTGAATTATATTGCTGCTTACTCTATGTAGCACTAAACCTCTTCCTCCTGGTAGCTCCTTATCTTGCTTGCTCCCCTCATTGGATGCTATCTGTTCCATAGACATTCTGATTTTTAGCCTGAACTTCAGGTGTACAAAAATGTTCCCAACCTCTGCCCAATTTTTAATCATTTTCTTGCTTTCCCAGTTGGATTTGCATCTCTCCTCCTGAAGCTGGCTCTCCAGCTCAATGCAAGCACCACACTGATGCTGCCTTCACCAAAATTCTAGCACAAGATTAGTCACTATTATTGCATATCTACAAACTCATTATAAGAACATCAGAGGGGGATAGCTTCTTGTAGGTAGAAAACAATGCTGCTGTAGTAATTGTGTGTATTTATGGTATCATGGTGAGAAGATTCTGCAAATAGATTAAAAGTGATATTTTATAAGGGCATCAGTAGAAAATTAAAAGACCAATTCACATTACTGCCAACAGGGTGAAGCAATAATGACAGCAGTGCCATCAATCTGTGACCATGTCTCATTAAGTAATTTAAACATTCTTAACATAGAGTGTATATTGAATAAAAAGAACATGCAGTGAGCCAAAATTTAAATGCTAAATAGCATGTAACAAGAAAAGGCAGATATTCTGCAAAAATTAACTGAAGACTGAGTTTAAATCAAAACTAAAAGTACAGTAAAAGTTGACAAATGATACAGTTACAGGTCAACAAAACCTAATGCAGAAGATACCAGAGAGGAAGAATCTGTTTAAAAATGGGTTTTACTATGCTTATACCACCTACAGTTTTGAAAAGAGCAGACATGACTTCTGTTTATACAGAATTGATATTCTGGGCAAGTCTACAAAAAGAAGTCAAATCATATAAATGTGATTGCTCACAGGAAAAAAAGTAGGCAGTGGCTTTCATATTTGCTGTAATCTAAAATTTAGGTCACTGGACTGAGAACTGTTAGTCTTATTATAAGCCTCATGCTCTGCCTGACTTAAAGTGAACAGGGACCAGTTGTTTCAGGGAGGTTTTATTTATAGTGTAAGTGGTTAAAAAAAAAGACTTGAGGGTCTGCATGTAGAAAAAGCACTCAACCTCTGGAAAAAAATAGTCTAGTTCTGATCTGAAAGTGTTGATTATACTATCAATTATAATGAGCATTTTAAAACTCTAATACAGTACTGTAGAAGTAGGGAAAGAGAAGCAGTATTTGCAAATAACCTGAACAACAGGATTAGAAAGAATCCTTTTTGACATCTTTGTTTGTAATATAAGATTAGTATGCATCCAGTTATGGAGATGATACCAAGCAGAGAAATACAAAGGCAGAATCTTAGAGCACCAACAGGAATTATGGATCTGCATGTCATCTGTGTATAAGCGATAATATAAGCCATAGGAATGATGCAATGCATGAAGAAGCTAGTGAAAAGAGACAGTCCTAAAATGACAACAACAAATACTGAAACAACAAATGTAACATCCAGCTGTCCCCTCCTACTCAAGTCAATCACCCAAGATGCATGTTCAGAAAGACATGATGTGATGGAAGGGAGTGCGCTCCCCTGGACATCAAATGCTGATGACAGCTAAGAACAAGGTACTGTAAGAGCATATTCTGTGCCTGATCCAATATGTTCAATGGTAGTGACAGATTGGATAAAGCCAGATCATATGAAACTCTCTTGCATTACCTACATGAAGGTCATCATAAACTTTTAATCACGTAAATTCACTTGAGTGCCCTGCTTTGATCCCTGACTGAAATGAGTTGACACAGAGTTAAGAAATGTAAGAAGAGATGGCTTAGGTAGTGTGTTCCAAGTCTGTCAAGAAAACAAGAATCACAATCAAACAAGACAGCAAGGAGTACCAGAATTAGATTTGTTTAACACTGGAGTGTTAAACAAACTGGAGTGTTAAACTGGAGTATTCTGACCAAAACAGCCCAAACTGTCATCAAATGAAACTGAAGGAAAGTAGCCAAATATTCCCAAAGGTCTAAAATATGTTCTGTGTTGTGTCACATCCCTCAGACCACATCACAAATACTTTAAATGTCATTAAAAAAAAAAAAAAACAAAAAACATTTAATTCTGAGATGCATGCTTGTACTTCAGAATAACCAATAGTGAAACATGTCATAAGCACTAAGAGGAAACTTGAAAACCTAATCATGTGTTAGAATTACACAGAATCAACCAGGTTGGAAAAGACCCCCAAGATCATCAAGTCCAATTGATCACCCAACCCTAACTAATCAACTAGACCATGGCACTAAGTGCCTCATCCACACTTTTCTTAAACACCTCCAGGGACTTCATGATAACTCCATTCAAATAAACACATAGCATGGCCTTTGGTTCAAGCAAGTTTCCCCACATCTCTTAAACTGTACAATCCACATAGGTTTATTTCCACCTCTCTATATGCCATGAATTTATATGTGAGGATATTGTCATGAGTCAACATCCCATCTACAAGCTACATTTGCTTCCATGAATCCTGGAGTATGTATTTGTCAATCCTACAGCACAGGCTGCTTTAGCACAGATGAGTAACAATAGCTCCCACAGGACAAAGCAGCAGCTAAGGGACAGTCAGACACAGAGATAACTTCACAGTGGCCACTTCCTCAGGATGTGCTCTCAGCTCAGCTGCAGTAAGCAGAGTATACAGTACTCACAACGGCTGTGGAAGCTATTATGGTTTCCTTCCCAAGGCTGGATGTACTAATTTCTAGTAGGAAGATGACTGCCTAACCTCAGCATAGCTGAAAAAGATGCACTTCTTGCACAGAGTGGGGGGAATAATTTTTAAAGAACCAAAACAAAAACTCTCATTTAAAAGTAACTATCTTTATGTCAAAAAAGAAAGAGAAAGAAAATACATTTGGTATACAGCATGCACAGATGGTATTATTTCAAATGAGTATTTTCAAACTTTTCCATTTGCTGTCAACATCTCTCTAAGTGCTATTGAACCATGGAGCCATCAAGTGAATGAAAGCAGGATGTTAGACTGAAGTGGAAAGTAAAGACATAATCTGAAGGTCATGGTGACAAAGGAGACACAAAGTCACCCTTGTTATGAAATAACTCCAAACACTGAGTAGTCAACAAAGGTATCATTTTTAATAAAAGCAAAGAACTGCTGCTACAGCCTGTGACAAAATGAATTGTGATTCATGAGAGGCGAATATTAATGAGAAGTTGCCTATCAGGAAGTCCCTTAGGTGACACACCTTGGGTAATTGTTTTATATACAAACCCCGTTTCAAAAAGTTTTTATGTAAACATCCTTAAGTTGGTACACAATAAAATGTTCCACAAATATTAATTCTGGAAAGCCCTCCTTTTACACATCATGGGTGCTTGGCTCAGCACAGTATTTTAGATTGAGGGTTAAAGGTTAAACAAACCCCATGACATTGAAGGGTTATCAGCAGATAGTATCTGCGAATGCTCTGATTCAATTCCGTTTCTGTGGTACCCATCTGTTCTAGACTTCCTAGTTGCTTGGCTCTAGATAAACAAACAAGAGTAATTTCCTGTTGTGTGTCTGTTGGTTGGTTGGTTGTTTCCACAGAAGAGAGGACAGAAAGGGAAGAAAACCCCACTATAACCTCTCAGTTCTATGTACAATGGTTCTATGCACACAGATGAAGATGGAAATGCCTGCCTTAATGCAGCTATTTTTTTCTCTTTTCTTCTTTCCCTTCTCTGCTTACCTCCCTCCCAACCAACTCATCAGGCCACGCAGACTCAGAAATTCAGGTTCTCCTATCCTGTGCTGACAAAAGAGAATATAAAGGAAAGAAGTATTTGACAGGACAAAAGGTTCCCCAGCAGGCAAACAAAAATTGTTTGCGAATGTGCAGGTGGGTCAAGCTGCACAAGGCAGCATCATCAGGATCCCATTTTCCCCCTTTCTTTTCATGTTACTCCCTTCATTCTTCAATAGCTGAAGGCAAAGTGAATTTCAGTTTTCAGACTGGAGGATTTCATTTAGGTTTAACTAGAATGGTGAATGTGTTTGGATAAATCCCAGGCATTATGCAGCCATTCTTCCTAGAATAAACTGAAACACTGTATGATCTACATATATGTTTATATAGTGGCTAGCACCCTAACATCACATGAGCTCACAGGTGTGTGACAGAAGACAGAACAGGTTGTGAACAGTTTTGTTCACTGGGAAAAAAAAAATCAGAAAATAATCTCTGCAAAAAATAGCTCAGTGGAAGTGACTCATAAAACTACAACAATCTTAGTCTTAGATCCCCTCTGACTAATAACCATGTTTGCTATTTCGTAATCTTGCGCCTGACAAAACTCCCCAAATTACACTGTAAATTTGGTTCATAAGAATTGTTGCACCCAGCAAGTACAATGCCTTTTACAGCAGTAATACTGGCTTAGTTCCTACTCTTTTTTTCCAGAAATGGACCTCTGTGCATGTAATACACAGGAGAAAGAAAGATTATTCTGCTACCAAAGCTAGTAAAAACATCTGCCCACTAAAAATATCAAAATCATGTTATAGGCAAGCCACACTGCGCTAAAGCAGAGCCTCTATCAGGGCTTCTGCACAGATGGTATCACAGATTTTAAAATTATTATTAGATTATTAGATAATTGTGCTCCTCTCAAGCTAAATATAGCCCATCCTAAAACATTTTTTTGAGCAGTACATTATAAATAGGTCCCTGAAATGATCAGGAATATTACTGTGCCTTAATACAAATGGGACAGAATGCTTCGAGAAAGACAAGAAGTACTGTAGGCATGTGAAAAAAATGGAAATAGAAGTAGCATATTACTCTTCAGAAAGAAAGGTTTTTCTAGCAGTGTATGCCTGTGCATATATATTAAACAACCCACACAAATTGTACATAATAATTCACAGCCCTGAATATCAAATTTCTGATTGACCAAGATCGTCAGAAAGGAAAACCCACGTGTTTTAATTCCACTGGATAGGTACTAACTTAATTTGAAAACTCTCTCCTACAACTCCTTTTCTTCAGTGCAGGAAGCCATTAAAAATGAAAGAATTTACTGAGCTGAGCAGAAACAAAACCAAAACAAATCCAAAACAAATAAACAAAACCAAAAATCAATTTAAAAAGCCCTTTGAGAGAGCAAAAAGGTGCCCAAAGAAATAGTTTTTTTATACATCTAACTCCCATCTCTCCCATCACGTGTGATTAGTCACAGATGGATCCTTATATATTCCCTCTTTTATCATCATTCAGTTCCACACCTGTACCTGAAACAGTCTCATAGCTCCTTGCTTCTCCCTATCAGCTGCGTACCTGTTGGAAGCTGGTGTTCGGCTGTGTGTTCACAACTTCATACCAAGGACATTGCTGATTTGAAATTATCTGCTTTGTATGTTCTGGAAAGCACTTGTCCAATGAAAATTATCCCACGTTACCAAATTTACTAGCAGGTTAACTTTTCTGTGGCAGCTACCTCCATCAATGCTAGGGCCTAGTTGAGAAGTGGGAGTAAATGACTTAGAAAGTGATAATAGAGGTCATGCCATTCAGCAAGTTGCCACTTCTTGTTCTGCTTATCATGATCTAGTTCCTATCTATCCATTCCTCCCACCTCTTCTCTACAGCAGCTTTGGTGGTCTGCTGCATACTGAGCAGCAGATGTTCTTTTCCTGATATTACATGCAAATTTTTCAAGCAGCTGCACAGAGCTGATATTATCATATGAGAAACGTCATGACTTTGACTTTCCTTGCTGTTACTAATTTGCTTTTCTGCTTTTCTTTGGAGCCTAAGAATTGACAACTATGTGTACAATAATAATAGGTTATATTTTCATTGTTGTTGCTGCTGCTGTTATTTCAATTTATCCACTTGACAGTGGGGCACATAATTTCTTGTCTTTCTTCCCCATCTCAAGTACTGATTACTGTACTCTCTTTAGACCTTGTTAAGTTTCTTTATAATTGCTTGACTTAGAGACTTTGTTGTCTCCTCTGGGTCAGAACCTACAGGATAGCTGTGAGCAAAGCTTCACTTAAATCAGCTAGGTCTTGGGAGACCTTCTTTCACCGGTGAAGCTGGAATACAAAAGATAACATCACCCAATTCCCTTGATATTTTTTCCCCCCTGTTTCTATTCCTTTTCTTCTTAGTATAACAATTTGAACTTATAACTGGTCTATCTTTTCAAATGTTTGCTTTGATTTACATGGACTTCTCATGAACTCATAAACACAGATTTGCTACAAAAGTATCTTGGTACAAATCAATCCTCCATCCACTGGGAAACGATGAATCTTCAATTTTCCTTTGAAAGCTGGCAGAATCTGCCTATGGGAAGCAGCACGCTCCTGAGTATTTTCTTACTCTAAGTCCATTCTGAAGCAGTTTATATATTTGCCGGTGACTGCAGGCTCACGTACATATGCATACCCCTAGTTTTGACCTAACAAGGTATAAATGTCCCTTGTTATAGATGTCAATATTCTTCGGCAGGCATTTTACAGGAGAAAATAAGTGGGTGGAAACAGAGTGCTGCAATACACATGGTCTAGCAATTTTCTTTTGTATTTTGCCACCACATGGCTTCCTTTAGGTGAAAGGAACAAAGCCTTATCTAATTACTTCAACTACTGTGACTCCCTGCTGTTAAAGGAGATGTATTATATAGAGATGGCACATTTCACAGTGACTGCATTTTATCTCTGCCCAAATCTCCTCTGCATGCTAGTAGAAACAAGACCTTTCTGCTAAGCAACCTGTTCAATATTGTAAAGCCAACGCACACTAAGCACAGAAAAAAAAGATTCTCCACCGAGAAGTTTTATAATTGGGGCTATTCCTATATTAAAATCACCTCCCCTCTACACATACAAAAACGTTCAGTTGAACAAATGGCATGAGGAAAAGCAAACAATTTTGTACCAATCCACTTAATGTATTTGCCAAGCATGCAGGCACTTTTTACTAACAGCTGAAGTTGAGGATTTCTTATTTACTGCCAGGAGTCAAAAGCCAATGTTTGAACTCCAGAACTGCATTCAGGTTTTGGGTTTGTTGTGGTTTTATTTTTGGTTTGATGATAGCCTGTCTGTTCTTGTATATATTACTGGGCACGATTTTACAGATTCTACCAAGCTTGATAAGGTTTTTCAGTTACCTCACCGCTGCTCTGATGACCAGAGTACTGTGTGTGCATTATTAATCAGTCTCACAGCTTTGGAAAGACAATGCAGTTCAGGAAGCAGTGATATGGACTGTCAGTCAACCTCATCAGACGGAGTTTGAGTGCAGTGAAAGAAGCGTTGCAGGTGTGAAGCCTTCTATCACAGCTTTTACTTTTGGATGACAAACTTGTACCACTTCAGCTCTGCGTCGTCTGTTTGATGGATCACCCAAGCTGCAAAATACTTTCTTATTCTGGCAAGTATATGCATATTTTAGATGAGGGTGGTTGTGGGAATAAGGCCCCAGATCTCATAGAAGTCCCAGAACAGGATTTCTACTTTTCCTTTTTTTTTTTTTACTCAGAAGAAAATAAAGTAATTGTATGCAAAATTTTTAGCTAGTGAAATTTTTCTATGTACATTAAGCTTCATTTATACTGAAGTGGCTTTTAAATGTTGGTAAAAAAGTAACTTTTCAGCTAATACTATCTAATTATCAGGTATTGCAAGAGTCAGGTCTTGCAGTCATTTATGTTTAAGAGACTTCACTAAGAGATTTACAAAGAAAGTCCAGTTTCTGCTCTATATTTAGCTATTTTCTTTATTTTCTTATTTTGGAGATGAAAACAGCTTACTCTGAATCTTTGATTAAATACCAACTTAATCCTGGATTAAATTAATAATTACTATTAACAGAATAAATAATATTGCATTGATGACATTGCAGAGACATTATGAACAGTGAAGAGGCTTCTTGCTTCCCTGTAGTCAAGTAGTGGTTTATGTCAAACTCAGTGCCTCCCTCTGTAAGAAGACAATTACAACTCAATTTCTTATTGCTCCATTCACCCCATTAGTGTGAGGGCTAGTCTTGCCCACCAGATTTAATGATCTGTTTGGAATATCTTAATTCAGGACCAAACCTTCTGAACTCCCATAGATTCCAGATGGGTCTCATAGTATTATCCAAGGACAGTTGGATGATGACATTGCAGTTGACTGGAGAAGAGGCCACTATTGCATTTCTAATATACATGCTTTCCAGTTCCTTGTCCTCAGCAGTTTTTTTCTATTCAATCTGTTTCAGCTAAGAAGTGCTGAGGGAGAGTTATGTAATCTGGTTGCTTGTAAATAGGGGAGTAATTGCCACTTTTCTGAAACAGAAATTCTGTAAAATGTTTAAGATTGCATCAGTGGATCAAATTTGGAAAGCAAGCTTTCGATCCAGGATAATCTTAACTGGTTGCCCAGAGAGGTTGTCTTCATCATTAGAGCTTTAAGACTTCACTGGTTTAACCCCTGAGCAACCTGGTCTGACTTCACAACTGATTCTGCTCTGAGGAATGACTAATTGGAGATGTCTAACTAGAGACATCTTAAGGTCCCCTCCAACCTATCCAATGATCTTATCAATCCATCTAACATTTGCACTCTAGTCTTCAATATAATTTGGGTTATTCACCAGCATCTCAGACAAAGCTGACAGTGCTCAACCTATCCCACAACACTACAGACACACAGGGTGCCCTCAGGTGCCTTTGGGTCTGGGTGATATAGCCACAGTCATGCTGCACTGAGTTCCTACTTTGATGAACAATGTTCTTTAGTCTCTCTAAGTAGGTCGTTCAGAACTAATAGACTCTGATTTAAGCTGTATGAATTGTATGATTAAAATACAAATCTCAATTAATTTAACTTGAAATGAAGAAAAAGAAAACTATATTGTCTTTGGATGACTACTACATGCTTCTGCCTCCAGGACACACAAAAAAAAAAAATCACAGTAGAGGACAACCTTAAATGTTATTTTCTGGGCTTTCTAGATGTTCAGGTTTCCATTTATTACTATTGTGTTTATGAATGTTGTTATCCAAACATACAATTATGCAACATACAATAATGTGACTTTCATCTAGCATATTTTTTTCTTTTCTCCTGTTTCATAATGAAGAAACACAAACAGTGAAGTGTGGTCTTTTAGTATCCTGCTTTTGGCTTATCTCTTTGGAGTGTTTTCTTTTAACACACACACACACAGAGTCTACTACGTAGGTCTACCACATCAAAGAAATACTCCTTAAGCCAATAGAATAGAAGAGAATAGACCAGACCAGGTTGGAAGAGACCTTTGAGATCGTGTCCAAACTATCATCCAACACCATCTAATCAACTAAACCATGGCACCAAGCACCCCATCCAGTCTCTTCTTAAACACTTCCAGTGATGGTGACTCCACCACCTCCCCACGCAGCCCACTCCAATAGGCAATCACTCTCTCTATGAAGAATTTCCTCCTAATATGCAGCCTAATCCTCTCCTGGCACAGCTTGAGACTGTGACCTTTTGTTCTGGTGCAGTAACACCAGGTTAAAAGGCTGAATGGACCAAAGCTCCTGAGAGAAATTAATTGTATGTACTCAGACCATTATCAAGGTTTACAGAGATGAAATAAACCCTTCTCAAAATGGAAGTGGTGATTTAGCAATGAAGTTTAGAACCATTCTCTTTAAACTTTTGATGAACCACCTTTTGATAATGTATATTACCAAAAGATAACTTGTGGAGAAAAATCAAAACCTCATCTTAAAATTTGATATCTTGTGAGAAAACATCAAATGGAAAGAAAAGACAAATGAGCTACTGTCATAATATGTCCATAGATAATAATTACCCGTCAGAGTTTTGCCCTGGCTGGAAGCTCCTAACTCCTGAAGGCTTCATGCAAGCTAGAGGCATAAAGACATTTCTCTACAGTCTGAGGTAAGGTCAGCCTACATTATGCTTTTACCAGACTAATAGTGGGGGGAGGATCTAAAATATTCTTAAGAACAGACTGTATTGATCACCTATAGGTACATGTATCTTCAGCCAATGACAAACTGCAGCTAAAAAGTTCTCTTCCTTCTGTCCTGCCTGCAGCACCAGTTCAGAGAGGACAGCTAACAGCAATATCACTCTTTTGGAGAGGTGAACCTACTACACAGGAGTAAAGAGGAGGAAAACTCCACAGAAAAAGCCCACAGAAGAGAGGAACAGTTCACTGCTTTTAAATCCAGATTTAGAGATCTTGCATCCCTACAGTCATCTTGAAATAACCTGACAGTGCAAAGGACAAATTAAGGGCATAGGTAAGGTTTGAATACAACCTTGTGGTCTGGCATAACATGTATATAACAAGTGTGCTGCATCTTAACAGCCTGATTTCAACATTTGTGAGCTGTTATGTGAGATGTATTAGTCTTCGGTTGCTCCTTTTTTATCTCCTTGCTTCATACTCACATGCTCAAAGACAGCAAGTTGTCTATGTGCTGTAACTGTAATGTTCTTTTCATACTCCATACTCTTTATCCTGTAAGGTAGCCTTAGTTTAAAAGCTAGTGACATTTCAGCTCTCTTGGCTCTTTAATTCATTTTTACTGGGCTATGGGGAGAAACTAAGTTTATGCTCCTTATTTTCACCTGGGTTCACATCGATGTCACACAGGGAATTGAAAATCCATGGGGAGAAAAATATTCCAGCATTCAGTAATATTTGCATTTTATTTTTACTAATGACTTCATTTTTCACTGTTTTCGAACAGTGTTAGGACAGCCACATCACTGTGATCCATCAAAAGCAGCCTGCTTTATCACACAGTTGTATTAAAAACCCTTTTGTAACGCTTTATACTTTACTGGGTTTAAGAGATCAGCATTCATCCTTCTGTATCTTCTTGGACAACACTTCTCTGAGGAAAGCTACAAATTGAACTGACCATCCAACTTCATGAAAGCATTGGTAAAGTGACCAAGTGTTACTGGTCATGCTTGCCTTACCATCTGCTTCCAATTGCAGGTCCTATCGTCACGTACACGTAAAGCAACTCTAAGCGCAAACAAGGCGGCAATGAAAATGGCACTCACGCGAGAACACAGAATGCTCTATTCAGGCCCTTTGTTGGGGTTTGCTCTTAAATTACTATTGTACCTTCAGTTACTTTATAAACTTATTTTCTGCCTATTACTGAAACTCAGAAAGTGTTTCCCTCCAGGAAAGGCAGCTCATGAAAGTGCTTAGGTTTTAGATGACTAGGATTCTCTACAGAAAGAAATTCTGTAACCCCTGCAGCCCTTATTTCCTAGGGAGGGTTGTGTAGGCAGCACGTATACAAAACAAGTAACTTGTTACATTTTTTTTGCTGATAGTTTAAATTACAAATTAATACTCTATGAAAAGAAGCTTCTTAAATGGAGAAAATCAGACCTTAAAAAAAAAAAAAAAAAAAAAAAGGGAGGGGGAGAAAAAATAAATGAGTGGGGCTTAAAAACAATCCCTGCTGATTCTTTCCTTACAATGTTTTTAGTGAAGCCGCTTTGAATAGCTTGCAGCTTTGACTTTGGGGATTGCAACAGCGTGCTAGCAACTGCCTCTAGAAACGTCCCTGTGCTGCCTGTGTTCACTCCTACTACTGACTCCTTCATCTTCATTCCAGATGCAGCTGCTAGAGCAGCATACAAGGAAACAGAAAGTTGCATTCCTCACATCTTATAAAACCAAACAAACAAAAAAAAAAAAATCACACTGGATGTTGAACTTCTCTGTCAGGAACATTATAAAACTCAAACACTAGGTCCTGACCTTCCCAGTCTATATTTGGCATAGAAACCTTTCTCTACATTAAGCATTTTAGTGCTGCTGCTGTTAATTATTGTTATCATGGCAATGACCTGGAGACTTTAAACATCCTTTATACCTATGCTCTGCAGAAATAAGAAATGTAAAAAGTGACTCGAACTGGAAAGAATTTGCAATTTAAACAAAATTAACAAGAACAAATGGTTGCAGATGAAGTGCAAGAAACAAAACATTATTAGGACAACACAGGCTGCAAACACAGGATTTTATTTCCTACTTATTGTTGTATGAAGGATGGGGAGGAAGATAACTGAGAGCCTCTACAGGTGTTTAAAACGAGCTCCTTTATGGTGAAAGTTAAAATGGGTATCATCTAAAAGCCACGGTTGTGCTTGAAAAATCACAAGATGTTGAAGGAACAAAGTATCCAAGATGCATCCTGTTGTCAACTAACTGAGGGGGAAAAGAGAGGGGGAAAGAGAGGGGGGAAAAGAGAGGGGGAAAAGAGAGGGGGGAAAAGAGAGGGGGGAAAAGAGAGGGGGAAAAGAGAGGGGGAAAAGAGAGGGGGAAAAGAGAGGGGGAAAAGAGAGGGGAAAAGAGAGGGGGAAAAGAGAGGGGGAAAAGAGAGGGGGAAAAGAGAGGGGGGAAAGAGAGGGGGGAAAAGAGAGGGGGAAAAGAGAGGGGGAAAAGAGAGGGGG
The DNA here is from genome assembly GCA_033816785.1 of Picus viridis. Lineage (NCBI taxonomy): Eukaryota > Metazoa > Chordata > Aves > Piciformes > Picidae > Picus > Picus viridis. The sequence continues at coordinate 10,558,277 of CM066581.1, read as the reverse complement.
AAAAGAGAAAAGGGGGAAAAGAGGGGGGGAAAGAGGGGGAAAAGAGAGGGGGAAAGAGGGGGGAAAAAGGGGGGAAAAGAGGGGGAAAAGAGGGGGGAAAAGAGGGGGGAAAAAAAGGGGGGGGAAAAGAGGGGGGAAAAGGGGGGGAAAGAGGGGGAAAAGAGGGGGGGAGGGGGGGGAAAAAGGGGGGGAAAGAGGGGGGGAAAAAGAAAAGGGGGAAAAGAGGGGGGGGGGAAAAGAGGGGGAAAAGAGAGGGGGAAAAAAGGGGGGAAAAGAGAGGGGGAAAAGAGAGGGGAAAAGAGAGGGGGAAAGAGAGGGGGGGAAAAGAGAGGGGGGAAAGAGAGGGGGGAAAAGAGAGGGGGAAAAGAGAGGGGAAAAGAGAGGGGGAAAAGAGAGGGGGAAAAGAGAGGGGGAAAAGAGAGGGGGAAAAGAGAGGGGGAAAAGAGAGGGGGGAAAAGAGAGGGGAAAAGAGAGGGGGAAAAGAGAGGGGGAAAAGAGAGGGGGAAAAGAGAGGGGGAAAAGAGAGGGGGAAAGAGAGGGGGAAAAGAGAGGGGGAAAAGAGAGGGGGAAAAGAGAGGGGGAAAAGAGGGGGAAAAGAGGGGGGAAAAGAGGGGGGAAAAGAGGGGAAAAGAGAGGGGGGGAAAGAGAGGGGGGAAAAGAGAGGGGGAAAAGAGAGGGGGAAAAGAGAGGGGGAAAAAAGAGGGGGGAAAAGAGAGGGGGAAAAGAGAGGGGGGAAAAGAGAGGGGGAAAAGAGAGGGGGAAAGAGAGGGGGAAAAGAGAGGGGGGGAAAAAAGGGGAAAAGAGGGGGGAAAAGAGAGGGGGAAAAGAGAGGGGGAAAAGAGAGGGGGGAAAAGAGGGGGAAAAGAGAGGGGGAAAAGAGAGGGGGAAAAAAGGGGGGAAAAGAGGGGGAAAAGAGAGGGGGGAAAAAGAGGGGGAAAAGAGAGGGGGAAAAGAGAGGGGGGAAAAGAGAGGGGGGAAAAGAGGGGGGAAAGAGAGGGGGAAAAGAGAGGGGGAAAAGAGAGGGGGAAAAGAGGGGGGAAAAGAGAGGGGGGAAAAGAGAGGGGGAAAAAGGGGGGGAAAAGGGGGGAAAAGAGAGGGGGAAAAAGAGAGGGGGGAAAAGAGAGGGGGAAAAAGAGAGGGGGAAAAAAGGGGGGGAAAGAGGGGGGGAAAAGAGGGGGGAAAAGAGAGGGGGAAAAGAGGGGGGGAAAAGAGAGGGGGAAAAGAGAGGGGGAAAAGAGAGGGGGAAAAGAGAGGGGGAAAAAGAGGGGGGAAAAGAGAGGGGGAAAAGAGGGGGGGAAAAGAGGGGGGAAAAGAAAAGAGGGGGAAAAAGAGAGGGGGGAAAGAGAGGGGGGAAAAGAGGGGGGAAAAGAGGGGGGGAAAAGAGAGGGGGAAAAGAGAGGGGGAAAAGAGAGGGGGGGGGAAAAGAGGGGGGGAAAAGAGGGGGAAAAAAAGGGGGGAAAGAGGGGGGAAAAGAGGGGGGAAAAGAGGGGGGGAAAAGAGAGGGGGGAAAAGAGGGGGGAAAAGAGGGGGGAAAAGAGGGGGGAAAAAAGAGGGGGGGAAAAGAGGGGGGAAAAGAGGGGGGAAAAGAGGGGGGGAAAAGAGGGGGGGAAAAAGAGGGGGGAAAAGAGGGGGGAAAAGAGGGGGGAAAAGAGGGGGGGAAAAGAGGGGGGAAAAGAGGGGGGAAAAGAGGGGGGGGAAAAGAGGGGGGAAAAGAGGGGGAAAAGAGGGGGAAAAAGAGAGGGGGGAAAAGAGGGGGGGAAAAGAGGGGGGGAAAAGAGGGGGGGAAAAGAGGGGGGGGAAAAGAGGGGGGGAAAAGAGGGGGGGAAAAGAGGGGGGAAAAGAGGGGGGGGAAAAGGGGGGGGAAAGAGGGGGGGGAAAAGGGGGGAAAAAAAGAGGGGGGGAAAAAGGGGGGAGGGGGGAAAAGAGGGGGGGAAAAGAGGGGGGAAAAGGGGGGGGGGGGGGGAAAAGAGGGGGGAAAAGGGGGGAAAAGAGGGGGGGAAAAGAGGGGGGAAAGAAAGAAAGAAGCTTTTCAGAGCATCCATAACTTAAATCTTTGAGTTAATCTGAATCAATTAGGATTTTTAAAAAATGATGGACTTGGTATAAAGAGGTTTAGCACCTTCACATTGATGCGTGAGACTGATGCGTGTGGTTTCAGCTACGTCATCCAAATGTAGTGGCTGGATCATGGATTTTCAGACGCTGTATGAGATCTCTCTGAAGAGCAACAAAGAAATGGGGAAGAAGGGGATTTGCTTCAAGTGAAATGAATGCAAATTGTATCTCCATTTCATTTGCACCAATCTGTCACCTTTTCATTTCTGTCTCGCACAAGAAATAGGAGATAATAGGGAAATAGTAATGGTATAAGTGGACAGAGTCTGACCATTAAAATGTTTACCATTGCAGCATGATGCCTGCAGATGCAATAAAATTGAAACTGGAAAGGTGTTAGAATTGCTGCCGGTTTCTATTCATTTGAATGGCAGCAACCCAGAAGTCTGTTTTATGGTTTCATGCAGAGGGTCAATCCATTATCTTTCTTTCTTCCTGGGATCAAATAGCATTTTTGTGAGGATTAGGTCTCTGTGACACACTGAAGTGGAACCAATGTGCAGAGGTTGGAATGTTGAACCCGTTTCAAAATTGCACTGCTTTACAAATAGCGAGTTGACTCCAAAACTGAACTTTAAAATATTAAACGGATTTTTAAAAGTTCAAAACATGGAGATCCTCCTTAAAAAAAAAAAAGGTGATGGTGCATAAACCTAACTACCATCCAGAAAAGTCACAAATATAACCATTATGAGCACTGGAACAAATGTGCTTTTGCCAAGAAAGGTCAGACCAGATGAACTTCGAGGTCTCCTCCCACCAGGTATTCTATGTGATTCTATGTAATTGAAGCAGCTAACTGTTAAGCACACTTTTGTCCTCATTTCTTGTCTATATGGTGAAAAATTTATAAGGTACAGGAATCAAAGGATGTTCAGGTGGGAGAGAAAAAGAGAAGTAAATGAGTAAGAAAATTACATTATACAAGGTAAGTATACACTCTGCTTATCAATGGCAAAGACTTGAAGCAAAAGACTTAAGAAAATGTACTACTTACAGCCACTAAAAACAGAGGAAAGGGAGTACTGAATCACGACACATACTTTTTAATATAAGGATGCATTTTGTTTCTATGAAGAAAAGGATTTCTTCATCAAGGTTATACCAATTAGGAATGCATACAATTTATAGAGCAAGATCTGAACAATTTAAATTCGCTGCAAAACATTACGTTCTGTGGTTAGGTGAAACAATGGGGGAAAAAATATAGCACATCTCTAAACTGGACAATAGTCTTTATCCTGGACATTCCTTGTCTTTTTCTAGTGATTGATTCTAACCATTCAAAAATGGTTGTCAAATATTACAATATACCCACCTCAGAAGCTGCCTTTTCATAGTCACAAAGAGCATAACGCTAATTTCTCACCAAGAACAAAGCTAATTTTTGTACTCAATAGCATACTGTCTGTAGTTAAAAGATAAAATGATAGACCTTTGCATTGTTTTCAGATTTGTTCATAAGATATGACATACTTTTATTAACATGCCACTTCTTTTTATTAATGTAGGTAATTTATTACAGCTGAGTTACAGCAGCACTTACCCAAAGTTTCAGTAATACTGGGGGGAGGGAAAGAACCTTCCTTTACAAAAAGGGGAAAAAAGCAACAGGAATGACCACCAATGTTAGATATTTTCCTTCCTGTATTTAAAGATACATCAAGTACTCTATGTACTGCCCATCTGTGCAAAAGAGCATTCTTCAGGAATTAATGAGATACATCAGCATGGGAAGGCTGAGCTGCTTGTTTTGCTACTCAGGCAGACATCTCTATGCACCTAACAAGGTTGGTTTGCTAAGAAGAAAAATACTGAAGTACATAACTCGGCTGAACAAGTTCATTACTCTTATGTTCAATAAAGATAAATTTTGAACATCTGGAACAACAACTTTGACCGATTTTTTGATCATGATAGGATGGGAATTGGATTAATATGGGAATTAAATTCTTTTTTTTTTTTTCTAATTAGGCACCATCTTAGCAGGCTGTCAAGATGTGTCTCATGAACTGTATCAGTAACTAGTTCAGAGAACATCACAAACAGAACCCAGGCTGTCAACATTATCAAAAATAGATCTTTTAAAGAATTCTAAGCAAATGTTAGCATTAGGAGGCAGATTAAGCCAACTAAGTACCATATACCTTAGCAGCAAACTTTGAGCACACATTCACAAATGCAGCCAATAAAACACCCCAGATTACTTCCCTGTATTTGCTTGGCTTAACTCAACTTTGGAACTGTAAAACTCAGAGGTAGTCTCTACATTACAATCTCTAGGCAAACTGCTGATCACCGGCTTTTGTTCATCACTAGCTTCGATGAGCAAAACCTAATGCACCTTGGTGATGCAACTTAAGATAATAAGAAGGCTTTGCCAAACTTAAGCTTTTCCAAATGCTTTGTTTTCCTAAGTTTCTTTCCCTAGAAGAAAAAATGTTATATTGATATTTACTAATTTACAAAAGATATTGACTCTCAACCCTTAAAATCTTGAATTTCAACTTTACTTTCAACTTTACACCTTGTTGGAGCGTAGGGTTTTTTAATCTATGCATCATGAAATGTATCAGAGGAACTGCAACATAAACTGTGCTTTGAATACCTCTTAAAGTAACTCACTCTATTTATAGTGCTCTGCTGCTCCAGGCTTTAGAACACAATTAGGCTTGACTTTGTGCTCTATAGGTGGGCCTAACTCCTCCTGAAATTTCCTTTGGTTCACTCTCCTAGACATAATTGATTCACTGCTGACAAAAGGCTTGAAGACAATGATGTGCAAGCAGCATTCCGTATCTTTTAGAAGAAAAAACCACACAGCTGTTTCCCATACTTGTATTAGATGAATACCACGAAGAGAAAGTAAATCAAAGTAAAGCAGAAGAAGGTTAGTAAAGAACAAAATTAACAATGCCTAGATCACAGCTTTTTAAATAGAGATTGCAAGATGACCATTAACTATCTGATAAATGAGCTTCTGAAAATTATATTTGGTAGGAGTTGTGAAGACAAAGATTCACAACTTGTTCAAAAGCTGGGCTTCACACACTGGGTTGTAGGAATAGAAAATGTGTTTGTGTAGGATAATGGAAGATTGAACTCAAGAGGCACACTTAAGTGCTTAAAAGTAGGTTTGAGAAAAAAACATGAGGGGACTCTGATCTATTTTTAATGGACTGGTAGGTATCCAATGAATAGAAAAGCTTACACTATGTCAGTAAATAAATACGTAAGATAAAGAGAGTTATGTGGCTAAATCCCATTCTGCTTTAAGTAATTGCTTCCCCAAAGTTCAGCTGAGTAGCTTTTATGAAAATAAGTTTGCCTCAGCAAGCTTTACATTTTAAGAAAGAGCAAGACCATAGCAACAAAATCAAATTAATGCAGTGAGAATGAAATACAAATCTTCAGTAAACTCAGAGACTTGTTATGTCAGAGGGCACATCTTAACTGTGACAGCAGGTCTCACTTTGTAGATTCCTCTAAAAACTAGAAGGTAATTAGGCAAAGGTTATAAACAATCCGAAACCTAAACAATTTCTCCTACTTGTTAACAAACTGAAAATGAAAACCACAATCTATTAAGGGAGTAAAAGAAGCTTGTCATAAACAACTGGCTGATTCTTTGCACTAGAGTCAACACTTCCCATAGCCTTACTAGGTCTTCTCCTTTGTGTTGTGTATCATGCTCTTAGAAAGGAAACCTGGAAGCTTTACTGGGAAATCGATGAATATCAAAATTGCCACCTTCATACAGGAGTGTCTTTATTGCTCTTCTGAAGAGCATTACAGTATGGTCTTTCTCAGCTAGACTTCATGCCTCCCCCAGTCACATACTTTCCTCTGGCAAAGTGCAAATGGAAGCTATGGAGGGCAAGGTGCTGGTGCATCCGTGTGGAGCAATTTGAAATGCCATCAAGCCTGACCACCATTTAGCAAACAGGAAACAAAGCAATTAGCTCTGGGTATCTTTCTCTATTTGCCAAGAAGATAGAAAGCAGCTTTCTAATATTCAATTGCAGTAAGTTACTAATAAATGTATCTAGTTCCTCTTAGCCCTTGTTCTCTTCTCTAATGCTTGGGTTTTCTCTCTCTTCCCTTTCACTTTCTATCAGATGAAGAGTATTATGGGATTCCACTGATTTACATCTCTCCCACTGAACAGATGGTCTTCTAATTTGAAAAATTATTTGTTTAAAGGAGTTACATGATTACAAACATCCAGGTTCTGGATCACAGAAACCAACAATTGATTACTGCAATCGCATCTTAAGAAGATAACCTTTATAAAGAGAATATAATCTTGGCTGTCATTGAAGAAAAGACATGTGAAAGAAAATCAGGAAAACTAGTAAGTGAAATGTTATCTTCCAGTTGTAATTCTGTGGAGCACAATACTCACTGCCTAACAACAATCAGGAATTTTTTACCCTAACTACTTTAACAGGAAATTAATCTAATGAAAAATAGGCAGTCGTGCTGATCAAAAGCCTTCTGGGGGAGACTTGGCTTGAATGTATTCTCACTGAATCCAGCCCAAGCCACAGAAGAAAACTCCCCAATTTCCTAAAGAGATGGGAGCAATTTGAACTAGATTATCTAGAACCTATGGCAAATGTCAAACACTGGCTTTCAATCAGCTGTGATTGGTATCATTTAAGCAAGTACAGGCCTGTTAGAGCACATGCTGTATAGTCCTTTTTTTTCCTCCCTCCTTGGTGAGGCTATGAAATGGCTCTCCAGACATCAGACTGCACTGTAATTTTTACTTCATAAGAAATTTACAGTTTCATATCTTTCCTAATGGGATTACCTGAATCATTTACATTTCAGGAAATAACTTGAGTATCAATCACTCTGACTCTCAACTAAGAGCACATAGAAAGGATCAAGATGAATCTAAAAGTTGTTTTATTATTAGGAGCTCATTTTTAAAGATCTTGACAGTTATTGACTTGAAATCAGAGGCAGCATAAGAGGCCTGGTTTGCTGTGCAAAGTTTCATTTTTATTGCATGAGAGCTAGAGAAAATTCTTCTGTTAGAAGCATGTTCCTGTACACTTCCTTAGCACTAGCCAACCTGAATAAAATCTTCCACATTGTGGTGGTTTGAGCCTTAACTGGGACTTAAGAGCTCAGATGGGGGCAAGGCTGAGAATCCCTCCCCCACTCCCCCTCCTCTTTCCCAACAGAGAGGAAAAAGAAAGGGAAAGAGCAAATCCACCAAGAAATAATTTGGCGTCAGCTTGGAAGTAGAAAGGTAAAGAATTTTCTTTAAACAATGTATATATATGTAACAGTAACAGGTAGGGTTCACAAGGGTAAGGAACAAGGATGGATGGGAGAAAAAATAAGAATACAAAACCAGTCTCTTTGAAGAGGTGTGGAGGTAGCAGGGAGAAGGATCAGGCCTGACCACGTGGCAGAGAAGCAGGGAGCCACCAGCGTCCTCAACCAAGCAAAGGCAGTGTCCTCCTTTTTTATAGCCTTGCTGGGCAAGGAGGGGGAGTGGAACAGACTAACTTAGTTTCCAGTGGGAAAACCCCCTGCAGGGAGGGCAATGCTCTCACAAGCCCTCCCCCCACACCCCCTGCTTTCAGGATGGGTGTAACCCATCACATACATGTGCGTGTGAATGTGTATGTTCACGTGCATACATATGCCTGATGTTAATTGTACCAGAGCATATATTTCATCAGAAAACACTATCTTTCATCTAAGTCCCACACACAAGTAGCACTGCAGCAGTCCCAACCCGTCAGGTTCCATCTATAAGGGAGCAACTTTCATGAGCCACTCAGGTCTTGATTTTCTTTTTATGCCATTATTATTGTGCATTAGCATGAGTAGTAGCAAATATTATTCATTCTGTGATCAGAAGAGAGACTCCCAGGAATGCTAAGATTCATACATAGCTGCTGTGTGCTATCTGTAAACTCCACTAAAGGAACAGAGTTAGTGGGTATATCAAATCTCTGTTGGGAAGAAAATTGAGTTAGATTTACCAGTTTCTAAAAGTTTAGATAACCAGCCAAAAAAAAAAAAAGGAAAAAAAGCCAGAATTTTCCTACTTCCCTTTTATCCAAAAATCACAACTCTCTAGTTAGATCTGTGTCTCACGTCTGTAAGTGAACAAGAATATTCTTGTTGTTTCTCATATGAAACTGTTTCCAAGAGAAAGTGATCAACAAAAGAGTGTTTTCAGATCTCCACCCTAATGTAAGCGTAGTTCTGAACTTCACAGTGTCACAGTATCACCAAGGTTGGAAGAGACCTCAAACATCATCAGGTCCAACCTGTCACCACAGACCTCATGACTAAATGCCACATCCAGTCCCCTCTTGAACACCTCCAGGGACGGTGACTCCACCACATCCCTGGGCAGCCCATTCTAAAGACAAATGACTCTCTCAGTGAAGAACTTCCTCCTCACCTCGAGCCTAAACTTCCCTTGGTGCAGCTTGAGACTGTGTCCTTGTACCTGTTGTCAACACTTGTTACCATTAAAGAGACCTCAGAAGTTAAGCTCTTTTCAAATCATAAGGAAAAACTTTCACTAGTTTTCAGAACCCTTGCTATAGGGCAAGATCATGCAATCACACTCAGTACATTTATTTGAAGTCCAAATATATCACTTGGCTAAATGTGTCTAGATAAATGGATTATGACAGCACTTTCAACCCAAATTTTGAAAATAATTGAAGAGGAGAAAGTAGATAAATTAGGCAGATATGAGCATATACCCATAGTTATATGTGGAATTTTTCAGCAGCTACTTCTGAAGGCAGCAAGTGTGACTGAGACTTGTAACAGAAAAAAGAGACACAATTCTTTGCATGTGCCATGTTTGAAGAAAGCTGGGTGGGAGGATTTATTCCATTTATATTTGTGTCTTGCTTTCCATTTTATCCTTCAGGACCTTATTTTTCTAAATATGAAAATGGTATGCAATTTGCTTAAAAGTTCCCTAACAGCAATACTTCTATCCATCTTTCCAATACTTCTTTATGATGGCCCACAATGATGTTTTCAAACAAAAAAAAGGAAATATATCTCTTTGATGTTTTCTTGACCTGACTTAGTCTTCATTTACTACATTACCCCATACCTTTTTTATTTATGAGTTTAGACCTAGAGCTACTAAACAATAAGATTTGGTTAAAAGTAATGGTGACTATATTTCTGCCATGAGACTACAAACTGAATTGCAGAGTAGCATCACATGGGAGAAACAGATGGATTTTGGAACAAAAAGCATTATAGATAAAGTGACAAATACTGAGCAGAGAAGTGAGCGTGAAACAGTTTTAACAGACTAAACCTATATGTTTTATGAGCATAGGGAGGTGGTAGAGTCACCATCCCTGGAGGTGTTCAAGAGGGGACTGGATGTGGCACTTGGTGCCATGGTTTAGTAGTCATGAGGTCTTGTGTGACAGGTTGGACTTGATGATCTTTGAGGTCTTTTCCAACCGTATTGATTCTATGACTCTAAGATAATTTGTTGTCTCTCTTTAGAAAGTCTTCCAAGATAATCACTTGCACACATTATATAGAATGAATCATACATATGGACTGTGTTTGCCTATTTCCAAAAGCCTTCCCTGTCTGCACAGGGATGTACAGCCCATGTTCCTCCCCATCAATCCCTCTAACTGAACATGATCCTATTGAAAGAACTGCAGAAGTTTTGAGCAAAGATATTTTTGCATTTTGAGGTCTTGGCAACTTGGACATGAGTTTTATAAAACAGCCAAGGTGCCTGAAGGAGACAGGCATGTGGAGAAGGCCAGAAAGCAAACAGAAAGTGGAGAGAGGGCGTACAGTAGAAGTGAGAAAAGGAGAAATTCAAATGGGAAAATACTGAAATAAAGAATAATAGAAAGGAAAAGCATTTTTTTGATAGAATGAATGTAGTACTCTAGAATATGGATGCTAAAGAGAAGAATCAGAATTGGAGATAGTAGAAGAAAGACTCAATACTATTTTCTGGAAAGGAACTCTTTCCTTCCTCCCTCTCACCGCAACAGAAAAGATTCAATTCAGCATGACCCGGTGTTAAGAGTCAGAAAAATCAGGACTATTTTTTCAGTGATCTTCAAAGGCATTCTCACGGTATGAAATTTGCTAGCTAAAGCACTTCATGGAAGATTGATATTAGCATTTGCCTTTACAAGGACAAAATTAACATACATACATCCAGTCTAACAGTAGCTTTACAAAACCTACCCCTATGTTTTTTACTTTACTGTTGGTTTATACAGAATGGCTAAGAATTAGTCTTCAAGTATAATAGAAATTGGCTTTGTCACCACCAGGATAAAATTCCCCATGCATCAAATAGCTTACTGAGATCCACCATTCAATACTATCACATATCTTCACATTTGAGTTTTTATTATGTGAAGAAATGAGAAAGAGTAGAAAAGCATAACAATGATAAAACAAAACACCTGGGAAGTTTGCATTTCAAACCTTGCAGTCAAGGAGTATAAGAGAACAGATTCTTTTCAATCTTTGCTCTCTTTAAGATCAGTTTACAGCATTCATTTTATAGCTCTACTATATATCATAAGATGTAGGTGTACATTGACAGCTGATAATTTTGTGAGGCTTAACATGGTAGGCAGATTAATAATTTTTGGACACTTTTTGAATGGGACAGATATAAATGTGAAAGATTATAATTCATGTAACTGCCAGTAACATTTATCATCTCAAATTAATTTATCAAAATCACTCAGAAATGTTTTGCTCTCCTCCTGTCTCTACTCTCTCTGCATTTAGTATTTTCTTGCACAGGAGGGCCTGATGAGCAAAAAAATTCCATCCCTAAGTAGTCTGTAAATACTGACTGTTGTGTTTATTGCCTGACTCTTCATTTTTCTTTCCCCTCCTGTATTGGGATTCTTTGCTCCTTTCCATTTTTTGCCCAGAGAAGTATTCCTGAACTTCAACCACCACAGCTTCGTATTTCCTGATAAACATGCACAGACAGTTTTGAATTCCATGGACTTTTTTATTATTATTAGGTTTGTCAATCGTCAGCATTTGTATTTCATTCCAATGATGAATGGAGGCATTAGATTTCAGCATTAAAATGCAGTTAGGATTGTAATGAGCATCATTAGGAAGCATAGTGGGAACCAACACTGGTTCTCATTTTAGGCTTTATTTTTGTTTTAACTTTACTTGCTTTATTTATTTATCTCCTTTTCCCGCTGGCAGGCAGGGGGAGCCTCTTATTTAGATGACTTTAAACAGACAGGCATAGCTTCTTGTCCATGACTTGATTCTTTTGAATGCTGTTTTGTTTTGAAGTCAAGAGCTAGAAAGTCTTTGCAAAAGCATCACCACACTCCATTCTAACACGTGTGCTTTGATTCTAAATTCTGCTTTGCAGCTTGGTGGCATCTCCTTAGTGAACACGTTTTTCAATCAGTATGAGCCATCCTCACACAGAAATCTGCACAGATATGATTACTTCTTTTTACAGAAATGAGTATCTGAGGTGGCCCTATAGCAAAAAAATGGGAAAGATGAAAGATAATCAGAGAAGGCTCAGAGGAGACCTTATTGCTCTCTACAGCTACCTTAAGGGAGGTTGTAGACAGGTGGGGCTTGGTCTCTTCTCCCAGGCAACCACCAACAGAACAAGAGGACACAGTCTCAAGCTACACCAGAGGAGGCTGGATGTTAGGAAGAAGTTCTTCCCAGAAAGAGTGATTTGCCATTGGAATGGGCTGCCCAGGGAGATGGTGGAGTCACCATCACTGGAGGTGTTTAGAAAGAGACTGGATGGGGTGCTTGTTGCCATGGTTTAGTTGATTAGATGGTGTTGGGTGATAGGTTGGACTTGATGATCTTGAAGGTCTCTTCCAACCTGGCTTATTCTATTCTATTCTATTCTATTCTATTCTATTCTATTCTATTCTATTCTATAATCCACAGTCCAGTTGACCAGCACAGATTGTCTTCAAAAGGTAGCAAAATAGTGGTCATATCCCAGCTCAGGTTGCTGTAAGATACAACAACTAACACTAACCAAATGATCCCTCAGGGAATCCTTCTACTAGGGGGATGTGAAATTCAATTCCTTATAGATCAAATAAAGATTAAACCCTGTGGTCTGCAGTTTGATTCAAAACTGTATTCATTTCTTCCTTAAGCATTGTAATTCTTACTAAGACACACCTTTAGGAAGAAAAGTTGTTTCTGCAATATGATTAGGCTCACAAAGTGCTTATTTTTTCAACTTTTCTGTTCACTGCAGACTAAATCAGTTAAATACGTCCTTGGGCGCCTCGTCATTGAAAAGAAAGAAAATAGCACCGAGGACAAGAAAAATAACCAGAGATCATTATTAATCAGCATATCAAGCACTCTGCAGTTTCTAACACCATGCAAACAGGATGTGGTACACAGACAAGATCACTGTTTATATAATCCAAACACTCTAGGGGAACAGCTGTAAAAAGCAAGGCTAGAAAACAGAGACTCCTGGAAAGGCCTTGAGGCTGGATCTGGACAATCCACCCAGGATATTTTTGGACTGGAAAAAAAGAAATCACTACCTTCTTAAGTGCTGAATTAAAGACACATATTGCTGGAAATACTTGCTATTGTTGACAAAAATCATCTATGTATACTTGGTCTGTGCAGAAGCATCTCAATGAAGGCTGGTAACCTGATCTTAAGAAACATGGAATGTGGCAAAACCTCAAGATAGAAAATCAGAGACTGAAACTTAATTATACCATGAGGCTTGTGCATCATAAATGTATTGCTGCAGTGGGGTCCTGAAAAGATCTGGGATCACAAAATACTCAGAAGAAAACCAAGGGGAAAAGAAAAACTGACAAAATTAAGTTTATTCTCAGAAACTGTGTTGAATAAACACAAATCTGTTTTGTTTCCCCCACACTCCCTTCCCCCTCATCATTACTTGTCCACTAGTACATCTCCTTGTGTGTGTGATGCCTAACCGTCTCTGACTCACACATCTATTTTCCATTTACAATACAATACAATACACCAGGTTGGAAGAGACCTTCAAGATCATCGCGTCCAACCCATCAAACAACTAGATCGTGTCACCAAGCACCCCATCAAGCCTCCTCCTGAACACCTCCAATGACGGTGACTCCACCACCTCCCCAGGCAGCCCATTCCAATGGGGAATCACTCTCTCTGTAAGGCTTCCTTCCATGCTACCAATATAATCCTACAAATAGAGACACCATTCTATCATGAACAAATAAAAAGAACAAATTGTGAAATGGACAGACTAAATGAACCTGAATCATTAAGGGGGAATAAACTCATTCATGGCCACCTCATTCTGAGCTATCAACATCACCTGTTGTTTGACTGGCCCTGTGACTCCCAAGTGATGCTACTCGCACATAATGACTCTCTGTTCCAGAATTACATTTTCATGCCTTAAATTGTCATTGTATAACGGAAGGGAATTTGTTTTATTTAGAATTCAACCCCTTTAGCTAATTCCCCATTTTCAAGCTTGCTGGTTTCCTGTGCACAAACTGTAGTGACATTAAATACAACATGTGGATTTCTATTTTCACATTTGCCATAGACAAAATGACTACTGCTTGGTCACAGCATGCAAAATAAAGTCTGTTAGGAATGTCGGCCCGTTGTGCGCCTCGCAGAGTTGGTGACAACGTTCTTACTCAGCAACTGCAAAATCTCAATCATGAGATGTGATCTTTGAATGAATAAACTAACCAGCAACTGAGAACTATAATAAAGTGTTTCTAAAATTGGCAATTTGAGGGCGAGAGTGATGAATTTGTCTTCTTTAGTAAATGATCCATCATGGTAACATTGTTGAAGCAACTTTCCTTAGTTTTGTGAATCGCACTCCATTTGTTTCCATTTGTGGTTCCATAACAAAGACGGATTACTGAGAATATTGGACTTTCTTCCATATGCATAGCTTCGATTTTACCCTTTCATGCACATTAAATATCCCATTGGGAGTGTGGGAAAAGAATGGGTAAGCAAAAAAGGAATGTTAATTAAGTCTGCTGTGTGACATGGGGTCACGGCCTTGATCTTCTCCACACCATCTGTCGTATCCCAGCTAATGCTGTGGGGAAACTCATCAAGAGAGAGTTCACCTCTCTCTTGCGTAGTGTTTTCCATCTAGATGGTGTGAGGTGCTTGATAAAGGAGATCTATATCATCTTCCTTTTAAAGTTTCCCAGTGTGGCTGCCATCCCTGACATTTCACCAGGGATAATGGCTTCTGGTTTTATAATCAGGCTCTATGCTACATTTCACAACAGAAGATTCCCTTTTAACTCTTGTGCTCCCATTTATCTAAATTAAAATAGTAACATGTTTTTTTTTTTGCTTAAAGGCAAAGCAATCCTTTCTTAAGGCTGTTTTAACGAAACAGACCTGTTCTGCACAATCACATTACATTGTAATTTGGAAACAGATTTTTAAACTAAAAAAAAAGTGTGCATAAATGGAAGAAAGCATGATTTTCTTTTTTTCAGGTTTGAATCTATGTGTCTTAACTCCCCCAATTCCTGCAACATCCATTTTCATTGTCAAGCATTTTCTTGTCCAAATTAGATGTAGGAGTTTGAGTGGAGAATCAGGGGGCAGGAAAGGGCTATTTTGCTTCTACACCTTTTATCTATCCTTAACACTCATTCTTCTCTCTGTCTGACCTGAGAAACCACTTTTAATAAGAATAATCAGAAGCCTAGTGCAAACAAAATGTTTCTTTTTCAATTATATTTCAGATTTTTACAATCACAATGGCTTTTCATCGAGTGGCATTCTAACTAGAAGGGTTAGAAGGATGTTCCCCCATCCTTAAAAACAAAAAAAAAAATCATGCAGTGCTAAACCAGTGCATTTAGAAGCAGCAGCAGCAGAACTCTGAGCATTGTAAGCTTAACATTGAGCCTGCTAATCTTTAGACCACAATTGGTATTATGCCTGCCGCTGACTGACTTTGGTCTTTATTTTATCAGAGTTTACCAGCTATGCATAATTCTATTTTCCAGGAGAGTGACCAACATCAGTCCACTGCACCCATCATCAGTGTCTTTTATTTCCTAGCAGAAGAGCAGGCAACAGTTCTCGTTAGAGCGGTTTCATTTCCTGCTGCTCTTGGTGGTTCAGATTTCTCTGAACACATGATTTCTCATCATAATCTTTAGATGATACCAGCCAGAGAAGAGGGGAAAAACCACACAAAACAAACAAAAACACCCAACAGTGGAATGTTTTGTGTGTGTGTGTGTATATATATATATAGATAAATAAATAGATATCATTCTTTTATGAGTGTGTTGCCAAATACTGTACGCAGTGGCTTTTAGGATGCAATCAGAAAAAGAATTCATGGAAGCATGGTATTTTTACATGAAATAATCCACATATTTGCACTTTAAGAAGATTTTCCTGCTAAATTAAAGACAGTATTTCAGGGGAAAAAAAAAAAAAGAAAGAAAAACCAAACAAATACAAAACAAAGACAAACTTGATCCCATTGTGGGATTTACCCTTTGGTTGTTAATATGAAAGAAATCTCTACTGAGCAGCCCCACTGACTTAAAATAAGAATACTCCTGGGATTTACACTTGTTGGATCAAGCTACCATATGCATTGCTTCTGCAGTTCTTTTCCTCCATAAGGAGGTTTTGTTTTCTCTTCCTTCTTCGTTTAGAGCAGCTTAACCTCACAGTGAAGTCAAAATCTTTCTACTTATGTGACGACACAGAAAAATCTGTGCTGCTATGGAAAGGAATTGGATAGCACAAATTCAGTAGCACAGCTTCATTGCAGGGATCAAGTATGAAAGGGAGATTGGCTGAGAACAAGCAAGCTTTTAATCTCCCCATAATTATCAAGTGTGTCGAGACAAATTATAAAGAACAAATGAAGGGTGAATAATTATTTTCAGTCTGCCATGTTTCAGGGTATCTCCGCTGTCCTCAAGTCCATCATTACCGTTCTGTGTAGTTAGTAAGCACATAGATACACAAAAGCCCAAGTCTTAAACATCCTTCCAAGTGACAAATATGAATCATGAAGTTCACAAAACAGAAGGTAGTACTGAGTAACTACCTGTACTTTTTAAGGTGTCTTTGAAGAAATGGGTTTCTTCACCAAGGTCATACCAGTTACTAATATAAACAAAGAAACAGTTGGCCATCAGGAAGAAATTTGTTACTATGAAGGTGGTAGAACACCGACACTGGTGTCCCAGAGAGGTGGTAGCTGCCCCATCCCCGGAAACATTCCATGTCAACTTGGATAGGACTCCGATCAATCACCATGTAAGGTTGTATTTTAAGATCTAGTCTGCATTTACCTTTATTTCTTCTCTAATTCTTTTATTAGTGCTTCCTTTCTTGCCCATCTTCACTTCTAATAAACATTTGTATTATTCTGCACAAATGCATTGCTAACATGTAATGGCAATAGGAGAACCAGCCAAAATCTCAATTAAAATTAAGATGCGGTTGCAAATATGAGGGTCTAACACTGCCTCATCCTCAAAAGCATAAAATTCAGTCATCCACACTGCAATTAACTGATGATGTATCAGAGATGCAAAACAACAAATCAGAACAACCAACCACCACATGCCTACCAATACAAAATTTGGTCAGAGGGGAAACAGACATGCTGTCTGCAAGACAAAGGAAGAACCGGGAGCTCCCAGTTAATTATACAACGTTCACCACCTACTTTGAAGGAGCACAATAAACACAATTAGTTCTGAGCATGACATGTGAGACAAAAAAGCAGACCTGACAATAGCATAAAACGGAGCCTTAGCTTGCCTGCCATCACTGACAGCACCAAGCACCCCGATGTCAGCTCTACGCAGAGAAATCGTGTCAGCTGCACTCTCTGATGACCACTATTTCCCCATCCAAGAGACATTCCAATTTCTTCCTGCATTCGGCTTTACCCTCCCAAAGCTACAGCTGCCAAATTACAGGCTCCCTTCCACATTATGAATTTGTTCCCTTAGGAAAGATGGTATTTTTTTATTTCACTTTTGACCTTTCCCTGTTTCTGGTAAGAGAGGATGATAACTGACCCTACTGTAGAGGAGAGGTTGGCAGGAAATGGAAGCTTTATGGAATACATAAATGAAAATACTTTTCTATAATGCCCATACTTTTGCTTAAGGAAGAGAGACTCTCATCCTCCAAACCCACTAAAGAGAAAGCACATAAAAAATGTTCTTTTCCCTTAGCTAAAAATTTTAGCTCTTATTTACTCTGCTACCTTATGCTAGGGATTGCAATGCAATAACAAAACTTAGCATGTCTGTAAACCATCTGCTCTTCAGAGCATGGTACATCCTCTTTTTCCTGACGGGGTATCTTTGCTAGCACTGAGTTTATTTGTATAGAAGGTCAGATGACAGTTATCATGTGATTGAAAGAAAAGGTTCTTGGATTTCTGTCTGTCATGGATTCACTGCTGGAACCTGTAACTCCATCTGATCTCCCAGCAAAGGGCAAGCAGATAAAAGAAGGAACTGTTTAGCCACTTCTGATCTAGAGTTCATGCATAATTTATATCCAACTTCTTGTTTCAACATCAAAGTTGTCTTGCTGAGGTTTTTTCCCCTGCTTTGTGTTGGGTCCTATTTTGAAGCCCCTACACCTTACCAGTTCTTCCACACCATGCATTTTTTTGTTGTTGTCAATCAGCTTCACCTTGCCCAAGTGCCAGGCAATGCTAACTGATGTGAATAGAGCTATTCCTTATTTATCCCAGAAAAGCAAGCAAGAAAGAAAACATGCTCTGCAGTGTGAATTTCTCATACATTCCAGCTCACTGTGCAGTGGAAAATTAATGTTTCTTCCCTGTTAACTATAATTTAAGACTGGAAATTGTGACTTTAAGTCAGAAGTGTGAAAAAGCTTTCACTTTAAGGGTACTCGTGCATAAGCTTTGGCATAAAATATTTTGTTTTGTAAGCAGAAGTTAAAATTACCCCAGTTTGAAAAAAAAGCCATTATAGACTGAATTAATGTTTAATTCCAGCATCTGACTGAAGTAGTTGGCTGAAAGAATACTAGTAGGAGTAGATCACTTATTTTAACGGTATACTGAAGGCGCTGCAGTGCTTTTTAGATTGATCTGAAAGAGCAGATTGGAACACAGTGTTCAGCTTTCCACTGAATTTCCATCCAGGTAATTTTGTTCAGGTGATGGGCCGGGAGCTGTCTTTAGGCTGCAGAGGACAAGTTGTGTGGCAACACATATTGCTGCCTTAATCCATCAGGTTCAGTGGGTCCCAAGTGCTGAAGACAAATGATGGTCATGCTGGGATCATGCCTGGAGGCTTGCAGTGAGGGATATGGAAGTTCTAGAGGGTCAGTGGAAATAAAACCTGTATAGCCAAAGTCAGGGCTACCACACTGATCTGACCACATCATACATCTACATTTAAGCTACACATGAGCACAGACTCTGATTTCCACGTGCACCAGCACATTTAGGACTATGTCAAGACAAGACATGCCATAAAACTGCCTGTGTACTATTAAAGGTCTCTTACTCAAGGGCTTTGACTTGGATCAAACTGATCCAGCATAATATGACTAAGTCTTAAGGTCTGGAGAGAAAAGGCTGCTGAAACAATACAAATTTAAAAATAAATAAATAATAATAATAATCCCCCTGTATTTCATAAAGCCAGTCTTGGAAATAGGGAGGGCTGTTAAATTTGTTTGCTTTCCTTCCTAGCTTAGAATATTAAATTATAACTATATTTTAAAAGGTGCTGTTTTCTTTGTTCTAGAGAGGCTATAAAACAACTTTACACAGTGACAATCAATCTGAACTTTAGCACTGGAATTTGGCTGTTTCAGCCTTTTTCTAGCTGTGTCATTAACAGAAAATAACTCCCCAAGGCTTATTTACACTTTAAATATATATATATATATATTTTATGCTTAAACCAAATATTTTCAAAGGTAATAAACAAACTCAAACTACTTCTGCTTACACTTACTCATCTAAAAATACTGTTCCTAGGCTGTTCAGTAACAAGAGATATTTTACACCATATAGACCTCAGAGTTGTCTCTGGGATGCAGTCATTCTACGTAAATTTGCATTTCTTTGTTGGTTTTTTGTTGTGGTTTTTTTTTTTTCACCCCAACCACATACAGTTTGGAGTTGGTGAGGGTCAACACTTCATATCAGAACGTCTCCCTTACTTATTTGCATTCATCTTAACAGGTCTTTTAAAAGGTTTCAACTCACTAGCCAAAGATAAAAAAAGAACTGGAAATGCCCTCCTTGTCCTTGTTTTTCCATATCAAGGAAGGAATTAAACAATTTTTGCATTACTTCATTACTATTTTGCCCACAAGCATAGGAGTAGGAGGAAACATTAAATAAAAGACCCTGTGAGAAGATGCATCCGGTTTGCAAGCATGAAGGGTGAGGGAAGTCCACTGTATTTTTTCCTAACCTGCCAAGTAACTGCACTGCTCTTGGGAAGAAGCTTCATGTACTTCAAAAAGGTTCTGCTATAGCCTTCCCAAGTCTCCCTGAGCTTGGCATAACGAATACAGCCCTAGAGGGATACATTTGCACAGCCAGTCACTGTTGGCTCTTCCATGTTCCCTTTATACTTGGGTACATGTCACCACACCAACTCGGCCATGTCTCTATGTATGCCTCCAAGTCTGCTGATCTCTAGTATTAAAAGGCACAAACCACAACATGAGGAAAGAAGAGAACTCTTGCAGAAGACTGTCATATCCCAGCAGCTGCAACAAACTCTCCACTTTGCTGGGGAAGACCCAGCACATTTCACTTGCAACTTCAAAGTCACATCAGAATTTCTTCTCATGTTATCACATCAAGTCAGAACTAGTTTTTGTCAAGCTAGGGCAGAAGTGTAATCAGGCCAGTATATGTCAAGTTATGTAAAGAAAAAAAACATGAGTACTAAATCAAATATAATGGGAAGCTGGCCTTGGAGGTTTTCTTTTTATTGGAAGCATGCCCCTTTGGAGTTGTCTGCAGATGTGAACTCCCTCTGAATAAAGTTGAAATTATTACAACTGATGTTTCTAATGACTGGTGCTCCAGCTACTAAACATCTGAATTTTTTATTATATATCTAGGGCTTCATTTTCAAACAGAAACCCATGTCCTTACACTCTGCATATGCCCTAATGAAGTGAGTGAGCATAAACTTCACAGTAATATGTCACTTGCTTATGGTGTAATTTTGAACAGACTATGACTGTGCCTGCTTTCTGGTATTTGCAAGTAGGCACTAACAGCCATCCAAGACAACCACCTGTATCTGCATGCACCTCTGCACACATAAGCAATTCTAACAAGTATGACTTCAAACTTATAATTAGGATGTTGATCTGAAAGTTAAAACAAGGAACATGACAGTTAATACTGGAATTTAGCCTGGAGAAGAGGAGGCTCAGGGGAGACCTTATTGCTGTCTGCAACTACCTGAAGGGAGGTTGTAGTCAGGTGGGGCTTGGTCTCTTCTCCCAGGCAACCACCAACAGAACAAGAGGACACAGTCTCAAGCTGTGCCAGGGGAAGTTGGATGTTAGGAAGAAGTTTTTCATGGAAAGAGTGATTGGCCATTGGAATGTGCTGCCCAGGGAGGTAGTGGAGCCGCCATCACTGGAGGTGTTTACGAAGGGACTGGATGAGGCACTTGGTGATTAGATAGTGTTGGATGATAGGTTGGACTCAATGATCTCAAAGGTCTCTTCCAACCTGGTTAATTCTATTCTATTCTTTTTAAAAGAAAATAATTTCTCTAGGAACTTGGAAAAGATCACTATTTCTCTTTGCAAGTATATCCACAGTGAGAGAAACACTGGACGATTTATTAATTTTGTTATATAAGGGAATGGATGTGTCATAATTACCTGTTATGTCACTGACATAACAGGTCAAGGCATTCAAAGCTGTTAACACAGCTCTAACAATTCCACAGAAAGCATGGGTCATAGTTTCAAGCTCTGCTAATGACCAGCATTACAAGTCTGTTACAACAGTCTGTTGTGAAGGAAAGAACTGAAGGTTAGACATTACACAGACCTAGTCTGCCGCTAGATTTGGTTTTGACAATGACCTTACTCCTTCCCATAGCTCCTACTGTCTTCTCTTCCTCTTGTGGAAGAAGAGCACCTAACTAATGCAGACAGCCTCTTTCCCAGGGATTTTACCCATTTCTGATCTCATCTATTACTGCAATCCTATTTGGATCTAGCCCTTTATGTCTTTAAGGAAGGAAGATTTTCATATAGGAAAAAGCTCTCATGTACGACCAAACTACCATGCTTCAAGGGAGCAACTGTATAGTATTAGTCTTTCTCCCAAGATTTTAAAATAAGAGAGAATATGTGAGCTTTTGCCACTTCCTAAAAGCCAATGAAATAAATGGCCTGATGTTCTAATTCACCTGGTATTTTAGATTTCTTTTGGTTTAACATTTCTCTTGAGAGGAAGCAGCTCTTTTGAAGCAAAGCAACTATTGCAACCTGAAGTTCATTCCACGAAGATCCTTTCATAATTATCAGGATGCTTTAATAAAGCCAATGTTCTTTTCTTCTATATCCTATTGTGCAGAAAGGAAAATATGAAATATTTATGCATCTTAATCCAAAATCTCATTTTAGAAGTATTAATCCAAAGGACTGTTTTCTCAGTAGAGCAATATTAACATTTAAGGATTAGGAGAGTGGAAAAAGCTGGCATTTTAGGAGTTTCACTCTTAATTGCTCTTTTTCAGGTGTTCATTTTCATTGTTCACCACACTCCTAACCAGAATCAGTTCAAGTCAGCCCTTTAGCATCAGGCTGCCTAAACACTGGTTTCTTGCTGTTTTCCACAATGACTTTTAAATTGGCCCAAGATTCTATTAAATGAAGTAGTCATTCATTTCTTTCAGCTTGTATCAATTGCTTCCCACTTGTCAGCTCTGCCAAGTAAAAACTGCCACTTACATTTACAAATTATTCTGATTCACGTGCTTTGGTAGTGTGCATTGTACAGAAAAAAAAAGGTCAGCTTCTACAGTATTGCACATGTGGACTATAAATAACTTCAACAAAATTATTTACATCAAAAATGTGTCACCAAGCCACATATTTCTGCTTGTTATTTTCTAGGTTTCTAGAAGCTGAACCATGGATTGCACCAGACTCCACAACTAGAGGAAGAGGTCAGAAGACTCCTGCAATACCCACTTAAACCTCACAGAAGAAAGGTAATTCCAATGATCAGGCTGAGAGCCCTGATGTGAAAACCAACGTGTCTTTCCTTGTGTCTGGCTGAGTTTTTGCTAATTTCTCTTCTCTCATTCTTCTACAGTTATTGATAACAATTACTGTAGGCATTCACTATCACAATCTTGCTTAAATAGTCTCGAGGCAGTAGGAGAGCAACAGCTGGTGATGCAAAGTTCCTTATTCCAAGTCAAATCTTAGTACTAAGCTTTACACCACATGGCACTGTGCCTCTGTGGAGTTTCTGAGAAGTGGCTAAGCTTGCCTGCTACTCGAGCATATGGAGAGAAGAAACAAAAATTCATGCTTTATGAGCTCAGGTAAATTTATACAACAAGAAAAACACTAGTGCCAAACATTACAATGCCAAGAAGCACAGTAACAATTATTTATAATTTCACAGTGCAAATGTTTAGTAGAGATTGCTGTGCTGAAATCTAACATCACATATTCCATTCTTGATTTGATTGCAAAAGAGGATAAAAAAAAGTGTTCTTTGAATCTCCACACATAACACAACCATAAGATGTTTTATTTTTACTGTCCTTTATCACATAAGCATTGTTTGCTAATTTCCTGATGGCTGCCATCAAGAAAAATTAACATTTCGAGCTATGAGACCGATTCTACTTAGTTTGGGAATCAGTGTAAAGGGACCCGGGGAATATCTAAAATAAATGGATGATGCTTTTATTATTCATCTCATTAAAGAGATGCTCCTGGTAAGTAACAATGGTGCAATATAGGGACAGTTCATTAAGATAAAGATCTACAGTAAAAACAATAATTATGAGTAACACCCAAGTCAAGCAAATCCAACACAAATGGAATGTGTCCTTAACACACCTCCCAAATAAGCAGCTAACATTCCTCACATGAGGCATGCCACATTATAGACATTGTTATTTCCAGTTTCTGCCAGAGGCAAAACACATATACAGAAAGGAAGCATGGCATAAGTATAAAAGCATAACATATTTGGGGGAAGTGTTGCTATTCAGGATGCAATTCTGGAAATCAGCTCCTAAAACTTTCATAACAGTTGAATGTTGTCATGTGAACTGCTGAGTGTAAGGTTCCATTAATATTTTTTACCACTCTCTACAATAAATTGAAGTTAGCCGAAAAGAGCATTATTAGCATTACAAATCAATAAATGGAAGGTGCTTCCTAAAGCCACTAATATGATAGAGCTAACTCCAAAATACAAATATTAAAGGTCTACAATCACAAATCAAACAAGAGGATATCACCATCAGTAAACAAAATTCATGACAAAATAGCTATGCAAACAGAGAATAAACAAAATAAATGCCATCAAATGATGGTGATTAAGCTGAGCTATCCAGGCCGAGAGGGCTTAATCATCAGCATGGTTGAACAGATGAGGCGGAAACAGGACAGAAAGGGTTTCCTTAACCAGCCTCTTAACAACAGAGATGTCTTCTTATTTTCTGTTGAATATTAGAGGCCCTAGCACAGGACAGCGCTCAACCCTAAATAAATGTGACACAAGGAATGTAGTGCTTCTCAGGGAAGCGTCTCCTTGAAAAAAAAAAAAAAACATCTCTCTTCCAGTGTCATCTTTTACTCTTGGCTGCTGCAGCTTGCACAGCCCTTTACCTGAAGATAAAATCTTGTCTTAACTTCCAACAAGTCACCTTAGAATCTTTCTTTACAGCTTTCAACATCATCTGATCTATTAAGTTATTTAAGAGCCTATCAGCCATACTAGCAATACTGGAATACTCTTGTACCCCCTTTACTAACAAACACTTCTATACAGGCATTTGAAGTTGGGCTTAGTATAACACTTTCCATATCAAAGCACATTTCTTGAAAAGAAAGTAAGTAAACAAAGGTAAGTAATAAATATGTGAAACATACCACTCTGAGAACAAAGTAAAAGAAGTTAAAATATTGATGATATATTCCTAATAAAGACTAGCAAGGACTACAACAGTTTCATTTAAATGGTGGCCATCAAAGTCATTTTGTTCTAAGAAACATTGCAGTAAAATCCCTATCTCCAAATCCTTAACAAGTCAGATGCTCTTGAGCTGTATCTGCTCTGGAATTCTAAATGAACTTGCTTTTCTGTAGGGCAGAACACTTGCAACATGAGAGGTAAAGAGCATGCCCACATGTCTGGAGGTTGTAACTGACTCACAGATGCAGACACAGCAGAAAGGTTATTAAAAGATTGGATAGAGCTATATCTGCTCATCTCCACTTCTACGTTTTCTAGGTGTATTTGGAAGGAAAAACCAAAAGACTTTCCCTCTACTTTGTAAGTACCCAAATTCACTAAGGTTTTTTGTGAGCATTCTCCAAGACACCAACCAAATATGGGCCTGAATAGACATTGGGGTGAAAACCAAGCACATGCCAGACCTCAAAGGAGTGAGCCATGATCGGGGAGGGGAACTACTGGCACCCAGAAATCAAGACACCAAAACAGGGAGGCCAGAAGCAGGTTTTAGCTGCTTTCTCAGTGAAGGTCACAGTTATTTCCCAGTTCCACACAGGACCTGCTTTGGATGCCCAAGTCTGTGGTGGCTCTTATGCTAAGCAGTTAAAGGTGTTCTGCTTACAAAAACTGTTTAAACATTTAATAGCTTCTGGGTTTAAGCCATGAGTTTGTGCATGTTAAACCCCTCCATTTCTTTAAAAGCAGCAGCATTCTCAATTGTGTGAAATCATGAGGGCTGCTTAACAAAATAGTGCCTCTAGCATGAAATTCATTATCACTCTCAGCTCAAGTGATAATTCAAACCTCCCTGGCCTCTGCCCATTCCAGACCCACGTTACAAAACCTACCCTCACAGTATGCACCCCTCAGTGCCATTTCAGCAGAGACAACAAACAAACATTAACTGGGTCCCCCAGCTGTCACTGTCAGAAATTAGTACTTCAAGAGGAGTCTTGAGTAATATTAAAGGACTCCACATGAGCTCTGTATTTCAACAGCAACACATGTCCTATGGGTAGGTAACAGTTGTTCAGCATCTAGTGCATTCCCCAAGGCAATATTAAGTCTTGTTTAGAAATTAGAACTACTTGCATCTGAAATTTACTTCAAATAGCAAAATTTATTTTCAGATGCCTGGATACTTCAAAATTATACCTAATGAGAAACAGCATCAGGTGATCTTATTTTTTTCACAACAAGATTTTTGGCACTTGTGTATAAAGCAGCACAGCTGCATGAATGCTTCAGAAATAACATGCAAGACATACTGCCTTACTGCAGCTACTGAAATCTGTAATCAACTGCAAACTCATGAAACCACAGTTTAAAGAGATTACACTTTTAAATCATATTTGTGCAAACAAAAAGCTAGCATTATCCATCCCACTCTTGAAATTATCTCCAAACTTCATTTTTTGTTCAAATCTAACTGGCACGCTCCTATAATTTCTCAAGCATCCATTCATCAAGGTATAATTCTGCCCTATTAAACAGAGAAACAACATCTCCTTGCTTCATGAATCTGTTCTGTTACCTCACAAAACTGGCAAAACCCATGAGTTTAATTGATTCTTTTACTTCTACAAAACTGTTGAGCCAACACAGCTAAAACAAATTCGATTCTGTCTTCTGTGCCACCATAAATACCAACAACTCCACGCAAGACCTGGGAGTTCAAAGATCATTCTGAAGACAAACCAAAATCTTTGCACAGCTGCAACATAAGACCTATCCAACACAATCTTTGTCATCAGTGACGATGCATAATATGGAAATTGCCCACCCCAGCCTGTAGCGCTGCATGGGGTTGTTGTGACCAATAGAATCATAGAATCAATAAGGTTGGGATTTAAATTACTGTATTCTTGGCAGTTTTGAAATAGACCTCTCTTCATTTCACTGTAAACTGGGTGTACACATCCTGAAAATTACTGAAGCAAACCCCATGAATTTCACAATGAGAATTTTATAGACTGGAGCAGATAGGCCAATAAATAAATAAATAAAACTAATCATTTCTCCGTCGGATGAGAGACAATTTCCCCTCACAGTGAACCTTAAAAGCAGATTGATTAGAATAGAGAGTAATAAAACAGACTTGAAAATATATCTTGTCTCACACTGTTCTTGTCAGGACAGATCTATCACAAGAGCATGTAGTTGTTTGCTGTAATCAGAAGTTAAAGAAACCCATGACAAAAACAACAAATGTGAAATTATCCCATGTGAAGGCTTTAAATCTGTAATGTGCTTGGAAAAGGTGTACTCTAGTCCTCACAAATAAATTCAAGGTGCCTACATTTTAATTGCAAAGATCCCAATGCAGCAAGGGTCTGTCAGCTTTCATTTATGTTACTGGTAGGTGATCGGCTCTCAATACCTCATCAGATGCTCTTCTTTAAAGAAAATGGTTAGTTTGATACTAAATTCTCTCCTGAACAATCAAATGAGAAGTACAGATAGGTGGGATTTCAGACTAGAAGACAATTCCCATGCACTCCTGTAACAACAGTCTCCAGGAAAGAGTAATGGCAATGTTGCTGTAAAAGAAATAATAGAAGACTGCAGATGAGAATGTCAGAGCTCTAGCTATTGGAATAACTAAGGACAATATGGAAAACATAGGTTCAGTTTCTCTTGCTGCTTTCTATCTTTTAACCTCCTGCACATGTAGGTATTTTAAAGCTTAAGAGTTGTACTAGACAGTTATCAAATTTTGCCTTAGGTGGTACAGCATCCTCAATGAAAAAAAGGAAAAACACTCTCAAATCCTATGACATTGCTGAGCATTTCAATACTGCTGCACTTGCTCTATTACTTTCTGTTTTCCTTGCCACAGGAATTTACCTTTCTAGAGCAATGCTTATTATCTCTTGCGATATTGTCTCCCTGTTCTTGGCCTCTTATGCTCCGATTAATTCCAAGATCCCGCATTCATTTTTTCAGTTATAGCAGTTCTCCTCTAGCCATTTTTCACCTTAATTGATTTACAGTAATGTCAAAGTTTTATTTAAAGGACTAGCTGATTTCAATAATTAATTCTACTGATTTATCAAAGTTATTAATTAAAAAGAAAAGATTCTATTGCTTCTCAGTGGGTTTTGTTTCTGCTTTAATCTGAATCAGCAGCAATCTCTTCAATTCAAGATTGCTCTGAATCTACTCTTAAAAGCTGGTGCTTAGTAACTTCTGCTCCCCATTAAGAAAGCCTCTTCCATACTCCAAGACACCATTGCATCAGGATTTATTTTACCTCCAGGAGCACTAACTTCCCCTGTAGATCAAGTTACATCCAAAGATACAGTGCAGGAGTCTACAGTCAGTGCATAGCACCACCCTAATAGAAATAAGTCCAAGCTCCAATTACTGTTCCCTTAGCAGCAGGGAGGACCAGACACTCAGCTCTACTGATTTTCAGTTTACTGTCACCTCAAACACTTCTTCCTCAGTTTAAAACCCTCTGACTAAATTAACCCCCCTTTGCGTTAGGTGTGAGCAATTAAATGCCAGCAGGAATCAGAAAGAGGCTTCATGTCTGATTTATCAGAGCAGTATTAATAGCAAGAAAGACTTGTTCCCATTTTCCTTCCTTACTGGGGGCAGTCCTATGTGGGGGACTGTGATGTATCTGTGAACCCTCGGAAGAGCCCTGGTGAGAAAACATCGCTGAGCTCCCATGAGAATCCGGAAACTCCCCGGACAGACTGAGTGGGAATGAGAAACCACAAGATAAGATGGGAGGCCACCTGGACTAACTTAACAAGTAACTATAGCAATGCTATTGCTGACCCATGAGAAGCTCGAGAAAAGTTCATTAACCAATTACAGGCAGCCACACTAACACTACACACAATATAGGAGTTGTGTGCTGGAGTAAACGGGCTTGCTTGCTTTTGGCCTTCTATGTGCTCTGCTTGTGTTTGATTCTTGTCGCACGGACTGTCACTTTATCCTTACCCCGACCCCCATAAAGCGACAGTCCTCTACATGCTTTCATTTTATTTACTATTGCTTTACTCTTCTTTAAGACATAAGAGATCCAAATGTAATCCCTGTTCCAGTGTAGACTTAGTGAAAGGTAATAAAGTAGGCCTGAAGGAGACTCCTGCAAGGACATAGCTTCATTTATTGTTGGGTAGTCATTCACTAGTAAAACAAGAGCAGAGGTTTAACGTTTTAGTCTGGATCTAAGCCCATTTCTGATTGGTCTGCTGCAAGAACTGAGATTGTATATAAATAAATTAAAAAATGGACTTACTGAAGGTAAAATAGTGTGACTTCAAAAACATTACTGAATTTTTCCAGAGTTTCTGTGTTTGAAACCCTCTCTGATTTTTTTTTTTTTTTTTTTTTTTTTTTTTTTTTTGGTACAGACTTTTTTTTAATCAGTAATTTTGTTATCTCCAGGAGAATGAAAAAGCTATAAAGTATTTAATTTAAGAATTTAATTTCAAACAGATAGATGAACAGGAGTGCACTTTAAATTATAAACAGGAAAATTGAATGATAAGAAATATGCTTTCATTACTTTCTAAGTACAGTAATAACGCTTGCTACCTTGGGCCAGAAGATTATTGGCAACCAAAGTTTTAATCATCAAAACAGAAAGATTTTTGTGTGTCTGGGAGATAGTTGTTCCTCTACTACAATGCATTTCTTGGTATTTTGAGCTTTGGCTAATAAACATTTAATAATGATTATATTAAAAGTTATTGTCCTTGGGGCTTGCTTTTGATGTGTACCCTATAAAACAGGTGTCTTGCATTATTTTACTGGCACTGGGGCTTTCCGGTTTGCACTGAGCTTAGAATTATTAGTTTAGAATCCAGTAGCTATCTTTGTTATTGCTTTGTAAAGTTCTAATTAGAATTTGGGGAGTCTAAAGAAGCAATATGCTTTATGAATAGCACTACACCTTTTAGATGTGTGATTGCTACTCACTCTTTCACTTGTTTTATTAAGCAGAGAACAGCAAGGCAATGTTTAAATAATCTTGCATATTTGATCTAGGTGTGTTGGAAAGAATTTATTAACAGTAAGAGTGCAGGATGGCACTCAAGTAGTATCCACTTTTAATGTGTCAGAATGGAGATGGTGCTAATTAAAGTTTGACAGAGCATGACCTGTATTGTAAGAAAAAAAACCTCCACAGGTCATCTTGGCTGCATGATTCCAGTACCTTAGGTTAAAAGGGATTTCTCAGGTCATGTAGCCCAGAAACCATCACAAGCACCTGTGACACTACATCCCAAGTGCTGCACCACATTTCCTCTTGAACACCTCTCCTGCTGACGCCCTCAAAATTTACAAGGCAATAGACTATCTATCCTCAAAGGTAGGAAACTTAAGCAGTGGTACTTAATTTTTCTTTTCATCACGTTTCTGCATTAGCACACACACAAAGATTGCCATTTGATGGGGTAATAAGCAAATCACCCAAGTCCCACCATCTAGACAAATCCCTCACCAACATCTTACTCTTCCACAGGCATCGCTCCACAGATTTTCATATAGCTCCATAAATAAACTGTTTATAGGTAGAGTGACTGCATGGAAAAAGTAAAGGACTGACTTCAGATTTCTTTCTGTCCCTTCAGCAATGAAATGAGATCACAAGATGACTAGAGTTTTTCCACAAGGACACTCTGCATTAAGCTATCACACACTCTGCGACATAAAAGCAGGGTGAGGGGATGTCGAATATCTTGGGCGCAAGAAGGGAAGTTGTTGAAATGCCCATATCCAACAATGGGCTGGCAAAAGAGAAGCATGTAGTTAGAGATGTGTAAATAATTGATTTTTCAATTTAGCTACTGACTTGAAAAATGAAAGAAACAAATTCAGACCAATTGACCCAGAATAGAAGCATTCTGGGGTTGTTTCCCCCCCCCCCAAATTCTCTCTTTTCAATAGCCTGTCGCATTCAGTGTATTTGAGTCCCTCTTTTGTTCTTTTTTGAATAGTTAAGATTGACTTAGATAGTAGAAGAGTTTCAGCTGATGAATCAGAGAAAGGTCTATCTCAAAAGGCCTCCAGCTACTTTTGAGAGTTATGATGCCTGAGTTCAAGTCCATCTTATGAATTAGAAAAAGATTACAGGTCAGCTCCCTAGCCACTGTCTTAAGAAACCAGAAATGATTCAGTTCAGAATGATCAAACAGAATTATTTTTGACATTTCAAAACTTTTCCTTTCCCCAAACTCATTCTCATATTCAGTCTGGGTATGCAGTTTTAGTTCAAAATACATATATATTTTCTGCCTGGATAAATCACTGGTCGTTTGGGTTTGTTTGTGGGGTTTCTTTTTCTCTGGGAAGGGGTCGGCTTTGTGATTTTTCCCCCTGAGCTCTGTATCTAATCAAACCCAGATTATCTTCAGCACTCTGGGCGATTTTCTTCTTCTCTTTAATAGTCAACAGCAGTGTAGAAAGTCAGCCAGCTGGAGAAAATCTCTTGTCTGTTGTAGGCAATCCCTACAGAATGCTCATCGCTGATGTCATTAGCGGGACAAAATGCCTTGTCATTTTACCTCTCTGAGTGGCTGGTCTTTGGCAGCTGTGGGTACCTTTTTCCAAAACTTAATAGCAAGCATGTTCTTCTCACTCCTGAAAACAGGAAAGCTGGACTTCGGATTATTAACTAGATGTAGCAGCCATTAGATCCCCTGCTTCAGCTGGTTCATCACATCAGTTAGGTTTAAGTCATTTCAAGCATTCCCTAGTTGATCTGTGTGCATGCATTAAGTATTCAGTGGCTGAAGTAGAGCCCTTGGGGGCCATATTTGTTAAAAAATTAACGTTAAGCTTGGTGCTCCATCTACTGTGGAGTATTTGTGATGTCTTTTGGACTTGTGTAACAAAGATAATTAAGGGACTGAAGTGCCATTCATCAGAGGAACACCTGAGAGAGCTGGAACTGTTAAGTCTACAAATACCTGATCCAAGGGAATGAAGAGGAGAGCCAGGCTCTTCTCAGTAGAGCCCAATGACAGGGGAAAAATACAAAACTTAACAAGAAATGTAAAAAAAAAAAAAAAAAAATATATATATATATATATATATAAATAAATAATACCATGACATTAAGTTTGAACACAGTTTACTGTGGTGGTGGTCAAGCACAGAATGCTTACAGAGTTTTTATTAATGAAGATATTCAAAACCCAACTGGGCAAAACCCTTGACAACTTTCTCTAAGCTGCCCTTGCCAAGCAGGGGTCTGCTTCCAAAGGAAACAACTCTGCAGTACCAAAACCAAGGACAAAACCAGAAAGGACAAGCCTGTTGATGCAGTGTAACACAAACTCCCAGATAAACCAAGCTGGTGCTGAATGCACAGGAGTAACCCTTATTGAGGGCAATGACATTGCAGTGTGGTACTGTGCCCCCTTCCAAACCAGTCAGAATGTAGTTTACAAGCACAGGACTGTAATTTTGCATCAGCCTGTGATTAAGCATGCAGGGAGAGACCTCATTACACGTGTTACTTACAAACACCAAGTCTACAGTCTCCATTCATCCAGCAACGCAGCAGGTAAAGCACAGGCTCAGAATGCCCATCCTTCTCCTAGGAGCAGGATGAAGCCTCCCATCTCACAAGTAAGTGCTTTGCCACCTAGTACAGAGTGCAGAGAAACAGCAAAGAGCTGCCTGGCAGCCATGCAACAGGTTAGGGAGTCAAGCATGCTGCAGAGTGAGAGTGAATGGCTCTATGACCTCACAGTTCACGCAACCATGAGCCAAGCCTGGAACTCAGGGCTCCTTTTCACATTTAAATACTCTACACCATTGCTAACAGCCCTGAATAGAGAAAAAGTTAACTCTGGTTACTGACATGTTCTATAAGCTACAGGAGTGTTTTCTGAAGGAGAAACCAGAATTTCCAGGCAATACTTCAATATGATTTTGACTTTTGCACACTGTACATTGCAGTTCCTGGTGCTATTACAAGGTCTCAGAAGTTGCTCATCTTCCACGCTTCTTCCATACTATGAAAGCTGAATAGCTGCCAATTTTTTTGAAGGTATTTAAAGATGTATTCAGGTGTCAGATGGGGTTTAAAATAACTCTTAAAATCTGGCTCACAGCAACTAAATCTGTCAATTTTCATGCTCTTTTTCCCTTTAAAAAGGTTTCTTACATTTGATAGAGTTTGACCCATTTTTAATGTTAAGGTGTAGCTTTTTAGCAACGCAGATGAGTGCTTAATGACTACATGAAAGTGAAGAAATGCTTTGATTGCAAATGAACAAAGAAATATTTAGGATGCATTTATATGTTTCCAATGCTTTTTAATGCCTGTGGAGAACGTATATTGATACCATTATATTTCATACCTGGTTTCTGTTGCCTTCTTTAGTTAAAACTACAGGTACAATTATCCAATTGGGTTCATATATTACTTGGTAATATGAAAGAAGGAAAAGATGGGGTTAAGTGAGGCAACAGGAAAAAGTGCAAAGTATTTTGTATTCCTTCTTAACATTCATGCTGCCACATCTAGTGCCAGGCTTGTTTGTGACTTCACACGAAAAAGTTTGTACTAATTCTTACTAAAGATGGTTTTTTAAGCCAATCAAGTTAAACAGCTAAAAAATGTAGGGTGTTTTTTTTTTAGCAGAGATTTTTACAGCCATTGAATATGTCCTGTAGCAAGCTGAAGCAACGAGAAACAGTACCATCCCTTCCTGTACTCTTTTGTGCTAAATTCCAATGATTTAGTAATTAAAAAAAAATAAACTCAGTTAAAGCCTAGATAGTTTTTTTCATTTCTTCTAACAATGTTGTACAACTCTGATTTCCCAATGCAAGAGAATAGATCCAGTCTGTCTGTAGTAAAAAAAGAACAGTGATAAGAACATGTTACTCTACCATGGCTTGCTCTGCCAGGGAACAAAGCAAACTATGGATTGGGCCCTTGCAATTTTGCCTAAGGGGCGCCGTGCAATAAGGTGGAACCAAAAGTTTCATCATGTCCTTCAAAACTCTCACAACCAGCTAAATAAATCACTCAATGGTCCCAGTAGTGGATATTAGGGAAGCCTCTCCTAACACGGACACTGAATCCTCCCCTTGAAGGGCTGTTGTTATTATGCATATTCAGACATTTAAGGAACAAGGAGTTCACAGTAAATGCATTAGAGGGTTAATTAGGTTTTCAGTAAGCACTCTCTAATTCCTCCTCCATGCGTAGCATTTAGGCTGGATCGTTGGGGATAGCTGGCAGCTGTAAACATGAATCATGACAGCTACAAGTAATATTGGCAGTATAGTGATTTACAGTTAAGGTCATTTAAAGACAATGTCTACTTTTCATTATTCAGTGGCATGCAATGCATGTGGCTTCAGGAAGACAATGTTACTTAATGAGGGTGGTCCAGGTAGGCTTCTACCTACAATTCTTTCATTTTGGGTATTTTTCACTTGTTCAACAGTTTTTTAAATCAGATTTTACCCTGAGTTTTGACAATAAAAAGTAGGAAAGCACTATTGCTCAGTCACTGTAGTTTGGAAGTTACGCTTCTGAACAGCTTTTGACAATGAGTGTCCTGGTAGACTAGAAAGCAGAAGCCTGGTTCGTGGTGTGTGTTTCAATTTATCACCCTGCACCTAGACAATTTTTTCCTAAATATGTACTTAGCAGAGATCTTTTCCCCAGCATAAAGTAGCTTTCCCAGATCCCTACCACTGTCCTATTGACTTTTTTCCCTTAGGGAAAATGGTAAGGAAACAACACGATTTAGTTTCTAGTTACTCATAATAATAGAAATTACAGTAAACCAGGATGAAACATGATGCTCCTATAACTCCCTCTTCATTTTTATTCTCAAATGAAATTAAGGGGAAATGTGCTATATATTCAAAATGGTTTCCAGCTATTCTACCTGTACCTCAGTTGTAAAGTGTTATTCCTTTTTGACAGATGTAGAGTACAATCCAGTTGCTCTTCATTTTACTCTGGTAATGTGATCACTTATGGATCCAAATAAATTCATGCACACTGTAAACTTATTCACATATATAAGTGTTTGCAGGATCATGCCTTAGCATATAAATTAGCACCTAATATTGTTTGCCCTTAGTCATAGCACAATATGCCATTTGTGCAGCTTTACCTTGCTAATTTACTGTGTCAGATTCTCCAATAGTGAATTTCATAAACACAGGTGGGAGAAAAGGAAAAAGAGTTTCTCCTCCATGCAGATGTTAAGATACCTTATTTTCAGAATATTACTTTTATTAAAGCATTGTTATACAGGTTATTAAAATGCAATTGATACTTACTTTAAACTCAAAATATTACTTAAATTCATTGTAGTTCTTCTAAATTAACATCTGACAAAAGAATGTAACCACAGTGCAACCAGTAGGAAACCAGAGGACCTTATTGAGCTGATAAAAGTACAGAGCTGTTAGATAACAAGATGTGTTAAATTACATATTTCTGTGTACCAGACAACATGTTTTGTTAAACAGCCAAGTCTTTTCATTTGACTAATTGAATGCTAAAAGAATAAAAGATACTACTGTAGAGCAATGGGTTATCAGCTAATCAGCTTCCTGCACACTGTGCCAAATATGCTTTAACAAAAGCTGGCTGTGTCTTAAGATTAAGCCTGCAGGTACTGCTGGAACAGTTTTGGGTTTTTTTAATAGCTGGTGTCATCCATACTACTTTAATTCTATACTACAGTGTTATAATGGCAGTCTGTTTCCTCTGAATTGTACATATGTGTCTTGGCTCCACAGATGCTTTTATGATTAACCATCTTGGCACCACCAAAAATAAAACAAATGCATTGTTCTTAAAAGGACCAGTCTTCTGGATTTCACAAGTACATTTCCCAACCTCTAGGGTAAATGCTTTCTTTTCCTTTCTCTTGTTCTGATATATTTGGGGGTTTACTTTGAAAGGCTGAGGGAGCTGGGGTTGCTTAGCCTGGAGAAGAGGAGACTGAGGGGTGACCTTATTGCTCTCTACAACTACCTGAAGGGAGGTTGTAGCCAGGCACAGGTTGGCCTCTTCTCCCAGGCATCCAGCACCAGAACAAGAGGACACAGTCTCAGGCTGCGCCAGGGCAGGTTTAGGCTGGATGTTAGGAAGAAGTTCTACACGGAGAGAGTGATTGCCCATTGGAATCGGCTACCCGTGGAGGTGGTGGAGTCACCTTCACAGGAGGTGTTCAGGAGAAGACTTGATGGGGTGCTTGGCTGTATGGTCTAGTTGTTGGGTGGGTTGGATTGTTTGATGGGTTGGACGCGATGATCTTGAAGGTCTCTTCCAACCTGGTGTATTGTATTGTATTGTATTGTATTGTATTGTAAAGGGCAACTTCCAAGCAGAAGTTGTAAGAATACCCTCCCCATGCAAAAGGAATTTCTTTTGGTAGTTGTTATACTCTTCAAAAAGATATAGATTTGAATTTCCTCAAGTAAATACAGGAATTTAATCTAAATTACCTGTTGTATAGGCTGACTATGGAATACTGCACTCATAAGAAAACATTTTTCTTCATTTTAAAGGGAACTGGTGCAGCCACTTTTCCCTTCTACTGTTATTCATCAGGAACATCCTGAAAACACCAAATGACTCAACTGAGATACAGCCTACACATGGTACAGTACATTCCTGTCTACTGTACATGCAGAACCAAAGGACTCTTAACCCAGGAGACACAAAGAACAGAAATAAAGAAAAATATTGAATCATCTTGACATGGCAACCAAGATTGGGTTCTTGCAGTTGGAGTAAGCAGCATAATGCAAGTGAGAACAAGGTACCGTAAGAGAAGACATTTCTCCAGAGAATATGGAGAAAGCAGAGGTGGGGAAGGACATGGAAAGACAAAAATGCACATTATAGAAGTTGAAGGTGAAGAAAGCAGAATGTAAAATTGTCTTTTGAGAAGAATACTTTAAATGGGATAGATTGATCTTGTGACTTACATCCACTCAGAACGAGTGGAGACTGAAACCGGTACATATTTTGTCACAGGACTGAGAGCAAGAGAGTCAAAGC
Source organism: Picus viridis (assembly GCA_033816785.1). Lineage (NCBI taxonomy): Eukaryota > Metazoa > Chordata > Aves > Piciformes > Picidae > Picus > Picus viridis. Next base: position 10,521,870 of record CM066581.1, on the reverse strand, counting down.
ATCCCTCTGACCAAAAGGCTTACTGACCATGGAGATGAATGTGTTATGCAAAAAGAAACCTACATTTTATTGAATATGGGAATTCTATAAGCACAGAGGAATCCTATAAGCACAAGGATGCATATGGAAATATGGGGACTCTCTCTATTCCGAAAACCCTCTGGAGTAGAATTGGACCTTTCTTGTACATAAACTACATTTGAGGGACTGAGACCTGATCTCACAAGTCTGCATTTCTGAGAGCTCTAGGTAAGGTCCCTTCCAGAGCATACCTGCTCAAAGAAAGAAATCCTTGTCTGGTAGATGGTTGACTAAAGTAGTGCAGGAAGAAAAAAAAAAAAAAAGAGAGGAAAAAAAGAAGTCACACATATGGAAACCCACAGGTATAGAAAAGTTAGCAGAGATAGAAGTACACTCAAATCTCCTGACTTTCCAGTCCAGAAATATCATTAGCTGTTATCGCTTTGAAATGAAAACATGGTCAGGTGTGTGTTTTTCCATTTAGTAGCTCAGCATCTCCTTTTTCTTTAGAACTTATCCCATCATTTAACACCTGGATTACAAGTTGTCAAGCTAAAGTAATCTGTCTTCAGACTTTCTGGTAATTGTTTTGAAAGTTAGATGAAGTTTTAAATCTTAGTATGTAAATACATAAAGTGTTTTAAAGCCATACTTCATAAACATTGTCATTGTCTGTATTTAAAATCCATTTCTCAAGCCTTCAGCAATTATAAAGTAATTTATAATCATGCCACACTAACTGCATATGGACAGGATGGAAATGTAATGGAGACACAAATGGAAATGTTTTCTTACCTTCATCATTGAAAGTTCCATTTCTGGTCATCAGCATGTCACATGTTCAATTTTTTTTCCTTCCAAACTATAGTGTCCTACTTCTAAAATGTTTTATGAGGCTTTGATCTTCATCCAAAGGTGATCAGCAGATTATCACACACAAAGACTTTTCTCCCTCAGACCCTCACATTCACCTACTCATTCAGGTCCAAAGCATTTCTAAAATGATACTGAGTCACTTGTCACATAGCCTCAAATTCTACTGAACTATTTCCAGTGTGTACTTTGACTTCTAAAGGGTATAAAACTTCATGTATTAAACATTAGAGATGGAGTAGAACTTGAAAGTCTGAACTGTCTTAAAGTTCAGGACTTTGCAAGATTCTGACATCAGTTTCTGATGGATTAGTAACTCATTCCAGCTCCAGAAGATGTGAGACCGGGGTCTTATTTGAGGGCTATCAAGGGGCAGAGTAAAAAATAATAATTAAAAACCCCTATATATTTAAATTTTGCCACGTTGGAAAAGTTCTTACATTTGGGGTTTTGGTTTGTTGTTTTTTTTTCCTCCCTTTTTTCCCCCCTTTGCTCTTGACATCCTTCACAATAATTGTAATGTATTTATGGAAAATGAGAACAAAATTGTACTGATAAAAGCTACTATTACTTCAACTTTTCTGTTTAGACATACTGCACAGAGAGCAAGTAGAACCTCATCTTTTCAGCTTTCTGTGATCTGGGAAATTTTTCTTCAAGCAATTACCCCATTGTATTTTTAATTAGACATGTACTCTATACTATAATGAAGAAGTAACACATATCATAGATCACATTAACAATGGTTACAGTGTGGTAGCATGTAATTTAAAAAGACTAACACACCGGCAAGGGGCAGGTGAGGGCTGGTTTGCTGAACATCTTCAGTGGTTTTCAGCACACATCTCTAGGCAGGGTTAACTAGAGACAGCAGAGATGTTACATATATTTTGTAGCTCAATTTCAGGACAACTTAATAAAACCCCATTTGTCTTAAGACTTGTACTATATATTGTACTTCATTAACAATTAAATTACTTCATCCTACAAGCACAAGCTGAAGGTTTGTGCAAGGGCCTTGTTAACTTACATTTTTATACCCATAAGAAGATTTTTTTAATGAACCATTATGATAGTTTACTGTGGTAAACTATTATCCCTCTTCTTTGAGTTTAATTGTTTTTAAATGTTAGTTGCTTCCTGTCTGTTTGCCTCTTTCTTCCAATTAAGAACCCCTTAGTTTTCATACTCCTGTTTTCCTATTCTTTTTGATTATTTCATATAATTGCTTCCTGGGAAGCTAAAGAGAAGCTGGTACTACTATTAACACATTAGAAAGACAGAAAAACAATTACATAATGCATATACAGCATTGGAAGAAGAGCAATGCTCTTCTTTATACTTTTCTTTATATAAGTATAAATGTGATAAAAACCCAATCAAATAGTTGCTAATCATATGGATTAATAAACAGCTTCATCTGCAACAAGCCATATGAACAATGGTGAGCTGTCACAGAAACAGATGGGAAGCTGAGAAGCAAGTGTTCCTGAGTCTGGAAGACCATTGCCTTTCATTTCCACAGCCACACCATATTCCTTTAACTTGATATATGTCAACTGACCAATTTCTTGTCTTGCCCCTGTTTTGGTCAAGTATCTCACTACTTCAGCATGCATTTGCTAATACAACATATTCCCTAAACACCTTTACAAATTATGGAGATGATGTTGACACAAAACCACAACTCTAAAGTCACTAAACATGACAAGCAAGATTTTGAGTTCACATACAGCCATTTGCCCAGAGCAGAATCACACCTGTGCAGAGCCCAGGTTTAAACACAAAAAGGTGAAGAATAAGCATTGTAACACTCATTCTTTGATGCCTGGCACAAGAATTTCCTTTCCAATATAAAAGTCCCTGAGGAAGTCAAGAAGCAAAACCCAAAGCTGTTAGTACCTACTATGAAAATTGCTTCAGCTGAAAGGAGTTCAACTTCCTAGTTTAGTGGCCTCTTCAGTCTTATAGAACAATAAGTATTCAAATGCCTAAGTATGGCTCTGAAATTAATATTTGTTGTTGTACTCCCAAAAGGGGATCAACCTATCATATTTCATGAATACATCTCAGCCTCAGAAGAGATGGCAGTCTTGGTACAGTCTCTATTCAAAGCAGTTGAGCTAAAAAGAGCTCTAAAAAACTGCAGATAAATAATGTGTTGTTTTTAATCTGCACAGAGATTAGGTATGGATTCTTATATCTAATTTTTTCCTGACAGAAAGCAATACAGATGAAAAAGTAGAGAACTTTCAAAATCTCATTGTGTCAATGGAAAAAAATAAAACTATAAACATTTAAATTAATGTCTAGAAGCTTTGTTATACTTCCTACCCTATTCTAGCATTTCTGCATAAGGCAGTCTCTTAATTTCCATATTCGATAAACGCTGTTTGTTAAAGATTCTGGAGGAGAATCTTTCACATGGAAAATTATATTAATGCATGTTTCTGCATGTTACAGATGTCAGCAGGGAGAGAAATTCAATACAGAATTGCTGCAGTGCTAAAGCCTTGTATTCCTATTGATACAATTCCACACAGTATTGTCAGAAGAAAGAATCCATCTTAGCAGATTAAAAGTAAACTGAAGTCTTAAATAAGCAGAATGTATGAATTTGTCTCTGCTACATTGCAAAGACAGACATTACCAGAGGACTTGTATTGTTTACTGTTTAGACTGATAGTGTGCAGGACAGTGTGCTCACACACTCATCAGTTCATGGTTAGGGAACCAGCAAGTTCCGCATACACTGTTCCCATCCAGACTTCATTCCACAATTTTGACATTAAAAATCCTCTTAACCTCAGTGGTAGCTTCAGTATTTGAATGATATAAACCTAAAGCATCTTATCAGGACAAGTTTAAAGATCATCTGCATGTTTGGGCACCTGCTGCGCATTTTCATTCATGTAACAACATGCATATATGTATATATTTACACACACATATACATGAATATGGGCTACAAGTGATATTTTCCTGGACTGAGACCCACTTCAGTGGACACACTGTCTAAAAAGTGATGATGAACACCAGACAGCTGATCCATTTCCCATCCTAAATGATCATACAGTATCACAGTATCACTAAGGTTGGAAGAGACCTCGAAGATCATCAAGTGCAACCTGTCACCACAGAACTCATGACTAAACCATGGCAGCGAGTGCCATGTCCAATCCCCTCATGAACACCTTCAGGGACGGTGACTCCACCACCTCCCTGGGCAGCCCATTCCAATGGCTAATCACTCTCTCAGTGAAGAACTTTCTCCTCACCGCTAGCCTAAACTTCCCTTGGTGCAGCTTGAGACTGTGTCCCCTTGTTCTACTGCTGGTTGCTGGGGAGAAGAGGCCACCCCATTCCTGGCTACAACCACCCTTCAGGTAGTTGTAGAGAGCAATGAGGTCACCCCTGAGCCTCCTCTTCTCCAGGCTAAACAACCCCAGCTCCCTCAGCCTCTCCTCATAGGGCTTGTGCTCAAGGCCTCTCCCCAGCCTCGTTGCCCTTCTCTGGACACATTCAAGTGTCTCAATGTCCCTCCTAAACTGAGGGGCCCAGAACTGGACACAGTACTCAAGCTGTGGGCTAACCAAAGCAGAGTACAGGGGCACAATGACCTCCCTGCACCTGCTGGCCACACTATTCCTAATGCAGGCCAGGATGCTGTTGGCCTTCTTGGCCACCTGGGCACACTGCTGGCTCATGTTCAGGCAGCTGTCGATCAGCACCCCCAGGTCCCTCTCTGTTTGGGAGCTCTCCAGCCACTCCGACCCCAGCCCGTAGCTCTGCATGGGGTTGTTGTGGCCAAAGTGCAGCACCCAGCAATTGGACTTGTTGAATGTCATCCCATTGGCCTCTGCCCATCTGTCCAGTCAGTCAAGGTCCCTCTGCAGGGCCCTCCTACCCTCTAACTGACCAACATCTGAAGGAAGGAGGAGAAAAAAAAAAAAAAAAAAAAAAAGATGTAGAAAGTTAAATTGGAGTCCGACCAGCAAAAACTACACAACACGAGCGCTAGAAGTGTTACTAGAACAAAAAGTTACTTTCTGTTGATTTAGAAATAAAACTTGAAGATCATACAGGTCAGAAGAGAAAAATATGAAAGGAATTCCATTGCTTATCTTCGTAGTAAGTGACCTGGGGTATTTTTCCTGCAACGGTTTGATCTCATTTAAACCAGCGCATTCTTGACACATTGCAAAATAAACCCAAGAAAGTTCAGAAGAGATTCAAAAAAAATGTGGGGGGAATAAAATGCCCCAGGACAGATGAAGAAAGATGAAGAGAACAAGGAATGTTCATTTCAGCAAAAGAAGACTGAGTGTAGATGTAATTGTCTACTGATACATAAAGGGAAGATATAAAGAAGAAAAAGATCAATTATTCTCATTAGTTAAAGATAACAGAAGAGGATATAGTAGGCCTAGCTGCAGGAAGAATATTTTAAATTAAATATTTGGGAAGAAACAATAGGGTCTAGGAACTGATAAGCAGGATAGTAAAGGCTCATTGAAAGGCTGTGGCTTCAGCTTAAATTGACATCCATTTATTGAGAGTAGTTTGCAAGTAATTCAATGTTTCGGAATGAATATGGGCCAAGGAGTCCCACTAAGCGTGCCTTTCACCATGAACTTACTTCATTATTTGCCCTATCAAGAGTTGCTTTAAGACAGGAGATGGAAACTGAAGTAGAAGTAAATATGGAGAAAAATCAACCATGACAGTAAAAGGTAGAATATGGATATTGCAAAATTTCCAGCTGAAGAAAGTCTTTTCTTCTGAATCTGTAACATATCAGATGGATAAAATAAAGAGGTCAAGTACCCACAAGACACCTAAATACAGTTTATCAGCCACTGTGTTAATACTGAACTGTGTTGCAGCTTTACAACTAAAAAGCTGTTTTATTAGGATCAGAAACACTGATCCAGCATCAAAAATTCATACTCAAAACCTGGCTCCTTATCTGCACTCAACACAACAAATTATCAGTTTAAAGGTTCCCTTGTTGGTAATGTTTTCAGCTCCTTGGCTTCCTTGTCAGAAGCATGCAGGTTAAAAGTTTCTGCTCAGCAGCTGGCTGGGCCTTTTTTTGTCCTTTTTTTTGTTGTTTGGGGTTTTTTTTAACAAATGCTCCAAGTAAACTAGAAAGAGCAAAGAATATGCTGATACTGACTTGCAGCTTCTAGAAATTTACTTTCATTTCAGTGGCTGCACGAACCATTTGCTAAATACAATTATATTTGGCTACATTAGAAGCCATCCATCAGCTGACATAAATGGATAACTACTTACATATATTCTTCAGCATTTGCCTAGTTATAAAGGCAAGAAGAATTGTTACCTACATCTGCAGCTCATTGTTTGACCAGGCAAGATAAAGAAGATTCTGAAACAGTAAATGCAATACTGAAACCATATCAACATCCATTACATGAGGCAGGGTAAAAATCTCTTAGCTCTCCTACCGATTTTGTTTAGAATTCACAATATTTGCAAAAGATATTTTTGAAAACCCTGTAAGAAAATATTCAACTGTTGTTAGCAAAAGCTTGAAGCCTTAACACAGACTTTAAGTCGTTTTCTGTTGCTGTTTTCAATAATGTGCCAATTATGCTTCTTCCCCAAGAAACTGGATGATACAGTGCTGCATGTCAGGGAGACAGCCAGCAGGCAAATTATAATGGGGATTCAAAGTTTGCTAAATGAACCTTAGCAGGGCTGGGAGTTTTTTTAATTCTTTTTCTCTCTCTGTGATAAGGCAGGCAGATGAGGATGGCTGCTCCAGAAAGCAGCAGGAGTAGCACTGTGAAAACCACTAACACTCCAGTAAATATACATAAGCACAGCTGAAAAGGGCAGCTTACTGGTGGGACTTCATAACACTTGAACAGTAAGGAAAAAGTCTTGATCTCAAGACATCTGCTCCTCGGTTGTTTTTGTTTGTCTTTTTGCTTCCAACCCAGTTTTAAAGATATCAGGACTGATACTGTAGTTGCATACATAAAGAGAGGAAGACGAGTTTAATCACTCACAAAGACTCCTTTTCTATTTACGGTGCCTTCGAACAGAAGGTGCATGCAGTTATTTGTCTGTGTGTATGCAGTACTGCTCCTCACAAGTAGGCTGGATTTTTAAAACACATGCATTTTATGTGTATGTAGGCACACTTTGAATGCTCCAATGCAATAGATTTGTGATCAATAACAACAACAGTTAAAATAATGTTATTTTGACATGGAATGGTGTGATAGATCCCTTAACAAGTGTATGAATCTATTTTGTACAGTTAGCTGGCTTTCCTCCTTTTGTTGCTTTGATCAACACCCGCTTTTTGCCCCTTTTTGCTTTGCTTCATATGCCTCACTACTACTATACCTCACTACTACTATTTCACTTTCTTATGTAAGGTGGCTAGATGATGTAGTAAATTTAGACAGCATCTTCCCTTCCCTTTGCCCTCAGACACACTTAGGCCTCTATCTTTTTGCTTCTATTACCTCTACATCACATCACAAACTGGCTTTCCCTTTCTGTGCAAAAAGGGCTGTGAGAAACAGCCACAGCAAAGATGTCTCTAAAGGTGGCAGGTCTTTTGCACCTTCATCTATGTTGAAGGAAGCCTAAGAGAAGGCTTTCTGTTCCCTGGTAAGAGCAGAGATTATGATCAGCACATAGTGATACACCACAATGGCAAGATGTAAGTCCTGTGCCACTATTAGAGATGAGCCCACACCCTGCTTGTCCCTCTGCCTTCAGTCACCATGAATGCTATTTGATTACCTTGAACAAGAATAAGTCTTCCCTAGTTCAGGATTTTATCTCAGATTTATCCTTCAGTTTTCCACTGATCCAAAGAAACAGAAGATAGACCATCTCTACACTGTTAAACTTCTCAGTAAGGAAACTACCATTTTAAAGTAAGTACAAAAAGTTTTCATCAAGAGCAAGTTGAGGGGCTGACTACATTTGTCTTATCTGAGCTGCCATTGACACTCCCCCTGATAAATAGGTTGTTTATAGATAATTACTCATCTGAAGGATACTTTATAAGTAACCAGTAAACCTGAACTGCAGTTGCTCATCAATAATAGTTTGTTATGTCTAGGGTGAGCACAAATAGATGAAGCAAGGAATACTGTAAGCTGAAAACACAAAAGTGCACTGTACCCTTCTAATGGATAACAGAAGTTTAGAAGACTTCATTTGTAATTAATTACTGCAATAATGTAAGTATCGAAAGTGATGAAGTAGAATACACAGTACGTGTCTTGTTGGTAGTGTATTTTTTATATACCATAATCAAGAAACAAAATCAAATACATACATATTCCAATCATGAAGCAGAACAAAGTTCAACACCTGCTCTAAAGAAATGCATTTTCTACATGTTGGCCTCCTGGAAACACAAAGAAAGTGAGCAGAGTGGGCACCGTTGATTTTCTCACACACAGACTGATGATGCTACAAATATCCACGTTCAGGAAGAGAAAGCTACAATCAAGTGTGAATAGCAGCATTGAGATTTACATTCCATTTCACTGGAGACAGCAGTAGATACATCTGGCTTTTCTATAAAGAAGTTGCATATAGGTTTGCTACACATTGATTACTAGTGGAATGCAGAAGTAAATGCACCAGAAGTCCATTTTACCTTACAAGACTATAACCGACTACTTAAGGATACAGCAGCATCTCTCAAGACAGCCTTTTATCTTCACCTCCTATTCACAGGTCCCTAGGTCCATACTGAATTGTTCCACCTTGTCTGTTCTTTTTACGGTCAAGAGAGAAGAAGGGAAAAAAAGATTTTGCCAGGTTTCCTTTAATCACACAACAAATCTCTCAGATCAGGAAGATCACTCATGCCATGGTATGGAGTTTTTACTATTGGTCCTTAAGGGAGTTTTGGGCAATTAATGTGTTCTAGACGTTTCAGCTAATATAAAAACTCCTTTTTGTGCACTCAAGTAGGACAAATCAGTCCAAAGCAAACACAGATATTTTAGAGCCAAGTTCCTTCAGTCAAAACACAAAGTCACAAGGAGACAAACCAGCAACACTGGGAACCCCAGGGGCTGTGATTTTGTTTATCTGAGTCCCAGTTACATGGTTATAGACTGGGGGGGGGGAAACCTCCCTCAAGTTCAGTATAAGCATGATATAAACCTCATGTTCTCACTGTCCAAATTCCAGTATTAAAAAAAAAAGTGGCATGCATGAAGTGTAGGTGGAAAATATTAGACTGCTGGAACATGCCCAGAGAAGGGCCACAAGGATGATCAGAGGGCTGGAGCACCTCTCCTATGAGGACAGACTGAGGGAGTTGGGGCTGTTCAGTTTGGAGAAGAAAAGGCTCTGAGGAGACCTAATTGTGGCCTTTCAGTATGTGAAGGGGGCCTACAAGAAAGCTGGCGAGGGACTTTTTAGGGTATCAGGCAGCGGTAGGACTAGGGGGAATGGAACAAAAATAGAAATGGGTAGATTCGGACTGGATGTTATGAAGAAGTTTTTCACCATGAAGGTGGTGAGACACTGGAACAGGTTGCCCAGGGAGGTGGTGGAAACCTCATCCCTGGAGGTTTTTAAGGCCAGGCTGGATGTGGCTGTGAGCAACCTGCTGTAGTGTGAGGTGGCAGGGGGGATGGAACTGGCTGATCCTTGAGGTCCCTCCCAACCCTCACAATTCTATGATTCTATGACACTTGAAATGATACATTGCATCACTGTTAACAACTTCATTTTACACCACTTGGCTCCAGGGCAGGAATGTAAAATTATTTTTAAGAATTTTAAAATGCACCCCAAATAAAATACTTCTACAGTTCCCAGAAAAGCATATGCTTCAAAAGTTTGTTCACTCAAGTGTGTCAACTCAGCAACGTTGCTATTGCATAATCTTTGCAGCCAAAAGAAATGAGTTGCAACATTCGGGTGCGTTATATAACCTTGTGCTGCGTTTTGTCTCTACACAAACATTATTCAGTTGAAATCACAGAGCTAGTCTCCCAACAAATTAAAATCGTGGAGCAGATCAGTACCTGCAAGAAAATACAACTTAGAGGTTTTGGGGTTTATTTAAAACAAACAAACAAACCAACCAACCCCAAAACTCCTAAGTTTAGATAATTCTAATACATTAATTACAGAATCACAGAATTACCAAGGTTGGAAGAGACCTCAAAGATCATCAAGTCCAGCCTGTCACCACAGACCTCACGACTAAACTATGGCACCAAGTGCCACATCCAATCCCCTCTTGATCACCTCCAGGGACGGTGACTCCACCACCTCCCTGGGCAGCCCATTCCAATGGCTAACAACTCTCTCTGTGAAGAACTTTCTCCTCACCTTGAGCCTAAACTTCCCATGGCACAGCTTGAGACTGTGTCCTCTTGTTCTGGTACTGGTTGTCTGGGAGAAGAGACCAACCCCCTCCTGCCTACAACCACCCTTCAGGTATTAGTAGACAGCAATAAGGTCTCCCCTGAGCCTCCTCTTCTCCAGGCTAAACAACCCCAGCTCCCTTAGGTGCTTGTTCCAGTTTGAGGCACATCCTCCCTTGCCTGCCACCGAGGCAGAAAAAAAAAGAAGACAAACGGATTGCAGAAGTGATGGAAAATTTAAATGGAAAAGCAGTGAATATTTTACAGAGAACCACAGGCACAGTGACAAAAGGAGATCCCAAAGCACACCCACAAGCCTCCCAGTATTCCCCTTTCCCCTCCTGAGGGTACACCCAAAACCCCCAGGGCTCTTTCTTCCCCACCCTCCACTGTTAGGCTAATCTCAGCTGGTCAGAGCTGAGATCGCCCTTTGCACTTCTCAGCCTGGCATTAGGCGTAGCCAGGCCTAAGAGGCCTTGAGATAACTCCCCTCCATTACCAGATAGGGAGCATCTCCCATGAGGGCAGCGAGGGAAGAATGAGGAAGCATGAGACCTTGCAAGATGGATTTAGAGGGAGCAGGACATTATGGGAATGAAATGCACAGCTTCCTGTGTCCACCCACTGGGCTGGACACCTGGGGCACCAAAGGTGTATCTTGTGTGGTAGCAGCAGAAGGCACCCAGCCTAAACTACCACAAGGCTGTACTTCAGTATGATGCAATTAACTCACTGAACACAGACAGTCTGAGCTTTCACTTAATAATGACTGCTGACATACCCATTAAAAAAGGTTAAAATGTGCATCTTCTCATTTTACTGGATTCCCCCCCCTTTTATTTTTTCTTTTCTTTTTAATGTGCTCCTGATTCACAAGCTAGAATAAAACAAGTAGCAGCTTCTGCTAGATGCAGCCGTGTTGTTACATCACCCACACAAAGCCATCACACTGCCTGACACTATTCATAACAAGGGGAGTCTGTACGGAGAGGCCCTAGAGTGAATCTGAAGATTGTGTCAGGCCTGAATTAACCTACACTGACAACTACATGTAGAAAGCTAGTAAAATGTCTGGTTATACCTGGCTCAACCACAGTCAGATTCTTATTGCTCAGGAATGGGTTTGGTAAATAATCAAACCTGTAAAAACTGCTATTTATTAGCATTAAGAGATATTCAGTTTAATATCCTTTCTGAAATTGCATGCTCTAATACTCTCCCTTCAAAATGGTTGAAGGAAACATAGCACTTACCCACATTACAAAGCAGCAATTAGATGCTCTGCTCATCTCAGATTTCCCACATTTAGGTCATTCTTCATTTCAGCTAACTTTAATAAACTATTATGAGGAAATACTATTACTCTTCTGAATAACAATAAATAGAAGTATTATGCTTCAGGGTAGACTAATTTTTTTATTATTATTCTTGATAAATATGCAGCATTAGCAGCTACAAAGTCTTTACATCTTTTATTGGCTTTGAAAGCTAAGAATCAAAAGCAGTCACCAAATGACAGAGGAATCTGTTAGAAACCTTTCAAAGAGCAAAGGTAGCATCAGATGCCTCTATCCATCATATAACTGATGAGGATGGTATTGTAGCCACTGACCCAGCTGCTAAATTAGTCCTTAGAGTAAAATGCATTTAAAATCACTAAGAATCCAAATTCTATAAGGTGAATTAATTGTCCTTTGGTAAGTAAGGATTGATGTTTTGGCTCTGATTTCTGGGGCCTATGCCCTTTTAATGAGGCTTTTCCCTTTTTATGTGACGATTTTCATCCTGCAACAGTATTTCTTGAAAATGTACAAACGTTAGCAGTCCACAAGATGATGCATCACCTAAAGATCAAGGCTGGTTGAATTGCTTCCATCTGAGAGCAGAACAGACTCAGCAGCTCTCTTAAATGAGTAAACACCCAAGAACACGGCTCCTTTTTTGACCTGCCTTTCTGCCCATTTTGGAAGTGTCTCAACCCTTAATCTGACCTAGTTAAAGATGTCTCTGCTCATTTCAGTGGGGTTGGACAAGATGATCTTGAAGGTCCCTTCAAACCTGATGCATTCTATGATTCTATGAAATTCCAGTGAGTTAGCCACTGGTCAAAGCTACTTTCAAAAGCCAGAGTATACATTGGGCTACCGTTAAGCTATGGGCAGTGCTTCCTACGTCAAGGCTGCAGCTCTCACCCCACAAGCCCACAGCCAGAACACAAACACCACGGCAGCTCCAACCAACCTGCTTGTCCAGAATTCCCTTTCTTGTCCCTAGGTCTTTCCTCAGCACAGATCTGGGAAGCACCCGGGACACATGTTGGGATGGAGAGCTTAGGAAAGCTCCGTGTCCTGGAAGTGTACAGCATGTAGCTGTGCTCAGGTTGCACAGGGCATAAGTCTGGAACACAGTGAATTTCTCCCCCTGGACCAGTTACTAGACTGTGAAAGTAGCCCAGTGTACTGGGCCCTGATTTCAGGAATATTTCTGATTTTTACCCAGCAGCTATTTAATAATATGCCTAACAGTCCTGACAAAGCCTACTTCTCAAAACAAAACCTACAGTTTCCAGCCTTTACTAGAAAGACGTCCCTTTGCTAGTTTAGGAAGTCTTAATTTGCCTGATGCTTCTTTTGGGCTCACAAATTCTGCATCCCTATCTGGAGCCCAGCAGTTTCTACCTTAGCAAGTACTCATGGCTTCACAGTTAGCAACAGCCTTTGGAGCAGCTGAAAATCTCACCTCTGCACATCTTGCCTTGAGGAATGAGAAGGAGCCCAGGCCCTAACACAGAGAGATGCAAAACTTCTTTAGAAGAACCTTTTCCCAAAGTCTAAAGAATTTCTCAGTACCATGTCAGCATATTCTGTTCTTCAGAGACTTCCAGTATTCCTGTTCCTGAATCTGCATCTCCTTCACACAAACAGTTCAGCTGATTCCTATGTGAAAACCTCCCCATACAGGAAAAACGAAGAATTAAGCCAAACTGACTGGAAGAATACACATTTGCAGCAGCTGTATCCGACATAAAAAATGGTTTTAGAAGCCAGTCAGCACCACCTTGCAAATCACAGTTTAGACATTAGTGGTTGAACACTTGAAAGTTAATTTGCAGCTTCCCTACTCTCTTTGTAAAATAAAAGTCCACAACTAATCTCTGCTGTGAGGCTTACAAGCAGTTTATCTCCCACCCACATACTATTTCTTTGATAGCATTTGGTCACACCCTTCAGAGAGGTTGTTTGCATTTGATTTATGTAAATCCCAAATTGTTGGCTTTCTTCATATCACCTGCTTTGAGAAGTGTATGAAGTGTTGCATTTAGAAATGAAATATAGGCATACAATTTCAGCAGCTGATTAGAACAAAAGCAGACCAAAAACTAATTGATGTCTATAGAATATTGCAGAAGAAAGTAACTTCTGATGTTCTGCTACACTCAGGTATAAGAATTAACTAAAATCAGCTCTCTTCTGGCTGGACCTCACTGTCATTTCAAGTCAGGTATGTGTACAAAGGACTTACCTGATTATGCTCAGAACATAACTTGCTCACTTTATTCCACTTTTAGGGAATCATATACCACCTCAGTCTGCTCTTTAAGAGGGGAAAAACCAGAAACTAGTATATAGTTTGGTAAGCTACATGAAATATGATTTTGCAGACACTATATATTATATTATATATATATATTATGGCTGAACTTAGACAGAAGTACATTCTCCAACTGCAATTCTAATTTTGTACCTGCCTTACAGAACTGTTGTAGAAGCCTTCCTAGTTCCCTTCACCTGCCTAAGAGGCACAAACTCTAAGAAGCTGTATCTACATCTCAGAGCATCTCCTCTATTTGTACTGATGTAATACTGGAAATAGGAAGTATCCTGCAGACTCTTACAATTCCAACATAGTAAAGGATAATTCAGAACTTAATGGTGCAACAACAAAACCCCAAACTGCTGAACAGGGCGAATGTCAGAAAGGGGTGTAAAGCTTTCAAACAAGCCCATTCCACAGCAATATACAACTGTATGAATCTGGAAATTAATTGTATGCAATATATGCTAATCTTAGTGGCACATCTGACAAGTAACTCTAGAGCAATAAGCTATCAAGCTGGAATATAGTAAGTAGTTTCCTCTGTGCAGACATTACTATACAACAACTAGCTTCAGTTGTGTCATTCTTTGAATCAAGGCAGGATCTCTCAGAAGATATTTTGGCCTGGTTTTACTGCATATTCTTAGTCACTGACTTAACCCTCTGGCTTATAACAAGCTGTGATCTTCCTGGAGAAGTCAGGTACCAGCCACATCCTGCTCAACCCTCAGCACACTGAAAAAGGAATTGCAAAGCTGGTAACGTCACAGTGATCTTCAGTGGCATCTGACCCAAAAGCCCTTGGAAGCCTTTTGTTTCAACACCTTGTGTGACAAAAGATCACCACATAGTGCTACTGACACCACCTCTATTAGCAACTTGATTCTGTATCTCACTGTTAGGAAGTGCCAGTGGCAAAAACACAGCACAATGCAGGTGGATGTGCTATCTTTAGTACTCAACTTCCATGCGAGTGGCCAACATTCAGCAATTGAATCATTCTGTCAGTGCACTATATTCAAAATCTATTTTAAAAGAAAAAAAGAAAAGAAAAAGAAACAAATATTTTTAATCATTCTGCATCACTGAGCCCAAATAAAAAATAGTTTTTCACTGCCAAATCACAAATCCATCAGGTAACTCCGGCAATTTGAAGTAGGGCACAATCTACTCGCTGTTAGATTCTAGTTTACCCAAGTGGATATTTGTTTGCTTTTTAATATGCACCCCAGAGACAAGCATGATACTGGACTCCTGAACAGTATATTGGAGAAGCTTACAAAGGTCTTGAGAAGCTGTTTCAAAGGTATCAAGAGCCACTGTCCCTGTTATTTGACCCAACACGTGAAAGATTTGAACATGGGGAGTTAAGGACTGTGGTGACTGGAAGCTGATGAATTACTAGATGCCTTGCTCTGAGAGCAATCCTGATCTGCTTGCCAAGGCTGCCCTTCCGGGTACCAGGGGAGCATTCACAAATGAAATCAAGAATTCATACAGCAGACCACAGGTACAGAGAAACTGAAACCATTGGCAGGATAAAATTGGCAACTTTCTTGCCATGGAACTATTCTGAAATATACAAATACACAACATAGCTACATCATTGGAAACTTCCTAAGTTTGACCATGGATTGCAAACTAACATTAGTGCTTCTGGATTCCTACCTAAGCAAATCTAAAGGAATGGACTGCCCAGGGAGGTGGTGGAGTCACCATAACTGGAGGTGATTAGAAAGAGACTAGATGGAGTGCTTGGTGCCATGGTTTAGTTGATTAGATAGTGTTGGATGATAGGTTGGACTCGATGATCTCAAAGGTCTCTTCCAATCTGGTTGATTCTATTCTATTCTTAACTAGAATAAGAACAATATTCCAACATGGAAGTGCTTGGACTGTACACAAAAACAGGAGGAAGCAAGATTATTATCCAGGCTTAGAAGAGCCATGTAATATCAAAGACTTGGCAAGTGCTACAAATGAGTCTCTACCATAGAACAAAAATACATAGTTGTAGTTGAAGGATAAGAGAATAAATAGCAACTATTTATTCTTAACTACATGAAAAGAATACAACCTGCCTAAAAATGGCTTCATTGTAATAATAAGCTTAAAAAAAAAAGTTGCTGTGATTCACTTTGAATTCATATAGAATCCTAACTAGAATACGGTGTACACAGTCACATTTCAATCAGTCCCTGCCTATCTCACATTAGGCATTTTAGGGCACTGAGTAATTGGCATAAAGGTGAAAAATTTAAACTGAAGGAGAAAGAAAACACACATAAAGCTCTCTTTCCTCCCTCACTCCCAGGCAAATCCCAGAAGTAAAATAAAACTATTATGTTTAGACTCAAAGCCTCCAATATATCAGAACTTTCTGAACTCATTTGGTAAGGTTCAAAGCACAGGTCAGCTGACAGGGCTCCCTGGTACATTCAGAATAAAGAGATCCATTAAATAAGAGGAAAGACAGTTCCAAGACTCAGTTCCAACACACATCATTTTGAGTACACATTGTTCCCCAAGCCTAATTGCCTGAAAATGGCAATAATGTGTTGAGATAGCCATTGCAGGGCCCGGCAGCAACCTCAATGTCCTGAGCCACCTCCAAAGGCTGCTGCGACAGCAGAGGGGAGACAAGAACCAGCAGGATCAGTGATCAATCCTTCAGGTTGGCAGGATTTTCTGCTGCAGTAATGGGGAGTGTTAAAAGAACCTTCTATTTTTTTTTTTTTTTCATTAATGCTCCACCTCTGGGCACAGGCAAGACGAATTTTCTAACAGCAGGATGATCGCATGAGAAGTCAAGTTGTATAATTTATTAAAGGGAAGTAATGCAAACACAGAGCTCTGAGGGGATACGAGCTCACCACAGTTACCTTGGGGAGTTTGGTGATAGAAATGGGTTTCTGTGAGCTTTTCAGAGGGAATTAGGTTTTCACTTTGATAATCTGATGTGGTGGTTAAGATAAGCTTTGCACAAGGCATCAGTTCAGCTGCTTAGAATCCACCTGTTTAAGAGGAGGTTAAGAGCAAAATAAAAGCAATGGATTAACTTGGGGATCCAAATGACCTGGTATCAGTTCAAACACAGAGCAACAGCCTTGTGACTGCACTTGCAGAACTAAGCTTGGCCCAGAAGAATGACATTGCTGTTACCATAGGAACCGCTCATTTGGAAGGGGCAATATCAGCAAGAGACTAACAAAAAGGGATAATCTAAACAAAACGTAGCAAAACCAAACACAATGAGGCACAGTAAAAATGTTATTGCCATGCTGACCTAACTTGTATTGGCATTTGAAACCACAGATTTTCAGCAATGACTATTCTGTGGCGCTGCATACAGTCACACACACTGGTTCTTGTGCTCACTCACATGTATATACGTAAGTAAACTTCCTGGGCTGAGTTTAAACATTTACTCACACCTACAGGTCTTCACAGACTAGTAAAAGGTAGTCTACCTAGACGTAACTTAATACTCTCTTCCCCATGAGGTGATATCAACGACTGTAAGAAACATCTTGAGCTGAATTGAATTCTTTAGCATGATTTGTGAAATTAATATTCAGTACCTGGAGCACTAGATGCAGCTAGCCACATCTCTTGGTATAAAAGCAATCAAAAAGATTCAAGTTCTAGGCACACCATCCACGCCAATAACTACCATCTGAAGAAAACTTTCCTTTTGTTCCATTATGAAACATTTTTATCCCATTATTCAAAGAAATATATAGCATACTATATCCAGTGAGATTTACATAGAGGCAGAATATTCCCTGCCTTTTGGTTTTTGCTCCTGCAGGATTTTAATCCTTATTGTCTTTTTGCATCATTGAAAAAGCTAAATGAAAGAAGAACAGGGGTTGTTTGTGGGGTTTTGTTGTTGTTTGTTTGTTTGATTGAGGTCTTTCAGTAACACGAGTGAAAACAGGCAGTGCACAGAACACAATGAAAAAAAAAAAAAAAAGCCTTAAATTCCAATATTCTGTCAAAAAGTGAACTTTCAAATAGCTGGACACAGATACGTCCCAACATTGCCCTGGCAGACAGACCTTTGTTTTGCAGCCTGATGCAATTTCAGCTGTCATCTCCTTTTGAATTCTTAGACCCAAATTCTGGATCACTCAGTAATGCTCATTAACTTTTTAGCAAGTCTAGAAATTAAAAGGACTTGAAAACTAAGTTGCTTATGTTTTAGGATTCATTTTAACATACACTAGAACAATGCATCATGCAGATGAAGAAATAAAGCCTAATTAGGGCAAATAGATATTTTTTACATTATTCCCATGACAGCTTGTGAAATGTTCACTGTGCACAGCCCATTTACTTCAGATGTCTGAAACCACATCAGTGGCACTAGATAAACCTTTATCTCATCAGGTAACTGCTGAAAAAATCCTGGAGAAGCTAGAACTCTAGAAAATATCCTGCAGCTTCTCTCCCCCTACATATACATATATGTAGAGAGAGATATATGTGTGTATGTATATATTTATATATATAGACAGAGTATCTACAGTCTGCACTCCTGTCTCAGTACAAACTGATATCCATTTAATTGACTTGTAAATGGATCATTTAAAAGCTTAAAACTAAGAAACAATTAAAAATGCATACTTCTCTTCTACAGGCTATTAAAATCCAAGCTCTCGGTACATTTTCACAGCTACAAGTGTAATAGAAGCCTTACATATTCTTAATACCAAAGGAGAAAAGATTTTGAAGTTGTCTGTCTGGTTTTGCTTATTTTGTAACAACTGCCAGTGAAACTGATGCATTTGGGGGAAGGGGAGCTCGGAAATCAAATAACATGGCAAAAAGGCTGAAGTTACAGTGTGATAGAAAGTCCCTTATGTATTTTTATTGTTGTATGTGCTTGAAGTAGTAGTTAATTATGTTTGCTTACCTAGTAGCTGATATCAAAGCCATAGATTTTGAAGTACCATTCTCCACCTACTGCTTTCTCCACTCCAACTACAATTAAACACCATTATCAAGAATCTTTGTGACATGTCCATGAGCAAATACAGATACTTGAGCACTCCATTAAATCGTAAGTTATATAAATCTTGTGGCTCTCAAACTAAATGTGGGTAATAACCCATGGGACTGACAACACAAAATGGCATCTCCCATCACCGAGTTGTCAGTTTGAGACTTTGAGTTACCAGTCACTACAAATTGTTACCATCTAGTGAAAACTGCATTACTTGGTGGTGTTTGTTCAGACTACACTTCACAAATGTTCCTGTGGCAAAACTGCCCATGACAGTTTGCAATCAATATGTGTAGGTTTTGCTAGCCCCAGCACAAAGGGTCAAAAGCTATGCTTTTCTGCTCTTAGTCTAAAGATTATTTTCCCCCCATCTCAGGGTTAGGTTATATTTCCAAACACATCAAGTTATTCAGGAGCTCCCTATGGGCTATCCACTCTCTGAATAAATCATAGAGCTGCAATGAACATCCAGAGTTCTCAATCTGCTCTACATAAGAAGGAAATTCATTCATGATATTTCAAAAAGAGATTCAAGTGGTGCTTCCATGTCTAAAGTTATAAAATAAAACCCAAAAAGTTTCATATTACAAATTCACTGCTGAAATTACAACTCATTTATCAAGCCTTGTCTAATTTCAGAGAGTTGCTCCTATCTGCATTTTAAGCATCAATAACTGAAACCTTGAGCAGCTCTATTTGTTAGCTACCATGGTTTTGTTCATTCTGTACTTTTTTTTTTTCCCCTACCCATTTAATCATGAAGAGGTTGCAAAGAAAAAATACCACATGCTCTGAGTTTTGAAGCAATATATATTTCTTTCCCAATTATGATCAGGCAGTTACTTAACCTGCAATATTAAAGAGTTTTCATTATTTTTTTTCCTACCTCAGGCTTACATGCTGAAAACTGAATTGACTCACCAGCATTTACACTGGGCCTTTATTCAAATACACCCTTCACGCTGATTTCTACACCTACCAGCAAGAGATCGTTTTATACAGCTTCAATTATACATTATGGGTGGGCACAGAGGATTAAGTTGATTGTTTTGGGGGGGGAGGGGCAGTTCTCCCAGTGTGTTCATTTAAAAGATAAGAATGTGAAATGAGAGGTCTATTCTAGCTCCTTCAAAAACCAAGCATGAAAAATGTACAATGCATTTTTTTATTGGGTGAGGGCAAAACACTTTTTTTCTTGGTACAGGTTTTTGATGCATGGCCTAACACAGGCCTCAGCAAAAAGATAGCAAATCTTGGAATTTATTATTGTCAATAGTCTGCATGACCTTTACTTTAACTGCATCTTGGCTGTCAGTAATAATCCAAGGCTGCACTTCCAATGATAGAATGAGAGATTTTGCATATCGAGTCTCCAGGTCTCCTTGAAAGTGTTCAGAAATCACAGTCATTTATTCCTATTGGCAGGGCAAGGTCTATTATGAAAGCTCATTCGTCTTTACTTGAAGATGAAGAGTGGAGAAACTCCATTTTTGCTCTGAATCAAGTACTAACTACTGTAGTTTTCTCAAATAAATCAACAAGGAGGCTTCTAGGTCCAGGGTCTGAAATCCTTTCTCATTCAGGGCACCTGTTGTCTAATGGTTCTCTTCACCTTTGCAACGTAAAATTTTGGGAGCAGATAAAATAGCACTTTAACACAGACCTGGGGATTTTACATTCTAACCTTTCTTCATTTGTGGTTTGTTTTACCTGACAGGTTAGAGAGCTCACAAGTTAAAAAAAAAAAAAGTCTAGCAAGGACAGGATTGCAAGAGCAATAATAATAAATAATGGACTCCCACTGGCCTCCTCTCCTCCGAGATGTTTTTAAAGTAAAAAATTACTTGAGCTATGTAAGACATGATATGTGTAGATGTATAATAAAATATACTCAAAAGATGCCTCAGGCTAGGTGCAGATCAACCCCAGGTAGTTCTTTGCTGCTTGAGCTGACTGGATGAGCGAAAGCCAGCCTGGAATTCATATAGATGTACTGGGATGGCACTACTCACGTGCTGATACATTACTTCTGTGTATAGACCCATCAGCAAGTATGCAGACACTATACACTTTAAGGACATACTGTCAGACACACAGAGAAGGAAAGAAAGAATTCTCCTACATTCTCTGTAATCTGCATTTGAATTTCACCTCTTCAGCCTCTCTCAGGTTTTATTTTTCTGGCATCGCATACGAGACCATTCTTGATCTCCATGGGAACCCTCTGCAGATCCATGAGGAAAAGAGTTAGGGTTGAGGAAGGAAACTATTCCACCTAGAGACAACAGCAGCATCCTAAGAATAATGCCTAGATCTAAGATCCTGCAAAGGCAGCTGCCACGTGACTTAGAAACCCCATTGGGCTCTGCAGACTCAATAATCTGCAACACATGGCAAATTGTGAGATTCAGGACTAAGCGCGACTTTCCATCAGGGTAGATGAAAAAATATCCCAAATTCTCCTCCTTTTATTCTCCATGTTATGGTAAGTCATCACAAGAGAAATTCCAAGGAAGCTTAGCTGCCTGGGTCCATCACAACCATACTTTTAGTGAGGTCAGACAACCTTTTTTTCCAAAAGAAGTTTACTCAATAAAACTGGAGTTTCAGGTCAACCGATACTATTCACAAATTTATTTAGCTCATCGCTCCAGTGAATGCATATTCATCTAGATGAAGTGGAATATTGTCAACAGGAGAGACAGACAGAGTCTTACAGGCACAGCAAGTGTTTCCTTTTACTCTATACTTAAATGCAGGACCCCATAAGGTATTTGTCTGGTTTAACATTCTGAGCCCGGCTACAGAGTCTGCAGGACAAAACTGAATCAATTTCATACACAGAAAACATCTTGGATACTCCCTAAGAAGGACAAGGATGACATTAATACACCTCACACTCTACGCTCTATAAATTGGGCTGTGACTAGGAGACCTGAATTTCTTAAAACAATCCCTTCTTCCCCACTTCCCCCCCCAACATTTTTCCCTGACACTAAAATACCTCATTTGCATCATAAGCTTGGGAATTATCACCACAATAAACAAGAGCTGAAATTTTGTATGCCTTCTCTCTTTTGCTCTCTCACTAACATCAAAACCTTTGAGAGCAAGAAAAAGCTGATATATCCTGGCTGGGCCACGTAACTGCGGCAGAAGTCCTGTACTTCCACACCTTCCTCCACCTTCTTTGTTTGACTTGACGTTCTTGCCAAATCTGCCTCATTGCCAGTGCTCTTATATAAGCACACACATCAGACACCCTGAGCCATAGCATGCAGCATATGGCCTGTGGGCTGAGGAATCATCCAATTTCCACGGCCTACTTTCTACTGGCTTTATAGGCACCCTCATGTATAGTCAAGCTAGTCTGGGTTTTGGTTCACAACTCTTATGTCTTTACACTATGAAGTAATAAATACCTGTGAAAGGATGGAAGAAACAGGAAGAGGGAAAAGCGCGGGAAGGAAAAGTGCGGGAGGGAAAAGCGCGGGAGGGATCTGCCAGAGTCTGACGACATCCTGAAATGATTCCTTCAAGATATCCAGACAATTCTGTGACTGGGAGAGCTCCAAGAACAGCACTACAGCATTGTGTCTCCCTAACAACTTCCTCCATTCAGGAAGCGGCCAAGTAGCCACCGATTCTTCAGATAATCATACCTGGTGAAGCCGGTACTGTTGTGGTTCTCCAGCAGAATGCAGGCATAAAACAAAACCGTTGCACCATTTTATCCCCCTGATACCTCGTCATTGTTAGGGTGTACATCAGCAGCATACATACATACGAGGCACAGAGAATCACAAGGGTTTTTTCACAGTCCTCAGCTCTTCACCTTTCATGACTGGATAGGACAGAGTTTTTAACTAGCTTAGATTCTCACCATTTATACTGCTGCAAGTGGAGCACAGGTGGTTAACAGCATAAAAATTCCATTTATTCCAAGCCACTTTTTCCACACAGCCTGAACAATGAAATACATTCATTCTATAGCAAAACATATTTCCTATTCTACATGTAGAGCCACCTTATTAATAAAATGTGTATGATATGTAGTGTATGAGTGTAGAGATATGATTAGAATCTCAAAATTATTTTGCCAATGACCTGATGAGATCCTCAGAGGTTCACTAAAGTAGCTATTTTTGACTCAGTGGCAGTGGGTTGCTCTTCTTCCTTCTCCTAACAAGAAGGAAAACAATGACACAGTGTGTATAGCATCTGCTGCAGGTGACCAATGAACATTTTGGGTTTTCATGGCCAGCTGCACAGAGTATTTCAGCACCGGACCAGAAGTTTCCAAAACAAACACACACATGCCAATACATTTATGCCAACTTCACCTCTTTTGTGTATAAACATAACACATCCCCAGTGCTTCTTATTCATGCAGGCTAAATGCACTTTAAAAGGGTAATCGAGATTCTTAGCCACTAAAACCTGCAGCCAAGAAGCACAAAACCGAACCAGTAACACATTTTACAATCATAGTAAGGAAAGAAGTGTCCCAACTATAAACTCTGATCACCATTTGCAAACTACATGCTTAAATCACCTAGTATTAGCAGTCTTTTAATTAATCTTTCAGATTACAATTAAATGGGTTTTCAGAGATGATAAACCAAACCTCAAGTCTCCCTAAGATATATCCAGTCAAGAAACTGAAAGGAGTTAACCTTCACAGGATTTTTTCCCACCCCGATTGATTGGTTGGGCTGTTGGTGTTTTTTTGGGAGGAAGGGGTTGTTTTTCTTTTATTTTGTTGGGTTTGAGTGGGTTTGTTTGGGGGTTTTTAAGTTATTTTTATTGTAGGATATATGTTCTCAGGACTACTTTAGTATGAGTCTAGTCAGCTGTATATAGGGTAGAAGCTTCCAGAAAGAACTTCGATTTCATTTTTTCTTTCAAGGACCTTTCCAGCTCGACAGGACCTGCAGCAGGTGTTAGACTGAGGCTCGAAAGAATGTGGAAAGAATAAAGCAAACAAAGAAAAAGTACATACCTTAAACTTAGGCTCACAGAGGTGCCCTCGGCGATCTTTGCTGACACTGGAACTGGAGGCTGAGCAGCCCTCTCTCAGGGGCACATCCAGTCTGGGTCCCTCGGCCTCCACCACCCACCGTTTCGGACTGCATGCCCAACACTTTTGAAAGGGGAAGGCTTCAGGCAGTGGCAAAAGAAACTTACCAAAAATTTCATCAGACAGCAGCCCACAGCGACACCGGGTCCAGTGCGACAGAGCTGGTCGATGAAATCGAGGAAACAAAGCAGGTCCGGTCCAGGAAAACCTCAGAGCCAAAAGCGAAAAGCACCGCGCACAGATGAAACTACAACTGTGACAGGAAGGTTCCAGGTGTGGCCAATCAGGGTTGTTAAGGACCGTTATGAACCACTAATACGCCAGAGCCCGGCAACAGGTGATACTTGTAATGTCTCTTAACGAGCTATTTTGTAGTGGAACATTCCAGCAAGAATGGATTTGGCCACGGGCAAATAGAGGTTTTTTTTTCCCCCGGCAGTTCCTATGAGCACTGTGGGATGGGCAGCACTGACGCCTGCATGCTGCTAGAGAAAGGGAATGGTGGTGGCAAAAGGTGTTAAGTGAAACAAAATTAATCTTTTTCTTTGTCCATGCTTACTGAATTGTTCACCTGATCGATGGAGTGCATCAGGTTGTGCTTGCAGGCCTGAGAGGGAGCGTTGCCTGGGTTGGGTCATGCAAGTCTGGCTCCAAAAGTTCGGAAAGAGAGATGGAAAGGTATATGAAAGACTCACCTGCAAAGGAGATTGTTGAAGTTGTCCTACAACATAACTTAAAAGTGTGATTTATTATTCTGTTTTGTTTTGTTTTAAAGAAAAAGAAGGAAAACCCTGTGCAAAGTGTGGATTTTTTTTCTCCCTCTGTTTTCCATCCACCACTGAATTTTTCTTATCTTAATTCCTTAAAAGAAAAGTCAGACAAATAAAATTTATAGACTGTACTAATCCTTAGAGTACAGATTCACTCTTTTGAAAGCCATAAATACAGAGTTAAAGAACCACAGGAAATTAGTTCTCTGAGTTATGTTAATTGCTCCCAACACTCCAGTATCTATCTACACAAGGAAGGAATACAGTTTGAAAAAGACATCATAACATATCATGGTTAAAAACCCGTTATGCCTTACACTTTTTCTTACAAATTTAAAGGGGTTTGAACCACTTAAGAGGAAAAAAAAAAAAGGAACATGTCTGAAACATGGTCGGAAAGTAAGCACACAATAGAAATAATTGATCCGAGTGCTGTGTTATCTGTCACTTTAAATCCCCTCTCTAGCAGCAGCAGCAGCAAAGGAGTGAAAGCCATGAAAAACAGCCACAGAACAAAGGAAAAGGAAACAACACACTGTGATTACACTTTTGAATTAAATACATTAGAGAAAGTACATTTCAGTATTAACAGGGTGGATTCAAACAAGAAGATAGTGAGAAAAGTAAATGACATTAGAAAAAAAACCATACTGATAACTATTAAAACAGTATAAATCTCACAGTGTAACTAAAAGCATAAGCAAGAGCACTGGGAAAATTTAAACTGTAAGAATTCTCTTTCATCTTAAAGTCTCAGTTCTGTCAAATTAACTCTATCTGAAGCAGAAGAGAAAAAATATCATTAATGTACTGTTCTACTTGACAACTTGGAATGCAGAAGTTTGAGTACTGGATTTGTGCCAGCTGTATCTCAAGTATTTTCTGATTTATGATGTACAGTTCACGTTGATGTACTGCTAGTCGATCCAAAGTTTCCACTGCTTAAAACAGGATAAGCATTAGTTAGCTCAATCAATGCAAACTCTGACCTCCTTTGGCTCCATTTCACATTTCACACTCCTGTGGGTATACCTGCCCTTAGCTTGTGCAGACTCATGGCTGAATCAGAACTATAGCTGAATGTGGAGATCCTCATTGTACTCTGCCTGGAAACCCACTGAATAGGATACAATGGGACAGTGCGTAACGTGTTAGATATGTGTATTGCTTTACAAATAACTCTTTGTGAGAGATAATAAGAAAGAATGAAATCATTTCATTACTTTCCCATAAAAAAATAAAGCATTATGCAAACCTCCCTGTATCTGAAAATACATGATGAATCTGATTTATATCACTAAAATATTAATTAATTCTTCATTTCACCTACCTCGAACCAGCAAAAGGATCTTTCTTCTTTTCCATATCAAACCCAAAAATAGTTTGCAGACTTGGACCATACACAGTTGCTGCCTTGCAACACATATTCAAAGTTAATTAAAAAATAAATAAATCTATCTTTGACAAATCTATATAGAAAGTTTTAAAACATGTAGTTGTGCTTAAGGCTGCCTCAGCTTGTCATAACTACAGGGCCTGCACTGGTCAGCCAACTTGAATATACCAGGTGGCTATCACAGTGTCAGAAATTCATCTCAATTATATTGTATAAAATAAATGATAATTAGGGAAAAAGTATAAATGTGCAGTACTGAACAGAGTAGAGCTAAATCCTAAATCACAGTATCACCAAGGTTGGAAGAGACCTCAAAGATCATCAAGTCCAACCTGTCACCACAGAACTCATGCCTAAACCATGGCACCAAGTGCCACGTCCAATCCCCTCATGAACACCTCCAGGGATGGTGACTCCACCACCTCCCTGGGCAGCCCATTCCAATGACTAACAACTCTCTCAGTGAGGAACCTTCTCCTCACCTTGATCCTAAACTTCCCCAGGTGCAGCTTGAGACTGTGTCCTCTTGTTCTGGTGCTGGTTGCCTGGGAGAAGAGACCAAATCTCTATACCTGTTTCAAGTTTGTGTAGCTGTGATGAATAGAAGACAGTCTGGCATGTCAGGGTTTTCTATATGACTGATACTGTTAAGAGAGACTTCCTCATGGCTGGCTACGCAGGAATATCCAGCTTTAAAAGAAAAATAATGCCTTTCATTGGCATATTCCTCTGTTCATAAGGTTGAAATAACTTAATGGATTTTTGGTGGTATTTTCCATTTGCTATGTGCAATGCAAAAATAATCCTACATTATGAAGTAGGAAATGACACAAAGGCCTAGAAAGTTTTTTTTTCTTTTTTCCTCTTCTCCCCTAGCAGAAGATTAAAACTTTTAAAATGTCTTTTATTTTAGCACTCTGGTACTTCCTGCCCTGACTGGCAGTGTGAGCAGAACGATGTGCCACAATGCTCCAGCACGTGCTGATCAATGGCAGTACTCATTCCTGATATTAGCCTAAAATTTGGTTGTCCTTATCTGCCAGAATAACCACCCATGTTGCAGCTGAGCTTGAGGACTCTCTTCATGAAAGACTATTTATTGGAATAATACTTCAAAGAAAATGTCCTAAATCCAAGCATCCATATACACTGTGGGCTGAAATACATTTGAGTTGGTGTACACTGTATGGTGCTCTGTTGCTTCAGCATTCTCAGAGAGATCTTAATTGTAATTCTTTGCTTTGTTTGTGGTTTGTCTTTTTTCTCTGATAGTTTGTTTTTTCCCCAACAGCTTTATGAAGTCAGTTTTACATTGCTAGCATCCTGGTTAACTTTGGTTAAATATTTCATATTTTAAATATATAAATAATCTATAAATAGATATAGAATATAAAATATAGTATAAGTAGTAGTTACAATAATATATAATAATTATTATTAATAATAATATAATATAATATAATATAATATAATATAATATAATATAATATAATATAATAATATGTTATATTACATATAAATAGTATATAAATCTATATTCTTATATACAAATAATAATATAATTACAATATAATATACAAATATACAAATAACATATAAAGATATATTATTATATATAAATAATACATAAATGATTATTTTTAAGTTCTGAATTGGAACAAGTGTAGCTGAATGCATTATTCAGGAACAGCATCTGATCTTATTTAATATCATGTAACGCTTTGCTTGTTCTTATTATTGGTTTCTCGTGTAGATGCAATATAGCATGCTTGCCAAATGTGTATAAGTAAGTATGTTTCTCCCAAACAAGCTGTTCAGAAACGTTATTAGCCTAAATATCTTGTCCTGAATTCTTAAAGGCATGTTTCTTCTGAGTCAATCACAATTTTTTTGTGCATCAGTTGCAGTAAGCTATTCCAGAAACGGCTATGCAATAGAATGTACCATAATATGATAAGGAAAAAGTTAATCTGCTAAGAAAGTTAGTGACCTTTTTTCCCCCCCCCCGATTTCTAGGCTGCTCACTGAGTCTGCTTAAATCTCTCTCTTAAATATCTCTAGGGTATGAGAACCAAATGTTTTCAGGTAGTTGGATGCCTAGGGATTTATGGTCGTGTGGTTTTCCAAGAGTATTTAGGCATATACAGTAGCTTCAGTGACAGTCAGCAAGTATTGCACAATGATGTCCTCCTGAAAGTTCCACAAGGTGCCATTTTGCTTCCTTGAGAACTACATTTCTTAGTTTGTCTTGTACAAGTTGTGATCCTGGCAGCAGATTCAAACTAGCCTTTCACCAGCAGAGATCTCAGAAGGCCTGGGAGGTGTTCTGGCAGATAGGTTTGTCTGAAAGTGGGCACATTCTGCCTTTTTTTTAATAAGCAAAGTGTCTACTACTGGAAGGATAAGCTTTGTGTGTACAGAAAAGACAAAACTGTTTTTTATTCTCCCATGTCCAACTTCTCAGTGCTGACTCTCTCTCTTTGTTTTAAAACTCACTCTCTCCTTTCTGATTCACCCAAGGGTGCTTTTTTCATTCAGTTGACACTTACTGCATCATCCTTGAGTCATCATTGGAGCTATTCATTGTCAGGAGCAATAATTTCTGATACACACCTTGCCTTAGGACGTGTATGCATAAGTTCATATAAGATGCCAACCTCTTAGGGTATAGTGACTCTTATTTTTGCTCCATAAAAATGGTTTTCTTTCTTTCTTCTTTTTTTTTCCCCCAAGTATACCTCATGGCTATATAAATATGGCTGACAATTCAGTGCTGAAGTTCAATACTAAGAATGTTATGCTCTGGTAGCCTACTGGTTGTATTTTCCATTTCTAAGTATCATCAAAGGATGCTCTTTTGTCAAAACTATCCTTCCTTTCCTTCCATGACCTTTTCCATCAGGCTGAGTCTCTCTGGCAAATGTAAAACGTACTGTAAAGGCAGATCACTTGTTTTTTCTTTGGAAGGATGGGAGCTGTATGTTTGGCTGTGAGGCTAAACACCAGCCTGCACAAACTGTTCACGTAAAAAGATGGATCCCAATATCATGAGCCTGGAGCATCTGTGGCCATGTCCAAAGTTAATTTTTTCATTACTTGTAATAGCAAGCAGGATGTGCAGCCAGTAACCTTCCTCACCACACCATAATTTTTTACAGGCAATTTTACATCGTGTGTTCTTCTTTCCTCTCTGTTCATAGCAGTTTGGATTTGCTGTGGGATGCGGCATACAAATAAGTGTGCAAAGCAGAGTACAGAGTCTCTAAATCTGCTTATAAAACCTTAGGATAATAATAAAACAATAATAATAAAAAGGCAACTTAGTTAACTTTTTTTCATCCTACTCATGTGAATAACTTATTGGCTGGAAGCACACCTCATGACAATTGTGTTTATATAATGAAATCACAACTTCATTTCTGGTTGACTTTCCTCCCAAGTAAGTGAGCAGGTAAATAATATGGGAGGGGGTGTTCTGTTTTTAAAGTAATTCTGAAAGAGTAACTTGCTTAACTACACAAGACATCTCTTGTGAAACCTTAACTCTTTCAAGCTCATTTAATCAGGTGTGCAGGTCACATACCTTACAGAAAACAGTGAGATGAGTTTACTTCCCAGTCTGAGATTTATGTTGTGTGTATTAGTCGCTGGAGCCTGAAATGCTGATTTGATGATTATTTTCCACCATTATATCACTGTTTGCTGGGGTTTTTTTCAAGTATTTCTTTCTGTAAACTCATTTGGTACAGTGTTGGAAGAAGAAAGACACAAAAGAAGTGCAAGCACAGTAAAGCTAAGTTGTTTAAATTTAGAACTGGCTGGGTAATCTTCAATTTTCGTTCATTAGAGAAATGTTGGTTTGTAGAAAATAAAAATTATTCATTCAGTTCAAGCAATTGCCTGCTAAGGAGAGAATTGGAAAGGGTTTGTAGGCTGTTGAAATACCAAACAAATTAATAGGGTTGTTTGCAGGTCAAGTCCTCTTTTAGTAGTTTTAATTAAAACACAATAAACCTATAATTAAAGAATAAAGGGTAAGAATGTTAAAGGCACTTCCAGAATCACACAAACTGAAGCTGATCTGATAAAACCCAGGAAATTTAAAATTAAACCAAAAGAGGAAAAAGAGAGATATCAACTTTTACCAGTACTAGGTGTGAAGATATACAGGTGTCAAGGAAAGTGTCACATCATGGAATAATGGGTGTCCTGCACCTGTCACTTCTAAGGGATCCTGATGGTGATTATGAGCTAGAGCAAACTGGGAGCAGTTCACCTCAGGCCAAATCCAGCTCTGCTTCTACCCTTGTATTGAACTTTGTCTTTCCATGTACTACACAGGGAATTTTTTTGCTCAGATGGCTACAATTCTGTATTCTGAGAACTCACTTTATTTCCCCTTTTGTCTAATACTGGTTCCCCTTTTCCATTAATAAGCTTACTTGTTTTAGAATAACAGATTCAGAAGCTGGGTTTTGGTCCCTTTGTGCTATAACCCAAAACAAGTATTCCAGAGAGCAGGCATCTGAGCTGACGCATCTGCACTACAGCTGGGCTCTGCATTTCTATGTCTCCTTCCAACACGTGGGGTGAGCTGGGACAGCAGAACAGAAATCCAATGTGGCTATTTTCCAGTGGCGCCATGCCCAGGACCTGACAACACTAAGCTCCTTGGCAGCGGCTTCCAATTTCATTGGAGTCAGGCCTGGCCTTAAAATCAGGGAGCTGATCACATCTCTCTACCATCTCACTGGCTCCAAGACTTACTCGGTGCAAGGGAGAATGTGACACCCCTGCTTTCCAGGAGATTGATCAATCATGATTAACTCTGCTAATTAAACCTGGGCTCCAGAGTGGTAACACTGGTGCAGATGATCAGAACCAGACCCATCAGCCATTTTGGTTCTAATTTTCATTTGCACAAATGTAATTTCACATTGCTTATTCAATGTACTGGTCTCTTTACACTGTCAGATCATGAAAAGTCTCCCAGTGTGGGAGAGATGTAAATCTGACTTGAATTTTAAAATAAATGCATAAAACCCCTTCCAAGTCCAAGAAATAAATCTTTTAAATCTTCACTGTTTGGGACTTCTTGCTTGTGTAATGTTAAGAGTAATTCATGTAGACAATAGTTTACATGTTCAAACCCTGTTTCCACAGCCTCTCATTCTGACCGGGGAAGGGAGTAAGGCACTTCTGTGATAAACATGCTCACCTTCTGCACAGAACAGGCAAAGGTGCCTTTTGTACTTCAGATGGCTCCCTTTTTATTTAACTATATTACACTTTTACAACAAATACACACATAGACCCTATTCTATTTAGGATAATGTATTCTGTCAGAGAAATATTCATGTGATGAATTTCCCCAAACATATTATGCAAAGAGCATTATTCAGAATCAAACAGGAAGAGTCACTGATTTTGTTTGCTAAGATTACAAGTAAAGTACCATAAGGCAAAATTAGCAGTCGGCAAATGCTATTAAGGGCATCCGTTGACTACAATTAGCCTATAGAATGCAATCAGATGGATACTATTCTAGGCATCTCAAACATGTACATGATTAAGAGTTTCCTGTTAAGGAGCTCACATTCTGTGCTCAGTGTAAGAAATAATAAAAGGTCTGAATTAGAGACATTCTGAAGCTCAGTAGGAAGGTGTCTGACAATACACAATATTCATCTCCAATCTGTTTTATTAGCTGCTGACTTATTCTTCCTAAACATCAAAAAAGCTGATGATTTTGTAACCTCTGCTTTCAATGCAATGTTTCTACTAAGCTGCGTGAATTATCTTTGGGAAATCATGTTTCCTGTACTGGTAACAGGGTAATCCCATAAATGCAAAGCTTTGCACTGACAGACTTACAGGAACCAAGAGGCATAACGCGGGATGTGAACACTGGTTTATGATATGTCAGTATCTGGTCACCAAGGGCTAAATTAAATAATAGCCAATCTGTTTTTCACAAGGTGAAATAATAACCATAGTGACAGGAAAGTCAGTATTCTTCAGAAGTAATTGCACCCTTAGATGAATTGCAAGTATGGCAATAGCCAAGGACATTAAGATTGTTCAGAACAGCTGAAGGAAAGAATGGGGCAACCCATGTTTTTCTTTCACAGCTTGGCAATTGTTATGAATAAGTCAGCTGACAGTGGCATTCCCATAACTTTAGACTTGACTTTGCTTGGTTTATCCTCTAATGTCAAATTCATACTAGCAGAATTTCTGCACGTTTCATACAGAAAATTTACTTTCTCACTTCTGTCCCACCTTTGATGTATGTTTTTATTGCAATTTTAATAAACAACATTTTATGTATGATCACAGAATCACCAAGGTTGGAAGAGACCTCAAAGATCATCAAGTCCAACCTGTCACCACAGACCTCAGGACTAAACCATGGCACCAAGTGCCACGTCCAGTCCCCTCTTGAACACCTCCAGGGACGGTGACTCCATCATCTCCCTGGGCAGCACATTCCAATGACGAATGACTCTCTCAGTGAAGAACTTCCTCCTCACCTCGAGCCTAAACTTCCCTTGGTGCAGCTTGAGACTGTGTCCTCTTGTTCTGGTGCTGGTTGCTAGAGAGAAGAGACCAACCCCTTCCTGGCTACAACCACCTTTCAGGTAGTTGTAGAGAGCAATGAGGTCTCCCCTGAGCCTCCTCTTCTCCAGGCTAAACAATCCCAGCTCCCTCAGCCTCTCCTCACAGGGGTGTGCTCGAGGCCTCTCCCCAGCCTCATTGCCCTTCTCTGGACATGTTCAAGTGTCTCAACGTCCTTCTTAAATTGAGGGGCCCAGAACTGGACACAGTACTCAAGGTGTGGCCTAACCAGTGCTGAGTGTGATGATGCACACAGAACGTGCATGTGCATTGGATATAGACAATGTAGTATACACCCTCACAGACAATGTGACAATGTGGGCAGGGGATAAGAAAATGAAAAAAAAAAAAAAAAAAAAGGGAATGAAGAGAATGAAAATGTCAGTTCCTTTGGCCATTCAGCACATTCCAATATGTGTTTTCTTATGAATTTCAAAAAGCTGGTTTTTTTATTGATGGAGATTACTTTTTTCCCCCCATGAATCATTCAAAAACTGCCTTTTGAAGAAGAGGACATGCATATTTTAATGCATACAATGAACTGTATATTATATTAGAATAGCAAATTCTTTCAGTCTTCCTCTCTACCACTGTTAAGAAGGGGAAATCCATGTGACTAATTATATAAACAGGGAGAATGAGAAACAAAACAGTGACAAAATAAAATGCCGTCAAGAATTTGTTTCATTAAGACCTCAGTACCATCTTTTATTATCTTTTATTCTCAACTAATGAACGTGCTTCAATGAGAGAAAATGGGAGTACTTCTGCAAATCAGAACTCAAGACCTGAGTTTGAATATGTCCTTACATTCTCTCTTTCTTTTTCCTATTCCTGCATCATATCACCGTGGCAGGAATTTTAATCCTGGAAGTGAAGCTCAGAAATGAGCAGTAAACTTGCTGCTATGTTTGATTTGGTAATAGATTCCCTGTGTGGGCAAGTCATACATGATCTGATTCTGCAGCCCTGGCCTACACAGTAGCCATTATTCACATGAGTAATTCCATCAATATTAATGGGGCTGCTTGTGCACATAAGAATTACTTACAGGGTACAAAACCATATCTATAATTCTTCTGTACTGTTGTTTCCTAGCTCCCTGTTGTAATAGGACTATGGGTACATAAAATGTGCCCAATTTTCAATAGACTGCATGTTTGGTAGAAGTCCATTTCTGTCAATAACTATTTTGTTTCATAAAGTGAAACAATGGGCTGTGACATTTTATGGCTTTAGAATTTCCATGTAAGAACACTGTAGATAATAACACAAAATATTCTGATAGAGCTGATATCCAGATTCTCTGGAATTAAATAGATTTGATTGCCTCAATCCCTCAGTTCCTGTTCAAACTCCCTTTGAAATCCTATCTTATTTTGCTGCTGGAAATGAAATTATGCTATATTAAGAAAGCAAAACCTTACCTCTTCCTTTTAATACAATGCTTCCTAAACTCTTTTTCTGTAGAGGGGTAGAGCTGAATGCAAAATGCAGCTTTCACACAGTAAACCAGATAGTTATGGTCCTTTAAAAAAAAAAAACCACCACAAAGTTAAATGGTTTTTCTGACATGAAAAGTAAGCCTGCTTGCAAATACCTTCAGAAGCAAATACTCTGCATGTACAGTATGGGGGGAAAAAAAAAAAGGGCGGGGGGGAAAGGAAATAAAAAGAAAAGATGAAAGATATCTCAAAATACAGTATCTGAAAGCCATCATTGGGTTGGCTTCAGGGTTTTTGTTTTGCTATATTTTGGAAGTGTGACATTTTGAAAGGAATGGCAGTGAAGGAACTATCAGATAAAGGGATGACTTCACCATGAAATGAGTGTAGTCATTGTATTCAGAAAATGAAAGAGCTTTTTTCTCTTTTCAAGTGTGGCTAATCTTTGTTATTTAAAGATCCCTGTTAAAGTTAGGAAGTTAAGTGCAATGCTTACCCATTTTCCTAGTTTGATTGGGAACTGGCCATCTGCATTTTGAAGGGTTAGGAAAGATTTTAAAGACAGTAGATGGAAAAGTGCCTATTTCTTTTAAATGGTTCTATTCTTTTTTTGTTATGCATTATACATCAGAGTGATATTTGAAGGCAGATTTATTACACTCCCTGGAAGAATGCTTTGTACATTTATAATGCAAACCTTTTATCTAAAATTCAGAGCATTATTGTAGAAAGAAGGTGTATCATATCTGTGAGACAAGATCTATTCCTACTGAGAAGAGTCCATTGGAGTTGAAAATCTGTGGTAAAATGGATGGTTAAGGGAGAGCTGAAAATGAATCCTGTATGGTTTGCTTGCTGCAGTGTTGCTTTTGAGCCTTACTATCGAGACCTAGTCGCAGGTGTCCCTGCTTATTACAGGGGGTGGACTACATGACCTTTAAAGATCCCTTCCAACACAAAACATTCTATGATTCTAAAAGATCCATGTCTAACTGCTTGATCTGTGACATACCTAATTGGATAAAGTAAAACTAATTTTTATTGTATGTAAATATTGAATCTGTTAGAATTTGTGGGAATATTCTAGACACAGTAAAACTGTCTTAAGGGAAGAAATCCTTAAGCTCTTTCTGTTTGAAATTATTTCTCAACCATGCCCTTAGTACTTGAAAAATTGTTATTGCAAAGAAAGATGTGGATGGAGGAGATTGAGCTGTGATTTAATCCTATATTGACAACTAATGGCTGGAATTTCCAGATATTAAAGCATTTGGACAATCAATTCCCACCAACATTTAAAATAGCAGGAACTTTGACACTATGTGGCATTGAAAATGTAAGCTAATCTGCCTGCCCTCATACCTGGAGTTTCAAAGATCACCTGTCCATGTGTTTTCACTTTCAGGTGTTCCTAGAACAATTCTGAAGCAGAGTTTTTAATCTAAGACCTTCACTCTGTGCCCATTATCATTGTTAAAAACATCAGTCAGTCCACTGGCTTAGGGCTGGGATTGCAGGGAGCTTTTAAAGGTTTTGTTTTCTAGCATTTCAGTGTTGGGAGTTCAGCACTGAACTGAGAAGGGTGTAATGAGTTCTCTGAGCTCATGAGCAGTTCTTCTATTTGCAAAGGAATAAATGTGCTGCTACTGGAGTCATACCCTGCTAAGTAAAAACCTGCAATAAAAAGGTTAAAAATGTTTGGATTAAACTTAGTCATCTTTAAGAAGTGAATGTGTTAATACTTACCAAAAAATTGTTGAATGTTACTAACAAGTCTGTGATTTGCTACAAATGATATCTGTTGGGGCAAAGTAAGAATGACAGTCAAAGAGCAATTTTCCATTAAAACCATTAAATAGAAGTAAACTTACTCTTTGTGTACTTTCTGACCACTTGACCCTTCTTTAGAAAGTCATCCCTGTCCACAAAGAGAGTTAACATGTTGGTGTCACAGCCAAATGCAGTGATCCTAATCTGCATTAAAGGTTTTATTACTGGAACTAAAAAAAAATATCAGTATTTCATTGTGGCAATGATTTCAAGGGGACTGTTTGTAAAGTCTACTACTACTACGCCCTACATAGTCACATACTACTAAGCCCTATGAGGAGAGGCTGAGGGAGTTAGGATTGTTTAGCCTGGAGAAGAGGAGGCTGAGGGGAGACCTTATTGCTGTCTACAACTACCTGAAGGGTTGCTGTAGCCAAGAGGGGTTGGTCTCTTCTCCCAGGCAAACAGCAGCAGAACAAGAGGACACAGTCTCAAGCTGTGCCAGGGGAAGTCTAGGCTCGAGGTGAGGAGAAAGTTCTTCACAGAGAGAGTTGTTAGCTATTGGAATGTGCTGCCCAGGGAGGTGGTGGAGTCACCATCCCTGGAGGTGTTAAAGAGGGGACTGGAAGTGGCACTTGGTGCCATGGTCTAATAGGCATGAGATCTTGGGTGACAGGTTGGACTTGATGATCTTTGAGGTCTTTTCCAACCTTGTTGATTCTATGATACTAGGTATATAAGTGCCATAATTTGCATTCCCTGGGTGACCATCTTTTGTGCTGCAGTCTGTGATAAGATGTTGTGGATATGAAATGGTGCAGGACACAAATATGGTCTTTAAATTTTTAATTTTTTTTAAAATTAATTTTTCTCCTGCCTCTCTGAGGCCAGATGTCTTCTGTCAGGCCATATTGATGAGAGAGACTCAGAAATGTCCACTTTGGAAATACTTCTAAGAGATCCCCACAGCTTCTGGTTTAGATTAGGTTTTGAATGTCTCATTAGCTGTGGAATGGTATCAGTATTTGGAGAGTTTATCATACATGCCATATGGCATAGAAACTTAGTCAAATTTGTAAAGCTGAGGGCAATGGTCTGAAATATTTCCAGAGTCCATAAGGTGGACTTAGGAGTTAAAAGAGCTGGTGAAGAACCTAAGCATCAACCTAAGCAGGTATCTGTAGGTGCCCTGTTTTTTCTGTAGACACAGATGTCACAAGCTTAAACAACTGGAACTGCAAGACAGTCAATTTCTTACCAGAAATGCAGTCAAGTGTGTATAATTAACCATTAGGAAAAAGTAACTAGAGCTGTGATAAGAATTTAGAACAAGGATCAGTTTCTTCCTGAAGGAAATATTACCCACATGTCACCTACCATGATGATTCTGTTGCCTCTGTACTGTAAAAGCAACGGCCGGAATGGACACAGTTGTCTGCAAGCAAAGGGCAGATCTAAGCTTCCCACCAGCTGCACTGATAAAGGTGTTTTACTTTCCTTTTTATTTATCCATAACAAATTAAATTTTTCTATAGGAAATAATACTTCCATTTTACTGAATGATGATAGATAAGCAGTTGCTCTTCTTAGTTCTCAGAAAACATGCATTTTAATATTACAGCCACTGCTAATTGCACACTAATTAGCAAATCTCTCATATTAGATGTAGTACTTTGGACACAAAATAGTGTCCATGTTCTAGGAAACTATGGGTTTGTTTTAATTTGCTTACTTGGAAAAGAAAAATACTGTGGAAAGGCAACATGTCAGAGCCATTGCTCCTGCACAGAATGCTCTTTTAGGGAGAATACTTTTTGTCATACTCACCCATATGACACATGTCATACCAGCCACATAAATGTTCATCCTTTAGTAGTCCATTTACATCTTTCATAAAGTTTCATGCTTGATTTGAAAGTTTCACAACTCTCAGTGATACCTTTCACAGGTGGTTCAAAAGCCATTGATAATTCAATGTCTGTTGAGCTCTGAAGTAGACTGAAGACCTAGTAATTAATGTCAGGAGAGATTTGAGAAGGCTTATGCACACATTTGTAGACACACTGGTATTTGATGTCAGTGTTCAAACATTTTCAGTAAACTGAACTGTGATTTGGAGCATATGTTTCATGTTCCCTAATTGGTAATCAGGCCCACTGAGGGCAAGATCCACACACTAGCAAGGAGGAAGGGCTACAAGGTAAAGCAGCGATTAAGGATTATAGTTGAGATGATGCTTGATGAAGTGAGCATCAATGGGTCTGCACATCTGTTGCTCAGTTCATAGTTTGAAAGTGTTAAAATACAAATTTATAAATTTAGACAGCAAAATAATCAAATCCTTCCTAAATAGAATGAAAGGTCTCATCTGATGGGCTGGTTTTGCACTATTTATGTAAACAGCACAACCACTTACAATTTAAAACACACAGTCAAACCAGCACAGGTGTAATCAAAACCAGTCAGATTGATTTGAGTTGTTACTGCTACATGTGTTGTGTGTGTCTATCTGTACAAGAGTTCATCACTTCCAGCCAAGAAAAGCATTTTTATATTTCATCCCTTCCCTACTTTCTCACGACAGGCATTGCCTTTAGTTTCACAGTTCTTTATGATGTAAACTATGGAAACTCAGAACAAGCACTTCCATAACTCTCTCCAAAAACCTAATGGTAACGATATCACAAAGCATGGCAAGCCTAAAGGGCAACAGTTAGGGAGAGAGTCATAACTAATGGCAGCAAGAGAGAAACTCAGGGGATAAGGAGCAGCTCCTTTTATACCCCTGATGTGAATCTTCCAATCAATAGAAAGAATTTTTTACAGGCAAAGAGTGCTTTCCAGGATGTTCTGCACGATCCAGTTGTGGTGACAAAACTGCCAATAGAAAAGTTTTCTAGTAGGAAAAGAAAAGTTTACAGTACTTTGCTGAACAGAAGAAGGAAAATCTTCCCATGGAAACTGCAGCCTTCCCACCCTGACACACACATCACTTGAGTCTTTCTCCATGAAAGAATCAGGTTTGTAATCAGTAAAGTCTATAATGACAAGATCTGAAAGACCACATGCTGTGCTGCTTGCTCACTGTGATACCTGTAGGACCTAGAACCATATTTACTGAGAACTGTTTGGGTCCACGTTCCCTCACCCTTCCAGTAGGCTCATCTACCTTTAATGAAAATCAGTAATTTAATCTGCATCTCACTAACACATTATCACCATCAGGAGTTACCAATCACTAGTGCATGGGTCAGATCACACGCTTTCACTTCATACTGTATTGAGGCACCAACAATAGTTCTGCTTTTAATATTATACAACATTTCTCCTGTATCAATTTCATTATTTTTCCTGTACTAAAAGCAGTTGGCAATCATTTGTGCTCTGATTATAAGCTATATCTTTATATATGCCTTTTCTCATCATAATGTATGAAAGTGGCAAATGCAATCTATAAGTAATAAGTATGGTATGGAATTTCACAAGGTCCTTATCATTCTGTATCATTATTCTTGTCTTTGTTTTTCTCTCTTTATAGTAGGAATATTTTTTATTTAGTGCATGGGTTGTTTTTTCTTTGCCTTTTCTTTGATGACTGAAAGTATTCTGCTGTCTAAAATACAAAAGTAGTTCATGGGCTTTTCAAAATGTTGATTTATATTCTAACTTACTGCTGTTTTTTAATGTTTAACTCCCCCTTTGTTTTTCAGTCATTTGAATGATAGGGTAGAATAGAATAGAATAGAGTAGAGTAGAGTAGAGTAGAGTAGAGTAGAGTAGAGTAGAGTAGAGTAGAGTAGAGTAGAGTAGAGTAGAATAGAATAGAATAGACCAGGTTGGAAAAGGACTTGAGATCATCGAGTACAACCTATCATCCAACACTATCTAATCAAGCAAACAATGGCAACAAGCACCCCAACCAGTTTCTTCCTAAACACCTCCAGTGATGGTGACTCCACCACCTCCCTGGGCAGCCCATTCCAATGGCCACTCTCTCTGTCTGTGAAGAACTTCTTCCTGACATCCATCTACATTTCACTTGACAGCACTCTTTCAGGTGTCTCTTGGAACCATTAAGAGATACAGGAAGAAAAGCAAGAACAACTCAACCAGATCAAAGTAATGATAGCTACTGATTCAGATCAGTAAGTGAAGGCTCCAGGGAGACCATATAGTGGCCTTCCAGTATGTGAAGGGAGCCTAGAAGAAAGCCAGGAAGGGACTTTTGACAAGGGCTTGTAGTTACAGGATGAGAGGAAATGGATTGAATCTTGAGGAGTGGAGGTTTAGACTGGAGATTAGAAAGACATTTTCTACAGTGAGGGTGTTGAGACACTGGAACAGGTTGCCCAGGGAGGTTGTGGATGCCCCCTCCCTGGAGGTGTTCAAGGCCAGGATGGATGGGGCCTTGAGCAACCTGGGCTAGTATCACTGCCCATGGCAGGGGGCTGGAATTAGATGGTTTTCAAGGTCCCTTCCAACCTAAACCATTCTATGAATCTACGTTTTTCCTTGTGATAAGACACTGGAATACCTTGGCATTGAAGAGCAGAGAAAAAAATTTTCATGGTCTCTGATTAACATTCTAACAGAATAAAAAAGATATTTCAAAGGACAGGCCATGTAGATGGCACACTACCATTTGAAAAAAAGCTCTGTGATTATACAGTGCTCAAGACTACAGAACACAGAGTTTTATTAGCAGTCATCAAAGAAGAAATGAAGTCAGCACAGAATATTCATCACTACACCTGTCCAACCATCACAGAAAGGCTTGGCTGTCTATCAGTGGAGACCATGAAGAAAAATAAGGTGTAGTGCATATCTAAAACCACTTACTAGTTATGTGGAAAAGGCAGTATTTGTTCCATGTGACTGGAGATATCCTGTGCTATTTATCCAGCATGGGAGTGTTTGCTATTGGTGATGGGGTTTGACATTGCAAGTAAGATAAGCCATCCAGAGATTTAACAAACTGAGGTATCAACCCAGATCCACTCTGCAGCTAGTGAATACTGAACCAGGCAGTGGAACAAACCCTGGTGTGTATATATACATGGTTTCATATACAGTAATTGTATTTACAT
Source organism: Picus viridis (assembly GCA_033816785.1). Taxonomy (NCBI): domain Eukaryota; kingdom Metazoa; phylum Chordata; class Aves; order Piciformes; family Picidae; genus Picus; species Picus viridis. Next base: position 10,480,816 of record CM066581.1, on the reverse strand, counting down.
GTGAGTGACACTTAGACTGTTGGACAAAAGTGGTTCTCATTGGGAGCACATCCAAGCTCACTTTATCAGTGTGAAAGTTCTGTAACAGATGCCAGGAAAAAGAAGTTGTGTGAGTAGAATAGACAGAGTTGAGGGGAACTAAAGCTTTCTGCTAATATGAAGACATTGATGTGCTTTAAAAGGTTTTGGCTCAGCCCTTAAAATACATGAAGGACCCACAAACCCATGTGTCAGTTAATATACCAAGAAAAACAACACAGATTTACATTTGGAGATAAGATGAAACTTGGAGAACTCTGGAACACTTTCCCCCACACTTTGAAACCCTGTAGCAAATCATTAATCTGGGAAGAATTATGCAGAGAAGGCTCATTGGAGAACTGCCATGTAGAAACTGAAGACACATGTTTTCAATTTGCTGTGTGGACACACAGGCCACAACACACTTCAGTAAAATTTTTACTATTACATGCTAACTTAAGGCATGTTCTCTTGCCTGCCCCTAAACAAAAGGGTTAACATGAATTTAAGGATAAAATTGGAGTAGAATTACCAAATAATTCTCAGTTATGTTTACTTATAAAGAAATTCAGTTCTGATGGACCGCTGCTTTCTTCTCTTTTCCCAGTGCATTTAAGGTGGCAAAACATGGTTTTCTTAGACATAAACCCCCTCTTTTCCTTTCTTCCCCCTCTTCCTCCCCCTTTTGTTGAATCCTTACCTGGCTTTGAGTATCAACATTATTTCTTCATTCCCTCCATGGTTCACAGTGTATGCATTCCCATGCTTCCATGCAGGAAATGCTGTAAAGATATTAAGAACCATAGTGTTATCAATACACAGAAAGAAAATTGTTGTTCAGCTTAGTCACACAATGGCTGCTACACCAAATTGTATAAATGAGGCATGCACGTTTGGCTCAGGATTTCTTTGCTGATAGCTTAGTTAATGTAAGCAGATCTTTATCACAGCAGAAAAAAACTTAAGATCTCTAAGCTGGGAGAGCTATTAAAATTGTATAGCTTGTGTAAGAGTAAGACCAGACAGCATGAGTAACTGTCTTTACTGTATTAGAACAGCCCTGCAAAACACAAGAGAGTCTGCAGTATTTCATTCAGGCAGTATTTGACTGCTCTCAAGATTTAAGTATACACCTTAGAAGAAAACTATTTTCCAATTCTTTAAACAACAGAGATGCTGTAGGTTTAATCAAGTGTTCTAAATGTCAGTAGTATTAATAGGAAATATTCTTTCTCCTCAGCTACCTTCCTGGTTTTAGAACCCACCTTTCCTCCTTGTCCTTGTTAGGGATGCTTTCCAGTTCCTAATATTGAAAGATTTCTTTCCTTGGCATCCCAAAGACCCCTGTCTGTAATCATCAGTCATATTTACGGCTTATAAGAGTTTTAAAGGCACTTGAATCTCAAATCACAATGGTATTCCAAATACAAAGCCATTTTTGTACCTTGTCTGTTTCCCCCATGAGATTCACCCTTTGCCTCTATAGCTCTGAGACCACTCAGTGAAGAGCAAGCTCCCCCAAGTACGTGAATTCAGTGTGAAAGGACCTTCAGTGAAAAGCTTCTTCATTAGACAGAAAGTCTAATGGCAGTGCATACCATGGCTCTGCATCCTGCACAAATAACCAAACTAACAGACTCACAATACAATACAATACAATACAATACAATACAATACAATACAATACAATACACCAGGTTGAAAGAGACCTTCAAGATCATCGCATCCAGCCCATTAACCAATCCAACCCACCTAAACAACTAAACCATGGCACCAAGCACCCCATCAAGTCTCCTCCTGAGCACCTCCAATGAAGGTGACTCCACCACCTCCACGGGCAGCCCATTCCAATGGGCAATCACTCTCTCTGTATAGAACTTCTTCTGAACATCCAGCCTAAACCTCCCCTGGCAAAACACAACAATTGAGTTATTTCAGTGTTTTCACTACTGTTGTTTGCTCTTTCTTTCAAGTCCATTTAAATAACATGGCACACAGGCACAGATTTCTGAAATGTGAATTTTACTGAGAGGTATTCCACAGAAAATTTAAATACAAGAGATTAAATAGAAAGTCTTGTCAAGTGAGACCCTGTGAAACTAAGTTCCAATCACTGAACAATGTCTGATGGAATTGCTAATTAGATCACATATTTCTCCTTAGCTGTAGAACAAGGAATCACACCAATGATTTCACTTTTCATCTGCAGGACAAGTTTTCAATCGCTTTTGTAACTGGTTGGTATAGTACAAGGTACAAATTCCTACTGATGCTGAACAGAAACATTTACGTATTTGTAAGCTAATATATGCCTAGGGAACAAAATGCTTCCAACTTTTATTTTTCCAATATTTATCGTCCAGTTAAAACCAGATGGTAGGAGGTAAGCCAGGTTATCTCAGACGACTTCTGATGGGTTCAATGGCAGAGACCCAAGCAGCCTCATATGCAGCAGAGCACCTATCCCACTGGCAGGCAGTTTTTTCCACTCAACTCCTTTTTACTCCTTGGAGCCAATCCAGCTCAGTTCAGCTCTTTTGTAGGAACTGAGGAACCAGTATTGATTTCCCATTTAAACCGATCTTGCGTAAGCCCACCGCTGCCTCCCTTGCTATGAATGGGGAGCACTGGAGGAAACCAGCTGCAGCATTTTCAACGCAGAATTGCTTCTTCGAGCTGGACGTGAGCTGAGTTGCAAATCAGAAAAATAAAAAAGCGAAAATGGCAGCGTAGATAGGGCTTCCTTTTCAAGTCTGATACACATTCAGCACTGCCTTCCTAGAGAGGATTCTCAGAAAACAGGGAATTTGCTTGTCAGAGCAAAAGAAGGAGATTCTTATTATAGGCTTCAGCGCAGTTGTCAGCCAAGATAACAAATCCTTGTACCAAAAGTGGCCTTAGAACAGTGAGGCAATGAGGGCTTTCCTAAAAAAAAAAAAAAAAAAAAAATAAAATAAAAAAAAATCAAAATTGAGCAGTGCTTTTTTATGAAAGTGTGAAAATCTGTTGTAACTGTTTTTACTGAGTGTTTATGGATTTAAGCTGAAGGCTGCAGTGATGTACAAGGATTCTGAGGCTCTGTGCCATGGAAGTTATGCTACCAGATTCTGAGTGCTCAGAAGGCATCCAGTGCGATTGAGGAAAAAGACACCTCCTGTACAGATATTTTTGGAGACCAACACTGAAGTTTTCCCACATGCTTTCATAGATAAATTAGTGGCAATAACATTGATAGAGACTTTCCAGTCACTCAGCAATATGCTTCAGATATCTAGGGCGCGATTGCTGAAAACTGACATGTAGCTTGGGAAAAAATTTGGAGTGTCTAGAATCATAGAATTGTTAGGGTTGGAAGGGACCTCAAGGATCATCTAGTTCCAAACCCCCTGCCATATCCTGAAGTATAATGTAGCAATCAAACAAAATTTTGAATTGTGGACAGCAAATGAGGGAAAGAATATTTAACCCTTACATGGAATTACTGAGCTAGCCTAAAAATGATGCTTTTGAAGATCTCACTCCAAGTGGCTTAGCAGCTCTTTGACATAATTCACACACTCTTGATTCTTGGCTGATCACAGTCTTTAAAACAGGAATCTATACCTGGAGTTGGTTGGGGAAAAAAATGCAGGAAGCTCTTGCATGGAAACAGGTACCTTGTTTTTCTCCTGACATATCTCTGCAAAACACTTATAGTAACTCTCCCCAGACACTGTAGAGTTTAGGAATTACCTTTTGCTGATTTTCATTGAGAAATCAGCCACCAAGTCATGTCTGCATTCTTGCCCCACAATAACACCTTGGTGCAGAGAGATTAGTCTACTGACTGTGATTAGTAAAGACTAAAAGGACAGTTTGCAGCAGTCTGATGGATGGAGCAATTTCAAACTCTACCACAAGTATGTAGGAAACCAGAAATGACTGCAGCTTCCCTACTGTTGTTTTTCAGGCTTTGTGCAGCCTAATGAACAAAGATATGAGCTGCTTCTACACAGAGCTTTCAACTAATGTGGAGAAAAGATTTTTTTTTTCTTATGCTGAAAATACACAGAGCAACTGGACAAAATGGACTCCATCAGGGTATTAGGAAACATAGCTGTTGGCAACTATATAGTTTTTTGGTTATATGTTCTTTGTCAGAGAACTTTATGCAAGAAGATTTCCCAAGAGAAAGAAACTGAGAGTTAGGTGGATTATTTTCATGTAGTAGAATCAATAACCTGAGCTTCCTTGGTGAGTGGTCAGAAGAGCCAAATATTTGTAATTCTCAATTCTCAGGTAGCCCAATCAGGGAATAATTAGCAGCCAAAGCAGCAGTGTGATTGATGAGGCTGCTAAGCGATTATTTCTCCAGTTTCCCCTGACTTCCATTCTTGGAGATTAGGGTCAGTGAAATGAGAAGTTCATTACAAGTTTTCAGATACCACTATTCAGATTCTTTCTATACTTATTAATATATTTTACCTGCATTTTCAGAGAGTGAATTTGGAGGCACTGCTGAGAAGGTAAAGACTTTACAGGGATTTTTGTGGGAGTTTGGCTGAATTTGTGGCATCTGGTAGGGATTAGAAAGAATGACAGAACAGGTTCTGCCTAGCAGTAAAAAAGACTCTGAGGAGGAGGCAGTAGTAATATTTGGAAAGAGTGAGAAAGTTGTGGAAGGAGAGATGAACATCAGAGCTTTATTCGAGATGTTGTGCCCAGAGAGAGAGGAATAGGAACAAATGTCAACAGGAGCAAACCAACCTTTTGCTTTTTAATGCAGTCATAAAAAACTTACATGTGGATAAGGAATATTTTCAAATGTGCCTCAGATACAAAATGTCATTCACATATACTGACAAAAAAGGAAAAAAAAAAAAAGAAGACGACTATTGCCTGGAGCTATGCTAATTCTTTAATGTGATGGCATTCCTGTTAGGAGAGCTCTGTAAGCTTTCCAGGCTGCCAAGCATGCTTGGCGCCCATGTCTTCAAGCACTATTCCTGCAAGGCTCCTGAGTACATTTTCATTTTAATGGGTTCTTAAGTCAAGCATCTCTGGCAAAGTTGCCCTCCTAAAATATGAGTGAGAGCTCCTGCAAAGGACAATGACATTCTTTAATATTTGCTGCACTAAAAATAGCTTTTAAAAACAATACAAGGTATACAGAATGTTCTCTCCTTGATCAAAAATGGCCATTTTTAACAGCATTTGATGGATGCAGTGGGCTCCCGCTAAGTAGAGTTAATATATTCCCTCTGTATATTCCTTCAATACTAAAGAGACAATTGCTTAATATGTAATCTTGAGTAAATGTTTCCTCAGTTACATTCACTTTCTCTTTTTGATATGCTTTATTTCTGCCTGAGTATTTTTCTGGTTTTAATATTCTCTGCAGGCTGGATTTATGAGCCTATGAAAGGAAAGAATAGGAAGCATCTTCTGAAGCCAGCTGCACTGGTGAACTTACTGAATAGCTGACCGAGTACTGAATGATAATCATACAGAGAGATGAGCAGGAGAAACAAAACGAGGCAAAATCACCTTCATTTAAAAACAGCAACAACAAAAAACTTAGAAAGGACCAACACCACACAAAAAGACACTGAGAGAGAAGAAAAGAAAAACAGGGAGAGTGAACCAATAGTTTGTTTCATTTTTCATTCTAACATCATTTCAACCACAAAGAATGACAGTATAAATGATCAAACAACTGTTTGCTAATGCATTATAGATAGTCATACACAATATGGCAGCTTTATACTTGTATATTTACCCACCATGAATACAAAATACACTAAGAGTGACAGGTAATGTAGCCAAAGCTTCTACTCTCTGTAAGCATCTGTGTACTATGAATTATAAATGAGAGTCTTGTGTCCAAAGGTAGCAAGTAATGTAGATAATGCCATCTGAGTAAATGAATAAATGTGAAACAGATGCTTTTTGCATTCAGGGCACACAGGTACAGCCAGAAAGCCACCAGTACAGATTATGGATGCTGGTGAGACAGCTGCTGTCTGCATCCAGTGCCAGGTGCATTCCTACCTGGACTGCATCGAGCTAGTTAAAAAGGCCTTTGTCTTACTCGGTTTTGACACGTTTGCAGAAGGATGAGGTGTCTTCTTATGTCAGTTCCTGAGGTGCTTTGATTTCCTCAAGGCTTTCCTAAAAAAAGACAAATTGGCACTGTTATTAGAAGGGTTCTTTTGTAAGAGGTGGAGGAACTGCCTGAATAGAACATTTAAACAGTCATAAAATACTTTTTCTTCACTCTGGTGTGCTAATACTTTTTACCTGAAGAAATGTTTTGCCTCCAGACGATATTACATGGCGTTAAGAAATTACTGCTAGAAAGGCAATAAGAACTTTTATATTATTTTTTTACTGCATGTAAATTTGCTCATTTTCTAAGCAAAGAGACATGATTTTGGACTCTGCTGAGGGAACTGGAGGGGTTTTTGTCAGTGCAGAGTGCCCCCTTGATACCTAGAAGGTAGTTTGAACTCTCCAGGTAAAATATTAAGCCTAACAGTGCTGACAGATAGTTTGTACTTGCCCCATGAGATACAGCTAGTGCTATTCTTTAAAGTTCAAATAAGTTCATGATGCAATTTGGATTCAGATTACTCTTGAAACTGGTCTTTTTCTGTGTAATGGCAGACTTGTGCTGTGTACATTTCCATGTTTTCTGAATTTTTAACCAAGAAAAAAAAAAAAAAGGCAGCAGTTAAGCCACAGGTGGCTTGTCCCTATGTTTTTTTTCCATGTCCTTTCTTCCAGCAACTTTCCCTAGTTGTTGGGTGGGTTGGATTGTTTGATGGGTGCATTTATTTCATTGCAAAAGTTGGAGAGGGGAAGAAAGAAACCATGTAGGTTTTTAAGAAGTTTGAGAAGTAATCTGCAAAGTGATAGTTTCTGGTAATGAAGGCTGCTACCTTTGCCCAGGTCTCTCAGTGTGATAAAATAGTTTCAGAATGTTAATTACTGAATAATCAGATTCCCTTGAAAATGTAACCTCAGCTTTTACTGAAATATGATATTCCTGAGTTATACCATAGCTGTAGCACAGTCAAACCTACAATTATGCTAAAAGAACTCATGCAGTCTTTTCTTTGGGATGAGACTCTATTATCTCAAAAGAATTAGGAAAGCATCTATGATGCATAGCCAATATGGAGACATTTGTCCCATTGGCCTCTATTATTCAAATGGAAATGAGAAAACACTCCCATTACATTTTGCAGTGATCCATGCCTTTCTCTTTTTAAGTCAATAAACTGTATCTTTCACTGCAGTAGTTTCTGCATATGTGCAAAAATGACCTTTGCAATTGGGCTGCTGAGACAAGTGCTGAGACAGGTGCTACAGGAATTGTAAGAAGAGATGCAAACCACTTTTTGCCAGGCGTGTCCTACCATGGAGTAATAAAACAAGACCAGCAAAGCTCCTTGCTACATGAAATATTTTGTTGTTCTTTGTATTGTGAGTCAGAATTCCCTTCCCAATTCAGTTTTCCATAATCAATTTAGTTGAGGTTGGTGCTGAACCACAGAAAAATATTGTGAAGAGAAAGTCCCTCAAGTGGCTCTTGACCCCCGTGCAAGTGCAGTCCCTTCTAACACATTGCATGTGTGATATAGCCTGCTGGAAAAAACTCCTTGAAAAGAAACATAAAGTCAGACTGATTCAAAGAGGAGAGGGCATTGTGGGGAGGGGGAGGAGGTGGCACTCAGCACTGGCTCTCTCTTTCAAAAAAAAAAGGACACCCCCCACCACCACCTTCAGAAAAAGTGCTTTGAAACTGGTGAAATAATCTTCTAAATAAACCACCAGTGGGGAATACCCACAGTCACCGAGGAGAGCATGCTGTTCAGCTATCAACAAAAATACATTTGGCCTGAGGCAATGCTGAGGGCAAACATATCCCAGATGGACTTGAGAGGCCCAAATACCTTCAGAGATGAAAATTTAATTAGAGGAAATGTCACCACAGTGAACAAAAGGATTGCTTTAGTGATTTTTCATCATTGTTTACTACAAGTGAAGTACAATTGTAAGTGTTAGGACAGGCTAAGTACAGGAATGTTCTTAAGCACTAGAATGGAGATGAAAGGATTGGGTGTTGAAGGTCAGAGACACCTTCAACACCTGAGGACTGATCAAAAGAAGTAAATGATCAAATATTGACAGATAGAATTTTTTAATTGCTTCAGAGATGTCAAAAGGTTTCAAAAGTTGTCAAAGGTAGTGCTTTGAAAGCACTAAGGCAGAAAAACTGACCTTAATGCTATTGGTTGGTTTAGGGTTTTGTCGGGGTTTTTTTTGGTGGCTGTTGGGAGATCCTGAGCATGATCGAAAGCTTGGGTCTCTCGGCAATAAATAATCATCCCTGAAAGTTGAGAGGGCTCACTGTCTCTTTACCTCTTTGATAATATTAATTCTGATTCTTGCACAAGTCAGGGGTGAAATTGCTGGAAAAGCAATATAGGAGTAGTTGCAGCACAGTTGCAAAGAATCAGTCCCCTTAAATGAAAATATGTGAGTTCTAGCATGAGTTCCAAAAGATGTTTGGGATAAATTCAGAGAAAATAAGACATTATAGAAGGTCTGTCAGATTACAGCATCTTCTGCATTTAGATTTTGCATCTTGAGAATGCAAAGCTGAGGTGTTTGCTATGTGGATTTTTATATCTTTTCTCACATTCAGCCTTCATTTTGTATTTTCTATCATTTAGCAAAACAAAGTCATCACCTTAATTGAGAGGATGCACAGCATGGTTTTCCCATCACAGTATCAAAATAGTGCTAATACTGCACTATTTTTATTTGTTGTTACATAACAGGAATTGCATACCATTATATACAGAAAAAAAAACACCCAAACACAAACCCACAACCAAAAAACCCTACAGAAATGGTAATTATTATCAATTATCTCTCTCACAAAGGCCATACTAATTTCACATGATTAATCTTCTTAAGAAGACCGTGGAGACCTCTACCTATAGACAACTGGAGAGGAGATTTACTAAAATGTGCCATGATCTAAGTGGAAAAAATGAAGTAAGCATTATACAAGTATAATTATATACAATTATGTTTAATTGGCATACTTACTTGGGCTTAACACAAACTTCTGGTGTGAAATAAAAGAGCTCATTTTCCTATTTCCATTGTATTTCAATTAATAAAACTCCTATTAGACCTTTGCTAGATCCCTTGGATATTCCTTCTGCTGTTGTGCTATATGTTCTTCTGGATCAGACACAGAGATGGATTCTTTTTGCATAGAAGGCATCAGGGAATCTGAAGTCTGCTGAAGAATCTTCACACCCATTTTAGAAGATCAAGGATGTGGAGTACCTTACTGAATGACTAAGTGTACTTGGTAATATGTGCCTTAAGTCCAGGTGATTGATTTTGGTCTCAGTGTTATTGATATTATCACCTGTTAACACTTTCAAATTCTGGCCCCAAATACTCTCTATATTTCAGCTGCCAGAGGCAGCATGCTTTTGCTGGCAGTCAGGATTGGCTTTGTGTTCTCTTACATTGTTTTATTAGTCCTTCCTCTTTCCCTAACCTGCTTCCTTGTTTTATAGTGTTGGTTCTTTTGGGGTTTATTTTTCCCTTTCTCTTTAGCAGATACACTTCTACACAAGGTTTAATCTTAAGTGCAAAAATTTGTTAGATGGATGCCAAAGGGCGAGCCCAAAGGCAAGCTCTGAACGCATTACTATTTGAAACCTGTGGCAGAGAGTCCAACCAGCCTCTGATTAGGCAACGTGCCACACTAAGCAGATATTCTATTCATGAATCTTGGCAACCAAGTATGAGAAATCAGTTTTCTTGCCATCCTTTCTCTGTTACAGATGGTTATCTGGAAAACCATCCAAATAGCAGAAACATACCATATGTAAAACAAAGCCTCTCTTTTTATTTTCAAGTTCACAGACTATCAGTCTATGATTTCACAGCATTTCTTATTTTTATAATTCTAGATGAGAAAATACATCAATATCCAAATACATCCAAATTATGGAACACTGAAGAAAGCAACACTGTGCTTTAAGGGGCTGTGATTATCTTATTGATGCTGTGGACTTCTGGATGATCCACTCAGGTTATACAAACTGCGAGGAAAATATTTTTTTTTCTATATCCATTGAGCAACACCCATAAAATGAAAGTGTCCAGGCCAATAATGCCAGGTGAAAACATGCAAATAGGGGTTTAAAGAAAGCAGCTAAAATGATATTAGATTGAGTTCCTGAGATTCCTGAGATGTTAAAGGCACGCTAATGAAGCAGGCAACTATTTGGGGTGCTTGGTGCCATGGTTTAGTTGTTTAGGTGGGTTGGATTGGTTGATAGGTTGGACGCGATGATCTTGAAGGTCTCTTCCAACCTGGTTTATTGTATTGTATTGTATTGTATTTTACTGTTTCTGTCTTACCAAAAGGCTGTTGATAAATCCATCTCAGCTAAAAGACAATCCTGAAGGGAAAACTAATTCTCAGTGTGTAGCCTTCTGCTGCTGCTGATTATCAGCTGAGAAGAATGGCCACTGACTATGCACCAATTACAAAGCTGAAAGTCAGTATATGTGAGACCAAGTGTGTGACAAATAAAGCTCCTTAATCAGATGTAGGTGATGCTCTCTGCAGAGTCATAGGAAAATTTAACATGGGTAGCGAATGTGTGTGCATATCCACATGTACACTCTTGCTGCATTTCTTATTAATAACTATTTTTCTGCAGGAAACATACATGACATTATTTCCCAAGTAACTGGTCTAGAACAGAGAAAAACAAATGCCTGAGAGTAAATCAAAAGTTCATAACCAGGCAAAAGGGGACTACTGAGAAAAAGAATTTACAGAAACAAAACTTCTGTATGGGTTGGATTTTTTTTTACGTAACTGTGGAGCTGCTTACATGATTTTTCACAATATTCTGATGACTTATGCACCATATGAGCCATCTTGTGATGCTCCTACTCACACTGAGCAGTAACTCTAAAATTTATCTAAGCTCATTAAGTGAAAGACAGCTATCCAACAACAGGAAAGCACTGAAATATGCCATTAAATGAGGGGAATTGCTCACATTACGTAGAAAGTAGAAAAAAGGTGGAAGTCTGGTGCAATGGTTTGCAATGGTTTGCAATGCAACAGGAGCAAGAATTTCATATTCCTGACATAAGGGCCATATCCTAAAAAAGCTCTGAAGTGCCAAAACCAGGATGTATGAGAACTTTTGGCATATAAGTCCAAAACTTCACTCTGCAATAAACCCACTCACCATCTGCATAAATCTAAAGGTAATGAAGCTCACTAGGTGCTCTCATCAAAGTCTTCCACAGACCAAAATCCTTCACATCACCCTTTTTAAAACATGACTTCACTGTCATTTTTCCACCTTGCTTGTCTCAACACAGTCCTCACAATGCATGGATGTGTTTTACCTGCTGTACACTATGAACAGCAGGAAGTTTCTGGTTCTGCCACTATCCCTAGAGCATGGTGACTGCTCTACCAAAGTGATATAATGACCCTCAACCTAGTCCCTCCATTCTGTTGTGCCCATCAGACTTCTTAGCTGCTCCAGAGAGTCTTTTATTAAAAACACCTTTCTCACCTTGTGAAATGTTCAGAAGTCCCAGGAACCTTTTGCTTTTTCAGTTCCAACAGCTATGACAGAGCTTTCAAAGTCACTCTTGTTGAAGAGTTTTATGGGAAAACATTCTCACCCCTCTCCAATGATGTACAGACTCTTAGATAATTAACGCCAGAATTGTGATTTCTATTCACTGTGTCGCTAGTGCAAGGCACAGCAAATATCCAGGGAAGGTGGTGTTACAGTGCCAGCTACCTAAAAGTAGAAAAGATGCAAACTGAGATTGCACATCAACAATAGCAACAAAAAAAAAAATCATGGGTAGAAGCACACTGGGAGACGCTCTGTGGATACTTTCCATGAGTATTCCACTGTCCGCTTTTGAGGAGTTAAAAGTTAGCTCCACCAGGTGAAAGTAAAGTAACATTTTCTCTGCAGAATATGGCTCTTCCCTAAAGGAACTCACAAACAAGACATACTGTCCTATTAAATTGCCTAACTGTATGAACACTGGCATTCTAAAACGAGTGATGGAAAAGAATCTCTATCCTATGAGCATATTTTGTCTGCCAGAAACAAAATTTACATTGAAATTTCTTTTGATTTTAGAAAACTCACTGTGATCATATTACTTGAGTCCTTTGTTGCTAATAGAGTACACAGCAACATATTTGAGGCCTTTAGTTTCCTTTTACCTTGCCCTCAGGTATTTTAAATCTTTTTATCTCCATTTCTTTTCCCCCTCTTTCATCTCTACCTCACATTTATATAACTTTCCTTCAAAGTGTCTCCCCAGCGTCTCCACCTCATCTCAGGTGTGTGTCTTGCCAGTTTCATCACATAAATTGCTTTCAACTTCCATTGCAAAAGCTGCCCACTCAGTAACAAGAAATTCATTGTTTTATTTTTATTGCTCTTTCTAACGTTGGGGAAAGTAAATGGAAATACATACTTAAAACTCTTCATGAGAGAGGCAGACTATCAGTCGCTATATGCATTTATTGCAACTCATTTTGTTTTCACGGAGCGTTTCCAACGCAGGGTTTAGATTTGACAAATGTAACTTCAACAGCTTACTTCTCCCTGAAAAAGATGATAGGAAAAGTTGGATTTTTAATTTATTTATTTTTTTAACAGCAGAGAAGCTGTATATAGAAGCCATATACTGAAACCATATGTGGTGTTTTCGCTTGGGAGTATGTAAAGATTCCTTGGATTTAACTGGCATCAAGTTGCACATACCGTGTAACACGACATTTTTTCCCTCTGTGAATATTGATTTGAAAGAGTTGCTTATACAGACTTAGTTGTATTTGTCATATTTGATTTGTTTGATAAGGAAATCAAGGGAAAGCAACTGTTGTGTGGGTTAACTGAGTATTCACATGAATTTGGGTTTTGCTATTTCTTAATATTTTCTCACTCAAATAAAACATTTTAAAATCTTCTTTGGATAGTCATGGCAGTTAGGGGAAAAAAAAAACCTGACCTTTAATAATTAATCTTAATATTACAACATTTAGTGAATGAATAAGTGGGTGGCAAGTCAGTTTTCTACACTATATGATCATGAGTGGCAACATATGCATCAAAGTTAATGTGAGGTTGCTAAAGGGATAGCGAGACAAGAGCTTGGAACTCCTACATCTTACAGGGCTGAGCTGCTCTTTTAGGATGCAAAGATGCATTCAGCCACTAAACCTGTATTTTTCACATCATAGCTACACTCCCCAGGCACCATAAATCCTGTGGTTAGAGGCACAGTAAAGAAGGGAGTGGAGAATGAAGAGAACAGTTACTAGAATTTCTTTGCTTTTCAGGAAGTTTTGCAAGTACAGATCTTACCATTTATGCTCAGCAACAACCGCTATGGAGTTGATCACTTCCTCTGGCTTCACTGTGTTCTTCCCTTGGCTGACGTTTTGGAGGTTAAATAACAGAGGCCCAAGCCTCTGGGCTGTTTGATAAATATGTGAATGGTGTACAAGCCTTTGGATATCTGTGGTTCTGTGAAATCAAATATTCACCTCTGTGAATTGCCGCTTGCCTCGGAATCATCTAGACTATGAAATACTTCTCCTTTGGGTAACATGAGAAAAAGCCTCCCCTGGTCCTTCACCTTTCCACACTGAAAGAGTCAATTAGGTGACAAACAGGAAACTACAGAAAGCAATGGGATACTGGACAACTTTTCAAAACATTAATGATGATAGCTCCAATTTGAAGGCACTGAAAACATAAAGGAAGTTAATCTTTATTCACAGCGTTCTCACAAATTAAAGGTTAAAACCAGGCAGTGCATGCACACTAGCAGTTGCCAGCTCATATTTAAAACATTGTCACATCAACTTACTCTATTGAAATAATGTCACTACACTCACCCTATACACAAATGTTGCTTATTTCCCTTTGCCATTTATTCAGCATTGTGGCAGTAATTAACAAAGGGTTGTGATTGACTCAGAGAAAACTGAAGACATTAAACAGGAGCATGATGTGAGATGAAATTTATATTATCATATTCACACCTTCCTCTTACATGGCACTGTACAAATCAGAGCTAGGAAGAAAAACAGCGGAATTTTCTTTCTTAAAAGATTCTTAATAATTTTTTCCTCTTTGTTTTAGTTTTGCATTTCACAGTCCATGTTTTTCCTGCCCTGTGTTCTTTGACCACTCAATTGCCTCTGTATACAGCAATTTTATTCTGCCTAAATATTAGAATCTGAGTTCCCAAAGCTAGCCAAAAAACTCTTAAATGTCCCTGGAAGCTACTCCAGCTGCAGATTTCTGTATCCAGTAGTTGTCTTGACACAACTATTCTTACAGCATTAGTGAAACAATCAAGATCAGAGAAATTATTTCAAGAAAGGTTATTTGCTTTGGTTCTGTTTTAGCCATATAAGGACAGCATAATTGATTGATCCAGCATATTTTAGAAAGTTCAGGAAGTCATACAAGAAGGAAAGTGACACCAAAGGTAGGGCATGGCAGTAACCTCCACAATTAGCATTATTCTCAGAGACTTTAACAGGGAAGCTCACTTTCCAACTTAAGCTCAAACTGCTTTGAGTGTGAATTTACTCTTTTGCTGCTTTTCCTGCCATCCCTGGGGCTACCATAAAGTGAAACACTAAAAACCCAACCCAAATCAAAAACCCCACATACAAACAACAAAACAAAAATGATGTCTCGATGTCCTTTTAAGAAGGACATCGAGACACTTGAACGTGTCCAGAGAAGGGCAACAAGGCTGGTGAGAGGCCTTGAGCACAAGCCCTATGAGGAGAGGCTGAGGGAGCTGGGATTGTTTAGCCTGGAGAAGAGAAGGATCAGGGGTGACCTCATTGCCCTCTACAACTACCTGAAGGGTGGTTGTGGACAGGAGAGGGGTTGGTCTCTTCTCCCAGGCAAGCAGCACCAGAACAAGGGGACACAGTCTCAAGCTGTGCCAGGGGAGGTTTAGACTCGAGGTGAGGAAGAAGTTCTTCACTGAGCGAGTCATTCGTCATTGGAATGGGCTGCCCGGGGAGGTGGTGGAGTCGCCGTCCCTGGGGGTGTTCAAGGGGAGATTGGACATGGTGCTTGGTGCCATGGTCTAGTTGTGAGGTCTGTTGGGACAGGTTGGACTTGATGATCCTTGGGGTCTCTTCCAACCTTGGTTATACTGTGATACTGTGATACTGTGAAACAACCAACCAAAAAAAACCCCAACCAAACAACAACAAAAACTCCCAAAAAACCAAGACAACAAAACATCAAATATCAACAATAACCAAAACAAATTAACAAAACAACAAAAAACATCCCCAAAACCCCCAAACCACAAAAAACCATGCAATTTATAGGAAAGAAATGACTGTGATTTATAGCTTGATATCTTGCATCATACTTAATTGATTCCAGCTAGGCATAGCAGGACAGTAGTATTCTGCATTTTATGGCCTAACAGAAATGTCAGCCATCTGTTTGCACCTGCTGAAGTTGCTGTGGATAAGCACTACAAATCCTGTAAGCGTCTGGGCCTGGATTTCCATACTAAGAAAGTGGGTTTTGTTGATGACTGTCAACGTGAAGGCATTGATAACTGATGCTACAGACAGGTTTGAGAGGGAGTGTGCCTTTCAATATGAACACTTCCGTTTCTACCTACATTGCAGAAGGGCTGAGCAGACATTTAGTTCTTGCGATTTTGCTGTTAAGTTATGGCAAATGAACTAAAGTGCAGAGCCTATATTACTTGGGACAGATGGGAAATTAGCATGCCATAAAATTCATTAAAAAGTGGTTGATGATGCTGTCTATCTCAAGAAAATGATTACATAATGATTACCTCCTTTGGGAATACCAACAGATTAGCTTCTCTGATTTATCTAATTTAAAATTTTCAGATGTTTGATGCCCTTCAGCTAAGACAGTTTTGTATTGTTAACTTATTCCTTTCATATACAGTTTTAACCCTTTAAATTTTTAGTACTGGTGAAATCCAAGTTGTACATCTTGTTTCAAATATTTGCTCTAACTCAGAAACTGATCATGTCTCTCAATATTTCTTACCTGATACAGTTTAAAATATGTATATGAAATATTTATTATTGTAATAGGCCTTGTTTTTTTCTGTATAGCCTAAGAAATTCATGGGGTTCAGAAAATTCATGCAGACCTCTGCCACTGTCTTTAACAAGTCAGATAATAAGAGCACTAAAAGTAGGTGGTTAGAAAGCAACCAGTAGTGTGTTTTCTGGGCTAAATAAGAAGCAAATCCCAAGCAGCTAGGTACTGTTCTGAGTACAGGAAATGCAGACAACTAAAGCCAGCAGAAATGAGTGGAAAGGAAAGTGTTCTTAATTGATTGTAAAATGTACTTTCAGGAAGAATATCAAAACACAAACTTGAAAGTATGTGCCACAATATTTTGGTTTGATTTCTGTTCCAGTCAGTATATGTCTTTAATTTTTGGAAGCAGGTCTAACATAAGAGAGAGGTCATGTGTTCTGAGTCCATACCTGTGGAGAAGAGACTAGAGCTAGCTAACTCATCCTATGGAGACCACGATCTTGACCTTGGCACACTCCTGTGGCACAGTTTAGTCCCAATCATTTTGTTGAAATCAACTAATTCCAGAAGAGCTATTATGTCCCACCTGCTCACTTTTCATAGATGAGCTTTGAAGCTGAAGAGATGAAACTCTATCATTTACTTTACTGCAAATTTTGTCAGGTTGCTTCAAAACAATCTCATCTTCAATTTAAATTAAGAAGTTAACTTGCAGTGAAACAAATGATTCATGTTTGTGGAGTTCTGACTAGGTTTGCTGGCAACCAGCTGGGAGAAGCCAGCCAGTAGCTGAGGGATAGCATAAGCTGTTGAACTGACTCTTAGTAAATGTATCAGGATTTTCCTTTAGAATCCAGAAGCTTCCTCTCTGTGTGTGTGTGTTAATGTTCAGATATTAAACTTCAGTATAATAATAATTTGATGTGCCCTGGAATTATAAATACAGAGAAAATGTATCAGCAAGCCTGAAGTTTAAGGACATTGGTGCATGTGAGGATTTTCATGAATATGTTATGAACAGTTAGCAATGCTAAAAAATTAATTTAACTTTTCTATTTCTCTCTCCCAGAACTCTTCTCCTGTTCTGGGGTATCAAAGATGATCATTATAACTTTAAACTTATTCATAAAGCTAAATAACATAACACAAAAAAAGACAATACATTCAACATCTCCTTTGTGCAAGAAATTAATTGTTAAAAGCTGCAATGAATGAAGTAATTCACTTGAGAGTGACAGACTGCAAGATATTGAGGGGGTCCAATTACAGAGAAATTTAACTGCAAAGTAAACCTGGAGAAAAAGATAAGGTTAATAATATAAAACCTATTTATTTGCATTCTTTAAGTCTGAGGACTGAGAAAGTTCCCCTGCAAATGTTCTACTTTGGAAGGAAGGAGCTCCCTCACTCTTTCTCTGAAAAGCCCTTGCAGTAGCTCCAGTGAAGCAAGGCTGCCCTTGAATGCTAACTATGAAAGCAGTAACAAATATCTACCTGCTTTTTTGTCTGTCTAGAACTATCCATCATTATAACATAATATAATCAATTATTAGAGGAGTTCAAATAGCAAATAGTCATCAGAAAATGAGGGATAAAGAAAGTTGGCTGACTCAGGTTGAATAGCACAGTTAGCGACTAAAAAGAGAGGGAAAGATGTAATAGCATGCAAGGAGGAAACAAAGTGTTATTACTAGTTAAGTGTTCCCTGTCAGAATAGGGTGTAGGGGAGTGACTCACCCTCTTCTTTCTCTGCTCCAATCAAATCTGGAATGCTGCCAGATGCCTGCTCTGTCTTGTGGTATGTGTGGGTATGTTTTACTGAGTAGGATCAAACCGTCTTTTGTGCAAGAAATGAGGGATAACTCTCCAGGTCATAAGAGCAGAAGACCAGAGAAGAGTAGAAGGGCTGCTGACAGTCTCAGAAGTGAAATCAATGGTTTTGCCATACCTGGAGAAGCTCTGTTGTGGTTTCCACTGTGTGATTCTCAGTGTGCTCAACTCAAAACAAGCATTCGCGTATAGCAGTGTCTGTACACCTTGCTGGAGCTACATTCTGGGAATGCCTAGTCCAGGTCCGTATGAGTCTCTGAAGCACTGGTCCTAGGTGGAGGGGATACAATACAATAATAATACAATAATACAATACACCAGGTTGGAAGAGACCTTCAAGATCATCGCGTCCAACCCATCAAACAATCCAACCCACCCAACAACTAGACCATACAGCCAAGCACCCCATCAAGTCTTCTCCTGAACACCTCCTGTGAAGGTGACTCCACCACCTCCACGGGTAGCCGATTCCAATGGGCAATCACTCTCTCCGTGTAGAACTTCTTCCTAACATCCAGCCTAAACCTGCCCTGGCGCAGCCTGAGACTGTGTCCTCTTGTTCTGGTGCTGGATGCCTGGGAGAAAGAGGCCAACCTCTGCCTGGCTACAACCTCCCTTCAGGTAGTTGTAGAGAGCAAGAAAGGTCACCCCTCAGTCTCCTCTTCTCCAGGCTAAGCAACCCCAGCTCCCTCAGCCTTTCCTCATAGGGCTTGTGTTCCAAACCCCTCACCAGCTTTGTTGCCCTTCTCTGGACACGTTCCAGCAAGTCAACATCCTTCCTAAACTGAGGGGCCCAGAACTGGACACAGTACTCAAGGTGCGGCCTAACCAGTGCAGTGTACAGGGGCACAATGACCTCCCTGCTCCTGCTGGCCACACTGTTCCTGATGCAAGCCAGGATGCCATTAGCCTTCTTGGCTGCCTGGGCACACTGCAGGCTCATGTTCAGCCTACAATCAACCAGTACCCCCAGGTCCCTCTCTGCCTGGCCACTCTCCAGCCACTCTGACCCCAGCCTGTAGCACTGCCTGGGGTTGTTGTGGCCAATGTGCAGAATCCGGCACTTGGATGTGTTAAATCTCATGCCATTGGACTCTGCCCATCTGTCCAGCCTGTCGAGGTCCCTCTGCAAAGCCTCTCTGCCCTCCAGCAAATCAACTCCTGCCCCCAGCTTGGTGTCATCTGCAAATTTACTGATGATGGACTCAATGCCCTCATCCAGATCATCAATAAAGATGTTGAAGAGCATGGGGCCCAGTACTGATCCTGGGGCACACCACTAGTGACAGGCCGCCAGCTGGATGTGGTGCCATTCACCATTACTCTCTGGGCTCGGCCCTCCAGCCAGTTCCTAACCCAACGCAGTGTGCTCCTGTCCAAGCCACGGGCTGCCAGCTTGGCCAGGAGTTTGCTGTGGGGAACGGTGTCAAAGGCCTTGCTGAGGTCCAGGTAGACCACATCCACAGGCCTCCCCACATCCACCAGGCGGGTCACCTGATCATAGAAGGAGATCAGGTTGGTCAGGCAGGACCTGCCCCTCCTAAATCCATGCTGGCTAGGCCTGAGCCCCTGGTCATCCTGTAAGTGCTGTGTGATCGCACTCGAGATGAGCCGTTCCATAATCTTGCCTGGCACTGAGGTCAGGCTGACAGGCCTATAATTCCCCGGCTCATCCAACCGACCCTTCTTGTGGATGGGCACCACGTTAGCCAGCTTCCAGTCTTCTGGGACCTCTCCAGTGAGCCAGGACTGCTGAAAAATGATGGAAAGTGGCTTGGACAGCTCATCTGTCAGCAATCTCAGCACCCTAGGATGGATCCCATCCGGTCCCATGGCCTTGTGGGGGTCCAAGCGGCTCAGTAGATCTCTAACTTCCTCTTGGAGCAGTGGTAAACTATGCAGCTCTCTGGCTCCTTCTGCCAGCTCTGCAGGCCAGCTGTCTGGAAGGCGTTCTGCCCTGCTAGTGAAGACTGAGGCAAAGAAGGTGTTAAGTACCTCTGCCTTTTCCTCATTCTTTGTTACAACGTTCCCCTCCATGTCAACCAAGGAGTGGAGGTTGTCCTTGCCCTTCTTCTTGCTATTGATGTATTTATAGAAGGACTTTTTGTTATCCTTCACAGCAGAGGCCAGTCTAAGTTCTAAATGGGCTTTTGCCTCCCTAATTTTCTTCCTGCACAACCTAGCAACATCCCTAAACATTCTGTAGGTTGCCTCCCCTTTCTTCCAAAGATGATACACCCTCTTTTTTTCCCTAAGTTCTATTAAAAGTTCATTGCCCATCCAGGCTGGCCGTCTGCCCCGGCGGCTCATCTTCCGGCACACCGGCACAGCCTGTTCTTGCACCTTCAATAGTTCTTCCTTGAAGTAGGTCCAGCTCTCCTGGACCCCTTTGTTTTTAAGGGCTGATTCCCAAGGAACCTTCTGAATTAGTTCCTTGAGCAGCCCTGAAGTCTGCCCTCCGGAAGTCCAGAGTGGAGGTCTTCTTGCTGCCCCTCTTGGCTTGGCTGCATACTGAAAACTCTATTATGTCGTGGTCACTGGTGCCTAAACACCCTCCGACCACCACATCACCCACCAGCCCTTCCCTGTTGGTGAAGAGGAGGTCAAGCATAGCCTTACCCCTGGTAGGCTCACGCAGCACCTGGGATAAGAAGCTGTCCTCCATGCACTCTAAGAACCTCCTAGACTGCCTCCTCTCTGCTGTGTTGAGATCCCAACAGATATCAGGCAGGTTGAAGTCACCCATGAGAACGAGGTCAGGTGATCTTGAGACAGCCTTAAGCTGCCTATAGAATGCCTCATCGACATCCTCCTCCTGGTTGGGTGGTCTATAACAGACGCCAACCAGGATGTCTGCCCTGTTGGTCTTCCCTCTAATTCTCACCCACAAGCACTCAACCCTATCATCCCTGATCTCCATCTCAACAGCATCCAGTGCCTCCCTGACGTACAGGGCCACCCCTCCACCCCTTCTTCCTTGCCTGTCTCTCCTGAAGAGCCTGTAGCCATCAATTGCAGCGCTCCAGTCATGCGAGTCGTCCCACCACGTCTCTGTGATGGCAACTACATCATAACTTTCTTGCTGCAACAAGGCTTCCAGCTCCTCTTGTTTGTTACCCATGCTTCGTGCATTAGTGTACATGCACTGCAGCTGGGCTGCTGGTTTCACCTCTAGCTCTAGCTTATCACCTCCAGACTCCTGCCTAAGGGCACTGGTTTCCGACCCTCCCCCTTCGAAGCTAGTTTAAAGCCCTGTCAATGAGACTTGCTAATTCCCTTCCCAGAATGAGGATACTGTTTAAGACGAACAGCATTTCTCACATTTTACTGTTTCTGAATACATTCATCTAGGAAGCAGGGGAGACCATAAGCTGAGATCCTCTCAAAGGAAGGAACACTTTTCTGAAAATCCTTTTCTCTTAAAGCTCTCTGAAGTTCTTGGCTTCTCCTGACACCTCAGATTCCCATGTTTACTCAGGACTCAGAGAGACACTTTTTTTCTCCCAGGCATACAAGTGTCACTAACAGTGCTAGCACCTACAGCTGGTCCTCACCACTTCTGAGGTGGAAGTTATAA
Source organism: Picus viridis (assembly GCA_033816785.1). Lineage (NCBI taxonomy): Eukaryota > Metazoa > Chordata > Aves > Piciformes > Picidae > Picus > Picus viridis. The sequence goes on along the minus strand of CM066581.1, from coordinate 10,459,228 downwards.
ACCACCAGTCAGCTGGCAAAACAGAAAGTCAGAAGTCTCTTACCTGCACCAGTGCAGTCAAATTAAGTCAAAAAAGATGTAAGCTAAAATGCAGATTTGGGCGTGCAGATTTCAGTGCATGGAGACACAATAAGATGATTGTTTTGTGGAAGCAATTTCTCCATGGGAGTACTGGCTATTAAGGTGTTTAAACTACTCCAGCTCTTTCCAAAAGGAAGATGAACTGTTCCTTTAGTTGCCTTGAAATCTGGTAGGCACTGTAAGAGTGAGGCACCAGATTAATGATCCAAATATGCTGTCACTTAAAGTAAGGACTCTTACAGTACAGTCACCTTAGACACACAGGTATATAAACACACACACATCAAAGCTTTCCTAAAGATTGACACATTCTGTCAACTTTTCGTACACAGATGACATTCAATCTGTTATTCCAACTAGTTCCCAAAGGTCTCAGTCATTCAAGATTAATATCTCCGCTTGTTGATGGAATCCGCTTTATTTCTGACAAAGAAATACTGAACAAGGAAATTGGAGTTAAGCAGTTCACATAAATATGAACCTCACTTTTTGGAGGAAATATTTTGTGCCATATTTGCATTTAGCTGACAAAGTTCAAGGAAAGCTATTTCTATACCCATTTACTGGTACAATCTATGCAATGATATGCTGAAAGAAGGAATTCAGGATGTCTGTAGGATGTATGCACCTCTTACCATCATATCTATGCAGTGATTACTCAAAGACCTTCATCATCTCACATCACAGGTTTTCATTAGTCAGTGTTTTCAGGAACAACAATTCACTATTCAGGGAACTCATATGTGAGATAGAACTGCATACAATCTTGTTGATGACAATTCACACCGATTCCTGCCACCTCCAGAGACTGAAACAGAAGATTTTCAGGATCCATGGCTTTTGGAAGCTCAGAATATTGTTAATACTCTTGATACTCTGGAAGGGCATGAGACAATTAAGTCTGTCTTAATTATAGATTATTGATGAGCTGGGAACAAAGGTTTCTCAAATTCATGGTCTGGCTGCATTTTATAGTAATATTTTTCTTGGCCTTCTTAAAAAGGCTCTCAAAGCAAGACTGAAATTGCTATGTTTTCTTTTTTATAAAACACTTTTTCCCTCTTCCATGTGAATGATACCCTGAGCTGTTTTGTTTCCTGACAAGATTGGGCAGCAAGGTCATTTTTTCATGTGGTGAACATACAGATGCATCACCTGGCATGGCACTGCTGGATGACTTCTTATCACATCCAGGTGTGAGTAAGCTGCTTCACGACCAGTCTCACTCTAAACATAACCCATAGCATCAGGGATGAACATCATGAGGACTACACAACTTATCAAACTGGAAATCAGAAGTCACAAAATAACTGATCTTTCATGTAGGGGAATAAATATCAGAATCTTTATTGTGATTTTGATTCCCATTAACAGTTATTATATTTACAGAATACAGAACTAACCAGGTTGGAAAAGACCTTCAAGACCATCAAGTCCAACCTATCACCCAACACCATCTAATCAACTAAACCATGCCACTAAGTGCCTCATCCAGTCTCTTTTTAAACACTTCTTTTTAAACACTTGGTCTCTTCTCCCAGGCAACCAGCACCAGAACAAGGGGACACAGTCTCAAGCTGTGCCAGGGGAGGTTTAGACTCGAGGTGAGGAAAAAGTTCTTCACTGAGCGAGTCATTCGTCATTGGAATGTGCTGCCCAGGGAGGTGGTGGAGTCGCCATCCCTGGAGGTGTTCAAGGGGAGATTGGACATGGCACTTGGTACCATGGTCTAGTTGTGAGGTCTGTTGGGACAGGTTGGACTTGATGATCCTTGGGGTCTCTTCCAACCTTGGTTATACTGTGATACTGTGATACTTCCAGTGACTCCACCACCTCCCTGGGCAGCACATTCCAATGGTCCCTCACTCTTTCTGTGAGGAATTTCTTCCTAACCTCCAGCCTAAACCTCCCCTGGCACAGCTTGAGACTACATCCTCTTGTTCTGTCACAGGTTGCCTGGGAGAAAATAAAAGTGTAGTCCCTTCCAAGTCAGAAGGCAGATCCTTTAGTAATCATAATGTGTGTGTATGTATATATATATATATGAAAGACTTATTCTGTTTAGCTTATTCCTTCTGTGTGTAACCACTCTAAACAGTTCTTAAGTAAAGGTCATTTTTCTCTTCCTTAACGTTACTTCCCAGAACAGGCTGTTAAAGGATGATAGAATCACCCCTACTCAAAGGAACTGAATCCGTACAATATATGCATGTCACTAAATTTAAGCATTTGTGTTAGGTTTAAAACATACAGGCCGTTTACTAAACAGATCAGTACAAAAGCTGTTTCTGTAATCAAGTTGGCACCAGTTCACAGAAAATAGAATTTTAAAAGGTTCACATTTAAATGAATCTTGCTTTTAATGCTCAAATGTCATTCCAAACTCCACAGATGAGCTATTAACCCTTCATTTGCTTCTATTTGAAGAAACCCAGTGCTGAGCTTGAATAGCCTTAACTGCACTTACTCACCAAAATATAAAATGAAAGAAAAAACCCCAAGCCTTCCTCCCTGTACCACAATGACTTGGAATTCTAATACCAACCCCAAAGAGGTGGATAAACCTACAGTAAACAGCTAAACTTGTGCCCTTAGACTTCATCATGGGTGGGATTGACTGATCTCTGATTGTGTCTTCAGACAAGAGCCACTTAACTCCTTTCAAGAAGCATCTGTTCCACTGTACCTGAGGAGCCAGACACCTCACACAGGAGCAGTCAGGGCAGCTTCACTTCTATCCCCTCACACACCTGAACAGAGGAGAGGGTCAGGTTCATTTAGGGCCCCATTCCAGACAATGCTGACAAAATTATTAAAATACATTTTTCTCTAACTCATTGCCATTCTGAGGTACTCAGCTAGTTCAAGGGAAACTGAATGCAAGGTAAGAGTACAGGGAAGTCACATATTAAACCACCACAGTCAGATAGACCACTGGAAGTCACACAAACATACATTTTCACGTAAAAGTGTGTGTACATGAGTGCATACACACACAGAGACTATATGCACACATTCATACGTATATACCAACTCACTCATCTCTACACAAAACCTGTTCTGCCTAAAATCCTATCCTTCTGTGAAAATCATGGAAGGAAATGGAAAGTAGCTCCTGGTAAAAACAGTTGTACAGCATGTTCAGCTGGGCAGGAAGATAAGACACCCAGCATGATTTGTACCTTTATTTTCCACTTTGCCCCACAGCAATGCTGGTATGTCATGAGCCTTGAACTCAACATCCATCAGGAAAAGTGGTCTGATACACACCACCTGCTCACAGCAAAGACAAGTATCAAAAGACACAAAGGTTTATCCATGCAGACGCGTTGGCAGAGTCAGAAGTACGTGAGCTTTCTGTGAGCTCTATTCACGGGCTCACCGACCTGCTGTGCAGCCACTGCTTCTTTGGGACACAGGGGCAAACAGAGCTGTGAGCCTCTCCAGTGGCACTCAGTGCACTTACTGTGCTCCCATGGGCTCTTTTCATTCTCCAGACCTGTTTGCTTATAACTTTTTTTACATGATGGTACTCCTCATTAGTGGAGCTTTTGAATTACTGAAAGGCTGTGTAACATTTAATTAGTCTTTATCTTTACAAGTAATAAAATGAGCACCTTTTGGTAAAAGGAGGCAGTCTCTGGCGTGCTGCTGCATAACAGCAAGTTTTTTATTTTCTATTCAAACAGCTATCAAACAGATTATAATTTTAGCTTCATTATTTGGCTAATTCACATTTCCTTAAAAGACACATGAGAGCAGGTTTATAAATATTGCAACAAAGAAGCCTGGAGTCAACAGCAACAGGAGTTTTGAAGCTGACAGGAGAGAACAATGCTTGTAAAAATGCAGTTTGTATTAGCTGCAAACTGTTTGGTGTTTGCCAGTTTCATTTAAATACAAATATTCAAGAACTTCTGATACTTCTGCAGTTTACCTGTTGATTATTGACACATCACATCTCTGTTTATATTCATCTTCTGTGTTAGCATATCATTTTCAAATATTGGAGGACTCCTTCCAGTTGGTAACAAATTTTTAGACCTTGTCTACTAACCAGACTGCAAAACAAAACAAAAAATGCAAAAAATAACACAAATTTCACAGCTTCAAAATTAAATTCAGTTCAAATATAATATTAAGACTGAGCTTTCCTAAAGAAATGTTACTGATTGTTTCTCAAACCATCACTGTAAAATCTGCTCTCTGAAAATCCACCTCAGATGTCATTTCTAATTATATGAAAAATATCTTTGATTTACACCAGAGAAGATGCAACCAATCTGTTCTGTGTTTGAGGTTTTGAACTGTACAATAAGTAAACTGTACAGGATCTAGAATGAGGTAATGTCCCTCTTTGTAACATTTCCCTGGAGTGTCACCACAGATCACAACTACTAAAACCAAAAGTACACTCCAAGACACACATAAATACACATCCACTGCAAGGTTCTCCAGACTTTTAATGATCAGGCTGAATAAATTCAATTAACACCTACTTTATGCAACTGAATAAATTTGATCTGGTCTAATTCAACTTTTCAATCTAGCCACCATTCATCAAAGTGAAAGTTTGTTTCATTGGACTAGCTGGAGCAGAATAAACACTGCTTGGTAATGTGACATAAATAAATACTTTGTAACAATAAAAAAGACTGCTTTGCTTGATTAAAGAAGTAACAGAGCACTAGTCTTTGCAATACACTGAGATACCATATGGAAAACAAAAGAATTTGCAGAAAATCTTCCTGGTGACATATTGAGGTCAATGTAAATCTGTTTCTGGCAGTGCCAGGATAACATTTGCAAACTCTTGACTTATGGGCAACGTGGAGGATAAGAAAAAGACTGATCATATTAAATAATCTTGTAGTCAGTCAAGGTCACATAAATACTCTTAGCAACGCACAGTACTGCTTATCACTGCTGCTCATTTTGCACTATTTAGATGACAAATGTTCTTTCCACCATACTGCTCATTGAATAACAGGTAATGAATTGGAGTTACCTCTTGAATCTTGATGTCGGTTTTGCACATGATCGTCCGTTTCATTTTTGACAACTCTTTTGGTCTGTCCACTTCACCATTCCCCTTAAATTTAAATGTAGTTCTTAAGGTTAACATTCCCTGGGATAGAAAAAGCAGAATATATTCCTTCAGTTTCTTTAGGAAAACAACAAAGAAAAAAATAAGACAAACTACAAGAACAGAAAACTTAATTAGGCTGCTTTCTGCTTGACATTGGATAACTTGTGCATGTACACAGAAAATATTCCCAGCTTCAATACCATTTCAAAGGTATTACATGGGAATTATTCCCTGAACTCAGTATTTGTAAACATTCAAAATGTGAAAGAAAACTGTAGTTCAGACCAGGGTTTTAATCAGCAATTGGTATAAAAAGAAATGGTGTCGGCCTGATGTGTAGCAAATAAAACACGTTAGGTAAAAAATGCAGCTAGGAGCATGATATTTTTAGAAACAAAAATAGAGAAGGTAAAAATGATACAATTAAATTTCCTCTTTAAAAATCTCCATTTGCTATGGTTCTGAATAGTATAACTTGTCTAAATAAAGCAAGTAATTACTGCTTAATGCCTGCAGGACCTGGAATACAAAAAAAAAGTGATGTTAATTACAGGTGGGAAGGCACAAAGAATACTACACTATTGGCAGTGATATCTCTCCCTTTGGGTTTGTTTTGTTTTAAAAGAAAAAATAAAAAGTTTACAGTCTAAATTAGAGTGGTAAGGCTTTTCTTTGCATAGTGAGGGGATTGGACATGGCACTTGGTGCCATGGTCTAGTCATGGGGTCTGTGGTGACGGGTTGGACTCAATGATCTTCAAGGTCTCTTCCAACCTTAGCGATACTGTGATACTGTGACTTCTGAAGTGCAGTTCTGTACAATGAGGATGAAAAGGAATTCACTTCCCTGCCTTACTATTCACTGGAGCAACCTCAACAGTTTCTTCTGTAGGGCCTTTTCCTTTTTCTGGTTTCTACATAGACATGAGTTCAGCAGCTTTCTAGCTCAGGTTGCCCAGGGAGTTGGTGGAGGCCCCACCCCTGGATGTTTTTAAGGCCAGGCTGGATGTAGCCTGTATGGCTGGATGTAGTTGGAAGGTGTCCCAGTGCATGGTGGGGGGGGTTGGAATTAAATGATCTTTGGGGTCCCTTCCAACCCTGACTATTCTGTGATGAAAAAGAAAAAAAAAAATTAAAAAAAAATGAAGAAGGTGCAAAGGGAACATTTTATTGCTGCTTAAACATAAAAGATCTGTGGTACAGTACTGCTTTTCCTAGCCTTTGGTCAATGCAGGCAATAAACAATAGCTGACAGTCTTTTGAGAGATTACAGTAGGCTCCACAGCTCTGGGATCTGCTAGAAAATACCTTTAAATTCATACATGTGATACTTTATTTTTTAATCAATAAAGATGGACAATAGAGTTAATTTTTTCCTTTCAAGGCACTAAGGAGACAGCAGGGAATATTTTAATATTAATAAAATATAATGTACATAAATAAAATTTGACCTAGGTAAGTGCCAAAAGAAAACTGAAAGCAAAGGCAATATAAAACTCCTATAAAGATATACAGCAACTAGTGTCCTACAGCATTTGTTCAATGTTTAAAACTCTTCTTTCTGTGAAAGATGCAGGTGTAGAGGGGGAGGTAGATGCCTGTTCTTCGTTTGTTTGGTCAAGGTTCAGTTATTGCTTTTTCAGTGTCCTTATTCTCATACTTGGTAAAAGCTTTTATAAACAAGGCTGTTTTGTTTTTTTTTCTTTACTATTTTCATATTGTATAAAGCAAAGACAGCAGTATTGAAAATTTAAAGGAAACTAAGATAATGCTTGGAAAAGCAATTCACAACTGAACAGGCTGTAAGAGTTTTGGTTTCGGATATGTTGGATGAGTACTAGGATAGGATAGGATAGGATAGGATAGGATAGGATAGGATAGGATAGGATAGGATAGGATAGGATAGGATAGGGTAGGGCAGGGTAGGATAGGATAGGAGAGGATAGGATAGGATAGGATAGGATAGGATAGGATAGGATAGGATAGGATAGGATAGGATAGGATAGACCAGGTTGGAAGAGACCGTCGAGATCATCACATCCAACCCATTATCCAACACCATATAATCAACTAAACCATGGCACCAAGGGCCCCATCCAGTCTCTTCCTAAACAACTCCAGTGATGGCGACTCCACCACCTCCCTGGGCAGCACATTCCAATGGCCAATCACTCTCTCTATGAAGAATTTCTTCCTAACATCCAGCCTAAACCTCCCCTGGCACAGCTTGAGACTGTGTCCTCTTCTTCTGGTGCTGGGTGCCTGGGAGAAGGGACCAGCCCCCGCCTGTCTACAACCTCCCTTCAAGTAATTGTAGACAGCAATAAGGTCTCCCCTGAGCCTCCTCTTCTCCAGGCTAAGCAACCCCAGCTCCCTCAGCCTCTCCTCATGGGAGAGCTTGTGCTCCAAACCCCTCCCCAGCTTTGTTGCCCTTCTCTGGGCACATTCCAGCAAGAACCTTGAGAAATTTGCCTTTTTAGCATAAATCTGCCTTTTAGTTTAAATATGGCTCAGTGGAGAAGATGAGAAAAAAGTTCTCGAGAGCAGAGAAGGCACAACGTAATTTTACAACTGATTATTAAAAAGAAGACAGTTAGAAATACGATTACTTGCCACCTTAACCTTAGGATCATTACTGCCAAGGTAGACTAATAATGCAATTACTTTCAGAAGAAGTTCTTATTTTGCTGAATTAACAGAAACTGGGTAGATGTACAATTTAATATGCAAATTGAAAAAGGGGGTTGTAGAATTCTGGCAAGAATTCCCTTTTATTTGTGTGTGCTCATTATTTTAAAAGGAACCGAGATACATTTCTTCAACTTAACTAACTCTTCTTTCTTTCTATCAAGTAATGGCTTCTCATCATAATTGCTACAAATTGAGATCTCCAAAATTGCTGAAGGGAGTTAAATGCTCAATTCAGTGTGAAAGCCAGAGGGAGAAGAGCATGTTACACTGAGTTTGAAACTCACAAACGTTCACCCTCACGCTGTGAAATAAATGCCACCTGGATTTTAATAAATCATTTTTATTAAGGGACTTGAAAGCATTTATGAAATGTTTCAGATTTCAAAAGAAAAATCTTTCACTTTTTCAGCTAAAAAGAAATAATAATCTAAGATGTTCAGATTCTTCTGGTAGTTCTTACACTTCAGTTTCTCTCTTGAGAACTTTCAGTATTACGACTGGATTTTAGATTGCTTTAAAATACTCAAATATGTTTTAAAATTCACATTCACAGATTGCATCAGCTTGGAAGGAACCCTCAAGGGTCATCTTTTCCAACTGCCCTGCAGACAACTGGGATATCTCCAACCAGATCAGGCTGCCCAGTGACACATCAAGTCTGATCGTGGATGTCTCCAGGGACACGACCTCAACCACATCTATGGGCATTCCAGTATTTTACCACTCTCATTGCAAAGAACTTCTTCTGTATGTCCAACCTAAATCTACTCTGCTGCAGTTTACAACTATAGCCCCTAATCCTGTTGCTACAAGCCCTTCTAAACAGTCCCTCCCCAGCTGTCCTGTGGGTCCCCTTCAGATATTCAAATGTATCTGTAATGTCTCCCCAGAGCCTTCTCTCTTCCAGGTTGGACAGCCTGAATTCTTTCAGCCTGTCTTCATAGGACAGGTGCTCCAGGCCTCTGATCACCTTTGTGGCCTTCCTTTGGATCCACTGCAGAAGGTCTGTGGCCCTCTTGTGTTGGGGGTCCCATAGCTGGGCACAGTACTCTGCTGGCCAAACTTCTTTTGATGCAGCCCAGAATGCAATTTGCCCTCTGGGCTGCAAGTGCACACTGTTGGCTCATGTCCAGCTTCTCATCCACCAAACAATGGCATAATTCTTTTCATGTTATATGACCCTTGAACTGTACTGTGCTTTAAAACAGACTTGAGGTCTGCTGTAAGAGAATTTTTCCATTTAAAAGGTTTTAAGATGTTTTAAAATCTATTGCCACTGTCGGTTAGCAAAAAAAACCCCAACAAAACAAAACAACAAAAAAAACCTCCACCCCAAGCATTTGGAATAGTTTAACAGATGTAATTGTGTTGAGAGATAACTTTGGAGATGGGAGGGTCAAGAGTTACTTCTAGCTTCATAATGAACTGTAATCTGAAATATGGAAGCCTGATGTTAGTCCATGCTTTCTCTATTGGAGACTTTTTCATTCAAAAGATTCCTTTTATTTCATTCATTTGAAATTGGAGCAGATGCTGAAGGCATACATTCCAACCTGAATTATTAAGAACAGAATCAAAAGTGCTCTTATTTTTTTCTTTTCCCATTAAGAGAAAACCTGTGGGTTTGACCTGAAGAGCAGGCTGAGGGTCCATAATGTCAGATGCTTCATTTTTGTATATCTGCTGACATGACACAAACCTAAAACCTCTTTAGGCATCAAGGTTATTAATGCAATGTCTGGAGATGGTTTTAAATTCTGACTGATATTTTTACTGTCAGCTTTCCAAAATGCTTCTGGAAAAGCTCATATAGTTTCTTGATCTTTTCTCAAGTCTCAGATGTCTGTTTAGGGTTACTGAAGAGAATGCTCCTGGAAAACTCTGCTGAAGGTAAGGAGAGACTTGTTTTCTCTCCTTAAGATTCAGAATATGGCTCTCTTATAAAACACAGCTAAAGAAAGAAGTCTCATCTATTTTTCTAGATTAAGCCCAGGACTGAGTTGAAGCTGCTGCTCACACATCCTGAGGGTATTTTTTCAGTCACTACTTTTTCTTTTTCTTTTCAAGATCATGCCTGCACAAATGTGTGGAAGTACATACAGCAGGGTTGATGTTCTGGTTTTTCCTTATGTCCTTAAATGAAAATAGTTACTACTACTGCATTTGTGGTGAAGCGCAGTCTTGGATAAAGCATTTTTATAAGTTAACATCCTGTAGCCACATGCTGTAAAACTGCTCAGTCTTCTACAGACAAAATTTAACTAGTTGTGCTTCAAAGTCAATTTATTGATACCTGGGGAATATTCTGATTTAAAAGGAGGCACCTGACCTCCAGAGTTAGGCAGTAGTTGAGCTAGATTTTAGGATTACAGTTAGGATTTAGGTGTCTAAATTTCATCTCTAGATATCAAGTTACTTCTTTTCAAAAAGCACTCTATGTTCTCACCAGCCTTAGTTACGCTAATAGACAGAATTTTATGGAATATGCCCTCAGCAATCAAACCTTCACCATCATGGATTTTCCTGCTTGGCTTAGGTAAAGGCTAGAACTATTTCGATCAAATGGGATAATATGATACTATGATAAACATTTGATCTTACTTGGCCAAAAGTGTCCATCACTGCAATTTGTGCTCTCAAAACTTTCAAGAAGTTCTATAGTCACAAAAAGGGTAGTGCTGTAGCATCACTGGCCCTGGCTCAAGGTGTGTGTTATACTCCTACCCTTCTGAAGACTCATCACTCTGCAGTTACTAGAAAGATGAAGAAGCAACAGGAATTAAACCCCAAAACCTTTAATTATCCAAGGTACAGCCAGAGTCCCAACAGTGCTTAGCAACACCCTACAGTTGGTGAAATCACCAAAACCAGTGGAAGGTAAATGTAGGATTGACTACTTGTGAAACTGAATTCCAATGTTTGCAGCTTTTCACTAGCTACTGGACTTAGATATTTTTCCTTTTCCTTATTTTTAATAATTTTGTGCATATATTACTGCTTCACTTCACTCTGATCTTATCCTGCTCAATGGCAGGTGTTAATATTTTCACTGCTGTGGGATATTTTCAGGCCAAAAATTATCTCCTAGAGTTTTCAGTGGTCAAAGGATCAGGACTTAGCAAAAGACTACTATAGGACCATGTATTCATAAGTGTCAAAGGCCTAGATCCTGGAAAAAACATATCTCATTGATTAGGAGAACTCACTCCACTGAAACTTTCAGCAAGTTAACAGATGCAGTTAGAAGGATATACACAAAGAGACCTTATCTCCCTCTCTGACTATTTTTCATGCTGATTGACCATAAAATAGCTTGGAATTGGAAGTTATAAGACGACATTAGTGGTCATAGGACTGTATTAATGCACTGCTTCTCTTCAAGCTAATTAGCTCTGCCAAGCACCTTGAGTACTGTCCAAGCTCAAGTTACTGCAAATACTTATTCCATGTGAAAATATTAGTATGTACAATAATAACAGGAATCACTTTGATGTACCTTAGAGTCTTCTTTTATATAGAAAACAATATCTTTATCACTGGGTTCAGGACCCTTTTGCTGTAGATGATATTTCATATATATATATATATATATATATATATATATACATATATATATACATATAGAAAAGCAGGGAGTGCCAGCTACTTCATGTATTAGTAGGAATCTAAGAAGTAATGTTCTTGTCAGTAGGAACAGCAGCTCAATTCATCTTACTATGCCCAATCACAACCTTGTATAATAATGTTGTGCTCCCCCAGAGAGGAACAGAATGTTTCCTTTTGTCTTCATTTAGTGTTTGCCATTTACCCTTTATAAATAATATGCTGCAGTTAGGAATCCTCATGCTGCTAAAATTAAAACATTGTTTTCCTTTTGGCATCCAGGGATCTCTGAGACAGCCTGAAGAACTGGTGCATGTGGCCCTTTCCAACAAGGAAAAAGTTGAAAGGCTGTGGTTTAGACTTGGCTCTTAATCTACCTTTTACCAAATGCCACATTTGTCTTTTACTGCACACATAATATTCCCTGCTCCAGTGATGTCCCTGCAATACCTGTGGGAAACCTACAGCAAGGGAAGAGGGGACTTTACAATAATCTATCTTACTCTTACTGCCTATGCAAAGCTGCAGAGGAGGCTGCTGCTACCCTGGCAGCCTCCAAGGAAATATTATTCATTATGTATTTACAGTTATTGGATTAAAACTTTGTAATGTGCTCTGTTCAATTAATAATAATACAGAGCAGAATGAGCTATGAAATGCATTGTGCCTTTTAAAAGATCTAATATAAGAAAAGACAAGCAGTTTGTCCTAATGAATGCATCTAATTGGTGCACTTTATTATAAAACACTGGAACAGCATTTTGCACAAGGCAGTTCTATTTGTAACAGGCTGTCTCCAGCACGTCAGGGTGTAATAAATGTGCTGCAGACTAGAACTGCTGATCAGCATTTCTGGATGCCTGGGAAGTTAGTGGAACTCGTTTGCCAGTGCAAAAAAGACCTTCTGAATCCTTACGGAGGGACCTGCAGTACTGTGATCCGTTAGGGATATGCTTTCGTGACTGACCTTCCGGAGATCTCTGCTACCAGCCTGTGGTTCTCGTGCTGACTGTGATAACTGAACAGCCAGAACAACAAAGACTTGCTGCTGCTTTGTTGTACCCCTGGTGCCTTCCATAGTATTGATATACAAAAGAGGCTTTCAATAAATACTGTCTTCAATAAAGTAGAGTTTGCACAGCAATAACTTGAGATAGACGTATGGTTTATGTATGACTGTAACTCACTGTCCACATCATCCTTTGTTCATTTTTGATGAATGTAAAGAGGAAGGAAGAAAGAAAGGATACACAGGCAAGATTTCTTTTGAGTTATAAGAGAAAAAACAAAAAAGCCCTAGAGGCACTTTTGAAAACACATCTTAAAGCCTTAGAGGAAAACAGTCAACAGTCAATATTCTTTTGGCAGGACCCATATAGAGAATGACATGATGGCATTCAAGCAAAATAGTTTAGATAATGTTAAATCTATGCAGAAATCAAATCCATACTGAAGAAATAAGAGACTATGAAAGGAGTGAGCTTTGACCCAGGATTCTTTTGTTTGCACGCTCTGTAGATAAAAAGTAGCTTTTCAAGCCTTTATTTCTGAAAGAGCCATGCTAGTAAATACAGTCAATTTTATTTTCTAGCTTTTGAAATAGAGAATACCCTTGCAAAAAATAAACCTATTCCTTCAGGTGCAGCAGAGAGACTTCAGTCCTCATGTAAGGAAGCCTTTCGGGCTCAGCAGTAGCCTTCATTTCCCTTCACATCCACCTCTGACAGGTGCACCCTGCGCTCCTCGCTGGGGCTCGCAGGCCATTAGCCTCAGCATCTCCCAGCTTTATGGTGTTATTCAGCCTAACTGCATTAATCTGCCTTAATACATTCTCCTATAATAAGATGGATCCACCCCATTACTTTTACTAATTTATCTGAAAGAACAGAGGCTTCCACAGTGGTTGCTTGGGCACTGCCCTGAGTAACCATAGCATTCAAAAACCTGCTGATTCTCTCTAAGGTAAAGGGATAAATCACAGAGCCATACAGGGAGAGTATGACTGCATATTTACCTCCATTAATATCCCTGGCCCTGAGAAAGGCAACTTTATGGTCCAGAAGTAGGAAAAACAAGTAAACATCCTTTGTATGTTTCTGTTAGGAGTCTAAAATATAAATGCTCAAATGAGATAAAAGAATAGAATAGGAATCAAGCAATCGTAATCAAGCTACCACATGCCTTCCTCTGTCAGGCAATATACAAACTGACTGGCCTCAATCATGCCATACTACATTTTCACACCAACCAGTGCTTTGAGACCAAATCACTGGGAAGCTGAGCAGAAGTTTTGGATGTTGTATGCATCCCAGACCTGTGCTCTGCTCCCTGAACCACCAGCAGTGGCTGAGGCACACATGTAAGATGTACACAATAGTCCAGGGTGTAACTGTTCACTCAACTCCTGTTTGGGTTTTTACCAAGGCAGCTCATACTTAGCCTGAATTGTGTTGGCAGCAGCACCACTAGGTCAAAGCAAGAGCACTACATAGGCAGGACAGGTGCCCACAGTGTGCAGCCATGATCATCTGCAAATTGCTTTGTCCAGCAGCCATTACCTTTTGTCTGTCAGTTTCCTCAGAATCCACTAACTTACAGAAATGGATAGACCAAACATGCAAGCTGGAGAGTATAAAACATCAGTTTACCAAAAAAAGCTTTCAAAGTAGATCCAACAGCAGCTGGACAGCTGAAGCTTTCTTGCTTCTCAGTGTGGTACATGGGACACCCTCAGCACAATGGAGGAGAAAGGATGAGCATTCTCACCACCAGCCAGATAACCAGTTCTAGTATTCTGCTCACAGGTGCACAATATTAAGAGTCACGGGTTATAAATTATGAAATCTTACTATTTGAATGGTGAATAAGTGAATTAACATGATAGACTAGTCTGGGAAAAGGGGATTGCACCTGTTTGTCATGTTTGTTTATTATATTTCCTAATAAGCTCATGAAATAGAATCTCAATCACAGAGAACGTTGTCCTGTAAATTGGAGAGATCTGAGTGGATCTTGAGACAGGGAAAACTGCAAATCCTTCTCCAGTATCACTCAGTCTTGGCTGCCCATTTTTGTCTCAGGATGAAATCAAAGAAGTGTAATTGATGATCTCACTAGAAAAATGGCAGAAGTGTATAATTCACAGCATATTCACTGTACTCCTGCTACTGCTTCCTGCTCAAGGGTGGGCACTGCAGGAGTAATTATGTTGATTAAAGTCCAAATAACCCTGCATCAGTGAGCTGTGCTTGCTTTAGGCTACTGAAGAGAGTATCTGGACCACTGTCTTCACTATATTAACATAATGTTGTATGCTGATGTGTCTGGATATTATTTTCCCTGTCTTTTACCTACTTGTCTACTATATACTTTTCAGTGCTATCTACTAATATGGATCCTGATATGTATGTCACTGTGTCTCCAGATGTCTACAGACTTCAATTCTTCCACTTCAAAACCCAATTAGGGGCAGCAGCTAGGACTTGACAGGCTAGAACGGTGGACAAGAATGCATTTGGAAGACTTCATGGCATTGTCTCTTCATGAGACATGAGGCTTACATTAAATTCCCAAACATTATTTAATGCTGTGTCCCCTATGCTCAGAGGCCCCCCAAGTAAATTTGCTTGTAAAACAGCCCTTACAGGTGGTTTGGCAACAGGTCTCTCAGGAATCATGGTGTCATGAGGGAAATCCGTATTTCAAGAAATAAACTCTTTATGAGAGTACTGAAATTCTTTGGAGACTTCAAAGCCATGACTGTACCCTAGGATGTGTATGGCCTCTTGACATTCAGTAGACAGCATGGAGAAAAAAGAGAAAAACACAAACCAAGTAAAACCAAGAACAAAAGCCTTCCTTTTTGTGCCTTTGATGGCAGGATATAAAAGAAATTGTGAGTTTCCTTTTTAAAACCAGTGGTCCTAATTAGGACTTTTTACACACTGGAAACAATCTGCTTAATAGGTCATATATAAATTATAGTTATTCTACATACCCAGCCAAAATACAAACTTGAATTAGCTCAGCTTGATGGAAACTGTTTGTGTATTTGTAACTCAGACTGTGTCATCTGAAGGCATATTTTGCCCTGCATTTTCAATTGATTGAGCCTGAGCCACAATGTTCCCTTTTGGGTCAGAGGCTGATCTTGGCCTTTTAAGTTGCTGTGCAAGAGCTTCCAGGCCTGAACTTTCTCAAGCATAAATGTCAATACAGTAGTCAAAGTGTTTAGCTTATTCCAGTTCAGACATCTTTGTTTTGGTGTATTTCCATATATAGTATGACATTAATATATAAAATAAAGAGAGTAATCTTCAAGTTCTGTCTATTATTTAGAATATATGCCAACATATAGCATAAACTACAACATACTGGGGAGATTCCCCTCCATGTTATCTCTGGAATACACACACCACTGCAATTTCTTAGAATAAGTGCATAATGCATAAACATTTTTGATGGCAGCTTATAAAAAGGATGTGCATGGTGTATGATTATTACAAACTATTTTTCTATCTGAAAGCTTCATGATAATTTTTGTTTCAGTGTTCCTGAAGAATAGTATGCATGCATAAAGACATCTGAAATACATACAGGTAGGTAAAAAATAAAATGGAAAAACACACACTGAAAACAGATGGGAGTTTTTAGTAAAGGAGCTGTTATTTACATTTCAAATATTTTATTATCCCTTTGGTCTGAGATAAATTTCAAGTTGTTCCTACAGCAGAAAGGTTCTCAGAGCCTGCACAAATCATCTTTCGCACAACAGAGAAAGAAATGAGCAATAGAAGTGAGTGTCTGCTCACATTTCAAAGTCTCCTGCAGCCATCATTTTACCCCCAAACAACTTAGTGACTAACTATACTCTTAAATTACTGCTCATTAAGCTAGCATCATGGCTTTATGAGATGCTGGCTCCTGTATCTCAGATTGCAAAAACAAACGCCTTGACTGATTTCACTTCCCTTAGCAAGGTACAGCAGGTACCCTTATGTTTGGGGTAGTGACTTGTCTACATTCCAAGCCTCTTGTTTACTGAAACTGCTAACTATAATGTAGAAGAGCTGGGAGGTAGATTACAGGGGTTTATTCTTTGTTGCTCCATGGGTCTTGGTGCTCATTTTTCAAAATATCTTTGCCCTAATTACGATTTTTATCCCTGATGTAAACATGGTCACTTTCTTCTAGGTAACTGAATGAAAACACAGGGGCTTATTAAAGAATTTAAGCATTTAAAGACAAGAGCACAAATATCAAAATAGGAGCAGTGAGGACAGCAATATTAAATAAGTTTCATGGCTATGTTATCATACCACAGTGACTTTATCATACCATATTTGGTCTCGGCTCCCAGGCAACCACCCAACAGAACAAGAGGACACAGTCTCAAGCTGCACCAGGGGAAGTTTAGGCTCAAGGTGAGGAGAAAGTTCTTCCCAGAAAGAGTAACTGGCCATTGGAACGTGCTGCCCAGGGAGGTGGTGGAGTCACCATCCCTAGAGTTCAAAAAGGATTGAATGTGGCACTTGAAGCCATGGTTCAGTTAGTCAGGACGTGCTGGGTGATAGGTTGGACTTGATGATCTCTGAGGTCTTTTCCAACCTTATTGATCCTATTTCATTCTATTTCATATGTGGTATATAGAAGAATAGAATAGAATAGAATAGAATAGAATAGAATAGAATAGAATAGAATAGGCCTAGTCATGCTTTTACAGGTAGAACTGAAAAACTAAGATGATTCTCTTTCTCTCTTTTTTTTTTTTAAAACTAATTTTAAGCACAATGATTACAAATAGAATAGAATAGAATAGAATAGAATAGAATAGAATAGAATAGAATAGACCAGACCAGATTGGAAGAGACCTTCAAGATCATCATGTCCAACCTATCATCCAACCCACTTAATCAACTAAACCATGCAACCAAGCACCCTATCAAGTCTTCTCCTGAACACCTCCAATGATGGTGACTCCACCACCTCCCCAGGCAGCCCATTCCAATGGGCAATCACTCTCTCTGTGTAGAACTTCCTCCTCACCTCCAGCCTAAACCTCCCCTGGCCCAGCTTGAGACTGTGTCCTCTTGTTCTGGTGCTGGTTGCCTGGGAGAAGAGACCATGGTTTTAGGTTGGCTGAAGTGCAGGGCTAGGGGATCTTCCCTTTGTTCAGAACACTGTACACTGTGTCACAGCATAATTTTGCCAATATAATTAGTGCAATTAATTTCCTTATAAAGCATTGTGCAAAATCAAAATCATAAGCTTGCATGTGGCAGCCAAGCACAAAGATCCTAAATCTGAACCTAAACCCTACCAGTATCTAATGAACTCACTGTTGCGTCTTAGGAGTTCAGAAACTGAAATCAGCAGACTGCGTCTTCTTCAATTATTTATTTCTCATCTACAATCACTTCATCTCCAAAGATATGAATGTGATATCACTCAGCTGTTTATTCCTCACAAACCATTGTGCTACACTTTGGTATGTCAAATCAACATAGAAATCTATAACAGACTTATTAAAACAGGCCATTACAGTCTTCTTATGGCTCATTATTGATAACAGGAGTGAAAGATAATAAAGCACGATGTTTCAAAAGTGAGCAATAAAAAAGTCACAAAAGAACTGAATAAAAATGTTATTATGCCGTGTCAGGAATGCAAATAGTTTCAAAAGTGATACTGTCAAGCCTTTTGGGACCCATTTCATGATGCAGTCTCTCCTCCAGAAGAGAAAATAGAAATAACTTCACAATGCAGACTCATAGTTTATAAAATCAGTGCAGACAACACAGTACTCAATGATCTCTATTGATTTACATCAGCCCATGTTTTGGGTACTAACTCTAACTAGACACTGTAGAGCCAAAATTTGACCTACCACAGGAATACACAACTTTTGTTCATGTAGGAAGTGACATCCTCACCAGTCCATCCATCCATACTCTGGAAAAAAAGTCTTATTTGCTTTCCAGATCCCTGGAAACATTCCTTATCTCTAGAAGTAACATACCTCTTTTTTATTGCCTGATTGTGTTCCAAGCTTTATTTACATTGAAAGTCTCTGCAGCACAAATATTTATGCAGGAGATGATGAAATTCTGTTTCAAGAATAGCTTCACATGGAGGGCTGGAACGCACTTTCTGGGAATATTTTGGGCAGCAAATGTAACTACTTAAGAGTTGCATGTCTGTGACCTATGCAGTACCTGTGTGTGTTTGGCAGCAGAATTGGATCTGGAATGAAAATTCCAGTGAAAAGGATCTTCCTTACTTCTTCTTCATCTTCTTCTCCTTTTTCTTCTTCTTCTTACTATTAAAAATGCCACTTAGGCTGTATTTTAGTCATATTATATGAAAAAGTCCCTTAATGAAATTTGGTCCTTATGTAACAGTCAGGGCTCTCACTGTATTTCTAATATTTTGTATTTTTTTTCACATTCCATTGGATGCAACAAGTAAGAAAGATGAAAGTGAAAAGTTAATTAACTTTAACAATTAAATTTAACAGGACGAGGGAGGTGATTCTCCCCCTCCACTCTACTCTTGTGAGACCCCACCTGGAGTACTGCATCCAGTTCTGGTGCTGAGCAAGTTGCTGTAAAACAAGTTTTCTTTCCCCAGTCTTTGTTTTATGGCATCTGGTTGAAAGATGACATACTTCTTTCCTGTTAAACATTGTGAGAAGTACTGACACATGAGTATAAGCTCCACATATATCAGGGGATAATAACAATACTGTAAAGAGTGGAGATTGAATGATGAGACTTTGGCTCAAGACAGGAAGTTTTCTGATTAATTAGAAAGGAGGAAAATATATTCTCTTACTACCCAGGAATTTAGGCTAAATTCTATCACTCAGAGGAGGCAACACTTTGCAGGATTACACAAATACCAATTCTGCAGCTGTTATTCATCATTTTTTTGCAGATACCAGATAAAGTTAAATCAGTCTCTTGCAGTCTTAATTTTTTTTCTAAATCCTAGGCCTTTCATTTTTCATCTTGACAATGTTTCTTTAGAGAAATGATACAGTATAAACACACCTTCTGAAGGAATTAACAGAGACAGATACTTAGAAGTTACACAAAATCCCACATTCTTGCCTGGACAGAGAACATCCCAGAAATAAAAAAGGAAGGCAGCTTCCTTCTCTTGGATTTTTCAAGCTTACCTGGTCCAAGAAGCAAAGGGGCCAAGAACATGAGCAGTGGAGGTGAGCACGGCACTGCCAGTTAAAATAAGAGGGAGCTTGACCTGCATCAAAAGAATTTTAGCACACATCAGAAGCATTTTCTTATGTTGTCATGTTTTCTGACCATGATTAAGACACATCTGATGCTTTAGCAAAACACAGCACAATTTATCTGATAATTTTAAGTGGGCTTTACACATTAAAAGTGCAACTAATAGAATACACACCAAGCAATTAGATGACTTGCTGTGACCTTTCCATTTACTCTGTGACAAAGACACACACTTGGAATTCACTAGTAAACCATTTTCTGGCTTTTATACAGCTGTTTTAATAGAGTTTGGCAATATTTAAATCAAAAGGGGAAAGATGAAAGCTAATTACAGCCAATGCACTAATGCTAAAATAATTTGTATTAATAGAAAGTAAAAAGAAAGGGGCAAAAAGGAGCTGGTATTACATGGAGTGAGCACATTTTTCTCCACTAATTTAAACATCACTATGGGATAATTTCTGTGTTGGCCTTTGCTGATACTGCATTACTTTTATTAACATGACAGAGACCACTGAATTTATCTACAGTAGACTGGAAAAACAGACCACATTATTTCTCAACACAGATGAAAACAACACAGGTTCTCACTGCAGATTTTTGTATCTGAGCCACACAGCCATCACCTTTCCAAATCTTTCTGTGTCTCCCCCGTGTACTAAATACTGTATTCAAGGTTAAACACATACTGAAGTCAGGAGTCAATTGCAATTTCCAGAAAAAGGTGCCCTTTTACAAGAAACCCCTCTTTTCCCTGAAGTTCATCATCACTGCACTCCATACCCCAGCCCTGCCTCCAGATGCAGTAGGTGCAGGAGTGATGTGCAAGGACTGTGGCTGCAGCCATTTCTACAGGGCCTCTGGGTGCTCTGGGCTGCCAAGCAGCTCAGCATCAACCCAAAGGCAGGAGCACTTCTATCCTCTGCCCATCACCTGCCAGGTTAGGAAGCCAATGCTATGCCCCTCATGTTCACCCCCAAAACAAGGGACAATTTCTGGAGAGTCTGTTTGCCCCCACAGCTTGTCTTACCAGCAAATGGTAAGAAATGAGCAGTTTGGGTTTGTTACAGGATGGTACCTCTTAGCAAAATTCTTATGCCTATTTAATAGTTGGTTTAATCAAAATGTTTCATTATCAAGTTAACAAAGGCTCTTTTTTTGTTTGTTTTGGTTTGGTTTTATTCAGGATGCACTGACTGATGTACCTTGAAAATGTATGTGCTGTGCCCCAGGCTCTGGTGGGGATATAAAGAAATGTTTCCAATTCAACTCATTTTTGTTTGTAGTCAGATGCTCACTTCTTAACTGATTTGAAACATGAATTATTACAAAGATACAAAGGGAATGTGCTAATTATCACAGTTCAGTCCAGACAAGCCTCCATTTTACCAAATATAGAAGAAAATCCTGGATAACTAAAAACCTGAGATAAGTTACTATAATAATTAACATTGAAAATCCACCATCTAATTGTCATATTTAGAAATTTGACTGCATTTACTATTGTCATTCTTCTTATAGTTTCTCCACAAACCAGCTTACCTCTGAGGATATACACATTCCAGAAAGCTATTTTGTTTATTCCAAGAAGTACCTATTTCCAATGGATATAGTCCCTTACTACTAATAAAACTTGGGTTAAAAAGGTCAGATTTATACCAGAGGCCAAGACTTTAATGATAATCTTAGCTAAGAAACACAGAATGGTAGGGTTTGGAAACTACCTCTGGGGATCATCTAGTCCAGATCCCTTCTAAAGGAGTTTTTCCTAGATCAAGCTACCCAGCAACAAGTCCAGGTGGGTTTTGAAAGACTACAGAGAAGGCAATTCCACAACCTCCCTGGGCAGCCTAGTCCCATGCTCTGGTACCCTCAAAGTAAAGATTTTCCTCATGTTTATATGGAATTTCCTGTGCCCATACCCCTTGTCCTATCCCTTGGCACCACTGGAAAGAAATCATGTTTTGAAAACAGATTTACAACAAGGAACAATTTATTAAGGACAGGGTAGTCTTAGAAACCCAGCACTGAACTATGCACTGAAATGATGTAGTGTTTCTCTTTTTTCATTCTCTCTCTTTGTGTTGTTGAGGTCACTTAAGGCTCAATTATGCAAGTCAGTGACAAAACTGCCCCTTGACTTCTGTGTTACAAAATCCAGCCTTATTGAATTTCCTGTTTATAATTCTAACCTAGTTGGTATTCCTGTCATGAAGCCTGTGAATACTTCCAGTACTGGCTGCATGTTTTCAAGAAGAAGGTCATTGTTCTTTTAGGATCATCCAATGATCATGAGTGAATCATGAAGGAAGATGGAAAACATGAGGGGAATGTTCTCCTGGAAGATAAGAAAACACTTAACTTCTGCAGAGCAAGTCAAATGACTCATCCCAAAAAGCAACACCATTTTTCAAATGCTGGAATGGCAGCCCGCAGATTGCCATGTGGCAGTCTTGGCTCTTGCTAAACTTTGACTCGGGACAGCATGAAGTGGTTTTGTTTGGCCTAAGATCAGGCCAAATATTTCTTGTCATCTGCTTAAACAAAGAGATCTCTTTCCAGACAGATCATCTGCCTTTAGTGAACATGTTGTAAAAGCCCAAGCTATGTGGATTTCTGGTTACACTGTTACTTATTTGAATTTGTTTAATACAGCTTTTGGAAGGTAAAGCTCACATGCTGAAGAGTCAGGAGAATGGTGGCTACTATTGATTTTTTTTTTGTAGCCCTAGGGAGAAGTCAAGGAACTAGTAATTATTATTGTCTTCTAGGATCTATATTTGCCATCTGTGTCTAGAGGAGTTTCATACAAGGTTATCTAACTGTACTGTTTGAAATACAGTTTGTTCTTCCTTAACCTTGCTTTTTTCCCCTATGATATATTTAAACTGAATTGTTCAAATAATTAATCTTGTCACAGACTGCCCGAAATCCTAAAACACTGTAAATTCTTTTGTCCTATGGTGTTATTCACCCATCCCTCTGTCAAAAGAAACTGCCCTACCTTGATCAATATATTTTTAATTTTGATTGGACATTAACCCTTTCTAGGCTTTTAGAAGTATGTTTACCTTTTCAATGGTCAAATAAGAATGTAACTTTACATTAAGCATCCTACTACTTCATAAGGTAAAGGTGGGGGGGGGGGGGAAAAGTAATCTAGAATGACACCCAAGAAATATTGAAACATTGGGGGAAAAGTTAGAAACAACAATACAATTTGTATTGGCATGGTCTACATCATGAAAGTCTTCAGGTTTCAGGCAGGGTGGTAATTTAATGTTGTGCTTATCTCTCACGCTGGAGAGAAACTGCTATCTGAAAGCAACAAACACGAGTTTGAACTGTAGTGGTAGCTGAGCTACAAATTACAGAAACATCTTCATAATAGGAGGTAGTAAGATGCTGGAGTAGTTTTTAGAGGATGATATTCCAGGGACATTTTGGAATCTCTGAAAGTGAACATGTGAAAAAAAAAAAAAAAAAAGGTTAGACAAACATCTTCCAGAGGTTTGTTTCTTCAGGTAAAAGATTAGCTGACCCCATGGCATCCCTTGAAGCTTTAAATGTTCTTTAATGAGTATCTAGAATGTTTTCAAGGTTCTTAGTAACACAGCTTTATCTTAGGCTTATTCTTCTCATTTTAACAATTCTTTATAAGCTTTTCAGGGTAAGTGGGAAGACAATCAATAGTTCCTCTGGATGTCGTTTTCATCTGGTGCTTCTCTGGTATTTCAGGTTTTGTGTTCCCCTTGTAATTTGCTGTTCAATATCCTTTTTTCCTTAATCCTTTGCTCTGTAGTTAATTGTATTTCCAAAACTTGAAATCCTCTCAGACATTTGAATGAACTTCTTAAATTCATACTAAAAAAAGAAAACTCTCAAAAAACAGTAACCAAAATCTCTGTAGCTGATTAGGCAAACCTGTGTTTTCTCTAGTTTTACACAGGGTTAAGGACCTCTTGCAAGCTCTTTAAACTATGTGGATGTCATAGTTTTAGAATAGAATAAAATTAACCAGGTTGGAAAAGACCTTTGAGATCATCATGTCCAACCTATCATCCAACACCATCTAATCAACTAAACCATGGCATCAAGGGCCCCATCCAGTCTCTTCCTAAACACCTCCAGTGATGGGGACTCCACCACCTCCCTGGGCAGCCCATTGCAATGGCCAATCACTCTTTCTGGGAAGAACTTCTTCCAAACATCCAGCCTAAACCTCCCCTGGTGCAGCTTGAGGCTGTGTCCTCTTGTTCTGGTTCTGGGTGCCTGGGAGAAAAGACCAACCCCCACCTGGCTACAACCTCCCTTCAGGTAGTTTTACACAGCCATAAGGTCTCCCCTGAGCCTCCTCTTCTCCATGCTAAGCAATCCCAGCTCCCTCAGCCTCTCCTCATAGGGCTTGTGCTCCGAACCCCTCCCCAGCTTTGTTGCCCTTCTCTGGGCACATTCCAGCAACTCAACATCTTTCCTAAACTGAGGGGCCCAGAAGTGGACACAGCACTCAAGGTGTGGCCTAACCAGTGCTGTGTACAGGGGCAGAATGGGCTCCCTGCTCCTGCTGGCCACATTGTTCCTGATGCAGGCCGGGATGCCATTTAGGGAGGGGACAGAAGCTTTTTACCCCTGCCCAAAGGAGTGAAAAAAAACAGTGCACACAAGATTGGAAAGAATTGGCAATTTAAAAGGAACTATTATTCACAACTATATACAACAGTACATAAACATACAAAAGACACTGCTGCACATTTAGCCTCAGCCCAGTTCTCTCGAATCTGGGTTCTATCAAGATCTCACTAGGCCAGAACCTTCCCAAAAATCTTCCCTCCACCAGGCCTTGATACCCCACGCCATACCTCCCTAGCCAGGCCTGACTCCCACAGTAAAAATTAGCTCTGCCAAGGCCAAAGCCAGGCGGCAAACCTCCCCCACAAGGGATAATGTCTGGCAGGGAGCAGAGAGAGGGAGAAAAGGGGAAGAATCATAGAATCAATCAGGTGGAAAAGACCTCAGAGATCATCAAGTCCAACCTATTACCTATCACCCAACACTTCATGACTACTAAACCATGGCTTCAAGTGCCACATCCAATCCTTTTTTGAACACCTCCAGGGATGGGGACTCCACCACCTCCATGGGCAGCACATTTCAATGGCTAACAACTCTCTCAGCGAAGAACTTTCTCCTCACCTCAAGCCTAAACTTCCCCTGTTGCAGCTTGAGACTGTGTCCTCTTGTTCTGGTGCTGGTTGCCTGGGAGAAGAGACCAACCCCCCTCCTGGCCACAACCACCCTTCAGGTAGTTGTAGAGAGCAATAAGGTCTCCCCTGAGCCTCCTCTTCTCCAGGTTAAACAGCCCCAGCTCCCTCAGCCTCTCCTGATAGGGCTTGTGCTCAAGGCCTCTCCCCAGCCTCATTGTCCTTCTCTGGACACGTTCAAGAGACTCAATGTCCTTCTTAAATTGAGGGGCCCGGAACTGGACACAGTACTCAAGGTGTGGCCTGACCTGTGCTGAGTACAGGGCAGAATGACTTCCCTGCTCCTGCTGGCCACACTATTTCTGATGCAGGCCAGGATGCCATTGGCCTTCTTGGCTGCCTGGGCACACTGCTGGCTCCTGTTCAGCCAGCTGTCAATCAGTACCCCCAGGTCCCTTTCTGCTTGGCTGTTCTCCAGCCACTCCGACCCCAGCCTGTAGAAGAAACTGACTATGCAGCCAGTTTATATAGAAGATAAAGATGCAATATTAAGGGATGGAATAGCATAACTTCCAATGCCATCCCCCTTGGGATGGATGGACCGTCCAGTCCCCCAGGAGGACCTCTCTATGGCTGGACAGCTATTCCTTAACCCACAACAGTGGATTTTCCAAAAGCACTCAGTGGTGCTTACAAGTCTCCAATCAGGCTCTTAGGACAATATGTTTTAAAATTGTATGCAACCTACATTCTTGGTCTTCGGTGGGAAAAACATGTCAATTTTTAATGACATTTAAAGCAAATTCATGATGCAATAAAAATGTTCAACTATTTATAAGTAGATTTGTCTTCTGTGGTTCTGTAAGTTGTTAGCATCTTTTGTTTGACTGCTTGTGATTTGGACATGGCAACAAAATGTCTGAACGATAAAACCCTTCAAAGGGGCACTGTGTATATACCCAGTCTAGTGGTCGATGCTTTGAGATGCTGTGACCTACTCATTTCCAGCTGACCAGCAGGAGGAAGATGGAGCAGACAGGCAGAACACAACCTGCAAACAACTATCTGCTGGTTCGCATCTAAAATTCACTCTCAGAAGAGAATCAGTGGTTTGTGGCCTTAGCTCACCATCAGCAAGCTGTTTCATTCAGAAGGAGTGGGTTAGCCACTTCACCTCTTCTGCTTTCCTATGGGCTTTCTTTCACGTGTGAGGTATTTGAAGAGCAATCTTGGTGCTCCACAGAGTCTGCTGCCAAAACCCCTTTGAGCTACAATACTGGCATCCATCCATCTGCTGCTACACAGCCCCTGCTGGGATGTTTCTAACTGAGCTGCCTTGGTGAGGGTACAGGCGTGGTGGAGGCAGTTGAGGGGGAGAAGACATCATGGGGCAGAAGGGGTGAGGACCAGAGCTGCCCTGCAGAGGCTGGGGGCATGTGAACACTGCAGTGGGCAGGTCAAACACATGGCTCAGCCCACCCTACTCCTTGAAATCTTCGGGCAGGGCACATTAGCACATGTGTGAGCCATCTCAGGAAGAAGTAAGCAAGGATTCATTTGAGGTCTAGTGCCTTTTTTATTTTTTATTTAACTAGCCAGGTGGCAACCTTATCCTTCTGCCAATTTACAAATCTGGATTGAGGAACCAGCTGAGACCTCTCAGCCAGAAAGCCACATTGGCAGCTTTCAGCACCTATTCTTGGCCACTGTTGGCACAGGGAGTGCTCTTGAACTTGTGAGAGAGGGATTTGATTACAGAGGGCAGCTCTGAGACAACCCCAAATTGTGCCAAGAACTGCCAGGCCCTAGAAGGTCAGCAGACATGAAAAGATAGTTCCCTCTGCAGAATTATCCACATTTATTTATTTATTATTTCTATTGTCCTTCCCCCACTTCTGACTTAACATCTCCCATCACAAAAGCATCCTGCTGTTTTACCATCTGCAATTTCATTCCCCTCTCCTACAGATACATCACACAAAGCGTTTTACCGTGAATTAAATTTCTCTTTGAGTTCCTAAATGCAAGTTTTCCATTTTCTTGGATCACTAGCTTACTGGACTTGTTGGGTTGCAAGGAGCCAATGGTAGGTTTGTTTGATGTACAAGTTTTCAGAGCCTCCTCAAGGAAACTGTACAGGCTCATTTATGCTGTACCGGTGGAAGCCACCAAAGGCATAATCCAAGGTAGGAGTTAGATCTATATCTGTACTGATTAGCACATTGCCATTTATAAGCCTACCTTAAAATAGCATATATATGATGCACAGAATGATCTGCTTTGTTCTGAACACATTCAGAAGGCTGTACACAACCTAGCTATGCTATCTTATGAAAAACCAGAACACTCCTTCTCCCTAGACTCTCTGACCTATCAAGACTTATATTCTTATATTTATTTCTTATGAGCCTTTTCCTTTTGGGGTCCATAAAGTTTTTGTTGATTTATTTTGGTGGAGGCAAGATCATGTCTATGTACTCATCTTCATGGCTTGAACTGCTCTTACCCGTCTGTTAAATGGTTTGTAAGTGATATATGCCTACCAAACATTGCCTGTGGCAAGTTACATTCTCCTGTTTTACTCTTTCTGATTCTGTGGTTTATTAAAAGCCTTACACTGCCCAGGGACAGTAACATCAGTGGTTCAGATTAATTCTTTTTGGTATTTAGCCAACCAACCAGCTAATTTTGTCACTTGGCTAATTCAGTGATGTGCCAGCAAAATTCGTAATTACAGCTAAAAGTATTTGTACTCCTATTGCTTGCTAAGCTAAGGTGACTTCATGAGTGCCATGTACTCCTCCTGCCCTTCAGTCCAGAGGAACGTATCTCATAAAACAACACAGAAACAGAATCTATCATCTATCCATTTAAAACTTTTATTGCTTTTGTTTTCTTAGCCAGACTCTCTGCCATTTTGTACTCTGAGTTACAAAGGGAGATATCTAAGGAAAAGATTGATTGCCCTGGTTAGGAAATGCACCTTGCAAATAGACTATTTTAGATGGTGTTTGAAAATCATGCAACTGAATATTTCAGATAAAGCTTGCTTATTTGAGGGGAGAAAAAGCCATTTCATATCATGGCCTTACTGAGATACTTGGCAATTTGTCACATGAGAAACAAGGAGAGCAGTCCTTACAGAAGGTGTGACTTCAGGGATGTTTTACTAAGCCTCTCTATTTTCACATGGGTAAGAGTTTCCAGTAAAGTCTTCCATCCAAACAAAGAAATACCATTTCCATAGAGACCTTGATCTAGAAGATAGTATTTAAAAGGCCACAGGCCTCCTACTAACTTCATTAGAGATACTGTTTCACATCAGGTTCACTGCCAGCCCCATCCCACCTCCATCATCACCAAACACAGCTGCAACACGGGCAGAAGTTTTCTCCCTACATATTATTATTGTAGGATTTCCAAGTGACAATATTTGATAGACACTTAGCAGTCAAACTGGGAACCTATTTGATAAAATACTCCATAGATTCATGAAGACTTGATAGAATTACTCAGGGTTTTGGTTTGGCACCTGGCAACTTCAAATACCCAAAATCAAGCCTCCAAAAACATTAAACTACTTAGAAGGGAGAAACCATGACAGTATCTGATGGGGAGTTTCTTTTCTTAGCAGTTCTGTGGATGATAATTTCTCTTTGCCCTTCTTATTAAGCACAAGTCTAAAAGAGAGGCCAGAATGAAAAGCAGAGTAGGTGTCTGGAGAGGAGAGACTGGCAGGGAAAGCCCCACAGCACAGGCCAGGAAAGTGCAGTTCCTCAGGCTGAAGCCAGGAACAGCAGGTTTGGTACAGAATTAATCCCCGAGTACCTTCTGCTGCCACTGAAATTGTATGACAGTGCTAAGGGCTGCACATGTTCACAGGCTGCTTCCCCAGCTGCTTTGAGATGAAAACCTATCTCCAAAGTACATGAGATACTCCAGCACACTATGTCCATGTCTGCAGAGAGCACTGAGGGCCCATGCTGGTCTGCCTGAGGGGGCTGGAAAGCATTGCTCCTTCTTTTGCAACTGGGGAAGTAGAGCAGAGAGACCTTCCAAACTGTCAGAGGTCTGGCAGCCTTTTCTGGGGAGTGAGAGGAGGGATGATAAAGGCCCCACAGAACAGGGAAGCAGAAATAAGGACTGTCAGAGGATTATAGAGGAGGGCAGAAAAGCACTTAGAGTGTGAAAAGGAAGAGCTCCAACTTGTTCATATTGCTGACTCTGACTTGATTTGGAAGCTTAGCTGTCATTATGAGAATTGGATCAGAAACAATTTTGGAAGATGATGATATTTACTTGCCAAGCCAATCCCTAGCACTTATTCTGAGTGCCAGCTCCCTCAGCTCTCTGAAGTAGCCTTCTTAATTTTCTTCAGGCTGGAAGCAAATACCTATTCAATGGGAGTTGTGGGTTCTCAGCACTTTTCAGTGCTAAGTATTAGCTGCATGCTGAACTTAAAAACTGACATATAAATCAAGCTGGTTTGTTTCAGTATTCTGCCTTCTCTAGAAAACAAATTGTTGTAATACAAATTGTACTTCTCACTTTGATGGTTTATTTTAGCTGCCCATGCTGATGCTGTGGATAGCTCAAATAGGCAGAATTTGACACTGATGTTTTCTGGCACATCACTTCTGGTGGAGCTGTGATTGAAGTGGCACAGCGGTCCTTCAAAGGATTCACTGAGGGTACACAGACTTCACACAGTCTGCTTACAAGCACAGGTACAGAGAGATTTTTCAGTGACACCAGAAACATTCATCCTCTCTCAGCCAAGTCTTGTGAACTTCCCCTTTCTGATTCTGCCAATTAAAGGTGCTATCTGTGTGTCTTTGTAAGCTTGTCATGAAAGATTTAGATGTTTATCACAATAATAGGGGTGCAAATGAAAAATAAATACATAAACAAATCCAGTGAAGGCTTTACAGGTCTGGTTTCTATTGCTGTCATCTTACTCTGCACGTGGTGAAAAGACAAAGTACCAAAGTATGAGGAAACAAACCTGCAAACTGAATGGATATTTTCACTGTTACCACTTCTTTTCTGTCCTGAGACTTTATATTATTATATATATGACAAATCTACAGCAGTGTGTGACTGTATCAAAATATGATCCTAACTCTGGCTGTGATTGTGTCATTCATTGGATTTTATTGGTAGGGAATCAGGACAAGATATTCTGAGAGAGAGCTCATCAGATTTACATTGGCAGAAACTCCAGACATTACAAGTCTCAAAGGGTAATGTGTTCTAGGTAACATTAGGGTCTTAGTTCATTTACTAAAGAATGTGTTCAGCCCTAAAAGATATTTCAGTCTTTAGTCTTAAGTAAATGTTTGAGTGTTTAGCCCTACTGTCTCCAGTAACCCTGAGTCATGTATTTAAGGTACAGCCCTATACTGTGTCAGGGGTTTGAACTAATCAGTTACTTCAATTAAACTAATGCACTAGGTAAATGGCACTTATCTTCATGAATGTAACAAATGTACTAAGTAATATATAGCTTGTTGCAACCTGACCTTGGAGGAAGGGTTCACAGGAGGCTCTTTAGTGATACCAAGGAATGAACGAGGCAAACTGACACCTAAATGGCTAGAATGGTTGGCAGTGTATTAATCACAAGTTAGTGCAGATTGCTTGGATCATGCAGTGGTTCTTAAAGCACATCTTAGACCACTATGTAGTACTTGACAGAGAGAGAAAAATATGAGAGTGAGTGAGAGAGAAGAATGGAAAGCAAAATGAAGATCAGAGGTAAGAGGAGAAAACTCCAGGTTCCAGAGACATCCTGTGTGTTTAATTTCTTCTTGATGGAGGGTGTGCACGCCAACAGTGAATTCCCCTTCATTCCCTTCTTAGGGGTAGTTGATAGAGGTATTCTCAAAGCCACCCATGTCATGGCACAAGTGTATTGGGCACTGTGGTAGTCACTTCGTGAGCATCCCTAATATTCTGGGTGACTATTGCTACACTTTCGTGCGAGCTCAGCTGTGAAGCAGCAGCCTTGAGTGGGCACTGGTGAGGTGGAGGCACACAAGCTGTGCCTGAACTGCAGCATACTGTTCAGGAGCAGCCTGTCACAGATGCTTGAATACAAAGAAAGGGGAGCAGAGAAGCAGTCTGAGACAAACTTCTGTGATAGCAGAGAAACAGTTTGTGCAAAACAAATTTCTATGGGGATGTAGCTTCCACATAGCTGAAAGAATAACTTGCTAGAAAATGCACTTTGTGGGACAACATGGGACAGAAGTCTCACACCTCTGTGATGCACACTGTGGCTTTTAGGTTTCACTCATGTTCTTGAAAAGTATATGCTGTGTATTAGGATAAAAATTCATCCAGCAATGGCATTTGTCAAGTTGGAAAGGAGAACAAGAAAGGAGAGGAAGAAAAATTCTGTTGTCAATGTAGTGCTGACTATAATAACTGTAAACAAATCAGAAATGGGGGGAACAAATTACAAAAAAAAAGGGGGAAATGAATTGTAAACTCACCATTTCTTCAAGGAATAACAGAGCTTTTATCTCTGTTCCCACCTTTTTCATACTGATATTAACATACAATATTTCAGGTGACAAAAGTGGATGTTGATGGTTTTCTTTTCTTTCTATTAAAACTTTTCAGTGGATTTATGTATTTGATATCATTTTTGTGAGTATCATTTCTCCAATAATCAATACATTTTACCTCCCTGAGAAGGAAACTATCTAAACCTGAATATTTCAAACTCTACCATAATCAATAAGCATCCAGGCACAATATTTTAGGGAGTCTAATTGATGACTTCTAATCATACTTTATTGCTACCAGCCAAGCCCTGTCAATTAACATTAGTGGACCTCAGAACTAAGATGGTTTACAATCTTCAGTAGACTATTCAGGAATTAATTACTGCAAGTGCGCTACCCATGCAAGTGTCCTGAAATAGATCTGTAAACTTCTAGCCAGCAGGATTCGGCTTTTCCACTGGAGTCACTATAAAGTAGCAGTCTGCAGGATATTTAGCTTGATTTCATCCTGCTTCTCTTCACTCCCCCATCCTCTCCCTCTTTCCCCCCTCATCCAGGCATTGTAACAGGCTGCCCAGGAAGGTGGTGGAGTCACCATCCCTAGAAGTGTCCAAAAAAAGTGTAGATATGGCACATGGTTTAATGGCCACAGTGGTGTTGGGTTGACAGTTCAACCTGAGGATCTTAAAGGTCTTTTCCACCTGAAATGATTCTATGATTGTACAATTAGTTTTGGGTCTTGTCATCCTGTCTCTCAGCTTCTTTGATATTCTTTCTTTCTTTTTTCTTTCCTCCCTCTGTTCTGATGCCTTTCATCTCTTCTAAACCACCTTGCAGCTGCAGAGTTCAATTCTATCCCTCACTATTAAGTCCTTCTCCATTGCTAACATTTTTCTCATCTTGCTTTCACTTTGACTCTATCTACTTGCTTAAATTTCAGCATTTCCTTGCCCTCACTCTGTCAGCTTTCATCCTGCAGCCAGTACACACCACGCAGTATACAGCTTAGCAGACAGCATCTTCAGTGTCTAATTATGCCAAAGAGAATATATTCCCTACTCACAACTGAAATCCCAATAACCATAATATTTTTCACTACAAAACTGACAATAGAGACTCTGTTAGAGGTAGTGGAAGAATGTATTGGTCTGTTTGGTTTTCCTTAACAAAGCAATCACATTGAATATCTCTGACAAATGATAGAAACATAAACTATGCAAGTTTCTTATACCATTTGACAGATACCTGTTACTTGTTTCACAAAAGGATCCTCTAGATGGGAACAGAGGGAAAGGAAACACTGTGGAACTCTGAAGTGGAGCAAAAGGAAAAACCTGAGGAAAGAAAAAGGTGCTGCTCATGCAGAAAGCAAAGTGAAGCAGCATCCTTCCAGTAAATGAAGGTTTGGTAACATCGATTGTAATTGCTGATACGTCCAGAGACACCCATGCAAGCAGTGGGAACTGAAAAACTACTTCCAGTTTTACCTGCTTTCTTGGGACACAACTACAACTCTGCATGGCCTTCCTAGGACATGTGGCTATCAAGAAAGTGTTTGCAAGGCAGGAAAGTGGCAGACCACCGATTGAAATTCCTGATGCAGCTAAACAGGAAAATGTGTTGCTCTTGGTCAAAGAAACCAACACTGCAGCTCCAGTTTTGACCGAGCTAGCAGTACTCAGAGGGGCACATTTGGACAGGATGCATTCGGTACTTGCAGAGGTCAGCGCTAGAGAGGCATCCGTGGTCCTGAGATACGCCATGTGCGATGCTAGCTGGTATAGCATTCAGAGAATGCCGTTTCCAGCCAAATCTGAAACTGCAGGTCTTCTGTCAACCTTTTAGTATTCATTCTCAGAAGCCACTTTTGTAGGCATGCAAGCTTTAACTTTGTTGTCTTGGCAATGACCAATCCTGTTAATACTGTGGACCCAGTTCAATTTCCTCTGTCTCTTCAAGTGGCTATAGCATTCTTAATTTTCTGTCTCAAACTGTTAGCTGGCTGTGGTGTGAACTGTTAAGCTGTTTTCACATTTCATCCCAAAGGTGTTGGTATTACACTGACTGATAAAGTGTGATCCTTCAATTTAAAACTTAAGGGACAGATATTGATAGCACTTTATCCCATAAGGGAATCTACCACTCAGTTCATTATAAATAAGTTTATGAGAATCTAGCCCACACCGTATTGAGCTAAAACATGGTACTGCACAAAAATGTTAGGTTGATGATCAGTTTTGCTATGCAGGTATTGACAGGTTGCTGTGATAACAGAAAAAGCCCATCACTCGACAAGAGAAAAGAATTAGAGAGTAGGTGCATACTACCATTACAGGGGTGGAGGGAACATGGCTGTAAAAAATTCAGATAGAATCTTTATGTTGTTAGAAGAGATAAAGTCTTCAAAATGACAGAAAATAATTGCCTAATAAAGAGCTATAGCACTGCCCTAAGCTGCAGAATAAAATAATTATTTTTATGTAGCTCCTCGTCTTCAGAATCTTAAATTCTTTTTGTTGTTCTCTCATCTTTCCCTTGATCTGTTGGATGACTTCTTCCTGTACATTTAACAAGTGCTTTTTGTTTCTTTTCTCTACCCTCTCCCTACATTGCTTTATCTATGATGGTTCTCTGTACCTCACCTCTCCAGTGCTACCTTACTGCCTGTAACATCACACCACAGGCCAGATCATTACCACCATCTGTTATCCAGCACAGCTGACATATTAACCTACACATGCCCCCTGCTCTCTCCATTATTCTCACAGGTCAGTATGGTTCATTGGTACCCCCTGATAGATGATGCAAAAGCAGAGGAGATTAGAGCATCACTGGCAGGAGACTGACTCTGAAGCTGATCAGTTTAGGCATAAGGGATTTCACGTGATCCTAAGATACAGCTGTAGTACAAAACAAGAAATACTTCTTCATGTCTGTCATAGTGAGTGCAAAATCCCAAATGAGCAGAGACACTCTGGGCAGTTGCTCATTCAATTAACCTGCCCTGACTTTATCAGTTTCCAGGGTCTAACGTCATTTGATAGAGTTTTCACTTTGTTTCTTAGAAGAGGTCACCCATGCTGGGACAATCTGTGAGCCTGTGTCTGTACTGTATTTCATGTAAGGGCTCAAACACCTCTCATCTTCAAACAGCCTGCGTGCTCCTATGTAGCCAGAATGGAGAACACTTGTGTTTTTTTCTATCTGCTGTTCAATATAATGAATACAGCCCTGGTAAGCCTTATTCATGAATGTGCCAAATATTTCTGGGCACATCCTAACAGCTTACAGTGCCCTGAGCATGCAGTTGTGAGCACAGTGGCTAATCAGGTGGAGAAGCACTAGAAGCACAGCCGCCAGTCCTACAGCTGAAGTGATATGTGGGAGAGAGCTGCAGGTTCAGATCATAACCCTTTTCTGTACTCATTTTAAAAATACTTTCTGTATGACTCATGTGTATCCCCCAACCTCTACTATTATATGGGAATTTTTTTATGTTTTGCCAAAGTAACAGCCTATGAGTGAATGCCCCCTTCCTGGAGGTGTTCAAGGCCAGGACGGATGAGGTCTTGAGGAACCTGGTCTAATGGAAGGTGTCGCTGCCCACAGCAGCTTGGTTGGAACTTCAAGGTCCCTCCCAACCTAAACCATTCTCCTAATCTGTAAAACTCCTTGATGTTACAAAATGAGCTTGAACCCCCAGTGTATTACCTTCTCTTGATGTTACAAAATGAGCTTGAACCCCCCAGTGTATTACCTTCTCAATCACTACAGAAAGACTTCAGCACTTTTGAGTGGAAGCAGCAGCAAAGAGTATCCTAAGCCTACACATATATGGAAGTCTTAGTCATTATTTCCAGTGTATATTATCATCATGTTGTGTCCTTTAAAATGGATTCCACTGAAAACAACAGAGATCTGAAGCACAATTGTCACTTGCATGATCTCAATGAGAGAGCTTTTTCTTCTCTATTTTCTTGATTAGAAAACAAAAAATATTGCAGCTGAACAAAGAATGCAAAGTGGATAATGCAGCCTACAAATATTACCCTAATTTACTCAATCTTAATTTTCTGCATTTAGAATATTGGCAAAAAGATAATTATTTCTTGAGTGTATTCATTATAATTTCCCTGGATCATTTCTTAAAGTATCTCAAATTCACTATCCAAGCTGTACATTTTAGTTGCCACTGGTCAGTCAAATCACATGGCATCTTATCTGTTCTCTGACTGGCAGATGAACAAAAAAGGGAACAAATATCTGGAAACATGAAAGATATAGGTCTTCATATCATAGAATCACAGAATGGTTTAGGTTGGAAGTGATATGGAGGTCATCTACTTCAACATCTCTGCCATGGGCAGTGACACCTCTCAAACAGACTCTGCTGCTCAAAGCTTTGAACACCCCCAGGGAGCAGGCATCTACAACCTCTCTGGGGCAGCCTGTTCCAGAGTCCCACCACCCTCATACTGAAGAACTTCTTCCTACGATCCAGTCTAAACTTGCTCTCCCTCAGCTTAAAACCATTCCCTCTTGTCATATCACTAGGCACCCTTATGAAAAAGTCCCTCTCCAGCCTCCCTGTAGGATCCCTTCAGGTACTGGAAGGCAGCTATAAGGTCCCCCCAGACTCTTCTCCAGGCTGAACAAGCTGTGTTCCCTCAGCCTATCCTCATAACAGAAGTCTTTAAACTCTTTGTATGTATACTTATGAAAAAAAAAAACATTTCTGTTACAAAGATAGTTGACACCTAAAGAGCCTAAAAATGGCAACCAAAATTCATTACTTTCTGAAGTATTAATTGAAAGGGATTTACAGTATTCCCTCAAACTAAGATGACAAATTCTCCATCATACTCAAAAGAGATGTGGTTCTGGCTAATGAAATTCCTTGACAAAGGTAACCCCTGTATGTGACAGCAGACTAAGTACCAAATTTTCCCAATGATTGATAAATGAACTAAATACAAATTCCAATTTGTTCAGAAGGTTTGAGGTAGAAATAGATGATGCCTTTTGTTGCCACCAAAAAAAACATGACACAGATTACAACATATGTGGGAAATTTTACAGTCGTCCTTTTCGTGTCCTACTATCCTTTGTTAGAGACTAATACTTACAACCCTCGCAAAAAGAATGCCAAGTGATATGAACACAGGGCCACATTATGAGCAAGAAGGTCATACATTCATAAAAGCTACAGAGAAAATCTTTAGTCTAAAATCTGAGTAATACAATTCTGGGCTCATTGATTTTAATGGGCCTAGGAATCAGGCCATTATTTCTGTTGTGATGACAACATCTATATAACGTACTCATTTTTACAATCATGACAGTGAGTTACTATTTGATAAGTGTTTCTAATTTTAAAGGGAAAAAAAAACACTGTGTCATTAGTTAAAGATATTCCTTGGCATTAATTTTATAAAGTGTGCTGTAGAGCTCTTTTTCAAATTAAGAAAGAAAATCTATGCCAACAGAGTGCCAATGAAGAACTTGTTACGAGTTAACAACCCTGCCTAAAGATGAATAGGAGACATCTCAGCTTCCTGTTTAGTTTTGTCTCTGTACTGCTCAACCTTTCTTTAATAGCTCCATCTCAGCAATGTGCCCATCTAAAAATACATTTCTGCTTCACTGCAATCCAGATTTTCTGGCTCTAACAAATAATTTCTCTGTGTCAGGCTGATAGTACAAAAGACTAGTACAAACCCATTTGCCTCACTGTCAGCCACTTTGGCTGATTGGCTGACAATAATTGAAGGACATTTTTTTTTTTTTAAAGAAAAATTGTTTATTGCTACCTGAGTTTATAATGGTTGAATTTCAGCCATCTGTTTTAGTTTGTGAAAGCAGCTGAAAAGCATTTATCTCATTCCGTATCTTCTCTAAGCAAACAGCAGTGCATCCTTTCCCCACCTGAGAACCACCAAGTGAAAGGCTTACTGCAATGCTTACTGCAAGTCACAATGACAACAACTACACCATCCAGAACAAACAAATCCAACATTTTTGCTCTTAGAAGTATTAATGTCACCTGAGGGATATTGGCTGGAGGGAACAAGAAGCAGGTAGCAGGAGGGAACTGGTATCAAGATGGTTCATGGTCACTACTGATTAATTGAAAGACTACAGAATCTTTTGAGGAGAGAATCAAATCTGAACAAATCCCAAATGTTAAATCTGTTTTACAAAAGGAAAGAAAGGGCCCTAAATACAGATACTTTCCATTAATGCAGCCAAAGAGCATTGTATTGCAGAGGGGTCACCGTGAAAAGTGTCTTAGTATCAGTAATAGGAAGTTATCTGTGCTAATTTAAGCAATATGGAACTGTTAATTTAAGTAATAGGAAAATATAATCGCTTGGGCTTGTTTCAAGGATGATTTCAAAGAAACTGACACATATGGAAATATCCTGTTCCTTGGGGTCTGGTGATCCTTCAGCTCAGGTGGGAGAAGCATTTGCAATACTCACCACACTATTATGGGGTGAAGTCAGTGGTTTAAGACTAGACAAAATATCAAACAAGAAATAAAGAAAAATACACTATTTGAGGGAAGACTAGTACCATCTGGGAAAGCTGCCGAGAGTGCCAACACATTTCTTAGCTGTACAGATAAGTAACCTAAATGTAGAAAACAATGAGCATGTCAGGAGTCTGCGTGTTCACACTAACACAATTCGGCCACAAATATGAGGCATTTTGCTACTGTTCTTTGCACATATGCACATCTGGTTTTGACACATTCTCTTAAAGCCAAGCCTCAAGAATGGAGAACAAAATCAGTGGGCTTTAAATCAATAGCCATTTTTTCCTAGTCATAGAATAGACTAGACTAGACTAGACTAGACCAGACCAGACCAGGTTGGAAGAGACCATCGAGATCATCGCATCCAACCCATCATCCAACACCATCTAATCAACTAAACCATGGCACCAAGCACCCCTTGAATAACTTTGCATGGTTATAGTCACTGCTGACTTCAATGATCCACAACATACCCTGACAGTTACTAATTTTCACTTTATCAGACCTGAGAAATGGTTTCCTCATCCATTGTTCACATCTGTGGTAATTTGTGTAGAAATTACACAGTCAAAAGGCAAAGAACCAAAACGTAAAACACATAAGATATCTTCTCTCAGCCTGAAGAAACACAGTAATTTTCCACCAGAACCAGTGAAGTAGAAATTCTGATTTATTGATCTTTGAGGTCAAATGTAGATGTTTTTAGTTGTCTTGTTGATTTTTGGTTTGCTTTGCATTGCCCTTTTGAATTTATGGAAGGTAAGGTTAAATGTTAATGCATTAATTCAGGCAGTATTAAAGAGCCTCTCTTACATCTTTCTGAGTATCCTTCAAAGCTGACATCCTGTTTAATATCTGTATCCATCATCTCTGAAAAACAATGTCATTTTGGAACTTCAAACTGCCATATGACAGCAGACAGTTGTGGCCCTGATTTTATTTTAGCAGAGTTTCACAAGCAAAAGAGTAAGAGGGAGAAAACCCTGAAGGGGAGAGAGATAAGTTTACTTTCTTGAAAAAAAATGTCCTTTATTAAGGACTCAAGCTTCAACAAATCTGATTGAATTAAACTTGAGCAGTGTGAACACTACTTTTTATGCCTTGCAGCAATTTCCAACTGAAAGGCAGGTAACAAGTATAATAGGCTTATATCTGATATTCTGGCTTTTTGTGCACCAAGGACTTAATTTGCAGAGGACATGTAATTTTGAGCTCCATTTTCCTATAATTTTGGTCTTTTCATGCCCAAATTACTCTGTCCTTTTGGAATAGTTGCGTGGCATTACAGCATTGTAACCTTTAGGAGCAATAGTAAATAAACCAACACCATTACTGCTTTAGAGTTGGTGAAACAACAGGCTGGTGGAGTCTCCAAAGCGCTCGGTTCCCTTGTGTGTGATTTGTCATAATTTCCACAAAAAGAAGAAAAAGCAACTGCTAACCTCTGCCTTGATATTTGAGTAAAACTTAACTAAATGCAAGTACCTCTAAAGTGCTTCTATTTTGTATTTTTCTATTTGTTCATATTTATGTACTCCATGAACGCAGAGATTTATAAATCAACAATATTTTGACTCCACGGTGCTTTCCCAGATCACTGATTTAGATTGAAAAATACCACTTGATATTTCTTTAGGGTGAAATCCATCGTTGCATGATGGCCTACAAACTACTTGAGGCCCACTTATTTCAGGGTTTAAGTAGCACTTCAGTGAGGCATAGCCTTGTACAGATAGAATTTTACCTGTAAGGAACCTCCCACTTCTTTTCTTTTGATAGTTTAAGCTATGCAGTAGGACTACAAGTGTTTTGCAAAACAATACTGTGAAATGTGATGTTTCCCTCCCTCTCAGTTATATATATTCTTATTCTGAGTGGAATGTTTTTTCTCTCTGAAAAATTAAGCCAATAAATTAAAAAAATAAAGGGAAAAGGGGATTTTAAAGCAAAATATAATCTTTTTTCCTTCATCTACTGCTAGTGCTGATATTACAAATCTCATGGTGAGAAGTGAGGCGCAATCTGCTGTGTAAAACTGAGAATTAACTTCACTCCTTCCTAATCATGCCATTGTGCACCCTTGACAGTAGTAAAATCATCATTTTTTTCAGGAACCAAACAAGTACAGGAATATCCTGAAGGACAGTTGGTGCACACATTCATTATCACCATAGCTGGGCATAGCACTTTGAAACCAGGGTAAGTTTCTTTTCCTCAGAAAAACAAACCAGATGTTATCCAACATAGAGTGGAACCAGTGGAAATCTTTCCATCAGCTTCAAAGAAAATTGAATGGAGCCTGCAATGCACAGACTAGAAGAAGATGAAATAAGATCAGAGAAATATGTGTGAAAAGCACTAATTGAAGAACAAGGGGCACTGAGAAGAAAGGTTTAAACACATTATAAATCTAATGCACAGGGAATTGCTTCATGACCACGAGTTACTGAAAAACAATTGCTATGCTGTACAGAGACTTCTGTTCCATGGTCCTGACTGGGCAGGACTCTCAATACAAAGCAAGCTTTTTCCCACATGGTCCTGCATGGTACCTGAACCCCATGCTTCAGACTGATAGAAGAGGCATGTGGGCAAAGTGAATTTCAAGTAACCTGTCGGATTTGTTCCCATAAGCATACAGCAAATAGTTTCAAGTCCAGAGGAGCGGCTTCACTACATAGGTATCTTTCTGTTTAATGATCTGTTAAAGTCTATAGTTTTTCTTCTCTGTGAGTATTTAGATATCAATAAAACATTTTGTACTAGTTCCAAGATTCTTGCACATATTTACAATTTTGGGCAAGAGATCTTCACAAAGGTGGGTTTCAGAAGTTGACAGTGAAGGATGTTTCTGAGAAACTGTTCAGTTTATCTCAATATGCAAGAGATTTAATTCAAGAAGTAATTTCATGAAAGTTTAGATGTGTGCTATCCTAAGAAATATCAACTGCTAAAGGTAAGTAAATG
The DNA here is from genome assembly GCA_033816785.1 of Picus viridis. Classification (NCBI taxonomy): domain Eukaryota; kingdom Metazoa; phylum Chordata; class Aves; order Piciformes; family Picidae; genus Picus; species Picus viridis. The sequence continues at coordinate 10,418,295 of CM066581.1, read as the reverse complement.
ACCTGGCAAACAGTGCAATCTAAATGCTGTGTATGTGCATATACACACCTGCAGATCAGATAAGCCATATTTATTCACACTCATATAGAAATGTTAGATAAACTGAAATAAATGTATCATGCCAATTACAGATTCACAGATAGTGCATTTCTTTCTTTTTTAAGATGGATTTTTGCAAATCACACATTCTGAGAACATAAAATCATGCATACAGAGAAACCAGTGGCAGGAAGTTCCTATAGCATAATTTATTTCAGCCTGCTTCATAAAAGCCAGAAGACATAGATAAAGCAAGTTCATTCATTCTTCTGACTGCAATGTTGCAGCTATTATCAGGCTATCAGAAAGCCAGGTCCTCATAATATGCCCCAAAATTCGATGGCATACTGATAATTTCCATAGTGGATAGCAGTAAGCACTTTTTAACACTCTCTGACTTTCACAGTTATTGTTTTTGCTTGTCAATAATTTCTTTATTTGGAAAGTATAAGACGAGAATATCACCAAGAAACATAAGGAGTACGGACCCAGACTTTGGCTCCAGTTTAGGACACTGTGGTAGATAATGATGGTTCAAGTGTTGTGAAAGATTAGAATAATTAATTATGCCACCAGAAAATGGACTTGTGAATCTACCATCTGGAAGTGTTATTACATTGTGAGTCTAAATTATTCCCGTACGCTTAACACAAATCTTCAAAGAGTGGCAATTTAATTACGCAGAGGGTAAAAATTGAATTCCACAAATGATTGGAAGCCCTCCTCTCCAGTACAGCATTGAAGAATCTCAGTAGGAAAATGGTGTTTGATGAGACTATTTCTTATGCCACGAAGAGGAAAACGATTGCCCCTAAGCAGCACCTACTGTGCTGCTGACCTGTAAAAGGGAAAGCCTCTGACATGTTCTGCAATCAGTGTGTATCTAGTTTTGCACAGTGAACGATCAGCCTGCACCAGGTGTAATTGTACACACATTCAGTTGCCACAGCTGAAGATGATGACACGATAAGTCTTTCCAGAGCTACAAATGATGACTGTGCAGCCAGGCCATTAGCAAGAATTCATTACTACATACGTGCACTGACTGTAAGTTTATACTGAGACTTGACATCAGCCAGGTTATAGGTCTTTCCCTCAGAGCTGTATAAAGGAGTTTCGAGACTTTATTCCTTCAAATTCTAAAACAAATACCCTTCAAGACAGGAGGCAAGCTTACCTACATGTGTCAGAGTTAATATCTGAGTGAGTCTCCAGCCTTCTTTTAGAGGTCAGAGAGAAGGCAGAACATATGGTGACAAATTGTCTCAACTCTTTGCCTTCATAGGTGGAGAAAAAAAGAATGGAAGAACCTAAATATCACACACACACTGAGCATTAGGGAATATCTGTTTGAATTTTACATTTACTACAGGATCTGCCCATACTTCCTGAAGAGAAAGCTGCAGGTACAGTTGTGGATGTAAACAGGGAGCACCAACACAGAACTTGGAGCAGACAGCTCCTTTCAGGCATGGAAAAAGGAGCTCCACAAATACTTGGAGATGCTGAATCAGTTTCCCAAAGCTCCTAATAATTCATTACCTGTTTGTGTAAATGGTTGCTGATCAAGGTTGGAGAGGGAAAGGAATAACTATGTGGCAGAAATAGCTGCTTCACAATTCTCACACCTGCCCTCAGAAGAGTTACAAAAGTCAGCCCACTCTCCACAGCACACAGAGGATGAAAGAGTGCCTCTGAAATAAGAGCCAGTTCAGACCATTTCCAAACGTCACAACAACTCCCAACTTCCTTGGTGGTCAGAGTGCTGTTCTTCCCGTTTCAAGGGTTTTTTGTTTGTTTGCGGGCTGTTTTTCTTTGCTTTTCAGCTTGTTTGTGTCTTTGCACTTTCTGTGAGAAGTCAAAAGAAGAAGCAGAAATAACACAATAGCGTGAGAAAGGTCAGTCTGCTGACAGTTCCAACGTGATTTTCAGATCAGAGAAGCCAGGGAAGGATAAGCATTGGGTAAGTACCGAAGCGTGTGGACATTTCAGACCTTTTCAAGGTTTGCTTATTAGAATCTGAAAACTGGAAGAAATCAGGAGGTGGTGGAGTCACCATCCCTGGAGGTGTTCAAAAGGGGATTGGAGGTGGCACTTGGTGCCATGGTTTAGTAGTCATGAGGTGTTGGGCAACAGGTTGGACTTGATGATCTTTGAGGTCTTTTCCAACCGTATTGATTCTAGGATTTCTACAATGGTTATAATGAACCCATGAACATTCTTGCACACACAGGTGTGTACCCCTGCAGAGGGATTGTGATTTGGGTCATGTTTTCACATGACAGTTTCATTTCAAAGGTGACGACTTCAGCAACAAACAAAAAACCCACTACCACAACATCGTGGTCCTAAATGACATTCTCCAGACATAAATTTGTGTCATTAGGATGGAGTGAGAGGTGGCACTTGAAGCCCATCTTGTCTTTTCACTAGAGAGTATGCTTTATTTTACTAGAGAACAATAGGGAAACTAATTGGCTTAATTATACTCTTGCTTGCAAACATGGTTGACTCCCTATATTATTTAGTGTTTCTAAAGATTCTGAAGAACTAATTAAGTGCTACAAATCACTCAGGAATTAGGAGGAAATTTCACCTGTTATGTAGAAAATGAAATATTTTAGACTTAAAGCTAGCTTGTACAGTCTACACTTTCTCTTACACTTATTCACAAATGACTAATAATAACTGTTCAGTGAGGAATATTTTAGTTGAATGAAAATGCATTGCATTTCTTAATCTAAAAATCAACCCATCATTTAACTTAAGTACATAGTGAAGAATTTAATTGTATGAGTCACAAACTCTTTTTAAAGGCAAACCTGCAAATTCCATGTAACCAAGCTGAGTGTCAAGTGAGCGTGCTCCAGAACTCAGGGTATTGCCTTCACAAAAGTGAGGTTTAGCTTGATTCCCTGAATAATTGCAGTCCAATGAGTTCTTTAAAAAAGCATCTACAACAGAAAAAAAGTGTTGAGTGAAGAAACCTACACTGAAATGCCAGTGTATGGGAGAGTGCAGGTGAGCAGTGTGGATGGAGACGGAGAATCGTTAGCCTCCCTACACTTTACTGAACAGATTTTACTAACCTAAAAATGTCCAATTTCATTCACAGTGTGCAAAAGCAGAACAGAACAAGAAAGACCCCGCTTCACAGAGGTGATTTTGTATATTTGTACCTTGTAATGGCTCCCTCACGAGCAGCCCTTGGAGTTTGTTTTGTTTGTGGGCTGTTTTTCAGAAAGAGCAGTAAGAGACATAATCACAGCAGCGACACTAACCAGTGCTATTAACTGTGCTTTTGTGCACTGCTGCTGGAGCTCTGACACTCAGTCTTGCTAACTACATAGTAGAATTTAAGCTGTATCATTTAAATAATGATAAAGCTGTCAAGACTCTGATGTGATTTTCTTCTTGAGCAATTCACCTTCTATTACAGGTTTTATTGTACTTTATAGTGGGCATCTGTAAATCTGTGGATCAGCTTAGCTCCCTAATTTACACCCATTGCACGTACTACATGGTTTTAACTGACTTACTTTAGAAGGATTCACAGTAGTTGCTAGGAAACCTTTCTGTGTTCTTTTCACTTCTTATATAGCATTAGCTTTTCAATTGATAAGGCTGTACCTTTAGGTACAGAGGGATTTAAGCAGAATCAAACAATGACGGTAGGACTGCAGCATAGATAAGCAAAAAAAAGGGGGGCGGGGAGGGGGGGGAGGGTGTGCAAATCCTTGTTCTTTGTACAGGTAATACAGAGGATTAGAGCAAAAGAAAGGACATCACACATTTCCCATGAATATTTTTTAAAGATCTTCTGCACCATATTAAGAAAAGCAGCAAAACAAGTCTTCTTGCTCTAGCTTAAAGTTTATAAGTTTGTGAATGACCGTAGTAGAGAAGCCATTTCATTGTAATACTTGTGTTACACGGCATGTCTTCCTGGGGATCGTTTCCAGTGGTAACATACTAAATCATTTTGCTGTTTGAGGGAAGGAGAACTCCCATACAGCTTTAAGGAAGTAAATGTTTCTGCCAAAAGTCTCTCTACTGTGAATGAATTCCCATCAAGATCACGCAGGTAAGAGTCATACTTTTTTTCCTGCTGAAACACAGTCTGATTGATGTCCTCAGGTTAGCAGACACACAGCCTCTGTGAGAGCCATGTAGAGAGTGGAGAGATATAAGAAAAGTTTGCCCTTATCTACTGTAAACTACTTTGTCTAACTGCTGCTCATCTCTACTGGGACAAAACAGTCTCATTTGTCATTAGGAACAACCTTTTGCCAACCAATTTGAGTATACAAATGTGTACCTGATGCACAGCAGTAATTATATTACTCTCAGAATATTTTCTACTATGCCATTCTTCTTCTCCCCAGAGAATCTCATCTCTTTTTAAAAGTTTCAGGTCTTATTTGAGCAAACTGTGAAGAGCCCACTGACGCTCCTCCATCCACAAAAGCTTCTGTTCCTGCCACACCCATGTGCTTTCCTGTCTGCAAAGCCTGGGATTGTAGCACACTCTTGGCAGCGCAGCTCATTAGCCTGAACAGCACCACAGTTACCTTTCAACAGGCCTTACACTAAATTTAAGGGTAGTGGAAGATCATTTTTTTTCCTTCACAACTGAGAGAGGAAAGATAATTGGAATTGTCTTTTCTGTATCTTTTTAATGTGGGACAGCTATAAAGCTGTAAGTATAGGCGGTCCTGTAGGTATTTGCTTTGTTCAAAGTTCCTAAAAGCCACATCCAACAAAAATTTCTTATCTTCTCCTTTTCTGTATTGTCCCATAGGGATTACAGTCTCATAACATGACAGGCTTACTACAGAAAAGAATGTAACTCATTTTCTCCTTACTCAGATCTGTGTTTGCATTAGCACTGTCCTGGGTTAAGTGAGAATTTTTGCTTTCTAGAAGTCAATATGGAAAAGGAAGACAAAAGTATTCCCCACCATCTTGCTTTCAAACAAGTTAAATCAGAGAACATAAAAGCACCTGAATGTACAGAAATAAGATAGCTATTACACTTATGATTCTAATATTGCCTGGCAAAACAAACATTTCAAATAAAAAGACAAAAAAAAAAAAAAAAAGAATGGTAATTAATGAGCTTAAAGATCATGAAGTTTAAAGGCAAACAGGGCACTGAAGGAACTTGGCTACACTCTGTAGATAACTTCAACCAGTGCCAAATTCATATCCACTCTTCTTGAAAGGTATTTGTCTAAAGCAAACATCATCTCAGATGGATAGGAAAAGATCCTGAGATAAAAGAGAATCCTCCACCTCCATTCATGAAAAAATTTCTCAAATCCCAACAGTATGTTGTTAAGTTTAATCTTTTAGCCCTTCTCTTGCTAACCTTTTCCCCACTACTGTTAAAGAGTCTTTAGTACTCAATATTTTGTTAGCATCAAAACATTACCTTACACACTGCAAATAAGTCACCTCTCAATCTACTTGATACTTTAAACAGATTGACTTATTTAAATCTTTTATTGAAAGGCACTTGATCCAGTCTTTCCTCTTTTTTTTTTTTTTTTTGGTAACTATTTCCTACAATCCCTCCAGTCTTTTAACAACCTTTAAAGTAGAGACAACGGTCATATGCAAAATGCCAGTACCAGTCTTTCAGTGAAGCATGCAAGGTAAAGCCCCCACCCCATTCCCAAGACAAGCTCCCTGTTTATGCATCACAGCCTTGCACAAGTTCCTTCAGCCACAAGTTCAGGCAGAAATTTGTCTACTTCTACTGGAAAAGGAAGGCCAAGTTTTAAAAGAACTTGTAGAGCTATGTAAGATATCTTCCATTACTGTACAGCCAAGTATCCCTCTTCTCACTTGTGCCCTGTGATAGGACAAGGGGCAACGGATATAAACTACAGCATGAGGAGGAACTTCTTTACTGTAAGGGTCATGGAGCACTGGAACAGTTTCCCCAGAGAGGTTGTGGAGTCTCCTTCTCTGGAGACTTTCAAGACCTGTCTGGATACATTCCTGTGCCACCTGCACTAGATTCTGTGGTCCAACCCTCCTGCTAGAGCAGGACTCGATGATCTCCAGAGGTCCCTTCCAACTCCTAACAGCCTGTAATCCTGTATTCAGAAGCTTCAATGAGCAATACATTGACTGAAGAAACAGTATCACACAGAGGCTGAACTTCTGCCATATCATCACAACCAAGGTTGCATCGTATGCTTTATGCTATTCTTCTGTGTATTGCCTCAAATGTCACATGAATTAAGTTATGTGCCATTAGGTTACATACCAGATTTATGGTGCTTACAATGAAAGAAAAAGAAAGGAGGAAGAGGAGGAGCAGGGATTTAAACATATTTTTAAAAGCTCAAAATAACTCTTCACTTGAAAAGGAATTTATAATACCAGCAGATGGAAATTTGGAAAACAAAATTCCCAGGAGTAACTACTAAAAGCTACTTTCATCTTTTGGTTAAATAATTTGGATCACATTGACCTGAAGAGATCGCTAATGAAATACATAAATGAACTTACATTTGAAATACTGCAAAGAACCAGTAAACAACAACAACAAAAACCCAAACCAACAACAAACAAATGACTAACTCAAAGGGAAAAAAAGAAATTAGAATATAGCAAAAGGAATTTTGTATTGGGAAGTACAATCTAACATATCTACGTGGAAATTAGACTGGTTTTGAAGCACAGAAAAATTATTTCATCTGAAAGTATAGACAAACAAAACCTTTAATTCAGAGCTGTCTTTGTAAAGGCTCTTTGACAAAATCTACTCAACTAGAATAGATTATCTCTCATCTACTTTATTCCTACCTTCCTTAGAAGTAAATATAGAATAGAATAGAATAAGAAAAGAAATAGAAAAGAAATAGAAATAGAAAATAAATAGGAATAGAATAAGAAAATAAATAGGAATAGAATAGAATAGAATAGAATAGAATAGAATAGAATAGAATAGAATAGAATAGAATAGAATAGAATAGAAATAGGTTGGAAGAGACCTTTGAGATCATCATGTCCAACCTATATATGAGGCTATGAAGTCCTGCCTCCTTCCAAGAGGAAATGTCTGCTTACCAAAACTAGCCATACATTCTATACTATCTTGTTGTTTGTTTGTTTTTAAGAATGCTGTGTAGAACAGAACAGTTTCATTCAGTTTTAAATCTGCACTTGATGAGAATATGACTGAAGGACTATTCTCAGGTTTGAGTTCTCTGCGTCACCTAGCACAGTGTGAATGCATCAATGAGAACAATACACAAATTGTATGCTGATGTATGATGGCAGGTCTCATTTCAAGATGTAACTAAAACCTTTCATTCAGCCAGTCACACCATTTCTATCAATGCAAACACAATAACCCTGCATGAGCTAGATCTGAATTGCCCAGAGGTTAGCAATCCCTCCACCATGACAACCTATTTACTATAAGTTCAACCAGCTCATCAGTAGGACTGGTTTTCTTCCAAATGGCTCTATATTTGTTCTCCTAGAAACACAAATTATCTTTGTGGGGTATTTTGTTGTGTTTGGGTTGGTGTTTTTGGTTGGTTGTTTTGTTGTTGTTGTTTTTCTTTTTTCTTTTTCAAGAACATTATGATTGTGGTTTTTCAATTCCAGATAGTAAGGAAATACCACAAATTTACCCTGTTGCAGATTTAAAATGTCTAGCAGTCAATCAGCAGGTTGCTCATCTTTCACAGTTTCTCTTGCATCACCAAAGAATTAATAGAACTTGGCTTCTTTTGTGTACTGCTTGAGTCTTGACAGGTAATACCACATTTCCCCACAGACCAAATTTGACCAATATAAAGAAGTATTCTCATTCCTTAGAGAAAAGAAAAAGGCAGCCTTAACAAGCAGAGGTCAAACGTGCATAGAAACAGATTGCTGGAATACATAGATTATCCCTACTCTGCAAAGGCAGCGTCCTCATATGTCTCAGTTCTCTCCACTGCTGTCTCACCAGTGCTGCTACACTTTACCATCCATTTATCAGCTTCTAAGTACCTCCACCTCCAGTCATCTCCCAAGCAAGATACAACTCTTTGCATTTAACTACATTTCCAAGTCAAGAACAAAGTCATTCTCAAGTCTCGAGAGGGCTGGCAGAATCAGACACATACATTGAGAAAAGAGACACAATTCTTATATCTTAATTCCTTGCTTATGATCCATCTGCTCTTCAACATGTGAGCATTTCTTATCAGTCCCTTCGAGACAGCAATATTCTCATTCTCAGGTGATACTAACAACCTCATGAGATGTTTCTTCATCTTTTAACTGCTGCTCCCTCATCCATCATACTTTCCCAATGTCTGTGTAACTATACACAAGCTGAAAGCTTTCTCATCCTCAACAGAGCAATAAGTCAAAATAAAGCTTCTCTGTTGTTTGGGCCTTTTTTTAATTAAAAGATTCCAAAACAAAATCCCAATGCCCATCCTTGTCTTCTGTCCCCTCTCTGCCCTTCAGTAATTAGCATGCTTGACAGCTTCATTCCGAAAAGCTTCTATACCATGTCTTCCACTCTCCAACAATCAAGGCATCAACCAGCACTCTTTTATAAATTAGTTACCTGTATGGTTTTTACTTTTATAACAGTTGCAAAGATGAAGTTGTAAAGGTGTCACTGTCTCTTTCCTCTTTTGACTGCTAAGTAAGTCACCATACCTGTAGTGTGGTCAGGTAGCTTCTAAACACATGGGATTCTTGAGGGGAAAAATAATCCTACAAAAAGGGTTGATGTATTTGTCCAAATAGCACCATTGTTGTGAATCTCAACCTATATAAAAGATCATAGTGACATATATACATAGTCTGGAGCCCCTGTTACGAGAGGGATATGGACGTGCTGGAATGTGTCCAGGGAAGGACCACGAGGATGATCAGAGGGCTGGAGCACCTCTTATATGAGGACAGACTGAAAGAGTTGGGGCTGTTCAGTCTGGAGAAGAGAAGACTCCCAGGTGACCGAATTGTGGCCTTCCAGTATCTGAAGGTGGCCTGCAAAATGTCTGGGGAGGGACTTCTCAGGCTATCAGGTAGTGATAGGACTAGGGGGAATGGAATGAAGCTGGAGGTGGGGAGATTCAGGCTGGTTGTGAGGAGGAAGTTCTTCACCATGGGCATGCTGAAGCCCTTGAATGGGTTGTCCAGGGAGGTGGTTGACGCCCCATCCCTGGAGGTGTTTAAGACCAGGCTGGATGAGGCTCTAGCCAGCCTGCTCTTGTGTGGGGGTGTCCCTGCCCACGGCGGAGGGGTTGTAACTAGATGATCCTTGCGGTCCCTTCCAACCCTGGCTGATACTATGATATGCGGTATGTACCTGAAAATGATGATTAAAGAAGTTTGTTTTCCCATGCCAAGTGTAGACTCAAGAAAGAAACAGCTTACATGGGTAATAATGTTTGTTTTGGATCGATACGCAGTGGATTGCCCAGTGCTGATTATTTTGAACAAATATACAGCTCTACCCTCCATGTAATAAAAATCTGGCTGCCCTTTGTTGCTCATGAAACTCATAAAGGTTAAGCCTTTAGCCTGAAGGAAAAAAAGATCTTTTTCATCCAATGAAAATTAATAGGACTGAGCATCCCTCCCCTTGCAGGCAGCTGTAATTTTTCAGCAAAGAGGCAGAGAGGTTTAAGAAGAATTGATGATGGAAAGTTTCTGTCACCAACATAAACACATTTTAGAAGCGGCTAGCAGTAGGCTCACACTGAGAATCGTACGTCTGAGGCAATGCCAGTGGTACTTAGCACAGCTGCTCATGGCTGTGTGCCTAATTGAATGTTGTTTGTCTCAAGATTTTCCAGTGGACCATTTCAAGTGGCAGCACACAGCTGATGTGCCATCTAACCCGCATTAACACCTCACCTGCAAAATACATAATTACATTCCAATCTGCTGATTAGATGCAAAATACAAACACATGCCAGTGGTTGCATTTCAGAAGTAAGCATGCCCATCCAAACTGAAGAAAATGAGTGGATTGTTACCTAGAGCTAGTGCCACATCCTGTCTCTCCAAAACAGATTAGTGGGAGCATGTGGAGGAATTAAAATTTCCTAGAATCATCTTTTGATGATGGCTCTTTAAGGCTAGGTCAATCTAACGCTCTTTGTTTCCCACACGTTTATTTTGTGTCTAAACTCATATGTAAGGGCTTGTAAAACAATTTTGTGATGCTATGAAAGGAAACCTTCTGATAAATCATTTCTTATATGTATAGAATAAGCCATCAAACTGCCTGAGTTATCAAATTAGAAGATGTTAATCTAATATCTCTTAATATAACTACTAATCTCATGCCAGTCTTTTCACTGGAACATGTTTGTTCCAGATTTATTTATTCTTTAACAACTAGCGTTCACTTTGCAGTGGAGTTTATGTTTGTATTAAACAAATTTGCATCCATTTGAAAATGCTGAATCCAAGCCATTTCCTTTTTCCACTGGGAATGCAGTCAAGCACAGTGGCTGCCAAATAACTATTCAGAAACTGTGGTTTTATTATTATTGCATTTTCAGGTGATCACATGCAGTGGCTGAGAGGTCATCGCAGTCATTGTGAATGGAGTAGAGTAAGTGTTGTTTCACCAGAGCAGGTAACAGCTTAAAAGACTCCAAAGAGAAGCTAAGCTTTGAATGTAGGAATAGTTCTTAAGATTTACTTAAAATAATGCATTTATGTAGCAAGATCAATAAAATTCACATCCACAACGAGACACAAAACATGGTTGGTTGGTTGGGTTTTTTTTCAACCTTAGAAAGCACAAGTAGACAGTTTAGCAGCACACAGTCATTAAATTCCATGTGTCTTGAGGTTATCTTCATTAAAATAATTAATTCTTAAATAATAATAATAGTTTCAGATATTCTACCCCCAAAAGAAAGAAACAACAGTGAAAACTTGTGTAATATTAAAATAATAACTAGTGGGCAAACCCAATCTCTCAAAAGAGATCTATGACAAAGAACTTCAGGAAGCAGGCTTATAATGAAGGTGAGAACTTTAGTCTGTCCCTTTGTGTCTTCAGACTTTGTGCACTTTGTGCAGAGGGGTCCCTCTGAGGAAAGTGGTGATCTGAATAGCTAATAAAAGTCTACATCTGTTCTATAAAACTGTAAGGATGAAGCTTGCTTAGACAATCAAATCTGATGCTTCCTAACTTTACAGGTGCCAGCATCAGCTTCATCTGGCATTCTCATAGACTACTAAGCATATGATGCTTGCTAGAGAGAAAGGTGGGGATAGATTTTATCCCCAATATAGAGCCCATAAAAAATCAGCTGGAGCATTTGAATGTTTTCCCTTCAGTTACTGTAAAATCACGTGCTGTTACTGGACCTCCATGGCTAGCAGTACTCAGGGAACACAGTGCTGCTGGCAAGACCTCAAAGAGCCTGGGGGATGAATCTTCTACTGCCCTGATTCTCCATTGGTATCACCCCTAAACTGAGGCTACAGGCTGTGAAGCAAGTCATGTATTCTGCAGGTGGGATGTTGCTACACGCCACCAAAGTGGCTTTGAGATGGGAGAGATTTGGAAATAAAAGCCATCTTGTTGCTTTGTGTTTTCTCTTGCATACTGCCTACCCCCAAAGCTATAGTAACTTCTTGGTGCCTCCATGACAAGGAGTATGATGTTAGAGATACATTCTTTACTCCATGGGTATGGGCTTATTCACTCCCCTGTTTAATTTTTGCAACATTAATGGATCTCTTAGAGGTTTAAATATCTTTCTTTGTCAAACTAATTAGTGTTGTTTTAATCACTTTCATATCTCAGAGCATCCACATCCTGGTAAGTGCTTAGGAGAGAAGAATAAAGGAATGGCTCTTTCCCTGAAGAGCTTGAAGCCATTCTCATTGAAACAGTTCAAGAAAGCAGCTACTCCTAAAGCAGACTTTATAAACTGTACTTTAGGACCTAGTAAATTCCATATATTGACTTGTTAACCCTTACATTGCACACATCAGGAGTTTTTATATCAATTTTTTCTTAAATAAACTGATCAGGAATTCTTTTAAATACATTACAGATAATTGGTGCTTTAAAGAGCACGGCAATTTAACACCATTTGTCTACTTTTATGAACTATTATATCACAAGGAAAAAAGAGAGACTTAGAGCAACTTTGATAAACTAACAAGAGAGGCAGCTGCTCTGAGAAACTGACTTTACAAGCAACAGAATTTTGTACAGGCAGCAGATTTCACCAGAATTAAAGTGCAGCGAGGCAACACGATACACACTGATAATGTGCAGTGTTAAAGCCCTGAAGAACAAATGGCTGGGGGGTTACTGTAATAAGATGCAATTAGAGGGGTGTTTTAAATTTCTTAGTGCTATAAGAGAATTTTAAGAGGGAATCTGACCAAGAATTATGATTCAGACCTTTGAGAGAACACTGTCTTTAATCTCCTTATGTACAAATTTGAAGTCTTGATTTATTCTCTGTCACCCAAATTTTGTTAACAAAGTAGATAACCTACATCTTTTCTAAAAACTCATCTATTATTCTCAACTCTCATATGTCTTTTTAACTTTAAAATTAAATATTCTGGATATGAAGTTGCAAAATACTGTCTTTAAAACCTCATTTCAATGTATTAATAAGATAAGCTAGTGATTATGCTGCTCCAGGTGTTCAGAACTGCTTAGATATCTCTCTGGAGCACGGCACTATGCCATATCATCATATTCTATCTTTTGTCTGGCTCATTTTGTTAGCAGAACATTTCAATAACCTCCAAAAATAAAATAAAATAAAATAAAAGCTTCTGTGTTTCACTTTCTTTCATTCATTGCTGCTCTTATCCATACTAGAATTACAGTTTTTATCTGAAGGTGTTACGTGGGAGGTGATGAAGAGCCCAATGAACCTTCTTTATTCCCTTTCTTCCCACTTGTGGTAACAGGTCAGATTGAGGTTTAGCTAGAAGAAGAATCTGAGTGGCCTCACTTTAACAGAATAATTACAGTGCCATAGGTATGCTGATATAACTCCCCCATGTGGATACTCGATTTCAAGGATAAAAATTATTTTATTCTATAATAATTACCCTGCTTTTTAATTCTCTCTGTACAAAGTTAGTTTCCCTCTGAAAGGAGGGATCATATGGGAAGCATATCGAGATACTAGCTTCATTTCTTGTGGTCTAACCATCTCAGGGGATCCTGAGATGCTGGAATGGCATTAACTCAAACTCAGTAAGTTTCCTCTGTGCTTCAGTCAAGAGAACAGCATGACCTGCCATCTAGTCTAGTCAAAGAGGTTAGATAACAGTTAGGTATCTAACATCAGTTAAGTTAATATTAGCCTGAAGTGGAAGGATGAATTTTCACTTGGTTAAATGTCTAGACTAAAATCCAAATGTTCATGTCTTGAAGCATTTCATTTTTCTTAAAAGCGCAATTTTTAAGGAGGAAGTGCAGTAGTTACTGCTTTGCAGCTTTCCACTTCAGTTGGTAAAGTGTCACAAGTTTTAAAGGCCATCTGAACTTCTCCTTGAAAGGTATGAAAATACTCCTGGATGACTTCTAAACAACAGACTTAAGGGCAGACAGTTAGCTTGTGTAAATCAGTATCACTCCATTTAAGTTAATGGAACTATGCCAAGATACCAGCTTTCATCTGACTGCTCCTAACTATTCTTCCATGGAATCGGAAAACAAAAGAGCTTCACAAGACATCTTGCTAGGTACAGACTGACCTCCTCCAGCCTGGCTGATGCTATAAAAAGGAACTTCAGCCGATGAACCAAACACTGCATCACATTTCCTCCAAAAACAGCCACCTGAAATAATGATCTATAGGCATTTACTGTTGCCAGCACTTTTTAAATGTTTTCCCCCTGTGCCTCAACAGTTGAAATCCCAAGAAGTTAAATTAGCTTGCAAATCTGACTGAATCAACACCTGCTCATTCAAAACATTTTAAGAGGAAGGAATTCTTCACTCTTGTCTGAAGCAGCAAAAAAAGATATTACAGAATTCATGGCCAGTTTCAAGACACTGCACCAATACATTTCTTAGTCTTTATCAGTGCATCACCATCTCTCAACTAGCAGAAGAGAGGTGACTCTCCCTAGAAGTGAATGACAGAGAAACAGAAAAATAGGGGACATAAAAGGATAAAGGGATCTTAACTGAAGTTAACTTTTAGTATTGATAATATTGATAATAAATATCTCAAGCTACTTTACTGAAGTCCTACCAAGGGAGTGACATCCATAATTATGCTGCAAACATATTCTATGTATCTGCACAGCTTATGCAATATTTTTACTGGAAATTTCCTTGCTTCTTTGATTCTGTGCCAGCTCCTCATGGAGCCCTGTACCAACTATTGTTAAGGGAACTGTTTGTATTTAGTTCCCTGTAGAAGAGGGTGAGGATTACACTAAGACTTTAAGAAGGGAAGAGATAACAAAGAAAAAAGGCAATAAGGAAGGGACATGGGAAAAAATAGAACATGCATAATCTTGTGATTTTCAACCCTTTAAATCAGTCAAATAAGGATGAACAGTTATTTAATATATTCTAAAACCAACATGAACTGTACTTTGGAAGGCTGCACCTTACAGAACTGGAACAACCACTTTTTTGGTGACATTTTTTACAGTCCATAGCAAGTTTCTGAAACAATAAACCATTACCAAAAGTGTTTTGAACTGCGTCATAGTGGCTAATGCTGCATTAGGTACTGTGCTGCTGGGAAAGTGCAATCATGGAGCTAGTATAAAATATCACTGTGAAGAGACAGTTTGATTATAAAAAGGCTTATGCTGACTACATACACAATACTTGGAGAATTACTAGGTGGAATGAACAGCAACTGCTGGTCAAATTTTATAACAGTAGTAGAAATAACTAGGGATGAGCAAGTACCTTTACTTTCTCAGGCTGCAACGGCAGGACAGCATCCCATTGTCCCGTATTAAGTGCAGCACTACAGAAGTCTATCACAAATGCTGAACCTCTCCATAATGAGTGTCAGAAATAATGCTAATTCCAGTAACTAATGTATAACCCCTGCAAAGAAACATACTGCTTATGTCTGATAGGTTTTGGAAGGCATGAAAACTGAAACACTTAACACACACCCCCATGTAATCCACAGCCTTGTCAAGAATAGAGAACAGCAAGAATCTCTTCCTAGTTAGGTGAGATGATCAAATGAACCCGTAAAGGATCCTGTTGCCTGCAGAATGGATGAAAACACCTGGTCAAAGATGCTATGGCATTCATGGGTTTCATGATCAACAGAAGCTTGCTAGGTTTACTGTGCCTACGAACAACAGGTAAAAAGTTGTGGAGTCTCTGCCTCTACTGCCCATTTCCAGTCCCCTAGAGCAACTACTTCTATTGAAACACAAGAAATTTAAAAGCTGTGGGTGACTGAAACTGTGCAGGATGCCAATCAGAATCAGGGGTGAGAGAAGGCTTCTGGATATTCTTGGGACAAATGTGGGGGATCCAAACAGGCATCAGCTCTACAGTGCTTAAGACAAACTAAGACTAAATTCTGAACAGTTCCAGTCTTGGAACTTGAAGAGGAAGATGGAGTTAGCCTGAGAAAATTGACATGATGGAGTGACAACATGCTCTGGAAAGAGAGGAGAGAGTGTCAAAATTGACACAGGAGTTGTAAGCCTGAATGACAGGGAAGATGCTGAAACTGCTGATGGACATGTAAGAGAGATGTCAGGAAAGACAGAGGTGCACCTATGAAAACCAGATAGATCTGAGCCAGACTACTGACTGCATCTAAAACAGAATAAGTATGTAGGAAAGGTAAGACTATGTTAAGACCTAAGGCAAAAAGGCCTTCTCCAGGGACCAAAGAATCATGGAAGAGGAACAGCAATATATTCAGAAGTAGGAGTACATTTTGATATCTATTCAGAGAAATAAAGTGCTAAAAGCAGAAGTTTTCTTTTTCTGTCCTGAGTTGCTAAATCCATTGTAGATAACTGTATTTGGTAAAGAATGAAGTTTTGTTACGTACTGAATGCTTGTCAAAATTACTCTTGGGACAACCAGATATCATGCAACTCACACTGAAGTCATGCACAGAAATGTGTTTAGCACATCCTAATGCATTAACACTGAGAAGCTGTTTAGATGGCAGTCTAGGGACCTCAGGTGGTGCTCCAGAGGTATGGGTGAGTTAAACTGAGTTTGCCCTTGGGAGGTCTAAACTCTATTATGGTCAATATCTACAAGAAATAAGACAAATACTGAATGTATATTACACTTTGAAAAATAACTGAAATATAGATGGTAGTAATGGAATTATAACAGCATGGGGTTTGGTGACCCTATCTCTCACTGCAAATACAAACCTGAGAGCTCAGCTGTGGACTTAATGCTAGACAAGCAATAAAAAAGGAGAGGGAATCCCAGGTGACATGAATCACAGCAGGATTGAGATCATGCTGAGGGAGGGAGCAATTAATAAAAATTGTTGTTCCAAAGTGTACCTTCCAGTTGACATTAAATTTCTTTAACTTGTATTCATTGCTTGCCAGCCACGTGCTTGGTTTTACATTTTGCTTTGCTCTTTCTCAAGTGTTAAAAGAGAAATTAAGAGTACCTGGAGTCCACCATAAACAGTGAAATGCAGGTGTGAGGCTTAATTTCAAAGACTAGGTATGAAGAAGACACATAGGGGTTGTGTCAAAAAATGCTCAAGGAGTAAGGTAAGTGGATGTTGTATACAGGAATAAAGGGAGGCTCATCAAATCATATCTCAGTATTCAGTAGGAAGTTTCTCCCTGCTGTGGCTAAAGGACTGCCCCAGAATCTTGGACTGCTAGAAACCTCCTCTGAATCTCCTGAGAATTCCTTAAGGCCTTTAAGACCTACATATTCTTTACAAAGTCTAACACAGATTAAACATTAACAGTCCTCACTTAATGCCTACAGCTGCCTTCCTCCATGAAGTGGCTGTCTTTGCCTGTTAGCCTGTCTTTCCTTTTCAGATATTACCCTAATAGTCTCTTTTCAGTTATTACTTATCTGTAAAGCCTGAGGGTCATCCTAATAGCATTGCTGCTTACACCAATGTAGTTTCCATATACACAAGCAATATGCATTTTCAATTTGCTTCACCAGCTGGTTTCCAAAAGATTCTATTTGTATGTCTTTAAAGTGAAGCAATGGACTCATTTCTTAACGTTTCATTTAACTGAATTCTTAGTAAGGCCAAAGTTGTTTGACAGTTCCTTGTGTTTTGCATTTTAAACAACTGGTCTTCTACAACATGCTCAATACTTTCATAAACTTTAGTGGTAAGGAAAGCTCTGCAAAAGTACGGCTGGTTCCCACCATTGTTGTATTTTACTGCCCATCAACATCTGGAAATCACATAATAACATAACTTCTGGGAACATTTATCCTTGTAATAACATCATGGAGACTTTACATACCCAAGTCTGATACTTGCCATATGGTAGCTGCAAAGGTGAAATGAGATTGGTTGTTTTTTTAAAATTTATTTTAAGGATGACAAGACACTGCAAAATATCTGAAGACAAAGCAGGAAAAGAGGAAGAAAAGGCAAGGGCAAAGCAAGGAACATGTCAAAACTGCTGCTGAGTAAAACAAGTAGAGAAATCAGGGAGAAAGCAAGCAGACAAATGTGATAAAAAACCCACACTGAACAAGAATTCTACGTAGCCTCTGTTTCAGGGCTTGAAGGGAGGGAGTATCTCCTTTAATTCTCTGTAGTTCAAAGGCTGTCAGAGATGATGTAGAGGGGAGAAGAAGATACCTCAGATGGTACAATACACGGACAAAGTATTCTACAAAGTCTCAGCCCAATTTACAAACACATCCTGAGGCACTGTCTTTAGGCAACACTCAAAGTCAGGCTTACTCAGCTTTGCAGTGCCAGCCCAAGGTGATGATATTCCTGTAGGGTGGAAGAACACAGTTCTAAGTGGCTGCTACTAGATATCCCATATGCTCTAGAGGAGACTCCAGATAACCTTTTCAAGAGAGTTTGAGCACCACTTTTTACATGGAAAGCAAGGACTTTTAGACAGCATGACTACTAAATACAGGGGAACTTTCATCCTACCAGCCATACGGATATAGATCCAGACTGGGATGAGCTTCAGCTTTAATCCATTACCTGGTTTAGCCACAAGTACAAAGATAATCCTAGAGTGGAAGGTAAGAAAATCAAATGAGAGATCTTATTTAGATATATTAGAGATAGTAGAATTATGGCAAAAGACAGAGCTTAACATACAGGGTCATGTAAGACAAAATAAGATGATTATTAAAGAAGATAAATTTGCAGCTAGTGGACCATGAAGAACAGTCAGATAAGTCCCACATCAAGAGGAGAGAATGACCACTAAAACTGAGGGAACTGATCCAGAACCAGGAATAAAAACAGCCCTGTCAACGAGAAGGAGCAAGATGAGGCTAAGTAACAAAAAGTGGAAGGAAAAGGCAAAGAAAAGATCTCAGAGAGCTGGAGACACTGAAGAAGAAAGAAAAAGACAGCTGAAACTACAATAGGACCCTGAAATGTAAGAGACCTTTCATTAACTATCAGTGTCTTTCTAAAAAGAAATTATGTCTGATCTACTGTGAAAAAGAGAGACAGTATTAATTTTAAAAGATAGAAATTATCTGTCTGTAGATAGTCAGTGTACTAACAGGACTGGTACCATTCATCTTATGTACCCATTACTAGGAGCAGTATCTAAACACAGGTGCTGTTGCATCTATCCAATACAATATTATCAAGCAACTAATTTAACCATGTAATTCAGGTTGAATGTTCTAAGGCCAGGTCAGATTCTCTAGAAAGAAAACCAGCCTGAGTCTGCAGTACTCTGGCTTATATATCTGTCCATAGAGACACCACTTAATCAGATTTGTCTCAAATATTAATCTATACAAATGAGTTTCATAAAAATACACTTAAAATACACTTCAGATGGATATGGACGATTCCTCCTTCTCCATCAGAAGGTGAAGTACCTACTGCCACTTTTAGGAAAGATTTTTAAAACTATCTACTACAAATATTGGAAGCTGAAAGTGAAATAAACTATAATTGACTATTTCCATTTTTAAACAAGAAACTTGGTGGCAGTCAGAGCAAAAATAGCATCCTAACAGTTTTCTTTGCTCTTTTTTTTTTTTTGAGGTTAAATAATGTTAAGTGGCTAATTCCAACACAGTCTAAGTAAAAGATATTTACTTTAAAAGTATGAAGATAAATTGCTAGTATAAACAGATACAAGTCCCACAGGGGCATGGAAAAACAGATCCTTGCATCCTCACTATGGAATTAGCCTATCGCTTCAAGGGGATGGCTCCTCTTTAAATCAATACTCTGTGCACAGAGCACAGTTGGCTGTTCAGTCACTGGAACTTCTCACCACAGGTGGGAAAGCTAGATGTTTCACTACATTCATTATTTTTCTTAGCTCTTTCTTCTTCTAAGCTAAGCTGAAAGACTTACACCTACCTCAGCATGTGACTAAAACATACAACAAATTAAGAAAGCTCAGTTGTGAGAGAGACCCTCTCTCTCCCAAGCCTGACAGTTGGCACTACAAGCTTGTGTTTCTACTTCTGTGCTACCAGCAGACAGTAAGATGGATGAAAGTGTGAATCAGAGTGCCACTAACAGCATGGAATGACTAGTCTTCATAGGTTTTCCTTTCTTACTTCTAAAGCACAGAACATCCATTACATGACAGAACAAGCTTCAAGTCAAATTTAAATTTATATGTGTTTTACCCTTTGTCACTGCACATAACTCTCTGAGATGCATAGAGTTTGTTACATGTTCTGATGACCTGCAGAATCATCTGCAGGACATGTATGTTGCTATGACTTGTATCACAATAGTCCAAGAGCTACACAGCTACAAAAAAAAAACCCAAACAATAATTTTAAATAAAATGTAATGCATGTTTCAAAGTGCCTGTGGCAGACTTGCATGCAGAATTCAGGTACAGCACTGTGTTCCCTTTGCACCAGGTCTTGCCATAGATGTGTATCTTATCTGTCCTCTTTATGGTGCAGAGAATTCCTCACATGGCTGCAGCAGTCCCCAACAGCCCAAAGGAGTTACACACACAGCCTCGGTCAGAATGAGGTCAGGTTATTCCATGTCCCTTTTCTCTGGCACAGTAGCAGCAGGAAAAACATATGGCATAACAGACATTAAGTCATATTGCTCCTGCTAAACTTAGTCTTCTATTTCTGCCACGTGTAGAAAGTTCCATGTGTAACAAATGTCAAGAGCCCTTGCATTGTCCCAGATCTGTGGAAATTCTTCCACTTGTTTCAGGCAGCTGCAGCAGGAGGAACACAGACTGAAGCCTGTGCACTCTGACACAAAAGCACTCAAAGCCTCGTATTTTTCTTCAGGCTGCAAAGAAATGAATTTTCTCGCTACAGAAATGTGAAATGTCCCCAGTATTTTATTGACACCATTGATCACATACCCGTAATAAGCAAAAAATCACTGCATTTGGTCTCCTCTTCAGGCTATCAGCTAACCCTGAAGTCATCTCAAAGATCATACTTGGTGCCAACAGAGACAGGAAGCGTTCAACAGTGGGCTGAGGTGTAGTGTCCCCAGCAGAGCCCTCCCTAGCACACCTGATAAGGTAGAACACTGCCAGACACAGCCAAGAAACAACAGCAAAGTTGTGCAACTTTGGTGCACAAGGTGTAGAGGTGAGAAGCAGGCAAATGGTGGGCTGAGAACAGCATGCAGAGACCCTCTGGACTTAACACAGAATCACAGAATACCAGGCAGGAAGGGACCTTGAGGATTGTCTGCTCCAATCTTTCTTGGCAAGAGCATAGTCTAGAAAAGATGGCCCAGCACCCTGTCCAGATGAATCTTGAAAGTGTCCAATGTTGGGGAATCCACCATTTCCCTGGGGAGATTGTTCCAGTGGCTGTCTGGTCTCATTGTATAAAGTTTTCCTCTTCTATCCAACTGGAATCTCCCCAGAAGTAACTTGTACTTGTTATCCCTTGTCTTTTCCATCTGACTTCTTGCAAAAAGAGTCTCCATCTTCCTTGAAATACTGGAAAATGGTGCTAAGGTATCCCCTAAGCCTTCTTTTCTAAAGGCTAAACAAACCCAGTCTCAGGCCTCCCTCACAAAGAGACACAGCTTGGAAGTAAATTATAGCAGACACTATAAAGATTGATTAAGAGAAAAGGCGTAAGAACCTTCTCCAGCATTCAGGTACTGAATTTAGAGAGAATGCTTCAACTTGGACTAGAAACTGCTTATAGGGAGCTAGGATCACAAGCCCATTTGTCATTATACTGGCAAGTGCTCCCTCTGCATTCAAAAGGAATGGGGGAGACTCACTAGAAGATGTGCTGTGCCTTCTTCAGTGTCCTGTGGGATGGCATGGCCCTTTACTCATACTCAGAAAAATGCCTTAAAACCCTTTCATATTATATATGCTTGACTGGGAGTGTTACATAGTCATTCAAGAGGAAAGGAAAAATAAAAAAGGATAATTAAACGGACACTCACATATTGCTTTAAAAACATCTTCAGATTAATTGTATTAGAAATACCACTAATAAAATCAAGACCTACTGATGTAACTCCATCTTCATTGACTTCAACAGGATATTTGCCTGACTAAAGCCCCAGAAATGACATTCAGTGGAATTAAGGCTATAAAATATTCCCTCACCAAAGTAAAACTGTAAAAAAGCTGCTCCCACCACCACAATGCTCTGTTATTCCAAGCGTGTGCTACTGGACCGTTATTATGCCTGAACAGACAGTTGCAGGGGAATCAGAGCTCTGCATTCTCTTCTACCACAGCAGATCTCTGCAGGTAATTTTAATGGGGCTGTTAATAACCTGGCAACCATCCCAGCCAGATGTAGCGCATTTAAACATTGTCCTTACAGCTTTGTCAGAAGTGTTGACATTGCATGTCAGTAATGGAAAATTGCCACTGCACCAACCAACCATCTTCATTATACGGAATCGCATTGTTAATCTACAGCCAAATGCAACTTGAGGCAGAAAGAGAGTTTAGATTGCACCCATCTGTATACTACCACTCCAGGTGGCAGGTCGTTCTTCAGGATTAGAGATTGAATCAGTCTTTCCATCATCAATAAGCCCTCCTCCACAACGAGAGCCTGTCAATCCAATATTTTACTTTCAGCACCGAGAGGACCGCACAGCATGGTAATGAAATTTCTCTGTAAGTAGACCACGGGGATCTATACCGGGGAGATACATCTCTCTAAAAAGCTCAGGGAAATCAGGCAGTGTGCTGCACAATCTGGACAGTAATTCGGTTTCCAGCACCACCCTAACTGTTTTATCTATTTAGGGACAAGGCCTACAGGATAAAACACCATTTTAATGCCGGGTTTGTGTTTTGGTTTTTTTTTCTTTCAGTAATTAGTACTGGGTGATTATTTCCCTTTTGGAGAGGCTTGACAGTCTCATAGAAGATACCCATTTCTGAAACATAGCAAGCTTGTAGGCATAAAGCTTCTACATTTAACACACCTTATTGTATATCACAGCTACGACCTTGGCTAAAACAACTATTTCAAATTGCCCATTATTAAAACTTAACAGATATTATTAATTATCATCTTTTCAAGGTGCAGCTTAGCCTCTTTCAGCAGCCACTGGAATTTCTCCAAAGCCCACCTGCCACCTACAGTAGGCATTTTCACATGGTCATCACAGTTTCAAGCTATGCCAGGGGAAGTTTAAGCTCGAAGTAGGGAGAAAGTTCTTCACAGAGAGAGTTGTTAGCCATTGGAATGTGCTGCCCAGGGAGGTGGTGGAGTCACCGTCTCTGGAGGTGTTCAAGAGGGGATTGGACATGGCACTTGGTGCCATGGTTTAGTAGTCATGAGGTCTTGGGTGCCAGGTTGGACTTGATGATCTTTGAGGTCTTTTCCAACCTTATTGATTCGATGACTCTATGATTCTATGACTCTATGATTCTATGATATTTTGTCACATTAAGAAGTCACCTGCCTCCTTAAATGACCTGTCTTGCTCTTATGTATTTACCACTCTAACCATCATCTGCTTCCTTCAATGACCTGTCTTGGCTCTTATGTATTTATAAAATGACTCTAACCATAGTGCCTAGTCACCAGGACTCTCCTGAATCAGTCAGAATTATTATTTCAATGTTTTAGGCATTTTGACTTTCTGATGATAGGTTTATTATAAAAATACATACTATAAAACTGTACACATGCATACTAGCTGCAGCTCATGGACTTCAATTACTACAAATGAAACTGCAGTTGTAACACAAATATCCTAAGTGCAAAATTCTCGCATTGTAACAGGCACCTAGCTTTCTTTACAAGTATATTATATGTATTGCATTCCTTCCCACTCGGTTATATTATGGATATTAAACTCAGCTCCCTCCTCCTCCTTTTTTTTTCCTCTAAGTGTTCATGTTTTAACTGAAAATGGTTAGTTACAGCCCTTTTTTCTTTTGATGATCATGGAAATAAGAATAAAGGCATTGTTCAGTTTTTCACAATCTATTGTTAATTTGGGGAAGTTAGACACTTGTTAAACACCCAGCAAGCTCAAGCTAATAATTATGATCATTTAACAGAAATGACTGTGTGACATTGTCTCAGAAACCGCTGAAAATAGGAAAGCAAATGAAACAGAAGACATTTGAACTATGGAGGAGCTGAAACAAAAGCCAAACTCTAGCCCCAGAATTTCTGGATCGGTACGACTGGTAAAAATACATCTTAGAATGTGTCTTTCACCTCAGTACATCATTTGGTTTGGGTTTATCCCATCTGCAAATACAGGAAATGTATTTGTTTACAAATATAGCTCCTTAGGAGACGGATAATTGGATTATCAATCTATCACTGATGTATTGCCCAGGAGAGCAAAAGAAATAATGTTAGGTTGTTGGTTTGGTTTTGTTTTTGACAGATCTCTTTATTACACTGAGAGTGGCTCTGACAATGCTATTTCCTTTCTGACTAGATGGACTACAGTACCTATGGAGGCGGCTCTGCCCACAGGACTGCAGATGAGTATGTGAGTGATTCCATGTCAGCTAGCCTGCAGTTCATAGAACTGGGCAGTGGTAAAAGCCCCACCAGTGGCACCTGTTAAGCCCATCCTGCACTGAGGGAAATAAAATGATTCATTTCTTCATTCTGTGATCCTATTGTCAGAAATAACAGATTCAGTAAATTGTCAGTATGGACTTGAATTCTATCTGAAGGATAAAGTTAAAAAAAAGGAAATTTTCTCCCATGTACCTCAGTAGTTTTATCATTTGTAAAATAATAAGGCCATATCCTTTGGTATATCTGCTTATTTTTCCTTTGAGGTAAACTAAACTGATGCCATGAAAGGAAACATCACATCAAAAGAAAGAAGTCTAACTCAGAAAAAGAACTAGGTTTGTGGCTAACTCAGAAACTCCTCTATCTATTGTCAGTCCAAAAGAGACCTTTGTTAATGACCTTGGCCTTGCTTGGTAACTCCTATATGAAGATAAAGACTCCATCTACACTAAAAAACGTTATCTTGCTTCAGACCACTTGATGCTGCCAGCTTATGTCTACATTTCCTTGGGGTTCAAATACATCAGTAAAGGATTAACTATGTCCAAACTGTGTCTTCGGCAGCCCACACTGTGCTGTGTACGGCCTTAATTCCTCTGGGCTCATTTGCTGTTTCAACATCCACCTTGAATAAAGGGGCTTGGTTTTGCTGTTCAAAAAACACAAAATAATGACCTTAGTACACCATGAAAGAAAGATACTCTCCTAACACAATATCGAGAGTCTTTATCATGTATGGGCACAAGGTGTGCCAAGACTATGGGAAAACTACATAGACTAACAAAGATCCCAATGACTTGCAAACATTTGAAAATGAGGTGTCCCTGGAATGAGCTACCCACAAAACCACATCCAGGTTTTAATTTAAAAGAAACTCATTGGAACACCTCAAAAGAAAGCCTGTGATAAAGTTCCAGGCACGCACTGTGAATGATCAGCAATCATGGTCGCAGGGGCCACTGACAGCTTACTTGACTAAGAGTGTAGGCAATACTCTAATGCTTCTTGGCTTTACATTGCAAGTGGTCAATGTAAAGCTGAGTCCTTGGGAAGAAACAGGATCCCGAGTGAAAATGTGTTCTTCCTTCAAGGTCTGAGTAAAGAACCTGCAATTGATAAAGATTCCCCTTTTCTCCTTTCCAGAACATATTTAACCACTGGCGTGTTTCCTTGCATGACCCTTGTACAGGCTTATACACAACTATAGAAACATTTGGGAAAATTTAGGACCTTGCTTTTCCTCTCCCTTGCTTGTTCCACTCCCTTGCCCCAAGAGCCAAACAGGATTTATAGGAGCATTGCTGCAACTACACTGCCACTGCTGTTAGCTGAGCAGGGAGCATGCTGAGGCTGTTGGGGTGGGCTGTTCACAAGGAGCAGCGCAGACCAATGATCCTTTTACTGAACATCTCCGTTTGACTTATCTCCCCCTTTGCAGTGATAATTTCACAATGAAGGCCAAAGATTAGTGCCACAGAACCAACATTCCTCTTGTATCCCTTTTTGGCAGTCTCTGAGAAGGCACAGCACATCCCATCAGTGTGTGCTGAAATATAACTGATCGATGTTTGAAGCACCTTTTTATGTCTTTGGATGGACATTAATTTTATTACCATTCTCTGCACAAATGGACCTTTCAATGCAGACAAAGGAAGAGCAAAAAGAGTGAAACTTAAAGGATATGAAATTGAAATGAACAGGCCCTGTGTCATACCCCAGGGGTTGTTGGCTCAGTGCTACAAGCATCTTCCAAGAAGATTAAACACCAAGCATTAAATCTGGCCTCCCACCGTGCCACCCTCAAACTCAATATGAATTTTGCTACTGAGCTCCAGAGGGTAGAAATTTACTGCCAAACTTTCTGAACCACCTTTGTATTCCTTGTACTTTCAGGTTGCCTAGGAACCTGTTGAACTCCTGGTATCAATTAGAGAAAGTTTAAAGCTACTCTAATTCATATTCAGGCTGCTGGTGTCCCTTGTGATCAATCTACCTGTCCAGAAGAGTCTGATAATTGATCATACTGGGCCTGCTTGAACCCCACAACACCTCCACAGGGCAGACTATTTCCAATGGCTGTTTCCCCTTTTATGACCCCTTTATATTGCCCAGACGTTGTGATTTGGATGAGTCCAGTGGAGAGTCAACTTGTCCAAGTGCATATTAAACTGCTGAATGCAGAAATGCAGCACACTGTGGTCTGTGATGGATTTAACAGTCACTCACGTCTGATGAATGACTTCTCTTCATTAAGAGGACTGCACTGAAGTTTTCTAGCCTCATAACTAAACCCAGACTTTACAATGTACGCTGCCCAGCTACAGTAATTTAGTGAACATATCTGCTTAAGAGCAACATAGAAGGAAGGTGTGCAATTTGTATAGAAAGGAGAAACATCTGAAGAAATAATTTTAAAGGGATGATTACAGCCATGATATGTGTAGAGGTGGAAGGAGGCATAATGAAAGCAATTGACTTACATGGCCAGTTATAATGCATTTCACATAATGGAGAAAAAGCTGAGTCAACAAATGATTTTGTATCACCATTACCATGGAATGATTACAGTCCCCTTTATCACAGCTTTACAATATGCTGACTGAACAAGAAAACAGGCAGTACACCCAGCGCAGTGATTTCTACCACTATGTAAGTAAATGTCAGGCTTGTTCCATGTGTTCAGTGATTTTCTTAATGAAAACGTCAGCATTACACTGGCATTTTCCTCCTTTCATTTAATTCTTGCACTCCCCTTTCATGCACTAGCTGACCTTTGCATGCACTTGGTAGTTTGCCCAAGGTGCTGTCACACCTTTACTGCTCCTCTCTAATGATGGTCTTTCCCTGCCAGCCTCCAACAGGCTACTTGGGAAGGAATCTCAGGGCTCTGTTCCCAGTACAGCACAGTGATGAATACTTGAATGCTTCATTTCTTCATGGGACTTTTCACTTCTGCTCTGAAGAGAATAATCAGAAATTGTTTAGGAGAATTAATCTGTTACAGTATCCTAGAATTCAAGAGGAGGAGTCAGTAAGGGAACAACTATTGCACCAGCACCATAGAAACACTGATAATTAGTAACTGTTGAATGAGTCAGACAATTAATGGAATATGTTTTCTCAGTACAAAAGGAAATGGATGACACACAATTAGAATGAGGGGAGTTCTACATGAGAATAACAAATAGAAGTAGCTTATATTTTATTTTTTAAAAAAAAGGGAACAACTATATAAAATCAGGGCACATTTACAGCATCATGTTGCTAGAAAAGGCTTTAATAATACTGTTGACCCAGTAGTTACATGAAAAGATCAGACTTCATCTGGATATGTATTATTTCTAGTATAAATAGAAATAAATCATGATCGTGATCCGGCTTGCTGAAATAGAAAGATGAAAAGCTTTTTTTTTTAAAGTATAAATCCTGATTTGTGCACTATTTTTACTGCTGGTTTGAGGAGATCTGTCTCCATTGTACTATGTTTAACTGTCTCTTGCATATGTTAGCCAGCCACTGACCCCACAGCAGAGTCAGCAGGCAAGGGCAAGGTGTACAATAAATTCTGGAGTGACTTGAAGAGGAGAGTAGTAAAATCTGAGAGAATACACAGTAGCAGATGGTTCAAAAGGAGACTAAGTCCAAAGCTTCCTTCCTGAGCAATGCCATTTTGAGGATTTGTTCCCTCTTTCCAGGGTCTCTACACTCTCAAAGACTAACTTTCTGACAGAGAAGCTCCTGTTCCTGCCTTCTGAGCCTCTGGGAATGAACAGAAGAGATGCAATTACCTTTTCAACATCATCCTCCCATTGCTTTATGATATACTTTTACTTTGCCTGTAGGTTAAGAAAGAAATGGGCTAGCTGCAAGAAGAAACAGTTTCTGGCTAGAGGATTTCACAAAGTTCTACAAAAGCCAGACCTATCTGGGCTATACAAGTTCAGTCAGTTCTGCTGATATCATGCTGTGTCAATATGTTGGTTTATTCTTAACCATCATTTACTGCATATAGAAACAAAAGGAACTGTCTCAGGCATAAAGCAACTGCTAGCAAGAGTTAACTCTAAAAGAAGGGTGACCTATTTGGGGAAAGAAGTGATCAGTTATTTAAATCCTTTTCTACATAGCAAAAACAACTAGGTTATGAATTTGACAGGTTTTCTGCTATGCCACAAGTCTCTTACTGTTAGTCAGGTCCCCACCTGTAATACCTATAATCAGTTTTTCTCATGAAAATGTGGATCAAAAGGAGTTGAAATGAGGCGTGCAGCAAGGTCTTGAACATAATAAGTAGGCTAAAGTAATTAAAGCTTTAGCTAAATATTTTTCACTTTTATCAGCTCACTGCATGCTGAGAAAAAGAAGAGAAAATATTTCACATGCCGCTGGAAAATGCTCATAGGCTGAAAAGTGAGAAGGGAAAAGGATCAGAAGGCTGCAAATGGTTGTGATGAGCTCCTCTCACCATGAGCATTGGCACTCAGGCAGCTCAGCACCAGATCAGCATCTCTCAAGTTTGGAACACCAACAACTTCTTTAACCAACTTTAGACACTTGTGATTGAGATTTTTGGCCATGTGCTCTATACAAAAGCATAATTGAATGACAAAGTTCTGCTGTAATAAATGACTCCTTGTAATGGTGAGTGCTAGAGAGCAGATTGCTTATTTCCAGGAGTGAAACTTATAGTGCTCTCTCAAGGATAATCTGATAATAGATCACAAGGATTTTCAATGCCACAAAAGACTAAGCAGAGCCTTGGGATTTCACTGAGGAGAGGGATGTAACTAACCTCACATAATCTACCGATGAAGAATTAGAGATTCACTGTGAGCTATACACTCAGTTATACAACCTTCTCTTGTCTCTCTGCAGTGCTTTCCATAACAGGCCATAAAGGCTGTGCTTTCCCCCTCCCCCAGAAAAAGAACAATATGTTTTCCTTTGCAGGAAAGATTCTGCTGCTCTCAGGCTATGAAAACAAACCACTATGTTCAACTAAACAAAATCAGTGAACTCATACAAAGCTCCTGCATTCTACACAGGAAAATAAACTCTGCAACAACCAGCACATGACCTGGAAAAGATGATCTACTTGTAACACACCCTACTAAACCATCAGTTTTACACTAGCTGCTATTTTGTTAGATAACATTTGTCTGATTGGTTGGAGGGGAAGGCAAGGCTGCAGTGGTAGCAAACCTGTTTCTATGAAATATTCCCTCTTTTTCTGCTGACAAAACCAAGTTAAGGGCTGATGGACTTGGGTCAGTTATAGAATTATAGAATAGAAAATTATAGAATAAACCAGGTTGGAAGAGACCTTCAAGATCATCACGTCCAACCTATTATCCAACCCACCTAATCAACTAAACCATGCAACAGTATCACACAGTATCACCAAGGTTGGAAGAGACCTCAAAGATCATCAAGCCCAACCCGTCACCACAGTGATACAAGTTGTACCAGATACACTGATCTCTGTAACCGGAGTGGTTAGTGGTGTGCAAGAGAAACATATTCCACAGCTTGCTTGTTTTCTTACATACACTGGCTATCAAGATAATACTTGCCTGAATAATATATATGAGGAAATGCAAAAGGTGCAAGTCTTAGAATCATGGGAACAAAAGAATTTGAGCAAGCTTTCTGCGTGCTCCAAGCCAGGAAATCGTATGACCAGTTGATTTTAAAAAAGAGAACAAATAAGGAGAATAAAACTCTACCCGATATAGAGAAAAGCTGAATTGTTTTTGCAAGTGCTTTATCCATAGCCAGTTGTTTTGTTTTGTGCTGTTTTACAATACAATACAATAAACCAAATTGGAAGAGACCTTCAAGATCATCGCATGCAACCCATCAACCAACCCAACCCACCCAAACAACTAGACCATGGCAGTAAGCACCCCATCAAGTCTCCTCCTGAACACCTCCAGTGATGGTGACTCCACCACCTCCCCAGGCAGTCCATTCCAATGGGCAATCACTCTCTCTGTATAGTACTTCTTCCTAACATCCAGTCTAAACCTGCCCTGGCACAACTTGAGACTCTGTCCTCTTGTTCTGGTGCTGGCTGCCTGGGAGAAGAGACCAACCTCCACCTGTCCACAACCTCCCTTCAGGTAGTTGTAGAGAGCAAGAAGGTCAACCCTGAGTCTCCTCTTCTCCAGGCTAAGCAACCCCAGCTCCCTCAGCCTCTCCTCATAGGGCTTGTGTTCCAAACCCCTCACCAACTTCTTTGCCCTTCTCTGGATATGTTCCAGCAAGTCAACATCCTTCCTAAACTGAGGGGCCCAGAACTGGACACAGTACTCAAGGTGTGGCCTAACCAGTGCAGTGTACAGGGGCAGAATGACCTCCCTGCTCCTGCTGGCCACACTGTTCCTGATGCAGGCCAGGATGCCATTGGCCCTCTTGGCTGCCTGGGCACACTGCAGGCTCATGTCCAGCCTACCATCAACCAGTACTCAAGTTCTCAAAGGGAAAAGGATAAAGAGTGAAACACATTTCTTCCCCCCCCCCCGCCTCCTCTCCCTGTACAGTCTGGGAACATCATTCCATAATGAGAAATGCAGAAGCAGAGAGCTCAAATTATTGTAAAACAATAAGTATTGCTACACAGGCCTGGGTGGCCTTTGTTGTTCATCAGAAGACATGTTGTCATTAGACTAAATCTATGTCTCGTTCAAGACAAGCAAGTCTGCTTTTAGATTTTCATCTTTTCTTTTTTTGTTGTTTTCCTTTTTCATTTGCACATTTACCAGAAAGAGTCTATAAGCCCAGACTGATCGATGAGCTTTTAAAAGCTACCTACTTGGCCCCACCACACAGGTAAAGCATATCTGATGGAGTTTTTCAAGACCTAGCTGAGTGTTATCTAACGTTTGTACAGGCAGATGGAAAGTTTGCAATGTGATGTTAACCAGGAGGCTTCTGTAGCAGTCAATCCCTCCTCTGTCCTGAAAAGCAGACAACTGCTAGGATTATGTTTTCAAATCAGATTTGCTTCCTCCCATCTGTTTGTTATCCTGTGACATAGTTAATCAAAACTGTCTGCATTTTTCTATGGGAAAATGGAATAATTTTTTTTTTCCATCTAGTTCATGCAACAAATATTTTGGTTTTACATTCTTTCCCTCCTCTTCTCCTCTTCATTGATTCTGTATAGTTTCATGTAATTTTACAGACTAAGAGACAGGGTAGAATTCAAAGAGTTGCAATGACTGAAATATCATTGAAATAGCTGTTTCTACTGCAACATATTAATGAAGTTTGCCTAACTATGATACTTCTTTTTCACTACACTAATTGTTAATCTGACTAACAGCTTGCTTGTTAATTTAAATAGCTCATTCTGGCTTGTGATCTTAGAGCCCCAAATTCTCTTTTAAGATGTTCTTCTAGAATTACCTACCAGCCATCCTGTAAAGTTTCAAACATAAAGCTCATTACCATTTAAAGTAGATAACCTTAGGTAGTTAGAAGTGATTTATGACATAAGTCAAGTAATTTTAGCAAAGATTAAGGAAAGAGATTTTTTTGAAGTACTATAATTTTCATGAAAATTCCCCATGTTGGAAGGAGATACTGTACATGACTGAGATCTACTCTTCACACAATCTTCTCCACTTGCTTAAGAGCTTGTGCTTTATTCATTTATGATAATAGGCCACTTTATATAAAGAGTCTTATTATTCTGAGTGAGTAATTCTGAAGGAGAGCATTTCCAATGACCCAGCCAACCACGAGTTCAGCATTTGAAAATCAGAGAGGAAAATTTATTTGAAAATATTTCCTAACCAAAAGGAAAGTCTTAAGTACTCCTTGTAGAACTTTCTTGATTACTAAGTTCTCAGCTTCATGGCTAACTCTATGCTCAAAGTATGACTGACAACTCATAAGCTTAATGTTAAAATAGCACTTGAAGTGCTTTAAACCAGGATCTAAATATTTCATACAGATATGATCAGAAGCATGTATTCATCTTGGACAAGGGAATCACATCACATTTACATACCTCCTTGTCTTTGACTATGTGGTCTGAAGTTCAGAGCCTTAAAAAAGCCACACTAATTTCAAAGGGCATTGGATCTGGCATTAATGAATAACTCTAGTTGCAATAACATGCTATTTGAAAATATTTAATTGAGCTCTGAAAACTCTATGAGATACCTCTTTTTAGTCCAGTTTGACTAAGATTAAATGGCAAAACTTTGAAAAAGAGTTGGAACAAGCCCTGAAAGTGCTGAAACTAGAAGAGTTGATGTCATAACCCTTATTGTAAGGAAACTGAGCACCAGGGTGTATCCAGAGACATGCTTTCATTCCAGTCCAATGACTTATCCTGAACACAGTCAATGAATTTGCTGCCTTGGAAGTAAATAGCAGCAATAAGCAACTCTGGCACACTGCTGCAAGTTTTCAAAGCTAATTGAATCAGCATATAAAAATGTTTTCCCTGTGTAATAAATCTCATTATAATCAACTTCTCCACAGCAGACACTTCTCTATGATATGCAAATTCCAATTATTTATTTAGGATATATTTAGCATTTCCATGCGACTCCGTTTTCTATTTACAAAATTTGAGAGTTGCATTAAGTGCCCAGCTCTCCTTCAGAAGCTGTTCTGAGCCCCAGTGTATGCCAACATAATAATGGGGTTTCTCAAACACTTGGACTACAAATACAATT
The DNA here is from genome assembly GCA_033816785.1 of Picus viridis. Lineage (NCBI taxonomy): Eukaryota > Metazoa > Chordata > Aves > Piciformes > Picidae > Picus > Picus viridis. Next base: position 10,385,430 of record CM066581.1, on the reverse strand, counting down.
CAGAAAAGGTGAAGAAAAGGTTTCACTCAAGGTTTGTTTGGTTTTTTTAGGAGCTTCTTGGTCCAATATATCATGTGGACTTCTCTGCAATATGGAACATGAAAGAGATCAAAGTTTTGACAGATATTTTTCCTATCTTCTCTCAACATGAGAGAACAAACTTCATGACATAACCACCAGATGTTTCCATATTAGTTCAATCTCAATGAGCTCATGCTGGTGTGGCAGAGGCTGGGTACCTTCTGCTGCTGCCACCACACAGGATACACCTCTGGTGTCATGAGTGTCCAGCCCAGTGGGTGGACACTCCCATGAGAGATGCTCCCTATCTGGTAATGGAAGGGGAGTTATCTCAAGGCCTCTTAGGCTTGGCTAGGCCTAATGCCAGGAGGAGAAGTGGGAAGGACAATCTCAGATTTGGCCAGCTGAGATTAGCCTTACAGTGGAGGGGCGGGAAGAAAGAGCCCTGGGGGTTTTGGGTGTACCCCCAGGTAGGGAGAAGGGAAATGTTGGGAGACTTTCTGGGTATGCTGTAAAGGACTCTGTCTGCTTTGGGTTTCTTTTGTCACTGTGCTTGCAGTTCTCTGTAAAACATTCACTGCTTTTCCATTTAACCTTTCCATCACTTCTGCAATCCATTTGTCTGAGTCCCAATTTTTTTCTGCTCCTGTGGGTGGCAAGGGAGGATTTGCCTCAAACCCGGGACAGCTGGATTGCCAAATGTCAAAGAAATCCTACAGCATTGAATACAACACTATTGAAGGAGAAATACAGATCACTGGCACATAGTGATCCATTGATGCTATGAATCTACTGCCTCCACCAGTATTGTTAAACAGCTAGATGTGGTTCGGCATTTTTGAAATGCTAGCAAGCACACACACACAAAAAGAACAAAGCAGCTTTTGCTTGAGGAAGTACTAAAATAATCCAGGCAGACAGCCTCTCTTGAAATTCATAAGTCTCCTGGCCTAAACACACCCCCATCATTCTGTGCTGCTGGGAATGAGGAGAAGGAGAAGCCTCAGAAAAGCAGATATTCTCTAGTGGAAACCTTTCACAGTGTACTGAGTTTCTTATTGTTTCTTGTAAGACACGTGGAATGTGGCAAAAAAAGCCTTACATAAACCACACACTGAGATTAAAAGATAAAGAGATGTGGAGTTGTTTTTTATTCCCTGAGTAGCAAATGCTTTCCCCACATCACAAGTACTATGAATATAGAACAGGAAGATGAGACCAGAATTGTCTCGTGGACCACCACTATTTGAATTTGTACTAAGCATCTTTTCTGCTGTGATTATAACTGCCACAGACACTGGGAACTAAACCAGTTTCATGATGATGGCCATCTCAGATGGCAAAACCCATCCTGTGAATTTCCAGTCTTCCTTTGTTGTTTTTTTGCAGAATAATACATTACTTCAACAGAGATTTGACTGCCACTAACAATGACCTCCAAAGAAGCTTTAACATGTAATAAATGCTTCAAACTTTGCTTGTTTGTTTGTTGGGATTCATAGGGAAAAGTTAAAGTTATATTAAAGAAATAAGTGAACTAGACGTTTCACATGGTCAAAGACATCACTGGTAAAATGTACAATATCATCAGCAGGAAAGCAAGGATTCAGAATTTAAGTGTATTAAATCTATATGGCTCATCATAATGAGGCTGTTCTCAGAGGAGTCAGGAATTAAAAAGACAGACACACAAAAAGCTCATCTCTATCATCTGTTGGACAAAGCATCTCCAGGTATCAGAGGAAGTTTTGATCACAGACACTTAAATAATGAATCTTGATCTGTGGTAGAAGGATATGCCATAAAATGATACTTGAAGGTCCCAAAATAAACCCTGCCTGAGAACTGTTTGATGCTCAATTCAAATATCAGCATGTGAATGAACTAAGGTTGAAGCCATTCCAGGTGAATTCCCACACCAGGTATTTCTCCTCTTTCTTATTTCTGACCCCCTGAATATTTAATTATTCTGGGCAAAACAGAACAAACTCAAAAGGAGAGACAGAGGCAATGAAACCAAGGAAAACCCACAGGATAAATGCAGGAGATACACAGAGGATATAGTTTTAAATCTACCCTGATCTAACCTCTCTGTTTCACATGGCAAGCACAGGTTAAATAGGTAATTACAGAAAAGGGAAGAGCCTAGTAAGAATACCAAACAGCTTCTAAAGTTTCTTGCAGATATTTTTATCTTCAGCATTTCCTATTAACTGCTTGTAATTGGTCTGTATACTCCGGATCCCATTCTGATGCATCTGAAACTTCCTTGCAGAAGGGAACAAAGAAGAGTTGTAGATTTCTGACATAATGTTTGGTTTTGAACACAGTTACCACCGTGCTCAGTGTTGCTGCTTAAATGCCTCTTGGATGTGGGCCTGAGTGTATCCCTTTGCAACACACACACTATCAAGCAGGAACTGCACTTCAGCTGCAATTATGATGATGCTGAAACTCTTTGGATCTAGCTCTAGCCACCAATTTCCAGGAAAATAAAAGTGTTGAGATCTAACCACTGTGTTCTCTAAGAGTGATAATTGGTGTGTAGTGTCAGCAGGTACGTTTGCCTTAATGGGTGGAAACTAAGAGGAATTTTTGGTTGTTACTGAAAACACACTCTGGCAATGTTGGCTGGGTTCCTAACGACCGTGAAGAGTCTCATAAACTACTTCTGAATAGAATCCCTACATCCAGTTGGCAAAGAATTCTAGTTCATTGAGGATTCTAGTACAGGTTTGTAATATCTCTTTCCCTGCAGATGAAAGTGTTGTCTGTGATTTTTGCCTTTGTAAAGTAAGGAAAGTGATAGGTTACATCTCACTGTGCAGCTTGGAGGTCTGCCTGCTCCCTTTCCAAACAAGCAAAACAAAACAGAGTGCTCTGGAAAGCCTGACTCCTAAGAGAAAGACATCCTCGGACTTTAAGAGCGAAAAAACATCTGCATTAGGATGATAAATGACTGACTATAATTAATTAATCAATTGATTGTTTTTACAATAAAACCCTGTATTGGAAATAGAGGCCATAAATGCATCGTGACCCTCACGTTTATCTGATAAATTACGCTCTATCAAAATCCACAGTCAGCAGTTATTTATGGTGCAAAGTTCCAAATTGGAGCTTCTCCTCCTGAATTAATTTGGATCCTAAGTATTTTGCATTTGTATTGACACCCAAAAGGATTCTTGAAAAAATCATGTTGAAAAAGGGGATATACAATATTTACTGTAGGAACAGGCTTGACTTTCTCTGATATTAAAAAAAGCTTAGCAGAAGGGAACAATGCTCATCATCTAAATGTCTGGTCTAGAAAAATTACTCCTGGGGTAATTTTAGGATGCTGCTCTCCCGGATTCAATTTACCTTCTGCATCTACAATAAAGGGCAAATGTCTCTGCAGTTCCCTGCTGAAATCAGTGTTGGGCTTGTACTGACTTCTCAGTCTCACAGCTTGGAAGAAGGCCATTACAAAGAAGCATAGGAAAGGGAAATGAGCCACCGCAGAGAAAGTCAGGAGTGAAGATATACTTCAAATCAATTTTGGCATGAAGTTGAGCTCTTGTTATGTCTGGTAGGAATGGATTTTAAGAGATAGGAGAAAATAACCTTAGGACTACTACTCTCCTAATCACACAGATTCTGTTGGCTTTTTTTTTTTTTTTTTTTTTTTTTTAACTTTGTTGAAAAGACCAAACTGTTACAGATTAAAAAAAAAAAAAAAGTTTATATGTCTAACAACATCTCAGAAAAGTGGGAAAATGGTTCTTTATTGGAGAAGAAAAAAAAAAAAAAGAGATGCTATTTTCCCTATGAAACATGTTAAACAGGTTTTTGAAGTGAGATTTTGTTATTCTGTTATGTTGTCATGTTCTTATGTAAACACTTTCCCAACGATGATGGAGAAAAAGACAAAAGAAGTGTCAGACTGATGAAGCATTAGAAAGAGCTCTGAAATGGTATTTGACAACACATCAAATAAAGGGCACAATTCAATAAGGGATCACAATTCAGACAGCACCATTTAAAAGACTGCACAATTCTAAACCCCACTAAAATATGTGTAAGTGCTCTCCTAATGTACAGAACACAAACGGAGGAATAAATAAGATTTCAGAAGAGCTGACAAATCATGAGGATAGCTCGGAATCACTCCAAGGCTTTTCCACAACGGACTGAAATATAGGTCATAAGTCTCACAAAAATCCAGTTGCAAATAGTTACCAGAAACTCATCACTACTGTTACATACATCAGCATCCTTGACTTCTGCTGGAGTTAGATATAGATGGGAACAAGAAAAATGGATGTTTGTTGCTATAACTTCTCATATTAGCATTCGACTACCTTGGTCTACCCAGTTTAGAGCAACTCCCATCGCCACTGAAGTATTTAGGGTCTGTTATCATTTGGGTAAGCATGACCAGATACAATCTTAACTGCTATACTCCAAACATACATGAGTTTGCTTACACTACCCATGCTGCTGTAGTGATTCCTATCTCTTTTCTGGGTTATTTCACTAACAAAATGGTCCCGACAGATGTACACAAACCCAATAGGGCTCCAGAAATTCAGACATTAAGGCTATAGAAATTCAGACATTGACAACACCCCCTCTAAAAAAATTAAAACTGAAAATTCTGTGTGGTTCCTTGTGGCTTAGATACACTGCCAAAGAAGCTTCCATCCAATTGCCACTTACGCATGTTGCAACATTCTCCAATTCACTTAATCTATTTTTAGAGATAATAAACATTTATGGGAGCAAAATAAATAATATAGAACCACCGAAACATCTCAAAGGCTTTGCCGTTGAAAATGACATCAGCTCCTGCCAAGGAAGCACACTCAGCAGTAGACATACTTTAGCTTTCAGCCATTTATATCTGACATAAGGAAAACGCCTTTCCTCCAAATCCACAGCCTTTCTTTCTCTCCTACATCACAGCCTACGAGCCATAGTGGGTTAAAGATGTATGAGCCTGTTCAGACTGAGAGCACCGCCAATTTAGTCAGTATGCTTCTAAGTATTTAATATCTATCCTGACTGTGGTGGATTTAGTGGTCTTGGAAGTTAACGCTGGACTATTTGGACTACCACTGACTGAGGGACAGCCACCACTGAGACAGGACAGAGACAGAATTTATGCTCGTCCTACTTTTAAACACATTGTTAAAAACATAGGGTAAATATTTTTTTAAAGAACTCCACACATCAGGCAGCACCACTATGAATCACACACTGCTGCTCGCTAGACAAGCCTCTGTAACTGCAGCTGCTCACATTCTTTTGTGTATACTTACAGCTTGCAGACTGAAAGTCCTAAAGTGAAGAGGAAAGGGGAAAAAATAGATTACAGATGATCTGACTGGATTCTGCTTGAAGAATCTGAGGCGGCAGCTGCTTAAAGCTTCTGTAGGGGTTATCTAACTAAACCTGAGGGATTAATACATGACTCTATTCCCAGATAACCTATCACCAAAGACTTTAACGAGGAGTTTGTAACTCAAGTAAAAGCATTTACCACTTCTGCTCCAGCAGCCTTTAAAATTGCAGCCAAGCACCATTAGAGTGCATACTGACATCAGATCAGTCCTTTCTGAAGTTCCGTACAGAACTGCATTGTTTCCTCCAAAACAGCAGCTTTAGGCCAAATTCTATGAATCCCAGTGACCTTGTCTTTCATCAAATAAAATGTGAAGCACTGGTGAATTGAATGGAGACTTTAACCAAGCCGAATAATAGTTTAAGCATTCCATGCTGGGATATGCAAAAGAACAGGCTATTCTGTAAAAGTAGAAGCAGTCATGTAGTAGATTAGATTGTCTGTACCGGCATCTCTGAAATTCAATCCTTTCTTATATCATTTCAAAGGCAAATGGACAATGTTTTGCCAAGTCTGCAATTTGGTGGTGATGGAATTGCCTCATGAATGTGATGGAAGTTAGATGACTACTTAGAATTTCATATATTTGTGAGAGAACAGAGAAGGAATTATGTGAGGTCTTCTAAACTACAAGAAAAGAGAGGAAATTGGCTACATGCTGAAGCATCGGCAAAAGGACAAGCTGAATCTGTTTATAAGAATGCTGGCAAAAGATTAAGTGCCTTACAATTTCAAATCAAAGGCCTGCTGGTGGAGAAAAGCTGGAAAGAAAAAAAGAGAAATCTGCAAATACAGTTATACTTTCCTTCAGATACAAGACAGGAAATAGGAACAGAGAAGTTAAGTGAGGGAAAGGAATGTAAGGAATTTTTATACAGGTATTTCTGATCTCACACTTCAAAAGTAGGAAATGCTGGGTAAAAAAATAATAGTTACAGTAAAGAAATTGTACAGACTATCTAGTTTTATATGATAGTAAGATCTAAATATCTAGTGGTTATATTCTATTTTGATGTGTTGAAATACATGCAGTATGAGCCGTGCAAACTGCTTGTAGTTCACTTTGCCCTTCACTTGTTTCCTGCGTTATATTTAAAGGGGAGGTTTTATAACTCAGTTCTCTGCACTTGATTTTCCTTTGTGTAGAGTGCATCTATGCAAAATATGGCAGTATTGGTAGATAGTGACATACAGCTAAAATGACTTCTATCTATATAACAACACAAAACTATTGTTACTTATGGTATGCTATACCAGGTACTTATCTACAGTGGAGACAAAAAATGAAGGACAGTCCCAGCTGTCTCCTTGTTTGGTACGGCTACAGGTACTAAACATCAATAAGAGAACAAAATACAAGATAAAAAGTCTAAAGACCATCCATAAAGGGACTCAAAATTCCAAAGCAGATCCCTGCTTGGATATCTGACTTCAACTATGTGATCCAAATAGCTTCTGCTCATTATGTCCCTGAACAGAAGCACTTTGCAAATACTGAATGCCTGGTTTGGATGTAGAAACTTACTTTTTACTTTTTTTTTTTCCACAGCTATGCTTTGTTTAAACCCCAGCAGAACAAAGAAAACAGGACACTATTTGTTCTTTAGATTCTCATTCCAGTGTGTGCTGAAGGCACATTCATATACCTGTTCATGGCATATTTAAACCACGGGCAATTCTTTTTAAAAGGCAGTCCTCATGGTTTAGTTGACACTCATGTAACAGCCTCATTCAGAAACATGTATGTTCAGATCTACCTGAGCCAAATTATAAGGAATTCAGATTCCAGCTTCCCTCTGCAATGCCTTGGCCAGAATAGATAGCAGTATGGATCAGGGCAGTACAGATGAGCAAGGGCAAGCTAGGATTCAGTCTCTCTGACTGCTTTCACCATCCTCGGTAGACAGAAAGATTGTCATCTGCTGATTTAAGAAAGATCTGTGACACATTTTTAGCACTTGTTTCAGTCCTCTCCATTTGCTTTCATCAGAAACTTTTGTCTTTCCTCCCTGCTCCTTACTTTCATTTTCCATATCACAAAACTGGAACAGTTTTTGCTTGTGTCTGTTCTTATTCCCTCTTTTCATCTTTCCCTTACTTTCACATCCTCTCACGTCACAGCACACTCTTACCCCGCCCCCACTGCCTCTTTAACTACCATTTCTCCTCTCTCTTTAATCTCTTTATGCTCAGAAACAGCAGCCTGTATCCTGCCCTTGAACTGTCAGCTCTCTTGAATACAACCAAGTTACTCTTGAAATCGGTCTCCTTTTGCCTTCTCTTGGCTGTGCACTATGATGATTTTTTCACTGTTTCTTCCACAAAACCCTCCAGATTTTATTGCAGTTCTTGGTGGGAACTGAAAAATACTTTGTATTTCATCTCTTTCTCTCCTGCCTTTAAATTATCTTAGGATACTCTTAGCTTAAATTGAAATTTAACTACTATTGTAAAGCAACTCACAGACCTACCTCACCATCCCAGACCCGTCACCTCCTCATCTCTTTGACATCTTATAAATTAGATAGCAACTTTTCAAGTTCAACGAAATTAAAACAGGCATCTTGGTATTCACCTGCAGCATTTGCATTTACAGGTTTTTGTTTTATTTGTACCTTTCACTATCTTCTCTTATTCTGGGAATCAGGTTTGCAAATTCTTCTCTTTGGTACCTCTTAGTTATACTCTTAATCTTCACAACAAAACCTCTTTTTTCTAGCTCTGATCAACCAGCATTTCATCATCAAATATATTTAGAAACACATGAAATATTCAGTTTCCTCTCACATATTCAAAATGCTGCTGCAAAGACTGCTGTTTTACACTAAAGTTTGGTCATTCTCACTGCTTTCTCTTCATTCGTTCACTATTAAGTCACTTTGTGTATGAAATACAGTGTGTGTTCATTGATTTGCAACACTCAACACATTATAACCACATCTTTGGTATATTTATGCAGTTCACAAACAACTGCACAACCACTGTTGTTGCCACATTTGTAATGCTGGTTAGGGATGTTCTTGTGGGGGCCACATGGTTGTAGCTCCCTGTTCATAACTAACTACAAGCCTTTGACTCCAGGCTGTTTGTGAGATGTTTTGTGGGCAGGAGAGAGAGAAATAGTTACAAAAGAGGCCTTCACAAAGAATATAGTCTGATGAAATTGACACAACTTGGAATCATAGAAAAGTTTGGGTCGGAAACGACCTTTAAAGCTCTTCTAGTCCAAACCTCCTGCAGTAAGCAGGGACATCTTGAACTAGATCAGGTTGCTCAGAGCCTCGCTCAAGATGATCTTGAATGTTTCCAAGGATGAGTTACCTACCATCTCTGTGGGCGACCTGTGCCAGTGCCTCACCAGCCTCAGTGTGAAAAACAGTCTTCCTTCTATCTAGACTGAACCTCCCTTCTTTGAGTTTAAAACCTCTACCCCTTGTCCTGTTAACGACAGGCCCTGCTCAAAAGTCCATCCCCTTCTTTCTTATAGGCCCCTTTAAGTGCTGAAAGGCCACAGTAAGGTCTTCCAGAACCTTATCTCTAGGCTGAACAACACAACTAGCACAAGACAAAAATAGAATAGTTAAGTGAAAAATCTTTTCCTTCCATCAAGACAAAAACTAGGCTCACAGAAGGCTTTCTAGCAAGACACTGCTTCTTCCCTTTACACTTCTCTCCCTGTCCCAGCCTTGGAAGTGTGAGTTGTTCTGAAAGCAAAAGTCACATGCTCTCAGGTTGAAAATGATAAAGAACCTCCTATTCTACAGAGTGAGTATTTTCTTATAACCAGAGAGCAAGGAGATGAGAATCTAACCAGCCTGTTTCTGTCCTACACATATGTAAGTATGGAAATTATTCCTTTTAAAGGTTTTATTCTAAACTGATGTTATCAATACCATTACTGACATTGCAGGCAATTACAGAATCTGTCCAGTTCTCTTCAGTATAGATTGCCATGTGTCTTTTCAGCTGGATTTACATGATCAGTATTGCCTCTTGTGTTGTGGTCCACTATGAGCTGAAAGCTTAAGCTGTTTTGTGATATTCTTCATGAAACAGTGGATGGAAAACTAGTAAGAACATCTCAGACACAGAAAGGAATCATGTTCATACTGAATTAACTGATTTCCATCTTCTGCAATTCTGCATATTTAGCATCATTTGTTTAGGATTAGAGACCAGCAGAAATGACAGATAAAGACTTATAAGTGTACTTAATCCCATTTTATACTGAAGTCTTTATTGAATTATGTATTTTAAGTTACACTCACCAGAAGTGCAGAGAAAGGCACACGGAACTGGTCTTATATAGCAGTTAAAAGCCTTCTTCAAATGCTAATCATTTATAATTAGTCTACTTCAATTAGTAATGAAACCACAAATTGCCCTCTCCAAGAAAAGAGAATATATTCCATGCGCTGATTAAAAGGAAACAGTGATCTTCAAATTGTGAAGCAAATGATTGATGTGCAGCAAAACCCTCTCAGAATTCTGTTCATTTAACTCTTTGATGAGCTGATCAACAAAGACAAGTTTCCCAAAAGTCTCAAAACCATTATTATCAATTCACAACAAGAAAAGCACATCTGTGTTCATACGTTCAACTTGAAATACATCCTTACTTTAGTGTTATTTTATGCCATTTACTAAGCAGGTGTTATCTTCCCTCTTTTTCTCTCTGGGAATCAGATCTTAATGGGCTACTTTCTAACTTGCAACGACAATCAAAAAGCAACCAACTGTTTGGAAACTGGTTGTTAGGTGGTAGTCTCACAAAAAGCTTTGGGCAGGAATAAAGGCACCTTGTTGATTCATGCAATGTTAATCAGTAAATGATACCATTTATGAGAGAATACCCAAGTTGAATTTTGATACTTTTTCCACTCTTTCAGTATCAGTATTCAAAATTGCCAAGAAGAGTGTTTACTGGAAGAGTGGTTTTGCTCAATCTGAATGTACGTGTTCTCCAGGCAATAGCGCACTTGATGCTCAAGCATATGCAAATAAACAGCACTGAATCAGCTATAATGAAATGGGGAAGGGACAAGGGAAAGAAAATTAGATAATTAATTCAGAAAGTAAGTTTCTGCTTTCTGCTGATATCCCAGCCGGTGGAGTACAGAAAATCGATGTTCTGTTCTTTATGTTCTGTTATTAGATGTTCTGGTTTCAGATGTTTAGAGAGGTTTGTATGACTGGGGGTTGTTCATTGGGTTTGGTGGCATTTTCATTCTGTCAGGAGCGTGCGTGGGATATTAAGTGAAAATGTACAGGACAATATATCTGTTACGCTTTTTAAAGTACAGAAAATCCTCATGACTGCTACTAGTGTGTAGGTGACTGCTGGAGGAATGGTTAGGAATCTATTAATAAAAAGATTGCAAATGGAAAACTGCAGACTTGACGCAATAAGACTAAATTTCTTCAATGACAAAAGGCAACCAGCACCAGAACAAGAGGACACAGTCTCAAGCTGCGCCAGGGGAAGTTTAGGCTCAAGGTGAGGAGAAAGCTCTTCACAGAGAGAGTTGTTAGCCATTGGAATGTGATGCCCAGGGAGGTGGTGGAGTCACCATCCCTGGAGGTGTTCAAGAGGGGATTGGATGTGGCACTTGGTTCCATAGTTTAGTAGTCATGAGGTCTCGGGTGCCAGGTTGGACTTGATGATCTTTGAGGTCTATTCTATGAAATATCTCAACAAGAGCAGCTGACCTCAGTAGAGTGTTTCTCTAATAAAACTAATGGAATTGAACAGAGATTTCCAGTAGTTCATTTTAGCTTTACATTTCTTCCATAAATTAAAGTCTGTATGTAATTCTTCCTGCAAGGCCCTCAGTATAGTCTCTGAAGATGACAGTGGTACCTCCTTCCAGTCATCTTCATAGGCATCACTTGCCCTTCATTTAGGAAGTCAGATAAAGGTAGCTGATATGAACTGTAAACCATTCCAGTATTATATCATCATCTGAAATGATGTAGGTATGTATGCAATCGTAATCACTCCCTTCTATAAGCAAACAGGGAAGAGGGTATCTTCCTGCATAAACAGAGAGCTAAAGCACTGGTTAATTTCCTTATTAAATATACAGATAACTTCATAAAATAATGAGGTACAGCTTCAAAAATCATGTACCAAGTATCTGGAATTCAGACATTAAACTACAGTTTAACCAACAGGGGTTGTTTCCTTTGATTGTCTGTTCCTTAGCTGTCAACTACATTAGTAATACTATGGTGAGCTCAGCACAATTCCATAAATGTTGTATCAGATCTAAGGAATGATCACTACCCATGAAACATCAGACTATCTCTCTCTCTGATTTCACACACTTAACCCTTTGCCTCAGTTCAACCGACAACCTGCTGGTTCCGAGTAAGTTTTTTATCGTGCATAAGAACAGAACAACATCAAAGGATTTGTTGTTTGCTTGCAAATGATCTCATGACCCCATTAAGATGCTTGGATCACTCTGACCAGAACTAAATTGTGTTTTCCTTTCAAGGGTTCCACTTCAACAATAAAAAGTTTATAAACCTCTCTGCACATGTAAACTGACTATGCTGTAACTCACCTGTAGGTCCTTTTTATAAAGCATGCTTTACAGAACTAATGTTTACTAAGGGTTTATACAGGAGATCACTTTCAGGGTTTGCCTTTGGGTCAAGTGCCTTGGGTTTTCTCACAGAGTTAGCTTATGCATCTACCCTAGACATCAGGTCTGACTTTCCTGAAGAAGAAATTTTGGGAGTGTGTGCTATGAGGAAAACACAACAGTTTGCACCACTGTGTTACCTCCTCCACTTTTTGAAACACCACAATGAAATGAGGAACTGAAGATACAATCTATTTAAAGAGAAAATCAATAGTGTTCTAAGTCTTGCCTTCTCCCTGCCCTCGTGATGTGGATATTGTTTTGTTTCACAGAAAACAGAGCATTATCATCAGTCTATTGATGGACTTTCAGAGTCATCAATATTAGTAGATCTGCAGAAATGAAAAATAATTTCCCAGGAGTCATCCAATTTGCCACTTACAACACGCAAAGGACTCTGAAGAGAAACAAGAAAAATCACTTTGCAAAATAAAGGTTTATCATAAAAATGAAATACTGTCTTTAATGAAGGGGCTTTGCGTACGATAAAAGCTCTCACAGCACCAGCTTGAAAATCTGCATCTTGTTTCACAAAATCATACACAAAATGAACCATGCACGTGAAATACTTGGCAGACATTAGCTTTGTACAAGTTCTGAGAATATCCCTGAGGAAAAAGATATAATCCAAAGAATCAGTGGAACTGTAGAGTGAAACAGCAGCCTGGTTGCCTGGGAGCTCAATGGGAAACTCAGAACAGTGTCATAGTTGATCAAGGTCATATTCAGTAAGCAATGGACATGAGGTGCTGCTCTGTCAAGAAATTATATACCCTATACCACACAATCAGTTGTTTAGGCATTCCATAAGGCTGTCCCCTTACGTTGGGAATAGCCTTATGGAAAACTTTATGGATTCTTTTTGTGGCAAAACAGAGAATATCATAACGCACTTGAAAAAATATCTGAAACAGAGAAATGATACCAGAATGCAACACAAGGCTGGATTTCTGTAGAGGGTAGGCTGCATAACTGGAAAGACAATTATTATTTAATTGGAAATGATACCTAGAAGTACAAGTGTAGCAGAGTGAAAAGAAAGTGAAAACACAGAGAAGAAATTGCCTCTGAAGATTATTTCTATTGGGTTACAGAAAGATCTTTGATGGAAGTCATGACTCTTGTAATTTAGAGAAAACACTCTAAAATGCAATATAAGAAATACTGATGGACAGGTAAAACAGGAGTTGGAAGAGCTGTTAGAATTTCTCCTTTTCTTTCATGAGTCTACTTTTATTATATCTAGCATTGAGTATTTCTAATATTTTGTCACCATTTCTGTACTGGTCTAAAGTAACAATTAACATCTTGTAGTGAGCTAACAGGAAAAAAAGGGTGAGAACTATCACCATTTAGTTAAACATCTACATAAGAGCTCTCTATACAGTGTGCCTCTATAAATAGCAGAACTAAGCACTCCTAGAGCACACACATTTTCTATTGCCAACAGCTTATTTATGAGCGAGCTCCTGAGAGGTCAGTAGAACAGCTCACAGAGAGAGATGATAAACACCAAGTAAAAGTTATTCAAGCAATAAGGTTATTAGGATATAATTAGAAATTAGGATGTAATGAAGTTAGATGGACATCAAAAGCTTTGTTCCTGGGGTGTGAGGGCAGGGTGTTGTGGGTTTTTTGGAGCCAGGTGATGTATGAAGCAGAACGTAATGACCAGTTCTCTTGGACTGAGAACCTATCTAGCAGGGTCCTTCCTCCTTCAGACAAATGCAAGCATCAAAGCAGCAGTTCTCCACAGAAGCTCAGAGACTAGCGTGCTGCTTTCAAAAGTCATAAGAGCTATCTTAAAGCACTGTGCTTCTCAGAGGACTACACTTTGTACCTCCTGTTCTCTTGTTAATAGTCTGTGATTTGTAGCATATTTCTACTTGGATATTTCCAGTTACTTCAGGAATCAAACCTCCTAATTTATCTCCTATTTGTTCTTGAGCTATGCCCAGCTGTGTAACAGACTAGCAAGTAGACTCCACCAAAAAGGAACTGCCTGTTCTTTACATAAACTGGAACTGATGATTCCTAGTAAACCTGTTTGGAGCTGTACACAATCAGATTCAATATGTACAACCAAGACAGCTGACTGTGATCCCATCACTCAACACTATGCTCGTGTTCTGCTTCTGTGGCAGTTTATGTAGTTATGTCTTCTTGTCACAAGAAAAACTGTAAGTGTAAAGTAAGCAAAGAAAATATAGAGAGGTTTTACTCTATTTTTTGAGCACTCAAAAACTCAAATCACTCTGATTATAGAGCAGTGAATATAAGTATATTACAGAATACATGAAGACGAATACAGCCTAAAGTAAATCTTTGCAGCAAGTAGGCTCTTGATTTGCCCCCAGACTGGAGGCTGCAATCTATTCTGAAAGCTGATTATTCTTACATTTTGGAGCTCAAGATTCACAAAGAATCAAGCTCTATTTCCCAGAATACATTATACCTTTCTATCATATAAGGTAACTTTTTAATTTGCTGATTTTGTGAGTGTTTAGATCATCAGGCACCACAAAAGGATCTCTAATTAATTTTTTTAAAGGAAGATTTCTTTTTTAAATACCTTTATGTAACTGTGCAATCTGTAAATGCATTACCTACTTACAGAACACAACTGCTAACTCCTCCCCAATGTTAAGTCAATATTAAACTTAAGATGCACAAGCAAGTCTAAGTTTACTACTGCTAACTGAAGGACTGTCTCACTGAAAAAACTAAACTGCTTCAGATTGTCTAGGATCTCAAAATGACTCTTAGTATCCCTTACCCATTAATGTAAATAAGAAAGCCAAGCAAATGGCACTCCCAAATCTGGATTATCTGTAACTCTCAGAATAGAGGTCCAGGACCATAGGCAAATAGACACAACTTAGGGTGTACTTCAGTCAGCTCTAATTTCAACCAGCAGCGGGGATCTGTCTGGACCCCAGCCAGTTTACGCTTGAGCCACTGAAAAGCTCTTTTTGTTCTCAGTCCCTTTTTCTGCTTTTCTTTCCAAATAAAGGCTGCACACACTACCAGACCTGCTTTTCCATTTATATCCCTGTTTAGACATATCTTGGTAACTTTGCAGACCTTTCAGAGAACACATACTTCATGGCAGACACTTTGCCAATGCATAGACTGCAGGGAAGCAAAGCTTGTCAGCACTCCCTCAAGCACATACACTGCACGCCTTCCAGGTTCAGCAGCTGTGTCTCATTCCCATGAAAACTGAGCTGGAGAATGGGTAAGGGGAAGTGACACATTTCTGCCTTCAATTTTGGTCTCTCTAAGTCTAGAGGTGGCATGGAGTACACACTCAGACCTCTAAAGCAGAAATTGCTCGTGCACTGCTCTTTAGATGTAGCAGCAGAGATCCTATTTTGTACAGTCACATGAATTGTGAGCATATTTTACCTTTGAAATACTGCAGTTTACCAGGTCAGAAATAATAATTGCAAGCCCAGCAAAAAGAACAGATCTCACGTTTAAAGTACAACTTGCAGACCTGAAGGGGGCCTAAAGGAAAGCTGGAGAAAGCATGTGGTGATAGGACAAGGAGCAGTGGCCCATAATGGCACCTGTGTCTGGCTCTTATTGCACAGGTGGACTGCCAGGGCCCCTGACTCCTCCTTGGGTATACAATACAATACACCTGGTTGGAAGAGACCTTCAAGATCATCACGTCCAACCTATCAACCAATCCAACCCACCTAAACAACTAAACCATGGCACCAAGCACCCCATCAAGTCTCCTCCTGAACACCTCCAATGATGGTGACTCCACCACCTCCCGGGCAGCCCATTCCAATGGGCAATCACTCTCTCTGTATAGAACTTCTTCCTAACATCCAGTCTAAACCTCCCCTGGCGCAGCTTGAGACTGTGTCCTGTTGTTCTGGTGCTGGTGGCCTGGGAGAGCAGACCAACCTCCACCCTCCACCTGTCCACAACCTCCCTTCAGGTAGTTGTAGAGAGCAATAAGGTCACCCCTGAGTCTCCTCTTCTCCAGGCTAAGCAACCCCAGCTCCCTCAGCCTCTCCTCATAGGGCTTGCGTTCCAAACCCCTCACCAACTTCGTCACCCTTCTCTGGACACATTCCAGCAAGTATCTTTCTGTTCACCTGTCTGCAGCATGGTGCCACTAACAGCACCAATTCCCCCAACACCTTTGAGACAGTTGATAAGGTACAGTACTGCTTAAGGTGTTAAATACTGCCTGGTCAGTCCGGCACTGCCTGGTCACCCAGGTTGATAATAACAGATTGCTTTCTCGAGCCCTGCAACATGCTAGTTCATCCATACTCCATCCTTGTCTTTAACCTCACCTGGTCTCTGGCAGCTTAAAGGCTTACAGTTGTAACTGCTTCTCTTTGATGCATCTCTTTCCTCCTCAAACCAGACTTCCAGGTAGAAACAGCCTAAAGAGAGCTGCAAAATGCAACAGTTAAAGACTGTAGGGTGGCAGTGTTTTGTTGTATTGTTTGATTTGTTGTAGGGGTAGTGGGAAATACCAGGGGCTCATGATGACAGATCATTTCATCCTGTGCCTGCGTGCCACTACACAGGATAATCTGGCCTTTCACACAGACACATTACAATCACTCTAAAAAAAAAATATCATTAAATCCCTGACTGGCTTGATGTGCATCCTATTTTCCCTGTGTTTTAAAAAGGAAATAAGCCTCTAGTCTTATCTAGACAACACTTCTAAGATTTCCTTCTCGCCGTGTCCAAACAATCAACGTTCTTGTAATAATTAGTGCCTTGATATTAACTAAATCTCCAAGGTATCCTTGCAGGGAATTTTCGTAGCACGGGCTGATTTATTTAATTGACGAATTGCTTTGTATGTGCTTATTTTTAATCCTACCCATTTATCTTATGAAGAATTGCTATGTTTGTAATGATTCAAAAGAAATAATACCAATGTTTTTAATGATGATGATAATGAATGGCATGGCTTTAGCAAGCTTGCTTTTTTTGGTTCCCCCCCCCCCCCATGTAAAACAATACTCTGATTAGTCTGGATGAAATATTTGCTCAGTTAATGCAGAAGAGCTGGAGGGTTTTTTTACTTGTACTTGATCTCACATCAACACAATGAATCCAACAGGCTGAGTTTCTCTTTGAAATCCATGGCCAGATTTTTTTGGTCTCTTTTTGATCACAATCTCATGCTTTTTAATCACACTCTCAAAATCTGCAGAATACTACTGAAGGTCTGTGTGGAACTAGTTAAAGATTATGGAAAAAAAAGTACCAAAAGGACCCGCTGTAGCATTTCAGGTGCGCTCTCATCTTCTGTATCCAGCTGTCGTGTCATGTGGAGAATTTGAATTGGAAGGTCTTTGTGTCAGAGGAGGGTTTTTTTCTATCTGGCAGAACGGCTTCATTGTCCATTGCAAAGGTTCCTCGTGCTGATGCACTTCAAAGAATGGCTATTATTTAATGAAAACCTGTCCTCTCCAGGATGGTTCACTGAGGTTATTATTGCCAATCCCATTTTCTAAGCTTATATTAAAAATTACAGGAATACCTATCCTCTTGTTCACTACAGAGAACACAAGACTTTACCACTTTAAGCAAAGAGCATGCACAAATACCACCCATAGTTGCAATCTCAAGAGTTCTTAAAAACAGCAGAGAATCCATCTCTAGATGCCTGGCCCTGAATCTTGGCCTGTGATCCAAAATTGATTTTTAGGCCCTTAAACAGGCAAGGGAGTTTATAAAGGCCCTCATTATCTAGTCACGTCACACAAGTCACTGGCTGCCAGTGCAATCTATCTGCCCCATGTCACTGGAGACAAGTCATTTGTCTTTCACCCAGTTCACAGACTACAAGGGCTATTATTTTGATAATAGGCCTTCATGTGCTTCTCTTTTGACATCTGAAGCTTTTCAGAAGTCTTCTGAAGATTTGCAGGAAATAGTCAAACCATTCAAAGTTAAATATGAAGAGAGGCCCACCTACTGCCTGCCATTCTCCCCAGCTTTCCTCTTTTGATTCTTCGAGAAAAATTTAGAATGGAATTTGCATTTTTCAAATTCTTTTTGACAAGTGACTTATTGATTTGAGCCTGTAAGGCACAATTGCAATCAACTAATTTTTGAGCAGTCTAATCAATTAACGTTTACAGTATTTTAGCTTATGAAATGAAGCATTCTTTGTACGTATTCAATGTTTCGCAGAAAATACGATGGGAAAAAAAGTTTATCAATTTCAAAAAACTTTCTGCAAACTTCTCCCAAGTTTTTGGTTCACCTGCTTTGCTATCCACATCCTCCTTCCCAGGTCAGGTTGTTGATCATTAAGGAAATTGTTAACCCCACAGCTAAAATCTCTCTCATTAATCTCTTAACACAGGCTTTTATGAACAAGTAATAAACTTTATATCAGTTTCACTTCAAATAAACAAGGATGGAACACATTCATTGTTGGAATTTTATCTCTCTGTTGCATGCATGCAACGTACAGCAAATTATGAGCAAGAGCTGAGGTCTTCTGAATATCACTAAGTACTGAAAGCTGACAAAGCCAGTAGGAAAGTTCCTGAAGACTATAGAAAAGCAAATACTTCATTGTGGAAAAGCACCATAAATTCTGCCTATTTTGAAGGACCTTGCATATTTGGGAGCTTTGCTTCCTTGGTTTCAGTTGTGTTGCTTTTCTTGTTTACACATACATAAGCAGAGAACACAAAGTGTGCTTGGCTTCAAGAGTATTGCAACTTTAAGTCAGTTATTTCAGTTTAAATATGATGAGCTATCAGATTACCATTTCTATTAAATTAAATCCCACCTAAGTTTTGCTTACTCTAAGCTTTGTATTTAAGTGCACCTCCCCATAAAAGCTCTCAAGTGGAAATACACCTATGCTAGTTTCTAGGTGATATGAATGTCTTCCTGCCTCACCTATGGAAAGGGAAAAAGATTGAAAATCTATAACTTTTCATTAAATTCATTGCACTAATAGCCCCCTAAATTCCAATTTCAGTGTAGTTTTTATTTAACTCAAGCTCTCCTCATGAATTATGTATTTAAGCACTGAGGACAGACAGTATCTTATGATCCATAATTACAAATCAAATCCTATGGAAGAGTCTTTTCCTGTAGCACTCTGTTATTCTCTCAGCAACGTAGTTTCGTGCAAGTTTTCTCTCTCTCAAATTAGTTTTTAATTTCCTTAAGGACTGTGTATTGTTAATACAAATAATTAAAAATATTCTCACAACAAACTCACGCTGACACTGCTGTGGCACCCTCCCCACATACACACTGCCACAGCTTCATTAGGCTAATGAACCTTACAATAATAGACCTTACAATTGTCACAACAAAGACTACCTCCTCTTAACCTCCAGTGTTTGCAAGCATCTCTGACATGGCAGATCTACAAAGTTTTCAGTTGCACAGAGACTCAGCACCTCATGCACACAAAGAAAGGGTGGTAAGAAGGTGGAGAGTAACAGCCCTGCAGCACTACAGTCTACTAAACAGTGGAAACTGCTGGAGGAATAATTTTCTGAACATGACCCATCTTAGCCATTCCACCAAGTACAAAGTTAAACTTCCTATGGCCTTGAGGCTGTTAGTCACAAGAGATTCCTGTTGTGAATTACCCCCTTGGAGAAGTATGTTGGTAACACAAAAGCCTGGAAAAGACAAATTTCCTAACACAGATGTTTAAGGTCAAACCTGTGAGCGCTCTGATGAAATGGGAACATGGAAACCTCCAGAATCTTTCATTGTCAGGATGGGAGCTCCACATACTAGTCACTTCCATGGGTAAAAAGTAGTTCAGAAGTGATCATATAAAAGCTTGTATGATGGAGGCATCTTCTCCAAACACATCAAATTTCACTCAACAGTCTGTGCTGCTTAGAGTAATTCTGTCTCCTTTCTGCAGGCAGTTTAAAAGATTATGGCTCTATTGAAATCTAGATGCTCAACTGTTTCAGTATTCAAACTGGGAGTAAACAAAGCAGTCCCTGCTCAAACCAATTACAGTACCTTGATGATTAACTATGAAAGCAGAAGCATATTTCTAGAAGTGATGCATTTTAGAATCCTAGAACCTTTGAATATGTGGAGAGAAAATGACTGCAGGCTTGGTGTTATTTTAATATTCTTATTTTATCACAATAATTGCAGGCATTTATGACCTCTTCAAACCAGAAAGCACATCTCAAACTTCCAAAGCTATGAAAGGCAAGTAAAATGAGTCTGACAATGTTACACATAAATCTATGACTTTTAAATATTAACAGCTTTGACTGTTAATTAACACTTCCTAAAAAATTCTTTAAAACCTTATGAAGTGGTAACCCCAGCTGCATAGTTACCAAATTTCAGTTGCCCATGAGAAGGAAGAAAGAATTCTACAAAAGGATTTAAGATATGTTTAAAAGAGAAGAAAGAGAAACACTCTTCTATCCTGAATGTAAAGCTACTCCGATGCCACTCAGGATCAACGTATTCTTAGATAACGAAACACCAACCAAGCATGAGATTTGCATCTTCACTTCAGATTTCTCACACATGAACTTCTTTCCACCTTATCAATGCAGCTACCAAAAGGCTTAGCAAACGCCACCGGAGTGGAGTCTCTCGCTGTAGTTCTGACTGAAAACTTAATTGTTCGTGTCCATGTCTAGCAGCAAGTCATGCCTGCAGACTCGTGATAAAATTAACTGCAGAACAGGGGAAAAAAAGAAACTAGGGGAAGGTAGGCAAATAAAATATTAACCCACATCTCTAAGAGTTAATGTGCCAAACTATATTGCAGGCATTATGCACGTAACTTAATTTCATTTATGCTTTCAATCAAGCAGCCTGATCAAAAGGAGAAATCCTCTACCTGCACTTCGAGCAATATGGGTCAGTTTAAACATGCTCAATGTTACCGTGTCCTTAGCAAATTTATTTCTGTCATTTAGATCAAAGGCACATATTTGCAGCATTTTCCATGCCTGCTCCATAGATAGAGATATGTTACATTCATAAGAACCTGGCACTAATGCCATTGTAATTGCTCAGAAAATACTAAAATCACAGAACTTAATTCTGTGAAAGAGTCTCTTCCACAAAATATTGTTTTGGGTGTTTGGGTTTTTTCCTTATGACTATGTCATTATTTATTCTTTTCATCCTGTTTGTTTCATTCATTTCAAAGTGTTTGACAACAACGAAATCAATTAGAAGTCAAAAGACAGCACTGCAGTAACATGAAAAGAAATACAATAAAATTAAATGTAAAGTTTTAAAACATTCAACTTAAAAGTTTTTATAGGTGTCCACAGTAATAAAAGAAGAACAAAAATCTTTCAAAGAAAGGAAAAAAGGCAACAGAGGGTTTGAAGACTGATATTTGTTTTCATATCTGTAATTAGTGTCATAATTTGGCAATACTTTCACCTCACGGGATAATGGCAGTTGTTTACAGAAATTATATGTGCACTTGTTCCAGACTCCATTGTCCCTTTTACCCATCTGTGCACTATTTTGCACATCCTTCATGCTGTATCTTCTGAACACAGAAATATTTTGTGCCTTTATGCTGACTTTGATCTATAAATCTCCAAGTAACTTGAACAGTCACAGGATTCTGCAAAATGGAAATTTTTACTTCATAGCTGGGGAAATTGGAGCACAGGGTTTCCACCCTCAGATTGTTCACATGTTCCTGAATAAAAAATTACAGTGGCCAAAAATGCAGGGGTGACAAACATGCCCAGCGTGCAGTGATGTATGTGTGAGTTACAAAGCCTTGCTGTGCCAGCAACATCGGTGCAGCTGCACTGAATTAGGTTCCAAGGTATGAACCTGAAGTTCATTGCTTTTGGTGTCTGAGTGTACAAGTGTTGGACTTGATGATTTATTCCCTGACTTCATATTATGGCACATTATCTAGAAACTCCTGTTATGGAGAATTCTTCCACCTCATTTGATGGCCTTCATTGTAATACAAGCTGAGAATCTCGCAGATGGTGTATTCACCATCCTTACCCTGCCTGACAGCATCCTGGTTTTACAGACTGAGGATCCAAGAACAGTGGAATTAAGGGCTGAATGTAGGGTTGATCTAAATTCACCTGGGGCAAGATGATGCACCACCCCAGAGATAATGGAGGAATTAGCATAAATGAGGCAAACAAATGCTTCAGACTCACAACTTCCCCTCCAAAGCCTCTTGCAACATTCCCTTTGCTCTGTTGAGTACTAAAGCCATCTCGGAGCTACTGACAAGTGGGTGATAAAGGAAAAGAATAAAACGTTGTCACAAAGGTTGCCTGTTCTCTTTATGCTTTCCACAGACATGATCTGGAGTGCAGAAAAATAGAAACTGCCATGCTAGCTTAGACTGAAATGGCTAAATCCTGCCTCTAACCTCTGCCAGTAGCTGATGTTTAGGGTACATGGGAGAGAGAAACTGCAGAGAGACTGATCCTCCTCAGCAAACACCACTGCTCCTAGCAGCCAGAAGGTCAAGGATTCCTTGCAGTGCCTGCCCACCATGAAGTACTCATTCACCTGGCAGCAAGTTTCAGAATTTAACTACCAATTTTATGGGAAACAAAAAAATAATTCCCTTTTGGTTGCTTTTAGATCTGCTCCTTAGCTCCTTAAAAACAGACATGGGTATTCTCTTCCTTTCTAAGTAAATTGTTGTTCACAGACACCTTTCTAATTACATGCTTTTATTGATCTCTCTGTGATCCCTCTATTTCCTTTATCCTTTGTGTCCTCTGTGTCTCCGAACAGGCACATCCTCATCTATTTGGTAACATCCATCTGTAGTAAAAACTCCCATTATTCGTAAGCCTCTACCTCACCTTTAATCTAGCCATTAATCACCACAACTGATAATTACTATGATTAAGAAACAGTGACACTTGAGTAAAAACACTTCCTCTCATTTCACAATAGCTTAGTTTCCTAAAGGATCCTTCAATGAGGGACACTATCAGAAATCAACAGTGCTAGAGCTATTCCTGTTAACAGAGGTGCTAAAGAACATTCCCACCCACAAGAATTTCTCTCTCTCCAGTTTATTAACCATTAGAATCCTCCCTGCTACAGTTCTGGGATAGGTGAGCTGGCACTTTGTGGACATTACCATCTGCATCGCACAAGGTATGATCTATCTTTCACATCCACTCCCACTAATGAGAAACAGTTGCAAATATCAGCACATCTCCACACAAACCAACCTCCAGACTTTGGATGTTCTGGAAGGTACAGGGACTCCTACACCTTTTTGTGGCCGTGTAGGCCTACTACATGCTATTCATGTTTAACAAAGAGAATGAGGCACAAATGAGGCAGAAGGTGAGATCACTATTCCTACATCTCTTTCCCCTGCCAGAATCGAGTTTCCCCCTGTTTTGTGCTTAAGGAACAATACAAATTTTAAGTCATAGTTGTTTTGTTCTCCTTTATTTTTAATTGAAGCAAACTATGTAACTAATGTTTAGAAGCTCTACTGGTATGATGGTTGTTCCTATAACAAAATGTATATTTCTTTTAAATTATTATTCTAAATTGTTATAAAATAATTTGTGCCTTTTGTTCAGGAAGGAGGTTATCAGAGATAAGCTATTTCTCCATCTTAGAACATTAAAAGCTAAAAATAACATCCCTTCCTTTCATATGTGTTCTCCTTCCAGACAACCCTTCATAAAAGACATGTTTTAGCAAGATATAGTTCCTCACTTTTTCTTGCACAGTTAACACTACCCAACTGATCTTCCAGGGTTTCAGCTGGTTCCTTAAAGTCAGACAGCATTGCATATAGATGAATTTAACTGAGAGTTTATTGAATAATGAACTTTCACCTGACATTGTGATTCTTCTGATCAAACATAATTATGACTTTGCCAGGTTCCATTTAGGAAACCTAATCACCTTCTTATTAAACTGCAGGCTTTTATGCAATTTTTATGTCTTCGTGTGAACTTTGCTCCTACTACACATTCATACTTTCCTTTGTATTTCTTCCATGGCCATTGGGTTTTGTGGGGTTTTACTACTGCACTGCTCCAGCTAGTTCAAAAAGCACCAGTTCTGCTAAGCTCTGCAGAAAGATGACTTGTTCCATTTAACTTCAAGACAGATTCATCTCACTAACTCTGGATGCCTACAACACAGTCATTTAAGTATGCATTAACTAGATCCTTGCTACAGTCAGTGGAGAGAAAAAGGCATTTCATAAGACAATGTATTTTCAGTCCAGTGAAATCACAAGAGCCAGCTGAGATCCAGACATTTAAACTGCAGCCACCTAAAATGAGCTAAACCTTTTTTAGTTACTTACACCTTCTTTATAAGTATATGAGAAGAGCTAATTCTTTGGCTGTCCTGAGAAACAATAGTGAAACAGCACTTGAGAGAGCAGTAGGTTGTGTTTTCCCAAGGGATTAGTAGAGTGCCAACCTGCAAGTGCAAATCATACTCAATTACCACTAATCTAGAATGCAAAATAAGGACATGATTGTTCACAGAGGTTTAGTGTGTAATTCTGGTTTTTCAATAATTTCTCCAGAACATACTATACACTCAATGAAAATCCTTCAGGGACTTAATTTATAGCGTGATCTAAAGCATCAAATTGTCCTCTCTGATGAGTTATGAACAAACACATTGGCTGCTTAAGGCAGAATGAATTTCAACCAGGGGCATGTTTCCTTGAGTCATGGAGGAGTAAGTGGTAACAGAGAAAGGGAGTTTTGTTATGTGCTCTGCTTTCAGTACGGTCACATTCGACAAACCATTTCCCTGTTCTGTGACTCAATTTACCCTCCTGGATAATGAGTTTTCCTATTTTCCATAAAATAAAATGAAACAACTGTGAAGCTTTATGGCTCAAAACTACACTTTGCTGTCAAATACACATGAACTTCCGTCTGTTTCATATCTGGGACTAAAATCAAGGTTCAGCCCTCAAGGTCCACGCAAATAATTTGAGACTCTCAGATGAAAATGAGGGCTAGGGAAGTGTGCATTAATATTTAAACTTGCCTTGCATGGCATTTTCAGGGACATGTTTTCCAATCATTGACATTATCCAAACATGTCACATTTCCTCTTTAGCAAGGTTTTACTGGGGGATTATCTTGATTGATGTGGATAACAGCATTGCTGTGAAGAGCAGGCTTTTATGCATGCACTCCAGTTCCTGTTAACAACTGTAAAGATTAGGGGTTTATACAACAGGTATTAAGAGACTTTTCCTGTTATTAACCATTTAGGTCAGTATTGTGCTTTATATTTTGTGCATGAAGGCTTTGTGATTAAGTATTATGATTAAGCAGTGCTGCTTTTTCTTGTTTGATTTATTGTTGGACAAGCTTATTTAAGTCTTTGCTCACCTTTTCATATATGAGGAATTAAAGTCGGCAGGCTCAGGGAGGGTGAATACATTACATCATCCTTTGAGGATGAATGTGAAATGCATTTCCACATTGTTTTGTATGACAAAACTCAACTTATCGGTGAATTAATCAATTATCAATGAAATCAAACCTTATCAGTTAAATCACCTGCAAAATGACATAGAATAGAATAGAATAGAATAGAATAGAATAGAATAGAATAGAATAGAATAGAATAGAATAGAATAGAATAGAATAGACGAGGTTGGAAAATACCTTTGAGATCATCAAGTCCAACCTATCATCCAACACTATCTAATCAAATAAACTATGGCACCAAGCACCCCATCCAGTCTCTTCCTAAACACCCCAGTGATGGTGACTCCACCACCTCCCTGGGCAGCCCACTTCAATGGGCAATACTCCTTCCTAACATCCAGCCTAAACCTCCCCTGGTGCAGCTTGAGACTGTGTTCTCTTGTTCTGGTGCTGGTTGCCTGGGAGAAGAGACCAAGCCCCACCTGGCTACAAACTCCCTTCAGGTAGTTGTAGACAGCAATAAGGTCTTCTCTGAGTCTCTTCTTTTCCAGGCTAAGCAACCCGAGCTCCCTCAGCCTCTCCTCATAGGGCTTGTGCTCCAAACCCCAAATGCCACATATGCCATATTATGGACATAACCTCAATGAGGTCACAAGGCATTCACAGCTGAATGTATAGTTCAATGCTGTGAAGAGTACTGTGTGAGAGAAGCAAAGGTAAGTGTCACTTGGATAAATGATTACACATAATTCAAAGATTTAAGTAATTTTCTATCCTGAGTCCCAGTTTATAACATTCCTCTCTTGCCCATTTTCTCTCAAAAACTTCTGCTCAGGTTTTATTTTATACTTTTGTCAAAAGGCTCAGAAACCTTTTACAGACATTTGTCTTGAGGAAAAAACAAACTACTCCTATTTCTTACTACCTACAGAAAGGTATGCAGATATTCTTCTCCATTATGATAGAAATATCAGAGGGATAAAAAAATATATATATAAAAATGAGAGCAGTAACATTGGGCTGAAATGTGTATTCACTTTCAAGCCTATAGCTTCCCAAAAGCTTGGTGCTTGCATGATAAAAGGAATGAATGTTCCAATGAAAAATTTTACATATAAATAGGCTTACAAATCACACATGTAGATAGCTTAAAAGGCATCCCAGAATCTTTATGGTTCTAAAATGTTTAGTTGTTGACCTCACTTCATTCTTCCTAAGGAGAAACAGATGGCTGTAATTGAAATTATATGTGATTTTAAAGTTGTGCCTAATTTATGGATTTTGATACAGCTCTTCATTATTACACAATAAACCAGGATTTCTTTCCTCCCTTCCTTCCTTTAGGTTATTATTTTGATTTGCATATTTATTTTTTTCTTAAATGCTGTAGTCAAAGGCATAGTTTTAGCACAAACCTTTGCTCTAGGAAGCAGGTGTTTGGTCCAAAACAGAGCCTGAAGAAAACATTCACTCTCTGGACAACTAATAAACCCCCAATACTACACTACAATTCTTTCTTGTTTTGGGCTACCACACCCCAATAGTAAAGTTCCTAGTGGGGAATCACTGGGATTTTGCATGACTCAGTGTGCCTTGAAAGTTACTATATTTATAAAAAGTCAATCGGATTTCTTCTACTTTCCTGCTCAGGAAAGACAAAAATTTAATCCATGTGTTCCTAAACACACATTACTGAGGTACAGCCAAGAGATGCCTGAAGTGCTGTTCTCAAATTCCCTCTCCCTCTGATCCTTCTGTAAGGGAGGAAAAGGAATCAGGACCAGCAGGGGAAAAGTAACTAAAATAGAAAGCCCTTAAAAAAATCTTCTAACTGTTTTGAGCCCCTTTTCACCCTGTGTAAATGGTTAGAACCATTCCAGGGCAGTGTCCAAAACAGTGAAGCCTGGCACCACGAGCTCACACAGCAAAGAACTACCTCTGCAGAGAGAAGATGAACATTCACAAGGATGCTTTTCTCCAAACCACTGTCTTGCAACGTCTAATATTGGTTGTGCAACTGCTGGGGTGGAGGGGGTGGGGGGGTGGGGGCGTGGAATGCATGCAGATAATTAGAGTGTTACCAGTAGATTTCTTCAGCAACTGTAAGCAAGTGGCTTGTGGCTTCAGGTGAGCCATCCACCTGAAAGGGGTGGGGAAATGATGCTAGTGGGGAAATGATGCTAGGACAGAACCACATGATTTAAATTAACTGTCACACAAGGAACACAAAACTTACTGACTTATCTCAGCAAAGGAGCAGATACAAGATTCATGCCTCTTTATGACCAATTATATCACTATCTTTAGTTATCAAGCCTGGCTTCCAAAATATATTCAGAAGCTAGTTCTGACAGATGTTAACAAGAGTATTACTTTATGAAATGTAGTGTGTCCACTTAATGTATTTAAAGGGGAAAATAGCTTCTATATGTGTAAGTGCAGCACAGAATTCTACCAAAATGAAAATTTCAGC
Source organism: Picus viridis (assembly GCA_033816785.1). Classification (NCBI taxonomy): domain Eukaryota; kingdom Metazoa; phylum Chordata; class Aves; order Piciformes; family Picidae; genus Picus; species Picus viridis. The sequence goes on along the minus strand of CM066581.1, from coordinate 10,357,494 downwards.
ATTCTACACTTAAAATGATGCAGAATAATGTCATTCACATGACCAAAAAATAAAGTTTCCCCATACATTACAAAGATCTTAAACTCTTGGACTGGAAGCTACATTTATTTTCCTTTCTAAATTCAAGGGAAAGGAAAATCAAGGCAAGACCACAGAACAATTTACATTTCTGGTCAAACAGCAATGTTGTTCACATACATCACCTAATTAATGGAGACCTACAGGCCTCCTCTTTTGAAATGTGACAGGTTTATAGCTCCACACTACATGCTGCAAATAGCAGTAAGCATCTGAGATACAGAATAATTAATAACACATTATTTCTCATATGACAGCAAAAGTAAATGTTTCACTTAAAATAGGGGTGGGTGAATCATACAATGTGATATTTTCTTGAGCTCTGATCATTTCCCCTGAGTTGCCTTAATGCTTGAGTGGATTTCTATCAGAATTGCAGAAAGAAATGCCAAGTGTCCACTGATTCTGGCTATGACCCTTTTCTTTTTTGCCAGGTTTCGATGTCCCTTCTGCAAGGATGCTAACTACAGCATGCTCCCCACTGTAGGGCACACAGAAATAAAGTGAAATATGACAGCAAAGAGATGCTCTCACTTCAGCTTGGGAAGAACTCTCCTGCTTGACTGCATGCTAATGTCTTTGCACACTGAATTTTAGAATAAAAGGTAAAATCTACCTTCTAGGTTCAGATTTATTAAAGTGAATACTTCTTCCTCCAAAAATAGTTGGAGTAATTACACTGAGTGATTTCCACCAAAATATACATTAAGAAAAAAAAATTAGAGAAAACATAAAAGCATCAAAACCCCAATTGTGCTAACAATTCATTCATAGAATATTGAACTGCCCAGGTTGGGAAAGACCTTGAAGATCATTGAGCCCAACGATTAACCCAGCACTACCAAGACCACCGCTAAACCATGTCCCTCAACACCACATGTATACATCTAAACACCTGCAAGGATGGTGGCTGTACCACTTCTCTGGGCAGCATATGGCAGTGTTTGATAATCCTTTCAGTGAAGAAATTTTTCCAAAATCTAAACCTCCTCTTGTGCAATTTGAGGCCATTTCCTTTCATCTTGTTACTTGGAAAAAGAGACTGATACCCATCTCGCTGTAACTTCCTTTCAGGTAGTTATAGAGAAAAATTTTCCAGTTTCCAAGTGGCTTCTTAATTTTCCACAAGGTTTTAAAAATGTTTGGTTTCACAATATTTTACATGAAAAGGAACTCTCTCACCTTGCAGCCCAGCAGTTAGAATGAAGAAACACAAGCATCTTTTCTTCTATTAAGCACTTAATTATTCATTCATACAGGAATCTGGGCAGCCCCAGAGCAGGCTATCAAATTACTTTATTCTGTTGCTGACCAAATCAGATCCTGCAGCATTTCGTACACAGTGAAGCTGTTCCAACAGAAAAGCATGACAGAAAAGCTCCATCAGTTGGACATTTTCTTCCAAGTTGGGGGGGGGGGGGGGAGAATGTACACATCCTTAAAATCAGTACAGATTTGAACTGTTTCTGATCCAACATACATAAGATGACTCCAGAATCTGTTTTGTGATAGCAGCTATACCCTCCTGTATGCAAATCTAGCTTTTGCTTTTATCTAAAATGCCTGCAAATGCATTTTTGGTGGAATAAAGGAGGGAGGGGCAAAAGAGAACTGTTTCTTGCCAACTGGAACCACCTTTATTTATTTTTAAGTCGGTCACTGAACTGACAAATCAATTTATTGTGTAGCCCAAGTGCAGATCGCCTGCCCTGCAGTCAAAACAGGCTGCACATATGCAGGCAAAATTTGGCCTTTGCTTTCTGAGTGCACCCCTCCGAGCTGCAGAGCACGGCTCCTACTGCAGGCTCTGCAGGTTCCATGTCAGCAAATGCCAGTAGGTAAACGAAGAGAGAGGAGCTTTACAGTGATTGAGAGATTACGGTTTCTCTGCAAGACATGATTAAAAGAGAAGGAAGCTTAATTTCTAATTCCTGAAATGGAATAGATCAGAGTAAAATATCTTGTATTTTTATTTTCATGAAAGTAAGTGTTAATACATGTTTCACAGAGCATTATATCACTACACATGTATTCCAAACAGCCACAAAGCAAATGTACCCATTAACAAACACCTGCTGAGATAAGCACTTTGCACTGTACTAATTCATACTGCTATCTATTATATATTGCTTTTTATAATTTCATCTAATTGCTTAATTCAGTAATTGTACAACAATTAACAAGAGAAAGCCATGTAATGAAGAAGCAGAAGTGTGGCAATTTTCTGCAATCTAAAGGAAAACAGAACTACCTGGAGCAGATTTACATCTCTGCAATTTACTGTGACCTGTCTGCACCTACGCAGAATTACTGCTAGGTATTTCCTGTTCATAAGAAAGAAGAATTTTCTGCTTGCTACTTCAATCCTGTATCAGTAACTGGCCAAATCCGAGATTCCTGCTTCTAGGGAGCACATGTTTGGTTTCTAGATTAAGATTCTCTGAAGACATCATGTTTAATAAAAGGAAGCAAGAGAAGTAGCACCAGGAATGCAAAGAATCACGGGGTCAGAGGTTGGAAGGGACCCTCAAAGATCATCTTGTCCAATCACCCTGCAGTCAGCAACATCTTCACCTAGACCAGGTTACTCAGGGCCACATTAAGTTTGACCTTGAATGTCTCTGGAGATGGGGCCTCCACCACATCTCTGGGCAACCTGTTCCAGTATTTTTCCACTCTCACTCTAAAGAATTTCCTGTTATATCCAATCAAAATCTACCCTGCTTTGCTTTAAAACCATTGTCTCTCATCTTACTCCCATGCACCTTTCTAAATAGTCCTTCCCCAGCTTTCCTATAGAGCCCCTTCAGATATTGAAATAAGAAGCCCCTAAAGAAATCTCATACTGTGTTCAGATCTCCAGAAGGGTTTTGGAAAACCATCAGGGTGTTTTCTTGGAAAACACCACTTAGTATTGCCCTGAAGCAACACAGCATGTACAAGGGAGAAACAGACCCTTGGCTATGTGGACAGCTCACCTCACAGCTGATGCACAGGGCCACAAACAGCATTCCTGAACCAGAAGGGAAGTGTTCCCAGCTTTTCACCTTCCCAAAGCTGAGGAAAACTTGGGATAAGCAGGAGGGCACCCTCCGATTCCTCTCTGGCCTGGAGCACTTGATGTAGGAAGCCAGTGGCCTAATTTGATTGCTACAACTGACTTGAAAAGTTGTTACATGAATGCTTTCTACAATTAGCAAAGAAAACAAGATGAAAATACAAGCCTATCCAGCCTATGACACAAAGCCTGTAAAATTCTCCTAAATTCTGATAATTTCTGCATCAAACCAAAATGTTCTGGTTTGATTGCTGTTTTCCTTAGGAGAAAATTTAGGCACAATTTAGGTGCCAAAGACAAATAATCACCACACTTGGCGTTATTTCAGTAGCAGATTAAGCTCATTTAAAAATACATACCTTGGTTTTATCTGAATTGCTTCTCCCAAGAGTCAGATTTACCCATTCCATTCACAATGCAATTGAATACTCCATTCTATTAGAATAGATTAGAATAAACCAGGTTGGAAGAGACCTTCAAGATCATCGCGTCCAACCCATCAACCAATCCAACCCACCTAAACAACTAAACCATGGCACCAAGCACCCCATCAAGCCTCCTCCTGAACACCTCCAATGATGGTGACTCCACCACCTCCCTGGGCAGCCCATTCCAATGGGCAATCACTCTTTCTGTATAGAACTTCTTCCTAACATCCAGCCTAAACCTGCCCTGGTGCAGCTTGAGACTATGTCCTCTTGTTCTGGTGCTGGCTGCCTGGGAGAAGAGACCAACATCTGCCTGTCTACAACCTCCCTTCAGGTAGTTGTAGAGAGCAATAAGGTCACCCCTGAGTCTCCTCTTCTCCAGGCTGAGCAACCCCAGCTCCCTCAGCCTCTCCTCGTAAGTCTTGTGTTCCAAACCCCTCACCAACTTCATTGCCCTTCTCTGGACATGTTCCAGCAGAATCCAAATACCTGGATAACTTGACTTACACTTAGAGAATACTCTGGCATAGTTATATATGTATGAAAGAAGAGATTGAAAAATTCCTTTTGTCCAAAGTCTGTCTGGCAGCTAGTCTGGGAGGATCCCTTCAGCACTGCAGGCTAACAGACCAGACCAGACACCAGAGCTGAATGCCTGGAGCACCCTGCTCTCCCATCAGGGTGCAATGGGGGCCCATAGACAGTGCTCCAGTTCTCAGTGCAGCTAATGCTGGAGCTCCAGCAGTCAAATAAAATCAGCATGAACCCATCAGATGGGCAGTTCATAGCTAAAACCTGCAGATAGCTGAAATAAAGAAAACACAGCTGGAGATGAGAACAAACAAAAGATGCTAAAACTGCAAACAACCTGGGGAAAAAAAGTGGCAACAGGCAAGTGCAAGTGTAAGAAACAAATCTAAATCTGAAGCAGATAGCATGTTGCCAGCAACACAAAGCACAGACAGCTTCCTGCACCCTAAGAAACAAAAAATGCAGGCAGGAGCTACCCACCCATGGACCTCGAACACTCGGGCACAAAATAGAATTATTTTGGCAAACAGAAATTTTCTTTTGGAAGAAGCCTCTTGTTTAATCATCTGGTCTATATCTGTCCTAATGCTATCAGGTAGAGAAGGAAACTTCTCAAAATCATTCTAAGACAGGGACATGACAGAATGACAGCCAACCTGGGGAGCAGATCTGGCCTGCTCAGCAAAAAATCGTTGGAGTTTATTAGTAAGATATAGAAGTGTGAGTTCACATAAAATTTTCTCTTACCCAAGAAGTTACAAATGTCAACTCTTTTGAAATCAAAAAGTTGTCACTCTGTTTTAGAATTACAGCCACAGGATGAGGAACATCTTATTTGCTCCCATGAAACAATCAGTAAATAGTCAGAGCACTCTTTCAGGCTGCTTGAATTATTTCCTGTGCTAGGAGAGTTCCAGGCTGTATCCCAACCTATCTATTAAGGGGTAGAGTACCAACTCATCAGGGCAATTCCCATTCTTCCCATGAAGGCTACGGAATTATAAACAATAAACTGGATAATTCTGAAGTGTATCAGTGACCTTAGTTGAAAATGACACTTCAAATCCCTGTGCCCAAAGGTGACACGAGAGCTGAAGCTGTCCTTAAGCATGGGAGCTGGAGCCTTCAGGTGAACACAAACCATTAAACCTTATGCTCTCACAGATTTTTGTCTCTGTCTCTCTGAATCATACATTATTTTATGCCTAAAACAATGAAGACATATGAGGTTAAGGAAATTCCTTGTATGTGAGATTAGATTCTGAACCATTTTGGAACTCGGGTCACGTGGGTGAATGTTTCACCCATAGAACCGGCATATACAGGGAGACTTTTACATCAGCAGCCCTGCAGTTCATTGCCTGAAATGCAAGCAGCTAGATACTGCTTTGTTAAAAACAAACCTCTGAGGAAAGGGTGTAGCCTTCTGTTTCTTCCACATGCCTGTCCTTCAAAAATTAACTGTTAACAGTGGCTGCTCTCTAACAAAGTGCAGAGAGAGGTGATTAAAGAGAATTTCAGTGTGGCATCAGCTCTCCTTTAAAAAAGGAAAGGGTGGGAGGGAGTAGGGAGGGCAGAGGGAGAGAGGGAGAGAGAGATGCCGTAAGTTCAGAAGCAAAACACTGTTATTATTCTGAAGCAGGAATGACATCCCTGCATTAACACAGTATGAAATCATGGTAGCAATTTTCATGCCGTATTATTTTGTTTTTGTCAGGTCACTGATTTTCAATTTCATCAATACTATATAAAACTAAGGAAGATAATAGAATAAAAAGCATCCATTTGGAGTCCACTACTGAAGCAAAAACACGCTGCTGTTTCTGTGAATTGAAACCAACCCACCCACAGGAAATATGGGTTGCTCCTGTTGTGGAATAACATAAATAAACAAACCGAGCTGGGAGAGTACAGGAGAAGGTAATATACCAAAGCAAAACTTATATGCTACTATAGTTTACAAGTTGATCTTTATCTTCCTCTAACATGCAACAAAGTAACCAGAGAAGTAAAAAGCCAAAAGAGCTACAGTGGGCTTTGTCTACATTCATCTGGACCCATGCTCTCAGGTTTTCCCCATACACTACTTGTTTAAAGTGAAATTATCACTTAAATCATCTGGAATTTAGTTTACTGATTCTCATCTTCCAGCTGTCTTTCTGTTTTAACTGTATCATTACATCTGCACTGAGGTCTCCTAAACCAGAAGTTACGGGAAAATCCGTAACTAGGAGACACACACATACACACACATGCTTTTTTCATGGCACACTTGCCAAGTCACCACCTGTGAAGTTCCCAACAAAAGAAATCTGAGCAGCAGGGAAGCCCCTAGAGATCTGCCTCTCCATTTGGAGGCACTTAGGAGATTATTTTTTTTTGGGCCTGGAGAGGGGAAGAGGGAAGAACAAACAGAAAGCAGCTTACAAGACATCTAAATGAGCTTCGTGTTGAGCAGCTTGACTGTGAATCATTTTGGTTGGGTGCACAGGAACGTGTCCAGGTGGGTTTTGAATATCTCAGAGTCCACAACCTCTCTGGGCAGCCTGTTCCAGTGCTTTGTCACCCTCACATGGAAAAAGTTTTCCCTTATGTTTACATGGAACCTCCTATGCTCCAGCTTGTGCCCCTTGCTCTATCATTGGACACCGCTGAGAAGAGCCTGGCTCTCTCCTCCTGACACTTATCCTTAACATATTTATAAACATGAATGAGGTCACTCCTCAGTCTCCTCCCAGCTAAAGAGCCCCAGCTCCCCCAGCCTTTCCTCATAAGGCAGGCGTTCCACTCCCTTCATCATCTTTGCGGCTCTGCACTGGACTCTTTCAGGCACTTCCCTGAGGTCCTTCTTGAACTGATGACCCCAGAACTGGACACAATATTTGAGATTCAGCCTCACCAGGACAGAGTAGAGGGAACATTCCACGATTTTTAAAATAAAACTGGATTATTTCCATCTCTGAAACTAATTAGTCGTTCTCCAACACTGAATGATTAAAATGTAACTAATACCACCCTTATATTACATGATCAATGCTGGTACAATGAATAGCACATGAATTAATAATGCCTAGGCACTTTTTCTAATTGTTTCCTAATGTTCTGTTATTATATATTCATTTGATATTCACTGTAATGCTATTGATCACCATTTTTTCATTTGTTCCATAAAAATCACACGTTTTGCTTTCTGTGAGAGAATTAGAAGAATGAAGTATGGGCACCTAATTTCTCTTTCACTCTCACATAACAAAACTCTGCACAGTCACTCATGGACACAGCTGTGAGAGACTAAAGCTTGTCTCTCCTGGTGACTCAACAAAGATAAAAATCACTTGATGCTTGTCCAGACAATAGCTGATGTGTGTTGGGCAGAGCCACTGGAAGGACTCTTGGAAGGTGCAAAGATAACATTGCTCACGGGACTGCAGCTGGCCTACAGCAATGGCCCAAGGGCCCAGCATTCCACACCTTCAGGACAAGATCATTTCCAGCCATCAGATACCCCAGGAAAGGACAATGGTTCCTGATGTGAAAATAGTGTGTGGGTAGCTAGATGGAGCAGGAGGAGGCGGAGGCCTTCCCCCCTCTATCCAGTGGCTGCCCAAACTCACCTGAGTACACAGAAAGATTTCCTGGGGAACGATACCTGGACACTTGCCTAAGGGCTAAAAAACTGTATAAAAGACTGGAGCAACTACTGGCCTTTTAGGAGGAGAAAATTGGAGAAGTAAGATGCAGAAGAAAGCAGACGGCAGCACACGCTGGAAACATCCCGGGGCCAACACAATGGATCTTGGACTCTCCGTGCCCTAAGTTCTGCCTGCTGCAACTCATGGAGCTGAAGAAGCTGCCCAGAGGACCTCATCCCTTCTACAGCCAAAGCCTCAGCACCCTTCCTCTACAGACCCAACATCTCCTGCAGCACCGTTTCTCTACAGACCCAACATCTCCTGCAGCACCTTTCCTCCACAGACTCAAACTGTCTTGGGGGGTGAGGGGTGTGGTAATATAATTCTTTCCCTCTTCTCCCTTTCTTCTCTCTCTTCCTATTCTCTCTCTCTCCCCTTCTGATCCCTCCACTTTATTTATGTAATAAATAGTCTAGCTGTTGATATTTTGGCCTTGTTTGTGCCTCTAATTTCACAGCACGGGAATACTCATTAAAAACCTCAATCTCTTTCCCTCTCCGGATCAAGACAACAGCCTTTGCTTAAAAAATGCCACACAACACCCCCCTACATGCACACACACACCAGTGCACAACCTAAATGCTTGCTTGGAGAATCTAATCTCTCAAACAGAATGATCAGTCACTGCCCAGAGGGCAGGAGCATTCTTTATTTCAAGCCTCCTTGCAGCAGCATCTTCAGCTGGATTGGGTTAGCTTCCACAAACTGCTGTTTCTTCATATCTTACAATCCAGCTAGCTGCTGGTCCTGTGTGACCACTCCAAAACAAACATTATCACTATCAGTCATCATAAACAACACACAAAACATATCCTACCTATGCAAAGAGGCTGTTCTATATGGCCATTTCTGCTTCTGCAGGAATTGTTTCTGACTCCTTACAAGTGTCTCATCTATGCATACTTTCACTGATTGTACAGGAGGAACCACCTGGAGAACTTACTGGAGCAGTCTGGGTCCCCATCCAGAGCATAGGAAGGATCTGTGTGCTGGGTCCAGGCACAGCAGGAGCTACCCAGGAGAATGAGAACAATCCAGAGTTCCCACCTGGAGACTTCCTTCACCACGGCAGGTACTTTGTGGTGTTAAGGCCTAGGGGTTCAAGCGATCACTTTATTTAAGTCAGTCCAGTGGCTACTCTCAATCAATTGTTTCAGCTCTGCAGAGAACAGATGTGAATTTGCTGTATCACCCAGAAAAACAACTCCACTGTCCTGGGTGAGCACATGGCATAGCCCTGATACCCAGCCTCACCACAGCCACTACTAGAACTTAAAGCCAAATGTCATCATTATATTCCACTTACAATTTCAATGGTACAGGCTCTTGCCATAAACCTCTCAAATCTGCTATTGATTCCTGAGGCACTTTCAGGGTTTTTGGTCTGGCTGTACTGAACATCACAATTCTGTGTTAGGAATTTATTGTCATTGTGGGTATCCATTTGCTTCACACCTCCAAAGTCTCTCTTTCCCTTTCCCGTGGGCCAGCAGTCAGTATCACATCACTAAGGGCAATGAAAAGAGCACATACCTCTTTTGGTAAAAACATACACATATGCTATCCTACATCACCATGGCCTGTCCCCAGAGAATCCAAAGTGCCCTGGGTATATTTTTCTTTTTCTCCTATTGGAGTCAAAAAGTTCACAAATATGTACATCCCTGATATTTTTGCCACTCCTAATTTTCCAGACAGCACCTTTACTCATCTCTTCTGAGGCTGGGAGGTACCATGAAAAGGACAACAGATTCTTCACAGAATCACAAACTTGCCTTGAAACACAGCAATATATTCTAACTACACATATTACTGCCCACACCCGTGGGAGAACAAAATGAAATTTACTGTGTAGAAATACATTCTTCAAAACCAGGGCACCTGGACATGATGGAGAGAACCAATGGAACATTCAAACCAATATGTACAAGCACTGCTTTGCTTTCACTTGCTACTAGGCTTTGTTTGGCTTGATCATAACACCCGGCACAAAAATCAAGACAGAGCACTGGAGACAATACCACAGACTATTTTCTTTTTGAACACCGAGACAAATCCCCACATTTTGTGGCCATTAACAGTCAGTGAAAAAGCTCAGAAAACACGCTACAGGATGACTCCGGGTGCTGTCTTGTGTCCTCGTCGGTATCTTCAAAACATTTTATTGTGCAAAACAAAAAAAGTACTTCACATCAATATTTTATTGAAATTCTTTCAGAGGAGACTTATATAGATTATATTTTCAAGATGAGATGCAGACTATTTTAGTTGTGGACGAGAGCAATACATTGGATAATAGCTGACATTTGACTCCCAGGGTTTTTCTTTTATGAATCAAAATTCATTTAGCAATAGTAAAGTGGAAGACTGTGGCTAAGAAATCGATAGAAGTGTTCTGTATTCTAGTTATGGAACATAGAGATAACCCTAAGTCAACATTAATGATGCTGGCCTGTGTAAACATTGACAAAGCCAAAGGAATGATTTTGAAATAATAGACTTCAGCAAGCAGGTATCAACAAGCTGCGCTAATGGAGATTGCTGCCATACTTTATCGTGGGCTTCATTTGTTCAGTGTGTGGAAATGATCACTGGCACCCAGTTGATAGCTGTAGGAGGACGTAATTCAGACAAAATATTTCAAACTGCATGACAATGGTCATCTCCTTTCCTCTAACAGCTCTGAAATAATAAAATCTTTTAAAAATACATAACATTTATTTACTGTCTCACCGCAGTTCCGTGCCAGTTGGCAATGATGGCTTTGTTTTTATCTTCCTTATTGGCAATGAAGACACTGAAATTGCACTACCAAATGTACATATGCTATGCATTAATAAATCAGGTCAAGTCCATAAAAAAGGAGAACAAAGACCTTGTATTTCCTGACTATCCAAAGCATGGCTCTTATGGAAAGGAACAGTTCAAAGAATGAAGCATCAAAACAGGAAGAGTGCCCACATGAGTTGTCTGCTCCCATACATACATGATTAAGCCTATCTTCTCCTCAGCTCAGAAAGAGAATTGCTAGATACAACTGACCCAAACAAAGGGGCAAAACAGGAGAGGATGAAAGTGGTTAATAAATATAGCTTTGACAAGTAAAGAAGCTTTATCAAGAGTAATACAGGTAAAGGCCAAGACACTTTCCCAATTATTACATCAATTACTAATTCTATGAACATGTAGTCTTCAGTTTTATGATGTAAAAATGGTGTTTCTTGAAACAGAGAAGGCTAAGCCAACATTTTAATGAGATATTAAATAAACCCAGGAAAACTACTTTTTTGTTGGTGGTGGTTTGTTTTTTTGTGTTTCAAGGAGTTAATTTTTATTGAACCTCTGCCTATTTGAATCCCTACATATAACCAGCTGGTTGAAAAGAAGCCATTGGTGAGCTCTCTCAGCTAGAGCTTCAGCACATCCATTCAACTTTCAGTTTATTCAGAAACAATTCCATTTTATTACTCTAAATGATCAACAGTGCAGCAAAGGAAGCTGTCAAGCATACCTATGAGCATACAGCTCAAGACTCTGCAATATACATCTTATTTCTTTAAATCCAACATAAACCAGAGGTAACAGCAAATCATCTGTGAGAGGCGGCAAAAGTGGCATCATAAAGTGAGTGACAATAACTATGTAATATTAATTAGAAGTTTCAGTCAGCACTGCAAAGGCAACAAACATTTTGGGTCATTTATGAAGTCTTCCAATACCTGTTAGCAAGTACCCAGCTCCTACACTTCTAACAATTTCAGATGTTATTAAAATAAAAACAAAAGGCAACCCCAATCCCCAACTTTTCTACCTCTCTTAGTCACAAAGACAAGCTTAAACATGCAACATTATTGTACCCCAAAAACACAAGAGAGGATGGGGGGAAGGAATGAAAAAGACATTTTGGATTATTTTTTAAGCATTTTCAATTCTGTTTTAAGCAAAACTTCTGATTCTTGTACGTTTACCATAAGCAATGCTGTATATTCAAAATGTCAGCAAAGAAAATCTTTGCCAGCAAGAGCAACACAATGAGAATGAGGAATAAAAAATGTCCAGACAGAAGAAACTGCTTTCTCTCCCTGTAGTTTGATTTCTTACTAAGAAATCAAAATATGCTTATTACTGTCTATTGGGAAATGCACATCAATTCCACCTTTATTTTATGAATATTTACTTAGCTGAATACCTAGTGCTGCTAATCCATATTTTATGAATATGCGTGCACACACTCTCTAAAGCTACATGGCAATTGTTTCCCTTACAACACAAAAGAACTTTTCCTCTCGGTGAGCATCTGGTTTTTGAACAGGGAGAAAGAATAAGCCCTGTCACCAGCCAAAATCTATCTGAATTTTGAGAAGTTTTAAAGACTATTTTCAAGCCATGGATTATTTTTTTTGTTGTTGTTGTTTTCACAGCATAGCTTTTGAGGCAGAAGAAAAAGAAAGAACCTTTTCTTTTTGTCCTTTATTATGCCCTTACCTATGTTATCTTTAGTGAATAGTAATACATTCCATAAAGATAACTTAATTATTTTCAGGACAATAAGCAGCAAAAAGCCTCAGTGACTGAGAATAAAAATGCTTTCCTATTCCACCCCACCCCCCAATCATGTGATCTTTTTATATCAGCTACTTTCCTTTGCAAGGGTGCAGGGAGAAGCATTTTCTGCTCACATAGGAGAGAATAACTCAATATATGTGTCTCAGAAACAGTTTCTCAGGATCTTTCAATTCTATTTATTTCAAATACCACTGCCTCAAGAGTAATAAATATACTACTGCCTGGGGACAAAACAAAGTGTTTAATCTTGATGCAAGAGGTTGCACAGTTGTTAAACAAGAGAACCTCAGAAATTGTTTCCTTGAAATACAAGGAGAGAATTTTATTCAGGATCCTTTCTGATACCCAACAGAATTAAGAAATGTAGAGCAATTTTAGCACTAAAAGCACATAAAACGAATGCATCATGTATGAGCATTTTTGTATGCTGACCTTACAAACCATAATTCAGCAGAAGGCAGATCAGACAGGAAAAACATCAGTCTATTTTGTAATAGAGCCTTGTACAGACACTACTGTTTGCATATTTGTTGACACTGGTTCAGGAAAATACGAACATCTGTACTGCTTTTACAAAAGCCTGATTACTAAACGCCTGCAGTGTACCACCACCAAAAGAAACTCTGCATGTTCTTGCTTTGTTCAACTCAAAGACACATGCTGGATTTTAAATTCAAGCTCAGCCCTGCCTTATTTATATTTCTGTATTCAGAATTGCCCTAAAGCAAGCGATTTTTTTTTTTCAGGAGTATTACAGTGATTTAACCAGCACATATCCTCGATCTTCATCTGAAGTGAGGTTGCTAATCTTCAAACGAAGACAGTTTCACCAGACAAGAGAAACACCCTTGATGTTGAAAGGTATCTGTAGAAATGTTGACATTTTGTCTAGTCCTCTAGAAAGACTTCATCTCAAATTACTGATATATTAAGCACAGACAGCTGAGGCACTACAGAAGATTAAAATGGAACATTATGGTTTAGTTCGAAAAAACAGTTTCCAGGGTAGAAACATTACATAATCTATCTAATTGTGTTTTGGGCATCTGAACAGCCTGTACAACTTGTCTCCAAGGGAAGCAGGTTTCAACCTTGTTCTTCTCAGTTCACTACATGAAGTCTTGAGAACCCACCATTTAGTATGGCAAGAGAGTAATGTGCCAGTCTGCTAGAAACAATGGCCTGTAAGACCCTTCACACCACCACCACACAGTCTTTCCTGCTCCAATGCCTCCAGTAGTGGAAACCCAAGTTCTTCCAGAAGACAAAGCTGACAGTAACAGATTAATCTGGAAAAATTTGTACTGATAAAGCCCAAGAAACTTATTTCAACATTAAAAAGCAGGTTGCAAAAAGATGAAATTTGTCTTGGAATTTTGTTTTTAAGGAGACTTATGTTTTCCTCTAGTGAGGATACACAATTGCAGTATTTAGGCAACCAAAGCTAAGAAAGACAAATGGATGAATGCCGACACTCCGAAAGCATGGGTTATCTTCAAGCCAAGCCTTGCTTTTCATTTCAACCACAAAAAATGATACAAGAATCACCTCTGGGTCTGGTGATCCTTCAACTCAGGTGGTAGAAGCCTTTGCAATACTTACTAAACTATTACAGGATGAGAGGTAGCAGTTTTAAGCTAGAGAAATGTAGATTTAGACTGGACATGAGGAAAAAGTGGTAGAACACCAGAACAGGTTGCCCAGGGAGGTGGCAGAAGCTGCATATCCAGAGACATTCAAGGTCAGACTTGATGTATCTATGAGCAAGCTGATCTAGCTAGAGATGTCCCTGCTTACTGCAGGGGAGGTTGGACTAGATGACCTCTAGAGGTTCCTTCCAACCCAATGCATTCTATAACCCTATGATGTCTGCTTTAGTTAAGCCAGATAAAAAGAATAATATTACATAATACAATTTGGGAAAACTATCAACACAAAATACAAACTTTTATTTTTGTTAGAAAATGTATGTATAAATAAAACTCTATCTACATATGGAAGGGAAAAATCTCATTAAGATGGCCTTTTATTTCATAGAATCATAGAATCAACAAGGTCAGAAAAGACCTCAAAGATCATCACCCTGCCACCCAAGACCTCATGACTACTAGACAATGGCACCAAGTGCCACATCCAATCCTCCCTTGATCACCTCCAGGGACAGTGAATCCACCACCTCCCTGGGCAGCACATTCCAATGGCTAACAACTCTCCCTGTGAAGAACTTTCTCCTCACCTCCAGTCTAAACTTCCCCTGGCACAGCTTGAGACTGTGTCCTCTTGTTCTGGTGCCAGTTGCCTGGGAGAAGAGACCAACCTCCTCCTGGCTACAACCTCCCTTCAGGTAGTTGTAGACAGCAATATGGTCTCCCCTGAGCCTCCTCTTCTCCAGGCTATTTCACTGGGGTAAAACAAACTCCGAGACAAAATAGCTCCTCTGGAAGTCAAAGGTGGGGGATAAATAATCTTTGACTATGGACAAATTGTAAATGGTGAAAGCAGCATGATCCAGTGGAAAAAAATAAATCATGCAGCAGGAGGTATTTTGGTTACAGCGTAGCATCACTGCTAATCGCAGTACCAGCTTCTGCAGCCAGACCAGAAGAAAATCAGCAGGAAGGTGTGCAGCAGTAACACAGGCACATGCAGACCCCCAAATATTGAATACAACTGCACGACATTGCAAAATGATGATAGAAGCTGACCTCACTCTGAACTGATGCAAACACAAATCCAGAATTATCCTCACTTTTTAAAGATGTGGCAGTCTCAGCACCATGTTCTTTTTGCAGAAGTAATTTTAAAATGTCCTAGAATAAATTTTGCTATTGTGCTAAATCTAAATCAGCCGAGAGAGATATTTTGCATTGCACCTTCTACAGTTTCAGTGTAAGTGAAGTAAGAGAACATCTGGATACAGTGATGAACGTGGACTTTTAATTCCCTAAGACTGTGATGCAGCAGCACTGGCACTGCTCCAAATTAGACTTCTTCCAGCTGCACAGAGGCTGTGCAGCGGTACAGCAAGAGGGAAACACAAGGCACCCTCTTCTGTGTAAAACTAGCCCACCATTTTAAGGGCACTTTTGCTCTTGGTGCTTGACAAGCTTGGTGCCAGAGTTACCAGACTCCCACCTTGTTCATCTGTTGCCCTATAGGAATTTCCGAGTGAGCAACTAAGCAGAGAAACAAGTCCTGGAAATGACATCTCCAGCCTGGCCTCAGTGAGGGAACTCATACACAACAGAGGGTGGTAGAGAACCAGCTGTACCTGACTCACAGCAGTGCTGAGCCTCAGAGGCAAGGAGGCTATAAAATTCATTAAAGACAAATTAATGAATCCCATCATGATGATAATGTAAGCTTACAGAACTGAAAATAATTGAAACCCGTAAGCTACAACTTCAGCAGGCAAAGATGAGAATAAAGTGAAATATTGTTCGAGCTAAATATTTCACTAAACTCCTGCAGAAAATCTGTACAAGAGAGCCCAGTATTACAGTACTGTGCCTACAGCACTCCAGCCTTTGAGTCATCAGAGCTAACCTGCACTTCTCTCTGTACAGCCTTGCACAGCACAGCCACTACCTGAGTAGTACAAGTAACAGAAATCCTCTAAGTCATCCTTTGCCACCTTGCACACACAAGGCAGAACTCACCAGGTCCCTGTGAATACCTCCAGCTCCCAAAACATTTGCCCAGCATGGAGCAGAGAACTGTAACCCCTCCTCACTTAACTCTGCCTGGCAGTGCAGGACTCTGCGTCTGCCTGGAGACATTCAGAAAAGCAGAACACCAAGAGCCCCCGCTGCCTGGACTGGATTAAGACACCTGGGCAGAGCTCAATTACACAGCAGAAGTTCGAGGCCCACTGTACTGAGGCTAGGCAGAGGCGTCTTGCGCTCCTGCCCTTCAGGGCTTCTGCTCAGTTCTTCCCTGATTTTCTGTCTCTTTTGTTCTCTTACACTTGGATTTTCTCTGCAGTGGCCAACACATGACAGTGAATCAACTAGTCTACAAGTGTTTTCCTACTTGTGTGACCAAAAATCAGAACCAAAAAATGAGAGAATAACAAGATGCTGGAATGGATAATAAACACAAAATTATTTGTTCTGCTCTAGATCCAAGGCAGCTACTGATCTGGAGACATTAAGACACTTCCCTATAGAAGGGCTCTATAAATATCTCTGCTGGTGATTTCTAGCTTCCTTTGAAGCGTCAGGCACTTGACATTACCAGAGATTCCTCTGCATTAGGCAGACAGATGTGATATAATGTATTAATCCCCAGAGGTAGACTGCTATTTCCCCTCCTGGCACCCACCTAAAACCCAGCAAAAGAGAGAGTGAAGTTAAAGCAAACTGCTTTGAAGACATTTGCTATCACTTTCCCCATTTAGAAAAACAGTGTCAAAGCCAAACACTCCATTGCTGGGATCTGCAGAACAGCCTACAACTGTGCTAAGTGCTGTTTCTTTGTTGTGCTGCAACTCTCAGGCCCTTCTAAGCAGAAATAGCTCAGGATTGTGCCACAATAGACCTTGCTATCTTTCTCTGGGAAAGAATGCTTCAATGTCATACCCAGGATCAAGATCCTGCTGTGCTAGACACTGCCAACCAAGAATAGGCTCAAGGCACAAGAGCCTTCATTCCAAATAAAGGATGTGTGGTCTTTTTGTCACAGGCAGAACCACAATATTCCATTGTACAAGGTCCCCAAAAAGTAGCTGAGGGAAGAGACAAAGCAAACAAGTATTTGTCAGTGAACCAACGCTTCCTTGTAGCGGCACACTTCTCCAGAAGATCTGTTAGCTAAAAATTCCTTCCACTACTAAAATTACACCTACACCCATAGGCAAGAGCAAAGAATGCAACACCCCAGTGAAAATCACCTGACGTACAGTATGTGTGATTCAGGGGCTTTTTGTCTGTGATCATTTCCAGAAGAGATATATTCCAGTTTTTTTTTTGCTCCAACTGAAAAGAAAACTCCTGAAGGCTCCAAAGACTTGTAACCATTGTACTGAAAGGATATCTGTGTTTACAAGGCACAACTATTATAAGGCCTTTGTCTCTTTTTTTCCCCTTCAGATATGAAAAGGCACTTAAGCTCATATCTCCAAAGGTGCTTCTGTCTTCTGTATGTCACTTAACTCCCACTAAACTTGGTACTTAACTGCCTTGGAGAAGCTGACACATCCGGACAGTTTTGCAAAATAACTTCAACTCCCTGGGAAGTAAAGGAACAAACAATATCAGTGTCCCTTAAAAATGGAGAATATTTGAGGAAGTCATGAATAATCAGAAATAGTCATGCCTTGAGCAAGTATTGCAGGACAATACCCTTTTATGGTAGCAAAAATGTAGCAGTTCAGTGGCACAATCAAACTAGACAATAGGAAAAACAATAAAAATAAGGTAAGCTCACCTTGTTTAAAATCTGTCTTGGCTCTATATACTTTTATGTTGACTTCCCTCACAGAAATCAGCTATAGTCCATTTCTTATGTTTTTAGTTATATAGTTATTATAAAGCTAAAGAATGTCCTATTTTTATTCTCTGTCAATAGAAAAAAACAACACAAAGGAGAGCTTGAAATGTCATAGAAAGCTTCTGAAGGCTTTTACAAGCTGATTTTAAATACCTTTATGCTTGTCTGTCATTTTATGAACCTTTTGTGACACATCACCAGCTCTATATGTTAGGTGTCACAGTGTTAGCTGCATCTAGGTCTGTTCACTTGCTTGCAGCTGAGTTCAGTGCCTATGAACTTCTGTCCTTCCATGTTCACAGCAATAGGGCACTTCAATCCCAGCCAGCCAACTTTATAGTACTTTCAGAATGCTCACAACACAGAGTTCTCTCTCTCTCTCTCCTCCTTCACAACCTTATTTTTAACTGTTATAAATATATAAGAAATGTTAATGTGCATGTGACAGGAAGAAAGGAGCAAACAAGCTCCAGTGATCACACGAAATACATATGCCTGTAAATTGGATGTACTCCCCCACCCAAACCAAAACAACTCCTAAACTGTTCTAAGAGCTGAGACATCCTAATTTTTTTTTTTTTTCCCAAGGAAATTCCAAAGCTTTTCTGCCAAATAAAACATCCCTCATAACCTCCTTTTACAAGTAGTCACTACTAGAAGGAAGTATGTCATTGCGTACTCTGGTGACAGTTTTCAAGCTTTGTCCATGGCCCCAGGTTCAAGAACCTAATGGCAAAAATTGTATTAATCCTATGTACTAAAAGCTAATGTTGTCTACTTCATTATGGAGAAGCAGCTGAAAAGAGCAGTTTGATTCTGTTTTTTTTTCTGAATAGAATGGAATAGAATAAACCAGGTTGGAAGAGACCTTCGAGATCATTGTGTTCAACCTATCATCCAACACCACCTAATCAACTAAACCATGCAACCAAGCACCCTGTCAAGTCTTCTCCTGAACACCTCCAGAGACGGCGACTCCACCACCTCCCTGGGGAGCCCATTCCAATGGCAAATCACTCTCTCTGTGTAGAGCTTCCTCCTAACATCCAGCCTAAACCTCCCCTGGTGCAGCCTGAGACTGTGTCCTCTTGTTCTGGTGCTGGTTGCCTGGGAGAAGAGACCAACCTCTGCCTGCCTACAACCTCCCTTCAGGTAGTTGTAGAGAGCAATAAGGTCACCCCTGAGTCTAAACCAAGCAAGAACAATGTTGCCAGGTACCTCAGTTCATCATAAAAAACCCAAAGAAACACCACCAAAAAAAAAACCAAAACAAAGCACCACCACCACCAACGATACCCAACCCAAACCCACAAAAACCTCACAATCCACACCACAACAAAACAAAAACAACAGCCAGTTGCACTGGTTTCCTAAGGTTAAAAGTTATTTCATATTAGATTTATCAAATGTACCTCTCAACATTAGAGCAGATGAAGAGTCCTTGTGAATGGATCAGTGAGCTCATTCAAACAACATCCACAAATGTCAAATTCTGCAAACCAAGAGCCCGTGCAGAACCTACCTCTAAAATTTTACTTTACAAAATGTTTCAGAACACAATCCTCTCATACCAGTTTTATTAAATCACAGCACTAGTAACCACTGCAAGCAAAGAAATGTCCATCTGAAAGCTCTAGCTGCGTTGAAACTGCACCTTCAAAGAGAAATTTTTTTGTTATTAAATAGTTCTATGAGGCCTTGTGAAGTAAAGAAGAAAGCTGCATACTTTCTTTTAGAGAAGCACTATAATCCTGCTGAGGAACATTAATCTGTGCAGCTGAACTATCCACACAAGGCTGGTAAAATATTTGACTAAGTCCTCACAGTAAGTTCTGTATTCCTATGCAAAACTCTTTGGTAAACTGTTCTTAATGTTAACCAGGTGTCAAAAAAGCAGATGAAAACCCTTCTGAGGAGTCCTTTTAATATAAAAGTTGAAAAGTAAATAATCATTTTGAAGTATAAAATAAAGAGGGAGTTTGAGGTTGGTTTGTTGTTTTCTTTCTTTTTTTCCCCCTCCCTAAAGTGCAGCTCAGTACTACTTAGAAGCAGCACTGAGTTAAGTAATTTGGGGCTAGGGGTTGTTGCAGTTGTATTGTGAGATAGAGCAGACACTCATTACACTGATGGGAATGCACTTTTTAAAGGGTATTTAATAATCACGTGATGTTAGGGGTTGGGAGGGTCCTCCAGAGATCATGGAGTCAAACCCTGCTGCCAGAGCAGGACCATGTAACCATACAATCTAGGGCAGGTCACACAGGAGCACATGATGACTTACAGAAATCAAAACTCTGGATTTTTGCTTGGTTAGGGTCTTTGTCATAGACCTAAAACAATCACATGCCCTTCCAAACAATGCAAATTAATGCCCAAGGTGTCAGACTCTCAGAAGAAACAGAGCCCTCAAAATCTAGGATCACATAGAACAAAATAAAACAGGTAAATTATTTTTCAAACATGAATAACAAAGGATTCTGGCTTCAAGCCCAGTCATAGGCAGGCAGAGTGCAGAAATGCCGTACTGGAAGCACTGTGGAATGTGTTCCCAGTGAACACCCAATAACGTGAACCACATGCTCCCAATGCAGGGCTGGAAGGCAGAGAGAAGGGCTGGAAGGCAGAGAGAAGGGCTGGAAGGCAGAGAGAAGGGCTGGAAGGCAGAGAGAAGGGCTGGAAGGCAGAGAGAAGGGCTGGAAGGCAGAGAGAAGGGCTGGAAGGCAGAGAGAAGGGCTGGAAGGCAGAGAGAAGGGCTGGAAGGCAGAGAAGGGCTGGAAGGCAGAGGAGGGCTGGAAGGCAGAGAGAAGGGCTGGAAGGCAGAGAGAAGGGCTGGAAGGCAGAGAGAAGGGCTGAGAAGGGCTGGAAGGCAGAGAGAAGGGCTGGAAGGCAGAGAGAAGGGCTGGAAGGCAGAGAGAAGGGCTGGAAGCTTCTGCAGCAGGGAGAAGCTCTTCAACATCTTTATTGATGATCTGGAAGGCAGAGAGAAGGGCTGGAAGGCAGAGCCAAGGGCTGGAAGGCAGAGCCCACAGACATAGTCCCACCTTGATTCTTTATGAAATAAGCTTCTGCAGCAGGGCAAGGCAACAAGCAGAGCACAGGGAGTTCCTCGCAGGCATTCCCTCCCATCAGTCCAGTGGGACACAGGCTAGCCTGGAGAAGAGGAGACTTGTGCACAACCTTGCCTCCCAGGCATTTGTGTAATTATTCCAGAATGTAATCTGTGTCTCAGACATGTCTTCAAACACCTGCCTCTGCTTGTTCCCAGCTTCTTAATTATGACAGGTCCCATAATTGGGTGTTCTAAAGATTCTTTTTGCTCATTTGCTATAATCCAAAATGAAGAGTATCTAACTCTATTGCTCTGGATGCTTTATTTAAAGATAATCTTTTCATGTCTTTAAGCAGCCAGCCAGAATAAATATGGCTTCCAATTCTAAGCAGGGAAGCTTTTTTCTTGTTCACTGGCTTACTTATGACTATACAATTTAATTAACGCTGCTGTACTACCTTTTTGCCAGATAACGACTTCTTTCTTCAGCTTTGCTTTTCAAAAACACTGTATAATAAATCACAAGGGGAAAAAATCTTTATTTTTAATATTTCCATTTATGTATTTAATGAACATTATTGAATTTTTTGCCAAGTACTTATTGGAAACTTAGAATAAATATCTGCAAACTACTATTTCATTTCTGTCTGTGAGGATGAAGTGTTCTGCTGACACCAGAATTTTAATAATAATTAGCTCCTTTATTAGAAGTCTGCTCTTCATTTTCAGTAACATTGTAGAAGTTGAGTTTTAAACTAAACTAGAAGCAAAAGAGCTTCTTCAATATTTTTTTTTTAAACTGAAATGTTTTCATGCTTTGAATATAAGTTTTGAGGAAACCTCCAAAAGCACAGACAGCAGAACGTGAAGCAGTGCCTGCTACTAGGTAGCACTCAGCACTGAATTTGGAGTTTTCAGCAATGAGTATCAATCTGCCCTCTTGAACTGCCTCAGTTATGCCTGCAGTTCCCTTTCTGAAACATACAGTGTGCTGAAAAATCTGTTGCATTTTTATATGCAGCTCCTCAGATCTTTGTGATACTTTCCTACTGGGAGGCCTCACTTCCCTGGTGACATAATAAAACCACACACTGGTCCCATCTCCTCGCTTAGTCAAGGAATCAATTCTTTGTTTGTAACCTTTGTTCTTATTTATTAGCCTACCTCACTAGAGAAATAATTTATCTTCTGCTTCAGCATATGCATCTCACAGCTTTAATTCCATAAATATAAGAAAAAGCACAAACAGCAGGACACTTACTATACTAATCCCCAAATTTTTGTTATGTGCCTATGGAAGAATTCCTGTCAGTAAGTTCACAGGGGAACATTAGTGACAAAATTGGATTTACCTCATCACAGATCTCTAAGGCATGGCATTGATTATTTAATTATGAAACACAACAAGCCTTCTTTAGAAAAAAAACTACTTTTCAAGAAGCTATGTTATCCTCAGAGTATTCAATCAGTAGGGTGAAATAGAACTCAATATTTAAAGGTAATATTTCTTGCATGCTGATATTTTGACAGGATCAGGTCCATTAAAATAGAGCTTTTAGTGCACAATCCTTCATGTCTGTGTGTAAACTACCACAGTTATCTGAAGTTTTCACACTTATAACGTATCTGAAGCATCAATTATAAATCAAAGCACTCAGCGTTCAGTAGATTTCAAATTAGGAATGCTCTTGATCATATTTCATCTTACAGCAGCTTTGACAAACTATAAGACAAAAGATTTTTATTTTTTTAAAAGCCTAATCTTTACTAAATAATTGGGTATGTAATTGTTATGTTTTTGCATTTATGAAAAGGAACTGCATATTTTCATCCTGAATTCTTTTTAGGCTAAGGGCACAACGGAGCCAAAACAAAAACCTTTGAGACCACACTGCATACCTCCCTAGGAAACAAAGGATCCTTCCCACCATGTCCACAGATTCATTAGAGAAAAATTAAAATCAAGATGTCAGCATAAGAACAAAAATCACAAGATGGCTACTTGGCATACATGTAGTCCTGTGTCAGAAGCACTTCAATTGGAAATTATAGATTGGCAAGCATCAGTGCCATACTGTTCTGCAATGGAGCCCTGGTTTGTGGTTTAAGAAGCAATAGCAGTTTCTCTTTTGGTTATTATAAATTCTTGATTCAAGAGGTGAATATTGACTGTGGCTAAGCTGTAGGCCAATACTTACATGAGTGAAAAATAAATCTTGATATTGAGGAGTATAAATGTCAGTGTTCGATGGAAGTCTGTGCACGTACACATACCCTTTTGCTTTAAATCATGGTAGCTGTATCCCTGCCTCAGAACTATCCCGTACCTCCCTGTAGTCCTTCACATCATGCCAAAC
Source organism: Picus viridis (assembly GCA_033816785.1). NCBI lineage: Eukaryota > Metazoa > Chordata > Aves > Piciformes > Picidae > Picus > Picus viridis. The sequence goes on along the minus strand of CM066581.1, from coordinate 10,334,245 downwards.
CCAAGATTAAAACCCAGTGTGAAATACTATCCTCTCTTCTGTGGCTTGAAAGGATAGAAATTGTGGCATGCTCCTGTAACAAAGAACTCTTGTGTTCCATTATCAGCAACAGCATAATGTGCAAGTTGACTTGCAAGAAACATGCTCTTCATGTGTAGAGCACAGACAGTACTGTTCATGTCAAGGCTGTTCTTTCCCCGTTATCGACCAACCAGAATTAACTCCACATCTCTTCATCTCTGCTCCAAGATAAATAGTAACTATTCCCCAGGAAACCTCATTGTCTTTTCAGGTCAGCTTTCCTCCAATTAGCTCTTTTATTTTTTTTTGGCCACAGAGTGATTCTTTTACCAAGGTGTTCTCTGTTTCTCACTGTCTGGGACAGCTAGCCACAAGAGTTGCTATATTTTTATGCCACTCTCAGCTGTGGAAATCTGAGACATAAATCACTGTTTCTTGAAATAAGTGGACAGCCTGCACATTGATCTCAACAGATAAAGAGCTTGACCTTTTATGTGCAAGATTTTGCTCCCGAAGGAAACCCAGGAATGGTTGGAAAAGAATGATTAAAGGTTATCAAGACCTAGTGCAGCCTGTTTTTTCACTCTTTTTTTTTTTTTCCCTCTTTCTTTATATCCTGATATCTTTCTAGATCAGTCGGTAGGCAATTCTTTAATTTGAAGGGAGAACCTTCTAGTATTTCTGGAAAAGACACACGGGCACATGCCATACAGTCAGGGGGCTGGAACACTTCTGCTACAAGGACAGGCTGAGGAAGATGGAGTTGTTCAGCCTGGAGAAGAGAAGGTTCTGGGGAAACCTGATAGCAGCCTTTGAGAACCTGAAGGGGGCCTACAAGGAGGTGGCAGAGGGACTGTTCACAAATGCCTGTAGGACAAGGGGCAATGGTTTGAAATTAGACAAGAGTAGACTTAGATTGGGTGTTAGGACAAGTTCTTTACCATGAGGGTGGTGGAACACTGGGAACAGGTTACCCAGGAAGGCAGTTGAGGCCCCTTCCTTGGAGGTAGTTAAGGTCAGGCCTGACAAGGCTCTGAGCAACACGACCTAGTGGAGGATGTCCCTAGTTACTGCAGAGGAGGTTGGAATAGATGACCCCTGGAGGTCCCTTCCAACCCAAACCATTCTATAATTCCATATTCCCTTTTTAGTACAGAGTTCTGCTGTATGGTAAATGGAAATGCTTTTGTTTTAACAATGCTTTTTTTCACTCATTTATCCAGAGTAGTAAGCACCTACTGAATGAGATTTGTTATTCTGGTTTCTCTTTGTTATTCACTGAAAGATTCCATAAACACAACTGTTTAACTATACACAGAGGCAGGCCTTTACCTTTTAACACTGGTAATCTTAGATTTTAGGAAGTGAGACAAGCACTCACCTTCACAATCTTTTTGAAACAAAAGGGTACTATTTAAGTGCACCACTGTACCATATAGGCCAAACCCAAATAATCTGCACATCAGATTTAAGTATAGCTCAGTGTTCTCCACATTACCAGATGCTTTTCACCGCTTCGTCAGTTTTGCTGCATTTATTTCTTCAGTACATCAAAACCAAGGTTCCAAACGCCTCACAGAAGAGGAGTCTGGAAACAAAATTTGGAACAAACTTTGTAGTTCTGCTAGCATCATGTACTTGTGAACAAACTGTTCAGCTCCCTCAGCGGTGTTTCCTTTTCTGTGCAAGCACAAACTTTGAAAGCAGATGCGGTTTGGTGCCAACACATTTGCCTACATTCAAAGAACATGAAATAATTTTTAAAAGGGAAGGGACTCATTCATTTCAAGACTGATCACTTGTTGATTATCCTCTCAAGTGCAAATACAGTTAACTGTGATCATTAGATCTATCTGAAGCTTTACATTACTGAGGTCTACACAAGCTTGCAAATAACCCCTCTTTAAAAACGAGTAGCAAGAGTGTAGATAGGCAAGATCTACCTTAAGAGTTAAGGAAAATTCTGCTTGAAACAGTAATATTTTAAACACAGAGCGAAGAAGAAATTATACATCCCTCTAGAAAAATACTCCCCTTAAATGAAATGCCACAAATTGACTAATAGTTTTTAACTTCCCCCTACACGACATCTTTTAGATTAGGATACCATTAATTCTGACAATGAAACAATTCATAACAAGAGTAGTTAGGACAAATCTGCAAAAGTTTTTCCAAGAAAGGTACTACTTACTGAACCATTAGGCTTGTGGAAAGTGGGTATTTTATCCGTAATTTTCTACAACAAGACCCTTGGGATACATTAGACTAATGATTCAATAATCATTAAGAGCTTAGAAGTATGGAGCCTTTTTTTAAGAGATGCTTATTGAACATATCCCTGTTTTAAACACAGTAACACTGTATTCCGAGTTCTCATTTCTGGCAGAGTACTTGGAGGATTTTGGAAGAAACTGAGAGAAATGCTTTGAGGAATCCATGATATCTTTAATTTTATTAAACACTTCCTATGTATTAAATGATATTTCAGACAAATCCCAATATGAGTTATACTAGAATAAAACAAAAAAGGTCATCCTTTCTAGCTTTCCCTGTCGCTTTAACTACAGCCAGGCTGATCATATTTTTCCTAGACCGATTGGAACAGGCAGTGACTCCTGAACCTCTTGAACACCACTTCAGTATTTTCCACCCCCAGGGTTTCCTCTTGATCCAAGACCTCTAACAGCTACAGCACTTGGAAAGTCTCCCTGTTAAGAGTAAGTCCTCTCTTTGGCAGTCCTGTGAATGCCAGCCCGGAAATCAAATCTCACTTGTACCAACAAAGGAGTTTTCTTTGCTGCTTCAACTCAGTATACTCTAACACTCAGGGCAGGGGGAGTTACAAAAAATTACCTACAGATAACTTACTGAGATTTGGGAAATATATTGTAAAAAAATTCATTTAAAATAAAATAATCAAACAAGTGAGGATGTTCCCTTTCTTCCCACACACATTTTTGCTGCTGTTCCATCCCACAGAAATCCACTTGTATTGCACACTTCAATAACAATGGCACCAAGGTAACCTATTCTTCCAGCAAAATTAAGACAAGGCACCTAAACAAGGAGTTAAATACTGGTGATTAAGGAGTTGGCATTGACCATCCTTTTCAGGCTTAGGTTTGGGGTATATAAATACACTAACTCTTGTGTTTATGCAAGAAAGAGTGGTGCTGTTCATACATAATGAAAACACATACCAAAGTTAGTGACCTTTCAAATCTCCAAAGATGCCAGCATGTGATCTAGACACACATTTAGTACAAGGAGCTCTGTCTTATTATTACGCTCTCTTTAATTCCATGCATGAGAGTGATGCTGAAGGAGTGCAATAGGTTTGATTCATCAGCTGATCAGTGAAATAAAAAGCAGAATTAAACATGATGAAACATTGACTATAGCTGCAATGAGAATGTTTGATTCAGACAGGTGGCCATTTGCACTGCTGACACTAAACTACCATATTTCATTTGCAGGAGGAGAGAGAGACAGCTTCATTAGAAGTTTTAATAGCCATAATATTGGTAACGGGCAAAGTTATGAGTAAGGGATGCCAAACAAGTCATCCCAGACCGACATTTTCATTTTCCACAGTTTGAGATGTATTGTAAGTTCTAACATTTTCACATCTAAGAGTGGTGTCATGGCACTAAAAAGTTAGGGCACACAAACTCAAGAAGTTTAGTCCATCATCATGACAACTCTGAGGAAATAGGCACATGCCAGCACTAGAGAATGCCCTTATCTCCCCCATCCCCAAATCTATGTTTCATATATATGTATTACAAGCTACTGGCTTGTATGTATGCACACACACTAAAAGCCAGTAATGCCACTTAGCTAGTGATACATTTCTTCTACTCTCTTCCTGTTGTGTTTAAATTATATAAAGAGTGAGGAAATTGGTATTATGAGGAACAGGCCTAAACTGGTTGAACATTAGATTATTACTTTTTTTCATCTGAATTAACAGCTATATACACTTGGTAACCTGTGCACACAGAATTCAGATGCCCATGACTGCATCTCATGTTGCTGTATGCATCAGACAAGGACCATGCTGTCAGTTATGACTGCTGTATCACAGAGCAGTGAACGGAGCTGCTCCACTGCAGCTGCTGTCGTGCAGAAGGAAGCAACACCAAACTATAAAGCAATACATAGATAAATCACTATTGGACATGTTTAGTGTGTGCATGTACACAGCAAACTCCAGTTCTTTCTGAAGTCAGTCAACAAACAGGGTGGAGTTTCAGATGTTGTGACTCCACTGCACTCTCAAGCTGCACCAGGGGAAATTTAGGCTGGAGGTGAGGAGAAAGAGAGTTGTTAGCCATTGGAATGGGCTGCCCGGGGAGGTGGTGGAGTCACCATCCCTGAGGTATTCAAGAGGGGATTGGACATGGCACTTGGTGCCATGGTTTAGTAGTCATGAGGTCTCGGGTGCCAGGTTGGACTTGATGATCTTTGAGGTCTTTTACAACCTTATTGATTCTATGACCACTGTCTGTCTTGATTGAAGTTGTGAAACAGCTTATCCTCTGAATGTAGATATAACTACAGCACAGTAACTAAAACATGAAAGTTTTATGTACAAATGTTAACCAAATAATGAAATACCACATGCACAACTGAGAAACCAGAGCTTTACACATCTGAAGGTCATTTACATATTTGGGGGCTAATTATTTTAACTCAGCCAAGACAAAGACTGTGGGACCATGCTGAGAGGATAAGGTCTGAATATTGCTTTTCCTAGTAACACTAGAGTTAATTGTTCCACAAAGATAAAATGTAAACCTGACCATTCACAGCCATTTTACAACTGCAGCTTCAGACTGAGTGTGTGTGATACTGTACCCACAGAAGCAAAAGCAAAATCCAGATTCATAGCTTACTTCATGATAAAGCCTGCAAAACCTTCAAATTATTTTTGCATTGTACAGCTGGAGCAAAATAGGAATTTTGATACCTTTCATTAGGGTTTAGCAAACACAAACCTATCATTTGGATACTGAACAAGCAGTTCTGCTTTTTCCTTAATCCCTGGATTTCAGGTAAAGAAAAAACAACACCAACCAACTAAACCCTCTTCACACTTTCCTTTCTCTTGCTGCCTTCAAACAAGAGTTGCAAAACAAGTCAGCTCCATAGACTGAACACAGTAGGAGACAGTATATTCTTTCGGCCATTTGGGCCTATAGAAGGCTCAAATTAAAATGCCAAGATTTGAACATTAGAAATGAATTAAATCAACAGGAAGACTGAACTTGTTAGGAAAAACATAGATATAAAGCTTAGCAGCCTTGTAGACAGCAGATTTATCTTTTATTGCCACTAAAGTTCCACATTAAAACAGCTGGTGGGGTGGAATTATTTCCCATGGATCATGAATCTGTTGCTTTTCAACAGTGTGCAAGGTTCAACTTGACACCGCAACCAAGACTACCTTGTAATTGAAGCAAATTTGCATTGGTTTCTTTTAGAACTGGACTCACTTCCATTCCAGTTGTTTTGGGAACTAACCAGATCATCAGGAAAAACAGATTAAAGAAAAAATTTCAATTCCCATTGACATTATACAGTTCTCACTCATTACACAGCACTGAAGAGCTGACCACAGAATCATAGAGCAATACTTAACACCCATTCCTACTCACCTAAAAAGAATGAAGAATGTAATTAATGAGCAAAGATTATTCATGCAAGTATTTACAAGATGAGATCTCTTCTTTTTTTCAATTACATTATCAATATCTTAGAAGTCATGGTGTTAAGAGCCACATTTTATGGCTTTATGTTTATATATTTTAACTACTTTAAAAGTTTAAAATGCATACAGTGATCATTATTTTCCTCACTCACTTATTTAACACTTAAAAATTAATTTCTGAAAATTTCTACTGCCAGCATTAACTCTGGTTCCTATGAATACACACTGACCCTGGCAGGATCACTAGTGTTAAGGCTTAAATAATGCCTGAAAGGCATTTGTTGGTTTTGTGGTTGGAATCAAATTAATAAGACTTTGTAGGCGGAGATTCCAGATCCCCACTGACTGCCTAATAAAGGTAAAATTAGATTTTTATGGAAGGTCAAAGATTGCATTTATGCCACTTATTTACTCTCAGGTACTTCAATTATGTGTACTAATCTGCAACAGAAAACTTCTGTGGATCTAAACCATTCCATAATACAGAAAAATGATTCAGTATTTGACAAGCATACAATGGGTGACAGGTTTGGCAAAGAGCAGGGAATGAACAGAATGAGCACTCTGCATCACGTAAGTACTATAATTTACCTTGTTTAGTTAGGGAGGAAGATAAGGATCATCTCTTTAAATACTTCTACATGGACATTATGTCCTTTGGAAATAAAATAATAATAAAAGAAGAAGAAAAAAAACCCGTCCAGGATGAAATAGCTTTTATTCAAAGGGAATGACCAAAAGCTGAGGACAGGTAATGCATGACTCCAGGCAATGAGATTTTTAGGATCATTGCTGTACCTTTCCCCAGCATTGATGAGCACCTCTAGTAGAGTTATCACATATCCTAGGGCAGATACAAGTGGTCTATAAAACAGATCATAAAGCCCTCTTCTTCCTTCATACTCCCTGAAATGAAAGCAGTGAAAAGCCTAACTTTCTTGCCTATCTTGTCTAGCTATTTGTAATTTCATTTCAGTCTTCTACTGATTTAATGCCCTACAAACCATATCGCCCTTCATATTCAATCACAACATCAGATCAAGTTTCTGTCCATAGCAGTGAATTATTCCACTGGGAAAAGCACAAAAGATCCATTTCTGTGCCTAAGCCCCGAACAGCCTTGTTTACCAATGTCATTGATGACAAACTTAGTAATTCCATTTCTTCATAAATATTTGAATGTTACATTTTGCCAGGTGGATATCTGCTCATTTGATCTAATGGCTGTCCTTTTGAAAATGTCATAGAACGCCATTAGCATAGCTTCACCAGTGTTAAATGGTGAGACGTAAATGATGATTGCTGAGAACAATATCCCTTGCCCACAGCACAGTGATGTAAGGGTTGGATAATTTTATTACCTTTAATAGCATTTGCAGCTATGCAAGCTAAGCCAATGATATGGGTAATCAAATCTCAGGCTTATAAGATGACCACCTGTGGCTACTAGGAAAGGAATCCCCACTATCTCAGCCCACACACACTGCGTAACCAGCAGCTCATCATTTCAAAGAAGGCAAAGAAACAGTGGAGAGGCATGAGAAAACTGGTGCCAATAGCAATACAAATGTAGTTTTTCCTCAGAACTGGTCTGAAACATTGTGAATTCACAGAGAATCTTAAACAGGAAGTATGGGAAACCTCCAAAATCTCTGTGTTGCCCCCTGCACCTTCTGCATTGCAAGTCTGGCAGTTCTTTGATATGTCTGGGACAGGGATATGCCAAGTTCTGCCAAGAAAGGCAAATATGATCCTGTGAATGTCAGGTGTGCTATGCTCTGCACCGTTCTGGGACTCCAAATGTTTGGAAGTACATTTTCAATTGGAATTGGCAGTCCCAGTGCACTGTGGACTACCTTCCCTGGAAGAGGCAGCACAAATGAGGTGAGAAGATCTTCAAGGCATGTGTACTGTTTGCTTATTAAGATCGCCTCATTTCCTTAATTGTAGACTAATTGTGCAGGCTGTCTAGAATTTAACTGGCTATGAAGAGAGAACAGTGACCTCAAAACCAGTAAAGCAAAGCTGGGGTTGTAAATATTTTCCAACTCACACAGCATTTCCTTCAGTATTTTTTAGCCTACAGTGTTTTTGTAGTCTCACCTCTGCAGACTTAAGCTCCTCCCTGAATGTGGCGCAGTGCAGAAAAGATCTGCTGCACTTCTAGAGTCTTTTGAAAGGGCAGACAAGTTGCAATTTCAGGGTGATTTTTATGCCTCTCTGTTGAAACTCTGTAAGTACACTGCAGATTATACAGCAAATACATTAAAAGATGGAGCACAAAACATTTAGTCCTGAACTAACTGCATATTTGAGGTAAGATCTATTCCCTGGCAGCTACCATGGCTACTAAACCCTGAACTTTAGATCCAGAAATCTGTTAAACCAGAGAAACCACGGAGTATTGTTCAAACAGGTAGATGATAGGTCAGAAATATCTCCTATGTGACATTAGCAAACATGAAGGTAACTTTTTTTTACAATGTACTCACTTCCAAAAGCACTGCATTGCAGAAAGCTTTTAGCCTGCCATGTTCTTCTATTATTTTATTCTACGCTTCATTCGTTTCTATTACATAGCCTTGCACTTTATTATTAGGGTGTTCTGTTGTTGCAAACAAGCATGCTGAATTCTGATCCAGTCATTCCAGTGGACATTTTTTTGTCAGCCTTTAAACTGAAACAAATGAATGACTGATACTCAGCTTCAATAATATGTGTTGACTCTTGGGTATTTGTGGCCTTTAGATGCCTAAAAATAATAATGCCTTTGTATGAAAAATGAATATTGATTAATGAACTGTAATTTTTTTTTAAAACAGCAGTCAAGCCAGTAGCTCTGCTTGTCATGCAATTTGTTCTGAATCACAGAATGTATATACCAAGCAAAGATATAATAAGAAAATTAATTTTTCCACTGCAAAATGCCTTCCTATCATAACCATATATTCTCTGCTGTCCTTAATGGAGGACAAATGCACCGATACTAAAAACCCAACTACCCCTCCTTGACATATGCTTAACAAATTTCTACATGAATAATTACCAGAAAAATTTCAGGAACATTGTAACCATCTGTGAATATAAGAAGCTTCTACCTAAGCTAATACACTATACACATAAGAATTCCTTTATCTGCCAGTGCTATTACTGGCAAACATGCTTTTTCTGGAGCTGAAGATATGTTCAGTATTATTTGCAAAATTTTTTTCCTGCAAGCGAAATACAGACTAAACTACCATTGGTGTCACTCATAGCAGTTACTAGGAAGAAAATTAACTCTGCCCCAGCCAAAGTTATGAAGCAACCTGAATCACTGGTAAGCCAGCAAGACCTCAGTGTAGCTCAAATTTGACTGGAAAACCAACTTGATATCAAATGGGAAAAATATATGCACCAATCAATCCATTCATGTGACAAAAGCTGCAATGGAAGGAAACTTACTTCAATATGCACAACACATGAACATGAGCCAGCAGTGTGCCCAGGTGGCTAAGAAGGCCAACAGTATCCTGGCCTGCATTAGGAATAGTGTGGCCAGCAGGAGCAGGGAGGTCATTGTGCCCCTGTACTCTGCTTTGGTTAGGTCGCACCTTGGAGTACTGTGTCCAGTTCTGGGCCCCTCAGTTTACGAAGGACATCGAGACACTTGAACGTGTCCAGAGAAGAGCAACAAGGCTGGGGAGACGCCTTGAGCACAAGCCCTATGAGGAGAGGCTGAGGGAGCTGGGATTGTTTAGCCTGGAGAAGAGGAGGCTCAGGGGTGACCTCATTGCTCTCTACAACTACCTGAAAGTTAGCTGTAGCCAGGAAGGGGTTGGCCTCTTCTCCCTAGCAACCAGCACCAGAACAAGGGGACACAGTCTCAAGCTGCAACAGGGGACATTTAGGCTCGAGGTGAGGAGAAAGTTCTTCACCGAGAGAGTGATTCGTCATTGGAATGGGCTGCCCGGGGAGGTGGTTGAGTCACCGTCCCTGGAGACGTTCAAGAGGGGACTGGATGTGGCACTTGGTGCCATGGTCTAGTCATGAGGTTTGTGGTTACAGGTTGGACTCGATGATCTTCGAGGTCTCTTCCAACCTTGGTAATACTGTGATACACCCAAGAAAATCAGGAACATATTAGTAGATATTATTACACTCCCATGGGCAAACTAAACACACTATGAGCATTTCAACAAAATAAAAACACACTCATCATTTTTATGTTCAAATGAAAGGATTTCTCTGGAATTTAAATAGGGGATTCCAAGGGTGGTAGGGCACTCAGGTAGAGTGCCAGGTAGCCCATCTGCTGCCAGCAAGTTCATTCAAAGAACACAGTCAAAATCATAGAAACCACAAGGTTAGAAAAGACCTCAAAGATCATCAAATCCAACCTGTCACCCCAGACCTCATGACTACTAGACCATGGCACCAAGTGTCATGTCCACTCTCCTCTTGAATACCTCCAGGGACAGTGACTCCACCACCTCCCTGGGGAGCCCATTCCAATGGGTAACAACTCTCTCTGTGAAAAACTTTCTCCTCACCTCCAGCCTAAACTTCCCCTGGCATGGCTTGAGACTGTGTCCTCTTGTTCTGGTGCTGGTTGCCTGGGAGAAGAGACCAACCCCTTCCTGGCTACAACCACCTTTCAGGTGCAATAAGAGCAATAAGGTCTCCCCTGAGCCTCCTCTTCTCCAGGCTAAACAACCCCAGCTCCTTCAGCCTCTTTTCATCTTCCTCTCTCACCCTCAGCTTGAGCATTTTGCTGACTTTTACTTTCCCCATGTGAAATTACTGCTCTTAAACAGAAAAGAACTAAACTGAAAGGAACTAGAGTGTCACACTTTCCTCCCCCCCCCCCCCCCAATTTTTTAAACCATTACCCTTTTAACACTCCATTATATGCATTTCATTAAACATAACACTAAGGTCTATTACCATGGCTCCCATGATACTCAAAACCAATAAAGGTGACTGAATCGGGATATATCTTATTCCTTTCATCCCTCCCCTCAAAATTTCATTTTTTTTCACCATACATACAAGATCCAGTAATAGTGGATATAATAAATAATCTCCACATAACCATTGGGAGTTTTACTTTGTGGCTTTTAGGAAGCCTGTCATTTCTTTCTGAACACTCTCAGGACAGGAAGCTTATCTTCTCACTATGTTTCACAGAAAATTTTGCTCAAATGCACACATCATGATTTTGTGCATTTTCTCTCAGAGCTCCTCGTGGAACTCCTTTGATTCAGAGATACTCTTAAGTTGCCTATTACTGGAACATTAGCTTCCTTCAATAACACGTAAAAAACAGGCACTTCCATCCACCTGAAGTATTTCCCTTAATCTTTTAGGCAGAAGAAAATGATGTTATTTTAAAGGAACAACAAACACACTGATTTTGATCTGAGAAGTAACAACCCAGTGCTGCAGCAATGCAGTTTATATCTGTACTTCTCTACTGTTGAGTATTTCAACAAAAAAACTACTTGTTCTTTTCACTCAGCAGATCCAGCACAGAAAGATGTCTTATGACAGAAGTAATTCTCATGTAACACATAACACAGTGTTCCTTAAATGTAGAAGGAAGAGAAGCCAACCCTTCCCCATGATCTGTTTGTGACTAAAATGTACCCTTTTTCTAGTATGCCTGGTAGATTTATGGATCCAGAAACACAGTTTTGCTTTAATATGACTCTATTTTTTCAGAAATACATGTTATTAAAGATGAAATTTTTAAAAAATGAAATAGAAGCTTTGATCACATGTCACTGAAAGGTGAGAATAAAATCTTTAGGGGGTTCTGTAATGATCTTTTCCCCAAGGTTTCAATATAGAAATTAGCACAGGAAAAGTACCCTCCAAAAAACTGTCCCTATACATGCATCTTTGGTCTGTGAAATAGGAACACTTGCTTCTCCTAGGATGAGGGGAACAAGGAGTGCAACCTTTGAAGCTCTTGGTGGAATCAATGACAGAGTAGAAAATAAATAACCCAAAACCTGGCCAGCTTAGCTTTAAAAGGAAAGGAGAACATCATCAGCCAGCACAGCCTGGAATGAGGCTCCACTGCTTGTATTTTCATATATGGCTACCAAGAAAGGAGTAAGGATGCTGTGTAAGACTATCAGATGGGGAAAGTCTAACAATATGTATATACCATACAACAGAGAGGTCTCATGTTCCAGTAGGAAGGAAACAGAAGTTTGAAAGCAAACAGTGGCATTAGTAGCCTTCAAAGAAAGCAATCATGACTTCACCAAAATGCTTCCTAATAACGTAGTTCAGTGATAAAACACAATCTAGCCTCCTTACCAAAAACACATAAATAAGTAGAATGAAAACAGCTTCTAAAAGTAACATGCAACACTGAATAAGCCTAAACCACACTGTCAATAATTGAAACATTTAGCCAGCAAAAATACTGTTAAAATTTAATAATTTAGGAAAAATTCAATTATATGATGAGAGTTATAAATGCAATTGAAAACCAGAAATAGATCAAAACCTAAATCTCATTTTAGCTTAGATAATGAAAGCACTTCCTGTCTTACAGATACAATTTAGTTCACCAAATGAAAGAATTAGGCACCTGAAGACCTGGGGAAGTATTTAATGTTTTTACCTGGCTTTTCCATCTAGGAATAAATTCTGCTCCTGGCTTATATATATCTGCTAACAAGTACATAGCATTGACAGACAAGGGGTTCAGTTTCCCTTCCTCCTTTCAGCAAGTTCTCTCAGTACAGAAGTGAATCTCCACTTGCTCCATATATTCCTAGATGTACAACCTCTTTCTCAGGCCTGCTACATTGTTTTGAGTGAAAGCTCTTCCAGGACTGGGTGCGAGTTAAAACTCCCTGGGTGAGTAGCTAGCTAGCTGACTGACTGAATCCAAGAATCAGAGGGTAAAATATAAAAGCACAAGAAGATGTCCAGTCATATAGCTGTGAAGAAGCTTTAAAGACAGACAAATATCAAGCAGCAAAATACTGCTTGTATTTCATATGTTTGAGATACTGAGAACTAATTACTGAAAATGAACTTCTCCTTCTGTTAACTATTTGAACTTCATCAGTGAATACTACAGAGTAGTAAGACTTAGGTTTGTAGCTTTCATTTTTTGCTTCATATAACACATGTAACATCTTGTTTGCTTGTATGAAGCAGCAGATGCTCACATCTGCCCAGATAAAAGACACTATCCTTGTATTTGGCTTATAACCTTTTATAAGGTACGATCCCTATATGTAGAACATATCTAAGTTCTATTCAGCTCCCATATTTCAGATGTAATCATCTCACTACCTTGAATCTACCTGGTAGAAAATTTTAAGAGAAAACAATTTAACTTTACTTTCCTCATGGAGTCTTCACTGCCTGGACATTTCAGAATTATATTTCAATAAGTAACTACAAGTATTTGAAAGTGATCGTAGGGTCCATAGGACTCTACTTGAATGGAAGTTATCTGGACCACAGAGGAAGTCATCTGGAAGCTGGGAAGTAAGGTCTATAATTCTGAAGAAGTCAAACTAAAGTCAACCACAAAGTTCAAAATAACTTATCAAGCACTTTGAAAGCCTGCAAAGGTGAAAAGAAACAGCTCAGTTAGTCACGAGGTGTTGGGTGATAGGTTGGACTTGATGATCTCTGAGGTCTTTTCCAACCTTATTGATTCTATGATTCTATGATCAGGAAACAATCAGCTTCAAGAAAGCAATGCAGAGAGAAACTTTAGCTAATAATAATCCTTGGCAAAATACCACCTCAGACATAGAGACTTCTGCTTAGATCCACTGCCTAAACAGTGAAAACTGCAGAAGTTCCGTGTTTGTTTACAAATACAGTGTTCATATTAAATGCATTACCATCATTGGTCAACATATGTAGTAGACTGAAGAGGAAGAAGTGGGAATGGCTATATTTATCATATTAATATATAATATATTCTACATACATTGCTTATATAATTGCATTATTTATTCAAGTATATTAGTAGGTTTCTGCACAATAAATGCTTTCTGCAGGAGGGGTTAGAATTCTAGAAGTAGACAGTTCATAAATTACTCAACGTGCTGACATTTCCTAATGTATTTCCAGTGAACTTTCACATTTCAGTTAATTTGAAGATTTCTCATCGTATGATCAGGCTGGCCTGTTTCAAAATGCAAAACACAAACATATCCATCATGTTTTCAGTTACACCTTTCAGCGACATGTGATTAAACCTCCTATTTTATTTCTTTATTTCCTCTTAGCTGGTAATGTAATCATAATCTATTAAATACTATAGCCTAGGACAGCGTCCTATAACAAATTTATGGGCTTATGACCCTGCAAACAAGGATAGCTTGAGGGGTAGGAAGAAAGATGCGTACACTCTGTATTTAATCCTACCTCTTCACCTCTTCTAGTTATTCAGCCTGATTCCTACTGTGCCTTAACAAAAAAGCAACATCTGCTGCATGACTCATTTTGTAGATTTAGGCCTAAAATAAGTTGAGGATTTAGCACATAATAATAAATATATACTATCACTTTTTTTTTTTTTTTTAAGGCATTACTAAAATAAGAAAATAAATGTGTACTCTCAACCAGAGGCCTGAATACCCTCCAAGAAAGAAGTACTAGTGAGACATTCTTAAAAGAAACAGGGCTATGATAACATATGGCCAAACCACTCTAGATTAGAGCCAAAAGTGAACTTCAAATGTGAGAGTATTTTGATTAAAGCACAACAATCCTCAACATGGATTTAATTTGGTCAGATATAATAATCTTCCTCCTTCACATGTATTGATCCTCCTTGCTTTTTTTAGAGACAGAAGTATTTGTATATTTACTTAACAAACCTGTGCGCGAAAGTGACGTGAAACACGAGGAAAGGCAACAGGATTTCCCAGTGTTTTCTAATCAGGCACATCAGAATTTGGACCACAGAAGGATATGATACTGCTTCTACCAAGGACACAGTAGGATCTATTTCTTCACCCAGAACTACTGCATGCCTCAGGAGACAGGCCAACACAGAATTCTGAGGGCATAATACATTGGGGTGTACCATTTGACAGAAAACACAGTGCATATGAAATCCTTACAGCCAGATCTCTCTCTGGGGGTCCAGGATACTGGGTGTATCCCAGGCTCTGAGGAGCCCCAGGAAACAACTTCCAGCCATGATAAAGGACAAGCTAAGGATGAAAAAATGAACACATTAGCATCTACTTCCAAGAACAAGAATGACATCAGGGAACATAAATAACCCTTTTTGGTTATGGGGTTGATGTTTTCAGCTACATACACTGTAGCTACAGACCATCATGTGATGAGTGGAAACTCATTTACTGATTTTTTTCACCAGGCAAAGGAAGTACAAACTCTGTCCTTTTCCTAGGTGAGGGTACGTTAAGGGGGCCAGATGTTAACAAGTACCTAACTTCAGGGGTAAAAGAATACTCTAAAATAATATTCTCACCAGAGCCCAAGACTAGCAGAATCTATATAAGGTTACATGTCTTCAGTACAGTGAGGGAGAACAGAAGAACACCCATGTATTACACTGCATGTGTTTGTTCAGGTTTTCCATCATGCTGATATTTCCTTTGATTCTACTTTTTCCTTTTGAAGTATTGCCTTAACATTTAGCTTGCAAACTAATGTGCACATTAGCATAAACCTGTGCTTAACATTTATTCTATAGGCCTCTAGACAAAAGCCTGAGTTAGCATATAAGGTCAGAAAAATAGACTTTGTAAATGTTACTACAGTAAACCACAGGGTTCAAGAGAATATTACATATATTGTGTAAAAAAAACATAATTTACCTGAATCAAGGCAATTAATAAAAACTTTGTGTTTGGTTTTTAACAAGTAAAGAAATCTATAAGCAGTATCTAAACAAATGTGATTTGTATACAAGTAATAAAACTGTTTAAAACTTCCTGTGCTTACAGGCAGACAAATTTAGGAAACAAAAAGTAGGTTTTTCTTTCATTCCAACGTAAAGCCAGGTTAATGGTTGTAGTCCTGATATTCCTGACATCACTACAGTTTTCTTCTAGTGTGACACTGATAACACCATTTCATTCTAAAAGTTATCTTTGACTACTCCAAGCAATTCCCCGCCCTCATAATACAGCCATCAGATTAATTCATGGGATGGTTAGAGACGTTCAGGAAGGGCTGCGTGGAAGACTACCAAAAAAAGCCACTTCTCATAAATACAGCTGCCTAGAATGACAGCAGGCATATATTAAAAGAGGGAAACAGATCTCTGACAAGCAGAGAACACTGGATATTTAAGAGAGTTTCTGCATTTGAAGCTTACTGACAAGCCATTCTACAGAAGACAAAAAGTGGCAGAGAGGTAATTTAACACCAAAAAAAAAAAAAGGGGAAAAAAAAAGAAAGACTCTTTGCTAGCTATCAGGTTTGCCAGCTCTTAAACTTTCACCATGATCCAAGACAAAACAAGTATCACAAATCTCTTTTCAAACCTCTGGTCATGGAGGCAGGCTCGCACATGAATCTCCAGTTTTATTTGGGAAGCAGAGCCCTGGCCTGATCTAGTGTGGGGTGTCCCTGCCCATGGCAGGGGGATTGGAACTAGATGATCCTTGTGGTCCCTTCCAACCCTGACTGATACTATGAATTTGATTCCTGGAATAAGAAGTTTAAACCTGGCTCAAGCACAGGCACTGAAAATGCACCAATACAGAGGAAAATAAACAAACAGCCTAGCTCTGTACATTCCCTGTGCCTGCTTACTATCTGTATACTACAGATTGCTGCAGTGTTAAGCGCTTACAGAGTGTTTGGGGAGAGCTTTTTGGGGGGGTGAAGGGTGGAGAGGAAGTATTATAAATGAGCCAAGATAGTCATCTACAGGCAAGAGAAATGACATAATTGTAAATGAAAATAAATTTAAGGCAATCCATTGATTACTGTTCATGTACTCTGTTTTTTTGGTCCTCAGTGATAAAACACCTAATGGCCTTGAGAGATTTGTCTTTCAATATATCCTGAGACATGCTTAAAGCAAGGGAATCAGGGGAAGATTTTTATTTAACATACAGGGATAAAGCCACAAAAGACATTTGGCACTGAAATGCCATTTAGATGACAGAGCACACTCATGGTTCTGGAAAATTCTGTTCAGCAGGTGCCTACACTTAACACTGCAACACCTTCCAGAAGCTGATGTCCTTATTTGCTGAACCCAGTGAGTGCTCTGCCATAAACAGCACGATTCAGGCTCGCTGTGAGTCAGTTTCATTTGGAGCAGAGACACTCAGCACTGCCAGGTCTAAGCATTCCAACTCAGCAAACAAGACTCACACCTGTGCCAAGCAGCTTGCAGAGCTTAAATTTCAGCTTCCTGCTCCGTTGCATCCCAGAGGTTCCCCTGCAGTTATCATGGGAATTCAGGCATGTACAGAACAAGGTACCAGCAGATCCAAGAAGCCCAGATCCATGCTTACTGCTGAAGGCCCGGCCTTGCCTTCAAATAGCAGACTCAAGCAACAGCTTCCTGTCAGTTGTAACACTGAAAGCCCCCTGGCTAAGTAAAAAATCGCTCTCTGTTGCATTTGCTCTTTGGGGCATCAAAATTTTAAAAGAGAGCTAAAATACAGGAAGAGAGAAACACTTGCAAATCAAAGCCAGTCTGCTTGCCCTTTTACCTGACCTCCAACAACAAGCTATTCACAGGTGTTAAGGAAAGAGAGTAAGAAGCATGGCAGGTAATACATGTCAGGAGAAAGACCCTTCCCTGCAATGCCACACAAGCATCTGTCTATTATTATTTTTTTCTCCTTTTAGTGAAGGTGTTTTACAGCCCCTAAAAGACACTGGATTCTCCAAATTTTTGTCTTACTCTCTTTGGCTTCCTACCCCTGGAAGCCATAAGTTTAAATGACTAACTTATCTCTAAGGGGGAAGAAAGATATTATTTTGTACTTCAGAGCTGCTGCTTGAATAATGGCATTGGGCACCTCTTAGAACTGCCATTGTCAGAAACAGTGAGCAATCACTCCCTATTCACCTTTTTTGTACTCTCATGATTTTGTAAATCTTTATCATACTTCATCTCTCCTGTACATTTTTTCTCATGTGAAGAGTCAGTTTCATCTTTCTTTTAAGCTTCTCTCTTCTTCCATACCTCTGTTCTTTCTCTCTCTGAGCCTATTTGATTCTTTAATATAATTTCAAGATATCTTTCCTAAGTGCTGAGAACCAAATTAGAGCCCAACATTGCATATGTGTCGATGCAGCTGTTTTATCTTGTCCTTAAGTGCATTACTTTGCATTTATGAATGCTGTAGCTCTGCATGCCTTTCAGTGATCATATAAGCATTCTTCAGAAAGCCAAATAGAAAGCTGACTGAACAGCTGTGTACTTAACTGTCATGTTATTTACCCCTTTTCCCCCCAGATTTTTCACCAAGGTTTCCAGCCCGGTTTCCACCATATGTTCAGTGAGATCTCAACAGAAAATCCAACCTTATGCTGGATCAGAACAACAACAACAAACCCCCCAGTATTTGCATTTACCACTTTTCATTCTCTTGATATCAAGGCTGATTTAGTGCAAGTTCATGCTACACAACCCTTCATTTAGCCACTTCATTTCTCAATTTCCCAAGGACTTGCAGGTAATAGTATGCTAACCTTAGATTCGTTACAGTTCAGGTTTTTGTTTTAAGTCTCAAACTCCTCTACTGGTACTGTAGTTTGAGTCTGAAGGTTTCCTGCTAGAGAAGTCAAACCCCTGCTTTAGTGTATTCCTGAACTCTTCTGGAGAAAATAGTGGAGCAGAATGCTTGTTGTGCCTGTTTGCTACAGCCACACGCTCTCTCCAAGCTCTTTTTATTACCATACTCCTCTGCTTCTCAATCTGATAGTCAGTTCCACAACTTTACCGGTATACCTCACTGCCTCAGCATTTAATAGAGGCTTACAATTTACCTTACAACAGATGAAATCTAAATCCACCATGGTCTCCTCTAATGACGTTAGAGTTTAAAAGGAAATCACATGTACCTGCTTAGGAAAAGAAATGACTTCACTAAACTTGTATACTCTCTTTCAACAGCAGGAACAGAATTCATCATCTGGTTTCTCAAGGCGAACAAACCACATGCATGAGGCTGAATGCAACTGAGCCTCTAGAGCTTGCAGTGGTCTGGATACTGACTTCAGAAAACTATGTTCAATGTCACCAGTGTTGCAGATCAAGCCCTTACTTGTCCTTTGGATTAATTCATTCCCACAAGCAAAGGACTGAAGTTTCTAATCAGGGCACAAAAGGCTACATTTGAACATTTTCACAGGATTAACATGAAGTGACAGGAACTATTTTTAAAGAAGAAAATCTGACTGTTTTTATATTTCCTAAACTGAGAACAGGTTAGATGTATTTCATGTGAGGTTCAAGTTCACTCTATGCACTCTGTGGGACAGTAATAACCATGTTTAAAGTAAGGATGTGCAAGCTCTCAGTCTTGTCAGTTTTAGCTGACACATCTAATACTCAACTGGATTTCTAAAGTTCATACTGCAGCAACTATTCACTTTGAATTCACAGAAAACACACCATGAATTCAAGTGGAGCTAATGGGACTACTTCTGGAGCAGGATGCCCATCTGCTGAAGGAGAAGAACACGGCTTTTGCAAAATACTTCACCGAAATACAAATAAGTTTCTACCACACAACACCTGCTGCTCTGATATCACAAACCAAACACCAAACCAAAAGCAGCAACAAAAAAAACCCCCAACCCCAGATGTTATTCTTAGCTGAAACTATTATATTTTCTAACTAAATATCCATTTCCTACATCAGTTGCAGGGCATCTGTTCACTTGCACGGCTATGACCTATGACTTCAGCCTTCTCTTTGCTTTATTTTCCTATTTAGTTTTTTTTTACCTACCATTGTGGCAAAAATGTTGTCATCTGTTCTGTGCCCTTCCTCCTGCTGCAGACCATTTATCCTAACAGAGATAAGATTATAAAATATGAATTGAGAATTCTGTCAAGTCAAATTAAACTATGTCAGGATACACATCCAAATAGTATGCAATAAAAGCACTGTAATAATTTCTGTAACTACTACCATGTGTTGGGCAATTAAAAGCCTATGAAAGATTAGCACAGGTTTCTGAAGTTTAAGTATTTAAATCATATTCAGCTGATGCAAGCATGCAGATCTGATGACCTCACTGGAATCACTAAAACTCATGTCTCATAACACCTAGCATTTTTCAAGTCGACCACCACTGAACTTCCAGATGTCTTTCTCTAAAGAAACAGATACACTCCAAAGCAAGGCTGCTCATCTGTCCAAGGCAGGTGCAGGTAAGTGCTGCCATCTGTCTTATGATTCCCTTTGTAATATCCTCACGATTACCACACACTTCTGTGCATAACTCAGGCTGCCTCTCTCTCAGAATGCTGAGCTGCCCAGAGATGAAGTGCAGGTATTTAGAAGTTGCTCTTTATAACACTCAGTCTACCAGGTGGTTCTCTGTGTTTGTTTGGTGTTTTTGTCTGTTTTGTTTTGTCCTTAGGCTCAAATATAGTGGACTAGGACAGAAAAGTCTATTCTTTGCTGTTCAGCTATTCAACTGCCAATATCTATTAATGCATAACTTAAGCAAGGAACATATATATGCCTTTTTTTCCTATTTTCACAACATTTTTGAACCTCATACTGCTGCAGTATTTAATAGATATTAACTACATGAGCTAAGCAAAAGGCAGTTTTGCCTTTAAAAAAGAAAACTCAAATTTTACATGGCTTTCAGTTAGTCCTATAAATAACAGACAGAATTATCTATTGCATAATTCCTGGTGGTAAAGCTGTTTCTTAATTAATATCCAGTGGTAATTATAGAAGTTGATGTCAAAACACCACTTGAGAAATCACATGGGATGTCAAAGAATCCATACCATTTAATTTTTCCCTTTGTCATCCTGCACACAAAACGACAGCAAGGGCAGCAAATAACATCCAAACATCGGCTGTAGAGCTAGCTGTATTATCCCAGCGTAACAGCAACACAGACATTTCTATTCCAAGACAGAATAGTCTCAGGTTATTTTAGAACCTCCAGCAGGGAACATAATACTAGGTGTTCAGTCTTCTGGGAATTTTGCAAGCAAGTGGTAAATAAATAAATTAATAAAACAATAAAACCACCCTGAAAGAGAGTACTACAGAAAAGCACTGATCAATTAATATTGATGGGTCTCCCATTTCAGTAGCACGGAATGAAAGTAAAATCAAATTCTCAAGAACATAAAGAGGCCGTAAGCAATGCTCAGGATCCCAAGTCACAAATTATTGTTGCTCTTGTGTTGATCTGCTTTGCATAATTTTGTTTGTTTGCCTGTTAAATTCTACCTTTATTTCTATTGTTACTCATTTCATCTTCTCATTTTTCCTGGAAATGTATTGTTCCCTTGTTACTGATTTTGCCTTAAAGCAGAGTCTGCAGATTGGTTTCATCTAAGGTTTTCATGACAAAGCTATCAAAACCATTTGTGCGGTCTGCCCTCTTCTCAGGGACAAAACCAAATATCAAAGCACTTCATAGTTATTGTAAACATCTGGCCCTCCTTCCTAGACCACCAAAATGCAAATAGAGCTGCGTTCAACTGTGATGAAATTCTCACCGCACAGTAATGCGTCTTGAGCTTTGTGGTTCAGAAAGCAAAACAGCAGAAATTGAATGCAGATGTAAATACATTCTGAAAATAGTATTGTTCTTGCAACACAACCCTTTTTACATCACTGGAGGAAAATATATATCTTTAACTGTTTTGCATTAAGCAGATTTTTCCTTCATATCTTCCATTTCTCATTTTCATTATTCAAATAGAAAATATTCAGAACTTTAAACAAACAAAAAAAAATCAATCTTGACCTTTCAAGGCAGAGGAAGTAGAGACTTGGCTTGTATTCATAATACTTTCAAATCATATCACCTGATCCTGATAATTCACATTATCAGCTCCTTTATTACTTCTGATTTCTTTGGGGGCCATCTGAGATAATTACAAGACTGCATCATTCTTTAAATCAGTAGCCTACAAGCTGAAGATTAAAATGTAAAACAACTTAACTACTTCTGTCCCCCAAAGCTTAATCCTTTTAGTTTAGCTTTCAGCAAAAGGAGAAAAATTTCCTACAACATCATGCTGTTAAAGAGGAAAAAGCAAAGAAGAACAAAAGTTTCAGTCACTAAGAAACAACAGCCATGGCTTGTAACATGCAAAGGTTTTGTCTCATCTGGAAGTATGAAAGCATGCATAATTCTAAGTTATACATTTTAAGGAATCTAAACCATGTTCCATTTAATCATTTACATCCTGCCATACTTTTATTAAATAGTGAAATATTTATAGCTTCTAAGGCTCTAATTAAAATGTTTTCTCAAAATTATCTTGCTTATTTTGTATGAAGACTTAACATATGAAAACAGACAACCCAGTAAATATTTGAAAGGAAACGATCCATGAATATTCACTCATGAATGGCAGACTGAAAGAACAAGCACACAAGAACTACTCTGAACATAATCTTCTCCAAACCAGTAAAGCATAATCAGATCTAACTCTTGTAGCTACAACAACTTCTGTCTCTTGAAAATGCTTCCAGTATGATTAAAGAACTGGAAGAAATTATCCAGATAAGCAATTTTAAGCTGTCATGCAAGTAACAGTAAGACCATTTTTGTCCTGCCTTTTTCAACAGGAACACAACAATGGACCTACTCAGCTGACCCTTTAAATGTAGAAAGCAGAGAATCTAGTTGGAGGCACAAGTAAAACACCACCTCTAGATTAAAACCAATGGTCCCACAGACATGGGATAACATTCGCGTCAACAAGAGATGCACTGTGTCTTCCACCACCGGTAGTCTGCACCTTTCCAGAGGTGGAAAGAGCTGTCTCTCTACCCTCCGTTACTCCACACTAGAAATCTCTTTCCTGTTCTGCATTTTCTTTCTAAGTTGAAAACTTAAATATATCTTTATCCAGAAAAACAGCTCCCAGGACTTCTACTTTCAGAGAAAGGACTTTATTTTAAGCAAAGAGTATGGTAGACCAATATCAGTAGTGCTGCGGTTACCTGGATGCTTTCCTAAATGGTTCTTCTGTGATTTAACTCATCAGCATAATGAGCAAGCACTTAAAAATGGACAGCTTCCCGTGGTGTAAATACAGGGATAGCTAACTGGCAAAGCCTGCACAGGTACCAGCACCCATCAACAGCCATGCCATGTCAGAGATCCCACTCCCACACAGATGTCACCTTCCAGGCACCCTGTCACTCATTATTTGGGAGCAGCCACGTGCTTATGGCTTTCCATAGACCTGCTGTCAGAAGTGGTGCAGCAAGGGCTGTGCAAATGACTGAAGGGCAGACAGTAAAAAGAAAGAGGACCAGGAAACTACTATTACAGCACTACTCACGTCCTCTCTCTGTCCTAACAGCAGCTGTAAGAATACCAAACTCCTGCACTTGGATATCTATGCTCCATTTGGTGCCTAAAATCGAGGTTAGTGACTCATGTGAATCTCATGCAAAGCCCCAAAGCCATAGAGATGATTTGTAGGATCTCCATAACTGAATGTCCCTTTCTTTATTTAGAAATAGATTTGTAGTACGATGCCTAAATAATTACATACCATTTATCAGTTGCATCAACAATTTACCAACTTTAGCTGTCCAGCTGATTTCAGATAAAGTCAGTTTGGATTGGGATAAGCATAGAGACTAAATATTTACCAGATGTAATGGCATTCTTCAAAAGGAATCATTACATTGCTAACAGACAATGCAATAAAAATTACTACTCTTTCATATTTTATTTATAATAATGGCTGTGGCTTTTAGTGGTTGTTTCTGAAAGGAGAAACTAGTGAAAAAGCCTGATTTTTTTTAAAAAGGTAATATTTTAAAGCCTTATTTAAAATGCTGGAGCCATTTTGTTTGACATTTCTAGAAACTACCATTTCCATTTCCCTCTGAAAAGGAAATACAAATGATTGCCATCATTCTTCCCATGTTTCTTTACATTCTTAGCAGTACCTTTTTCTTTTTTTCAGAGTTGTGGTGGTTGCTTATTTACCACTCTTTTCTAAAATGTCAGGTTATAGATGGGTTTGTGGTGGGTTAGAATTGGATGTCCAAAAGCTGCCCCCTTTGCTGCTTTCTCAGTTCCCCTCCTCAGCAGAACAAGGGGAGAAAATAAGACAGAAAAACCTTAAGAACAGGGAGATCATTCACCAGTCAACATCATAAGCAAAACAGGCTTGACTTGTGAAAGACAAACCTAAAAGAACCTTCCCTCCCTTATTCCTAGGCTGAACTCCACTCCAGAATCTTCTGCCCTGTGCCCCTGAGGTGCTGAACAGTACTCGGTGTGGCAGGGGAGCTGTTGGGGCCCACTGGAGCCTGCTGCGCCTGGCACAGGACAGCCCCACTTGCTTCTCACAGAGGCTGCCCTGCAGCCTCCAAGATCAGCATCTGGGCACCTGCCCACAGTATCAAGCTTAAGAGCAGGTGAAATTTCCAAGTTTTGGGCCCCTCATTCTCTAGCCTCCTAACAATCAGCTTATATTCCCCCTTTGTGCAACTTCTCCCAGACAGGAGAGGTGCAACTTCAAAACATCCTCTGGAATTTCTGGTTGTTTTTTCCCCAGGGTTCAGTTGTTGCCATTAGCAGAAATATCTATTTCAAAGCCTATTTAATCCTCCAGTAATGGAGAAGGATTAAGAAAACACCTAACTTCTGATATTAGCTTTTAGATTCTGTAAAGGGCATACCATCTTTAAATGTGCACTCAAATCAGCACCATCTCAGCTTCTGCTCCTCCTGTGTCAATTTCAAATAAACATGTAGAGATAAGTAGAAATATTTCATGCACAACCAATTTCTTGATGTTACAAATGCATGGGGAAAGATGTGTCCCACTTAACCATTTGAAGCATTCAACGCTCACCTGCCTTAGAGGCTTCGAATATACAGTACTACACACGAATATTTTAGCCTCCTTTCTTAAGTTTGGGGCTTACAATGACAGAAGAAATTAGCTGCCTCTAAAACCAGGGAATTAGTCAACCATATATTTAAAGCTTTGAAATATTACACTGAAGTGATAAATGATTAATATTCACATTTTCAGTTCAAGAGACTACAAAGACAAACATCATTAGGGATACCAAAGGAAAGGAGCTTGAAGCTAAGCACACAATTCAAATGAGTTAATAAGATACAAATCACTAAGGGTCACATTCACTCTACAGGAAAATCACAAAAGTCAGGTTAGCACTTTGCAGTAGGTACACACAAATATAAAAACCCTTGAATTCCATATTTCTTGACAACAAAAGGTGGAAGTCCATCCATGAAATACTAAGAGCTGTGGAGTTAGCCAAACAACACATATATTCCCATGTTATACAAATATTTGGTGTCAAAAGTACATTAAATTTCTACTTTTTCTTCCTTGCTAAATATTAGTGACACTTGTGCAAAACCAATAAAACAGATTTACTGTCAGACCCTTGTTGCCTTCCAAAAGGCTATTTATGGAGAGAGCTACCAAAGCAAGGATCTATCTGAATCTTTAGATTCTAGTTTAAATTGTTTCAGAAACTGTAAAAGGAGAGTTGGAAACTTTAAATAAAAGATTTAAAAATATAAATCTTATCAATAGATCACATCTGATACATTTGAATAAAGCTAGTCCTAATCCTCTAGTATGCTTCTATGGACTTCATCTAAACTTTAAGATCCTCGGTTCTCCAAGTGCCAGTCTTCAAATACTGCAAGAATTCTTGCAAGCTAAAGCCAATGTTATTCTGTTGCCATGACCTGCACATATTATCACATTTTCACTCCACATGAAATGAAAGGAGTATACTACAGAATACAATATACTCCTCCATCCTCTCTTTAAATGGTTGAGAAAGTTCTGGGCTGTTACGACGAACACTCTGGAAACTCATCCCAGCAATAAGATAATAGCTACCATCTTCAAGTAATATGTAAAAGCCATCATTACTTGAGGAGGTGCTCTCTAAATGGACAGAACCTAACTGGCAGACAATTAGTTATTACTTTTACCACTTGCCCACGCACCCGTTGTTAAGTTAATGTTTTTGCACTCCCTCTCCCTAAAGACCTGCTAGAACTTTATGAAATATGGTGACACAAAACTCTGACACAGTCCTTGTTACAAAATATGCCTCAGATGGCAATTAATCAAAGAATGCCATGAGCTCAACAGAACCTTCAATAAATACAACAGACTGAACATCTACAGCTATTGTTTCAGCTATAAATCTTGTGAATGCTTTTTACTGTAGCAACAAACTGCTAATAAATTCAACTTGCATTACCAGAAACACATAAAGGACAGGACACACTTCATGATGTTTTTTCAGTGTCCTCCCCAAGCCCATGCACTCAGGCATATTGTTTCTAGAAATATTTTATAGTTAGCAGTGATACACTGTCCCTCCTAGCCTCTGCCATGACTGATGAGACAGAGAACATTGACTGAATGCCATTGCCTGGCACTAAGTCCCTCTTGTTCAAAAGAGATGGGAAGCTTTATGCTTGCAACTCACATTAGCTTTAGCAGCAATCATCAACATTAATTGCACATGTATCATTGGGCAAATAGATGTGTAAAAACCAAACCAAACCAAACAAAAGAACAGAAGAAGTGTTGTCCCTGCTACTGTGCAGAAGTGAAGGAAGTTTCCGGCAATCTTCTAATGCATATATTCAGCGAATGGGACAGACAAGCCAGAGCTAAGGTTATTATTCTATTCTACAGTATTACAGTATTACCAAGGTTGGAAGAGACCTCGAAGATCATCGAGTCCAACCTGTAACCACAAACCTCACAACTAGACCATGGCACCAAGTGCCACATCCAGTCCCCTCTTGAACGCCTCCAGGGACGGTGACTCAACCACCTCCCCGGGCAGCCCATTCCAATGACGAATCACTCTCTCAGTGAAGAACTTTCTCCTCACCTCGAGCCTAAACTTCCCCTGTTGCAGCTTGAGACTGTGTCCAAAGAGGCTCAAATTTGCAAACTATTTCAAGTATCAATTGAATAAAGTAGCACAAAAGATAAGAATTTTTCATCTACATCCATTTCATTTCAAAGAAGAAATGATTCCTCCACTGAGATTTAGAGAAGCATGCGCTTCCCACATAGCTTTAATCCCAACCAACTACAACAAAGGTCACTGACTTGTTTTTACTTTCACCTCATATTATCACAGTTTGCTCTGAATGAGGACATGATAGATCCAAAGAGGAAAAGAGAGAAACTGATTTTTTTTTTTTTTTTATTTTTTTTTTGCATCGATCAAAAAGCCAGACTTAAAAGATCACAACCCTTCTGCCTCAGGTCTAGAAATCTCTATTGGTATTAAGCTGGTTCTGATTCAAACCAAGCAGGCTGGATGTACATGACTTGTCAGCAACCTGCGACCTGTGTAACACAGCAGTTAACTACTCCTGTACAGTATGCTGTACAACAGCAAACACCAGCTGGGAGGAGGAAAGCCATTCAGAGAAAGCAGACGCCTGTCCTGCAAGCTTTTAATGTATTTCATTGTACTCTTGATGTTCTCACTATAAACCTTGCTTCTTCATTTCTTGGAGGTTTGAAACCTGTCCTCATAATCTGCAGCCTTCAGAAATACAAAGCTGATTAAGCACCAAGGATTAAAGTATAAAGCACTGATGGGCTCGCTATCTCCACATCCTCACCTACTTACTAACAGAACCAGAAGCAGCAAATAGAAAAGAACTGTTCTGCAGTGAAGTAACCTG
Organism: Picus viridis; assembly: GCA_033816785.1. Taxonomy (NCBI): domain Eukaryota; kingdom Metazoa; phylum Chordata; class Aves; order Piciformes; family Picidae; genus Picus; species Picus viridis. The sequence continues at coordinate 10,306,641 of CM066581.1, read as the reverse complement.
TTGCCACATGCTCAAATAAAGGGAGGTAAAGTTAGCATCATCTGTTGAGTCAGGGAAGACTGAAAATTTTCAAGTTTATGCTGGAGACTTACAGACTGTTTTCTGGGATCTCAGCATTTTTTTTCTGGGGCTCATGCTTCACAAATTCTATGCAGCTCTTCTGTACTTGTGTTTTCACAGCTGGACAGCTGCTTATCAACAAGCCATGCCATCTAAAACTGAAAGGAAGCAGCAGCTTGGTAGACTCTCACTACTAAAGACAAAGGCAAGGAGGTTTCAGTAGAGAAAACAGGGGAGAGTACTAGAAAAAAATATATATTCCCCTAGAGAAAACTAGTTTTAGTAGAAGAGCTTATTTTCTCAAAATATTACTAATTCCATTCTGTAGAAATAGTCATCATCACAAATACTAACCAGGTTGAGAGGCCAAATGATTATGCAAATTGAAGGAAGGACTACAGCCACTAATACAGCAATAATAAACAAGTGGTGCTGGTATATAAAGAAGTGACTTAGTACATAGAATAGAATAAGAATAAACCAGGTTGGAAGAGACCTTCAAGATCATCATGTCCAACCCATCATCCAACATCATCTAATCAACTAAACCATGGCACCAAGCACCCCATCAAGTCCCCTCCTAAACACCTCCAGTGATGGTGACTCCACCACCTTCCCGGGCAGCCCATTCCAATGGGCCATCACTCTCTCCATGAAGAATTTCTTCCTAACATCCAGCCTAAACCTCCCCTGGCACAGCTTGAGAATGTTTTCTCAGTTAGGAGGAGTTACCTTTCCAACTTTTTTTTTTAATGGAAACAACATTTCAGTTGGGGCAGTTATCTCAGTAAGCTCTGAAATGACAGAAAGTACTTTGAATGGCCAGAACAATTACTTTCAGCACATGACATGAGTTTCCAGGCAGCTGTTTTTGTATCTTTCATTTGGTTAAAGACATGCAGGTGGGATTTTCTGGAGGAAAAAAATATTACTGCATTACAGTAACAGATACCAGCTCACAAGATATTTGATTACCTTCTTGTTGGAGAATGAGCAAGCAATTTTAAGAAGATACCCAGATTTAGAAGGTGCTGCCACTGGTGTGGCATTTACTAACAGAGACCAAAACAGGTATGTGCGTTTGGTTCAGGGCAGTTTAAGCAAAAGCTGCTTATTCTTTTACAAACTAATCCCTCTTCCCTTGTGTTCAGTCACATAATAGTCTGCAGTTCACAAGTACCAAATACTAGCTAGCATTGTAAAGATGGAATCAATAGTATAATCCTATTAAATTCTGCAATGCAAGCTACTTTTCAGATATACAGAGGAATCCTCTTAAATTGATTATTTTTTTTTTCTTTTTAAGAAATAAAAGGTAGGGTTATGTTAGCCACTAGCTAGAAACCTAAAAAAAATTGTCTACATAATATCTGTAAGATAGCAGTTTCATTTGCTCTTCACTCTGCAGTACTGTAAATTGGCTGCCGTGTAACTGTGATACTTTACTTGGTGATCTTCCTAAAGAAAACTAAAGCTTCCTCAGTTATTGTAACTATAGAGCGATGAAACAGAGAGGTTTACTCACATAAGGCTTCAATGAGAACTGGCACTTCCATTTGAACAGGAGCTATTGACACCTATTTGCCAACATTCCTTCACTAACTTATCACAGTGTTCTTATTTACACTGAAAACTAGCGTCACCACTTGCTTCGGTGTCTTTCCAGATTGCAGAGTTTACTCCACCCCAAACTTCATCTGCTTATATTTGAAGACTGCAAAAATCTCTAAAACTATTTTGAAAAATGATCATCCTTGAACCTGTATGAAGATTTAACCCATGTCCCTCACACAGCAGGAGGATGAGTACCGTCTGTGGCACTTGCTACCTGACTCTCCCATCAACAAACCCAAGTGTTATCTACCCCAGTCCATGCACAGGCCACTGCAGCTAAGCAGCATGAGTTATGTTGAGTAGACCTAGAATTCCAGCTCACAGCATCCATCCAGCAAGTCATACCATAGTCCATAAATGCTCCAGGACAGCCTGATATTTTTCTCATGTTTTTGAGACCAAAGAAACTATATGGGGGGGGGGGGCGGGGAATCAAGACATTTTCTGCTTCCCTAAAAAGATTAAGTGTCCTACTTTTTATCTTTCCCTGTATTACCAGTGCTTCCCATTTGCGTAGCCACTATAGCTCCTGATATTAGCAGCTGTACAAAAACTTAGGGCTTTTGCAGTACCTCTACTACCTTGAGAGCACACAAAAATCTGTAACTACAATTTGCAACTCAGAAAATCATAGCAGAAATATGATCAGAGTGATTCACTGCCAGAAATGTGACGGATTTCTCATTTCTCCTAGCAATAAGTGTACACATTGAATATTTCCTAGACTAATTTGATGCATTTTAGAGATTAATTTTTATTGCCAATGTCATGCCAATACCAGACTTTCTATTTCCACTAATCATCAGTGGCACACCTCAGTCATACAGCACTAGCTAGATACTTCCTCCTCTGAAACAGAGCTGGTGGAAACTGGAGCTGAAGGTCAGGCAACACCTCCGCTTCTAATACTGGTGCAACAGGGCTGTGAGGGAGCTGGGGAGCACACCCAGAACCCTGCCTTTGACCCATCCATTTTTCACATTGTAAATTAATCTCTCAGTAGATCACAAGACATTACAAAGGTTTGGGATTGACAGCGGGGAAAAAAGCACAAGTGTAGCAACCTCATTAGGATTCTGCTCTCAAAGACTCCACACAGCTTTGTCTTTTGAAGAGTAAAAGCTGCTTAACAAGTCAGCAATAGCTCAGTCCCCCCAGAACAGCTATGGTAACAGTCTTCATTGCACAAACACGTTTCCTGAACTACTTTCCCAAGTCTCTGCTAATGCAAACTTGTGGAGTGAAGTAAATGCAAGACAGCTCTTTTGTCTCCCTACTTTTTTTTTTTTTAAACACTTTGCATGACAAGTATATCACTCCTGTTTCCTGTCTTTTGCCTTCTGTTAGGAATAATTCATCAAAATACACATTTGTGAGATTAGGGATAGGCAGTTTGTGTGTCTAAGTCCACAGAATCAATTGCCACAACCGCTGCCATAGTTATCCTAAAATTTCAGATGATTTCTGTCCAAGCAGCGCTAGTTTGCAGTGCACCTCAAGATGTACTTCTTCAAGCATCTGAGCAAACTTTCTAAGGTTAACAGCAATGCTTTTGGGTGGCTACACAATTGTGTTGATCAGAGGACAACAAAACCAGTTTACCCACCCCAATAAAATAGTAGCATCTCTTCTCATTTTTGGAGACAAGCAAGCAGAAGCATTGATTTTTCCTTTTATTCCCATTTCATCTCAAAATATAGACACAGACTGTCCTAGAGCACAAGAACCTAGCTGTCCTTCTCAGAGCACTCATAGCCTGCAGGGAAGTGCAAAGAGCCACATTTGCCTGAGGAAGAGGCAGCACGTTGCTTTTGCACTCGTACTGTTTGGTTACTACATCTAGCCTGAAAAAAACAAAACAACACAACTTTTTGTTGAAATAGCATGGCCAGAGGAACAAATTAATGACTTAAGGACTGTCATACAGATGTCAAGTATTGAAATTCAACGGGCTGTCATTCTTTTGCCTGCTATGAAGTCTGAAGGAAAAGCTGTGGTTCTGTGTAATGGTTAGACTAGATGGTCTTAACAGGTATTTTCCAACCAAAAAGATTCTGTGGGGCAGGCAATGCCAGGCCTTGGCTCAGAAGCCAATCCAACAGGTTATACAATCCTCGATGGGAATTTCATCCCTTCTGTACAACTTTCAGCCATTAACCTTCAGTGTTTATTACAAACATAACAAAGACATTAAATGCTTGCTTTAAAACCTCCCTACTGTAATGGACCTTTCTAAAACATAAACCCTGGGCATAAAGGGCAGAAAGTATGCACTCACGAACAAAATGTGTAAAATGCAAGTGCTTTCCCAATTAATAAATCAGAAAAGCAGCATTAATCTCAAGAGTAAAAAAATCTCAGGAGTAAATCAATAAAAACCATAAGCATCAGTATTTAATTTGAGATTTCTGCTGATAAAAGTTGTATGTTGCTGTAATAAGATGTCACTTTTCCCAGTCCTTATACGTTTTCAAGTTTCTACAGCATGGAATCAGAGCAGCACTTAGAAATTGATATTTGCTTCATACACTGTTCTAAACACAGGAGACAAACCCAGCCCTTTTGGAGGGTTGCTAATGCCAGTATTGTTTCCACTCTGTCCCTTTGCCTTTCTGAGAGATCTGAATTGCAGAAGCAGAAGCCATACTGCACTCTCAAAAGCACACCACTGACAGATCCTGCACAGCTTTTATGTGTAGAACCACACATTTTATTTATAAAGCATAGGAAATCCTAAGCACTTTAGAAATTCTCCAAATGACTGAAGTCAAATAAATATACATAATAGGGTAGCACATGCAGTGCTGTGTGATGCTCAGGGACTGAATTCTTTAAGAAGTCCATGAATTTCTAAAACATCAGCCTTGTCCTTTGAAAAAGCACAGAGAGATGAGCTCGTAGTAGAAAGTCTTTCAACAGCCCTGGAAGAAAGAGGGCCATTTAAAAGCAGTGACTGGAAAACCCCAGCACAGGACACCACAGCAGTACTGATTTCCCTGAACAGCACAGAGCTCTTCTGAAAGGAACTATGGGATTAACAAGTCATGTTTGTCATGATTTTGAACACTATTGCTTAAATTTAGTAAATGTAGAGGACTACATCCTGAGAATGAGTACCCACTGCATAACTACCTTCATTCAAAACAGCCTGAAGGCCAAACATACTTCCAGTGAAAACAGTTTTCATCCCCTTATTTCTTCTTTGCTTTATAAGCAGAATGCAACAAACAAAAAAACCTCACAAACAGATAAACAAAACCAAGGCAAAAACCAAACCAAACCAAACCCCATCAATGATGTGTTTCCTACAAGGCACCAACAAATAGACAGGGAAAAGAATCAGATTTCTAGGATAACTTTGTGATCTGGAACACATTACCCAAGGAGCTTCTAGATAGAAATGGGAGAGAATAGAACAACATACATTGATAAGATACAGGTATGTCCACACCTGAACACACTGTGATGAATTAGCTAGTGAGAAAAAAAAAGTTTGTGTAACCAGTGTATTCAGTGGTAGACTTCTGATATTTAAAAAGTTTAAAAACAGCAAGTGTTCCTGTAAAGATTGTAAAGATGCATTTTGCTAGTGCTACAGTTTTATCTTGCCCTTCAAGACTAGAGGGAGGAAGAGGAATTATGATTCAGAAATAAGTCTGAATCATTTTTCCCTTGAACTATGCTTAAAAGAAGACACTAAGCCTGCTGTCTTCAGAGTTAACATCACATAATAAATTAGAAATATTTATGCCTATGAGTTATCAACTGAAGTCTCCAATTCAAATGTTTAACCTGATGCCTTTAAAGGAACTGAACAACACCAAAATGATCCAGTGAAGAATCTGACTGGCAAACCAGCATGCTCTGAGAAAAAAAAAGAAGTTGGAACCAGAACCTAGTATTCCTTCATAAAGGTGGTACACCAAAGAACATACCTGTTTCACTGAAGACTCCCAGTGAAGCAGTTGCAAGCTGATTTCATGTGCTACCTCTATGCTCCTTACACCCATCTTGCACTTGATGAACTGGATTCCCATCTCCTAGTCAGCAGCTTGTGGAAGAGGTGGCAAATAGTTCTTTTATATCTTCTTGGAAGCCCTCCATGTCCTTCAGACATTGTGATCAGGCTAGAGGAGCAGCAGCATTCATCACATATGCAGCACTGTGTCTTCACAACCCCAGTTCTGCTGCTGGGGACGCTCTTCTGGCTTTCTGTAAGAACAGCAAAAGGTAACTTTCTCTGAGCAACTCTCAGCCTTCATGAACTGCAGAATGGAGTTTACAGGCTGTGGTGACCTCTATTATTGTGAGGTTACACTTAGAATTGGCTTTTTCAAAAGCAAAAGTCTATTACTTACAGAATATTCTAATACTTCAGAGATCTTTATGTGTTTCATATAAATAGCATGAGTTCTAGAAATATACTTTGAAATGTGTGTCTGCAGACACAGATATATCTACACCTAATCCAGTACATTTTGTTGATGATTAACATGATCCCAATCACAAGCATATTTTGCTCTCAATTATATCTATTTATATATTTAATTTCTAAATATTTAAAACCTGATTTTTCCTCAACATTTCTAGCATACAACACTTCCCCCTCCCCCTCGACTCATCCAGAAGAAAAGCACTCATATCATTCATTAAAAAAATGTCTTCTCTAATCAGAACATTTTCAGCTAATTATGAAAAATGGAACCTTTTAAATCAGATTTTAGTCAGTCTAAATAAATGAGTAGGAGAGGGGATCTTGAGTTTTCTAAGGGCTGGTTTCACATTCTACTGAACACAAATCTGAACAGAAAGTGATTCACCCAAGGATTTCAAAACATACAGTAGTACAGTGAAAGAACTATGAAAATCTTGTCTCCAAACAAAATGTTGACAGAACAGACTAAAGCCTCATTTTATGTAATTCAAAGGAAGATTTAGTTAATTACCACATGCAAGTCTTGAACTTCTGACATTCTTCAATACTCTACTCACCCTACAAAACCAAATCTTAGTCACCGCTTTCATACTGTCCCACTCCAATCTGTGTCGCTAACATTAAAAACGATCATGGGAAACATCTTTGTAGAGTTCACCAATCTCAATTACATATGCAATGAGTCAAAGACAACTTATGCTGTAGTCTAAATCATTCTTAAGCTATAATATTTTTTTTTTTTTCTTTGTTTTCTGTATGTAAGTGATAATTACTTGTATGAAAGTCACAGACCTTAAACTCAGCACAGGAGAGGTTGTGTGTGCTCCCCTCACCTACTCAGCCAAAAAAGGGCAGGCAGGCTCAGGCAAACTTCACATTAGCCTGAAGATCAGTGTTGGAATATTTGGCAGGTTTCTTCCTCAAGCAATCAAAATCCTACTCCAAACAATTCATATTTCAGAGGAGTATGATGGATAAACCACCTGCTGCTCATAATAAGAAAGGTGCCATGGTTTAGTCATGGGGTCTGTGGTGACAGGTTGGACTTGATGACCTTTGAGGTCTCTTCCAACCTTGGTGATTCTGTGAAATGTAAAAGGCAACCTACCTAAGACAGAAAATGTTGGTTGCCTTTCTAAACAATTTGATTTAAAAAAAAAAATATTAATTTTACTACTTTAAAATGAATGCCACAACTGTATTCTGTTACCTTTTGTGGAGATTTATTCTACAAACAGCTGCTATCCCCTCTGGGAGTGGGAGGAAAGATCTCCAGAGGAGCAGCAGGACAACAGCTGTCCCTTGACTCCCCTTCAATGCAGTGGTCTATTTCTACTCATAGGAAAATCCTTCCCAACATGAGTAACACACCAAGAGTTTATGTTCTACAACAGATCATGTAGCAATGAAAATTAAGCTGAGCAGACAGGGGACAGAAGAAATTATTTTTGAACCATGGAAAAGCATGTCATTTTTCCGTTTTATTCCCTTTTCTCAGCAATTTTTACGTCATGTCTAGTTTAACTCACAATTTGGCTTTTCCCATTTCAACTGCCCTCCTTCATAAAAAATTCAAACTCAGGAAGACTGTTAAAAATACTTTATTTAAGAGCTTGACTACCATGAAGGTACGCTCAGAAATTCAAGGGAAATGATGAAACTGTTTCACTCATTTCCTCAACTCAACTTTACTAACAGAACAAAAGATTTCTACTCTTTCTTAGACCTATGCACGACAATCCTAGGCCTGAGCTGTTGAGGTTCCTCAGTTTTCCTGTTTACACATTCAGAAGAATATTTAGCTGCATTTGGTTGCAGCTGATTTTTTTGTTTGTTTTCTTCCTGTCCTTCACTTTTGCTTCATCTCAGAATTATAACCAATTCCATCTATACACACATCCTAAATGTTTTAATGAGAATGGGTTGCTAGTGAATTACCAAAAGGTTACAGAGACTGTTCTTGGTTCATTTCTATCTTTCACACCCATATGGTAGGCTGAACATGAGCCTGCAGTGCGCCCAAGCAGCCAAGAGGGCCAATGGCATCCTGGCCCGAATCAGGAACAGTATGGCCAGCAGGAGCAGGGAGGTCATTCTCCCCTGTACACTGCACTGGTTAGGCCACACCTTGAGCACTGTGGTCAGATCTGGGGCCCTCAGTTTAGGAAGGATGTTGATTTGCTGGAACGTGTCCAGAGAAGGGCAACGAAGTTGGTGAGGGGTTTGGAACACAAGCCCTCTGAGGAGAGACTGAGGGAGCTGGGGTTGCTTAGCCTGGAGAAGAGGAGACTCAGGGGTGACCTTATTGCTCTCTACAACTACCTGAAGGGAGGTTGGAGACAGGTAGAGGTTGGTCTCTTCTCCCAGGCAGCCAGCACCAGAACAAGAGGACACAGTCTCAGGCTGCACCAGGGGAGGTTTAGGCTGGATGTTAGGAAGAAGTTCTATACAGAGAGAGTGATTGCCCATTGAAATCAGCTGCCTGGGGAGGTGGTGGAGTCACCATCATTGGAGGTGTTCACGAGGAGACTTGACAGGGTGCTTGGTGCCATGGTTTAGTTGTTTAGGTGGATTGGATTGGTTGGTGGGTTGGACACGATGATCTTGAAGGTCTCTTCCAACATGGTTTATTCTATTCTATTCGCATACAAAGGCAAAGGTTTCTCTAGCACAAATGTTTATCAATATTCCACAACCTTCACCACACACATTTACAATAAGTGGGTCCATGGTTTTCTAGATGCCTGTTGATAGGCCAAAACAGCCATACAGATCCTTGCAAGGATTTTCTGTACTTGGAGAATTTGACAACAACCCCATAAATACTGACTGCTCCCTAGTCCCTCATTAGGAAGATATCATCAGAAGATATAAATGTTTGACCAGCAATTTGGAAAGACCCAATGTTTTAAAACTGATTTGAGAAAACTAAAAACTAATTAACTCAAGTAGGAATTATTTCCTTCAAAGTGATTCAAAGAAGCTCTCCAAACACTGAAGCATAAATTTACTGGTCAGGTTCAACAACTTAAGAGAATATATTTTGTTGTTTTGTTACTCTTTTAAATTGTTCCTCAGGGTACAATTTATCAACGTTAAAATTCTTTAAAGCAAAATCAATATTGCAGCCCAGCAATGTATTTTATTTTCTGTGGTAACCCCTTCAAAGAAGCAGAAGACAGTAGGTTAAGACTGGAGGAGGAGACAGTCCTTCCTGGAACATATTTTACATTTAATCTGAAGAGATGCACAAAGATGTTGATGTCTTTAAACTGAACTACAGTGCTGAGCACCGAGATGTGTGTTTTATCCAAATCATCCTGCCTCTATTTGTAGGCTTTTTTTCTTTTCTTTAAAGCTCCTGCATTTTCTTTAGCTGCTGTTATCCTCCTAGGTCTCTCTAGTTACACATGTGAGAGTTAGCAAATGCATAGAAAATTCTAAAACCCTCAGCAAATGGCTTCCATGGCATTAATGGATTAGGCACACTAATTTTTCTCTATTGGTTTACTGCTATGCTGACAGAAAGACAACTGTTCCTGAAGTTACTGTATGTTGTCTTAGTAAATATGCCACCAACTATCACTGATACTTTGGAGCTGGCAGAAAAGTATTAACATAGTCTGCTGGTTAGGTGCTATTTTTCACCGGCATTTCAGAGGGCTGTAACATAGCTTTCATGTGCCAAACACAAATCAGCACAGCTGCTATTTGAAATTGTTCCTTAGGTGTAGCTCTCCTGTATAAAACATGTTAAGTTTTTGTCCTCACAGAAGACATTGTTCAGCAAATACTGAATATTGGTCCTTATTGAAAAGTGGTGTGTCATTAAGGAAAACTGTGGCCTCAATAGTGGTAGATGCTGGGAAGAGGGAAAAGAGGAACCAACCATGTGTACTTGTAACAGATGCTATTAGGTAGATATTTATTCCCCAGCCTGAACTGTGAGGAAGGAATATAGGTCATAGCCTACTAAGAAAAGATAATTATTTTCAGACTTCATTAGTAAAAGAAGAATCAACTTCCACTACAAACAGGCAGGATATCCTACAAACATCTTCAGTAAAAGCGCTTTAATTAATGACTGAAGACACAGCTTACAGCAGCATCCCATGCTATTCCATACAGCATTCTTGCACGCTGCTCATACTTGGTTTCCAATGTTTATATCAACATTTCAGATAAATAACTGTATGGCTTCATCTAATTATCATGATTCCCCTGGCACCATAGTTTTAAAGGTCAAGTAGGGTATATCTAAGCAGTTCAGGTTTTGAAGCAAACTAAGAAGAAATTAAAATTTAGGGAAGGAGCAGGAGTGCATGATCTTCTTCTGAACTCAGCCATGTGGAATGCAGTGATTAGAACTGAATTAATATACTGAAGAATAAATTACTTGCAAGTAAACTTGAGCTTAGTTCATATGATGTACATCTCCATCTTAAAATAATTTCTGAATACTTTGCAGACATCTTTACATTAAAAGGAATAAACAGAATGGAAAAAATAATAGTAAAAATAAAATGCAAAGCAAAAGCTTTGCTGCTTTGCTAATCTTCAGCTTGCTTCCATGTTAACATTAAAGAACTTGTTCCTTTAAATTCTTCCTCATCTCTACTCTTTTCCAACATCTATTCCTATCTAAGCTAGAAAAGTGCATTGTTTAGGACCAGAGGATCAAGGACATTTCTCAAGTTTCCCAGCAGTTACTAGAACAGGAACATACAGCTTATGAGAAAATGGTATATTTCCCCAGTATTACCATTATACCATATAGCATTCCAAAACATCTGGCTTGTATAGATAATTGCTTGCTTCCATGTCCTTGCCAGAAAATACTGGAAGTTTATCTCTGACATGATAGGAAAGAAAAGACAGGACACAATTTCACAAAAGCAGTATATAACCATGTGAGAACTATCACGACAATACCTCCAAGAGCGGGACGCATCTTCCAACAGCAAGTGATAGCTAAGATCTCCCTTTCCCTATTGAGAGGGTAGCAGAACTTGAAGTGTTTTGGTGGTTTGTTTGGTTTAGCCTTGGGGGTTTACTGTTCATTTCCAAAGGAGTTTATACCAGCTTCTTTTAATAAAAAGAATATTGGGCTCATCTAGTTTTACTTGCAGCAGTTTCTGCCTTCATACTGCTGGTTTTGACATGCCCAGTCAAAGCTTTGACAAACAAATGAAAATTGGCTTCAAGCAAATGGATAATACAGAGCTAGTCCTCAGATCAATCTCAAGCTATCCAAGCATTAGGGTATATCAAGCAGCAGCTATGAACTTCCAACATCAGCCACTGCAACACAGTAAGTAAGGCCACTGCCATTCCATTGATTCATGCCCTGAATAAGGCTCAAGAAGCCAGTTAAAAATCAATACAGAAAGACTGAGGGTTATTTCCAGCCTTCACTGAAATGGATAAAATCTCCTGCACAAAATCCTTCCTTGATCTGCCTATAAGCACTGTCACAATTATTTATGTTTAAGAGCATTGTATGGAATTGATTAAAAGTTCAATAATAGAAAATTACTCTTGTCCTTAGGAACAAGGACCACTTAAAAATAGTAAGGGAATTTTAAAGTTTAATTGATGCATTTTGTCATGACAACACTTCAGTAAACAAGCTGTAACTTGAAGGAATTAAAGCCTTTGGTACTGTTTTAAAAAGGTGCCAATTGTCAAGCAGCAAGATGATTAACTAATAGCACAGACTGAATGCTGCTGAAGAGTTCTCCATCTGCAGACTTGTAACTAAGGCATAACACTGCCATTTAGTCAAACATGTTACTTGAAACAAATCACAGATTCAGCAGCTGTACAGAAATTCAGAATATTAAAGATCATTCAATATGGACTTAACTGGTGAATTTATGCATGATTGGATTTAAGGTAGTATTTTACTGGTGATTATTTAGATCATGTCACTGTGTATACAGAAGCCAAGGTATGCTTGGCTGGTTGTCTCAGCAGGACAGAATGTTGCTGTCCTGGCATTTGAGGGACAAGACTCTCAATAGTTGTAGCTAGAAGACCAGGAACAGATCTCTCAATTCACAGGTTGTTACTGTCACCATCAGCCTGCAGCCAGCGAAGCCATTAGTATAGCAGGCTTGACAATTATCCAGCTTACATTACTTGAAATATGTCCTTGTATTCACTAGAAAATACTCTAGCCAAAACAAAAAGGCAAGGAATAACCTTTGTCTAGGATCAAAGAAGGATAGTTTGTTTCATTTAAAGGATGTGTTTCCAAGCTCAAACCATGGTTGAGAAATGACTGTGCATAATATTTCAACATCAGATATATGATCAAATCAACATCAGATGCTCCATTTTTCCCCCTGCATTGATGGTCCTCAGAAATAAAGGGCACTATCAGCATGAACCAACTTTAAATGGGACTAAATTAAATACCAGCTGACAGAAGACTGTTGAATACTCCACCTTTCTCTTCTGCACTTTTTTCCTGAGCTAGTTAGATTTTTGGTACCATTTGGGCAGTAACTCCTTAGTTAATGTAGTGGGTTGAGGCAGACCCCCTCCCCACGATGGGCAGAAATAATGACTCAGACAAACAGATTGCAAAAGTGATGGAAAGTTTAAATGGAAAGCGGTGAGCGTGTACAGAGAGCCAGAAGTGTAGTGACAAAAGAAACCCCAAAGTAGACCCAGAAACATCCCATCCCCACCTGAGGGTCCACCCAAGACCCCCAGGGCTCCTTCTTCCCCCTCCCACTGCTAGGCTAGTCGCAGCTGGCCAGATCTGAGACTGCGCATCCCCCCATGGCCTTGGGCCTAGCCAGGCCCATAGCGGGAGACATCTCCCCCAGTTACCAGGTGACGGTGAGGAGAAGAAAGAGGAAGTGCCAGCCCCCACACTGGATCTTACAGTGGTGCAGAGAATTATAGTAGGAAATACCTAATTTCCTGTGTCCACCCACTGGGCTGGACTTCTGGACAGAGGAAACACCCCCACCCCCACCCCCAGGCTGAGGGCACCCAGCCCAAACTGCTACAGTTAAACATGTTAATATTTTTAAAGCTAAGTTACCTGTTAACTTCCTTATACAGCGATCAAACCTGCTGAGTTAACACAAACATACTCTGCTAATATCCTATGAATATAAATTCCTATGGCACACTAAAAATTACAGCAGGGTATAAAGTTATCTCAGAATTCAGGAAAGGTTAATGACTGCTAAATGAACTGGGTTTGATTGCCAGTATGCAAACAAAGCATGTCTTGTTCTTACCTACTGTACCTATTCAATAGATAAATTCCAAACTTGCAAAGAAATCTGTTAATACACGAATCTGCAACTCTTATTACACAGACTACCTCAGCCTTTTACCAGCACTTATATTAAAACCATATTTGCTCCTAGCTGGTGTCTAAGAATAATCTATCAGAAAACCATAACCTAAAAAAGCACCAGGCCTATTTTTTCATCTCTAAGTGACAGATCTCCATAACCTTTTCAGATCATTTAACTATTGTGTAACAACATATTTGCCATAAAGTTCACCTCTATGAACCCAGCTTTTTAGACTTAGTTTTTCCTGATTTTATTTCTCCACATAAAGACACCTTTTAGGGATTAGTAAGACTTCAGTCAAGTACACTAAATACATTGAGCTCACCTGGACTACTTTATTTTCTTGCTTTAAGGAAAGTCCAGTAAATTAATTAAGGAGTTATATTCCTTGTATAAAATTATTTATGCTATGTTTTTGTGTCCTCTTTCAGAAGACTAGTAACACTAATAAGAGGTATCTTTTAAAGCTTATTATTTTTCCAACACATAAGATACTTTTTCTAGATAAACTTGTTGGGAGCAAGCAGTATTTGCACCAACTGTCATGAGTTGATGCTTTTAACTGCTGTAGACAGCTATGGCCTTTAGCATAAACCCCTGCTGGTTTGCAGATCTGAATGATGTCCTTCATCAATATTTCTCTGCTCTACTTTGTGACAGCAAGAAACTTACTGAGTAGTAAAAAGCATCCTTACTTCCCTAATGTGAACAACCAGTGACAACTGCAAAATCATTTTGACATTTGGAGAGTTGTTAACATGCTCACATTCTCTTTAGCATCTTGAACATGCTAATTACAAATTTCATTACTGGGGGAAAAAATGCAGTAAGCTCAAAGCTTGAATACTGCTGCATCTTCTTCTCACTGTATGATCACATTAGAATGATGAATTTGGGATAAAGTAAGGTAATGGTTTATGCCACTTTGGAGCACTACCATGTTTAGGAAATAAGGCTCCTGCTTTAAAAAAAAAAAAAAAACAAAAATAAAATAAATACTTACACAAAGCTTCTGCAAGTAAAAGAACAAAGTGATATTCACATAGCAAATGGCACAATGGCTCCCCAGCACCAGAGGTGACGTTCAACTTTCATCAACTACCCTGAAACTTGCAATGCCTCAAGAAAACAAGAGGGATAAGAAAGGACACATGTACACCCCCATCCCTCCACCCACAAAGCCTCTGGGCTGAAGCACAGACCTGATTCTTGAACTCTCAGTGTGTTACGATTTTGGTGCTGAAGATAAACCCTCTGCCTAGAACAGTCTTGCATTTCACGGTATTCTATCAAAAACTTCTTAAATGGGGCATACCTTTCCTGTGGCTATTTACCCACAAGATACAGTAACTGAGTACCACACCATTAAGCTCCAGTTCACAGCTTACAATGTTGTTTTTTGCAGATTTGAAGGGCACATTATAACAGATGTAAATGGCAACCTTGTAAGTGTGCTGCAAAAATTTCCTTCAGCAGGACAGCCTTTTATAGCTTCTTTACCAAAAGTGCTTACCTCCTATGTGTACATAGGAGCCACATATATATATAAGCCTGACTTCTGTTCTATCACAACCATTTGACATACATAAAAATGTATCTTTCCTAGATTAAAACAGATAAGAAAAAGCTATAATACAAGCTTTTTAATTGAGAGATAGACATGCCCCAAATTATGCTGTTGCTATTGAGTCGTGACTGTCCAAGCAAGGCAAAGTTGTGAGAAAACTGAGCAGAATCAGCTAATGCAGCTCAACAAAGAGGCCTTCAAGCACAGAAGCCATTCTTGGGGTCTAAGACTGACAGAGCCTTCTAAAGAAAGGCAAACAAGTTCACCTCCAGAAACAAGAAGATGAAGTTACCATGTCTGCGCTAGACCTGAAGAAAGATTTGCTTGGCTCTGCTATACATAACCCCCAAACTTTTCTCAGCGACAGCAGTTCTCAGGAAGAATGGTACTTAAATGAGACCATGGAAATAAATGTCCCTAGCCCTTTCACTTTAGCAGGTGACACTGCAGACTAAATGAGAACATAGAATCATAGAATCAATAAGATTGAAAAAGACCTCAGAGATCAAGTCCAACCTGTCTCCCAACACCCCATGACTACTAAACCACGGCTTCAAGTGCTACATCCAATCCCTTTGTGAACACCTCCAGGGACATTTACTCCACCACCTCTCTGGGCAGCCCATTCCAATGGCTGAAAATTCTTTCTGTGAAGAACTTTCTCCTCACCTCAAGCCTAAACCTCTCCAGGCATAGCTTGAGACTGTGTCCTCTTGTTCTGGTGCTGGTTGCCTGGGAGAAGAGACCAACCCCCACCTGCTCACAACCTCCCTTCAGGTAGTTGTAGACAGCAATAAGGTCTCCCCTGAGCCTCCTCTTCTCCAGGCTAAACAACCCCAGCTCCCTCAACCTCTCCCTCACAGGGCTTGTGCTCGAGGCCGCTCCCCAGCTTCGTTGCCCTTCTCTGGACATGTTCAAGAGTCTCAATGTCCTTCTTAAATTGAGAGGCCCAGAACTGGACACAGTACTCAAGGTGTGGCCTAACCACTGCTGAGTACAGGGGCACATAAAACAATTATCAGTGTTCTGTTAGTAACAGTATGCTTTTTTTTAAAAGCATCATACTAACATCATTTTCATAACATCACAAATAAACAGCTATGCCTTCCTTTCAGAGGCAAGGCATTACTTTACATAATAAATAACCATGGGGAAGACAACATCTTATGCTGCATGATTAAACTGTAGCCCCCAAATCAGCTTCTCTTGCTTTTGTTGCATCATAGTGGGACTGAATCACATCTGCAAAGGGAAATCTTCTATTCCCTTTGGTTTTAAAATCCAGCTTTGCTACATATCCAGCATATAGAGCTGATTGTTATTTCTTATCTGCTAATTGCCACAGATTGTGCTGATCTATTTATATCTTCAAAAGTACTCCTAAACACACTGCAAAGACTTGCCAGAGGATTCAGAGGCCAAAAGTGATCAGTCATTTAGCACATATAGTAATTTTCTGTACAATCAAATTATATTGCTGTTTGTCACTTAAATAAAATAAAAATCACAGAATATGAGAGGTTGGAAGGGACCTTCAGAGGTCAAGTCAAATCCCCCTGCCAAAGCAGGATCACCTAGGGCATGCCATACAGGAATGCATCCAGGCAGGGTTTGAAAGTCTCCAGAGAAGAGACTCCACAACCTTGCTGGACAGCCTGTTTCAGCACTCCCATCACTCTCCAGCAAAAGGAACAAGACTTGGTTCCTTTTGCTACAACTTATCATTATGACACCTAAGAATAAAAACCATGAGCAGGTGCTCGAACCCAATCAGCCCATCTGGGCAAGCACCCCTTCCTCCTCATCCATTATTGAGAGAACACAGAAGACGGAGGGAAAGGATCTGTAACACAGAACAAAAATCACTTCTCAGTCACTGCACTTCTCAAGGCTTAACAAGTTTAGAGCTTCTGAACCAGAGCAAACCAGAAAACTAAAATCGCCACCATGAGCATCTCTTGCTTTTTCCTTTCCATGACCCTACTCAGGACGCTAATCCTTCCATCAGTTTACATTGGTGTGTGTCAAACGTTTCCACCCAGAGGAATAGCAAACACACAGTTTTGATGGGGAACATCAGGTTTGTAAGTTTAATAGCACTAGGATCTTCTTCACTAACAATACTTTAATCTTCTCAGCTATGCAGAGGGAAGGAGGCCTGGTATTCTACTTAGATCCTCTCATTTTCCCCTTCTAGCAGCTGCAAGGTTATAACAGGCATTTCTAGAGCTTGTCAGTGAGAGAATGGAAGGAAAAGGAGGTCTGTAAACTTCAGCTGTATACTGCTAAACTGTTATCTGTATGTTAAGCTCTAGGTGACAGCCTGCCATTGTTTCTGAAGTAGTCTGGTTCTCACTCTAGAAAAAACATACAGGTAAAGGGCAGTAAATCAACTCAAATGAGAATGAAGACTATTTTGAGGATGCAAAAGGCACAGAGTACTGATGCATGAAGAATTAATTACCTGCTGACTTTTCATCCTCAGAAATGGTCTTAGCAGTTAACTGTACAGATGTAAAAATGGACATTGGAGTTTCAACCAATTTTCCTCTTAACTTGATAGTAGAAATGTTAACACAAAATATGCTTTCTACTAACAGTTCCTTGAAGCTTAAAAGGTGGTTAATGCTGTTAGGTTTCATGTGAGTGTTGTCTAGATCCTGACAAAGATGAGACTTAAAAGCACATATTATTTATTCTGAAAGGAGAGAGCCTGTGCAAGTGACAAGATGAGGTCTTTGCCCAGGAGCTGGTTTTGATAGCAGAAATCAGAGAGTCCTTCTTACTCCTTGTTTTACTCTCATTAGCGCTGTCAGAAGCGGTTGTAGGTGAGAAGCCACATAATTCTCTGCTCCTCCTCCTTTGGGAGGCCAACAACTCTTCAGACTGACTGACATTATTCATCTTCCAAATCTATTACATTCTCTTCTGCTTTATAAAATGCCCTTTTTTTAAAAAAAAAAAAAAAAAAAAAACAGCTTTATCATCTCCACTGTACTGTAATTTTATTCATCTCTCCTCCACAACACAGCACTTTCTACCTTATTTTGTCTACATAACAGGAAAAAAAAGTCCTTGTTAAATCTCTAAGAGATTTATTTATGATTAGCTTGAATAGACTTCCTTATCTATACTGGATCTGTCTGAAATAGGTTAACTTTCCTCATGGCTGCAGGTATGGGGCTGTGGCTTTTGTGGCTAAACCAGTATTGATAACACCACAGTGCTATGGCTGTTGCTGACCAGTGTTTACACAGCACTAAGGGTTTCTTTTTCCCCACTCACTCTGCTGGGAGTGAGAAGGAAGCTGGAAGATGATAAAGGCATGACAAGCAATCTTAACTGGCCAAATGGGCATTCCAGCCCATCTCTCACACAGTATAAAACTTTGTGAAGGATACTACATCACATTTTAACACACTGAGGATTTTTGAAAGGTAAAGTGTGGGAAAAAAAACAACCTGCTTGATTCAGAAAGAAAAAAGTTTGACTGTTCTTGACTGAGTGATCAGATGGCAAAGCCAATCATCCTTTTGTCAGGGTCTTCATAAACCTGAGGTTGTTTAGAAAGAAAGAATGTAATTTTAGTCTTTCAGAACAAGAGGACACAGTCTCAAGCTGTGCCAGGGGAGGTTTAGGCTGGATGTTAGCAAGAAGTTCTTCACAGGCAGAGAGATTGGCCATTGGAATGTGCTGCCCAGGGAGGTGGTGAAGTCATCATGACTGGGAGAGTTTAAGAGCCTGGATGAGGCACTTGGTGCTGTGGTTTAGTTGATTAGATGGTGTTGGGTGATAGGTTGGACTTGATGATCTCTGAGGTCTTTTCCAACCTGGTTAATTCTATTCTATTCTTATTTGCACAAACCCAAATTAAAAAAATTAAATAAATATTTTAAACTGCACTGAGACCAATGGCAAAACTCATAAGAGTGTAGAAGAAGAGCAAGTGCACAACCACCTGCCTGGTACATAGTTTTATACATTTTTGGGGGTGGTTAAGGAGAAAACTCCCTAGGTATTACAGCATCAATCTATTAAGCTCTAAACCAACTTGCAATTCAATCTTTGAGAAATTCTGGAAGTTGAATTGAATGAATGCATATATTGTGTCAATCAAGCAAGCTAATTCTGCCCCCAGTTCACGTTTTTTTTCCTTTTTGATCTCAAACAATCCACAATAATTTGTCCAAGAAAACTATTCGTTCAATACAATTCAGAAAAATACAGCTCCCTCCTTCTCACTTGGGCTTTCTTACATCTGACTGTTGCCAGATGTTACAGGTAGAGGTAGACAGAACACAGCATCTGTGCTACTGAGTGTCTCAGGCATATCCTAACAGGCTGCTGACTTCATCTGACCATTAATGTCTTATGGCAGCACAGCAGGTGCAGTGGAGGACCAGTGGGAAATGTTTTGAGAAACCCAGAATGGGCTCAGTACTTATGTGCCAGATGAAAGCTGGGAGTTTTTAACAGAAGCTATGTAGTACTGATTGAAAGACACTGAGAATACTGTTTCAGTCATGACTTTCACTTCTAAGTAATGCTATGACATGGTGTTATATTTTCAACAAGACAGTCTTAGCTTATTGTATTTCACAGAATTATAAAATCAGAAACCTAATTACCACGATATTTATAAACCAAAGTGCTTTTTAATAGCTTGCCTGGCAGGCTGCAGAAAGGTCCAGCCATATACATTTCAACCACATCAGTTGTTAGAAGAGACAAATACATGACTACACACACTTGTACCAATAGAGACCTTTTTTTCCTTCAGCTGGTTTGAAGCTACAAAGCTATCACAAGGAAAGGGCATCCATTATACTGTTGTACTGTTTCTAAGCAAACAGTTCATGTACAAGTGCACAGGGCCCTACACCCAGGTTTTTTCAGAGCAGTATAAAATCAAAGCCTGTTTGTTTGTTGGGTTGTTTGGTTTGGTTTTCTTTAATCAGTGTTATCAAAAATCTTTCTTCTATGAGGTTGTATGTTAAGTTGATAAGCATGACAAGAGAAACTCATTTTATTATCAGTGTATTGAAGTTATTTCCTGTTCTTGCTACCCTTCAGTCCCTCTGTAAATAACATAATCTGGGGTTTGTTTGTTTTGCAAGAATTTCTCTACCCCCACAAGGATTTACAACGAATTATTTCACAGGATGTTAGAGAAAGTTAAAAATATCAGTTACTCTCAGCAGGAATCACAATGTATTCCATATCTCTTGAGGGAAATACACAGCTGGAAGAGACTTTACTCCAAGATTTTCCTAATGCAAGTACTCCAATACCTACAGCAAATCTCATATGAACTTTCCTGACATATGACTGAAACTTTATGATTACTGTCAGTATACCTCTACCTACTGTGAATAAAATGTCTTTAGATAATCAATAAATAAAACTAATCCCACTTATTATGCTGTTAAATGGCCCAGTTAGTTCAAGTCTCTTTGTTAATCCCAACTACATCATTTTGTAGGTAACGTTTTCAATCTCTCTGTCAGCACCTGAACCAAGACATGCTCATTTCATACAGAAAAAGAAAACCAAAACCAAACAACCAATATGAAACCCAAACAAAAAACCATAAACAAACAAAGAAACCCACAGCAACATACCAACCAAAAAAAGCCCAACTGTCTGTTTTTCAAGATCACAGCAAATTAGATTTCTTAAAAGGCTGAAGTGGCCATCTCTCACAGTCTGTTCCCTGACCTTACCAGTTACCTGGCACAGCTGTAAGAAAGTTCACAACAGAGACACAATTCTAAAGGTCTTTGTATGCCTACAAACCTTAAAGAATAGGAAAGAAGTAAGGCATAATAGACAGTAGACACAAATCTGATGAACAAAGTGGTGTGTCTGACCATTTTTGCTTATTAATAATTTAGTGACCATTTTCTCTCAGCCTCTACAGTAATTTCAAGCCTCTCTCTGTACACTGGGTAAATTCTAATTCATGCTACAGGTTTTTTGCCACTGCTCCTTTCAGTCCTGTAAAAGAGCCCAGTGTACAAAGCACCCATGACACAGAGCACTCACTGCCCTCACCTGCCCCCACACAGGGCCAGGGTCAGGAGCTGGCAGATCCATTCCTGTGCGGGCTGTCCGCAGGCACTTTGAGGTCTGTCTTGAGGAACAGCTACATACACACTCTTCGGCAGTTACCACAAGCGGTTGCAGAGCAATCACAGTGACATGCCACTGATGTAATAATAAAATCACCTGTTTAGCTTTGGTTTGCTGAAATGAAGGTGAAGAGCACACTGTACTCCATCTGTTGTACTCTGCCCAACTGCTTTGTCAATCAGCATGGTATCAAAACACAAGAGGACTCTCTTATTTCAGTAGTTCAAACAGGGCAGGGATAACTACTTGAATTTCATCACAACAAAGGATTTTGAAGCCTTTGCTTGTTCCCCCCCTCATTCACAATTTAGTTTATTAAGCCTTGATCAATGCGTTAAATTGCATTCTATATTCCCCTTGCACCTATCAAATGCAAATGAGGACTTCTATTAAACAAAAAGTAGAATTCATTTCCCAGTCACAGAACATCCAAGGTGTTCTCCATCTCAAACAGAGCAAACTTATGGCTTTTTCTTCTATTCCCCCTTCCCCCCCCTTTTTTTTTTTTTTTTTTTTTTTTTTAAGTTAAAACCCCTAATGCTTCCAGCTACTTTGAAATATTTAATTCAGTAGTCTAAAGCTTTGGCTGCCCAGGTGCCTATCCCTTTCTCAACATTTAATCGGGTAGCACACAATTTGAGAGGACAAACTGTTAATTCTTTAATTCACACAATTAGCTTTATTCATGCCAACAGCTCCGTTAGAGTCAATGGAAACATTCCTTGGAGGGAACTTCTTCCCTATTTTTTTTTCCTTGTTTATTTTTCTTTTAGGCAGATAAGGGTGAAACAACAAAATAAGTTCATTAACTTCAAAATATCTCCATAGGGCTTCAGTGGTATGAAGTTGATTCATTGTTTAACATTACATTTTCTGACGCTTTCCTTTATTATCCTTTGAATAATTAAAAACCTTGAAAGCTTGTTACATTAAACAACTAACTTTCATATCATTAGTTGCTTGAATAGCTGAAAGGGCAAACATGATATGAGCTATAGGTAGTTTGTTAATTTCTCTGTGTTAAATGATACTCACACACCCTGTCAGAGATCTTTGCAATCTATGTTACTGAAAAGGAACGTCTGTGAAATATGCCTATAGTATTAATGGTAGACGTGAGTTCAGCAGCAAAATACCACTGCTATTAATCATAATCCAATACTGAATTAAGGGATATTAAGTCCTTAAATTTTTAAGATTTTTATGTTAACCACATTTGCTCTGTTTCTTCCCATGTGCTGAAGTTACAGGATACCTTTAATTGAGCAGAAGGACAGGTGATGCTTTTCCTCAGATGGAATCAACATTAAGGTAGGTATCAGTTAGCTTAAGAGGAAAAAGCCTGGGCCCAAATGTGCAAAGGCAAAATGGAAATTGATTCCTAACAATGAACACCGTCAAACAGGAACTGTATTATTCCTTCTTTCTCCCCTAGAAACTCTTACAGTCTATATATCATCATTAGTGGAGGGGGAAAAAAAAAGGGGTACCAAAATATCACCCTACACTTTCTTTAATCATATAAAAAAGTCATCACATAAGCATTATTCATTCAAAAACTGTCTCATTTTCAACAGCCTAGGGCTAGAGGGAGATACAGATGGGAGGAAGTTAACAGAACAATCTACAGAGAGGAACTTGTCATGCAAAGCACTATTTCAAAGGAAATAAAGGATAGGGGAAGAGTATTTTGTCCTTGCCCCATTGCTAAATATAGGTTGGAAGACAGTCATTTCAATGTATTTATTGCTATTTATATGCCCATATATGCCAATTACTTCTGTAAATTAGTTTCTGAATCAAGAAGCTTTATAGCACCATACTTCCACTTCAAATATGAGAAGGTTAAAGAAGCTTCCAGTATTGCATTTTCCTACCTCTAATGATATATTTAGATAGTCCAAGTTACTAGATCTTTTTCTGCATGTTTATTATAAACTAATCCTTTAGCATAATTTGGTTCATGGCTTTTTGAACTGTTGCAGTATCTTTGAATATTTAAGCAGTAGCAAATATCTGGCTTTTGAGAACAGAGCGACGTGACATCTCTAGCATAACATTAGCATTAATAGGTTAATCATGCCATCCTTCCAAGCTTAATGTGTCCAAACACAGCCTAGAAAGAACCTAAACATAAGGACTCTGTTCAAAAGCAACATTTCTGAACAAAATATTCCATATGTAATAAACATTTCACTATTAAAACTGAGAGATCAATCTACTGCTGGCAGAGAACAGACTAATATAAAAACACTGAAGATCCATGCCAATAGCTTATTGAAAGCTTTGCTGTGCTGCTTGCTCAGAATCCCATATCAGTCTGATATCAAGACTGATACGGTTGAAAACAAAATTCTGACACTTGAGAGCTACATCATGAGTCCATACAGGTAATATAATCTGCACTTACATAACCAGAGTCAAAATTTAGCCTCCTGTTTTAGAGGCAGGATACTGACCTGATGGGGAAGAGCAGCACCTCAGGCAGTGCAATTACGTATCCTAAGAAAAAAAGGCAAGCCAGAGAAGACTCCTGTTAGTGTTGAATAATTCAAAGTGTAATGGATAATGGTTAAGCACAAGCATAAACATATGACAAAGACCAATCTGCTACATATTAATTCATAAATGCTTTCAGCACACACACAAGCAGACAAGAATAGTGCCTGTACAAATTGCAGTTAGGAGATAAATTCTGACTTGTACTTATATTACCAGGTAGAAGCCGATGAACATTTAAAACTCATAGAAGAAAAATCAACAAGTCTGGCTTTTTGTGTATGCAATGTTTTGGCATTGCTTTTATCAGGATGTGAAAAGGAAAGAATGAGTCTTTTGTCATGTCTTCAACACCATCCATTGCAGCCACAACAAAAATACTTACACTTTGATTCATACAGCATGCACCTGTCAGCATCTTGTTTACTATGCTGACCGGGAAACACACCTTGTGATCTAGAATGGCTCTCTCTTCCACAAGCCTGAAGCCACACGAAGACTTCTTAACTACAGAAGAGGCACCCTCCACCATCCAACTCCTCCTAGTATAGGCAGTTTCTGAAATAGCTAAGCCCCAAAAATCCAAGCTGTGAGTCTATGAGAAGATCCAGCTTCAGAACTCTTGTTCCAAATTGGACCACCGATGAGTTGATGCCAAATCCTCCTTTGACATTGCTGACTGCTCTCAGAAAGTCCTCTCAAATAGCTTTTCACCAACACTAACAACTAAATTGGGTAGACTACAGTATATTCTGTGAAATAATAGTAAAGCAAAATTATGATGTCCATACTTGATCATCCAGGAGGAAAACTAAAGCCCTATTCTGGCTTTTTGGCTACTACACTGTATGTCATAGCAGGGCTACTGGTGCTAGAGGCCAAGAGGTAGATGATATTATCTAAAGGCTATAATGGCTTTCACTGTGGTCAAAACAGTTAAGTTTTTACTACTGAGTAATCCTATAGCAAAAAGCTTCCTTACAGTTTTCTTCTTAAAAGATATTACCTTTTTAAACATTGATTCAATACAATACAATACACCAGGTTGGAAGAGACCTTCAAGATCATCACGTCCAACCCATCAACCAATCCAACCCACCCCACAACTAAACCATGCAGCCAAGCACCCCATCCAGTCTCTTCCTAAACACCTCCAGTGATGGTGACTCCACCACCTCCACAGGCAGCCAATTCCAATGGGCAATCACTCTCTCCGTGTAGAACTTCTTCCTAACATAATCTTACCATGCAGTATATTAAATTTTGGGGTTAAATTCTCTCTTGAGCAAAACCATCTCTCAAATATATTTTTGAAGTATGGATAGGAGACTGGATGGTTCAAAAGCAACATTTTAAAATGTAAGTGTACGCTTGAGAAGTCCATGTTCATGCCGTCATCACTAGAAACCCCCTTCCACAGAAGCTGGAATTGAACAGTATATGTTAGTGGCAAGCAAAGTAACAGTTGCTCAGCACAGTTTGCCTGAGCTGCACCCCATATTATGCCAGTTCAAAAAATGAGAAAGCTGCTGCCTTCTCTGGTGGCATCTGAATTTTTAAGATTACATTTTGCTGCTAAGCTCCCCTTGATAGATCAGGGCAGCTACAGAATACCGAGTGCCTCGAAGGCAAAATTCTCTCTCAAAAACATAAGATGCTTTATATACTTTACTGGTTTTGCCAATGCACAATATGGCAACTTCAAGCATATTACCCTTTGGAATATTACACCAGTGAGCAGCACAAGATAGCATTCCCTTGCAGTGGCACTAAAATAAATTTGCTGAAGAAGGAAGCAGGCAGCAGGAGATGAAATGCACGCTCCAGTTTCCAAGGAAAGCACGTTAATGCCTAATACATGGTGGGGGGAGGAACAGTAGCAAAAATAAGGGGGGAAAAAAAACGTATCCATTATAAAAACGTTGCTTAAGTGCTGCCAGGGGAAGATCAGCAGGACCCATAGAGATCTGCTGAGTAAATGCCGGTCATGCAAGCAAAAACTGCCCAAGAGCAGCTTTCAGTGACATATCCAATTTCAGCGTTTACAATGCATGAACTATTAAACTCAACCAATATGACTCTTTATGGCAGCCTTTTTCAGAGCTATATGCTGACTAACACTATAATACAGAAGAGTATTTTGTTTGCATTTCAGAACATATTTTTCAAGGAAAAGTGCTAGTTTGTGGTACAGACTGATTGAGATCCTGATGACAGCAGGAAAATCCCCCAAAACAAACTGTTTATAGCAAGATGCCTATTCACCAGCTATCTACACAATGTGACTTCTCTTTTGTGGTGTTTTCTTTAAGAAAAAGCAGGGACATAGTGGGTATAATCTAAAAATAGCAAGCTAAGTTTGGCAGGCATTCTTGTCTCAACCAAATAAATAGTGCCATTTAGAGGCCAAGATTAAGGTTAAATAGGTCTAAATAAATATTTACCTCTAGTTTTATTGTATCCTGCTAATAATATAATGCTATCATTATTTACATGTATATCTTGTAGTGGTACAAGTTTGTCACAGGCTAAAGGCCAAACAAAAGTACTGTTCAAATAAATGAGATACTGACCATAACTGTCTGGCTCCAAGTGACTAGATTAATGCACCATGATTTGGAAAAACAGAGGACAAATAGACAACTTTGGTAACAACTGCTGCTAACTTGACATTTCCAGAACACATTTGGGATGGGAATACAGAAGGAAATAGAACCACCAAAACAACTACTAACTGGCCTAACATATGGCAGTGGTCAGAGGGATTAGCCTGAGGGCTACACAGCCATCAAGGCTTCTGGCAGTTTATGTCACCAATGCAATCTGGAAAGTCATAAGCAGTTCAACCAGCTGCTCCTGGGCTAACATCAGACTACTTCTGACACCCTGCAGAGAACAGGGCCCAAGGAGGAACTGCTGCTCACTATGGCACAGCCATCAGCCAAGGCTCTAATGCATCAGGCTTCAGAGTGAGTGTCTTGCTCTGCTGCTCTGTGGTATCAGTTTGAATCTGGCTGGAGAGAAATCATGATACAGCCACTGTTCATTTGATTCTGAATTGCACTGTATCACACCTGTGGAACTAGGTCACAGACCAACCAGCATTTACCACAGCTGTATCCACTAGATAAGATTAAAGTCCTGAGGAATTTAATGGCAGATATACAACAGATTTCAATAAGAAATCACTCTTAGAGGACATGCAGTGCATGAGTGCAATCCAAGAATGTGCAGGAAAGTAATAAGTAGTCCTAGGTTTGCTGTTTTTATTTTGGTTTAAGATGTGTTGGCACTATCATTTATTGGTTAAGACTTCAAGTGTGCTTTTATCCAAAGGTCAGATTGGTTTAAACTTGCTTTCCTAGTGAGAGATGCTGTCCATATACTTTTGGTTTTTTGGATGTAATTGATAAAAATTTGTCTAGATCACTAAACAGTTACACAGGCATTAAAGACACCTTAGGAATGTAGGCATGGGAAAGTACATTTGTAGGCAGGACATCATGGGAAAGAGTTCATTCTATTCTTTAATGAGGTTCCTAATAGAAATAGAATTTTGGATAAGTAGACTATGTTGGACATAAGTCCAAATATGGGCTGGAAAGGTCAGTATCATTGGATCTGCTCAGGTGATGCAGAGTATTCCAAAATCTCCATAAAAAGTCACAGAGCTTTCCAAGTTTGAGAGAGACAGCACATTACTGAAACTAGCCCTTTATTGGGCATTTTGCACAAAGAAATGTTTAGCAAACCATGATTTTTTTAAATGGACTGTTCAGTGAAACGTGTCAGGCTAAATTAGGTTTTAATTTTAAGAAGTAGCTGAACTCACTGCCACAAGATAAGGATCAGGACCAGCCACCAGGATAGGTACAAAACAGCCTCTCTCCACAGCACTCCCCTTCAGGCTAACAGAGTGCCATGTAGTTCTTGCCACTCTGCGTTGGGAAACTCAGCAATTCTCCCGTTGAATTAGTGCTTGTGAGGCCAAATATTTCCCTCAAGCATCTAGCATTGTATTATTTTGTACTTGTCAATACTGAAAAAAACCCACAGACTCTTCTTTTATTATCTACTGACCTAAATAAAACATTGCCATGCTGGGAATGCCCCAGGTCCTTTCAACATAGATTTGATAGGTTTCCTCCCCCACACCCCACCCGGTTTCTCTTCCCCAGCGGGGACTGGCAATTATCAGCAACATGTTTGTTCTCACTTCACAGTATGTGTCCTGTTGAACAAAGAGCTGTTGAACAATATTATGTTACCAAAACACCTGCTATTACATTAAGACTGACAGAAGTCCAACTGCTAGACTCCATCATTATCTAATCTAGCAGATTGATTTCTGTAAGATTTGTTTTATTTTACCACAGTAAACTTTAAGTTAAATATTTTGGAATTTATTTCTCCCCTACTTATGGTTTATCAAAATTCTTATTTTATGTAATTGTGCTTATTCTCACTGTCCCCTGCCTTAATCAAGTGAACTCTTCTTTAAGTTGAGAAGACCAGTTACTTTTCAAATCTTCTCAGATAAATTTGGATGAGTTCCATTAAACACAAATAGTAACTGTCAATTTTCCACATGTGAGCAGACTCAGAATTCAACCCACAGCCAAGAGGACAGCAAGATAAAAGTAACAACTTATGAAGATTCCTTATACATATGCAAAGATCTGGTCCACCAGGTTGGTCATCTCCAGCCAAGGTAGGTCAAGCGCATAAATATTGGCAGTAGGGTCTTTCAAAGCTGTACGGGGCAGAACTGGATGCTTTGATGCAAGTAAATGTTCCTGAAGCTTCAGAGAAATCTGAGCCCAGTCTCTAAAGAAAGAGCCTACAGAACAGACTGCTGGATTCCTCCCTCTCCCTGGATATGTTGCACATTGCTTCCAGTCCTACAAGGGTAGGAAGAACTAGAAAGGACTGTAAACATGAGCTGGTCTAGCCTCCTGTTTCAACCACTAGCAACAGTTAGATGAAGTGAATAACAGACAGGAATTACGATCCATCAAAGAAACAGCTCAGTGCTGTAAACACCATGAAACAGCAGTCCTCACTTGAAAGCATATTTCAGTACATGTTGAGCCCAACGGAGTAGCAACAACATTGACACATGCCTACCCTATTTAAATTGGCCCATTTGAAAACCATGTAAGGCAATCTCATCGCCACCCACAGTTATGGTGTCCTTTCCTTAAGGAAGAAATCTAGGAGAACACTAGAATGGAGAAGCTGACACTCATGCAAGACAGCCCACTAAAATAACATTTAAGTGTTGCAGATATTATGTGTACAGTACAGGAAAAGAGTGACACTGACCATCTTTTTCATTTTGTTTTTAATCTTTTTTTTTTCCTTTTTCTGAAAACCACTATTTGAACACAGCATCTAGAACCTGGTTAAACACACTAGCAATATGCACAAACTCTCCTCTTCCACC
This sequence comes from Picus viridis, assembly GCA_033816785.1. Classification (NCBI taxonomy): domain Eukaryota; kingdom Metazoa; phylum Chordata; class Aves; order Piciformes; family Picidae; genus Picus; species Picus viridis. The sequence goes on along the minus strand of CM066581.1, from coordinate 10,277,566 downwards.
CCAGCCTCTTAGGATTTCAAACTGCACCCAATGTAAAAACCAAGCAGTTAGACTGGCTCTATATAATCCTTTTGCAAATGTTTGGCACGCTAGATCTTCACTCTTTACAACTTCCAGAAAGCATCAAGAGTCATCAGGCCTTGTGAAGCCCACTGACACAGAGTAAAGCAACATCAGTTTGTATACACAGATTCAAAATCTCTTAGAGAGCCTTGTGTGACTAACTAGAATGCTCTAGCACTTTTGGCATTTGTCTACACAGAGACTGAAATATTCACGCAGATGGTCTTCACAGAATGAGCACAGTGAAGCATCTCAGAGCTACTTGGACATTGACGCATTGATCGGGCAACATATGAAGTTAACTAATGCCAAAGTGTTAAAATAATGCCACTTCATCTAATGCACAGATGGAGATTCATACCAGCACCACGTTAGGTGGGCGTGCAGTCACCCTCATGCAAGAACAAACAAACCGTTCAGATCCTGTAATGCCTCTCACTCAGCACAGCAACCCAACACCCTCCACTTGCTTCATGGATACACGAAAGCCACATTTCGTGCAGAACTGCTGGGGGTATTGCTAATGAGGATGCCCATACTTAGCTCACAGCTATTAGACTTGCACCAAAAAGTTGAAAACAGCACCCACAAATGGAGAGCACAAAATTCACCCCACGTTTTTATCATTGCATTTGTCCACGCAAATAGCTGAATGTGTTAAAAAAACAACACCACAAACCCAAAGCCACAAAACATAGCAAAACAACCAAAAACCCCAAGAGCCTGGGACAGTGAGATATTTGCTTTTTGTGCATTAAAAATCACTATCTCATTACACTAACCTTTTATCTCTGATTTAACTGCAAGAGCCTGTGGGGGGAGGGAGGGGAAATAAAAATCAAGGTATTTCCTTCTTAGTGAATTCACCATTGTACTTTTAACCAAACATCAAACTTTCCCCACTTCTGAAAGGTGCTACTGAGTTCCTCTATGGACACCACATTGGCTTGTCCTCTAATTTCATAAAATCAATAAGGTTGGAAAAGACCTGAGGGATTGTACAACAAAACAATGGGAAACCTCACCTGGCCTACTGAGTAAGACTGTTTCTGGTCACAATGCTTACAAGATAGGAGAAAGCAAATTTCAGTGCAACAGCATCTATAGCACTCTGCACATACACAGAAGACTAAATCTGAGGACAGCGAAAGTCTGGGTTTTATTTTCAATAAAAAGAATGTGTTGGAGCTTTAGGAACACCATTCCCTGGGAAGTAACTAGGCCTTCTTAATTTAGTTCAAATGAACATTGTTCTTTAGGACAACTACATGATATGCCTACCAAATGAAAAATAAAATGATTCTTTACTGTATATAAAAGGTAAACCTCATTAGTTCTTTGCTTGCTAGGACTCAAATGCGATGAAATTTTATTAAACACAAAACTGACCTGTTTGTAAGATCTAGAACTCGCATAAAGAAATTCACTTGTTAATGAAAACTGAGTATCAGTCACACAAGCGTTAGGAGGAGTTCTAAAGATTCCTGATTGTGAAAACTCAACTCAGCACTCAATTCAAATAAAAATCGAATCCATGAATAGAAACATATTTTCCTGTCCCCTCATAAAGGCACATTTCTCAAAATGCTTCTAACAGGCATATCCCTCCTATAAAATGTTTACCCACATTTTTAGGCATCAGTAGTAAACCAGCATCATATTGCTTCTTAGGACCTCTCTAAGTATTTAGCATATTTTGGCAGAAGCTCTTTCTGCCTGTACTCACTTGACTTTAATTAAAAAGGTACACATGCATTTTGTGTAATGGATGCCCTAACACAGTCTCAGTCAGTCTGGATTGAGTTTTGCTAGTGCTGATTCAGCAACATGAGCATCCGTGCCGAAGGCTAAAACAATTAGGCACGAACTTGATGGAAGAGCAGCACTTTCCATTTAGTAAATGCTGTTGAAGTGTTTTCATATCTTGGTGTGTTTGTAACTGCAGGTGCCCTCTGCATTAGCTCTAATGTTTGCCTCTGCCACTCTGACTTGTAACCGCAAATACAAGGAACAGATTATGACCTTGGCAGTCTGATTATCTCTGCTGTGACATTTCTGTGGTACCGTATAATTGTTACACCAACAAGTACCAGTGATGTCTTAATGCTGACGACAGGATGCATTTCAGCTAAACTATAAACATTAGCTGTTCCACAGAGAGGAAAGAGAGGTCCCAGGTCAGAATGTCAGAAGATTAATTATCAGATACTTACCAACATCAGGCAATAGGCAATGAAGGAACATCATGCACACAGACTATACACAATGTACTTTATCTTCATTACCATGGAATAGTTTAATTTCATCAATAAGAACAGAGGTTCTTCACGATGCTGAGTACAGCTAAGAAAATTATTCAAATTTATATTCAGCAATATGGAGAAAACAAAAAATACACCAAGCTTTCAAAAATCACAACAGAACAGAAAAGAGAATCATCTCTTAGTGAAAGCAGAAGACACAACTGAGGATGCTGTGTCTAGAAGTAGAGAGTCTTCGCAAGGTCAGTTAGCTTCCATCCCAAACACATGGCAGGGTTTCTAGTCTCTTGAAAGTCCAGGTGAGGGAGTTGGAAATGCTCATCTTGAACATAAAAACACAAAATCCTGGATCTCAATGAAGACCTAACTTCTCTTGCTTAGGCTTTTAATTTGATAATCTTTTCCTCTCAAAAACATTTGCAAAGCTGAGTACATACCACAGATTCCTCAGCTTTACCTTTGGAAATTATTTGCTCATTACCCATTTCTTCTGTAGTAGCAGTAGATTCAATTTTCCAGTGAAATAGTGAGGCACTGGGTGAAGATTTTTAGTGTATGAAATGCAGATTTGAAATGGAAAATATGAATACCATTAAATCAAGTAGCATGAAGCTTCGGGAAATCAATGAATTTAACATTGCTCCTTTTCTTGTCTGCAGATGTTGTATGCAGGTGAGATGCAGGGGAAAAAAAGAAACAAATGCTTATAATTTAATATGAAGACATAAGAGACATAAAAAGACATTCAGAATTATATTGGCATCATTGTATCAACCATTTAAGTATTTAGGAAATAGTCTGTCTGTAAAAGACAATTAAAAGCTACAGAAGGCACACCTGGGAGGCACTCTTGTGGGACAAACCAAGATATTATCCTAGAGCTTCTTCAAAGAAACAGCTTCAATTAGAAGACTAAGAGATGCTCAGCAGAAGACCAAAGGCAACAGAATGGCACTCAGTTTGCTAGAATAAGAAAAATAGAAGTGATGTTACTAGAGTAAGATGGCAAATATCTGGTGTTGCTATATGTTGACATCACACAGACCTTCAGAGATGACAAAGGAATTTGAAGACCCTTTCTCTGACTTCACTGTTTGCTAATAGGAAAAGAGTCTGAGAGGAGTCTTCATCCATGAGAGAAACAGATCAGCAAAAAGATGAAAGGAAGTAGTTGAGGTAAAGGATGAGTATAGCCATTCTATTCTGATTAAATTTAAACTCAGTAAGGAAATAAGTCTTCCCTAAAAGCATTCCACACTGGCCAGCTATTGAATGACGAGGAAGAGGTGTTGCATTTGTCAAAGTTTGAAGTATATTTCACAGAACTGGCACTGTTGGTGTGGTAGGTCATACAAGAAGTGTGGAACTGCTTGACATTAGCTAGTTGGAGAAGGATTGAGGAGACTAAAGGAAATGAAGGAGTAGGAGAGCTGCTTTGTAAAACCCATCCTTAAAGAAAGCTGAGTTTCATTTTTTGACTACCTGAGGGGAAAAAAATAAAATTAAGATACATGCAAATCAAAATACTTGAAGTCTAATAGGGTATTTTTCTCAGAAATGATCACTAATACGTGAAGGGGTGACTAAAAGATTCGGAAGCTATCATATAAGATAAACTTCACCGATAAGAGGAAAATTTGCAGCTAGAAAGAAGATGCACTAGAGATAGGTTCAAAAAGATGTTGGCAAAAGCAGAATGACATCACTTCAAGGAAATGTTTTCCAAGTACCTAAACCATCACCACAAGTTCATCAGAGCTTGGTGACTCTTCACTCTCTGGGAAAAACAAGCCAGCACACCAGGTGCCTCACTCTGGACATTTTTGACTGACAGCAAGAGGTATTGCACAACTGCAACACTAAAATGCTATGATGGCATTCAAGACAGTCGCTTATGAAGTGCATAAAGACAAGCATTTATAGCAGTGCTTGATTAAAACAAACAAAAATATCACACCACACAGCAACAAACAGCACTATAAAAAGTCCCAGCTTCTGCTGAACTAAGGAACTTTCTCATTTAGAAACACCTTGATCAGCTGCCTACACTGAAGAATTGCACTTTGACATAGTTGTATTGGCTAGAGATTTAAAGAGGGAACCCTGTGATTAATTATATTCAGTTCTAACAAACAAGTAAAATATGCTACTTCTCAAGCATTACTATTTGTCAGAAACAACACATTTCTACTCTTCCAGAGCTTACCTAAGACTTTTTAATGCCCCCACTGCTTCTGCACTTCAATATTTTCCTTGCAGCCACTAATTAGCACACCAAAGTGTAAAAAAAAAAAAAAAAAAAAAAAAAAAAAGTGACAGGTAAATTATCCTTTAGGAGCATTAAAAACATTTCCCATATAAACAATGATATCAACATGTGAAAGCACTGATTTTTCTGTACCAGGCCATGAAAACAATTTCCAAAAATCTACATTGCAAATTTTCATTGCACCTTAAGTTATCATTTGCAATTTCTTTCACATCAGGTACCTTTTTGGAGTAACAAAGCTTCCCTGCCTCCTTCCTTAGACATTGCCTTTGTAAAACCTACAGGAAGGAAAAAAACCACCTGCCTAGAATGGCTGCTCCTCCATCAGCACCTCCCTGGTGATTATTCATTCTTCCTTCGGCACGGAAGGCAAATCCACACTTGGGTGGCAAGAACCTTCTTTACAGAGTCAGGCTTTAGCCCACAAAAACATTTACTTAGATTTGTACTAAATGTACACATAGAGCACACATCTACCTAATTTTGCCTTGAGCCCAAGATAAAAATAATAGAAGCATATTTGTATGTTGTTAGACTTCCCAAATTAACAGTCATCCTGTTTCTACGAGGTGGTAGTAAAAGCGGATTGTTTCTTCTTTTAAACCTATAAAACATGATAACAGCCTGCACAGAGCTGTCTCCCACTACAAAGCTATTTTAGGTACAGCATATTTAAAAGTTCATTTGGTTAGTTCTACATTGCACTATACCTAACAAAACAAAACAAAACCCCAAAAAAACACAACCACAAAAAACCAAAACCAGCATGGCCTAGCTTTGCAAGGATCCAAACCATACATGCTGCTTAGAAAAATTACTGAATAAACTTACTGATAAATTGAGGGAGCAATTTCAAGTGCCTTTGACTTCAGCTGTCCAATTTAAAACTACAATTTCTGAGAAGAAATAGAAAAATAAAGTAACTCTCACACATCACAAGCCCTTAAGTTCGCTCAGAGCAGAATAAAAATCCTCATGTGTCCAAAAAATGAATGAACATGACTGTGACATAGCCTCAGAGGCACTCTGTTACCCATTATAGCTGGAACTGTTACATGAAAGGCTGCTATAAAATTCCAATAAACAAACATCTGCCCACTGAGACATATTCATGCACCCTATTCAACAACAGGACATGCCACAAAGCCTTGACAAGCACCTCTCAAGGGAATTCTATTAACTGCACATTTGATGAAGATCATTTCTTTCCAGTGATACTTTGTGTGCAGCTTGTGATCTGTCACACAAACAAGTCAGAAACCCCTGCAACATACTAAGAAGTCTTTGTTTTGTTTCAAGTGGAAAACAGTTTTAATTATACAGATTTGTTTCAACTGTAATTAATTATAGGACCATTAAATTGAACAGTAACTGTTATTGACAGCAAAAGACTGCTACACACACACACACCTAGCTATGAGCCAAGCCATAGACAAAGGAGAAAATACCAAATGTAAGTCTCAAATTCCCCTCTTGAATCTTCTTCTCATTCTTAATATTGTTCTGTGGAATAAAGAAAGACTTTCTAATTTAATAGTCAAATCCCCCACCTACAGACAGAATAGTCTCACACTGAGAAGTGCCAATAACACCCCAGGAGAACCCCTAAACCATTCTCACCTCCTCTGTCCCACATGAATCTGGATTTCATTTGGAACAGAACAGCCCTTGAGCATGAGCCTTTGTGTAGTCACAGGCAAAAGTCTCTTGGGATGGTGGTTTAACTAGCCTCAGGTGAAAAGAGCTGAGCCCAGCTTTCCCCACAGCTCCACTATGTGCTTTAACAAATTACTGAGCAAGGAAGCAAGAGCTGCAGCTGTGACTGCAGGCTGCTACAGCTATAGCTTACAACATACAGGAAGTTGTTAAAAATGTCAGTTCTTCCTTTTAAATACTTGCATGGAGGAAGTATTTCCCCATAGATTAACATACTGCCTTGTAATCTAGAGGACTGAGTTGCACTGCAACCCTTTGGCTGGGTTAAAAACCTTCACCAGGCTTCTCCTTCAGCACTATGAGAGATACTCAGGTGCCTCACTCAGAGGCATTGACCAGATCTCAGTTATTTAAACACAAACTTTGCAATACATCTTGTCACAGTATTTATGTCCCCTCTCTAGCTAGATCTAATTTCTGACATTTACACTGAGTCCTGACTTCTTTGTGAAAGGATTTAGTACACACAAGGGTTAATTGTTACTTCTGTTCTCAGATCTCTTTCTGTGATCCAAGACACACAGCTGCTTTGCTGCTCTGGTGTGAATAACTCAAAAGAGTAACCAAAAACACGGAAGAAGAATTAAAAAAGCAGTTATCCCCAACAATTCTTTTATAAAGTATTCATATTTATTAATTGCTAGCTTATGAGCTAACTTATAAGGCTATGTTTTGTACCTTCTGCACAGTTCTGTATGCATGCCTGGCTTTGCACTCAGCTCTAGTATGCAGGTACTCACACTTCTGAATTTGTAGGACAAGATCTTTTATGCAACCACTTGTCTGAGCAATTCCCCTGAACTTTACTCGGGAAATAAGTCCTCTGACATCATATATACACACAAATATTTGAATGTGCAAGGTTTGTTTTCTCTATAATCAATACAAACTTTTCTTTTTTTTAAGTCTCCTCTTTTTATTGAAGCCATTTGAAGTGGTTGGTGCAGCATTTAGTGGAAGCTGAAGAGCTCTGTGGAAAGTCTATATAAATGCAAACAATAACCCTCCAAATAACCCAGAAATTAAGCCATTTTTACAGACATACAAGTCCACATCTTGGTAGAAATGGAAGATAACTGTTGTATTTATTAGTAGACAAAAAAACTTGATTGCAATCATCTAATTTTTCTTTTTTTGCATAAATGGATGGGGGGAATAAAGTGTCATCATAGGTAATACACTGAGAAGACAGGTGAGTCAAAAACTCTTGCCTAGAGGCTTCTCCCGTTGTGGTCAGAAGCATTCAGTGGTCAAATCTCTAAACATGCTACACTGAGTGTTGAAAAACCCCAAATATTAATTGCATTTTTCACTTGCTTAATATCAGTTTTGTCTGAGATTCTGCAAAAACACATCTTTTAAACAGACAGTTCTAACACCTTCATGACAGTTACAGCCACCTTACTGCACAGAAGTTAATATGACATGAAAGAAGCAAGATTTCACATGCAACACTGCACAATTACTTAAAACCCTCAAGTCTGAGTTCTTGCCATGCAGGAATGCTTTGTGTCCACTTTCCAACCTCATTCATTCAAATACTTCTCTTCACAGAAGTTCAGCCACTCATAAGGTTGCCAACTGCCACCCAAGTAGTTTATTCAGGCAAATAAACACTTCATGTGCTGGATTGTTCAGCAGCCATCCCATAACAGGGTGCTTACCAACAAGCTCTGGTAAATCTTACTCCAGTAGTTTACAGCTGCCAAACCTGAATTCCCACACGCTCCCCTGATGCCCATCTACCAGTAAACAGCTGAAACACTTCACTCCAGACTCCAGCTTCCTCCCATGAAGCCAGCTTAATTGATAATTTAAGATAATACTCCATACTCTGCAATGAAGCACATGCATTACTCCTCTTCATTATGCCCTGGAGAGTAGACTGACAAAAGGAATCAAGTGGGAAGGAGAAAATTAACCACTCTAGCAGGATTCTCCAGAGCTCACCAGTTAGCAGCCATAGTAAGAAGTACTTACTGCAGCCAAAAGGAGAAAGATTATTGTGATTAAGGGGGATTTTAATAATCAAGTTCTATTTTGTTTTAATTTAAATGGTGTTTTTCAAAGAAAAAAAAAAAACAGAAAACAACAAAAAAAACCCAACTAAACAAAACCAACACCACAAATGAACAAACCACCCCCCAATAAACAAGCAAACATCCATGAAATAGGGTTGAGCATGGAAAAAAAGCATGCCATGTGTCCAGAGACCTCAGGGCAGCTGGGTTCCAAAAGCCAACTATAAAGGAGACATAACCTGATAATATAATTTCCCTTCTCTTGATAGCCTTCTCAGCTTAAGCAGGGGATACTTTCTCTGCCCTTCCTAGATTATGGCAAACCAAAACAGGATTTGAGTGACTGAAAAAAAAAACATGTATAAACATTTCTGGTATCACTGCGCTATCCTGCTCATCAATTGAGGAACCTGAAGTGTAGTCAGTCCCTTGATTGATACAAGTATTTTATACAGCCAATGCCCTGGCATAAAGTTTCTATTCCCCGAGGATTCAAAATACCTGGATCTGGCATTTGCCACAAGGGAATCTGCTTAGGAAGTATGGCATCCAAGCCCTCCCAGGTTTTATCTACAACAGAGCTAAATCTGTGTAATCTCGTAGATGCAACCACCTGAGATAGGTACAGCCTGGTGCAATATCAGACTACAGCGATAACATTGTCTCCGACCATGCTTCATGTTGCATTTTACTTTACCTTTACTGTAGAGGTTAAATGGCTTGAGTCTCCTCAGGCTCTTCACTCAGCTGAGCAAAGGAAGAATTAGATTTGGAAAAATAAAAGAATTTACTAGTGCTGCTCCACTGACCTGGAAATAGCTTCTATAGATGACAGGTAAGATCAGCAAGGGGGGACAGAAAAAAATGAAGAACCTCTAAAACTCTCAATTCAAATTCTTCTCAGAAAATCTGACCACCCTACCACCAAGTTACCATTGTTTCTGCCTGCTTCTGAAATCATAGGAAAAAAAACCAGCTATGCTATATAGAAAAACACCCTAGGAGCTGTTCTTGTTTTCTTAAGATGATCTTAAAGATGCAGAAAGAATTTCCAAGTGCTTAGCAAAAGATTTTTCCAGTTTCTTCACTATGCCCATGTGCAGTTTCCAAAATCAAAGAGTTAACCTTCCAGGAATGGTAGCACTGGGTATGGATATGCCATATGTAAAGTTGAATTTATGAGGGAAGATACCTGACCTTGGGTTTACTGGTGTGACTCAGAATTTTATCTAGTTTCTGCAAAAGCATGCTACACATCTGCCTTGTTCAGATTACTGCACCTGCATCCATTCACTCTATTAGCTACAGGAATACTTGAAGGCATGAGAAGTGTGATAGTAAGTCACTGGTAATTGCTCTTGTTCAAGGATAAAAATTATGCAGTCATTGAAAAACTGAGATGCCTGTCCCATCCTTCAGTTTGGTCTTTTCTTTTTCTGGCAAAATTTTAAAAGCTTTGAAGAGTCTGAATGGCTGACTTCAACTTCAGAAGTTGAACTGTTCTTGATTAATGCTTTTATAATTAACCGGCACATCACTCTTATCATTTCTAAATCCCTTCTGCTAGCTACAGAAGAGGTGCCCACCAGCTGAGATGTAGTATCATACTGTTAAATGCATTGCCTGCCTTTCCCATCTGACACCCCCACTTAAAGTGCAAAGCAAGCTTCAAGTGTCAGAATCAGATTCCTGCAGAGATCTCCTCGCAGACATACAGATCCAGCAACGAAACCTGACAAAGTTATTTATGCACTTGCTATTCTGTGGAGCTTTTTCTAGTCATCACATCTGTGCACATCAGGACTTGGCAGGTTTTAGGCCTATGGTATCTTCAGGTAGGAACAGCAGTCAGAATCTGAAACACAAACTTTCTCTTACTGCAAGAGAGAATTTTAAATTACATTTTGCTCATGCAAATTGCTTACATATTTCATAGCTAGAATCTGACAATGAGCAAACACTGTAAGATATAACAGCATTGAGTGAAGTACTTCACTTCATGGGGGAATTGATTCAGGAGCCAGGTAACACCTTAATGAAGCAACTGCTGTCACGAGGCAGCTGATGATCTTTTCCATAGTATTTCACCCGTCTCTCAGTGTGCATAAAAATGTTTGAGTCGAGCTTATCCTGGCACCTATCAATTAAAACATTAAGGGAACCTTATTCTTTCAAGCAGCTTGATAAACAATGACACCTTTTTTGTTGCTGTTTTTGTTGGGTTGTTTGGGTTTTTTTTTGTTAAAAGTCACTTTAATGTAAATTCCACCTGCTACTTCCCAAATAGCATCAATTCCAGAGTTAAAATAAGTAATAGATTTGATGGCCTTTATTCAAAATAATTTCACTCAGAAGAAGTTTCACGAAAACAATTATTACTTGCTCCTGCAGAGTCCAACATAATTAATGTAATTTCCGCCAGATGTAATAGGAACGGTTTCAATTACCCTACTTTTCAATTACTCTCCATAATATCTTTTCTTTTAAAAAGACTAGAGTGTCTTTTATTAAAAGTGTTAAACTGATAATGACGATGGGGGAAGTCAGGGGAAGAGGGGAGGAACTGTCTACATGGGAAAAATTGTATCATATATTATTTACCCTATCTCGCTCAAGCTCCAAAGAAAAGGGAAAGACAGAATAAGTGACTTAATGTGAATAGCTGAATTGGACACGCAGATGAGTTATAAGGATTAAGGTCAAAGGATAGATAAAGGGCATAAATCTGCTCAGCACTCATTAAGATGCAGATGTTTTATTTAAAGACACTCCTAATTCAGACCAATGTTAATAAAAGAGAAAAAAAAATAAATCTGTAAGACCAGCACTGTCATATTTCTCCTAAAGTAAGCTCTTTGGGAATCTTTGCATAGACTGAAGCTAGTGGCACAAAATGTAATTGGAGAAAGCCCTTTTTGGGTGAGGTGCCTACAGCCTATCTCAAGGTACTATAGATCATAGAATCACAGAATCATAGAATCAACCAGGTTGGAAAAGACCTCAGAGATCACCAAGTCCAACCTATTACCTAATACGTCATGATAACTAAACCATGGCTTCAAGTGCTACATCCAATCCTTTTTTGAACATCTCCAGGGATGGGGACTCCACCACCTCCCTGAGCAGCACATTCCAATGGGAAATTACTCTTTCTGTGAAGAACTTTGTCCTCACCTCAAGACTAATATGGTAGAGGGGTGGGAAATGCTATTACAAGTACTACATCAATCCTTTACAGTCAGAATTGTTGGTTTACAAAATAACTTCCTTACCTGACATAACATACCAGCTAATTAGTATGTGTTCAAATCCACATATCCAGTTAAGTATCTGCAAGTACATTGCACCTGGGTAAGCAATGGCATGCCCTCTTCTGAGGTATCTAAAGCACTTTCAGAACACAATGGTAACACAACTAACTCAACCACTTGTTTCATCAGTGTCCTGGTTAGAGAGGACTTTTTGACCATCAGATAATAGAAAGCTTTCTTAATCTTAAAAAGATTTACACACTTTCAGTTCTGCTACTTAAAGTGCTGCACAGAGTCATGAAATACAAAATATTTTATTCTATAAAAGCTTTTCACATATTGACTTATGCAGGGTTTAATGTGCAAGGATCAGTATGTATTCCCTTGTTGCCTCTTTTGTTCCTTTTATTTCATGTAATTTTCTACTTCACACCATTCATTTTGCTTGCCGTTCCAGAAAAAGTCACCTTCAACTTATAAACACCAAATACCTTTTTGTGCTAGACTTGAGAGGTACAAAGAGGTCAAGCCAATTTTACAGCCTAAATGTAGCTGTTAGCAATAGTTTATTCATAATATGCCACCAAATAAATACAGAATGGAGAATTAAGAAAGCATAAAGATGAATAAAGGCAAGAGTTGGGTAAAACTATAAGAGAAGTCATATTTAAACAAGTAACACTTAAAGACACTAAGTATGAGTGACACCTCAAAAACATGCTACATATTCAAATGTCTATTCATGTTTCCATTATAAATCCTGCTTTGTAGCAATTAAAGACTTATCAAAGTTGATTTCTATCAATGTGAAGCCTGGTATTACAGTTCTCAATTTAGATGCATCTCCCCTTCCCTAATTTTGAAGAACAATTGATGTAAATCATTCCAGACCTTTTCATTATTAGATGAGAAGCTCAGAACTTTATTGCTTTTCTAACCAAGCAAAAAAGCCTAATAACAAAGAACTGACATAATGCTGAATTATTCCATTATTTATTTATGTCTAAGAGTAAAAGGAGACTCCAAGACCTCCATTTCCAAAGCTTCTTAAAAAACAAAAAAGACCTCACAAACTGTTTTTCAAGATAATAGCACCAAATATGCAGAACCAAAGGGATATATCATTCAACCTAATTCATAAATAAAAGCATGTAAAGGTCTAGTATGGCATCTCTTACTTGAGCAAAACTGCCTTTAGTTTCTGCCTAGAGAGTTTCAAAATTAAGTCACTCCATGTTAATAGCAGCCTTGTAATGGACAAGTTCTCTTACAGTGAGCCACAGTTTAATAGTTTTTAGGTAGTAATAGTTTAGCTACAGCTTTTAGGCAACTCCTCACCCCACCTGGATGCACAACAAACCTGCCCCTGATATGGGAAAGCAGAGAGTCTAGAGCCACACTTTCACACACCAGAAGAAGAGATTCAATAGCAAAACCAGTCAGTGAACTCTCCCTCAAAGCTCCTTCGCAACCTATCCTGCCATGCCAAGAACTGAAGTGGATTTCACAACAGTATCCTTGAGAACACCAGGTGCTTCAGCGTTTAGGGATTAGTGAATATAAAGTGCACTTTCAGAAGCTTTCACACATCACACATGTACCATGCTTCCCTGTGCACAGTGAGGTGGACACTGGGTTCCTTTTAATGAAACTAAATCACAGCACTCTCTACTCCAGTCAAACAGATACTCAGCCCATGGAATAAAGTTAAAATTAATCCAAAATAAAATAAAAGACAAAAGGGTGCATTGCTATGCTTCATGTGTGCATAGCAAGTCCTCAGCTATTCCCAGCTCACGCTACACATCCACCGCTCTTAGCTGACACCACTTCACAAGGTCAATGCAGGCAGATACAGTCCAGCCAAACAAAATACTGCAGCCAGGAGGAGAAAGCCTTGTGTAAGAGACCTCATTCATTCGCTGGAAGCGCCTGTCCTCATTTAAATCTAGCCAGAGCTTTCCTAAACTGCTCTGTATTTTAAGATACACACAGAAAGAGATTATGTTAACCCACAACAACCAGCAATCAGTTCTCAGGGCCATTTGCTCACATACTGACTACATTGCCACTGTCTTCAAGGGTTGAGAATCTGAATACCTCACCAAATTATCACTAGAAAACATCTTAGAACAACTCCCTGAAATGAACATAAACCACAAATGACTGAGACAGTTACTCAGCTGTTTCTCCAAATAGTCCTAAGGGAATCTGAATACAAAGACACTGAATAACTGCACCCTAGAAGTTGTCACCTGCATGAGCACATATGGATGAGCTGTGTCTATTTGTAATGCAACAATCTTTAAAAATGGTTTCAAAAGAACAAATTTTAATCCATCATTTAAGTGCAAAGCAAAAAGTAAAACCCACTGAAAAAAAAATATTAAAATTAGCAGACACAAACACAAAATAGGGAAATAAGAGTGATTTATTTAGGATATGAAATCACTTCTCTGTTTGAGCTCAGTCCCTTCAAAGGGGTCAGGGAACACATGGATAATCTTGCCAATAAAGTGTACTTGTGTTTCCTAGAAGCTTTTGTCACAAATCCTTATGAAAGGCTCCTAAAGAAACTGAATTGTAATTAGATGAAAGAAGATCCTACCCTTCGTTTCCTCTCCTTTGATCACTTACTAATTAATGAAAAATAAATAAACTGTCCTTTCAAAAAAGCTGCCAAGGCAGTCCTTGAAATGTGTATATGGTTCTTCCCTTTTCAACACACTCAAATGATCAGGATGGGACAGAGAGGAAGATGACACATGAAGAGAAAGGAGAGCTGGGATCACTGTGACAGGTTGGAGAGTACCTTAAGCAGATGACTGAAGGCAAAGATGAAGGCAAAGATGAACATGACACTTAAGGAAGGAGAGTTACCACTCAGGAAATACACTGGAATTAACTAACTATTCAGAAGCAGACTTTTAGAGGGTTAGAAATTGTTATGGAAGGAACAGTAGACCAGAAAGCATTGTTATATCTCTCCAAAGACTATTTATGAATTCATACTGCATGGAGTTTTATTAATCCCATTTCAAAAAAAGAGATCGAAGAAGTAGAAAAGATGCAGAATGTTGCAAGGATAATCAAAGGTATGGGAAAATCTCCTTTAGAAAGGGATTAAGTAGATTAGTTTGCCATCTGAGGAGAAAACTAGAAGAGAGATAGGGCAGTAGTCTACAAAATTATGCACTGTATAAGGAAGCTGAAGAGATTACTCTCTTCTACAGCAGGGCAGAGGGAAAGAAGTAGGTAGTTCCCAGTAGAGTCATCATTGAGGAGGTTTAAGATGAAATTAAAAAGTAACTCTGCTTTTCATCCAAATTCACATCAAAATTTTGAAAGTCACTGCCAAAGACTAGCAAATCTGAGACCTGTCAGAGCATTGGCATCTGCTGGAGAGGCTTTCTACCACAGACTTCTCTGGTGCAAAAGTTTATTTCTTCCCTTCACCCAAATACTGCAGTCTGTATAATTGATTTTAGAAATAATGCATCAATTTATATGAAGCATTAACAACTTCCATAATTTTTTTGTTGTTGTTTCTACACACTAACCGGAAGATACTGAAAAGATTAAACATCAAGGACCATCCATTTTGTACAAGAGGATTTCCCCCTTCAAAATCATTTTGACAAGGATTAGAAAAACATGAAAGCATTCCACACACTACTCTTGTTAAACTGAACAATCCTATCGCTCCTTAAGAAAGCAGAACTGAGAGAGGCATACCTTTCATTGCAGGAAAAAAGATAATATATGAAGACCAAGCTCCAGCTTGACCTTTATCTTCATAAGTGATAACTTTCAAAAGTGACCAAAAGGTTAACTAAACTCTAAAAAGGTCATCTGTCTTTAATCTGGCTATATAGATCCTTTTCTGATGTTCAATAATACACAGCTACTGTTCATTAAATATCACCCATCCATTCTGTATTTTCACCTTCTGTTTTTGGCAGCAGCTAGGTTTTTGTTCTGTCACATTAAATAACTTGCAACTTCTTTCAATCCAGAAACTGTTTAGAGTTATGTAAATAAATTCCTAAGTGCTCTCCTATAATACTTTTGCAATGTCAGGTATATATGCATGCAAATATACATACTGGTTTTGAGCACATTAATGCTTTATTTGCCCCAGTATGAGTCTTTCACGCTTTTAAGATACAGTAATCATCTCTTTTGCTCCTCAGAATTGATGAAGCTCAAATCATATTCAGCTAAAGCTTATTTCAAAACAATTACATAATCCAAAGTTGGATTATAAAGTATGTAATACCAAAACCAAAAACCGAACTCCAAATTCAATACACAAAGTAATGGTATGCAGGATCAGGTTCTTCAGATGTCTAGAGAGTTAAGAAAGACCTGTGAATGAATAAAAGACATCAGGATTGTTTCCTTCCTAAAAAGAAAAAAGAAATGCATTGCTGTGTGCATATTCTGAACATTCACATCATCTTATTGAATTATACAGGTTATTCTTGTCCCTCTTTGCTATTTTGCAAGCACTGCTAGTTACAGTTTAGGTTCAACATTGCAGGGAATGAAGTTTACCACTTGTTTCCTCCTTTCAAGGACAACAGGATTCTGAACTCTTCATTAATCAAAATTCAGCTGATCAAATAGACAAGTGTTATTTTCTCATTTTCTACTAGGTATGTAATAAATTCCCTGAAAATGACTCAGGCAGTTAACTTTCATGTTTTCTGTGGATGTCCCTCAAAGTCAGTCTGGAATATTCACTGTGAAGAACTTTGCTTTTCAAGTTGTTTTATAATTTTTTTCTTTGAAAATTGAGACTTTTGCATGGTTACCTTGAATAGAAAGCTATTTAAAACCCAAACCAACTCTTCAAGCTACCACCATAAACCTGAACAGAAACTACATAATAGATAACTCAAGAAATGTGCTGGTGCTGAATGGGCTTCTCCAGTCCTCCTTTCCCCTGGTATCAAACAAAGGAATGTAAGTGATACGCAGAGATACTTCAGCTATAGCAATACAGAAGGAAATGAAGAGTACTTCTCCATCTAGACTAGCAAATTTCTTTCCATTTTCTCCTATCTGTATAATAATTGTTGCTATAATTATCATATTTATTGCAAAGCTCAGAAGTAATTCTTCACTGTCATGCCCAAATTTGCACATGAAAAGTCAATTTGGTCATCAATTCAAACCTAGCTCTTCCCAGGAAGAGCCGAATAGCAATCATCATCCAACCATGCACTAGTTTGAAATGCTGAGAGAAGACAGGCTTTCAAAGGAATGACATCTCTTGAAGGTAATGCCACCACAGACAGACCTGCAAGAGTCTCAAGAAAAGGGCAGGGGATGATTTAATCCCCAGCAATCGCAGAGTAGCAGACAGGGCTGCTTTCCTTGGAGATTCACAAAACAGACTCATGTAAGTCCATTTTTCCTGAATGGCTCCATAGTTCCCAAGAGAGTCAAGGTTCAATGTGATGAGGAGTGGTCTTAAAAGCACCTAGATCTCTACTCTCCCTATTGTTCTGAGAGCTGCACAAATCTCAGTGCGTGTCCTAATGTATTAGGCATTGTTTTATGGTGGTTTCTTCAGGGAATAGTGATGAGTGAAACATCATAAAGTACCTAATTCTCACTTGCATGCAAATGCATATACATTCTCTCACATTGTAGTAGCCCAGGATCTGAATCCCTTAAGTACCACAATTACTGAAATTAACAAACCTGATACTTTCCAATCTACAAAAGGGTGAAACCAAGCAAGTTGTGGGCATTTCACAACCTTTTATGCTTCTGAGCAAGCCTACAGAGGATACCTTACTAAGCTACACAGATTCATTTCAAGAGGAATGTTGGTTTGCGTGGAGCTGCCTTCTGACTCTTGCCTCTCACTACAGACACAGCTCTCATGCCAATGTTAATCTAGCCTTAAGAGTCAGTGAAAAGAAGGATGTTTTGCAAAAACTCAAACAAGCATAAGAGAGATGAAAGGTATTTAAGAGGAGGGGGAAAGACCTCAGATTTAGATACAAGTTTATTGTTGTTAAAAAACAGTAGGACTATATCAGAAAGGATGGGGCATAGTTTGTGATATTGCATATCTATTCTGCCTACAAAAATCAGTCTAATAGCAAGGTTACCAGAGTGTCACTTCAGTCCTCAAAATCCAACCTTTTCTCACTTATTCCACAGCATCTGTAAGAAACAGGAAGAGGCTCAAGGAGCAAATGCTGTCTTAAGTCTCAGGAATCTCTGAGGGTAACCACAATCTGACAATGGCTCGCTGAGATGTTATGAAATAAATTACTTGCAAGCCATGGGACTGAGCCCACTGGTGTCCATATTCACAGAATTCACCCTGCAAGTGGCACTTACCAGTCCACTGGTTCTTATTTTCTCTTAAGAGGGTAAGCAATTAAGAGCTTCAGACTCCCTTCTCCACAGTCAGTTCTTAGGCACAGATTTTCAAAGTGTATTACTGGAGAGTGAACTACAGTATATTAGCTCACAGAGCCATCAGTGTAGCGTGCCCAACATAAGTCTAATAGAAAGCAGTTCCAACACTCAGAAGGGTGGATGAGGGTTCTAATCATTAAATCAGTTCTTGAACCACACAGTGACATGTTTGTTTACATCAACCAAGCTCACAAAGAGAGAGGAGAAGATAGGTATATACTAAGCAAGAAGAGAGCACTATGGAGAATTACTTTCTTCTCAACACAATTAAAGGGGTTTTCACATTAAAAAAAGAAAAGGAAAAGGAAAAGGAAAAGGAAAAGGAAAAGGAAAAGGAAAAGGAAAAGGAAAAGGAAAAGGAAAAGGAAAAGGAAAAGGAAAAGGAAAAGGAAAAGGAAAAGGAAAAGGAAAAGGAAAAGGAAAAGGAAGACTTTTAAGCAGCAGACTCGTATGCAACAGCAATAACCAGGTATTTTAAAAATGGCAGTTTAAAAAAGCAATTTCATTCAAATTAAGTGAGGTTATTTTGATCAGACAAGTTCAGAAACCTTACCCTCTATAAATTAAATTGCCTACAGATTTCTCTTTTCCAAATTAGTCTTTTCTTAACTAAAGTTAAAAACAATTTCTAACACATGAGAAGACAGAACACCCCCCCCCCCAAACATCAAGAAATAAATGGACAAGGATCTGTAACTTGAGTTTCAGAGTTTGTTATTCCAAGAAATTATCTCCCATCCCTCTTCTCTTCCATTCAAATTTATTCTCTGTGCTAAAGAGTCCATGTTGAAAACAAAATCCAGAATCTTCAGCTCAAGAGGACCTAGAGGGGTGGCTTCCTGATCTTTTATGTCCACTCTTCTGCAGGCTTACTGACTCAAACAATGTTTTATTAAAGTGCACCAAGACATCATTTTGCAAGACAGCAGGTAAGGGGGGGGAGGGAGAAAGTCTTAAATCCAATGAGTGATCAGATTAAAGAAACTGCTGAGGTAAAGGGAATATCTTGCTTCCCTTACTTGGATCTCTGAAACAAGAGGAGGGGCCTCTCCTAAACCTGATTACTAACCCTTTCATCCCTTTCTCAAGCTGAGTAGACAACTCTCTCTTAGATCTCCATAAAGTCTGTCATCATTCCTCAAGCTGGCTTGGCCAGCAGCTCCCTCATGAAAGCAGAGTCCTCCTCTTACTGCTCATCTCACCAGCTGACCACTTCACTCTTCACCAGAGCCTTCCCCAGTCTGAGTGCACTAGGAAAGGAGTAACTTCTTGCTTTTTTTCCCAGTGAAAGTAAAACAGCAGCAGCCAAGCCATCATAGAGAGTCTCTCTTCCCAGCGACAGCTTAACATACACTGTTCAGCTTGCCTGATCTGCAAAACATTTCTCACACACCTTGTGTTCATCACTCACCCTGTGTTCAAACACTCACCTTACACTTCGAGTATTTTGCCTGTTACAATTTCCACTTACCTGAACTCATGCCAGATTGGGTGGTAACTGCTGAATCAGAACCTTGCTTTCCAGAATTCCTATGTAATGAATAAAGAGAAGTTAAATGGTGAGCACAACAATGAGATTCACATAGACACTGGCATTCTGCTCTCAGTCAGTATTCACTGTCAGTTAGCTGGAGAGGTCCTGCATTCAGTGCACTCATTTCTCCAAACCCAGATTTTAATGTCTGTCACATTCTGTACACTATGTAAAGGTTCTGCAGTAATTATTCAACTAAACAGAAACTGGGAGAAGCCATACTATGTGTAGACACCAGTTTGTACACTTCAGTTTGGAGATCACAGCACATAAGTGTTAAAAAAAAAAAAAAAGGAAGAAAAAAGAAAAGAAAAGTCAGTGTACTGCCCTGCAAAGACTCCAGTTCAGGTCCCAGAAGTAAAATTACAGCTACAGTACAGGACTGAATCTACCTTAAGTGGCAGTAAACTCCTTATTCAGGACAGGATTTCATGCTGGAGACACCTGAGCTACCTCAAGGATCTTTGCATTGAAGAGTAGATGTGCTATCTTCCCTTTTGACTTTAGTCCTTTAAAGTACACACTGAACACCAAATCAGTTCCCTGTGAGGTAACAGGACCAATGAGCTGCTGAACCAAGAAAATATCAACCTTATTTACTATTCCTAAGAAACACTGATAAGTGTCATCTTTCATTCGATAGGGTGAGTAAAGCTACTGCA
The DNA here is from genome assembly GCA_033816785.1 of Picus viridis. Lineage (NCBI taxonomy): Eukaryota > Metazoa > Chordata > Aves > Piciformes > Picidae > Picus > Picus viridis. Next base: position 10,257,345 of record CM066581.1, on the reverse strand, counting down.
TACCTGTTGGGAGCAAGGATTCCCTTGCAGAATGAAAATGTATGTCCCACTGCTTTCTCATTTCCAAGAGGATTTTCACACAGTCCTCTGAAGTGGCTTTTTAGAATAATTTCCTTCAGTAAAAGCAAAAGATGAACTCTTACACCAAATAATTGTAAGACATAAGATCTCACCAGATAAACCGAACCTCTCAATAAGTTCCCTCTCGCTTCCCACTGCCAGAAATTTGTTGGTTACAGAGGAGAAAATTTATTGTTCATACTCTTGTTCTTGTCACATTTTTCTTTGCAGAAGAACAGCTTTCAGCAAAGAACTAGCACGTAAAAATGAAAGCAGAGCAACATATGCCTGAACTTCAGCATAGAAACTTGTGTCCAGTTTCCTAGAAATTAATAGGTCTTGATCTCAAGATCCCTTCAAAAAAACAAGTTTTCAGCTTTTCCTGCAGTCTAAGTACTTCATTAAAACTTCCCTTGCCTTCAGAAAACTTGAACTCTGGAAGCAGTTGCAAGATAACGATCATAGCAGAGAGTATCAGCAAAGGGTATAACTAAGTTCATTAAATATTTCCACAGCTGAGCCAAATTCAGTTCTCACTGCCAGTGAATTTGAATTAGGACATTTGACCTCATGAAGCTGATAACCTAGTAAAGAATTTGAATACAGAGAAAGAGGGGAAGGAAAAAAGGGTGTTAGAAATAGGACAATGAACTCTACAGTCATAAAAGAACCTATTTCAAATTACATCACTTGTTTCTATCACATGGAGAGTTGATTTCTTTATTTGGTCAGCTACAAAGATGCTCTAAGTTGATGGTCTCCAAAGAGGGGTGCACACATCCCAGGGAGTGTGTGAGAGAATTCTTTGGAGTGCAATAAAAGGTATTTCTGTACTCTTAATTAAGAAAATAATTTTCAAATAAGATTTTTTTCATCTTGATGTCATCCTTTTTTAGTTTTCTTTTTTTTTTGGTGCATGCTTTATAATGTCCTTAGTACATTGCTACAGCAGTACCTGTGTATAATTTATACATACAAACTCATATATTGGATGTTTTTTTTTTTACCGGTTTGCAATTAAAGTTTGGGGAGCTGCTCTAAATAGCACATCCACCCAAATGTAACATCCTTAAAGTAATTAAAACCTTCTCAAACACCCAGAACTACCATGATTTTTCTATACTATCTTCAAGCCATACCAAACAACAACTGATAATTCAGTAATAGTATCATTTAAGTACATCTAGCTATAACACAACCAAATCCTAGCTCGCATTTGTTTTTCTCTTTGTTCCTTTAGAGCCTCTGAACATAGATAATCCATTTTCAAGTACTGAAGGAAAATGAACGTTTTCAACTGGCCCATCCATTAAAGTTTTCAAACTGCCTAGATCGAGGCACAGGCTTTATATGGAGGTGGAATGAAAAAGAAGGGGGAATGTTTTTGCAGCTTGTACACAACTGCCATCACTTGTCCATGAGAGATTAATTTTCTTAAGTTCTTACATTTTAGCTTGTGCTCAGTCAAAGCAAACTTCCTACTGTTTCACTCACTGAAGAATTTATTAAAAAAAAAAAAAAAGAAAGAAAAAGTATTACCTCCAGAGAAGTTATTTTCTACCTAGGTCTATTTCATTATTTATTATGCCTCTATTTTTAGAGTAATACCGATAAGAAGAATGCAGAGGTTGGCTTCTGTCTATCAACCAAAAAAACCCTAGTGCTGAGGTCCAACACCTGGCTGAGACTGAGTACAAGCTGGGAGATGAGGTGATAGAAAGCAGCACGATAGAAAGACTTGGGAGTTCTGGTGGCTGAGAAGCTGGACATGAGACAGTAATGTCCACTTGCAGCCCAAAAAACAAATCACATCCAGGGCTGCATCAAAAAATGCATAGCAAGCAGATCAAGAGAGGTGATCTGCCACCTTAGTCTGCTCTGGAGTTACTGTGTCCAGTTATGGAGCCTCCAATACAGGACCTCATGAAGCAGGTCCAGAGGAGGGCCATGAACATGATTGAGGGGCTGGAGCACCTCTGCTACAAGGACAGGCTAAGGGAGCTGGGATTGGTCAGCCTGGAGAAGAGAAGGCTCCAGGAAGACCTACCTTAGTGGCCTTCCAGCACATGAAGGGGGCCTGTAAAAAGGCTGCAGAGGGACGGTTTGCAAAGGCCTGCAGTGAGAGGATGAGGGTCAATGGTTTGAAATTAGAGAAGCATAGATTTAGATAGGGTGTTAGGAACAAGTTCTTTACCATGAGAGTGATAGAACACTGAAACAGGTTGCCCAGGGTGGTAGTTGAGAGTTCATACATAGAGATATTGAAGGCCAGGCTCAACAAGGCTCTGAGCAACCTGATCACTAGATCAGGAGGTTGTCCTTGCTCACTGCAGGGGGATTGGACTACATGGCCTTTAAGTCTCTTCCAGCCCAAGCCATGCCATGATTCTGTGCTTCTATGAAACCGATTAGCCAGGATTTCCTTCAGTTACCATCTAACCTGTTTTTATTACCTTTGACCACGGGCACCTCAGAGGAGCAGAAGCTGCTAGTGGCAGGCAGCTCAGCCTCACAGCAGCCAGTAATGCACAGCTCCAGGCACCTCACCATGCCTAGTCCTGGCTCCAGAGCCCAGTTGGCATCTGTGATCCCTGACATTTTTCCCACACAACCACCCTCAGCTTTGTCAGATCCACCTCATTGTGGCTGCAGCTCCCTATGAGGCCTTTCCCCCAACTCCAGAAGCCTCTCGATGGAGAGCAGGCCTGCCCCACTGACCGCCCTTCAGGCGTGCAACCAGGGCCACCCTGGCCACCCTTAACTAGGGCCTGCCCTGCTGTGGCTGCTCACCCTGCACACCCCCACTGCAACCAGGACCTGGCTCGTAAAAAAGACCCAAACAGAAAACTTCACCCTTTTGTGCCACTCAACAATAAAGTGTTTTAGAGGGCCTGAATGCAAATATTCTCTTTGCAAGCAAGAATGAGAAAATCCAACCACCTTAACAATTCTGTAGACAATACATTTTGAACAGAAATGGAAGATATATGCACATAATCTAGCAGACTGCATTAAAATGTACATGTGTGAGAAACACTTTACATATAAAGGAGCCGGACTTATTTCCATTCACAGGAAGAATTTGCATGGCTTTTCCACAACTATTTTACAATCAAATGTTTTTACACTTATAGAACAGCTTCATGTGGAACTGGGCATATGTATCCCCCATTCCTTCCATGCTGCTGCCCTCATGGAGGAAAGGCAGAGCCCCAGGGCTGCCTGCCTGGCCCAGCCTAAGCACTTCTTATTAGGGCCCAGAGTAGTCTCTCCATGTAAAAAATACTAATAATTAAAAAAAAAAAGGAATTAGTAAGTAAATAAAGCCAGAATGCGGCCAACAGCTTCCCAGCTTCTTGCTTCTCTTTCCCACAGCAAGAGTGGCCCCCCTACCTGGGGTAGGGGACATCCCAACTGGGCTGTGGTGGTATTAAAAAACATAATATTTCATGTTATATAAACTAATATAATAGCTGGGGGACCACCTGGGGTGGCAATGACCCAGCAACCCCCTGTTCCCCCCAGCCCAGGAGCCCACTGCATGCCTGGGGCCAGCCTGTGGTGGGGAGGATTGCTGATTTCGTGGTGGTCTGCTTCTCCTGCCTCACTTACCACCTACTCACCTTTCAGTATTAAAAAAGAAAAATGTAAGCTGATAAACTATCCCCAGGCAGTGTTTCCGTGCTGCCCAAGACAGCCTCTGTGGTTGCAAAGATCCTTCAATAACCTGTCAAGAACTGACGTCGCTGTGTAAAGAGCTGTTTGTCCCTATATCTCATTTTAGACAGATGTACGTGCCGCTTTCATATCCTTCAGCTCAGCATAACATTTGCCCTTTCATGTTCTCCATTTAAGCCACTGGGAATTCAAAGCTATTTCAAAGCATAATTATAGCAATCTGCATATAAAAGGCTGCATGTCCTAGGGAGGGTTCAGTGGAAAAAAGCAAACTCCACGAAAGAAGAAAATTAGTCGTAAATCCCATAACTAAGATTCAATAAAGTTAATACATTTTTCATCTGATGTGAACTGTCTGTGGATTCATAAAGCCACCAGAAAATTATCTAAGCCACTGCAGCGAGTCAGTCTGCATACGTAAAAAATATGTAGCTGCTATGAGGGGCCCACGGCTACAAAGCTTGCCGCCAGACGGGTGCATAACAATTCCCTTGTTGACCTCAAGGTGAATTTGTTAAGTGCGTTTTGAAGGACCTTCCCAGAGCTCAGCAGTTCTCTTGATGAGGGCTGTTGTAGGCTGTTGAGGATAGAGGGGCCGGTAGCAACATTACTTGCTGAAGACCTCATGAAAGAGATATGGGAGAGGTCTTTTAAATAGGTAGATACATCAGTAAGTATCCATTCTAAAATATATATATTTTTGCTGTGATAAGGAATGGCATAAAATTGTTTGGGTTCGACTGTATCATACCACCCTATTATATAACAAAATTCAGACAGAGGAATTAGAGCCACAAATGCTGCACCAAAGAAATCAGCCCATTTGTAATATTCTTTACACTGAGCATGTAGAGTTGACCTCATGAAACTCATGAAAATGCTAAAAATCATTGGACTGTTTCTAATTTACCTTACTCACTTTATGCACTTGGTTTAAAACCTGACAGATATAAATATAAATATAAATATAAATATATATATAAAAAAAAATATATATAAAAAAAAAGTTGACCTGCAAATAGTCACAGAACTTGGAAAGATTATAATAAATTGAAAATGGAATATTTGCAAGATAATAATGAGTGCTGGTGATACTGGTTTTCTGGGATTATGTTTCGAATGTGGTTTCCCTACCACACAGCTTCTCCTTCTCCCTCTTTCTAATTGTCCTGTGATTATGGTTTCTGAGAATTATGTTTCTGGGATTATGTTTCGGAGGTGGTTTCCCTACCATACAGTTTTTCCTTCTCTCCAATTTTCCAGTCTCCTTCCCCTCCTCCCCTGTGACTTGTCATCACACTCTCCTTCATGCCAGTCACTTTTCAGATCTCCCTAAGCTCAGTCTCCTTCATCAGCCTCTTTCTTCATAAATTTAGACAGCATGTAGAGGTTGTTTTCAAAGGACTGTAAAGGCACTGAGAAAGCAACTCCAGCAGAGCTGCCTTTTTTCCTCTCCCACTACCTACAGCAAGAGCAGCCAGCCGTTTCACCCTCCCTAGGTGATGTGCTGAGGACAAGCCCATGCCTTTCTGTTTATCTACAAAATGCCTGGTAATTATTATTTGTCTGAGAAGACAAAAAGTTAAACCCAATGTTATCAATGATACCAAAGAGTAAAGACTTTGCATCTTGGATATTTAGAAATGCACAGATATATGACTTTTCTATAAAGCCATATTGTGAAGAAGCTGGAAAACCAAGAAGCCCCATCCCTGGAGGTTTTTAAGGCCAGGCTAGATGTGACTCTCAGCAACCTGATCTAGTGTGAGGTGTCCCTGACCATGGCGGGGGGGTTGGAACTAGACAATCCTTGCTGTTCCATCCAACCCTAAAAATTCCATGATTTTATGATTCTATGATTTCATTTTAATAACAGCAGGTTACCCTCAAAAATAGTAGAACAACTCAGGGAAACAAAAATAAATAAATAAAAAAGTAAATATACAGCTAACATTTCTGTATTTATAAGCCTCTTAGTACTAAATGCATGTCTGTTAATGTTTACCAAGTTCTTCTCTTCTTTTGGGAAACACTCTGCATTGAATTCTGAATTGTAAGCAAAACCTTTCCATACAGGTTCAGCTCTGATTAAACTACCACAGTAAAATTAATAACAACAATTGTTTGCTTTTAAGCAAGCTTTAAGACATCCTTTTGATTATAGGCAATGCCAGTGTGAATACGTACTGGTAAACATGTATTATGAAAAATTAAATGCTGGGAAAAAGATAACAAGTAGAAAGAGAGGATTTCTTTGGAACTTTGTAAGAGGAAAGAGTCCTATTTAAAAATGTTATTTTTGCTTGCTATTTACAAATGCCATAATTTGTCTTTAATTTAAAATAATGTATATTTTAGACAACAGTAACTTCAGGCTTTTAGCACTGAGGCATCGAAGCATATGGTAATCCCAGTCCCAAACACTAAAATGTGCCTGTCTGTGCCAACTCTTAATTACCAGCTCATTAACACTCAGGTGTCAATTGCTGGTGGCAAAGGCAATACTCAGCTGGCCTGGTTTCTGTCATGCACAATGTAATTAAATTGACCTCTGCAAAAGGAGCCCAGTAGTTGCCTGATACCACTTGGACACCGATTGCTGCACTAATCACAATCGTGTAATTTAGTGAATCACACAGAGTAATGAGGGAAAGACTCTGGAGAGTACCAAATTGTACTTGCATATGTAATAACGACTTTAAGGACAATTAGGGTAATAATCGCTGCTCTGTTTTCTTCCAAGCTAATAATGAACTGCAGCAACTGTTTGAGTTTCTGTTTGTTGATTTAAAACTTTAGCTCCTCTCTTCTCTTTTAAAATAATGGTCAACAGCAAGTGAAACATAAAAACAAAATAAAATAAAATTTAATGCCAGGTAAAAAAAAGCTCCACCTTTGCTGTAAACAGCCCCACAACAGATTATAGTTTCAAGTACCACTGGCTGCCTAGTTAGTATCTGGGAGACCTCTGCTAGATGGTGTGTCCCAAGAGAAAAGGGTGGTTAGAATTACTTGACAAACCAGGCCAGCATGCAGTCACCCTTCCCTCACCTCACATGCCCTGGATATGACAGTGACATGAAGGAAACCAGCCAGGGCTGTAGATGAGGCATGTCACTTCCCAGGTCAAGGGCTCTAACTTTGGCACCAATTTCTCAACAATGTCTATGGGCACAATTACTTGGTTTAGCCAAGTTTTAAAAATGCAGCTTTCTCTGGTCAGTGTGAAGCTTTTGAATAGGACTCTCTGCCTTAAGACGTCAGAATATGGGGCTCCCCAGTTTATTGTGTTGAAGTTTTGGCACTTAAATGAAGAGTCAAAATTTGGAGTATAGTTGTCTTTAGCTACTTCTTGGCCAGGTTAGCAGCATCAGCTGTCATTTCAGTTTCAACTTCCCCCGATAGTCTTCTCCCCATTCCTTGTATTATTTATCACCTCACCGCTATATCCTAATGAGGTCACCTAATGCTCATGTCTAAACTTGAATGGGATGGATCCGGCCTATGCCATGCAACCACACTTCACACTTTTGAATTTCCAAAAGGTCACCCACACCTTAACTTCAGCACTTTGTCTTCATTAGTTCTGAAGGCTGTGATTCCCCAGAGAGATCTTGGGTCTTACACAAGTACAGAAATTCTGGGCTTAATATTCCTGTGGAGAAAAGTTCTAATCTTCAACTTTTTCCATCCCTGCTTATCTTCTGCCAGCAGTCCATCTTTCCTACAAATCTTTTTAGCAGTATTGCTGAATTTTGGTATGTGATGTACAGATTAGGTTGCTCTTTTCATTATCAGGCATTTTCCCTCGTGGCCCTATGTTGTATTTTTTTGGTCTAAATTCTGCTGTTGACTTTAATATTAAAACTGAAAGATCAGTATGGTGAAGACATCTTCTGTTGTTAAGCTTGCACATTCAGTAGTACAAGCATCTCTGCCTGCAAATAGGTCTCCCATGTGTTATTGTTTTACAGGTACTGTAAAACCTGGTGTCTGCACCCAAATGAGTTTTGTCCTCCTCACTGCCTGCATTTAACTAATCAGCAAATCACATACAATATGAAGGAGAATTTTTCTGATACATGCAAGTAACTTCTTCACATATTACAGAGAGTGTTGAGTATATTTGTGTGGGAACACTGGAGAATGTCAATTTGTAACACATACTAAAACTTAAAAATTCCAGACTTTGCTGCAGGTGTTTTACATAAACCAAATATTTGGACTGCAGATTTTTCTTTGACACTGATACCAGTGGGGTATCTGAACCCTGGGCTTGCGTACAATTAGTTCTGTTGTCACGGTGAGTGGTCAAAAACCCACCTCCAAAGAGTGCAAGACATCTGATGAATAGTTACTGAGCTGGGAGAAGAACAAAGATTTATTATTTTTTTTTCAGCACAAACTTGAGTTCCCTGCAAGTGAGGTAAACAGATCTGCTGACAACTTTATGCAAAGCACGTAGAAGGAGCAAAATAATTTCTCGAGATGTTACAAAATCTGAAGAATAGATGAAAGCATTTTGTTGATGATGTGTTTATTAAAGATTGTGCATTCTGGAGAAGTGATCCATCTAACAAAGAGAAAGCAATGCTGTGCAGAGATTAGGAACAAAAGGGAAGGATCTTTCTTGAAGAGTGACAGGCCATCAAGGAAAGACACTTTCCAGTGAAGTGCAAACAGATGTAGCAGGTGAGACTCAAATCAGTTAAAAGGTACCCAATCTACAAACAAGAGGAATTCAACATTGTTTCATGCATAAGCTCCTACCTGCAAAACAGTCTCAGCATGAATTGCATAAATATGCAGTTCAGGGAGGAAGAAATATTCACGGTATCTTCCCAGCAGACATTTATAAATGTATCCTGTGTTTGCTGAACAAAGACAGCTTAACATTGAAATAAAGATGATGGAAATACTGCATCCATAATTGTGGGAAAAAGGAAGTCAGGCTCTTTTCTCATGTACTAACTTACTTTTGAAAAACACTGAGTACACCTGGCACCCTTTGACCTCTGGTTGCTCAGAAATTGTTTAAATCAGTCTTTGGAGAAATGAACTATTTAACAAGAAAAAAACAGTACATGCAGCATGAACCACTCTTCAGCCTGAGTACAAGCGAGAGTTCCATAGCAGTGGCCTGCTCCCCAATTCATTCCAAGAAAAGTAGCCAAGAAGTGGCTCCATGGTCAAGTCCCAGTGAAGTGGGGTCACTGTGCTGAGAAGCAGATGGTGTTATCCCCCAGACATGAGAGTTAGCTGTAACCTTACGAAACTCCTAACTTTGCTTACTGCAGTATCTATTGGAGGACGTAAGCATGTGTAAAGAAGCCTCATACAAATACTTGACATTTAAAGGCAATTTCCATTACCTTGCTGAGAGGCAACACACAACACAAATTCAGACTGAGATACCTAAATGATCCTTGTAAAGCACTTGCCCCGTTCCCTTTTATAACTCTGTGAGTTACTCATTCACCACCTGTACTGTCTATTGCACTCCATTTCTATTTCGTTTTGCTTCTTTCCCTAAGGAGTCAAGCCCTCATTCCTGTCTGTGTATGTTTATTCCCTCCAACACTGACTACCACTCTTCCTGATCATGACAGCTGCTGCTGATTTAACGTGCAAATGGCAGCCAGAAATCAGCGGGCCACAGAGTGCCATTTGTTATGCCATTTTGTCTTTGACTCTGCACACTCTAAGGGCAATAAAGAGAAGGATGGTACTGATATAATTCAAGGTGATGAGCAGATTCTTCTAACTCGAATGGGCTTCTTGTGATCTCCCATATTATTTAAGGATTCAAAGCCTTCTGAGATTTTGATCTTTTAAGAAAGACATTTTCTCCCAATTTAGCTTTCGTATGTTGAGTAACTGCAGGGGGAATACAACAGGGTGTTAAAATAGAAGATCAATCCAGAGAGGTATTCTCACCAGCAGCAAGACAGCAAGTCTCTGATGCTCTCTTCTTTCTTCTTCAAAAGCCCTAAGGGAACACAAATTCTGGGAATAGCATGCAAGCAGGGAGAGATCTTCATTTCTAGCAGTACAGTCTGGATGGCTGGTGAAAAACGGACAAACTTTTGGTATAATCAGCTTATATCAAGAGTGCAGAGTGCAGAGTGATTAATTCAGATACCCTTTTATATTATCTCATTTATTCTTCTCTAAGTTGTGAGTTCTGTGCTATGACTTTGAGAGGGACAAACCCATATCTCACTTTTAAATTCAGTTTGCATTCCTGGGTTATTTATGTGTATTCACTCAACTATAAAATTGTAGTTCCACTTAGATGTTTGGTATTTTGATGAATGGGTCAGTTTTCCTTATTTAAAGTGGACCTGGCAGGGCAAGATATTTGCCTGTGCTAGACTGGGATTGCACAGATACACACTAGGCCAAGAACCTACCTTTATTCTCCTTGGTTTATGTAGACTAAACTGGAATTGAAGTGGGATATTACCTGCACATCAGTAAGGGCACAGCATTCCTCAAATGAATTTATTTGCATGTCTCCTACAGTTTCTCTCATTATCTTACTTGTTAAATTACTGTCAGGCCAGTTTAAGTGTCTTGGAAGCAGAGGGGACAGGGGAAAGAGGGAGAGACAGAAGCGTTACAGGCGTAATGTTTTTCTTTGCAAGAGCAAACCAAGACCAAGATAAAACAATGATCTTGAGTAAGATTACTGACAACATATGCACAGGAAATGTTAGTTTCATTTATTTGGAACAGCTATTGGTCTGCAATCTAAACACTCTAGCATTTTTAATACCATAACATCAAGAAAATATCAAAACAAAAGTCCACCTCAAAATGAAATATTCCTTTTTCCATCCTCTTTTGAATCTCTCGTCTACAACAGAGGTATGCTGTGCCTGCCCTTAGTACAGTCTGTAAGAACAGGTTAGGCAAATGTGTATTGGTAATGGCATTCAATGTGCTGATCCTGCAGCAAGGCAGAAGATTGGGAATGATAACCTCCCAGTGCTGAGGGGCTGGAGGTTCCCTCAGGACTGGGGTCTCCCCAGGACATCAAGGCAGGGCCCTTGCTACTGCCCCAGCCAGGAGCAGGGCAGGCAGAGAGCAGCTGGCGACAGTCCCAGCCATGATCATTGAGCACCTCCTTGGGGACAGGGCTGGGTCAAGGAATGGTCCGGATTGGCCCATAGGTGAAGGTCAGCATCAGGCCCCCCAAGGTGAACCAGGGCGCAATGCAGCCCCAGAATGTCTGAGGCCATCACAATAGTCCAAGGGAGTCAGAGGGGTGGGAAAATCCTTTTTTACGCCAGCAATTCTATAAGCCACATTCTTGTTTTACTTTTCTTCTGTGTTTTTCTGGGTTTACAAGGCTGGTGCGAGAGTACTTATTCTAGGGAAACAGTGAGGAAGTTATTGTTTCCTAACTTAAGTGGCACATTATTTCTTGTGTCATCAGTAAGACGATTTAGGAAAGATTTGTCTTCCAAAATTTTGCCCGGTTGTTCAGAACCTCTGAACTTTTCAACATCTGCCAGGCAAACACCAGGTAAGTCCTCCCCAGTAATGCACTATGTTAATGAAGATTTTTTAGACTGTCCTTACCAATATTATGTCTGAGTATTTTCTGATAATACATTCATCTCCATGACGAACATGTCGGGTGTGATTTGCTTTCTTGATCTCTCCTTCGGCATGAAGGCAAGCTCTCTAATGGTTCTTTTCTATGCTTAGTGTCACTCTGTGTGTCATCTACAAATACCCACTGAGCAAAAATTTTTATATGATACTAAATACTCACTGGAGAGCAAGCAGAGGAGTCTCTATTTAATCAGTGATTAGCCACAGAAGGTGGTACACGTGCCTAGTTCTTGCACCAAGAAACATTTAAATACTTTTATAGACAGGAATTGCAAAACAGGAGATAATCCTCCAACTTGCTGTTTGGAAACTCTTCTAAGCTGGATATGAATGCAGAAATTATCTAAGATGGAGAGAACTGAATATTGATTCCTTACATCCTGAAAAAATATTCCAAAGCTCACACCATCTGTGCTGGAAATCTCAGGTGCTTAGTCTTCAACATCTTAACAAACCCCTAAACAAAACAGGATCTTATTTTCAGGTGTTCTGGGAAGACATGTATTTAAACAGGAAATGATCAGAGTGAGAAATGCTGGTAGAGGCCATTTCTGTCCCATAGAGATCACAGTATTTGTCCATGATGTTGGCTGCTGAGGACAATGCTTCTTTTATATGATGGGATCTAGACCCTAATCATCAAATTATCAAATCAAAAAGGATTTAGGCTCTGAGTGGAAAGATGAAGAGCTCTTCGTTTTTCTCTTTGAAGCCTTCCCATTTTGCAAAGAATAATTAATCTTCTTTTGACAGAGAGACCAAGGGCAACAAATTAGATCTTGCTCTCTAGACTACTAGTTAGCTCATTAACCTGCACGTGGGGACATCTCAGTATTGTAGCACCCATGTGGTTTTACATTATTTTATATTATAATCACTGTTGTTGCTGTGGGGACTTTTCTTATTATTTTGATTTAGGAACTAGGTTCTATTCTCACCTCTGCAATAAACTGCATTATAAAATGTCTCAGTTCTGCTTCAGTAAAATAAGGATAGTGATGCAGGCATCTGTCACAACACTGGAGTGCATTTTGCTTACTAATGAATGATATAAAGCACACAGAACAGCAGTCGGTAGAAATCTAACTTAAAAATAAATGCCTTTTCAATGTACAGCTATTCGTAGATTTTTACTGCTTAAGGGTAAGATTTTGTTTGATGGGGGGGAGGGGGTGTTGTGTTTTCTTGTTTGTTTGGAGTTTTTTCCTGAAGCTTTATATCTGTGAATATTAGCGATGTGTTCAGGGAAGTTGTAGATCTCACTCTGTGAAATGAAGAATTAAGCATCTGACAACTTTGAAAGCAAATGGTGGTTTGCAGTTTACTCCAGATAGAATGGAAACAATAACAAAAAAAAAAAAAGAATCCCCAGTCCAGTAAAACACTGTGGAGACTTCAAATATCTGTTGTTACTGCATGTCCCTATCCATGAACAGTGGGAGACAGAGAAATTACTTATATAGAGAAGAAAAATAGTAAACTACCTGCTTTTGCCTAGACCTTTTTTCATGGATCAGTTTTACTAAATAAACCATAAATAATAAAATGAATTTAATTCATGGACATGAGGAGGAAGTTCTTCACCATGAGAGTGGTGAAGCCCTGGAATGGGTTGTCCAGGGAGGTGGTTGCGGCCCCATCCCTGGAGGTGTTTAAGACCAGGCTGGAAGAGGCTCTGACCAGCCTGATCTAGTGTGGGGTGTCCCAGCCCATGGGAGGGGGTTGGAACTAGATGATCCTTGTGGTCCCTTCCAACCCTCACTGATACTATGATACTATGAATTCCTGCGTTGTCTGTCACACAGGAAGTGACAACAGGAATTAAAGTAGTAAAATTAAACCCAGAAGCTTCAATATTATTTTCTACATGGTAAGGGTGACCTGAATTCCATAAAGGTATAATTTAACATGTGGAATGCTATGTCCATTACTCAGTGACATATAATGCCAAGAACCCCCAAAAAACAGCTAACACAAATGGTGAAAAGCACAATGAAGTAGCATCCATTGTGAAGTTTTCTTTGAAGTAGAATATAATATATCTGGGAAGGAAGTTTGTAAATTATTAAGTTTTCACAATAGGGTCCAAAACACTGCTGGAGGGTTGAACTGGGGGGCTTGGTGGCCCACCCTATTGGGGGCTGTGTGGAGAGGCTCCCTGACAGGCTGTGGAGTGACCATGGCAAGGCTCACCCCCAAGCCAGCTGTCCCAGGGCAGTGTCTGACCATGGTTCCCTGCACTAGGCCTGATCCTCACTCCCACCTCTGGGCCAACAGCCTCAACCCATCCCTGTCCCCAGGGAGGTGCTGAATGTCAGGGCTGTCCCCTACTATCCCCTGGAAATAGGTGTAAGAAGAATATAATGCTTCACATACCACTAGTTTTCAACTCAGCTGTGACTGATCTAATTTAAATGTGCACCTGGGGTGGAAAGGAGCAGATTTATTTTTATTTTGGGGGTTTTGTTTGTTTGTTTAATTTGTATTAGATAGCTTCTAGAAGTGGGGTTTAATGATATCACAAGGGATATTGCATTTTCTCCCTAGATTATATTAATTGTCTTCTACTTCCAGCACTCTGTCTCTCTTCTCTTTCTTTGTAGACAGTCAGAATATAAATCAAGCCAATCCTCTTAGATAAACCAAATGGTCATGACTTCCAAGGGCATCATTCAGCCTCATCTTCAGGGGGCTGAGCAGGAGAATGTTTGCTTGCATTCATCACTTTTGTTTTGCAGATAGCATAAGCCACAACAAATATATTGCTCTCGCGGTGAAATCTTTCTCTTTCATGAGATTTATGCTCCTGAACAAAGCACTATTTAAGTACCAATTAATGTCTTCTGTGAGAGTTGGGAAAGCAGAGAATGTTCTCTTTCTCCTCTCTTTCTTCTTCACAGAGGAACCGTGCCACAGCACTGCTCTTCTGTCAGCTTCTGCCCTAAATTGTTCTGATACCTGTCTAGAAAAGCTGCAGTGATGGGGATAATTTTGACATCAGTCTTCATCTAGGTTTGGGTTTTTTGTTCTGCTTTTTCTGTGTTATTCTCATCAAATGGGAATAGCCACACACAGTGAGATAAACACAGAAAGCCTTCACAGGACTGATTTTGTACTCCAGGTAAAATTTAGACCAGAAAAGATGATAGGAAACATCTTTCAGTCAAGGTCTTAAAGGATGTATTGTTCTTAGGGTCTGTTTATTTCCTTTCAAAGCAAAACTTTAGAAACCATTCACTGAGTTTGGTATTTTCTTTGCTTGCTTGGCTCACATTCTCAATCACCAGCTATGGCAGAGTGAGAATACTCTGCTCCAATGAATTTTTAACTCTCTACCCTTCTGCATGGCAAAAACGTGAATCTCTTTTCAGTACTGCATTACTGCCTTTGTCTTCTCAGAACATCTGAACAGCAGTATCATTTTACTTATGTGATTTTTGTTTTGAGATAAAATTATGAGAAACCTGTCTGTTGTAAACTGACACACAGCCATGTCCAAATTTCCAGACTGGATTGCAGAGCTGGTGAAGTTTCCCTTTTTCTGGTGTGAATTTTATTGCAGGCTGCTCTTGCTTAAAAATGCATGTGCATAAAGAAAGAAATGAAAACTTCCTTTTGCTCTCCGTCAAATCACTGTGGCTTGGGCCATTGCCTTTAATGGAATTAGGCTCTGATGCATATAAAATACAGTTCAGTTCTGCAACCCGAATGTTTGGATCTAGGACTTCTAAAACTTAAGGTTGGTTTGGTTACATTCCCTTTATCATGATGTTGTAAGGCTTTGTTATACAATACATTACTCTTCACTGTTAGTGCAACTCAAAGATGATTTATGCAAAAAATGCATTTAAGTAGAGCATCAGAAGACCTTTCACCTTTGAAGTGCCTGGATTTGGAAGCATACTGTTTCATTAATTGTTTGGCTGAACTGGATTTTCCATATTATATAACATACATAAATATTCTAGTAAATATTCATCTATTGTCTTTGGCTCCCCTCAGTAAGAATGGCAAACGTTATCTCAATCCTGTTTGCCGTTCTTGGTATCTTCCGATTGCCTCAAGTGGTTAACATCCAGAGGACGCTTTAAGCAGTGCTGACACAGCGAACGAGCAAGCTTTAGCACAGTGTGTTTTATCTTGACTCAGCAAGATTTTCAGCACTCAAATTCATACATTTCTGACAGGATGCTTCCTAAATGAAGCTTTTTGCCTTCTGGAGAACTACACCCACATAGATATAAATTTTCCTGACGTCTGTCAATATCATGATCTTTATTAACAAATTCAAATTCAAAAACAATTTCAGTTCAAGAAAGCTGTCCAAGTTAGTTCTTGCTCATGTCTTACATATAGCTACAAAAACACAGATGCTCAACAATGGATTTTAATGGACATGTGTATTTGTTTATATATATGTATCCATTTCATACCAAGACAGATTACCAGATTAGAGACAAAATAAAATTAAGGAGCTCGTTAAGAATTTGAGCTCTGATTGTAGGGATCAGTGCAATGAATTTAACTCACAGTTTCAGAACTTCTCGTAATGTAATAAAAGTCTTGCTGCCACCATTCACATTACTGCACAACGAATAAAACCCTTTCTATTCATTATGGACCCCTGATGCCAATGTTTTGCAACCCAATTGCAGTAACTGAATGTGAATCAAAGGTACTTATTTTGGCCCCTGCGCCTTCATATAGACTCTTCGTTCAAAAGTCCCAATGCTATAAAACTCAAGACTTCAACATGGAACAACGCAGGATATGAACAGCTTTCTCCGTACAAGACATACAAATATTTAACAGCCTTGCAAAACTGCAATGAGTTTATCAGCCTCGGAAGACTATCTACTTATCCACCCTTTACCCTGAGGAATGATAGTACTTAAAAAAAAAGAGAAAAAAAAAGAAAAGAAAAAAGAAAAAACAAAGCCTACTATGAGCAGGTAAAATTTGTGAAGGTCAAATACTGAAACGTGTGTTTGGTCATGGGTACAACGCATGAAGAAGGGGCTGAATTCAATTCTTGAATGCAAAGCTCCCTTCTATACTAAGGAACAAGTCTAAGTTTGTAGTATCATAAATGTGTTTCTACCCTTCTGATTGCATTTACTGATAGGAACATACTCCTGTTAAGAAAAAGCCCACTGGCAACTTACCAGATTTTTAAACTACAACACACACACACATCTCCCCACACACATATATTGTCACTGTAACGCAGGAAGCATTATCTTTACAAACTGTATTTATCTGTGCATTGTCATTCCACTTAATTTTGCAACAATACTGATGAAAAGTTACTACACCTTGTTCAAATCAGCTGAGACTATATTAATGGAAATAAGTTTTTTTCCCCTAATTTTTTCCTCTTTTTTTTTTTCTTTCTCTCATTGGCAGCTTAGTAAACACTTCCATTAGTAGTCAAATGTTTTAGTGTTTCTAAGTTTTGGAAGAATCTATCTAGGAAAAAAACCTGAAGTCTGGGTTTGCAGGGATTGAGTAACTGTTTAGAAATCCATGGCTACATATCTAAATAGGAATTGGGGAAAAGAAAGATTTACAGATCTGATTCCATTTTGTTATCCTTTATATACCCTGTCATCTGTGCTGGAACTCTAATTTACTCCAAAGACAGTTCTTCACACAGACAGCTTGTTCTATTACGCTCATAAATTGCAAAATTAAACACTAAATATTGCTTCTGATACCTAATTGAAGAACATTCTTATTCTTACAGCTGTGTACAGATCACATCCTCCAAAGCTTAGCACACCCTGCTACAAACATCATAGAACAGGACCGAGAGGCGAGTTGATGCCTTTTCTCTGAGGCACTTATGTCATCCCTGACAGCTATTTTTTCAACTGTTCTTGAAAACCTTTAATGAAGGAGATTTCAGAACCTTTCTTATCCCAGCTTATTTCCCATTAATACTCAATCTAAACATTTTCTGACTACTTCAGTTTACTTTTGTGTCTTTAGACATTTGCATCACATATGCTTAAAGGAAGAGGCAAACACAAATGCTAATGTTCAAAGGCATTTACATACCTATCACTGCAGATAGGCACCTAGTAGCATGATGGATATGGAAGATGCTGAACAAGTCAGTTTCAATGGGAGTAGGCTGGATGACACAGGTGTCTTCCCCACTAAAACAAAGAAATTGGAGAAATTGAGCCACTGTACTGCCCAATATGCTTCTCAGCACTTCTCTTGGGATGCAGCAACTATGTACTGTTTCTTTAAACCTGTCCTAAAACTTGTGTCAAACGTTACCACACCGAAATTAGGTGAGCCAGGGAAATCAGCAAGAGCTATCTTTAAATACTTTGGGAGCCCAGGCTGTAGTACTTAACACTTCCTTTTCCTCAACAGTTCTGCATCCTATCTTGATATCCTCTGGGCCTCTCCCAATGAACTTGGAAGGATTCCTTTGCATACATGGACTGATGTCTGCATTAACTTTCTGTTTTTAAGAAAGAAAAGAATATATCACATGCACTGTTCATGGAAAGAATTCAGTTATGGAAATGAAGGACAAGGTATGACATGGCTACGTTTTTCAGAACAAAATGGCATGCAAAATGTGAAAGCAGTTTCACTAAATAAAAACACTCCAGCTCTCCATGAAATAGAATAGAAGAACATTTCTTTTTTCTCCCAAACACTGAGTGTATGCTTTACAGTATATGCTTAATAGTAAAATGATACTTGGAAATACAGATGAAACACTTCTAAGAGGGACAAGGAGTTTCTTGCTTTAAAAGTAGAAACAAGACTTTAACAAACTCCTTTAAATGAAGTCTTTGTCATAGCTTTCATTGCCTTTCTTCCTAAAATTAACAAAGCCTGTAAGAGACTAAAAGTCTCCCTACCTATAGTTTAAAAAAACCCATTTCATTATTGTGTTTGCTCAAATCAATAGCTATTATGGAAGGGGTTTTTTGTACTGTGTTTTGTATGACATACACATTTCTTTAAAGGATCCCACAAAACATTTTGCGTTCTACACATATGCCACACGTATACATTAAAAGCACATTGGTTTTTGGTTTGGAATATTAAACTGGCAACTTCAGGGCTCGGTCCAGTATCTGTTTGTACAAAGAGCTCTTGCAATTTGATCAGGAGTCATGTTTGGATCCACAGGGGAATGGTTTCCACACAGATGACTTACATCCTTCTAACAAAAACTGTCATACACAAACAAACCAACCCAAAAGGAAAGACCCCAAACTCCATTATGACACAGCAGTGGCTAAATTTAGCTTCACACACATTCATCCTGTGGCAGCATTGGTAGGGATATCAGAATTTCTACGTAATGGCATGATCCGAATTCCACTGCAATCAATAAGAGGTTTTCTCTTGTCTTACTTAATATTGACTCATCACTAGGGATTCGGTCAGATTCGTCACGATGTTGGTTGATAACATAATGTTCTCTCATTTGTTTTTGATATTTGACATAGTAAGATACCATGTGGGGGGAGGGGAAAAAAACCACAATACAAAAAGAAAAAAAAAAAAAGAAAAAAACATTTTACTAGATTTTTACATTTAGTAAATGGTACTTAAACTCCATGGACATGAAAGTAATTTTAAACTTTACCTTTGAAATTTTACCCTTTCCAATATTTCATAGAAAAGAAACGCTCTAAGATACCGTTTCAGACCACAGAATTATTACAGAACATAAAGATTATATGCAAGGGCTTAATCCTTTTCCCAACAAAGATGGTAGCCAACCCCATTTTACCTCCAATGGGAGAGGGGTCAGCTGAGAATGTGCCATGTTCCTAATCTCAGATCTCCTCTGTGACAAAAGAGTCAATAGTTTGGCATACACTTTGCCTTTGTAATTTGAATTCTATCAACAACTATTCCTAGCCACAAGAGAAATATTTGTAGGCAATATATTTGTATAGTTTCACAAAACTATGTTGGAGAGAGATGTGTGGGTGTTTGTGTGTGTGTATGTCTGTATGTATGCATACTTATGAGTTTGGGATGGTTCGCTTAAAATACTTAACTTCACTTACATTATATCTTACATTGCAAAATGTACAGACACCCAGTGTTCTTTTTAACAACATATACAGGTGAGTTCATAGAGTCTTATAAAAGATTGTGTGATTCCAAATTAAAAACCATAGAAATATAACCAAAAAAATAATAATAATAATGGAGAGTGATTTATACCTCTGATAGTACATAGCGCTCATTCTGGTAATATTGACAGCTGCATCTTTGGCATTGAAAATTCATTACAACTTTTAGACAAAAATGTTGTTGCTTACAGCTTTTTTTTTCTTTTCCCTTTTTTTTTTTTGTGTGTTTTTTGTTGTTTTTTTTTTTAAACAAGAAAAAAAAAAAAAACAGGATTGCCCAAAATACGAATATTGGGGGAGTACTAGTAAAGGTTTCTTTCACTTTTTTAGCAAGGATAGCTTAAGGAACCCTGAATTACCTTCTCGCTTTAAGTGGATGGCGTAGACTGCATGGATCCATTGAAAAATCAACTAAGTTGTACCACGTCTGTCGGAAAATTATATATAATATAATATATATATATTTGATATTTATTTAGAAGCTTTGAAATAGTACAGTAAACACTTTGCAACACGGTGTATAAACTACAGAATGTCTTTGATAATTTTGTGGGCCCTCGGATTAGCAACAGCTTTCTTTTTTCTCGTGATGACCCACGGATGAAAAGAACATGATCACAATCTCTCTTGTAAAGTCGGAATAGTTTGGGGGGGACACTTGATCACACAAAAAATAATATAAAACAGTCAAGTTTAAAACAGTGATATTGCATTTATAATGCACATTTCTTTTATCTGTACGATTGGCTTCTTGTGGTGAATATAAACATCTAAAGGGCTCAGTGACATTTTGGAGAGAGAGATAATATAGTGCTGTAAACAGGCACACACTGATCAGAGAGGCAAGATCAGTTGCCTCCGAAGTTTCTACAGTTCTACACATTTCAACTCATTTCTCAGGCCTGCTGAGAGCAATTAGGTCCTATTGTTGGCCATGATGTCTCCAACAGCACACAAATCCTTCAGTTACACAGAACTGGATGGCCAAGATAATGAAGTTGAAAGTTGATGCTTTTTGTTGGTCGACTTTTGTGCAAATCATGCTGCTTCAGGTAAGTCCTGTAGAAGTGACTAGCATATCCTTTTCCGTGCTGCAGGAAAGAAAGAAAGACACTTCTGAGAGAAAAAAAAAATAAATCAGTCTCCAACAGTTCTTAGGCTTAGTGTAGAGAAACAATCAAAACTTGTCACAAGCTGTTGGTTAAAATTCCCACTGTAGCAAACAGCTTAATGTTGATTCACTTTTCAGAGAAAAGTCTTTTGAGGCTTGATAGCCTGAAACCCAAACTTCACATGCTGTTTTATTATTCTGTCTAGCATGTCATATCAAGTATTCCAATGTGCCTATGCAGAACCAGTATAAGAACAAGGCAAACAGTCAGACTTGCAGGTCCAATAATAATGGAATTTCCAAGGCTACTTTTTTCCCCCCTATTTCAGCTTATTTGAAGCAAGATCTAGAAGCCCCCAAAGACTCAGAAGCCAGCTTTCCTTCTCTTTCAAAGTGAACCATTATACTCATCACCAAACGACCCTTTAGTCTAGTTTGACAGAGATGAAAAAATGGTGCATTAATGGCTGCAATTCAAATTTCAGCATTTACTGTCAGGCTGCAAATTAACTCGTGTTACACAGATAAAAAAGGTCAATGCATTTACAAACCCATATCCTAATCCACCAGCTGTGGTAGCTATATTACCCCAACACACTAGGTATTTTAACTGTAATTGGGAGCAAAGGTAACAAATGATTTATATTAGCATTCAAGACGACCCTGGGTTAAGTTCTGATCTCAGTCACACGTGAAGTTGAGACAAAGAACTACCTCACTTGCTGAAGTATTATTATAATCATCATCATTATCATTGTTGTTTAGTAAAGCTTGTGACAATAAAATCAGGTTTTACCTTAGCTCCAAATCAACAAAATCCCTACCTGAAATTCCGTATATTTCTGTGCATTGTTACAACTGAAACAAAAGGAAATCTTAACTTTAGAATGACCTTTTGGATCAAGCCATCCATAAATCCTTGTTGATGTTTGCATGCTGACACATGAACACTTCCAGACTCCATTCCATTTAACAAAACTACCTGCATTAGCCATACTTATTCATTAGTAAACATATCAAATGTATCTACTCTATCACAGAGAAGTTAGATTACTTACAGGAAGAGATTAGCATGGGAGTTCTGTGTTTGTCTAATCTAACCTGCCAATGCCACAGGATGCACACAGAAAGTTGTGAACATTTCTGCATATGCTGTCTGTTCAGCACACAGACAGTTGCCAGACGTGTTACTAACATTAAAACTGAAACATCTAATATGTTTTGGGTGTTTCAGTTCTGCAGCAAATTAGCAACAGAATTAGAAAGGATTTTTAAAACCTTCTGCAGGGCATTTTTAACGTAGTAAAGACGAAAGAGATCAGAATCTTCATGATGTTTTGATGCAATGTATGATCAGACTAATTGAGTGTTTAAACATCTTTAAAACACTAAAACAGTGTTAAAACATCTGTAAAAGTAAAGATACTTCCATCTTTTTTAAATATTGCAAGAAACAATCATTTCAGCAATAGCAATAACAAAACCAAGGCTTACATCTGGTCTTCAAAACTTTTATCCAACAGTTTACTAATAATTTTAGTTCTTTTGTGAATATGTAAGAGCAGTATTCTAGATCACATTCTGCCACTAAGGAACTCAAGCTGCACTACAGATGAAGTAGAATTTTCATGGGGGAAGACTATGGAGATCTGCAATAAGGGCAATTGCTGCTTTTGTGCAGCACTATTGTCCTTCTGCTCCTGTCTAATGTATTGGTGGTGTTAATGCGGCACTTGAGGTGCACGGCAACACCTGTTTATGATATGCATTCTGGTAACACAGAGATTCTGTTACTGGCTGCCTAGTCTCTTGCCATGTCAAATAGTGTGTTCTTCAGTTTTAAATTTCACTTAATATGTTTCTGTTACAAAACAATCATGCCATTTTATAGCAATATCTAAATATTACACATTAGGGGGTAGAACATCTGCTGCTCTCCCCACCTACAAGAATTCTCGTCCCAAATACTAAAATATCCTCTGCAAATGCATAAAACACATTGGATTTCAAAGACAACTTTCATCCTCCAGAGTTTTTCTTTCTTCTGTATTTGCACAGAGAATCTATGTGCAAGCAAATTATCTCCATGTCTATACCAGCTTCCGTCTTTTTACAGATGGGGAATACAAGTCAGAGAGGTTAAATGGAAAGGAGGATGGACTTAGCATAAAACAGAGGGCAATGAAAGTTCTGACACCTGTTTCTGGCTCTGTGTGTGTGCATGTGTGTTCGTAAACAAACTTCAGCAGGAAACACTAAGCCTCTCTGTATCACAATTTCTCCATCTGTAAAATGGGAATAATATTGCTTACCTATCTCCTAGAGGTGCAGGAAGGTTTAAATCACTATTCTTTATAATCCACTTTGAGATCCAGAGATGGCAAGTGCTATAGAAATGGAAGTATCAGAGTCAGTGTAAGAGCTGGAACAAGAACACCATCATTTCTGGTGCCTAATATCTCTTCTGAGATCACAGCTCTCTCTTTCATGCCTATTTTATCTCCTGTTCTGAACTCTCAACCTAGCACATAGGGAAGCTTCGAGACCATGTGAGTACAGGTAGCAGTTATTAAAGGGTCTTTAATAATAAGCAGTTGCATAATTCTCTTACTGTATTTATACTATTCATACACATATTCTAATAGTTTTTGAGGGGGACAAAATTGCTGAAGAACACCAAGTATTCCAAATAAAATTCCTAGGGCACATGATTGGTTCTGTACTGACTACTGATCCTTCCCCAAAGACCTCTCAAAGGTTTTGAGTGTTAGAGTGCTTAATGCAAAAAGTTTGCATGGACCTGCAATAAAAAACTGGAAATAAACCCCAGCAAAAAATACATTAAGATTCATTTGATCCTCAGCAGACACCAGCAAGCCTCCCATTCACAGTGAGCTATTTCTATGTAGGCTAATGAGAGACGATGTGTAAAGACATCAGTGGCAGATGAACAGAAAAAGAAATGCAAAACAGTAACCTAAGAAACAGAAAACAGAAAGTATGCAATGACTACTCCTAGCTTATGAATCAGAAGTGAACAGAAAATACTGTAAAGCTCTGGTCTCTTTAATAAATCTTCCTTTCACCCTGTTTTGAATCATCCCATTGCATCCAAGCTAGACTACTCCTTCACAGCCACAAATACAGTCATATATATTTCCTCTGTTGGCAAACCCTAGAAGGGATTGCTTGTACATGAAGCACTTCACACTCTGAATCAAGATTTTCTCCTGCTTAGTATTGCTTGCTAATTTAACTAGGATGGAGAGAAGGTCCACTGCCAATGAAAACACATTCTATGCCTTCTACAACTTTTGCAGCTTTCACTTTATTCTATGTTTAAGAGCTCCATAAACTCCCACAGCATTGTATCTGCTGTAAGAGAATGCTGAGTTCTCCCAAGTGCCAACAGTCTAGAGATCCAAATAAACCCCTAGATAATAAAATCTTCAACAAATATCAAGTATCAGGCATGCTGCTGCAGTTACAGATTCCCTTTTACTTAGGAGAAAAATGACACTTTAACCTAAACCCCCTCTTTTTAATCAAAGAAAGCTATCCAACAGGAAAATAGGGGGAAAGGCCAGTATGCAAGCTGTCATCTTGCTATTTCAGGTCCAAATTCTCTAAGTTAGCACAGTATCCAAGTAATCTTTGACTTCATATGGGCTGTCAGATGTGGACACTCAATTCAAACATGTGCCCCACAGTGCCACATTTATGCAGATCAGGTTGTCCCCATGCAACATTGCAACTGCAATCTCCTGCATTCTGCTCAGAAACAGCCCAGCTGTTCAGGCCCTGAATGCCTTTAACTTGTAGTGAACAACAAATTTAAAAGCAGTTAATTACTTCACATACATTATGGCAATGTAGGTTTTAATTTCATTACTGGTTTCAAGTCTCTATATTTTTACAGTTTGCTTTACAGCCTATGCATTAACAGTAACAGATGAAATTTTGCCCTCCAGTAAGTCCCATTAGCTTGGGCAGAGCCAGGAATGGATAATTCTAGTGACAACCAACAGGCTGCAAAATTTGGCAGTTTCATTTGATCTTGGCCCAGCTGAATAGAAACCAGGGTTGAAGTGGTGGAAGGTATCCCCTACAAAATAATCTGCCTGTTTCAGTTAACCTGGAGCTCTAGTTCAGTTATCAGCAAGTATAGTTTTGGAAAGATGTCAACAAGAGAATGGGAATGCAGAGCAAACTACCATAGCTCCCTCACCCTTTGTAGTGGTGCATCCAGGCAAAGGGTGAGACACACGGCTGGGGCTGGGGCTGGGGGATGTAGGATGGGGATTACTCTGCTGCCACCCATGTTCTGTGGATAAAAAAGTATTCCAGTCACTGCAGGTGTCAATCCAGTATCAATTCACAAAGCCTGATTTTCTTTTTTTTAATGAGCTATTACTTAAAGAAGGGTTTTTTTAAGCACTGCTAATAATATTTTATGAAAACTCCACTCATGGCACGGAGAGTGTCTTTTCCAGTCTGATGAACACAAATATGAAAAGAATGTTTTTCCTCATATAATTTCCTCATAATTACTTTAAGGAGGAACTTTTCCCCCTTTCTTCTGAGATTTCAGGTAAGAGATTTTTGTGCCTCATGTAGAATCATAGAATCAATAAGGTTGGAAAAAACCTCAAAGATCATCAAGTCCAACCTGTCACCCAAGATCTCATGACTACTAAACCATGGCACCAAGTGCCATGTCCAAACCCCTCTTGAACACCTCCAGGGACGGTGACTCCACCACCTCCCTGGGCAGCATATTCCAACAGCTAACAACTCTCTCTGTGAAGAACTTTCTCCTCACCTCCAGCCTAAACTTCCCCTGGCACGGCTTGAGACTGTGCCCTCTTGTTCTAGTGCTAATTCCCTGGGAGAAGAGACCAACCCCCTCCTGGGAGAAGAGACCAACCCGCTCCTGGCTACAACCTCCCTTCAGGTAGTTGTAGAGAGCAATGAGGTCTCCCTAAGCCTCCCTCTTCTCCAGGCTAAACAATCCCAGCTCCCTCAGCCTCTCCTCATAGGGCTTGTGCTTGAGATCTCTCCCCAGCCTTGTTGCCCTTCTCTGGACACATTCAAGTGTCTCAATGTCCTTCTTAAATTGAGGGGCCCAGAACTGGACACAGTACTCAAGGTGTGGCCTAACCAGTGCTGAGTACAGGGGCACAATGACTTCCCTGCTCCTGCTGGCCTGTAGAGCACACCTGAACAAAAATAACTTGTGTTCAGATACTGATGTTACACCTCACACAACTGATGTGGTTTTCTTAACTCTGTATTATATTAGAAATTGAAAAGAGGAAGATGGAGAATACTCATTTTTGTACTCTTAAAAGAAAAAAGTAATAAAAATGGCCAACTCTCCCCTAATGTCAGTGATCAATTGGCTTTGGCAGCCACTGTTTATGTGCTTATGTATGTCTGAACACTCCTGAAGGACACCAGGGAGTTAGGTAAGAATGAAACAACTTTCTGTCTGGCCATTTCTGGCAGGTGACAAGGTATGGAAGGCTGGGGAAGGTGCACCAAGCCAGATTTTGCCCCTAATAAAGATACAGAATTCAGCATGACTGAAGTGCTCTTCCTGGGATCTGATTGCTGAAAATTTAAACAATCTTTCTAAAATAAACCAACAGCATTTGGACTGATGGGCACAATTACCCAGATTTCATGTGGGGGGAAAAAAGGTAATTGTGAGCATGAGGTCTTCAGGCTGTGAATAAATAAAGTAGGCCAAAATATAAAAGTTTCTTATTGTTGCTCTGAATCTTTTTTTTGGCAACACACTTGCTTCTAGCTCCATAAATAAACCCCATGGACAATTAAAATCTTTCCTTCCCATGAGACTACATCTTTACTCCTAGAACAAAGATGATTATGCCAAAAAGCTGTCTTTTATAGAAAGTAAGAAATTTAACCACATATATTGTCCTTTCCTGTTGTCTTCCATTAAGTGCACCCATTTCCATGTCTATATTCATATAAACCAGTTTAAGAAAGTGATTCCCAGCCAAGCCAAAATTTGACAGTGGTGGACACTGCACTGATTGTAATCCAGTGAGTATGACAAGTAGTGTGTCATGTGCTCCACAGAAAAGGGAAAGGAGTTTGTCCTTTGCACTTAAGGACAAAATTGCCACTTTTCACATTTGAGGGTAGTGTTGAATTCTGCATCAACAACTTAAACAGAGTATTGCTCTTTTTTGAAAGAAGTTTATTGACCCAATTTCTGACTGACACATATTGCCACTTCTGTTAGCTTCATTTCAGAAAAATACACACTTAAAAGGTGGGGGTTTTTGATGTTTGGAACATGTCTTGCTAAGTATTTTCATATGGCAAGTGGGAAACCTCATACAAATGTTGACACATCATGACAGTCACTGAAATGATGTTTCTCTGGTGCTATTAAGTGCTCTGAGATTTATAATCTACCTGGACTTTGCTGATCCTCTGAAAAACAACCCCAAGCATTTCAGTTCTTAAGAGCAAGTATCCAAGTCCCAGTTCATGAAAGCACCAAATAAAATTTCTCTCTGCTTAGGCCTATCTTCAAGCATAGGCTTAAGTTTAAGCACTAATCTTAATCAACGTGTGCTCTACATGAAACATATGATTAAGAAGGAGTTTCTTTTGAATCAAGTCTTGGATTTTGTTATCAATGCTCTGTGGCACATACAATACTTTTATGTGCATTTGATTTTCTGTTCTAAGTGCTGACAATTTTTTTCTTCTCTTTTAACTGCCAGTAACAGCCCAGTGGCACAGTACATGTCAGATTTGATTTATCTCTGGTTGCCATTATTTACTACAGAAACAATGCTTTTTAGTTACTACAATTCAGCACAGAAAGTCCTAAGCTATATTCTATTATGTACCACAAAAATACCTAAGACAGTTTTCCCACATGATACAGAGAGCAGAAAAAAGCAGTTTTGTCTTTCTGTACTGTTATAAATGTATTATCTACCTGAAAACACTAAAGATTCTACACAACATCACCATTATATTCAGAGAATCATGGAATATTTCATTTTGCAAGAGTTCTTACAATTATGTTCTGGCTCACGACCAATTAAATAACTTCTAAATTGTTCCTGATGCATATCAAACTTAGCACAGAGGATCTACAAATTCTCCATCAACCATGTTCTAGCAGCAAATTCACATTCTTCCTGATTCACTGTAAGCTAATAATATTGGTACCATCCTTAGTAACACCAGCATTATATTCCTCACACCCCACCAGTTTTTGTTCAATAAAAATTGCTCATGTATTTCTATGCAATAATCATTTCTTCTCCTCAACCTTATTTTCTTCTTCCTCCATGCAGTTCTGGTTCTTTGGGTTTGGGGTTTTCTTTTTTTGGTTGGTTTGATTTGTTGGCTTTTTTTTTTTTTCAGATGTCATCATTTTATCCCACTCTTCTGAAATCTACAACACACATCTCTTTAAGATGTCAGTGTGCAAATTAACCAGTGCAGAACACACCAAAGACTGGCTACAACGTGACTTAAAACTTTCAGTGACCTGGGAAGAAGAGGAGGGCTATAAAATCAATCCTCCTAAATTGTTCTCAAGTGCCTAAATTCCCTATAGATTCAAGAGAGTACAGACATGTTTAAGTCACCATTTGGTGGCCTTCAGATGTACCTAAATTAAGCATGCTAGATTTGGCCTGAAAGAAATAAATTCACTTTTGCTTACACGAGGCAGTGTGCATTAATTACAGCATTACATCAGCATCACACTGCATATTCCTAACCAATTTATCTTTGTCATTGTGGTTTTTTCCACCACCCTCTCTCTCCTAGCTGGGACTGGGTAGCAGTAGAATCTGACAGGCATGTCCCCTCTCTTTTTTGAATGTTTCATTTCTAGTTTTCTAAAGCACAGTACTGAAGATTGTTTTTCATGAGCAGTACACACTCAGACTTCAGGGAGTTCCTCCCAGTTTACCAAGGTACGATACTTAAGTGTATCATATAAACTTCCCACAATCTTTCTAAAACTTTTCTTATTCAAAACCAAATATTGATTCAGTTCCTACTGATGAATGAAATTTGACCACCACTATTCTTTGTCATGACTACCAGAACAGAATGGTTAATATCCACACTATTAAAATTTCTCAGCCACATTGAGCAATATATGGGGCCAGATAGTGTGATCATATTTGATCTGCTTTCAGGCATGGTCCCTGGTCCATGTTCTGACACTCACACCATGTCCAGGACTTGTTGTGGAAGAAAGGTAGTTGACACAGGCTAAAAGCACACCAGAGAGTGTAAAAGTACAGACCATAACATATTAGACATAAATAATATTGCAAGTACAAAGCACACAGCACTTAATCTCAAGTACAGCAGGAAAAAAAAGGTATTACTGCTTCTCATTTGCAAGCAAGAACTTTTTTTAGATCTCCATTCCTATCAATACCCACAGCTGTGTGCAGCTACATTCAATTGTCACTGCCATCTAAACTCCAGTTCAGAATAGATGGATGTCAAATTAAAAGGACAAACAGGCAACTAAAAAAAGTCACAAAGTGACAGAATTTTACTCTGACAACGATGAATCCACAGTATCAGCATCTAGAAAATTCCTTATGAATAAAGAATGGTTGCATTCAAGAAGTTTCAGAATGAATCCTTCCCCAGTGCTGAATGCAGCCATGATGCTGGAGGTGAAAAGATAAAGTCAGAGGACTCAGTCACTTGCTAAAACAGGAGTCTGTCATCCCCGTAACTTCTTTGGTGAATCTACTCTGCATCCATTTTTTTTTTCTCTTTCTAATCCACATTACTCCTGATAACCTGTGAAAATGTCATGTAAAATAACATCATTTACACATATGAAACAGATTCATGTGTATGCAAGAAATGCAGATTTACTCTTGCAACTCATACACGCACGCAATTTTCAGGCAGAATTTAGGAAGCGAGTTCTGAAGACTTGCTTCCCCGTGTCCACAATAATTTCTTCAACCAATAAAGACCATTAATCCATCAAAGAAATAAATTAAATTACCTCAGCAGATTTTGGATTTTCAGTCAATTCACACTGATAACTATCATCATACTTAGTTCTTCCAAGAATTTATTAGCTACTGAAGCTAAAAATTGTAATCATCTGTATCTCCTATTTCCTGCCTTACAAGAAGGTACCAAATACATAATTTTTTTCACTCTTCTGACTTCACCACACTATGTTTCTAGAACAAATTAAAGATATTGACAGCTGCTTCCCAGTGCCAGTCATCCTACTGCTAGTGCAAAACTGTGGATTCAGGGTGGCCAGTGCACAGATTGAGCTGTTTACAAGCATGCTGGATAAATAGCAGCACCGATCCCTATGGTCTGCTTGTCCAAACACAACAAATAGATGCAGTTCCTTCTCTCATGGGCTATTTGTTGCATTCTTTAAATGGCTTTCCTTATTTTCCCTCCTTTGGGCAAGAGAAAGAAAAAAAGAAAGAAAGAAAAAAAAAGAAAGAAAGAAAGAAAAATGGTAGCCCTTAAAAATTAAAGCAGTGGAGATGACAGTGGAAAATCAGTTACTGTGTACAGCAAAAAAGCCAGAAACAAGAACAGGCTCCTCTGCTGTGTAGACCAAGGAGTTCTTCACATAGAAGCAATGAGAGCAGTTTGCTGTGCACACACCCAAGATCAGGCACACATTCAGTTCTCCAGCTCCTGAGTGTCACTATAAGGACGTTTGTACATTTATGAGTAGCATTTATCCATAATGAACAGAATTTGCCTATCAAAAATAAATAACCTTAGTGCCTTTGAAAATTTTCACTGCAAACAGCTTATTGCTTTCCAAGGAGGCTCATGTCCATAAGTGGCTAAATTACTTTTGCCATAGCATTTACAGTGGTAGGACAAGAGGCATTTTGGAATTTTAAGCCAGCATAAGCCAGTAATCTCAAAAATTCCTCCTAGAGTTTAAAGCAATCTTTCTGCTGGGTTTTATGGTGGGTTGTTTCCTTTTTTTTTCCCCCCATATTGCAGTGGTAGGAATCCAGAAAATGGCATTTCATTATTTTAAAAGATATCTCCACAGATGGTATATTCATAGCAGACATAAGCAGTCTCAAAATTGACATAAATGAATAAATATAGCACCAGCCTGAGACAGACATACAAGACTTCTGTGTGTTTCAGTCGGAACTGGCAAACACAGACTTTTACAGCTATTAGAGGAGGAGAAAGTTGAAATTATGTATTTTAAAGAGAAAGTAAAAACACAATTTTATTTCAAATGAAAGATATGTTTACTTTTTCTAAACTTTTAAAATTCTTTTCCTGCCCTGCAGTCGCAACGAGCTCTGGAGTCATCCAAGACAAAAGGTGCTGTGTAAATCTGGTAACGGGGGCATTTTTTAATCAGGATTTTGTACACTACAAGGTGCTGCTCATTTTGCCCAAGATCACAGTTACACTTACACAGAGATTCAAAGAAATGATATCTGAGTAAAACAGCTAAACACCCATGCTTTAAGTTTAAAAGAAGGCTTGTTTATTTTTCTTATAGTCACTATTTTCATATAAAAAAATAATGTATGTAATCTCTAGGTCTCCCTGGGCTACAGCCAAGTGACCTTTGCATATTTATATATTCTTTCCTAATTTTGCTTTCTGAATAATCCATTTCCTATTGTTGCAGTAATACTCTGTAAGTGTTCTCCCCTTTGAGCGATAGCTGCAAGAGGAGTATGTTCAGATGAAGCATGCAAGCCAGTCATGAATGTGAGACAAAAATACCTCTCAGAAGTTATGCAATGCTCATTGTACAGTGAATCATCGTTAAGTGGTTTATTCAAGATCATAGAGTACCTACAATAATGGGTAAAAATACTTCATAGCATTGCTTTCCCCTTATTATATTTTCATTAATATTATTAGTATTATATGTTTAAGTTTTATTTCAGGTCTGGGTTTGGGTGTTTTTTTTGCAAGCTTTAGTTACCTAACAGAGATGATGCATCTCAAGTGGCAAACTTCAGGTATAAATGAGTATCTCTTAGCATTTCAGATACAAGAAAAAAAGGGAAATGCTCTATTAGATGTTCTAGAAAAGTATCCAATTAGGTTTCTTAGCATTATCAGATGTTGGATTTTCAACTCAGCCTCCATTTTTGCTGAGCAATGTATCATGTACAGGCATTCTGATTTGGGCAGAAATGGGAGCTATATCCTGACCCAGAGAAAAATTCCTGAATATAAGTGAAGAGTTCCACTGTCTGTGGCAGGATATGTAAGATATTCAGCTATGCAGATCAGATTTAAAGAGAAAGACACAATTTTAACATCCCCTTGGAGCATTAAATGGTGCTATTCACAAATGAACTACTCTTTTGTTATGCACATATCATTTGTTTTTTCATGCCACTAAAACATGCATTTCTATTAACCTTTTTTTTTCATTCCAACATTAGAATGTTGTCTTTCTTCTTACCCCAGAACTGTAACACATACATGCAACCTATTGGTGCTAATTGGTTTGCATTTTTTTCTGTGCATTTGTACTTCAAGCGTGTGCGAAAATGACAAACTGAGTTTAAAATTGTTAATGAAAGGATCAGACGGATCATGAGTTTACCTGATTTGTGTTAGAAATCATGTGGGCTAATTTTAAAAGCAAAACAGTAATTAAAAATGAATCAGGTGTCCATTCAGAACAGCTGTTGCTTGTGTTTATGCACATGTAATGCTATGCCATCACAGCCATGAAGAAATTACACAAAGCATTTCCAGAAATAAGATGCAACCAAAAAAAGAAAAAGGAAAGGAAAGAAAAGAAATCTTTTTCCTTCATAATAACTGTGCAAAATTGTAATTTCCTCTCTTTTTTTTTTTTGAAACTTCTCAGAAACAGTAAGGAGCTTTCGTACAAAACATCTTTTTCATGTATCAAACATCAGCAGAAAATGTTGTGTTACATACCCTGCCATACAGAAATAGGCCTTTATGACCCTAGCGAGATCAAAATACCCCCAAAATACTTAGATGCACTTTATTTCTTTGGAAAAAAAAACCAAAATATGTGCTGTAAGGCACTTCTTGTCCTGGTATAAAAACATGAACATTTTTCTCCTCTAGGAGACATCTAATCTAATGCAGGGACATGGATAATGATTGTAAACTGCTGCTAGTGCTAGCTCTGTAGTAGACTATTTGAATAAAATTGGTGGTCCAGTTCCTAAACACTCAGCTGCACAAAGGCTTTTGAAAGACTTTTAATTTTATCTGTAAAACAATTTGCTTTGGATAGGCCAGGTTGAGCAGGTGACAAACGTTCTGCAGAATGAGACCCTTGGACTACCATCTATACATAACATCACATCAACTGTGCTCAGACCCAGCCCCATCTCCCCGACTGCACAGAGACCTTCATCAGCGAGTCAGTGGCTATGCAGGCTAAGAAACAGAGACACAGAATGAGGATAAGCTTAACCTTTAATTTTTTTGAATGCTACAAACAAGTCCCATGCATAGCATTTGAGTCTGCAAGCCTAGACCTACATGTGAATATATATATAGTGTTGATGTTTAGCAACCATGCCACACAAATCAGAACAGCCAAAAAAAGGGTTGTTTTGGTTTTTTTTCCTCCCTTCCTGTTCACCTTGCTTATGCAGCAGCTGTTTGCAGAAGAACTTTTTTATTCTCTGTATGCCATCCCTAACACACAAAAAAGGCTCCAGGAAGACCTTACAGCAGCCTTCCAGTACCTGAATGGGGCCTGCAAGAAAGCTGGAAAGGGACTTGTAGTGTTAGGACAAGAGGGAACAGCTTTAAGTTTGAGTTGGGTATATTTAGACTAAATATTAGGAAGAAATTCTTTATAGTGAGGATGGTGAGACACCAGAACAGGTTACCCAGGGAGGTTGTGGATGGCCCTTCCCGGGAGGTGTTCAAGGCCAGGTTGGATGAGGCCTTGAGCAACCTGGGCTAGTGGAAGGTGTCCCTGCCCGTAGCAGGGGATTGGAACTAGATCATCTTTAAGGTCCCTTCCAAACAAAACCATTCTATGATTCTATTAACATGATAAAATCCTTATTCATACATAAAATATGTTGATGATGTTGGCAATAGTTACCATGATAATGATACAGTTTCATCAGTAAAGATGAAGATGCTTGTGTGCATGTCGAAAATATTACTGAGCTCATTAGGGGGCTACTTTAGAACACCATCATTATCCTAGAATGTATCCTGGTATAAATACTGTTATTCTGCTTAGTAAATTGTGGCTTCACAGAATCACAGAATGTTAGGGGCTGAAAAAGACCTCAGAAGATCCTCTAGTCCACCCGCCCTGCTAGAGCAGGATCCTTTATGTTTTAACTTGTTTTAACTTGCTCCCAAAGTAGATTAAGCTATGCCCCAAAGTAATTTTTGAGTGTAAAATAAGCATTTCAACATAAAAAGTTAACATACTATGGCAATATTTGATTGTTTCCATACATAAAAATAATCCTCACCTCTTCACAGGAAGTAAAAAAATATTCTCTCACTAATGGCAGTAGGATAGCTCTAAAGTATTATAAAAGAAACACACATCTAGAGTGATCCCCAGTTAAAAAAAAATAGAAGACAGAATTAAGGTTACTTCTTATTGTCAATCGTAGACCAAATCACTACTGAGATGGATGTAATGGTGCTATATTCACACTGTTACCACCTCAGGACCTGGTCCAAAGTATTAGAATCATAATCAGACAGATCAGGTATTCATTGTGAAGATAGTCTCTGTAAGTATCCTACAGAATCTGGTACTACAGAGTTTCAATATTGGGTAGTGGTTTATTTTGGTCATTGTGGTAAAATATCAGTAATATAATCATCACTGGATGAAAATATAGATAGGCACACATAGAAACTATTTTGAAAGCAAAGGAATTCTTTGAAAGCTACATAGTGTTTTCCTCACCCATGTTATTTCCCTTCTTTTGTTTTCTCCAATGAAGCTCAGAACCTCTCACACGTTTTATGAGCATTCAGGTCATTACAGACATTTCTTAACTGCTTGTGGGGAAAAAAATGTGTTCAAATCACATGGATGAATCAGAAGAAGTCAGTGTAACTTGCAGAGTAAGAAGAATATGCAAGTTAGAACAATCCTGGAGTCACTTTTGTAGAAAACTATTTTCAACCCCCTACCATTTATTATTGTATCACAACTTCATACCTTGTACTCATAATAAATGTGAAAACATTTCTTATGAATAATAATTACAATTTTATTCATTATTATGAATAAAAATTACAGTTTAAAACATGTGAAAAATATACTCTTCCAAATATATTGCCTGAGAATTAATAGATCTACTTTGGGTGTATTCTTCTTGGGAATAATGTATAGAACAGCTATGTTTATGTGGAAATGGGTGTCTAAGTCCAGTGGCTTTAGACCATTAAGTTGAATTTTTTTAATTGGGGGAAAAAAAAAGAAATACCTTCAAGTATGAGGACTTGCATCTTTTTCTACTTTACAATTTAGAACACAACACTTTGTAACAGCTCTTTTCATTTATCCATGTGATGACCTAAACTTCAAACAGCAAAGCAGCAAACACCCAAATCCCCAGTATTAAGCCCCTAGTTTTGATCATACCCCATAATCATAAGTTGGGCAGAGCATTTGTGTCAAATGTGTATGATTTTGTGTCATTTCATCAAATTCATGTGATCTTACCAGTTCATTTCCTGATTGCCCTTCAACTGTTTTGCTGCCTTGATGCTCTCTTGCTACCACCAAGCACAGCACCCAGCTTACCTCCTCTGACTTCATGCAGTCTCCTGTTTATTAGTTTGTGTCCCTGTCACAGCTTGTCTAAATTAATTAGTGCTAAGCTCCAAATATGACTTTGCATTGGTTTATTTTCAGTATTTTTGTTGTTATGCTACACAATTGTATGGAATGAACAGACTGGTTAGAGTGGCTTTGTACACAGGGGGACACTTCTCAGGGAATTGTTCCATGGTGTTTTTTGTCTCAAGAAGATTTCAAATTTATCCTGATAATATACACCACCTTCCTCCTGTATTTTTCCAGAGGTTCTGCACTGTGTTCAGTGGAACACAGTGCAGGAATCACCAAGCAGACACAAACATGAGCAGATACACTGACATGGCACAGGGAAAGCACTAGTTGACATCTGTGCCCATTATACTAATGACACAGGTTGAAAGTAAGCTTGCTCAGCTGTCCCACGGTGCTGACACTGCTCTGCAGCTTTCTGTTCCAGAGCAAGCTAGGTCAGAAGCAGACTGGGTTTTCCGGACCACAGAAATGCCTACGCAGTCTATGAGAGACTTGATTGACCTAAGCCATTTTATGTCACCTGCAAACACTATGCCCTTTTTCTCATTTCTATCTCTAGACAATTGATTTTTAACTCATGGACCTCCACACAGACTCTTGGGGAACTTCTGCTAAAATGTTCCACTTATCCACACGATTTTTTTTCCTTTAGCCACAGAAAGTCTGGTAATGTTTTGCTCCGTGACAACACTTGCTTACTTTAGTAGCTTCTTCAGCTACACAGATGCTGTGTTAAAAGGGTTTTTTGACAGTTCAAATACACTATATTGATTAATTCCCACTCAGTCTATCAAAATTCTAATAGATCGACCATCTTGCTGCACAGTCTTCTTGGACAGATGCCAGCTACGTTGTTCCTAAACCCCCTGGGCTACAATTTTATGTCCTATACCAAGGTTTCTCACTGGTCTCTAATTTGTAAGATTTTGGTAGTACCTTTTTTAAGAATAAAAACAGCCTCTGACATTCTTTGGTTACCAGCTTTTGTTAGAAACTGAACACTGAAATAATACAATCCACTGACTTCTTCCTATTTGCTTTAGTCAATTTTCCAACAACATCCTCTTCCATGACTCAGCCTTGCACATTTATCTGAAATGATTACCCAGGATGGGTGGGTTCCTAAGTATGCCAAACTTTCTCTGTCCCTCCTTTGGTAAACACAAATGCAAAGAAATAGTTTAAAATCTCTGCAGTGTTCTTGTCCTCACTAACTGCAGCTCAAGAGACCCACCAATTCTCTCATAGTTTACTGCACTTGATGCCTTAAAACTTACCTATATTTACTTGCACACTTTTGGCTATCTGCTCTAACAAGTGCCTCTTATGTCCACTAATTAGTACCCTAAACTTTACCCTCTAGAATTTGTGCTCTTTTCTGATAATTTCTGACCACTTTGCTTAAGAATCTTTTTCTTTTAAGAGACCTTTGTAGTTCAAATAGTATTTC
This sequence comes from Picus viridis, assembly GCA_033816785.1. Classification (NCBI taxonomy): domain Eukaryota; kingdom Metazoa; phylum Chordata; class Aves; order Piciformes; family Picidae; genus Picus; species Picus viridis. The sequence continues at coordinate 10,220,449 of CM066581.1, read as the reverse complement.
TATTCTGCAATATACTTTCTTGTTACTGATTTTTCCAATGACTGCTTTCATACATACTGCCACTTTTTACACAGTGTTTTTGCTGAATACAAGGGGCTTGTTTCACACATTTTAATAACTCCTTTAAAAATTCTTCTACTGACAGACTGATTTTGAGATGATCTTCTTTGCTAAGAAGCCGAGTTTAATTTTATTACAATTGCAATTACCCAGTGGCTCAACTAAAGTTCCTTCCTGAATCAACTTCCTCTTATGCATTCCTCTTGCCCCATTTACTGCATACATTATGAATAGTAAATTATTTACTCATTGGTACGACTATTGTGCTCACTTTTCTTTCTCTGCTCCTGTTATTTGCTATAAAATTATAATAAAGAAAATATTATCTAAGAGAAAATAAACCAGAAAAATATTGCACTTGTTCTATAGCAGTTTTACCTTTGAGGTTCAAAGAACAAAAGCAAAACTAAATCTAGATTCTCAAGTGTGGATGATATAATACCACTCATTTATATTGTTTACTTCTGACATTTTACCTCCAATTTTTTATGTCTTCATACCAGGAAAGTATATAATTAGACCACTGTCTAGATGCAAACATGCTGTTCAATAACACTACTTATGTAACAGGAACAAAATTTAAACTCCCTGAACTATCAATAAAGTAAATATTTACTGTTATTTGCAATAAAACTCCCAGGCCTAGAATTAAACAGAACAGCATGACCCTTGTGGTGTCACCAGACAAAATCACCATCGTAACGCACATATTGCATAGGAACTCTCTGGTGATTAGACCACCACCACTATGAAAGCCAAATCTTTAACTGAAGTGACAGAGATTAAATTAGTACTGCCAGATTACAGTTTAGTACTCAGGGACATTTCTTAGAAGGAAATGATGGAAGACCACTTAGGGAAAGACAGCGTCACGAGTTGTTAGGTCATAGCTAAGTTAGATTTCACGTTGGTCTTTGAACTGACATCTGACATTTTAGGCAACACAAAATAAGGTGATTGTCTCAGGACATGAATTTTAGGAATGGCTTTCACGTATCAGAACTGGTATCCAGATTTAGAAGCTTTCAGTGAAGCAAATCCAAAGACTGAAGTAATAAAAAGACCTCTCTTGAAGGACTGAAATACCTGGACAGCTAACTAAGAAGGGAGAAGTGAGCTGTCTGTGCTGGGAATGATCTGTAGCAGAGATCTTCACAGGCCAGGACTGCCAGTGCACAACCTCTCAGAACAACTAAATGCTTTACAAAAATGAATAAATCAATGCCATTCTGGGAGTTTCTTTTTTAACTCCAGATCTGCTGTCCTAAAAGACTTCTGTTGTTTGAAAAAGGGTCAGTATTGCAGTGTTGATGTCTTTCATTTATTTGGATGAGATAAACATCATAAACTCTTGAAGTCAAGGAGATTACAGACTCTAATAAAATACAGAAGGCTGCTAAATAGACTGAAAAGACATATTATTAGACCAAAGTATTACTCAGGAGTTCTATGGCTGGCTCAGACTCCAAAAGGAAGCATGAAGGACTTTTTGAAATCTATCACACTCTTTCATGACACCCAACCATAGCTAAAAGGTGACTAAAGAAAGAGGCAAGATTTTGGAACAAGACAGAAGGCACAGAGGAGCACTGACACAAGTCAGTACTACATAGGCTGAAAGATGATCAGAATGGAGGCAAAAAGTTTTTTGCCTTCTTCCTTTGGAGCCCTATATGTTAAGTCTGTGAATAGTTACTTCAAAATGACACATTTACTGTTTTCTCAGAGGACACTGTTCAATCATAAAAAAGAGACTCCTAGGATAGTTCTCTCAACTTAATTTTAGTCCTAAAAACTGTTAGCCCGGCAATGTCAATGTTGAAACCATCTACCAAAGAAGGCTTGGAAAATAATCCATCATTAGAAAACAAAACTGAGCAACTCCCACACTAATATCAGCTGATATTTCTGTGCCTGACAACCATATCACACTAAAAACAAAGAAAGTTTTGTCTAGTTTTAAAGCATTGAACAATGCCTTCTTCAGTAGTGCCTCAATTCAAGAGAAGTCATTTTTCCCCACTGCTCCTGAAGCTTAGTCTGTATCATTTCTACTCTGAATAGCAGAAGGAGCTAATGTTTATTCCCGCAAAGGGAACGGGTTCATATAGCTTTCTGAACAGTACTTACTCAAATATGGTGGTTTGTAAGGCGCTCGTGTATTAGACAGCAGTCCATCCAACTCCTTCCTCTCCAGAGTGTTGTGAAGGGCCTTCTCTTTGCCGAAGGTGGAGAAGGACCTTTCTGCCCCCGGCTGGGCTTCTGGTGTTTCAAACACTTCAGTGTCTGGAACGGAGTCCATGCCAGGTACATGCAGATTGCTGCGGTAATCTGCAGCTTGGCGTCCATCAGATGGAACAAAGGAAGGCATCCAGCACCGATCTGAGTGGCCCAGTGCTTTACATTCCTCTGTGCAATTGGAGAAGAGATCCATGCCTGCAAGCATGAAAGAAAAATAAACTAGAGAGATAAGCTTCAGCATCATGACCAGCTGCTGACAGATAAAGATTATGCTGAGAAGAAAGGGAAGTAGAATTGTACTAAGAACTTCTTCCATTACTTTCACCAGTAACAAAAAAGAGTCTTCATTGTCCAGTCTTCAGATAGTCAAAGATACCACTTAATAAGCATAACTACATATTAGAATGTCACACACATAAACATGGCACAAGAAGACAGGTATAGGTGGTTCTAACTCACAGGATCACTTGCAGACCTCCCTATTTAGAACTGGTTTAAATAAAGTTCAGTTCCACTGGTAAGTTGATGTCTGTGGTTCACCACTTGAAAATACTTGTTTGAGAACATGAAGGAATTGTTTCTGCATAAATCTATCTCTGACCAAAGAAATGAAATGTCCTGATTGAGAAATCACAGACCTCATTTATGAAAATGAGTCCTATAAAGGAAATGCCTTTGCATACCTTAGTACACAGAGAGAGCCTACCAATATTAGAAGTAGATGTTACTAAGTAGGAATCCAGCTTTCAAGTAAGTGATCAGGATGGCTTATTTAATCAATCATTACGTCATTCTCTCAGAGAGAGCTTTCCTCACTACTTCAGCAGTCCTTACAATCAACAAGTCATCCAAGTAACCTCTAACAGAATCCTATAATAAACCACAGTAATTAGCAGTACAAAGGTAGCCGTGGTCCAATGTGACATGGCTGTGGATACTATTGACAAAATTGTTAATGCTTCCCCTATGTAAGCAAACACTTGTTCCTGCCAACACTGAACTGTTTGCTTACAAATCCTTTAATGCTATTATGATTGCAAATGACAAGCTATGCTGCTATTGACTACCTTCAGATCAGCCTTCCAAAAGAATATTTCCTGCCTGTGAGTCACTTAGTTGTTGGATTAGACTTGTTTTGAGAGGAATGGTGTATGAAATCATTGTCAGAGAGCAAAATAAATACCAGCCTCCAAGTTGATGCTCATCATCGTACAGAAAAGAAGTATCTTTTTTCTTGTATTTATAAAGGGCTATGTCAAAACTGAACTAAATCTGTTACAAACATTGCACTTACAAGCGTTGCATTAGAATTACAAAAAATGACACTACTTGCAAGAGAAATGGGAAAAAATTTTGAGTGCCTGTAATAAGATTCATGTAATGTAGCTCATTCACCAGCCAACATTGTGAACAGCTGGATTAACCTGATCTCCAGTGTGAGGATTAGTATTAAGAATTCTACCACTGTTTTGAACCATAAGTTGACTTATATTAGCAATATTTATGCAGTATCTCACACTACAAACCCCAGTCTCTTCAGCAAGCAAGAATCCTTCTGAGCTATCAACAAGTACTAGAGGCAGTCACTTAGAAAAAATAGGAAGAAAGAAAAAGAGCTTTTCATCTCAGATTAATCTCACTTTCTAATGAGTTCTTAATTTCAAATTAAGTAATATACAATACGAGGTCCAGTTTCGATTAGAACTTTGCATTGATAATTGGCATGCAGAAGTCTGAAACTACATTACTGATCAGTGAACTGTTGAAGAATGCAAACGTGAACTGCAGATTTGATTAAGGAATCAGATGAAGATCATCAGGCAAGACACACAAATTGCATAGTTCTAAATTCTGCAGTGGGAGTAGCTACCAAAGACTGAAAAGAAAGATTTAGATACAGGCTTCCCAGAAAGAAATTAATATATAATGGTGTCTATAAAACCCTGTGTCTGTGTACCTTATGTGTCGAAATGTCTGCAAAAAGTATCTCATGCAAGAAAAGATGTAGTTTATGAATCTATTTTTTTGCCATTCAGAAGATTTAAGTGACAGTTAACACAAAATGGTTATTTTGATTTCCAGACTTCCTAGCAAAGTTACATGTAAACAACAAATAACCCCACTTTTAAGAGGAGAATGATTACAGTGCTATTTTGCTAACAGTGTACCAGTGACCATATGCATTCAGTATTTCCTGAAAAGACAGCAAGGGAAAGAAAAACTTTCAGATAAATATTAAAACGTATTCTTCAGTCAGTAGGGAGGGAGATAGTATAATAATATTTGGTTTAAGACATATATTCAAAGAGAGATTCTTTTTTTTTCCCTTCACGGATTTTTATTTCCCCTGGAAAATGACCCTCCATTTTACTATTTTGTTTTCACATCAGCTGCTAAACTGCAAAATGTCTCTATCCAGATATTATTTTTCTAGTTGCTTTTTGAATACTGCCTGTCTACTGCAGTGCACTGAATAGTATTATGTAATAGCTTATTATAAAAGAGATGTTACAGCCACTATAAATCAGGATTTTGAATAAACAAAGTAATGAATGCAGGGGATTTAAAATAGACTTTTGTATGACAAACTTTTCCCCCCTTTGAAGAACTACATATACATCTGAATTTTAATATACATTGCTGGAACACACAGCTAGAATGTAAATGCTTGTTTAGGATGGGAACAAACTGTTCAGAGAGGCTTGGGCTGGGTATTGTTCCAACTTGAATCAGTCACAACATTCCCCAAGAGTTTAGTGGGTGCAGAAAGCAAATTCAAATCAGCTGCCTGGTTTTGAAAACCCTGGGCACCTATGTATATTTATGCTGACTGTACTATGAACGTTGCCTAACCTTCCTCCACATTTTTTCCTGTGGGTCGTGGTACAGAATTCTGTTTCTAATTGAACAACAGGAAAAACAAGGAGGGGAAAGGTTATTTGCTGTTCTCCAAAAAAGTAAGGAAATATGATGACAAATAAAGTCTGACATTCAGCACAGAACTTCTTCATATACCAAGAATCACATTCTTGATTTAGAACAAAAAGAAATGTTCAGCAGTTCAACACTTTCATATCCCTCATAAATCTGGTTATTTATATACATATATATATATATATATGAACCTTCAGGACTAAACTATCCATCATAATTGCAAATCTACATTAAAGAAAAATGCTTTATATTTTATATTTTGTTATCACATTAGACTCTGCATGCAGACAAACTGAGATTTTAAAGGTGACTCTGTATTATGAATTTCCTAAGTCCTTTGTGGATGCAAATAGATAGCAGAGTGCACTGAAGTGCTGAGAAACTGGAAGCGCTACACTACTCCAAACACAGCATGCACATGAAAGTTCATGGCAAAGGCCACTCCTCCAAGTTCATTCCTTTTTCATTCATGTCTTATTATCAGATTGGCCAGTGGGCAATATGAGCTCTCACAAAACCTCAATTTCTCAGATTTGGAAGGAGAACAAGCCCCAACCTCTCCCTCGAAGGAAACCAAAAACCAGGAAAGGAGTTCAACACATAAGTTTGGTATCTTTAGCTGAAGCTTCTGAGCTCAGGTGCTTTGTATCAGATACTTGGTGGTGTTGCATTTCTGAAGCATATTCCCAATTTGCTTCCTTTACATATTCCACACAGGATCAAATAAAAATTTCTCTGTGCAGGAATTCTAATTGGTTTGAAAGACAGTTTAGATCAAAGCAAAAATTAGGCCTAAAACCATTTTTAAATAATGTATTTTTTCTTAATTTAATTAAGGGAGAAGAGCCATACATTGAGCCTTTAGAGCAATGAGTGAACATGTTGATATGTGGTACTGACTGAATGCTGTAACAAGAAGCAAAAATATAAATTAAATGTTGACCAAGCATTTTTGCAGTTTTGAGAGGATTTTTTCCCCAATGTGTCATTTTTTTCATAACTTTGGCTTTGACTTGGAATGAAATAGCATTTTCTGGTTTATCTATGGAAGTTTTTCGTATAAAAAGCTAGTTAGACATGAGATAGGTGTGACATAGGGAACCAGGACTCCTTTTCAGAGCTCCACTACCAGAACAAGTATCCATTTGGTTAGATTACCCTTAAGCAAGTTATTCAGTTCTCTATGATTCATGCTTTGTGTCAGTAAATAAGGATAATGATGTTAACCTCTTTTGTAGAAGACTATATCTACTTAACAACTGGACTTTATGAAAAGGAGTTATCATTCTTTCTTGCTAAGTAACTGGTGTGCTGCCTTGGATGAAACTGACTTCATCTACATGAGATTATGAATAAAGACTCAAACATCTTCAATATTCATCTCTTCCAAATTTCAACTTCAAAGCCCTATTTGGACCATTGAGATGTGAACATTGTTAAGCAAGCAGCCCAAGGAAAGAGGAGGGAAAAAAAGAACAAGAAACTGCCCTCAGCTTGAGCCAAAGCACTGTTCTAAGTCATTTTCACATTCACTCTGTCTTCATCCAAGATAGACACTTAGCCCAAGCCATCTTCAAAACAGGATTTAGCTGTCACTCTGCATAGGCTCAGAAGCGATACTGGTTTTCTCTGGCCTTTTATCACTGAAATTCTTCTTCTGACTTCTGAAATTCGCCTTATGAAAACTGAAATTTCATACCCCTTCTGAAATAATGCATGCCAACCCTCTTGTTGCTTACCTAATCCATACCAAAAAGGTGTGAGGCAATGTTTCACCCTATGCCTTTGTATTATACTCCCATCAATTCCCTTCACAAAGTCCACCGGTAGAAGCCTAATTTCAGGTCACAGCCAGTCACCAATGCACACTGTCCAGTACTGCACAGAGAGAATCTGAAAAGCTGATGCATTTTATAATATTGACACAACTGTATATTTACTCAGCTTCACATCTTGGCTATTCCTTCCAGAAGTGCCTCTGAGAGAACATGCCAATTCAGTAAAAAAAGGTGAAACTAAGGTAATGAAGAACTCTGCATGTTTGGCTTGAGAAAGCTGAGTAGCTAGTGAGCAACCATATGAAACAGGTTGATGGCATGAATCCAAATCTTTCAGGACAGGTGTCTAATCATGCACTTTAAACGTACACACACACAGAGGGTATTAATTGGCACCCAAGTTGGCAGTTTCACAAGGCAGGCCAAGAATTTAATCAACCATGGGAAATAAACTAACCTCATGCTCAGAGATTACTCCTACAGAACATGATTGAAATACAGTGTGTTAATAATAGGCAGTAGTGTTGTACTACTTGCATTTGTTTGACAACAAATAGAGGCTTTTGTCTCAACAAATTTCAGACATTGAAGAGCATAAGTAATTGAAAGCCACACCTGGGTGTTGGGAAACTTCTTGTTTGCCAAAAACTTCTTGTGCTTCCTCACCTTTGCAAAGTTGTTTTCGAAAACCCTCTGAATCCTATCCTAGTCAATGAAATGGCTACTCAAGCCACACAAATTAGGCTCAAGTATCCTGCTACCTGCCATTCCCCCTAAATGTAGATGACTACTTTTATACTTTGTGGATGTTAAGGTAGATAAGAATGTGGATAACTATGAGGCATTCAGGTAGTACTTTAATGGGAACAATATAAATCTCTTACCTTCCAGCACATTTGAAACCACAATTAAATCACTATTAATAAAATGTATTTTGTGGGAAGTTGAACCAGAATCTTATTTCAAAACATAGTGAAACATTTTATGATACACAGAACAGCTTAGTTCAGAATTTTCACTAATTAATTGTGCAGAACACATCTATGACAATGTGACAGCTTCCACCTTGCATGTTTTGTTTCTCAATGAATAACTGACCATGACTTTTGACAGTTAGCTTGGCTAGCAATGGACTACCACAGAGTAGCTACTTGTGTACCACAGGACTGTTCACTGGTGACAGTAACAGCACTCAGGTACAAAACTGTAAAAAGATGTTTTGCAGAAGAACATACTGCTGACTGAAACTGGTAGGGAGAGATTTTTATTTGCCAGTACGAATTATGTACTCAGTATTTTTGGAAACAAATACAATGCTGCACAGTATCAGGAAGCATCTTGAAAAAAACAGCCCAAACTTCTGCCATGTTACCAACCAGTGCATTTTCCTTCAGTAATTTAGAAATCGATTATAGAGCACCAGAACACTCTATAAAAAGAAAAAAACTGAGAAGGCATTCCCTCAGGTATTTCCTCTAGCTAGTCAAGATCAAACAAGATTTATGCTCCCCTTTTTTTGTTTCCCCTCTCATAAAATTCATCACCAAGACCTAACAGAAAGAGGGAAGATTTTATACCAAAATATCTTGTCATTGCTGAGGTCAAGGGGAATGTTCTTTGTATCACAAACAGCAGGATTCAGCCCAAAACTTACAGGACGATTATATTATGTATGGATGTAGGTATATAAAAGATTAAAGCAGTTCCTACAGAGATTTGTATTTAAATACCTATTTGGAACTAGCATTTAGAAACTTGTGCATGCAACTTATTTACAGCACTGATACATTGATCTGGAACTTCTGTGTATTTGAGGTTTCTGTTTAAACTGTTGTGAGGAGACCAAACCCAACTGTCAGCTTTCATCACTTCCCATGTAATCACCATTGAAGACACAGAAATTCATAAATCACATAAGATTCTTTAAAGATTTGGAATTATTTTGAAGGTATAGATTTTTCCTCCTAGCTTGAGCCAACAGAAATGATAAAAATGAAGAATTTACCCAGCTAAGGACTAATGCCAAGTTTGACAGTAGTTCCAGTGTTCCTGTCTGAGAGAGACTACTTTTAAAATGGAGAGGAAGAATAAAGAGCAGAGGCACAACAATAACAGCACTGAATGCATCTAGAAGAAAATAGCTTTCAGTTGATGTGCCACTATATGATTATATTCCCACCATCAGTCAAATCCAGCCCCTTCTGCAGATGTTTATTCTTTTCTCTCCTGTTTGGTTATTATGGTTCATTATGTTGAGGGACTAAGCTGATTGAAATGTTCATTGAGATGACTGCTGCAGTAAAATGCGTAAAAGGGAGAAAAAAAAGGAATGCAGGGAAAGCAGGAGGAGAGGGAGCTTTTTATAACTCAGTAGCACTGATTGCTGCATCAAGAAACTGTGTGAAAGAAAGGGTGGGGGAGGCTAAATACATGGCTTTTTAAAACAACAATAAATCATACGCCATATATAGGCCAAAAATGAAAGAAGCTCTGTGTTCAGATGTAAACTTCTGGCAAGACCTGGTTTGTTGTCAGGTTCCCAGACACAAAATAGACACTCTGTTCACTTAGCATGAAGCCCTGCAAGAAGCAGGGAGCTCCGGAGACTCTTGGCTCTTCTCGAGTCTCATTAGGTCTGCATATTAATGACTTGCAGCAATATAAAGGGGCCCTGTAGCAGCCTCCTCTTCCCCTGGTGCCTGGGTTTCCCATCGTTAAGGGCGCAGTGACTACAGCAGCAAGAAAATAGAGGCCGTTAACAGAGCAGGCGAGTGAGGCAGCACTGCTGTAACAGTGGAGTCCCTTGCCCTGGCATCTTCTAAGACAGGGGTCACAGAGGAAAAAATGTACGACTGGAGAGAGTTGGGCAATATTTTGTACGGCACACTTGGAGCAAAACCTTATACATGATAGAGCACAGAGGATGCAAGGAGAAAGGAATCACTGCACTGAATCAAGACATGCCAGACCTTTGGAGACTGTGGCAGGGGAAAAAAGAAACAAGTATTTGTGGCTAAAATGCAGTCTGAGGGTGAGAATGAATTCTAATGCATAGGCTCCAAACAAATGTCCCTTTCAGAAGAAAACTGACAGTGTGAGAGCAAAGACAGTAAGCTGTACACATGGGAGTAACACTGCAATGTATGTATTTTCTAGGTGATTCAAATCATAGTCTTTTAAACCATTTCTCTGCTTTGTCAGGACTGAAAGAAATGCACTTAGGACTACCTCAACCTTATTAACATGGGGAGCAGTTATAGTGTATGGTGCCTCAATTTGAATTAAGAAACAATCCTCCAAAACTGCTAAGGTATTACACATTCAGAGCACCCAACATGTCTCCACTGATCCCCAGCAAAAATCCTCACAATCTGGCTGTCATTCAGTCACTGGGCTCATTCTTTCCCTTGGGAACTCCCACTGCACTACACACTGCCATGCCAGCTAAAGTGCCTACTAAACAAAATTGCTTAATGCTTTGAGATTCTGCAAATCTGGTCTTAAAAAAAACCCCACGGTATAAAAATGTACCAGTAACTCTGTTTTAATGGGCAAAGAAGTTTTGCTACAGCAAATGATGCAGAATAACACACCACCCCCAGCCAAATGAATAAAATTAACTGCACCATGAATGAAAGGGGCTGAAAATTGCCTCCTCGCTCAGGTAACTGTAGTAGCAAGCTGATTTAAACCCAGCTTCCCATGCAATATGCTCACATTACTTATGCCACTCTTGTATTGTATTCCTCTAAGTAACTGTTCTTTCTAGTCTGCCTACTTAAAGATCTACTATTTCCATTCTCTTATCACACTTACCAGAGGATTGACCTCGATTAGTGGCATCATGATCACTGTCTCCTTGCTCACTGTCTCCATGACCACTGTCCTTAGAGCTTACTATGTCTGCTTCCTGGAATGCAGAACTAGACACAGAAACATCTTTACATTAGAATAAACATGAAAGAGGAACTCGTAAAACATTCTTCTGCCATCACATGGCCAAACACGGTGCTGCATTCACCCTACTCCTGCCTGCTGCACTGCTTCTGCAGAGCTGCTCTGTCCACCATAAACAAAACTGGCCTTTTCAGACCTTGGCAGTCTAGCTGAAACGGACAGTAAGCATTTACTGTCTCTGCCCAGTTATCACGTAATTGGTATAAATAATTTGGTAGCATTGACTTGAGATGGATCGCTCAATTTTAACTGAGAGAGCCCGATGTTTTCTAGAAGACCCTACAGAAGCATTCATAAGTATTTAAAGCACGTTTAGACCCATACAAAATGAGATTTTGTTCTCTTTTCAGTTGGTTTTTAAACCCGTTCAGAGAAGCCTTAACTGAATCTCACCTAGTCAGCAGCATTATATTTAATACATCTACACACATTCAAATTCCTTCTGCTTTACTAGGATTTTACATGTGCAGTAAACACATTTCTGCACCACATTCACACTTGCTGAAGCATGCATTGGGAAAGTGAGGCCTCAGCTCATACCTGTTTACTCGTCGGGGTCTGTCAACTAGGTAACTGAGCTCAGCACGCTGATGTTTTGTCTAGGAAAAAAAGAAAACATTGGGAAACATTTTAACTCTCAATGTTTCTGTAAGCAGCATCAGAAAATATAGCAGAGCATCTCACCATATTCACTATAAATGGTCATGTTTAGCTGCAAGCAGGCCTACACAATCTGTTCTAGTATGTAAGGAGAAAAAAACCTCAGCTCTTACTTTCACAGATGGGAAGGCATGGGGGATTTTTTCCTGAGTTTTTTGGGATGAGATTCTGACACGTTTCCTCACAGAACACATTGTCAAGCCTCACAAGGACTCGCACAGAAGTCAACAGAACTATTTCTAGAGTTGTGTAGTACTTAGTCTGAGAAAAAAAAAACCAAAACACACTTATTGTGATCTAGTCTTCAGTCTGGTTTTAATTATAGGGGAAGACAGTACAGTTACTGCACCCTAAGGAAGAAAATACATTGAGAAACCCTTGAGTCCTTAAAAAGGCAACAGAAGACAGAGTTTTATAGGTGTTTTGAAGAAAAGTTAATCTTAAGACATTTTACTGCAAAGCTTAAGGCTTTAGAAGATACCATTCAAACCAACTTTGCCAGACTGGCTAGTGTAAGTTTCCAGTATTCAAGTTTAAAGGAAGAATGGGATATTTTCAGTAGTTCACAGGCATGGAGGGACTGAGAGCATGTATGAGCTAAACCAGTAGAAAGTGTTTAACAGAGGGGTGTTATGGCATGGCATATGCTTCAATAAAGATTCTCTACACACTACATAACACAATATAGGCAACATGTTTAACAGGAGGGGACATAAAGTGTCTGCATATAATTTCATGGAAACTCTTGATGCTTTCCTTTGTGAACTCAGCTTTGGGTTATAAAGAGCTGTTCAGATAAAGAAAAGTCAATTAATAAACCCTAATTCACAAATTAATTAAAGTTCCTGCTAACTGTAGAGATTGTCACAGTCCCGGCGGGGGGTTCCCCCAAAGCCTTACTTGCACATGCAGAGATTTCAGGAAATAAAATAAATAAAAAAAGGCAGAGTTTTAAAATGTTGCTTAGGAAAACCCTGTGATTACTCCTTGCATCAATTTCATTGTCGGCTGCAGCTACCCTATGAAAAGCAGTATCCCCTTCCCCCCCGCCCCAACCCTCAAGCGATCCTCTGGCAGCTAACGGCTCGGGAGGGGCTCTGTGGCTCGGTGCTGCCCGATCAGGGCTAGCTTCGTCCATAGGCGCTGGGGGAGCTTTATTTACAGGCTTGGCTGCAGGAGTTGCTGAGCCCAGGGGAGAGAGATTTGGGAGGCGGGCGGGGGTGACTGTCCCGCACTCGCCTCTCCTCCGCTTGCCGATGAATTCTCCTGAATATTAGAGGCCAACGAGGAGAGAGGCGGAGAAATTAAACGGAAAAGAGGGTCGGAGCAGGAAGCAAAGTGCTTTCTACTCTGGGAAAAGGAGGGGAGGCGGGAGCTTCGGGAAAGCGGCGCGGGGCTGTGGAACGGCCGCAGTGCAGCGGCGGGACGCGGCCGGCCCGCAGCGGTCCCCAAGGATCCCCAAGGGTCCCGAACGCGCACCTGGAGGCGGGAGGGGCCGGTGGGGGGTGGCGGGCGCCCGGGCCTTACCTCGCTGGACAAAATGCTGCCGTTGGAGATGATATCGGGCTGCTGATCCGCGTAGCCGGTGACGATGGCCCCGCAAGGGTTGTGCTCGGCGTCGGTGCTGCGGGAGGGACTACAGGGCTTAAGGAACATCAGGTCGGTCTTGGCGGACTCTGGGGTGAGGCAGACCTGGTAGCAGTAGTTCTGGTTGTGGTGGTGAGAGCCGAAGCTGCCTGACTCCTCCACCGGTACCTGCGCCGGGTTGCTGGGCACGTTGGAGCTCTGCACCAGCATGATGTCCGACTTGCTGAGCTTTTTCTTGCGGGCCCGCGCCTGACGACTGCAGCAGGGGCAGCAGCAGCAGCAGCCCAGGCAGCAGTCGCTGGCCAGGCAGGTGTAGATGTTGAGCTTCTTCTCCTTCTGGCAGCGCACGGCCAGGACGATCATAGCCAGCAGGAAGATGAAGGAGACGGACCCCAGGGCGATGATAAGGATGAGAGTGAGGTCAAGCGAGGTGTCCCCTCCGGAGCGGCTGGGACGGTGCTCGCCGGAGCCGCCGCCGCCCCCGCCGCCCCCCACGCCCGCCCCCGCGCCCAGGCCGCCCCCACCACCGGGCCGCTCGCCCGCGCCGTCCACCAGCACCACCTGGATGGCTGCGGTGGAGGACAGCGGCGGCTGCCCGTGGTCGCGCACCTCGATGACCAGCTCGTAGGGGCGCTGGGGATCGCGCTTGGCCGGCACCCTGCGCGCCGTCCGCAGCTCCCCGGTGCGCCAGTCCATGCGAAAGAGGCTGGCCTCGTTGCCCCGCACGATGCTGTAGGTGAGGCGCGCATTCTCCCCGTCGTCGGCGTCCACCGCCGCCACCCGGCTCACCAGGTAGCCCGGCTCGGCGCCGCGGGGCAGCGCCTCCCGCGCCGGGGTGCCGTTGCGGCCGGGCAGGGGACTGACGATGGCGGGGGCGTTGTCGTTCTGGTCCACCACGATGATGTTGACGGTGGCGTTGCCGGCCAGCGGCTGCGGCTCCTCGCCGGCGTCGCGGGCCTCCACCTGGAAGCTGAACTCCTTGAGCTGCTCGTAGTCGAAAGAGCGGAGGGCGTAGAGGAAACCGTTCTCGGAGTTGATGGAGACGTAGGTGAAGACGGACATGCCCTGGATCTGGCTCTCCAGGATGGAGTAGGCGAGCTGGGCGTTGGCGCCCTGGTCCCGGTCGGTGGCGCTGACAGCGTAGATGTAGGCGCCGGGCACGTTGTTCTCACTCACGTAGACCTGGTAGACGGGCTGGCTGAAGCGCGGTGCGTTGTCGTTCACGTCGCTCACCCGCACCTGGATGGACTTGCTGGTGCTCAGCGGCGGCTCGCCGCGGTCCCGGGCCACCACGGTAAGGGTGTAGGCGTCTCCGCCCGGCTGCTCGCGGTCCAGGGGCCCCTCGGTGACGATGGTGTAGTAGTTCTTGAAGGAGCTCTTGAGGCGGAAGGGCGCGTCGCCCTGCAGCAGCTCGCACTGCACCTGTCCGTTCTCCTCCGAGTCGCGGTCCGAGACACTGAAGAGAGCCACCACGGTGCCCGGCGCCGCCGCCTCGCTCACCGCCTCCTTGACGGTGGAGAAGCTGATCTCGGGCGCGTTGTCGTTGGCGTCCAGCACCCGCACCAGCACCTTGCAGTGCGCAGGCACGGCGTTTGGCCCCAGGTCCTTGGCTTGCACGTACACCTGGTACACACTGCTCTCCTCGTAGTCGAGTTCGCCGTTCACCTCCAGCCGCCCGGTGCGCGGTGCGATGCCGAAGAGCTCCCGGGCGCGGGCCGAGATGTGGCTGCTGAAGGAGTAGATCACTTCGCCGTTCTGGCCCTCGTCGGGGTCGGTGGCGTTGAGCTGCAGCACCAGGGTGCCCGGCGGCGAGTTCTCCGGCAGCGACACGGTGTAGACGGGTTGCTCGAAGGCGGGGACGTTATCGTTGGAGTCCAACACCCTGATGGTGAGCAGGGCGGTGCCGGTGCGCTGCTGGGGCTGCCCGCCGTCCACCGCGGTCAACACGTAGCGGTGCACGGCTTGCTGCTCCCGGTCCAAGGGCTTGTCCAGCACCAGCTCGGCGAAGCGGTTGCCGTCCCCCTGCGTCTGCACGTCGAGGGAGAAGTAGCTGTTGGGGGTGATCTCGTAGGTGCGCAGCGAGTTGGTGCCCACGTCGGGGTCGAAGGCACTCTCCAGGGGGAAGCGGGTGCCCGGCGTCGCGCTCTCCGAGATCTCCACCGTCAGGTCGGGCTCTGGGAAGGAGGGGGGATTGTCGTTGATGTCCAGCACCTCGATCTCCACCCGGAACAGCTCGAGGGGGTTCTCCAGAAAGACCTCCAGGTGCAGCAGGCAGGAGGGGTTCTGCTTGCAGATCTGCTCCCGGTCGATCTTCTCATTCACGTAGAGCACCCCGGTTTCCAGGTTGAGCTCCAGGTAAGGGCTGCGGGAGTTGGGCGCCGTCTGGAAGCGGCGAGCCGAAAGTTTTGTAATGTCCAAGCCCAGGTCCTCGGCGATATTCCCCACGAACGTGCCATGCTCCTGCTCTTCTTGCACCGTGTAATGGAGCTGGCAAAGGGCCCCCTCCACCATCCAGAGCAAGGCAAAGAGGAATAGCACAATCATCTCCAAATGGGGAAAGAGATCCCCCTCCCCAACACCACCTCTTCCTCCTCTTCCAAATACTACCACCACCGCCACCTCCTCCTCCGAAAATACACAGTACAGTCAGTGTGTGTGTGTGCCTGTGCGTGTCTGTCTATGTATGTGTGTGTCTGTGTGTGCGCGCCTATGTGTCCGCGCCTGCGAGCGTGTGGAGAGAGAGAGGGATCGGGGGAGGGGAAGGAAAAGGGGAGGGGGAGAGGTTGACTTAAGGGGGTGCTAGGTATTATTTCTTCTGATTCATGTTACGATTTTTTTCACCCCCATCTCCCTCCTTTTTGTTACGAGTATTATTGTTTCACACGCTGACCAAATGAAGAAGACAGGCGTCCCCACTTCATCTGTGATCTTCGAAATAAATGGCCAACTAATAATAGCTATTAGCTGGATGTATCTAGAGATACACAGTAGCCCGCTTTTATTTATTCCGAGAGTCTTGGCACTGCACCGCGGCAGCAGCAGCAGTGGCGGCGGAGACAGCAGCAGCAGCAAATCCCAAGGAGGAAATTTTTATATTTCAGGATTGTCCTCGGTTTGTCTTCCTGGTGGGAGCTGAAGGGGTAGATGCTGCTGGAAAAGCCGGTGGACATGCCCTCTTTAGATGCAAGAAAAAGGCAGAAAACCGCGAAATTAAAAAAAAAAAATTATAACCCGCAAAAAGATTTCATATATAAAAAAAAAAAAAAAAAAAAAAAAAAAGGCAGAGAACAGCTTTGCCACGCAAAACTTTCCCTGATTTCTCTGGGATTTCCTCTCTTTTTAAAATTTAAATATTTTAGATTTTTCTCTCTTCTATTAATAGTCTTTCATTTTCTTCTTTTATTGCTATGATTATGTTCATCATCATCACTCTGCTTTTTATGGAGGTGCTGGGTTTTTTTTCCCTTTCGCTGCTTTTGCGTCTAGCCACTCTGTGTCTGTGTCTCTCTCTGCTT
Source organism: Picus viridis (assembly GCA_033816785.1). NCBI lineage: Eukaryota > Metazoa > Chordata > Aves > Piciformes > Picidae > Picus > Picus viridis. Next base: position 10,203,717 of record CM066581.1, on the reverse strand, counting down.
GCTGCTGCTGCCGCTGCTGCTGCTGCTGCTGCCGCTGTCGCCGCCGCCGCCGCCGCCGCTCGCCTGCCGTCCCGGCTCCGGTCCTGGCCCCGGCTCTTCTGATCTCTGCCGGCAGTTTCTGAGCCGGCAGCGCTCGGCTTTTCTGTTTTTGCGCAGCGCCCGGCTCTTGCCAACCAATCAGCCGGCAGCAACGCCCCCGGGGGCGGCACTCCATTGGCCGCGGCGCACGTCAAGTATTCTACGTCACACATGGGAGAGCGGGCGAGCGCGCACCGAAAGCGGGCAGGGAAAGCGGGCAAGGCTGGCAGGGAAAGCAGGCAGAGGAGAGGCAGCTCAGCCACGCAGGCAGAACAAGGCTAACCCTACAGCTCCCGAGGCGCTGCTGGGGAATGCCTGCTGTTTGCCTCCCTCCCTACCTGCCCGATTTCCCCACGGGAGCGTTGCTCCCCGCCGCAGTCGCTGGGCCGGGAGATCACCGCTCGTCATCAACGCGCACACACGGGTAACCGTAAACAACACGCTCCTTGGAGAGGGAGTTTCCACCAGCTACAAAGTTTCCTACCCTATGCTAGGCGTAATGGCGTTTTTAGAGAAAGCATAAACAAGGGGAAAGTTGAGATTATTATACACCCCCCCAGCCCCTCATGGACTGCTTTAATTAGTTCGGAGAAAGTGCAACTTTCCATCATACATCTGCACAGTGTTTCCAGCTCCAGACAATTTGAAGTACCATGAGCCTGTGCTCATTTTTCCCTGATTTACACTTTGGAATTTCCACTAATGTAACAGGAGACTGCCGAGTACGCGGGAAGAGGGAAGCCAGGCATATACTCTTGTCACTGGCCACTTGAGGTAGCGGAAGGGCATCACTGGGATGGGGAACTGGCAGGAAGAATCAGCAGAGGCTCAGAGCCACCAATTTATTTTCAAGGGAATCGCGCCCATACCGGTGTCGGTGTTCGCTGCACCCGTGCTTTCCATGCTGCTTCGGTAACGGAGCTGGAGGCTTAAGAGGCTGCAGCAAGGGCGCGGAGCCGGCGTTCGCAGCCGCCACCGAGACTTGGGCTGGCGACTTGTCGCAGATTTTGGTAACCCCCGCCGGGTATCCCTCTGCTTCTCACAGAACAGAACATTTCCCTTCTTTCAGACAGAGCGAGAAGACAGCTCTGCTAAATAAAGTCGATTCTACCAATAGTGTCTATGGCACGTCAAGTGCTCGACTAACACGTTTTTGATCAATGCGTTTCGCTGGGAAGCTCCGCTGGCACCGAGAGGGATGAGGGGTGGATTTCGAGACGGGTGTTCCCAGCTCGAACCGGGGCTGTGTCGGTGTCCCGTACTGTCCACGTCCCTAACTTTACACAATGAAGAAAGTAAACGTAAAAAGATTGAGTATTTTATTTTCCAAAGTATCGTTTCTAAAGAGCAGCACAACGCAGGTATGAGTAGCTTCTGCTCTGACCCCATCTTTGATCCGTCAGTAAGCACCGGCTCCCTTCCATACATCTCAATGAACTATATGCTCGCTCAGACGCGTTTCCCGTTGCAGAAACGCCGCACATCATCGAACCCATGTGTGCACGAGAGCCACCTCCGCGCTGTGTGCTCCTGCCCCCCGCCTCTGCCCTCGCTGTCCCCGGGGAGGGGCTCCCGGGGCCAAGAAGCGCCATGAGAGAGGCGGGGGCACAACCAAGCGCACGCCGCCGCTGTCAAAGGGATCTCAGCGTCACGCCGGTGGGGGTCCCTGTCCTGGGGCGTCAATTTGTCAGAGGCCCCCGGCCCGTGTCAAGCGGGGTTACAGCGCAGCCGGCAGCGGAGCGACCGCTGGCGGATCGATGTGCGGTACCACCCCAGGACTCCCCGGGGGGCAAGGCCGCGCTGCTTGGCGCTTCGGGTAGCCGCGACGACGCTCCCGAAGCGGCGAACTCAGCGTCCACCGCGTCCACCGCGGCACCGGCCACTCTCTGCCCGGGGCTGGCGCAAGTAGCCCTCCCCGCGACTTCCCGGGAGCTCTCGGCGGTCTCCGCCCCGCCCCCGCCAGCGGTCGCAAACGCGGGCGGCGGGCACCCCCAGCGGCGACAGCGGCGCACTGCGTCCCGGCGGCGGCACCGCCTCCGCTCCCGCGGGGAGAGCGGGGCTTTGGTTCCGCTCTCGCGACCCTGAAGGCCCCTTCTCCTACCTCCCTTAGCCCACACACAGTCCCCACCCTTTCGCCTCTAGCTACCGTCCGAGTGCGGCGGACGCAGCGCTCCTGTTACAGCGCTTACGCCCGCAAACGGCTGTGCAGCAGAGGCTCTGGAGCCCAGTCCAGAGGCATCCGGTGTTGCCTGCAGCGGCGGGGGAGAGGCAGGAAAGCAGGGACTGGTGTGTGGGAGCGGGCCGCACGGCAGGCAGGGAAATGCAACCCCAAAAAACATCCTGGCGTTCCCAGTGCCCCCCATCTCCCAGCGCCTGCAGCAGACATGAGCAGAGCCGGCGGGTCGATCGCGGTGGGTGTTTGCCAATAAAGTGGATTCCGTCAGAAAACCCCCGGCTGCTGCTGCTGCTGCCTTTTGGATGCGGATGGGAGCTCGCCCCGGTTCCTTCGCGACCGCTCGTCTTTCCGCGGGCTGCCACCAACTTCAAACACAGATACCGGAATTGGTGCCCTCCGTGCGCCCCTTCAGTGCCCGGGGCCAGTGCGTTAACCCGGCATTAGAGCAACAGCCGCTTCCAGCGAGTTAAACGTGACCCGGGGCAGCCCGTCTCTTAAACCCTCCCCGCCACCGGAGCCATGCAAACGGCCAAATCTCTTGCCTTCGAGGAAAGCGGGCAGCCGCAGCGCGACTGGCGAAACACGGGCGACCTCGGAAACGGAGGGGGGCCCCGCCCGCTCGGTGCCGTGACCAAACCCGCCCCCGGGGGCCGGAGGTAAGGGGGAGGCGGGGGTCCGGGCTGCCGGCGCGGCGCGTCCCCGCCGCAGCGGTGAGGCGACGTTGGGGTCCTCCCCACTCGCGACACCGCCGCAGCGCTCCCATAAAGACGGCCTGGTTCAGGGGGAAAGTACGCGGGAATATGCATATGTATACTCATATAGATGTATAGGCGCAGCCCCGGGACGGCTGCAGCCCAGCGGTGCGATCACCCCCTTTGCTCGAGCCCCCGCCTCCGAAAGCGCACCCAGGCCCCTATGTCGGCGGCGGACCCGGTAGGGTGTGAAACCCCGGGCAGGGAATTCAAAGCGCCGCCGAGCCCAGGCAGTCCCACTAATGCGAAATGACAAATTGCACTTAGGCAATACATGAACGAGAAAATGATTTATGGATTTCCACGACGGTCTGAGCAAATGAAGGCGACATGAATTATACATCCTAATATGCAGTATATCATTTTCTAATAACACTGCTTTAGCTCTAATGCCGTACGCTGCTCTCTTCGATAGGGGGTATCGATTAAAGAAAAACTCTGAGGGCTGTCTATAAACTGGACACATATCTTCTGCAGGCACCAGCTGAGGTTTATGTATTTACCTCTTGCTAAAGCAGAGGGCTATCATCAGACCCCTGACACTGTGCTGTTTAATTTTTCCATCTGTCATCATTTAATCTGGCAGTTACTTCACCAAATGAAGACTAATCTTTTGTATCGCCACATCTTGCTCCATGCTGCAAGTTAGAAATGTAAATAGATGACATCAGGTTTGTAAATCCACCATGCTGAGTGGGATAGCACCTGGGTAAGTCAAATCTTTCCTCCCTGCTAAAATCCTCAGGTCTCTGGCACCCCAAGTACGAAGGGGCATCTTCTAGCGAAGGGAACATATGATAAATACTACTCCTTCTGACCAGAACTTCCCTAGCATCTTCATTTCCCAGCTCTCAAGGATTATCTCAAAAATCTTTGCATTTAATTAACATACACATGCTGGGAGAGTGAATAACCTCAAGAACTGATTGTATGCATATAAGGGGAGGAAGAGCTATCAGGTAGGGACGGGGCTTAGCCCCAGGTTCAGCCAGCATTGGTGCCCCAAGGCTTCCCCTCTCCCACAACCAAGTTCTTTTGTCCTTCATCACGGAGTAGCAGTGAAGTCATTATGACATAAGCTGTGAGTGTTCCCAAGTATTTCAGTGCTTCATGGTCTAAAATATCACTTGACATTAAGAAGGTCAAAGAAATCCTCGCCTCCCATGAAACACTATAAAACAGATGGGGAAGATGGAGGTAAAGGATTAATGCATTCATTTGGGAGGTGAAATCAATGATGACTGGGGAAGAGGTTAGGAAATGCTTAATTTTGTGTTACCCAAGTGTGGTGTTGTCATTGTTCAGACACAAAAGGATTTGCACAGCAAGGAAGTGCCCAAAAGCTGTGGTTTGGATTAAACAATCACTTTCCTAACCTTGGCAATGATACCTTTGGGTGTACAAAGCTAATCTCCATTGTTTGGTTGAGTCACCAAAATGATCTACTATTTTGGGCATCAGTCTTAGTTTTAGGCTGAGGAACATTGTGGCCTCTTTACTGTCTGGATGCTAAAAACACATTGAGAAATTAACTTTCCTCCTTTCCCCCTCTCTCCCACAATCTCGTAGTTTGTCATTACTTGGTTTAATTTTCAGTAGCTAGGTTAAAAAAAATACAACAAGCCAACAAACTGACAACCACAACCAACAACAACAAAACCCCCAAACCAACCCCCAAACAAACTAAGAACAATAGGAACAAAAGAAAAGAAGAAGAAGAAGAAGGAAAAAAATCAAAACAACCCCCCAACAAAACCCACCCAGGTTCTCCTTTGAGACAATTAATAACAGCTCTTAGTGCAGAAAAGATTACTGGAATCAATTATGTGATTAGGGTTGTAAATAAGAAGTAAAAGATGTCACCATTAGAAAAAGCCTGCTTTGCTAACAGGAAGATGTGTGTGTTTTACTGATAGGGCCATAGGATGAAAATCCTGCTTCAGACAGAGGTCGATACAGAACAATATCAGAAATTAACTACAAGGCCTGATTAAGGTTATTTGTGTCAGAGGGAAAGGTTCACTGCCACCAGTCTCTCAATGGATTTCTCTCCTAATTGTCAACGAGGAGACAAAACAGGAAGGCTAGACCATTTGGCTAATCAATAAAAAAAGCCTGCCTTCATGTTTGCCTGGGGAGCACTCCTTGGGTCAGATCGATGTAGCAGCTACCAAAGTTCTTGCAGAGGTCACCAGTGATCAAGACCTTTTGTGATGGCTTTTAAACAGCAGTGGAGCCGAGCATCTGCCGGCGAGGTTGCAAATGCGAGCAGAACTGCAGATACAATGTTAATCATCATCCTTGTGCTTATGGGAGGACCCCTGGTGATAAAAACAACTCTCTATTTATGACCTTAGACAGCTGTTTTAATGAATGAAGATAAAATACTACTTCATTACATGCTCTGCACTGCATTAGTGATCAGATGTGATCACTACCAGAAGGTGCTGGTAGTAAGAACTGCAGTGGATGCACCACAATCCAGAACCAAATTACAGTGGATGCATGCTATAGGGGTTTCTTGAGGCCAGCTACAGATCTCCTTTTCCTTGCCCTCAGATTTGCATACAGATTTCAGTGAGGTCACTCAAGCAGCAAGAGACTGTTCTGTGTTAAACAGCAGACTGGTGCAGCCCATTGCTATTAGCCCACCTCCAGCTTTTAGGGTCTACCATAGTATTTATTACAAAAAAAAAAACAAAAAACCAAACCGCCAACCCACCAAACAAAACAATAACAAAAAAAGGTTTGATGACTTATCTTTTTTAGCTGATTCAGGTCTGCATTTCTTCCACAGTTAAGCTTCAACATTTTCTAGCCACCACACCTTTCTACATGGTCCATATCAGACCAGTCAAGGTTTTGGACTCTTAAAAACACTCATTTATTTCTGTAGGTGTGGCTTTACACTAATCAACAGACATTTGGCTCAATTCCTATCATCTTGGTTCATGTCCTATTATTTTTTACCTATTAATTAGTGGCAAATACAACAATCTTGAAGTTAACACTTACTGTAATACTGCAGATACCTTATAAAACCAGCACCAGAACAAGGGGACACAGTCTCAAGCTGCAACAGGGGAAGTTTAGGCTCGAGGTGAGGAGAAAGTTCTTCACCTAGAGAGTCATTCGCCATTGGAATGGGCTGCCCGGGGAGGTGGTTGAGTCACCGTCCCTGGAGGTGTTCAAGAGGGGACTGGATGTGGCACTTGGTGCCATGGTCTAGTTGTGAGGTTCTGTGGTTACAGGTTGGACTCGATGATCTTCGAGGTCTCTTCCAACCTTGGTAATACTGTGATACTGTGATACTGTGTGACAATGACCTTACATGAGGTGGTCAATCAAAAATACATATTCCTTGAAGACAAGAGATGACATCTGTACCTAACTTACCTCACACAATATACTTCTTGCCAAAACAGTTTTCAATAAGGCATGTTACTTCCCATCTAACTAGAATTTTCAGAAAAAAATAGTTTATTCCATAGGTAGAAGCCTGGTATTGAATCAACTGAGAAGCAAAATATTATCAAGACAGGTATCACGAAGCCACTATTTTTTGTTTGGTCGATTGGTTGGTTTGTTTTTCGGTTGGGTTTGGTTTGAGTTGGGTTTTTTTAATGATATGTCGCAACCAGCTACACCCATTTCTTTGAACTTCACTGAAATACAGTTGACCAGTACCTGATTTTAAAAAATACTGCTAAGTTTGAGTGATTACTAGAGAAAATGAGGACAAAACTGCAGTGGAAAGCTCCAGTTGCTTGAGATTCTGCTAAGCTTCCTATTATATACTCAAAGTCATAGGTAGATGTAGTTACTCATGATAAAGAAAATTGTGCTGTTGATTTTCTTTTCAACAGCAAGTTCAAGCCTTGAACTGAAGCATAGCTTGTTTTGAGGTTCAGCTTGAAAGCAGTACTTACAAATATAAAACTTTTATTCTTATCCTTATAACACTGCACATGTAGTGCTTGGCAGAATAAAGACAACCCACCCCCCATGTCCCTCCACCTGGATTGTTTGCCCAGAAGAATTTGCATTCTTGGGCCTTGGTGTTCTGTGTATATATAATCTCCAGTATAATTCTATCATCTGAATCATCATACCAACTACACAACAGATAACAATAGCTCTGCCTAGGAAGAGAAAGGAGAAAGATGGGGAAAACAATGTTATAATTATGTAGTCACTTAGGAAGAGAACACACATCTGTATTTTTTTATACCTATTCTGGGTGATGCTACTTCCACTACCAATAGTTATGACTGTATTTTTCTATTTGCATCTTCTCATGGTAAGAGCCTATACTCAGGTGCTTGCTTTTTCTCCTCAAATTGTATCTGGCTAGTGTCAACTTCTCCATAGTGTTGCCCACCTCAAACTGAGAAATTCCAGATGAAAACCAGTCATATGCAAAGCAATAATTAAGGAAAATACATTATTTTGTCTGTGTTAAAAATACTGCAACATTTTACCGCCTCCATACTTTGGAAGAATGACTCTAGCAGATGGAGGTCTCCAAAATGCTTTTGCCATTCTCAGGAAGATACAGCAAAGTGGTAAGTCCTTGAAAACTTCATCTTACACACTTGCAGAAATGTGTGAGTTGGTACTTGAAAAATCTCTACTAGTCATCTCCTCTCACAATTCCTGCTTAGAGGCTGGGCTTCATGACAGAAAGTGTGTAAGTTCATATGCTCCATGCAATTGCTGTGGAGGGCAAACACCATTTTTCTCAGAATAATTATTTCCAGGGCCCTGCAGGCTCCTCTCTACACTTGGATATAGATTTGAAGCATGTGCACACTTATCATCCATATACTTAGTACTCCCACTGTTGGTAGGGATGGAGGGGAAAGCAGAAAAGGATGTATCTAGAACAACCTGGAAGAGCAGAAAAAGGATATCACAAATACTAAAGCATGGAGAAATAATTATAAAACTTTATGTGCAGCAAAACAAATGGCAAGAAAGAAAAAAAAAATTGAAAAAGCATTTAAACTTAAGAGCAAAAGCAATCACACTGTAGCTACAAAGCTAAATATCCTATCAGACTTTTCAGCAGCTTCTTAAGTTCCTGCATCCTAACAACAAAAAGCTTTTAAGAGTTCCCCTTTCTATCAGCAGGCTTTACATATGCATATGATAAAGCTCACAACTTCTCCCTGTTACTTAATTAAGTGAAGTAGGAGTAGTCTGCGCTATAGATCTCAATGGTCCACACTCTATTCATTATGCAAGTTGGGGCCTGGTGTTGCTACAATTACAGTTTTTCAATTGAGAAATCAAACCGAAGGACTGTGTCTCTGAACAGAGCTCGGTGCTACCCTCAGGAGCTCTGGAGGCTGAGCCAGGCCAGCAGCCTCTCACTCACGTAACTCCAAGGTTGCTCTGGTCAGCAGGCTCCTGCAGCAATGGGGGACTGGGACAATACACCTCATTCAGCAAAACTTTGGACAATTACTATAGTATGCAGATTGTATAGAGTGAAGGAATGTGTGATTTCAAAGTCACTTCTGACATTGTTTCTAATGAGCATGTACGTGGTGGTGATCTGCTACTAAAAGATCTCTTTCTGCTGCCTGTCAGTCCTGCATTTTATTCCATGGTATGAGCAACTCGGTACCAGATCTTTATTCTGGCCCAAGATTGTTTCCAAGAAAGCGTTTGTTGTTTGGTCAGTGTGCTGATGTCGAATTAGAGCTGGTTTGTACCTGCAGGACTTTAGCTTGTGTTACAGAATACAGTGAATGAGGAAGGAAAAGAAAGCTCATGTAGTCAAATATGTTGAATCCCATATGCTGCTGTGTGTAACCATATGTAATGTATGCCCCAGCTCTTTGGGTTCAAGAAGGGCTATAACAGTGTTGCCAAATGTGTTTTGACATGAAAGGATGAATACTTGGGATGCACTTGGTTATGATGAGAAGAGCTCTGGAGGTGATTACAGGCTTATAGGAAGTGGAGGGTTGGCACAAAGAAGTCTGCAGCCACATGTGACTGTCTCCCAACATGCCCACAACAAGCTGCTGAATCACACCTGCTTTCTTTAAAGCTGGTGTTTTCTCATTTTGCATGCTTTACTATTCAAATCTTTTTGAAGTAATGCATGCATATGCAATCATACATATGCTTATGTGTAATTACATGAACCTTGATGTTGAGCTTTGAAAGAAATGACAGTACTGCAAGACGTGCATGTGGGGAGAGAGGGGAGTGCAGCTGCAGTCGAATTCAGCTGGAGCAACGGCCAGCATGAAACCGATCCTGCCTCAAGCGAGAGGCAACAGCTTTCTATTCAAGGCACTTCCAAGCTCTTGGGAGAGGCTGATCCGCCCTGCCATTCAAGACAGCAAAACGTATACCCCCACGACTTCAGGGTCACACTGCTGTGGCGCAGCTCAGCCCAGCAGCTAGCTGGATGGTCTTGGTGGCTGCTTCTCCCAGCTGCTGAGTACCAGTTCGGGGCAATGGGAGGGAGAGCATCCTTTTCCCAGCAGCTGCCCTTTTGCATCCCTCCTGTCCTCGGCACTCTCAAAGAGCTGCGAACTGCAGCAGCTGCTGCTTCCAAGGGAGGGTCTGGCAAATCCTGCAGCGGTGGGAGGCAGCATCTGGATTGCAAAGAAGCAATGTAATGTCCATGCAAAAAGAGCAGCTATGCCTCTTACATGTAAAAGGAGTGATAAACTGTTGAGTGGTCATCTGCATTGCTGTATGGTCAGGGGGAGCGTCTGTTTCCAGAAAGCAGAGAGCTGACCTAAAGCAATCAGTTTACTGGAGAAAAATATAACACAGGCACTGTCATAGCTGTACATGAGCTGTGCGTGAAAGTAAAGAGATTTGCTGGGGGGCGGGGGGAAGGAGGAAAAGGAAGACAAGACAGGAAGGACTTAAATTGTGGGAAGTGTAAAATGGAAAAATGAGTCATGTAAATGTGATTTAGGGTAGAGTGGGAAGATGATAGAAATCTTGTAGGAAGGCTTTGATTTTTCTTAGATTTGAAAAGTATTTGAGAGTTTGCTGGCTTTCTGGGATTCTCATAGATTTCCCAGTATCTGGGGGAAACTTGGTGAAAAAGGGATTTCTGGTTCCTGTAAAAGGCAATGTCAAGAGCAGAATGGGAATACTTTGGAACAGCTTATGACTGTTACTTGTTGGCTTTAATTGGGAAAGCCTCTTCTGGAATAATGTACTAGAAAGTTTTCTGCAGCTCTCCCACTCTCATGCTGCTGTGAGGTTGGGCAGTAGGGATCTGGGGAGCACTTGTGTCACTGTTTCCACTACTCTCTAAGAATCTGGAGGTGAACAGGAAATTAGTTTCTAATGTTCAATTTGCTGGAAAGAAAGGATATACTCTTTTGACCCTTTGCCATATTTTGCTCAGCACAGAAAGGATCAAAAGCACAATTAGGGAGGAAGAAACAGCCTTTATGGCATTACCAAAGCGCCAATAAATAGCTTCAGAAATGTGGTTCTCATTGCAAGTAAAGGCAGAACAGCCAAATAATAATTGTATGCATTGGTTTTGTAATGTAACTATGGTTTTACAGGGTAGTATTGAAGAATATAAACTGAAAATCTTTGACCAGGATTCAGAAAATTGTAGCATCATCAGAAGTCCTTTATCTGTAGAACTGTACCTGTAAAACTGTAAATGGTGAGGTCCCTTTTAAGAATTTTCAGTAGGTGACAAACAACCACCTTGTGTTGTGGTCTCTGTGGGAAGAGGGAAATTAATACCCAGTTGGTATTCTAATCTGAGAAATCACAAAAATTTGGGCTAGAAAACAAATGTATGTATCTCTCTCCTTTTTTTTTTTTTTTCCTGCCAAAATGAGCTTTCTGAGTAATCATTTGGTTCTGACAATTTCTAGAGGTGATTGCTGTAATAAAGCAGTTTCCAGAGTTTATGTGCTTTTAGGGAATGGCAAAATTTGCCATTTGATGTAGTACCAAAGTTAGAACTGTGCTTCTAATTCTAAAGCTCAGGAGAGACTGTGCTCTGGCTTTGCTGGTGGTGGTGATTTGGAAGAACTGCTTTGCTTTTCCATGCCTCAGTCTTTATGTATGTATAATGGCCAATATACTGGTTCTCTTGTATGAAAGAAATGAATTATGGCCATGAATCAGAAGGTCCTGTACAGGAGTTGGACTGGGTATGAGTACAATCTGAGAAGGGTTTTCTGTAAGCCTGCCTACTGAAATGAGGCAGAAATAGAAATATCTGATTTGGGCATCCTAGCAGCAGAAGTTTGGGAACTTTTTGTAGGAACTTGGTGTGCTTTGGCAATATGAAGAAAATGTAGTGTTAGAGCTTCCAGTGCTGCATCAGAAATGCTGTGGCCGTGGCCAAAACACAGCCTGATATAAACACATTTGATTTATTCAAGTGTCCTCAGAATGTGGATAAGTTAATTTTGGGGTGGCAAGGTTTACTATGTGTCCCTGGTATGCCAGATCATAGGTTACATCTGCCTTGACTTGGAAGAAGCCAGAAGATGGTCCATATTGCTTGATTTGTCTAATTTACTAGGAGTATGATGATATGATTACCTGAACCTGATCCAGCTTGTTACCGCTGTGTGATCAGGTAACACATATATCATCTGTCTGCTCATGTATAGAAGATGCTAATGTTATATTAGTAATCTGAAAAACCTGGTGTACGTTTATTAAAATACCTGTAAAATTAGAATAGAGGTTTCCTCAGCACCATCTGGTTGCCAAATGTGGCATTAGGCAAAAATCGCTTTCAGGCTGTGAGAGCGGTGGAAGAAAATTTACAGAACAGTTTAACCTTTCTGTCTCAAAGAACATCATAACTTTGGCATCTGTTCTAGTCCTTCTTAAATCCCTGGAGTTTTTGAGACATATTTTTTTTTACTCAGAGGAAGATGAGATCCTACTTGTAGGCATGACTTCATTCATCCTACAAGTCTGTGTTTATCAGCCAGTGGACAGCAAATATTCTTTTTTGGGGGTGGTTGTTTTAGTTTTCTTTTTTCTTTTACAGGAGAACAATAGAAACACATTTTCTCCGGCACTCACTGCAAACCGTAGAAGCCTTGCCTGAAATCACTAATGGTATCCAACCAGCATGAAGTTTTTGTTAGAATGTTTGGGAATTGTGTTCCTTGTTTTTATCATTTGATGTTATATTCAATTTCTTTGGCCTCTGCAGCATATACATGCATGCACACACATGCACACACACAAGTGGAAGCAAAACTGTCTGTTACAGAAGTTTGACTTTGCAGTTAATGCGAATGTGAAATTGTAATGAAAAGCCCATAGGTAGTTGAGACATGGATGAAGTACAGAGCAAGGACCCTGGAACCAGCAATACAGAGAGCATTTTCTGGGAAGAAAAGGTATGCCCCACTGTCACCTCAAGTTTTGGCAAATAATTTTTAGTTCACTATCAAGCTAAAGGGTAAAATAGTAGTTACTTTCACTGTGAATAATGCTATATCTCAGAACAAGGAACCAAATTTCTCTGCCTTGTATTTTCCTTTCACTTCCTCAAACCAAATGAATTGTATTGTATTGTGGAGCAAAATGCTGGAAGTTTCCATTAAAAAAAAGAGAGAAAGTGAAGTAAATAGAAAGAAAACATGTGTTCCCTTTTATTGTATTTTTATGGAGGTTATAACCAGAGTTGTTTTCTTACAGCTTTAAGCTGAGTTGTTATGAGCAGTTATTCTTACGCAGTCAGTATGGACCAACTCCAAAGTTGTTCAAGCAAATAGCAAGATTTCCAGTGATTTCAGTGTTCTTTTGATCAGGCTCTTAATCTTCTAGGAAATGGTGAGCTTAATCAGACTATTGTGCATGGGGTGCTGATGGCGTAAAGAGTTGCTTTTGTACCTAAAGGAGATGGAGATTTACTAACTGCTTGTCTGTAAGTATTGTTTTACTTCATTTTCATTCCGTCCCCTTTCCAGCTGTTTTTTTGTATATAAAAAGTTCGAGTAAATCCCCTTCAAAAAGTCTGCTTTTGTGTTAAGGTACTTAAAGTGTAATGTCTTTGTGTCAAAGAGCTTTTATGAAAGAAGATTTGTCCTGGCATATCCTGTAATAAACATCTGGAAACTGCAGGGGTTGCCTGATGGTGGCTATATAGTAGCAAGAATATGGTTTAACTGGTTAGCTTTACATTAGGATTAATTTTCCTCCTTTTTTTTTTCTCTTTTCTTTTTAATAGTCTCAATTCACTTATTTATTTGGTAATCTGAACATTTATGTCCTATCATAGTTAAATTGTTTTAAATTGTTTTAAATACTCTTCAGGTAGTACAAAATGCCTCATTCTGGATTGATGCAGGAAGGGCTATATGAAAGCAGATTACATCTCTGCATGGTGTTCACTGATCAAGTGTTTGAAGAGCAGGGCTGCTCATCTTCTAAAACATCTTCCTTCAGTACAAAATACATAGGAAAATTAGTATTTCTAGATTAGTTGAAAGTAAAAGCTGCCACAGATGTAATAGGCATCATTTGTATGTGAGCCAGAAGTTTAATTAGGATTAAGCAGAACAGAAACCTACGGCTTTAGTCTATCTGATGTAAACCAGAAATGAAAGCCCTTAAACAGTCTGGGGTGGGGAGGCAATTAAAGGTTTCTACAAAATGGAAAGGGAAGGACATTGAATTCTTTCAGTAGCTACAATGGAGACGAGGAAGAATTGCAGAAAATACCATAAATGGATAAGGAAATAGATGTTTGCCAAGGTGCCAGAAGGAAAATTAAGTAAGGAAAGTTATAGCAAACAAGAGGTAGAATATGAAGTGGTAACTCCTTCACTGTATTTGTAGTCCTGTGAATGAACAAGACAAAACATAATCCTTATTTTGGATGTGATGATGCTGAAGGGTAACAAGCTGATAAGAGTCACTGTCAAAGTTCTTGGATGACAATAGGAGGTTTTAGAAAACAATTTTAAGTGTATGACTTAATTGGTAGTTCTGGGAGAATTATTATTGCTGACAGTCCAGGAACAGATTAATTGAGTGGACGTGCAGAAATAAAAGTTATCATCTCCCAAATTTAGCTGCACTTCCCTAAAGCACATCTTGACTCTTACAGACAAAATGGGGTTGGGTCAGCCAGGGTGGAAGTCAGTTGAGTGAGTCAGCTCTTGGGCAGACTAGATTCAGTTCACCAAGTGATGGAAACTGCATTTCCACTTGCCACCAATTCCTGCTGGGGAGGCACCAAGAAAGGTTTAGCAGGAGCGTGCCATTTGTGGAGACAGTGCTGACTGAGGACATGGAGGAAACTGGTTCACCTCAGGACCTCATCATCTCTTGAACAACTCCCTTGCCATGATTCCCCACAGGCCTTCCAGCAAAAGGAAGATTTTAATTACTTTGAGTAAGAAGGAGAAAAAAATAAAGATGTAAATGAGAAATGCATGTGGCTACAGATGCTTGCAGGTGTTCTCTGTCAGTTCCTTTGTTCAGAAAATCCTCAGCCCCATGTAATTCTGAGGGAGGAAAATATTTGCTTCTGAGATATTTAAAACTAATGTTCTCATTTATGTGGCAAGATGAATTGTGATACCTATGAAACTATTTCATTGTAATTGTATATTCTAAAAGACTTTTAGTATTCAAAGGTTTTATAGGTTTACTCTTAGAAAGTTTGCCTTGTTGCTCTGTGTGCTTCATCTGTGGATCCAGTCTTGAGAAAAGCAGATTAAGAAGCTGCAAGCAAAGTCTCATTGCATTTCTCTGCTGTGTTTTCTCATTTTTTTTTTTTCTGAAGAGGCATGCCTGAAGAAGCCACACTTTCTAAGCCCATGGACTCTCTTGTATGTCAAGCTGCTAATAAATGCCAACTGGTATTAATTAAAGTGTTGTTGTGTGGTTCACATTAAGAATGGCAGGTTTACTTCTAAAACCGGAATGGTTGCAGTCTAGTGCAGCAGTATGAGTGGGTAGCAGGTCTTCCTGAGTAGAGCTCATAAATAAACATTCCCAGGCCAGAAATGTGCAGACCTGCATGTTTGAGGTTAGTCAATACTTATGTGGTGCCTCTCTTTACATCATTAAGCTTTTAACAGAGTGCAGGGAAGAACCATGTCTGAGCATCATCTAAATTAGGGTTGTGTCTACCCTGTGCAACCTGTGGGCTCATGCTTTTACCTGTATCCTGAGTGCATTGTGGGAGAAGACTGCAAGAGGTCTTAGCTCTGCCCTTCTGTCTTTCACCAAGTATAATTTGGATGGGATTATCAAAGTGCTTGGGTGAGTTTATGTCCTGAGCACAAGGGTAATACCTTCTGTGTCATCTCCCACTCCTGTTTTATTGACTTCCTCCTAAACAAAGAGGCATTTTCTCTTTTTTTCCTGCCTCATTTTATCATGTGTGGAGGTGACTTCATGTTTGTTTGACTTCATTTTGTCTCTGCTGGCTTCACAGGTTGTATGGAGCCCACTTGTCACTGCCCAAGGCTAGCCAGTGGGGAATATGCCTTGAATCCTCTACCACAAACTTCCATGTGCTAGACCAGACCTAAATACGTGCTTAAGATTTGATAACCATAAGCATTTTTATTGCATGGATGCCTGTTGCTGAAGAAGGAATGTGGTAAACTTTAATTCTGCTATTGTAGTATGGATTCTGTTTTTAAGTTGAAATGGTCATAAATAGGGTCACTTCCATATATAAACCCATTTGCAACTGGCTGAAACAAAGTTTAGTTCTGGCTTTCACAATTTCTGCAGTTCTGTGAAATAGCAGAGTTCAGTTTAATTGACCATGCACAATGTGTTTGAATGTTACTAATTTAAAAATCCAAGGCTTAATGTTGAAGTTAGAATTTGAACAAGATAAGCAGACAAATACAAATTTTTTATACACACTAAGCTTTTTACTCGCTATGATGCTGATGCTTAGATACCCTGATAATGATAGTTAATGCAGTGATACTGATTTTGTCCCTGCTGTGTTCATTATTAACCCCAGAAGGTAATGGAAATCTTATTAGACTCAGTATTGGATATTAATACTGTGCCTGACTATGGTATGAAAAAAATGAAGGAAGAGCCTGCAAACATTTGTAAGCTAATTGCCTGACTTGGAAACCACTAATGTACATGAGTAACATTTACTCACGCAGATTGTCTCAGCGAATACAAAATCCTCCAGTGGGTGGCTGCAGAATGAGGCCATAAATCACACCTCCATGGAAAGTCTAAGAAATGTTGATGGAAGGGCACCCACAAGGAACTATGAAAACTTACAAAGTTTTAGTGAGCAGTATTTTAAAGGTGTGTGTATTTAAATAAAGGTACTGGTCAATCTTTAAAAGTAAAGAAGAACCAGAAGTTGAATTTAGTTTGCCTATATAGATTTTTTTAACAAAAAAAAAGTAATCTGGAACAGCCATTAGCTCACAGAAGTTATTTCTATTCTATGTGACAACCACAGCCACTATGTCCATGTATACTTGGTATAGCAGTCTCTGAGGCTGAGCTACACATTCCTCTGCATAGGTTCTTCATTTATTTTTGTGGCTGGCCAGCACTGTACAAACATCAGTGGTTGGGGAAGCACCTCAAGGAGCCTGACTCCCTGCTTTCACACAGAAAGCCAAGCCAGGACAAGCACTGATGCATCCTGTCTTATGGCTAAATGACAATGCTGTGATGGCCCACCATGGTTTCAGCTGTGCCTTCTGTTCATGAAGGGTGTAGTGATACCTCATGGGGACAATGACAAACTCACGGCCAAACAGAAGTTCTGTCTCAGGGAAGATGACCTTTTCTGCTGCCTGACTGTGGCTGCCATTCTCCTGGGGTAATTTATTTGGGTGCCTGTAGCCAAGTGCAAAGATGGTCTGCAAGTGGGCTATGCACATCTTGAAACTATGAAGCAATTAGTTATTCATCAGTACACATGAAATGCAGCTGGGTTTTAATGTTTTGGAAGGGGCCGCTGTTCCTGCCCTTGCTCCCACCCCTAGTAAGACAGCTAAAGAGGCTTTGTTGTCAGTCAGCAGGGTAGATCTTAGTCTCTATGCCTGAAGTAGGTCCTTGATGTTGCTGTGTTTCATCAGCTCCTTCAGTGCTGGTCTCCTCAGCTGATGAATTTTGCCTAATGGTCTGGATAGATTTCATACGATGGTTTAGGTCAGAACGGACCTTGAAGATAATCTAGTTCCACCTCTCCCTGCCATGGGCAGGGGCACTTTTCACTCGGCCATCCAAGCTGGCCTTGAACATCTCTACAGAGGGGGCATCCATGATTTTCCTGGGCAACCTGTTCCAGTGTCTCACCACCCTTGCTGGAAAGAATTTTGTTTTCTAATATCTATTCTACCTTTTTCAAGTGTAAATCCATTCCTTCTTGTCCTGTCACTATGAGCCCTTATAAAAAGTCCCTTCCTGGTTTTCTTGTAGGCCCCTTTCAGGTACTGGAAGGCTGCTATGAAGGTCACTGTGGAGCCTTCTCTTCTACAGGCTAAACAGCCCCAACTCCTGCAGCCTGTCCCTGTAGGGGAAGTGTTCCAGCTCTCTGATCATCTTCATGGCCATCATCTGGACCACTCCAGGCGTTCAATGTCCTTCTTATGCTTGAGGCACCAGAACTGGATGCAGTATTCCCAGTGGCATCTCGTGAAAGCAGAGAGGAATAATCACCTCCTTCATCCTGCTGGTTGCACTTCATTTGATGTATCCCAGCACTTAGCTGTCTTTCTCGGCTGCAGGTGCACATTGCCAGCTCATGGTGAGTTTTTCATTGACTGACACCCACAAGTCCTCCTCAAGACTGCTCTTGAGGCATTTGTTGCCCAGCCTGTGTTTGTGCGTGGGATTGCCCTGACCCAGGGGTTGGACCTTGCACTTGGCCTTGTTGAACTTCATGGGATTGGTTTGCACCCATTTCTCCAGCCTGTCCAAGTCAGTTTGGATGGTATCCCTTCTCTCTAGCAGGTCAACCAGACCACACAGCCCACGGCTTGATGTAATCTGCAAGCCTGATTGAGGGTGAGCTCAACCCCACTGTCCATATTGCTGACAGAGATGTTAGACAGTGCTGGTCCCAGAACTGACCCCTGAGGGACACTACTTTGTGGCCGTTTGTGTGGTATGTTTTGGGTTCGTTTGTTAGGATTTTTTGTGGCTGTTCTCTGCAGTTTTGGGGTATTTTTTTATGACTGTGAGTTGGTGTTTTTGCTTCTGGAAATCTGTCTGGGAGGCATGGGTACCCTGGGGTGGGGGTTGGGGGCAGGGACTAGGGGCACCCCAAGCAGAATTGTAGTGAGACCTAATGTGGTGGCAGTACTCCTCCCCACCAGCCTGTTGCTTGCAAGTGTCCTCTCCTGCCCATGGGTGGTCTAGGCCCTCTGTCAGCTGGAGGATTACCAGCCCCTCTTTGCTGCACAGGCTCTTTGAGTCCAAGCCCAGTAACTGGCTCAGAAGTTGCTTGCTCTCAGCCAAAATGGTTGTTACTATTGGATGTGTGAGCTGAACAGAAGGTGGAGAAGGAGAAAATGGCCTTTCCAAGGGTGTGCTCCAGGCCCGACTTCAGATGCTCACTAAACCAATGGATGAGTCTTGGGATTGGGAGACAGGCTGATAGTTTTTAAGGTAGATCTTCATTCTATGGACTTTCTTATGTGACTTCTCCAGGCACTGAACAGCTAGGAAAACTTCTTAGCTGTCTCCCCAGGTGCCCAGAATTCCCAAACTCCAGTTTCAGCTGGCTGGAAGTACATTCACAGTGGCTGGTCCATAGCCAGCAGCCTCTGGTGGCATTAATGGCTGGCTTTGCAGGATCAGAGACAGTGGTGAAACAGAGAGCTGGAGACTAGCTTAGAGGACAGAAGTTACACTGCATTTTTATGGCAGACTTAGATGATTAATCGGTTCTGTGTATTGGCTTTTTCTTCAATTGCACGGGCAACTATTTCTGTCTAGAGGCTTGAGTGAAGTAGGTATTGAGTTTTGCTTGAAGCAAAGCTTTCATTTCACAAGGACACTTTAAGTACAGATATCAGCTTATTTTTGAAGCTGACACACAAGCAGTTATGCTTTAGTTACCCATCTATTTTAATGGATTTTGCTAGAGCCTCCACAACTGAAATACTGGACCCAGAGAGATTCTTCATTCAAAGTTTCTGGTCTTGTTTTTGTGTCTTTGGGTGTTTTCTCAATGAGGCTTAGAACTTTTAGCTTGGAAATCTTGTTAGCAGACCACAATGAAACCAGTATTAATGTTTAACTGGGATGCTTGCATTAGTGGCTGTTATCTTTTCATGTCAAGTGACTGAATTCCTGACCAGGAATGTTATGTGCTTACATAGAGAGAAGCTTTGTGTGATGAAAATGTAGGCATCCTTTATCTCCTTTAAAGATGTGACTGCATTAAAAAAAAAAATCCCCAATCTGTTACAAATAGAGTATGGAGCAGTAACCCTTGCTCCTAAATGTAGGCAGTAGTATAATTTGAGCTGTAGAAACTGACTTCTTGAGCATTTGGTGAAACTTCTAATCCTTCTGGAGAAATAATTGTGTGTTAATTAAGAGCCAGAATTCCACAAGGCTTATTAGCTGTCTAGCTGGATCTGAGAAGCAGAAGGTTGAACAGAGTTTAACTAAAATTTAGAACTGTTAATTAGTCTCCTTTCTTCGCAGTATCCTTTCTATTTTCTTGTTTTTTGGTTTGTGTAGCACACTTTGAATGACCCCTGAGAAACTACTGTGCTTCTGACATGATAGCTCCCAATTGTAAGTGCTGTACTTTACTAGCTGTGAGAGAATAAAGCTTTAAAAGAGTTTGGCTTGCCTTAACTACAAGCTAGCTTGTTATGGAAGAGGAAATGACAGCAAGTGGAAAAGGCAGGCTGGCTAATCTTGTTAAATTGGCTGAATAATGTTGCATTCAAGATCCGTGAACTCCATGCTGGAGCATACTGATGCTTTAATAAACTTTAGATGACCTGTCTTAGTTTAGTGCTTTTTACAAGATTAAAAAAAAAAAAGTTTTATAGGCATGTGGAAACCTAAATATGAAACCACCTTCCTTGTAGACCTCCATTTTGGTAGTTGTGAATGTGTGTGTGTGTGACTGTGTGAAGGTTGTACTTCACTGATGGATGGTAGGCAGGATTGGGGAGGGGAAAGCAGATGCTGAAGCCATTTTAGTGTCTTTGAAAGTTTGTTTAAAAGCACACATAGAGATGTAAACTGGCTTTTTAAAATAATTTTTTTCCCCCCAACTTGGATATTATGATTAAGTTGTTTTGTTTTTTTTTGTTTTGGTGAGGTGGGATGAGGGAGGCACAGAATAAAATTCCCTGGGATTCTGTTATGGGGAGAGGTGAGCTGAGCAAAACAGCTGCTATTTCAGCTCAATAGCCCCTCTACCCCCAGTGAAATCATTCTGAGCCTGCTGAGTAGGAATGGTTTAAAGGTCTATTGTGAAAGACACAAGAATTGTATTCATTAATTAGACTTGTCAGAGTCTGCTTTGTATTTCCAACAATGAATGCCACTTCATTCAGGGGGTGTAGTTAAGCCCTTAAACTAATTTGACTTCAGGCTCCAGTCCCCTTACATTTAAAGGCCTCACCTTCAGATGTTTTGTTGTTCTAATCACTGAAATGTTTATATTTTCACATCGGTTTGTGGTATGTTTCAACTAAGATATTTGCATTAATATAGATTCATTTGCTCAATGCACATGCACTGCAAAGGAGAATGCTTCAGAACTCCTGGTAGTTTAACTGGTTTCCCACTGTATTTTCACAGCTTTGGCAGAGGTGGGGAGAAGGCCAAGTGGGAAAGGGAAGTGCACTAAGTGCCGTGTATTTATACAGTTATAAGTGGAAAAACTAGTTAGCTCTCTAAAAATGTCCTAATTGTGCAGATTAGAGTAGTTGTGTAAGACTTCTATGAGGGTGGTGAGACGCTGGAACAGGTTGCCCAGGGAGGTGGTGGAGGCCTCGTCCCTGGAGGTTTTTAAGGCCAGGCTGGATGTGGCTCTGAGCAACCTGATCTAGTGTGAGGGGTCCCTACCCGCGGTAGAGGGGTTGGAAGTAGATGATCCTTGAGATCCCTTCCAACCGTAACAATTCCATGATTCTATGACTTCTGCGGTGTTACTGTTTCAAGCATTTGGGGTGTGATGTTTTCCACTTGGTTGGTTGGGGTTTTTCTCATGTGTTCAGTTGTTTTCCCACTCTTTTAAAAATGCATATTTAGTTTTTATTAAGGGTACCTTAAGTAGAACTCTTATAGCTAAATTTGAGTAGTATCTGAACCGCTAAGGTGCTTGTGACAGTTCAGATATGCATGAATAAGGATCCCAAAAGCTCTGTTGCAGTGTGCACTTACTGTGTGATTCTTTTGGCAGTGTTTGAATTATTCCAGTAGTAACTCTCAGACTGGTTTCCTGTAACTACACTAGCTTTTCTGTCAAGTGTACTGCATGGCATTCTGATGTGACAGCCACTTGGCAAGAGCTGTTTGCGTGGAACTATACTAAATACCTCTAGTTTCAATTTTAAAGTCAAAGGATTGTTTTATAAAGGATTGTGGTTGGCCATATGCAGATAAGGCTTTAAATTGTGGGATTTTGGACAATGAAATCCTCTTGACGTAGACAGAGGAAGACGATGACCTTTAGAAAAGTGGATTTATAATTCCAGCTGTCTTTAAGTAGCTATGATTTGGAGAACATAATACTTAGATGGGAAGAGCTCAGATCTTGGGGCAGCTCATCCAACCTAGTTTGACTGAGAAACATCTCTGTGCATATACCATGTTGCTTGCTTTGTAGGATAGTTTGTACAAACTTTCTGTTCTGTTTTGCTCTTGGAGACACTGAGTTTTCTAACATTTGTTACTTCTGTAGAGTATCTCTCTGTTGTTGGAATGTCCTGGGTGTGATTTATTCCCATTTCCCAGTTACAGACTCCTTTATAAAACATGTAACTGCCAGCAAAGGCACTGCATTATCCTCACTGCATCAGTTCGAGACAACACATGTGTAGGCGCTACGTAGACTGGCAAAGGTAGTTTTAAATTTATAGCTGTGTCAAATAATACAACTGCGCTGAATTGTAATGTTTTGAAGAAACATCTTAAGAGTGGTTACATTTGAGGTGCGGATCTTGTCAGGAAGCAGTTGGTTACTTTAAGACACGAAAGAAAGGATTGTGTTAATATTGAAGGGGAGGAAAAAAATCATGTTTTTGAGAAATATGGGTACATGGTATTGTAGAGCACCATTTACGATATGTACAGTTACTTAGCCTGCCTACTGGGGAGATACACAAACATCAACCTGAATTACCTGGAGCTGTATTGTCAAATCTCTGGGATAATCTGGAGAAGGAAAAAGTAGATAAGTGTTCCTTTGTTCTTCTGTTATAGTCCTCTGTGTTGCAAGATAAGCTTGGCAGCGCTTCTTGGTAGCTGGTAATAGCTGGTGAACTTACTGGAAGGCTGTAGAAAGCCGAAGAGGTCTGTATAGATGGAGACAGTGTTTCTGTAATCAGCTCTGTATCCCAGGCTGAGCTTCCTTCAGGGGTCTTCAAGGCACTATATGAAAAGGATGCTGTAGAACCAAACTCTGCTCACCTCTCTAGCTTACAGCAGGTAAAGGAACATGCAGCTTCCTCTCCGTACCTGGCATATCCATGTTTTCTACCACGGTTAATTAAAAGTGTGCCTTCAAAGAAAGTATTAGCACAAGAATCTAGTCCAACTTTGAGTGTCATAGTCAAAGCCAAGCCAAAGTCACTGTGACCTTATTTTGCTAGTCTTTGTGTGTTATTAATTTACTTGGGGTTGTACCCTGTAATTCTCTGTGCTGAAGCAAGCTGAATTTCTGAATCTTTCCTGGCAAACCAAAGGTGCCCTTTTATGATGTAAGGACTGAATCTTTCTGCCTTTTAGGCAGAAAAGAGGAGTACTTGAAGTTTCATGAGGTAACTTTTAGGTTTGTGTTTTGGCAGTACCCAGATGAGGAACGCATATACATCTGAAGTGATGGCACCAAATTTCTCAGTGTGGGACAAAACAATAGTGGCCTCCTCTCTGTCACCCAGGGTGTATTTTAGAGGTAGAATCTCCGTGGCAAAAAAAAGGGGAGATTAGCACATGGAAAGACACCTTTGTGTATCTCTCTGTGGGGTATAATCCAAACTGTAAATCCTTCTTCTGAAAAGAAAGCAGACAAATCATTACAGGTTTTGTATTCAGAATAAATGAACCTGTATGACCTACTCTCTTAACTCTTGCAAGCTGAAGTCAAATGAATTATAAAACTGGAAATCCTGTTAAGCTGTTTGCTTTCTAATGGTTAAATGGCTTGAAGGCTTTAGAAAAATCAGGAATTTGCAAAGTGTAAGGCACTGGTGTTTTATACAGTAGTTGAAAAATGCTGTATCTCCAACCCAGTTCAGATCAGATCTGACAGATATGTTTAGCCTTTGTGCCTTCATGCTGCTGCATATGTATGTGTGTATAATATTCAAAATGCGTATTCCCTGGAAATTGAATTTCACTTAATATCTGTATTAAAATCAGGGATTCGTGAGTGATAAATTGTTCACCTTTCTTTCCTGACCTAGGAAATGAACAGAGGAAAGCCAGTGATGATATGTTGTCAAGGTAAAATGACATTGTTTAGAAAAGCAGAATATTCGGAGTTCCTGTTTCAATGAATAACATCACTGGAATGTTCACCCCATCAGGCAGCTCTGGAAAAACAAGCTTTCAGAAGGTCACCAGCTTGAGCTTGTAACCTTGCTGCCATTTGTCTGGTAGGATCTCTCTTCATCGTAAACCTGAATGCGTTTATTAGGGTTGCAATGAAGAGAGAGTCTGAAGAGAATATTAAAATAATCGCTATTATGCCAGGGAGAAAATGTTTGCTTCTGCGAGCAGTGGAGCCCACAGAGCTGTTGAAATGAAAGGTCATCTTCAGAGTGTGCAACTAAATAGGATATTGTGAAAGAAAAGAGGGGAGATGTTAATGGGGGAAATTAACATTGTTTCTGTTACTTCCACAAAGAAATTAAACATTTAGCTGTTTACTTTTCAAGCTGCCTTTTTTTTTTCCCCGGCTAAATACTATGATCCAATGATCCTTCAAACAGACACAAGTTGGTTTTTTTTTAGATGCAGTGAGGATGGAGAAAGAGGCAGGGTGAATGTAAATGCTCTTGTTTTATCTATCAGGTTGATATGAAGTTCACTAAGGCTATTTTTGACTGTGAGGGACTTTCTGAATTGGGGATGATAAGACACCCCACTTGCACTCTGTTTTAGAATTGGAACTCAAAATTGCAGTGGAGAAACAGATACAGCTGTTGTGCCAAATGCACTTTAATGGGACTCTGAAGTTGCAGAAGTCTGATCTAACACTGCCAGCGACAGTAAAAGTCTCAAAGACACTTCAAAAATATTACGTTGCCAAGGAGGACGTAAAGGTTGTGTTCTCCTTTTTATTTACTTATCTGTTACGTATCTATTTATATATTATTTCTAAGAGTGCAGGAAAATAAGTTCTTGAGCTATGAATTGTGGATTATAAATTGATACCTTCAGAGTAAAAGGAGCGGAAAACAAATGAGTGCTGCTCTTTATCCACATATAGAGCTATGACAGTGTAGTATCTTACGGAAGCAACCGTGCTTCTAAAGAGAGCACTTCACACGTGTGTATTCTCCTAGAAAACCTTTGAGACCTAATTTCATATGAACTGCTTTTAAGCAGTAAGGGAGGAATCTGCCAGGAAACTAAACCCAAGCAATTTTTTTCTCAGATGTGCACCAAACTGGATTCCAATTTAAAGTTCAACAAGAAGATTAAGACCAAATGCTGTTCATGTATGTATTACTACTTTTTCCTCAGACAACCACACCTGGGAACCATTGGACAAGTTTTTTGTTCTTAAGCATGGGGGGTTTGTGTGGTTTTGTTTCTTCCCACCCCCAAGATGTTAAGACAGTGAAATTTGGTAGTTAGGCGCTCAGATTTTCCTCTGAGAAACTTAGGGCTGCACAGTGTTAGGAGGTATGTTGACATCTCCCACTGTAGATAGGCTCAAATACAAAAGAGCGAGGACAAATTTTGACAGCTGAGCCTGGTTTCATTCCATTAATAGCCCCTCCACATAAAATCCATGAAGCCAAGATGCATGCTAGCTGAATCACTTCATTTCTTCATCTGCAGGTGAACAGTCTGACATTGTTTTTATATATAAATTTGCTAGACACAAATCCACTAGATCATAGAATCTTAGAATGCACTGGGTTGGAAGGGACCTCTAGAGATCATCTAGTCCAAAACTGCTGCAGTAAGCAGGGACATCCCCTGCTAATGAGGTTGCTTAGAGCCATATCAAGATGTCTTGATACTCTGAAAGTGGTGTACCAAGGATCTTGTAATATTATGGTTGAGTTGGGTTTTATATTGGTTAAATGTTACTTAACCAATATAAGAGATTGATGAGTCTTGGGATCCACGAATGATGCTGGGAAGGGCAGGCTCCGAAGGTGCTTCCTCTGCTTCCCTGGATGCAGGTCATGAGGAATTAGGCAGTCTCACCCACACTCTGTGGAAGATCATCAGCAAGCTTCATTGTTTTCTTTGAAATGTAAATGATCAGTGTCTGAACTACTTGAACGCTAAACCCAGCAGATCAGAGCGAGCATGATGCTTGGTCCTCTTTAACTAACCTGTCTTCTGAAGAGTGCTGTTTTGTTTTATTTTTCCACAATACACTACACCTCTTTCTGCTGTGTCTCCACTTACCCTTTCTGAACTTGTGTCACTGAAACCTGACAGCCCTGAAAAAGCTTTTATTTGTTAGTAGGGTTTTGTGGGCACATTATACATAAAGGTCACTCAAACAGAGATTTGCTGTTCTGCTTTTGTGCTTGATGCTGCGTTGGTTCCAGATTTTTATGTAAATGACGTTAGGATAGTATATTTATTACCAGTGAAAAGACAGCACAATCAATTTTAAAAAGCAAATGGTGCTGCACTAGATCACACTCTTTCCTGGCTAAAAATAGCAAGTCAAACGCTGGGAGTTGCTGAATGCTTTCAATCCTTACTATAAGGTAGAATTTCAAATTAGGAGTATTTCTTGATATTAAGTCCCTGATTTTTAACAAATATTATGGGTATGCTTCTGGGCTGAAGTCTATTGTTATACAAAAGTTACATTTCAGCCCTTGATAGAAACAGTGGCTGAGTGCTTCCAACACTGGCAGTGCATTTTAGAAAATACTTCTGTGAGGTAAGATCACAGGAGCTCTGTTCCTTGTTTTCCCCAGAACTGTGTGTTTGCAGTAACTGCTGAAAGAAATGGAATCTGTAGGTCCCTAATAGCCTTTAAACTCCAATCTTTTGGTATGTAAGAGAACCAGCTGGCTAATCTAAAGACATTCTAGAACAAATAATGCTTTTTTCCCTGTGTATTAGCAACAACCTACATAGAGGTCATGTGCATGCTTTCTCTTAAAGGTTATTGTGCTGATTTAATTTTTAGATTATTTCCCTCTTACTATAAACATACATAACCAGCTCCTTTGCTTTCTTGATCCTAAAACTACTGGAATACTAACTTCAGTATTAAAAAAAAAAAAAAAAAAGTAGAAAATGCATTACTTCCATCAGCTTCACCCTGTCTGCTAAGTCAATTGGTGATGACAATGGATTTTAAGCTACCCATGCCAGTTTTTCTGGGCTGTATACTACTAATAGGAAAAGACAGTCAAAGCATGCCTGGTATTGCCTTGGAAAGCGAAAGAACTGTAGATGTTTGGGAGAAATAGACCTTTCCCCTCTGCCTTTCCCTTAAGTTAGGGCTTCCTTCTTAAAATGGGCTGTATTATCACTAACAGGAATCTTAATTGAGTATTCTTTTTATGCCTGGCTAATTTCTGGCATGCCATAATGCTGTCTGTATTCTTCTGAAGGCTGTTCTGACCTGAAGTCTTCAATAAAATGTCTTACGTAAGGCAAAATATCCTTCATATGTACAATAGCTGTCCTTGGATTTCTATATACAACTCTTGCTAGTGTAATATGTTTTTTCCTTCTGTCCTTTTAATGGAGTTCTGTGAAATTGCAGCCTACAAACTCTCTGGGTTTGATTTGGGGGTTGTTTTGTTGGGTTTTTTTTGTTTGTTTTTAATTTTTAAGTCTATGAAAGAATGGTCATGAAATGACTGCACAAGTCTGGACAGACACGGTTTCCCTGCTTAGCCCCCACAACCTTGGGTCACTTGTCAGCTGCATTCTCCAGTACAGCTTTGTTTTGGAGCTGGCCCTTAAGTTTTCTGTCGACGTTGAGCAGTGATTGGAAAGACCCTTGTGCAAGGTTACAAGTTTACACCTGAGCAGTTTCCAAAGAACAGCTAGTGAAGGCAGAAGTTGTTCCCTGATGCTACCTGTCATGTTCCCTTCAGCCCAAGAGTTAACTTCTGCTTAGAGGATTAGTAACTTTTGGATTACAAGCGTTCTGAAATTCTGAGCTTTCCCAGACATGATAAAAAGACTTTTGGATCTAATGAAAGCCCTTCTCACTCCTTTAGTGATTATGGTGGAGTATAAACATGCTCACTTCTCCCTTTTATATTCTTAATATTCAGTAACGCCTTTCCATCCAGTGTCTCTTACTCATTTTATGTTCACATATTAGTCTGAAACTTGCTTAACAATTCTGAGAGAAATAAGGAAAGCAAAGCATAGCATCATGCTGTTTGAACTGTGATAGCAAACTCAAATCCTCAAGAACAATCACATGCAGAAGACTTAGTCCCACATCCTCACAATGTTAAGTGATTTGCTTTTGTTTCTGAATGTGACTGACTTCCTTTTGAGAAGACTGGAACTGGTACAAAGACTAGGTACTTGTTAGGGAAAATAAGTTTGGAAGGAGAATCTTATTTGAAAGACCAGCAAGCATTGCAATAGCAAAGTTGGGATGTGGAACTGATGTTGCCAGTTAAACAAAATTGTTTGTTTGTTTTTTTAAAGGAAAAAAAAAAGACAGCACAATAGTGTCTCCTATTGATTTGCAGTCTGGTGCCAGACATTATTGCTGCTAAAATATAGTCCATGTAAAAATCAATGCATGCATACTGTAGTACATTAATTACTGCATGTTTTTCTGTTTCCCAGCTAGGTACTTACTGATTCCATATTAGGTCTTCACATGATAAAAATCTAATGATCCTGCTTTCTATAATCTGTTATGCACTGTTACTGTAGATGGAGAACTGATTTGCTGACAAACTTCAAGCTTTATGGCAAGTTGTGCCATAATAGTTGCTTCCCAGTTTTTGAAATTATTTAGCTTCCAGGACAGTGAAATGTATCCTAGAAAATAATCACTGCAGGATTAGATGAGTAAGTGGAACGTGCATGCACCTGAAATGAGGAGCTACTGAAAATTTTCATTAAAAAATGCATTTTGTTATGTATTAAACTGTACATGGGCTTCCTGTCCATACTTTATTATTAACACCATCAGAAAGGAGCAGACAGATCTACAATTTGCTATTTGTAAGTGAGTTGCCTTCTGTTACAGAGTTCTCTTTGGAGATATTCTCTTGCATTAAGGCTTAGTTTTGTACGTAAATGTGTAATGTTTTTGCAGCACTTAATACTATTTCAAATGAGCACAAAAAGCAGCTCATGAATGTTCACAGACAAACCAAAAATGTGTGTTACAGAAACAAGCTCCCTTGATATCCTGTAAATAGCTGCCCTCTATTCAGGGCTAAGAAAATGTATTGCTTAGGTTTACAGCTAGAGTTAAAACATCTAATCAAAACCATTTCTATTTCTCTAAAACAGATGTAGATGAAGGTGATTTCTGACTTGGAAATAATTGCAATTTGAAAACACTTTATTGCACAGTCCCTAAACCTGACATATTTAACTTCACTGCTTTTTCTTGACTTGGGTGCTTTGAAGCTCAGCTCTGAGTGCTCTGTATGTGATATTGACTGTATAAGCATTGTGTCTCCTAGTGTGCCTGGGAGGGATGAAAAGGAGAAGATGGCAAGGCCTAGCATGCTTCTCTGTTACTTGTGTTAAGAGGGGATGGTATGTCATTTAAAGAGATCTAGAGCACTACAAATGCTGATCTGAACCAATTCTGTGGTGGAATGAGGGAGTCCCATACGCCAAAACAAATTCATAGAAGGAAATGCTCAATTGATTCATTTCCAAATGGCAAGAGTCTTTCCACTAATGTGCTATGTGACACAAACATGGATGAAACATTTCGTACTACTGAAATCTTTAATGGCTTTAAGGTTTTTGTTTTTATTTTCTTCTAGAGACACCTCCACTTCTCTATACATTCTCAAAGTCAGTGGCATGATCAGTAATATACCTTTGGTGTAAGCAACTTGTTGGTATCTTCCGACAAAAAAGTTGTCCTTTGAAACAGATGATGCTAAGAACTGACTTTATGGCTGAGTGGTGACCAATTTTGTCCCCAGATCAGTGTGTTCTTATGCAGCAGCAGCAAACACTTTCTTATTTCATGAGTAAAATTCAAATTATTTTCTCTGTATTTCAGTCCCTCAGAGCTATAAAGTAACCTGAAAAATTAACAATGGGCATGTTTAGGCTCCCTGGGCCTGAAATCTTTCTGTCCCTCTCTGCTCACATGAATGGATTTCTTCATAGTTTGAGTTTGGTGTTGGTAAAAAGGACAGGACCTTCATACCTTTTATAAAACTAATCTATCATTAAGTGTAAAAGCATAGATGTTTGGATTTGCCTCAGGGTAATGCTTTCAGGACCAGATGTAAGCAAGCAAAGACGTTTATTACGTTATACAGCAAAGTTACATAGTCTATCAGAAGGCACATGTGTCACATCTCAATTGGTCATTTTCTACTACAGGCTATCAGGTAGTGATAGGACTAGGGAGAATGGAATGAAGCTGGAGGTGGGGAGATTCAGGCTGGACGTGAGGAAGAAGTTCTTCACCGTGAGAGTGGTGAAGCCCTGGAATGGGTTGTCCAGGGAGGTGGTTGAGGCCCCATCCCTGGAGGTGTTTAAGACCAGGCTGGATGAGGCTCTGGCCAGCCTGATCCAGTGTAGGGTGTCCCTGCCCATGGCAGGGGGGTTGGACCTAGATGATCCTTGTGGTCCCTTCCAACCCTGACGGATACTATGATACTGGCATATGTGTAATTAAGGCATACAGTAGGTCAAAATAGCAAAACAATATTTTAACACATCCAACCAAATTCTGCCCAGTTTCTCTCCTTCAGTTACAAGGTGTTTACATTACTCTCAGAGTCAAAGACAAAACATAGCTTTCTCTAACTCAAGCAAAGGCAAATCTTCCCTATAGTCCTACAAAGCTATCTGAAAACAACCTCTTTTACATCTTCCTATAGTCTTCTAAAGCTATAAAAAACCTCGTATCATAGTGTCAGTCAGGGTTGGAAGCGACATCTAGTTCCAACTCCCCTGCCATGGGCAGGGACACCCCACACTAGATCAGGCCGGCCAGAGCCTCATCCAGCCTGGGCTTAAACACCTCCAGGGATGGGGCCTCCACCACCTTCCTGGATAACCCATTCCAGGGCTTCACCACTCTCATGGGGAAGAACTTCCTCCTCATGTCCAGCCTGAATCTCCCCACCTCCAGCTTCATTCCATTCCCCCTAGTCCTAGCACTACCTGATATCCTGAGAAGTCCCTCCCCAGCCTTCTTGTAGGCCCCCTTCAGATACTGGAAGGCCACAATGAGGTCACCTCGGTGCCTTCTCTTCTCCAGACTGAACAGCCCCAACTCTTTCAGTCTGTCCTCATAGGAGAGGTGCTCCAGCCCTCTGATCAGTTAAGTCACATAAGCAGGGAACTTGTACAGCTCCTAAAATCTCTTTCTGAAAAAAAAAGTATACATAAAAAGATGAGCAGGAATTGGTTAAAGATATGACACTAATTCTTCCTTATTAGGTGTGTAGGTATGTAATGATATGAAACTGCTCTGTGACAAGTAGTAGGGGAGGGGCTTTAAAGTAGACAATTTTTTAGAAGTCATAATTTCTGAATTACTTCACTGCACAGCTGATATAATAAAGTATATTTCCCTACAAAAAAGACTGGAAACTTACTTGGGATTTAAAAATAGCATCTTTTTTTTTTTTTTCAGATAACATGCCTTGAAAGGCTGAGGTTGTTATTAAAAAAAATAAATTAAAAAAACCAAACAGATTTTACAGAGCTCATTTAGGAAAGGTTTTCAGGTGAAATAATTTTCTATCCTTTACATAATGGGAGAAACGTGGGAGGAGTTGTGATCATCTGAATCGTGATTTCGGTGCAGTGCCTTTGCGTGTCCTCATGACAAGATCACAGATCCAGAATATAAAATTATAGATTAGGTATGCATATTTGAAAAGTGTTTAAAAGACTTGCTGAGCTCTAAATTGTAGTGGAGTTGTTTCAATAATCATTCAGAATTAATTTACAGAGCTTATGAAAGCTAAGGTTGACACAGGCCTTGGTGACAGAGCAGAGATATCTGCAAATACCACAATACAGGGCATGTTCATTTGGAAGGCTTCTAGTTTTTGAAGTGGATTTGGAGTTTGAATCTACATTTCCTAGGGCTTTGCTATGAGTGCATGTGTTCATCTCTATTTAAAATAAATACAGCCACTAAATAGAGATGAACTTATCCTTGGAGTAACTCTGAAATTCGGTGCTTTTCTATCATTGGCAACTAGCCTTTTTATTTCTTTTAGAGAAGAATGAATTTTTGAAGCCTCTTTTGAGTATCTGATAAGAATATAGTTTTGTGATGGGTATTAATCCCCTAAAAGGAAGGGCACTGTTTTAACATTTGTCATTTGTCTTGCTGAAGGCATTTCCTGAGTTTTGAATGATGCCTCACATTGATTGCACTAAACTGAATAAAATTGCATCCTAAGTATTGTGTCTATCTCCCCCCCCCCTTCACTGACTGTACAAGTCACAATTAAGTTGGAGGCTGTAAGAATAGTTTGTAAGCTCCCATTTAAGGAACAGTGAATATTGCCGTAGTGAACTGGACTACTGTTGGTGAGCAAGGAAAATGTGAACCTGTGTAGAGAGTTGCTTTGAGTGTGTATAATTTAAGTAAAACAGTCACTGACAAGCCATATTACAGACATTCACAACTGTTTAATTCTTATTATCTTTTGCTTTCTATTTCACCTTCCTCTCTTTTGAATTGCAGTACGAATGTTTGTAGATTTGAATGTATAATTGGATTTCACTCACAAAAGAGAGTGCATTGTTCTTCTTGACTGTAGGTTCTC
The DNA here is from genome assembly GCA_033816785.1 of Picus viridis. Taxonomy (NCBI): domain Eukaryota; kingdom Metazoa; phylum Chordata; class Aves; order Piciformes; family Picidae; genus Picus; species Picus viridis. The sequence goes on along the minus strand of CM066581.1, from coordinate 10,171,396 downwards.
TGTGGGGCTATATTGTAAATTCCATAATGGACTATAAAACAGACCATTACATAATTGTGCATATAATTTAGTCTAAAATCTGTGGGCTGTCAGATAATGCCAATATGCCCACGGCTTCTGCTAGCTACCTCAGTCTGAGCTCTGGAGTGACTGCATAGATGATACAGTCACACCTGAGACAGCAATGATGGGGTGTGGCCAGTGGCTACAAGGGGGGAAAAACCAATTGGAAAAAAGGGTTTGACAAACCAATGCATAGGCTTTTGCAGCACCTTCCTTGTTGAACTTTTCCCAAGTTAAAAACGATCCATTTACTTTACCCCCAGTTTTTTCCTCCCATGTGGTCTTTTACTTTGCCCCTTGACAGCACTGCTGCTTTGATGTCGCTTGATCAACAGACTTGTGGAAGCGTTCGTTTTGTCATCGTGGTCCATTTTGTCTACTGCATTAATGACTTCACTATTAATGAAGTAGCAGTGGTTGTAGGAGTGCTTCCAGGAATGCTGATTATTCCAATAGGCATCTACACATTGAAATAAAACATCTGGAAAGTTTCCTTCTCCCCCCCACTTAACTGGCATTTAAGCATTGATTGATGTCTATACTCTTACTTGTTTGGAAGATGAAAGAGAAATCTTTATTTCTAAGCGGTTAGATCTCTTTATGGTTAATTAAAACTGAATAAGTGAGTTGAGTTGATATGAAATGGTTCACTTTAGTTGGTGATCTGAATGGCTAATTTGGGGGTTTATTGCCTGACATTTGAAGTTGTAACATAAACAGCAAGCAAGCAAAAATTGCCAGGTCAAAAGGCATGTGAAAACAGAGCCATTGTCACTGAAGTACCAGATGTAAGCAAGTACTAAATCCTCAGAGGACTCCCTAAAAGGAGCGTGTTGCAGAACCTTTCGTGTGTTTTATGTGTACTGGGCTGACGATTCTTTCCACTTCTTGTCTCTGATATTTACAAGATTTTATACTATTTCTCCACATTTTTGTGTCTGTTTTATTGGGATTTTCCCCTAGCTTCTGCTCACCCCGTGGCTAACACGTTTATCTCTCACAGCGTTGGCAAATAACCGCTCAGCAGGCGAATGCCTAATGCAAGAACGTGGCAGAAGTTCACACTGATGACTCAGGACTCCACAGGAAGGCATTTTATCTGCTGTCACTGCTCAGTGACGATTGATAGGCTGCCTCAGAGATGTGTTGCAATCTAGTGTGTTGTTGCTGGACGATGGAGGATTTCTTTCAATGGGTTTCTGTTGCTGTGTGAGAATGATGGTTTGTAACTGTGGATTTCTTCAGTAATTCTCTTCTTGCATAGTGTAGACACCACAGAGTTATCATTTCATGTTTTGGAAGATGAACTCTCAGGGTTCATGGAAATCCAAACCAAAAATCTGCAGATTAAAAGCATGTGGGATATGTAGGGGGTTTTATCTGCCCATTTCATTCTTTTTGATAGAAGATAGGTAAGATCAAGCGGCCTGTAAGAAACAAAGCAGTAAACAGTCTTGTGCTGAGGCTGAAAAACACCTGTTTGATCACTTCAGAAGAGAATGAATGAGAGAGACTTTCTCAGGTTGTGGACAGTCATTCAGTGTCTTGCATCTACAGTTCACTATAGCCCCTTCCACTGGTACTTAGAGGGGGGTAATGGAGACATAAATCAGCATGTATTTGCATTGGATTTATACACAGTAATGTATGCCTCAAAAGATCACTCTCCTTTTATGGGACTATGTCTTGCTACCAACAATTAGTATTATCAATGACAGAATTGTGTTATTAATACAAGCTTGTTGCATTTGGTCATTGAGGCATGAAATATTTTATACTCATGCTATCTTTGGATTTATCCCTGTTCTTAAATTGCATGTTTTTTCCAGTGGTGCCTGAGGCTTGCTGGGTTAAATGGTGTCTGAAGAAGTCTTTAGCATTCACTGCTTGACTGCTTTATGTGGAATTAAACATGCTTAATGATGCAATATTACGGGTAACGATGAACAAAATCTAGCTGCAGTGTACAACACTGATTAAATTACTGTGTTTTTCTTAAGCTAAACTTCTACAGCAAGATTTATAAGTTGATTAATGTTAGTCATGCATGAAAGTCTGTCAATTAGATTCTCAAAGCTGCTGCTATAGGCTATATTTGGAGAATCCTGATACATAAGTAATTTGGGGTGTGGTATTTGAGGTAATCTTCAGGAGACTTGATATGAGTACATGAATATGGAAGGGGTTTGAAATCCACTCCCCCTTCCCCAAACAAAGCACCCAACCGCCTCAAACAAAACCAACCAAACAAAAGCCCCAAACCAAAGCCAGATATTTAGGAAGAGTGCAAGTGTGTACTACTGATGCTCTTAGAAAGACACGTGTGGTTGGTTTATATAGTTCAGGAGTTGTACCAAAGATATTAAGATCATTCAGGTGTTCATGTTCATGACCTTAATAAACATCCGCCAGCTCTTATTATCCAAGGTTTCAATTCCTGGTGTGTGGAAGGAGGAACGGTGCTAAGCAAGGCAGAAGGAGGAAACAGGTGAGCTATTGCTTGTTTGGCTTGCTTATTCATTACCACACTACTCAAGCATAACTTTCTTCATGACCTTTTAAATTATTTGGTACTTGATGATGTACTTCATTGGAGAGTGTGTCATTAGCCTTGAGATTTAAAGTGGTCATTGCAAAAGAGTATTGATGTGCAGGCAGTTGATAGATTTTTATTCCATTGAAATGCTGTGGGGAAGCTTGGTCATTTGGGTTTTGACACTGTGACTGCATTGTGGCAGTCAAGTTATATTGAATAAACTAAACCAATCTTTTTTTTTTAAGCAGCTAAAACTTGTTCTGTGTTGGCTTCTATTTTCTCTCTCCCTTATTTCTTTAATCATAGTTTGTCTGGAAATCATGTTTTAATTCTGCTAATGCTCAGAATGACAGTATTTTGATCTGTAAATCACTTTCTTGGAATCTATAGTAAAATCTATTAGATGAGTGAGAAGGTTTTGGGTTGGTTCATGAATCTTCTGTGGATTGATTCTACCTTTTAGACCTCACTTCAAATTTCCATCAAATATATCTACATAATTATTGATTCTATCTTACTTGCATGCAATTTATTGTAGGCATTCCCAATGTTAGCCTAGGTACAGATAGTTATAACCTGGCTAATTCAAGGAAAGGAATGGTTGTGTGATGATTTAACTTTCAAAAGTGTCTTCCATTCTTCTCTTTAAGCTTACACTAATAATTTCCTCATTCAGGAAGGATGAAGTATTCTTTCTGTATAGCATTTATTCTTAAGACAAGCTTTCTAGTTTTAAAGCTTATGGAATTCCCACTGGTATATGAACTGATAGAATGAGTATAGTTTCTTTTCAGCTTCAGTGTAATTTCTGCAGTAAGCTATGCAAATGCATTCCTGTTTAATGGCTTTTTCTATTTTTCTGAACAAAATCTTTGAGTGGAGAATCTGTTTCCCAAATTCCATTTGAGTCCCAACTTCCATTTGAGATTGAAATTTTGTTGGAGTTAGGAACTCCTAAACACAGAGATTTATTAGGGAAATGCTGAAAAACATATTGCAGATACAATTCCCTAGTAAAATGTGGTGAATGTCCTACATACTGCTGCCATGTTCTTGTTGTCATTTGTACAAATATAGTATGCAAGGGGGAAAAAAATCTGTCATTCTAAGGTGTTACTTCCAAGACTACAATAACTAACCCATTTCAACATTTTATTTTGGAGAAGAAATGAAACTTGCCGTTTGTGCAGCTCAACTGTGTTGCCATTTGAAACACACATTAAAAATAAATCTCATTCAACTCTGAGGTCCTAATGTTGACTTTACAGTTTTGAACCATCACACAGACAGCAGTACAGGGCTCAAAAAGCTTATGGAAGAGAGTGGAAACAGAAAAAAGAAGGCCTTAGTGCCTATATGCCTCAGCTGAGTCTCTAGCTCTGTGTAGGGTACTATATAAAACTAGAATAATGGATTGTCCCTCAAAATGCAAACAAAACCAAACCAACAGCAAAAACATCACAAGCCCCAACAACAAACAAACCCCAACAAGTACAAAAAAATAAACTCTAGCCAAAACAAAACTAAAAAAACCCCACAAACCTAGAACACCCACAAAACCCCCCCAGAAACCCCTGACACAAACTCTAGATGGAGATGATTCAATACAGAGGCCTCATATAAAATGAGGGATAACAATCAAGCCCCAGTTTGAGTCTAGCACTCTATTCACTAGAGTGCAATGCCCTCCAATAGATCAAGAGAATGAGCTAGCAAGCAGTGAAGAGACTTCAGATCACAAGTCAGCGAATTATGACATCTAAAGAATAGATAGCAAACTTTGAAGATGCACTGGAGAGTATATACCATTCTGTGTGTTCCATGCAAACTGCAAAAGCACTGGGCTGTTTTTGAAGAAGAAAAATAATGAATACACTTTAGAAAGGTAATGACATGCCTATATATCACTGAAACAGGAGGCAGAACACAAAACAAATTAATGATTATTTGTAAACCTAATAAGGGAATGTCAAGGACAGCTAGTGCACCAGACAGTACATGAATGTGAATGATAAAAGGGAAAGCCAAGGGCCACTAAGAAAACTACAGGAGAATTTACTGTGTCATTAAAACCAAATATAAAGAGGGCTTATGATTAACAGAAAGACTAACCACTCTGTTTTTCCTAATCTCCAGGGATGTTTGTCAAAAACTTTAATGGTGTAATTTTCTACTGGCAAATAAGGACCTTTTGGAGGCTGAAAGTACAGGGGAAAAACAACAAAATAAAACCCAAGTTCTGAGGCAAAAAAAATGCCTTATGAAACATGGTGTGGCTGTGTGTGTGGAACCACCCTACCTGTGCACAAAACCTTTTCTATAACACAGAAAAAAAAAAAAAGAAATGCTAGCCTTAAGCTGAGCCTGGTTTTTGAAGATTTTTTTTTTTTTTGAGTAATGACTGAGAGATTGTTTTGAAACTTAAAAAAGCCTCAAAACTATATACACACACACACACACGCTTTTGTAACTTCTGTTTTCCTTTGGAGGAAATGCTCTATGTTCTCCTACTGCACACTGAGTAATCAAAGAATCATAGAATGGTAGGGGTTGGAAGGGATCTCTAGAGATCATTGAGTCCTGCTCTGCTGCCAAAGCAGGATCACCTAGGGCAGGCTACACAAACCTCTGATCTTGCATCTCTCAAGCTTCTCGTGAGAAAAAACCAAGATGTGGTCACCTAGGCTGGGCATCCTATATACCCTTTATCCCCTGTGTTTCTCAAACCCTTGTGTTACTGTGGATTCTTGCTGTTGGAATATGTCCCAAAGGAATGCTTTTTTATTGGGAAAAATATCTTTATTTGTACCTGCAACCTTCTGAAGGGGTGGGCTGATTTTTACAAGGTATTCTGAAATAATATAAGAACAAAATGGTCTTTGAGGAGCACTACACTTTGTCCTTGCCAGAGCAGAACATTTTGGTTTTCCCCCCCCATTTAAAAACATGAAGTTTGTAAACTTTATATCTTATGCTGTAATATAAATCTTTAATAATGAGGTAAGAGAATTGTTGCAATTTGTCTGTCTTCAGCACCAAGTTGCAACTGACTCTAGTTATAGCCTAATGAAATTCAAATAGCTGGACTGAAGGTTAGAAGGGGGATGACACATGAGGCTCATATTAATAATGTATGTGAGCAAATAGACTTGCAGTAGCAGTTCCAACAGCGTGGAACAAGTTACAAAGAGAGGTCTGTCTCAGTATGACCTATGCTAGAAAACAGGATTGAAACTCAAGATCTGCAGCTTCAAAACAGCTTTCCTGTCTACTGAGCTCCTGTCCAATAAAAGCCATCCCCTGCTGTGCAGCAAATGCCCACATCATTTCATAACAATCTGGCCAAATAACCAGTTACAGATTTTTCCCTTTCTGAAGATGTCAATCTTATCAGATGTGATGTGGAACTGAATTAGTATCCGTGCTTGGTCATTTGTCACAGTGGAAATAACAAGTCTTGGTGCTGGTTTGGTGACAAAACAATAGCAAAGTACGTGAGCTAAACAACCCTGTGTGCCAGAACACACAAAACTGCCTCATGTTTTGTCCTTCCCTAACAAGTAGAAATTTTTTTGTAGTTCCATTAATTGGATATAGATTTCTGCTTGGCTAAATGCTCATGGAGTATCAAGAATCATGTTGCTTTAGATTCTTCTGTTTCTTCCCAGTTTCTTCAAATAATGTTTTCCAGCTTCCTCTACTGTTCATCCTGAAGTCTGTCAATGATCTGAAAGGAAGGTAATCTCCTCTGTCATCTTCTCTTGAAAAGCCAAGAAAAATGAGTGCATTGGATAATGTCTATGTCTTACATGATTGTTTTTGTGTCAGATAATGGCTACACCCATGTAGTATTCTGGCACAGGCCAGTTGGTTGAACATTCAGCTGAGGAGTTGATAGAAAGTTTTCAAATTTTCCTGACCAGCACATGCTGCCCACCCTTCCACCACCCTCAGGATTTGTTGGTGCAAAATTTTCTTCTAGACACCTGGGAAGTATCTTTTCTAGTGAATTAAGATAAGCTTGTAATTTGGGAAGGCCTAAATTAATGAGCATGCTTTAAATTTTGATAAAGTGCTTCAGGGACTTAGAAGAAGTTGGCATTTACTGAGACAAACCGAGACATCAAGGGATGTCTGTTTATCAACCACCCTCAGTGACTACAAAACTTAAGAAAGTGACAAAGCGAGCCAGTGATAACAGATAACACTTGAGCAGGGTATTTGTTCACTGTTACCAAGTTGGATCCATCAGATTTAGATGCAAAAGGTTGATGTGATGGTAAACACAGTCTGTCTTTGTTTACAGGAAAAAAAGTTGAGTAATGTTCCAGTGCAGCATTCTCCCCAAAGCTGGATCACTTTTCTTTGTTGCTTGATTCATACATCATCCTCCTGACTGCTTAAGCAGTATTTGCTGTAGCAGTGGATGTTGTCACACCAGAATGGACTTCTCTTCTGCTTCAATCTGATCCAAGTCTTGCATTGTGTGACAAATTTTGAGGTGACCAAAAGAGCAAGAATTGCAAACTCTTACACTTTAGCTATGTTGCTGTTTACCAGCACCAGAACAAGAGGACACAGTCTCAAGCTGTGCCAGGGGAAGTTTAGGCTTGAGGTGAGGAGTAAGTTCTTCACAGAAAGAGTTACTGGCCATTGGAATGGGCTGCCCAGGGATGTAGTGGAGTCACCATCCCTGGAGGTGTTCAAAAAGGGATTGGATGTGGCACTTGAAGCCATGGTTTAGTTAGTCATGAGGTGTTGAGTCATAGGTTGGACTTCATGATCTCTGAGGTCTTTTCCAACCTTACTGATTCTATGTAAATTCTTCAAAAGCACTTCTCTGACTCAACCCAGTGGCCCTGGAATAGGTTGTAAGGAAATTGTTTGCCTTTCACAGCAGAAAGCATCACAAGTGTCAAATCTCTGGTGACGCCTCAGTGAGGTTTTTTTCCTGTTCAGCACGGACTGCAAGATGCATACTCCCATGGCTGTGAATAATCTTTCTCAAAAAGTAAAAGTTAGATTTGCAATTTCCCTGCCCTCTATATTCTCATGTGAGATTTTCTGGAGAGCTAGCAGCATCTTATAACAAGCAGCTTGATCTGGTCTGTGCACTGCCATATTCATGTGCCTCAAGGGATTTGTGACAGTTTTTTGGTAGCTAAGCCATCACTGAAGGAGAGGAGACAAGTCACTCTTTCTCTTTACTTCATCCTTGTGCTTGTAGTTTGCTTAATCCAGGAAAGACGCTGGCTGATTTGCCCAAAGGCGAAGAGCAAGCAGGGGCTAGCATCCAGAGATGTTCAGTCCACTAACAAGCAGACTTCATTTTAAAAAGATGTACATGTCCACATGGCCTGTCTTTGTAGTCGTCTGCTAGCAGACTTCAGCACATTTCTTGCCCTCTGGGGAAATATGAATAGGCAGCAATGTCACTGCAGTTAGCATGGTCTTGTGCTGAGATCGTAAATCCTGCTGAGAGAAAGGCTTTAAAGCTCAAGTGAAGCAATTTACTAGCTATCACTAACCAGATTTTGGGAGTCCTGCTGGCTTTCATCCAAGACCAGAGCATGGACAGAGTGACTGGATTAGCCCACAAAGCATTGTAGAGGTGTGGTGTTGGTTTGATTGCCTAAGAGGGGTGGTTGCAGGGGTGGTTTTGCAGCAGCTCTGGTCCAGCAATCGTGCCCCAGTCTCAGATGCCATGTGCGGTGATGAGGAGCAGCACTTGCCTGAGATGTAGGAGGCACAGAAGCCTTTAGGTTTCGGTGGTTTCCAAACCGTTCTGCACTGCACAAGTCCTTTGTGATGTTGTATTCTGATTTTTCTTTGTTGACCTGCCTTTTTTGTTTCTGACAGTTGCTTAACTTTGCTTTTGTGCTCATGAAGAATGAAAACAAATTTGAATTCTTAATGTAAACTTCCACAAACAGAGAAGCCAGCCCTTGGGTATAGCTCTCAAAGTATGTCTTTAAAGTTTTCTCTTCCACTGCCCTGCTGTTGTCAGTGCTCTGCATACTTATTCTGTTGCTGAGGTTGAAGCCTCATCCTCACTAAGTACTGAGTTTCAGAGTTTATGATAAATAGTTCTGGGAAACCCTCAGCTCAGTAATAACAAAAAAAAAAAAAAAAAAAAAAAAAAAGAGGAAAAAAAAAGCACATAGCATTAGGAGTTGTTGGGAAAGAAACAGAACAAAACAGAACGTGGTGTTTTAAATCCTGTTTCTCCTGGATCTCATTGAATGTTATACATAGTGCTGGTTGCTGATGTACCATATCAGAAAGGATATAGTATAGCAGAGAAGGACAGCTACAGGATGGTTTGCTTAAAAAACAGTGAAATGTGGAAAAGCAGAATTTCTCAACTGGAGACAGATGATAGGTGGGAAGTAATGTGATATAAGCCTGCAAAACAAAGATTTCAAGAGAGAAAACATAAATTAAAGGAGTTCAATTGAAGGGGAAAAAACATTTGCTTAACCTACTGCCCCAAAGAGCAATGAATAGGGAGAGGTGGGGGGGGCTCTGTCTGTCCTTCCTTAAGGATGCAGAAGCCTCAAGTGGGGAAAGGCCAAGCAGTAGGAGACAACTCTCACACTGTCCCTCTCTTCCATTACCTTTTAGGGTAGGTGTTGGACTCCAGAGTCCAGGATGAGAGCAGCAGCCCCCTGTGCTGGAGCAGAACTGGCACTCCAGTGCCTGGTTTTGGGGTTGTCTCTGCCCCCTCCTCTTTTTGGGAAACCAGGAGTAGTTGTGAAGCGATCCTGGGGCAGAAACTCCTGTTACTGCTGCATCCCACCTGCAGATCTTAGTAGACCCTGCCAGTTCTCCCCTGGCTACATGAAAAAGGGAAGGTATAGAAAAAATTAGTTATGGTTTCAGAACATGTTTTTGGAACTGCAATCAATTTGATGTTTAATTTAAGGATACATTTTTCACATGTAATGGCATTTTTTCAGAGAGAAGAAAGAGTGGAACAGTCAATGGTTGGTTTTATTTTCCTCTTTTGGTGGTACTTTCTTTCATAAAGGGAATTATGACATAACACTTGCAGACTGACAGTCAGTTTAAAAAAAAAAATGTAGCCAGTTTAATAATTAAAAACCAAACCAACTACATATTGGCAAAACCAGCAAAAATTACATTGAGTTAACCAGTTACTATAGCCCTAGGCTTCTGCAGCAACTACTTTGATAATTACTTTCCTGCTTCTCAGAAAATGGAGAAAGGGTAAAGGCAAGCCATACCATGTAGCACTCACGCATGAGTGCCACATTTGGACTTGCTCACATGCTGACAGTGCACCCCAGAGAAATTGATGATGCGAAAGTCTAACAGCAAATGTTTTTAAAGAGTGCTATTAAATAAGGCAAGTCAGCCTTGGGAGTACTTGGGTTGGTTGGGGCTAGGGGTGGGGAGTGGGGCAGGAAGAAAAACTCATTTGGGTTGCATTTTAAAATATTCCTCTGGGCCTCAGAGGAATAATGCTGGGAAACTTGTTTTCCCACTCCCAGCTCTTCAGCAATAAATTAAACTTTTTCTTTGGTTTCAGTGTGCATACAATAACCATATCTCATGTTTACATTTGTAACCAGCTAAGCTAGTTTCAACACATCCCAGTTCTGTTCTCCAGAGCAAATACAGCCCACACCATCCTCAAGCCTACCTGCTAACTCTGATTTCTACAAACGTTTCTAGTGAAAGATGTCCCTGCTCACTGCAGGAGGGAGTTGGACTAAGTGACCTTTAAAGGTCCCTTCCAACCCAAAATGTTCAATGATTCTAAAGAAATTAAACAAATTTTTTCTCCACTCTTACCCCTTTTGAAAGCAGTGCTTTTCTTGAAAATAAGCAAATGATAGAAACAAAACTGGATAATAACAATTCCTGTTGACATGGAACTGTTGGAATCCCCATGTTGTTAAAGACTTTTGGGCCAAGAATCTATTTCCAGCCTTGGATTCCTCTTAAAATCCTTCATGAAGAAATCCCGTTGCACTGCTGAGACTCAGGGTGAAATTTGTTAGCAGGACTTAATGCTTTTAATAAAACTAAAATTACATTGAAATTGCTTGCAGGAAAAGATTGGTAATATACTGTGTAAGGCTGCAGATCCTGCAATGTTGTGCAGTTATGAGTGTCAAAAGATAAGCATGTTCCCCCAAAGGCTTGTGCTGCAGAGGCAAGCCAGAACAGACACAGGGCTGGGTGTGACTCCCAGCACACTTCCTGGGAAAGGGCAGAAGCTCCTCAACCAGTGAGTCAGGTATACACTGCTAATAAATGATTAATTTTTTTTAAAGTTGCTTAATTCATTAATAAGTATAATCACTTAATAACTGGGTAGTCAAACATGCTCTGTTTATTCCTGTGAAATTAAAAATTGCATACCTGTCTGTAGCTCAGAAATGTATGTGTCTTACACTGTTTGTTTTACTGGATGCAAATGATGATTTGGTTGAAACTATGGCTGTTTAGCTTGTGGCACTTGTTATTAATAAGGCACTAAAATAGTATTACTAATTACAGACGAAGAAAATGACATTGCAATTCCAAATAGGGATCAGAGGCTATAACTTGGATCTAGTATATCCTGAAAATCGATACACTGCAATCATTTCAGGTCAAACATTCAAATTTTGTTTTGATCAGAAATCCACAAACTGTTGAGAAGGAGCAGCAGAGGAGGGAAACTGGGTCATATAGGGTTGGTCTGAAATGAAGTTCAGGAAGACAAATTCACATGAGAGGAGCATGACTGTTTACACATACATCTCTAAATTTACACATCTCTAAATTTAGATGAGAGAATCAAGGTTGGCTTTGTGTTTTATCCATTTCTACAGTATGAATACAATACAACTACCTGAAGGGAGGTTGTAGACAGGCGGATGTTGGTCTCTTCTCTCAGGCAGCCAGCACCAGAACAAGAAGGCACAGTCTCAGGCTGCACCAGGGGAGGTTTAGGCGGGATGTTAGGAAGAAGTTCTATACAGAGAGAGTGATTGCCCATTGGAAAGGGCTGCCCAGAGAGGTGGTGGAGTCACCATCATTGGAGGTGTTCAGGAGGAGACTTGATGGGGTGCTTGGTGCCATGGTTTAGTTGTTTAGGTGGGTTGGATTGGTTGATAGGTTGGACGCGATGATTTTGAGGGTCTCTTCCAACCTGGTCTGGTCTATTCTATTCTGAGAGCAGGAATTCAGTACACAGTTCAAAGGCTCTCATGTACAGACTAGGTGAAGTTTAGTAAGATGTCTCACCATTTGCTTCTTCAAAGAGGCTATAGCTGTGAAGAGAGGCCTGAAAAGATCTGCTAATGAAATGATTAGAGGGAGAAAAGGAGGGGGATGGAGGGAGACTCATGAGAACATCTTTTTGGTTTGCTTTTTTTCCAGTAGGATGTAGCATATTAGTGTATTGGGTGACTGAGGCAATACAGAAGTCTGTTCATTTAAAAAGTGTTGTTGGAAATTACAGGAAGCTGGAACAGATGAGTTTTTTTTGGAATGATGCTAATACCCAAACTTTTCATTATCCGGATGTGACTAAAATGCAACTTTTGCTCAGTCGTTCTCATTAAGGAAGAAGGAGCATGTGTAATTGGGCTAAATTAATTCAGAGCTGGGAAACTCAACCACTGAACTTTGTTCCTGCCTCTGCCATGACTGACCTTACCATTTTGTACTAACATTTTTATGAAACCTTGTGCACTTTATGCTTCCAATCTGTACTTTGTCTGACTTTCCAGTGAGAGAACTTGAGCCATACAGTGAATACACTGAAGCAAAGACAAATACATTTGATCATGATGTGCAGAAATAGCATGCCTCAAACAAGCCTCTTATGCCAAATCAAATCTGGGGAGTGTGATAAACAATTTCACAGGATGGTAGTAGTTATGGAAAGGTTATTTTCTGAGCCATTTTGAATGGCTAGTGGTTTAGGCAGTCATTTTCTGATGTGAGATCTGGGACTGTGTTAAGCATTGGAAGTTCTTACATGGTATACATGGAGAGCTGGACATCTCTGCTTGCCATGCTGTATAGACATCAACTGCTGAACTTCCCAGAGGGAAATGCTGAGAGTGGGAATGGATCTTTAAGCTGCTAAAGCTAAAATTTAGTCCTCTTTCTTGGTTCTTCTGGGGGATGTGCTTTCACCTTGTGATTGACAAAACAGAGCTATTTTCTGAATGTTGATGCCTGGTCTGTTTCAAATCACTTTGTTTTGTTCCCTTAATGGATCCAGAAACTTAGGACTGCAAACCTATGGTCCTCTTGCCCTTTCCCACCCTCTTCCCTGCTTAATTCACCAAATGTAGTTCACTGGTTGGTACACTTCTGTAGGATGTGGCATCGAGGTGCAAATTTCATCATCATGGGTGTTTGCTATTTTTTGTTTGTTTGTTTTTGCCTTCTGAACTGTTTTGCTGAGTTAGTCTGTGGCATTTTCTAGCTCTCGGTTTTAGTTTTGTTATGAGCGGTGGAGCAACATCAAAGATTAATTGGGCCAAATGCACATTATTCTTCCTTCCCAGGAAACTGTCCTGCTTAGTAAGTATAGGCCTGGTACCTCCACTTCCTTCTTCAAAGATTTCTTATTAATATTACTGAAATTATTTATTCAATATGAAATGAAATTAATGCTTTAGAATGCAGACCTATATAGCTACCAAATGACAGAGTGGTTAGAGCTTTCTCCCTCTAGCCTATTGCTTCTTTAATTATTGTTAGATATTATAATAGCTTTAATAAGAGGGTTAGAGAATAATTCTATCCTAGAGATGTTCATTGTTTAGTTTATAGGATGACTTCCCAGACTGAAGGTGATCTTTATTTTGGTCTCCTTGAGTAATTGTGATGCTAAAACTTCAGGATGAAAATGTTTTTGTTCAACCATGTGCCTGAAAGGAAATCGTACATGAAATAGCAGTGTGTCCAGGTGGCCAAGAAGGCCAATGGCATCCTGGCCTGCATCAAGAACAGTGTGGCCAGCAGGAACAGGGAAGTCATTGTGCCCCTGTACTCAGCACTGCTTACGCCACACCTTGAGTACTGTGCCCAGTTCTGGGCTCCTCACTTTAAGAAAGATATTGAGACTCTTGAACATGTCCAGAGAAAGGCAACAAGGCTGGGGAGAGGCCTCGAGCACAAGCCCTGCGAGGAGAGGTTGAGGGAGCTGGAGTTGTTTAGCCTGCAGAAGAGGAGGCTCAGGGGAGACCTTATTGCTGTCTACAACTACCTGAAGGGAGGTTGTAGCCAGAAGGGGATTGGTCTCTTCTCCCAGGCAACCAGCACCAGAACAAGAGGACACAGTCTCAAGCTGTGCCAGGGGAAGTTTAGGCTTGAGGTGAGGAGAAAGTTCTTCACAGAGAGAGTTATTAGCCATTGGAATGTGCTGCCCAGAGAGGTGGTGGACTCACTGTCCCTGGAGGTGTTCAAGAGGGAATTGGACGTGCTATGGTCTAGTAGTCATGAGGTGACAGGTTGGACTTGATGATCTTTGAGGTCTCTTCCAACTTTATTGATTCTATGATATCTGTCAAATCAGGTTTCTCAAGAGCAAGGTTGAAAAATTAGGCCTGGCTTGTGCCTAACAGAGAGCAGATGAGAAGCAGTTCAGGTCTGGAAAGATGGAGGCACTTCTGGACGCACGTAAAACAAAATCCTGCTGGTGCCTAAGACTTTTAGCTATCAAAGGCAAAGACACAGTTACAGTTAGGGTTCTTTTCCAAGCAAGCAGTAATCAAATGGAGATTTTTAGGTGCAGAGCTGTAGACTGCTTTGTTTTGTGTGCTTGTTAAGAGAAAGTAGTGTATGCAGGGGGCTTTTTTATTTTTTTTTTTTTTCTGTTGGGATGATGCATCTGATCTGCCCAGGCTCTGACTTAGCAAGTAAATGTTTTACTCTTTCCCTGCTTAAAAAGATGACATTGTATGCTTGAACACCACCACATAAAAATTGAGTTACTGAAGATTGTTCACAATATAGATGACACTTTTTAGACTTTTTTTTGTGAGTCCTTGCAGTGTTTTTCTGAAAATGACCTTGCTGATTCATGCCTTTCTCTTGAAATGTGACCAAGGAGAGGGGAAAAACCCCTAGATGTGCAAATTTTCATGAAATTTCAGCTTTGCTTCAAAGATCTGTTGCCCTGAAGAGTCACTGTGATTACAAAATTTCAGTCTATCCAAACATAGTAATGATGGAAGTTATGAATTTTATCTGTCCCCCTCTTTGAAAGAAATAAATTGCTGCATTTTGGATCCCGAAGTCATGCCTTTTTATTAATTGGCATACAAGGAACTGTTAGGTTAGATGATTGTGTTCAATTATGTTTAATGAATGTAATTAATATAGATTCTGGGTTTAGGTGGTTGAGTTAATAGTGCCATTAAATACTTCTGATATGGTTTTGTTTGTTGTGTCAGGGAAAATAAAGTTTAGAAGGGAAGAGGCAAAAGTATTGTTCTCTCCATTCCTCTCAGTGAGTAAAATCACTTCTTTCTGGTTGTAACATATGCAGAATAGTTTACATGTCTTTTGTTAGGACTAAGGCTTATAAATACACTATGTTAAAATATGTTCCAAAATTTTGCAGTATATCCTTTGAAATACTTCATTACACTGTGGTTGCAAAATACTATTCACAGTAAGGAGAGTTTACTTGCTTTAAAGTATGAAGGCCTTATGTACTATACACCGCGTGTTCAGCTGCATAGGTCTAAAAAATGACCAACAACCCACAACAAATGTTAATTGAAAAGGAAGTGATTCCAGGTAAGGATTTCCTCTGGGCCTTCTTGGTTCTTCTTGGTTTCTGTTCTTTTGTTGTGAGGAGGAGGTGGTGGTGGAGAAATGTTTCTCATGAATTCACAGAGAGTACTTCTATGCCTCAGAGTGCCTAAGCCACCAAATAAACAAACTTGTGATGAACCAGCTCTGAAAGCTATTCCAGTTCTGTACTCATTTAAATAGGACAAAATTAAATTTTGCACCATAACCAAGTGCTGGCATAGCTATTTCTTCAGGGTTTATTTACTTCATGCACAATGGGATATGGGAGCTTCAGAAGCAATGTGTCCATTCCCTTGCATGCACATTGTAGTCTTAAGGGTCAGAAGACTACGTTGATCAAATAGCAGAGAACACCCTTAGCAGATCAGTCTCTCCAGAAAACGCACACATGATAAGCTTGGAAAGACTTGGCAGAACCTCCCTGTATTGAAAAAACAATATATTCCTATTCTGCAAAATTCTGAGCAGCAAAAACTCAATTTAGGGCACATATACATTTGAATCTCAGGAGGTAACTACATAAGTATGTAGGAATGGGATAAAGAAACAACACCGGCTAGCTATAAAAGAGAATGGTGATTAGTGCTGCAAGTAACCTGTGCTTTCTCTGTGCTAGTGAAGGACCACATGTCCTTTGGACATTTTCTATTTGATGTTTTTTGAAGAGAAATATTTCAGCCTTTTCTACTGTACAGCTGGTGGCACTGCATCTCTCATCACTATTACATTAAAGCAACCTCTAGATGCTTTAAAAATGAAGATAAAATTGATCTGTTGCCCATGCTGCTATATGAGCTTTGGATTGAACAACATCTGTTCTAAATAGACATCTTGTTCAGAAACACAGTTACTTCTATATTTACTTAGAAGTGACAACTGACTGGAGTTTTTCTTCCCCTTCCTTTGCTGTTCAAGAGTGAAATTTCAGCCTGTGCTAGATGGATTTTCCCACAGTTGTTACCAGCTTGCATCATGTCTTTGTGCTGTTAGTGCAGCTGTGGGTGTCCTGTGACTGGCTTACTTAGACCTCAGTGCAACCTGTTGGTTCAGTTTTTCACCTGCATCTGAGAAACCTCAACAAGAGGCAGCTGGGTGTACTGCTTTTGTTTTGCTTTGGTTTGGATTTTTTGGCATGTATTACTTGTGGAAAAGTCTGATGTATGACCAATGAGTGTCCCCAAAAGTAGCCCTTCCTTGAGTGAGCTGTTGCTAGAGAATTTGTTGGTGGTGGTTGGTTGGTTTGGGTTTCATTTGCTTGTTTGTTTTTTTTTCCTTTAATGAATGATCTACAGCATAAGCTGATCACTTCATTTGATTGAGGTCTTTGCATAGCAAGACCAAAAAGATACAGCCATAAAGCAACTATTTTCTGTTTTGCTCTTCCTTCTACATGCCTGATCTCCCAAAAGAGATCATACTATGTTTTATTTTCTCCTTACTGATGAAAAGCTCAAAACTATGATAATGTTCTGGCTTCATGAGCTGAAAAAAGTGGCCAAAAGACATGCAAATGAGAGCGAGAAGCTTTTCAGTATTGCACAAACTGTACAAAATTACTCTGCTGGAACTTGGGTAGTTGAGCTGAAGGAAGGAAGAAGTGATTCAGAGCTAAAAGTGGCAGAGACACATTCTTGTAGGTGCTGCTACTTCCATTTCTTTCCCACCCTAGTCAGAGGGAATTTGCAGCAGAGGGATGGAGCTCAACTTTATGCTTCACATGTGATAATTCTTAAGCAATGTCAAGATAAAGTGATACCAAACAATCTCATTTAATGTCACATATTTCTCTGACATCCTAGCTTTCATAAACATTGGATTTATTGCCTACTTGGGTTTTGTTTGAAATGATAAGGCTGAAAATGGTTATGCAATGTCAAATTCTGCCTAGGCTGTGTCATTGTTTAAGGGCACAATAAACCTGTAATTATTGCAGAGAGATTTTTGTTATTAGGGAGGGATGGTGAAAAACTATTAAATTCTTGGATGAAATTAAGAAACAACAAGAAAAGACATTAGTATAAAATCTATGAAGGCTGTTGTGTTATGAGACACTTTTCTCCCCCTTGAAAGCTATTTGATAGGAGACACTTGTGACTTTCAGTTATATAAACCACGAGAAATGTAGACTTCTAGCATTGACACTGAAATGCTCAATATCAGGTGAATGTAGCCCTGATTATTACAGGAAACTTAAATTATAGTATGTAACTGATGAGAGCATGAATGTCCCCCCCCCCCCCATTTCTTTTATGCTGTCGTAAACAAGATGTAGATCAGTGTCTTTGATCTAATCTCTAAAAATTCCCTGCTCCAACTTCATGTGTGTGTTATACTATTCCAATTTTTTTCTACAGAGAAATCCTCTCTCTGCTCTTGTGCATACATAATATTTGAGAAGTGGTGATGATGAACTGTTCAACTGTTCCTGTCTACCGTGCCAATCCTTTGAACTTCAGAATTGGCATTTGCTCCTTTTTCTATGCAAAAGTGAAACTCAAAGCACACCAGCTGCCTTGCAAGTTGTGATGCCATGCAATTTTCTCACCAATTTCAATCTGAGAACTATCAAACTCTGAGTAATTTTCTACTTTCATAAGCTACCTTATTAAGTTTGGAGTGATGCTGCTTGAATCCACATCGAAATTCCATTCAATAGCCCATGATGTAGGAACAGGTTTGTATAGCAGTAATGTAAAAATAATAAACCCTGCCAATTCCTTGCCAATTTCAACATAAAGTCCTATTGACCAACTTAAGAAATATGCTCGAGTTAGGTGCCACAAGAGTCTGCACATCTGAGGAGATGCTACAGAGTAAAGTAGAGTAGGAAAGAAATCAGGACTACTTCAATGACCCAAGTGCATGATGCTAAGGTGGTGAAAATAATGTTAAATGCATGAAATAAGGTCAGAGACATGATTTTCTTGAAGCTACTTGGTGTGTCAGAAGGGGAATCTTGTATTTTAAAGAACTTCCAGTCTGCCCTTGGCACTGCAGCAGTAATTAAAAACCCAAAACCCAACAGTTTTGGTCCCTGTAATTGAATATGGATTCTGCAGAACCTTATAACCTCTTGAGATGGAGGATGTGTATAATGGGAGTTACAGGAGGTCACCTGGTGTCCCTTTGGACAAAAAAAACCCAAGATTTGTTCAGTATAGATGTTCAGATACTTGAAATTCATTATCCATCTGTAAAAAAAGATGGCAGAAGTCTCTGTCTTTGGCTGCAGCCAAACCTTTAAAAGGTCTCCTCTATCAGCATGAAAGGTTAGTGTGTTCTTCTGCAGGTTTCTACATCTATCTTTTATGATGTCAACTGCCACTGAACTGCAAAGAGATGAAAAAGAAGAAATTTCATTAGAGGAAGGGCTGGGGTAAGATGGCTGGTGAAGGAAAGTGAGAAAAGTTTCCATTCGTATGCAATGGAACTTTAGTATCAAAGGGTCACTGCGACCTTTGAAAGGGGATTTTTAATAGTTGAGTGCACTTACAGTTCATAGACAAGGGACTTTTCAGAGGAGATCTACTGTTCTCAAGCCAGTTTTCATGCAGACTGAGCAAAAGCAACTCCAGAAGCTAAGCCTAATGCATCTGCTTAATATACTCATCTCCGATCTTGACAATATTGGCTTTTTGGCTGCGGTGCTGGGTCTGCTTCAGCAACAGAGCCAGCAGCTACTGGTTTCCTCTGTTGTCACCAGTAGACACCAGTGCAGTGATGTGGAATTACTACCAAATGCTTCAAACAGTGACATGGGCATCTCCTTTGTTCTTCCCCAGGCAGCTGCCCAGAGGCCATTAATCCGTGACGGGAAAGAGGAGGACTTGGCAGTGATTTGACTTATACATTGACAGAAGGCACATGAACAACTGTTTATATCCAGAGTCTTCCTGGGTGACTCTGAGCATATCCCTCCTTTCATGAAAATGTAGCTGGTTGCAATCTTGAGTCTAGGGAGAGAGAGAGGAAGCTGCATATTGATGTTTCTAAGTGCCCCTCTTTACTGTCTTGCCCTCCTTATCAAAAATAAAAGTAATTTAAAATTGAAATGATTCCCATTAGTGAAATATTATTAAATTTAATTTTATTTAAATTACAATAAAAAGTCTAAAAAGTTAAATTTACATAGAAGAGGGGAAAAAAATTGCATAATTAAAAATTTAAACTGCAGAAGTCCTCAGGGAGAAGCAGAGTCATAACCCTCCTTTTCCTTCTCTTCTGCCTCTCCTTTCCCAAATGGCTGTATCGTGTGCACTCAAATTCTTTAAGAACTCATACACTTGAAAGAGTAATAGACTCTTCTGTGTGCCAATAACTGCAAAAAGATGCAACTGCAAGTGAAGGAACTGATCTGTAGAGGTTCAATGAGTTCTTCAAAAAAACAAATGAAGCTGGCATTAGTCATTAAGTATCATTGCTTATATGCAAGGAAGTGGGTGTATCTATATCATGTTCCCATTCCTAAATAAATTGATAGTTAGACATATTTAAAAGGAACAGCTGTAAGTGCAAGATTTATACTTTAGGGGTGGTTGGGGTTTTTTTTGTTGGTTTTTGGTTGTTTGGTTTTGGGGTTTTTTTTGTATGTGGGGTTTTTTGTTGTTGTTGTTTGGGTTGTGGGTTTGTTTTTTTTTCCAGTGGAAATCTGCACATCACAGACATCTAGAAATGTAGGAAGAAGATAATCCTTCATCAGAATTAGTCATAATGATTGTGAAGAGAGCTGAAATTTTATATTGCTCCTACCCCTGTTGTGAGTTTCTCGTGGCTAAGCTGATAGCTTCAGCTTTCAAAGATGTCAGGCCAGCATCTTTCATACCAATGACTAACAGCAGTTGTTCCCTGGCAGCAATTATTTTTATGTTTCACAGGATATAAAGGCTTGATGTGCCTTTAACTAATCTTCTTGAGGCAAAAACCTCTTTTGCTTTTGTTTAAAGTTTTGAGTATTTTGCAGAAAAATCCTTTAGCTGTCCATTAGAATAAAAAAAAAAAGCTTTGTCAGCATTCTGGGATAGGTGTTGATTGCCAGTTACCTTATAATTGCATTAATATCATTATAAATAGAGTTCCACCTTTTCAAAACCTTCTTGTTAAAAAGTGTGCTACTGTATGGAAGGTCTGGCACATTTCTGATGTAATTAAACCTATCATCTATTCTTCCTGGGTAGGGTATTGGCTTAGAATAGTGATTTGGACCTAGTTTCACCACAGGTATAAGATGTTGTCCGTAAAAGTTCATAACTGTCTGTGACAGGCTACTTAAGGACTGTGAGTAAATCATTCATTCTAAGCTCTGGTGATCTGAATGCTTCTCTCTCCCAAATAAATATACTTTAAGCAACATACAAAGAGATCATTTTACCATTAGATGAAATGTGAAACATAGACATATTATTTAGTTCAGAAATATTCTTCTGTTTCAATGTATTTTCATTGTCTTCCCATGTTTCCTTGATGTTGTGGATTTGACTTTAAAGCAACCCAATGATAAAATAGTGCTCAGAATAGCAGGGGTGAGGTTTAGGGAATGTAGTACTTAAAACTTGTGATTCACGAGAAACAGAGTAACTTGAGGTCAGGAGGTCATTCAAAAGGCATTGGAAATTCTCTCACTTGGAAATGAGAGAATTATTCACTTCAGTAATAAAACTCAAGAAGATTTTTTTTCTGGCTTAATGAGGCTCATGTAGATGCCTAAACAGAGTAGGGTTAAAACTAAACTTGTACTTTCGTGTTGAATGTGGTGTAGAGCACGCAGAGCTAACGTGTGGGAGTTTCTTGCTGGCGCAAACTGCTCAGAGTCCAAAAGCACTGACAAGAGTCGAATCCAAAGTTTCTTCTCCATGTTTTCTCATTTAAAACCAATTCTTTGGGTCAGAATGGGAGCAGAGTATAAGGAAGATAGCAGAAATATTTAGGGATAATATTAATAAAAGAGTAAATAGAAAAGGCCTTTTAGATGCTCATTTTAAAGATCAATACTTTACAGGAGTATGAAAGATCAGATCTTGTCATACCTCTTTATCTCCTAAAATATGAATGACTGCCCCCTTGTTCCTGGCTTTTACTAAGGCAATAGAAAGGGAAAATCTACAGCAGGTCATACAATGTGATTTACTGATCTGGGATGTGCAAGGACCAGAGGGAACTGAAGTAGAAGAGCTCCCAACAAAAGTGTAAGATTTGAGTTACAGCCTACTCTTAAGAGCATCTGTAGCAACTTGTCAGGATCCCTGGATATGTCCAGGTATATTAGAATTACAGTTTCATCTCATACTGTGCACCACCATCTTCTGGTGGATGTTGCCTCTCTCTTTCTAGTTTCCCCTTCCTTTAAATAGACTTGAATATTTAAGTTTACCCCTGGCAGCCTCCTGTTTAATTGTGTGGAGATAGGCAGTCTAAACAAGTTCTGCTAGGAAATCCATCTCCCAGCTGAACTGCTGAGCCAATAAAAGACTTGGCTCTCATTTTGTCAATGCTGTTTGTTGTATGAACACAATACTGTTCACTTCAATGGACCCATGAAGGGTAATCATTATGTTCATAGCACAGGTTGTCCTGATTTGTGGAAGGAAGATTATGAAAAACATCCACCCTGATGCATGGTCAAACATATTGCTGTGTAGGAAACAAAAATGTTTCCTTTAATTTTGACTGTCTTAATATTACCTAAGAAGTCCTTTCTTATTTGCAATACAGAAGTTGGGGGGTTGTTTTGAAAACATTCAAATGTTCCTGTTAGCTGTTAAGCTTCCTTTTTCCTCCCTGACCCATTTGCACTGACAATAGCATTGAACTAAGCTTACTATTCTCTCATTTTAGGAGTTTTTGATGAATAGATCTTTTGCTGAGGAAGAAGTGTAAGATTTACCAAACAGCTGCTTCTGTTTTACTGGAAGTATTTTGTCTCATTTCTGCTGTACACCAGTCTAACACTAAAAGCATTCTGACTCCAGCCCTGCAGGATATTTGAGATGTGAGTAAATTTCATGGAATCATGGAATAGAATCATAGAATGGGTTGAGTGACCTTAGAGATAATGTAATTCCAACCTTCTGCCATGGTCAGAGACACCTCCTATTAGACCGGCTTGCTCAATGCCTCATTCAACTTGGCTTTGAACACTTTCAGGGCTGAAACCTCCACAGCTTCTCTGGGCAACCTGTTACAGTGCATCATCATCCTCATGAGGAAGAATTTCTTCTTAATGTCTAATGTAAATCTAGCTTCTTCCAGTTAGCCATTGTCCTGTCACTATGTCTAGTCATGAGGTCGGTGGTGACAGGTTGGACTCGATCTTTGAGGTCTCTTCCAACCTTGGTGATACTGTGATACTGTGATATATGCCTTTGTAAAAAGTCTCTCCAGCTTTTCTGCAGGCCCCATTAACATACTGGAAGGCTGCTGTAAGGTCTGTCCAAAGCCTTCTCTTCACCAGGCTTAACAGACCCAGCTGTCTTAGCCATTTTTTGTGGAAGAGGTGCTTCAGCCTTGACCACTGACTTTCCATGTAGGTAAAACTTCATGTCTCTAAACTCATGAAATACAGGGACTAGAAGCCCTAGCCTTACATAATTAGGAATCAAAGAATTAACTTTTCCATTAAAACTGAAAGCACATGCCTTCGAATCTTGGAAAGCGTTAAAGCAGCGGAAGGTACAATTACACATACAGGTTTCCAGGGGATCTTTGGAGAAAAATTTCACAGCTCAGATGTGAAACTCTTCAAACCTGAAGAGTTGCAATCGTTTTACTGAAAGGGTTCAACGTATGCACAGAAAAAGACAAGAAGCATTCCTTGTTGAACAGAGCAAGAGCAAAGAAATAAAGCCTTCTCCGATACCACTGTAAGTTACCATTACATTATGCTTCAAGGAATGACAGCAGTTGAATGGAAGGAGAAAATTGGAGGAGATAGAGATGGCAGCCCATAAGAATTATGCACAAAGTGAAAATTGAGTGATTGAGTTGGCTGAACAGGGAAGCAGTTTCTCCTCCTAACCCAATGTATTAAAGGAGGGGGAAAAGAAGTCTGAAGTGTGGCTTTTCAAGCATCCTGGCCAGTACCACGTTTTCTCCTGGCCTCAATCTAGATATTTTAATTCCCTGCTTAAAACAAAATATTTTAAAATGGTGCACTATATGTCTTAGCACCAAGGTAAAAGCAAAAGATGGATTTTCTTGCTGTTATCTTGGCAGCTCTGCTTGTTACAGCTCTGACTGTGTTTTCATGTTAGAGGTCTATTTTGAGACTGCAAAGCAATGTGGAATGAGGAGATAGCTTGCCTTTCACAAGCAAAAAAAAAAAAAATTAAGCTAAGAACTTGAGACAAAAATTTTTTAGATTGCAGGCCACTCTAAAATTGGAAGAATAAAGAGAAAATATCAGGACATCTTTCATTAGTTTGTCAGAATGACAAACAACTGTGTTTAGGGTTTTTTTTTTTTTTTTTGAGGGAAATTAAGAAATACAACTTACACTGCTCTTTCAAGTGTATCTTATTTACTTCTGCTCTTTCTTGCAGGTCAAAATTAAAATTACATTGAATGAGATATTTTGTCATGAGCTAATGGCCCAAATTCCCTTAATAAGAAATGTTAGCAGTTTAATAAAAATAAATGGTGTTTATGCTCCTGTCTCTGTGTGATTGGAGGGAGAAGAGGTTGTCATTTCAGTACAGTTCCTACATAAACCAGAAGTGTGGAAAAAAAAAATTAGGTGAAACTAAAGCAACTTACAGCTCACCTTAGAGAAAATATTTGTCAAAGCAGCATCAAAGTCTGCAGTGTCATGAACTGACAGTGAGAGAGATTCCTCCTGAGAGAGGTATTATATTTAAAATGTCTTTTCTCCTTCATGCCCTCTTTGAAATACTTTGCTTTCATGAGAGCTACAGATCCATATTTCATTCCAGGGACACACAACCTGATGCCCATCAAAAGTTTTCATTTTATAGATTAAACGTTACAAGTTTTGGGACAGGACACCTGGGTTTTCTTATTAGTATTAGGTTGGTTGGGGTTTTTGTGGTTGGTTTTGGGTTTTTTGGGGGTTGTGGTTTTAAGGGTGGAGGGGGTTGGGATTTTCATTTTGCTTGGTTGTTTGTTTATTTGTTTATTACTCTCTGTGAGGCTTTAGTTTCTTTAACTTTGCACTCTGTATTTTAGTTACATGCAGTCTGGAGTGAGGACCCAGTTTTGTTTCCTGCTTGCCCCTTGCTTTGCTGGCAGCATGCTGCACGTAGACTGGTCTCTACTGCAATGTCTTCCTTTCTGAGAGCACGTGTGTAGGATTGATGTAATTCCAGAAGGCTCTGGAGCAGTGCTAAGAATGGCTTACCCCTTCTCATGGCTTTCAAAGAGACATTGTGTGTGTGTGTCTGCATGTGTATTTTTATATATGTATGTGCATGCAGTGTGAAGATGACTAAAAATGTATTTGCATCTCTTTTTTTCAGTACATTTATATCCTGAAGAGAAGGGAGTATAAATAACTGAAAGTGCCCAGGCTTTTGACAGCCCCTTCCTCATTAGCCTCTCAGCCTACAGAGGTGGACAGCAGTCAAGGCACTGTGTATGTGCTGTGACACTGGGTTAACTTTTGATGTTCATGGATCATAGAATGGTTTGGGTTGGAAGGGACTTCTGAAGGACATCTAGTCCATCCCTGCTCTGTAGTGAGGCGGGAACTAGATCAGATTGTTCAGAGCCCCATCCAACCTGTCACTGAACGTTTCCAGACGTCATCTACAACGTCTCTGGCCGATGTTTCACCACCCTCGTTGTAAGAAGTTTCTTCCTTATATCTAGTCTGAATCTCCTCTCTTTTAGTTTAAAACAGTCATCCCTTGTCCTGTCACAACAGACCCTGCTAAATATCTGTCCCCATCTTTCCTACAGCTTCCCTTTAAGTACTGAAAGTTTGCAATAAGGTCTCCCCGGAGCCTTCTCTTCTCCAGGCAGAGCAAATCTTTCAGCCTTTCTTCATAGGACATTTTCTGGACATCTCTGGACATTTTTGTAGCCTTCTCTTGATTCACTCCAGCAGGTCCAATGATACTCTTCTGTTCATCCTCAGAAAAGTACACAATGGTGTCTCCCTGGACACAGGAGGAAAGGAGGTGCTTGGTCATATCTCCCACCTCTTTGGGATAGAATCTTATGTATCAGTCTCCCACTGGTGTGCACCTGGATACTGATTTTCTCTTACACACAATCTCTCTTGCACATTTATCTTCTTTTCTAGCTTCCTAATGAACAAAATAATTTCCAATTAGAGCCTCTAACCCTGACTCCATGATGTTCCTCAGCAGGTCAAGTTTTGGACAGTTTGGGAATATCTACTATTGGAACACTCTTAATTAAAGGTGGATAATTTCAGCTGAATTCAACAGTTTCAGTGAGTTCCACATTCAGTCTGAAACACTGTATTTTGGCTCTAAACAGACTAATTGATTTATTCTAATGCTTGTTAATTCTAAATTAAGACAAGCTCTAGGTGTTGTGCTGAGAAAATGTAGGCAATATTAGGGGGAGAGAGGCAACAGGACAGCAGAGGGTCTAGACCTGTCCATAAAAACCCAAGTTTCATAAAAATGCATTTGAAGTTTGTAAATGCCATTTTACAAGTTTTTGCATACACAAATTCTCTGAAACACTCATCAAAGGCCTTCTGGCTCATTAATTTTCTTAATACTTAAACTGTTTGTTTATTCTGGGAAAGTGCTATCTAATTTTTTTTTTAATTGCTGTGAACTAACAGACAGACAAAAGTTTTCTAGCCTGTCATAACCAGCTTCGAGTAGCATTGCAGCTTTAAAACATTTAAATGCCTGAACTTAAGGTTTTTGTCTCGACTCCTTAAGATATGTCTTTTTTTCAGAGTGGCCAAGTTCAGATTTTCATCCAGAAAGCCAGAGGGCCTTGGAGAACATGTAAAACTTGTTCCTTAAATTTGCATGAGTTGGAAAGGTTTTTTTTAAACCTTTGTGCTTTAACCCAAATGCAGCTCTCAAATTCAAACTTAGCCCAATCTAATTGGGAATTGGATCAGGCAGGTGTGTTGCTCTCTTTAACATTTTACATATATACATATAAAACTCTCTCCCCCTTTGTCCTGTTTAATTAAAATGTAACTTTAAATCATTTTTACCCCATCCTGGGGCTCTGTGTTGAAAAAAGGAATAAAATGAGGCACCACCATTTCCAGTCAGGTTCTTTTGCTGAAGTCAGCCTGTGAACTTTAACTTTTCAGTTAAAGAAACTAAGTTGACAACATTACTTGAACAAAGTCCTTCCTTTAATATGAGGAATATCTTGGTCTGACCTGTGGTAGTTCCTCCTAGAAGGTCTGCAGCTGTGTGATTTACACTTAGACCTGTGTGGCTTCCTAACAGTTGCTGCCTGGAACAGACAAAAATTCATAGCCTGCAATGACTTGTTTGAATAGTGCATTAAACCTGAAGAAAAGGTCTTTATGCAAGGCAGTAATGCAGAGTGTGTTGCCATCTCAGGTTTTAGGGAAATTATTGTTGCAGTTTGACACACCACTGTGCTTTGTTTTATTGCACTGTAATTTTAGAGCCAGAGTCCAAAGTGAAGCTTTTGGGTACAACTAAGTTTTGTACCTGTGGTTGCTGTAGGTATCTACCATCATCCTGGCCTTTAGCTGAAGAGCCTCTGTTAAAAACTGACCTGAATTACTGAAGTTCTTTCTTTTGCTGGAAGTAGGGTTTGCACCATCACTTCACTTTGTCAAATTTGTTTGAATACTCTAAGCTGAATTGCCTGAGGTTTGGACTGCTACTGAAAGGCCAGGTCTTTCAGCTCAGCTCTGGACAGTCTGTTGCTGTTGCAAGACTCCCTTCTCTGGAAATAAGGTGGCAATTTTGTGGAGATCTGCACTGAGGTGACCATCTTGCAGTCAATATCTCTAGATCACCCAGGGTGATTATTTTGGAGTATTTTGTGGCTGAAGCTCTCAGAGGTACATTATCAATTTCTAAATTATATCCTAACTTCTGAGAGCCCTGGGTGCCTTTGGAGACTTCATAATCAGTGATCTACCTTGAACTCCACTTGCTGCCTTTATAATGGTCTGTGCCTTTCCTATTCAAAGGTTTTATAAGATAAGAATTGAGACAGAGATAAGAAGCAGAAAGATATAAGGGCTTTAATTGGTTGCTACTTACTAGTGTTCTGTATTTCCAACTGTATTTATAATGATGTCTCTTCAGTCTCTTAGTTCTTCCTAAAGGGAATATTTAGTCTCTTCCTCCTACTCCCACTCTCTGTCAGAAAGCCAGGGCATATTGACTCCACAGTGATGAAATATAACAATTTGACAAACTGACTGTTTAGCCAATAGTAATCTAGCTCTGCAGTTGGTTCCAAATATTTACTGTATCGCTACAGAATAAACCAGTGACTGAGTACTGGCAAGGAGCTCAAGCTATGAAAGTCTCTGTGTCTCCTAGCTCTTGGACACTGCATTGTCTACTGAAATTTGGATACCCAAGTTGCTGCGTAACCTCATACTGTGCACTGGAAGGTGCATAAGAGTAGAATACACAGGCAATAGCAGGCTAGGTGGGAAAGTGCCTGAAGCTTATCCCTCTTTTCATTATAAAAAGAATTATCTGCAGTTGTGTTCTAATGTTCCACTGGAATTTAAAAAAAATTATAAACTTTTATAAATAAATAAACTTTTTAAAGCTAAAAAAAAAAAAAGTTAAAATAAAATATAACTTTATAAATCTTCCACTCTTATCTGGTGCAGAATTTCAGAGTTCCTTGCTGTCACTAAGAATACCCCAACACCGCAGTCTTTGGTATTCTGGAAATGATCTGCCTTGATTGCTTCTTCTAAAGCTATTTTTAATCCTTAATCAAAGATTAATTATGCCAAGCTTTGGGCCATGAAGCCTGTGGAGGAGAGAAAAGGAAGAGAAAGTGCCTACAGCACTCTCTGAAGACATGGGGAAATCAGGTACAAGTCAGTGCTGCGATTTGTAGTTGGGATTCAGCAGCAGGGATGCTGAGATAATCTCTGAAACACCTTGCTAAGGCTGTGAACCCACCGTGTGCCATCGTCTCTTTGCAGAGGGAATGTACTTTGCCAAAGTATCAGTTACACCTCCCAGATGGTAGGTACCTGTTCTGGCACCTACCCAATGCTATCTGTCAGTATTTAACACAGAATGTTTTCTTCAACTCGTGTGTCTCTGAAGCACAGATTGGTGTCCTCTGCGTGACTCCGTGTCTCAGTTTTGCTCAGATTTTCTAGGTAGGGTGCTCCACAGGGTTCTTCTCTTTCTGCTGTACACATATCCAAGATTAAAGTCCAGTCTGGGGCTGGATCTCTACTTTACAATTTGGAACCAAGAGGTTACAGGAAAATTAAATGTAAATTGAATTCTGATCAGAGCTGAACAGCCGGGTTCCTCACTGACTGCTTCCTTCATGCGGAGTTGGGGCTGAGCCTTCAGTGTCCATAACAACAACTTTCCCTGGAAATGGTGTCCTAATTCTGTCTAAAACTGTCCTGGGGGACTTTGACAGCTCCTCTGAGTTCTCTTTGCTGTTTCTCTTCATCTGTTCCCCTTTATCCAAAATTCTTTTCATGGTGCCAGTCTGTTGCAAATACAGTTTCGATGGATTATTTGAATATTAGCTACAGTTTCAGCCCAGCACTTCATGGGTTACTACTGAAGCTGCTGAAGTCCTCAAAAAATAATTTAAGCTTTTATATACATATTCAGAGGAGATTTTTCTTTAGAATCTTCTATATAGTTCTCTAACACTTCTACTGATATGAATAAAAAACTGGATCATTGGGATGTTTTTAAATGGATGGAGCATGTTTTTCTATTTCTTCTTCCCCTCCTTCCCTATCACCAGACAGTCAGAACTGGAGAAACCCAGTTTTATCAGACCATAGCTATGGCCTGAGGATTGGGCTGTTGTCTCGAGGATTAGACGTCCCTGTTCCAGGGAGAGACATTCCGAATCTCAGTGAAATTTCAAAGCTGATTCTTCGGTGTTCACCAGGGTTCTTGAAGCACTGGTATTTTAGGGCAGCGTTTTTCACCTCCACATTTCCTCACGGTTTGTGTGTTAAGAAATCCAGTGTGATAAGATATTTTGAGAACACCTATCAGATAGATCTGTTCTAGGTGGAGACAAGGTGACAGATGAATCTTACTGCCTCTACCCCTGGAGCTGTAAACATACTAGTCATGAAATTGGGTGTGTTTTTATGACTTATGGTGAAAACAGTGAGAGCTAAGGAGTTTCAAGGCAGATGATGAAAACTAGCTGCTTTGAGTCTCAGCAGTACACCTAAGGAGTTCTTTATTTCTCTGAAATTCTCTTGTGATCCATCCCAAAAATTATTGCCAGGGTTATTCAGCAAATGGTTCTTTTTGTTGCTGTTAATTTTGTTCCTATCTGCTGTTAAATGTTTGCATTCCTGTGATATCTGGAGAGAGCTGTTCAAAATTCTTTCAACTTGGCACTTAAATCTGATTTTGCAGATCTGATTTTTTTAATATGCTGTAGTTACCTAAGAGAGACAAGTAGATGTTGGGGTTGGACTTGATGATTGGGGGTTGGACTCAATGATTTTGGGAGCTCCCTTCCAACCCCTAACATTCTGTAATTATCTCATGTAAATACAGGAGCCATTTAATCATAGAATCATAGAATCAGTCAGGGTTGGAAGGGACCACAAGGATCATCTAGTTCCAACCCCCCTGCCATGGGCAGGGACAGCCTACACTAGATCACGCTGGCCAGAGCCTCGTCCAGCCTGGTCTTAAACACCTCCAGGGACGGGGCCTCAACCACCTCCCTGGATAACCCATTCCATGGCTTCACCACTCTCATGGTGAAGAACTTCCTCCTCACATCTAGCCTGAATCTCCCCATTTCCAGCTTCATTCCGTTCCCCCTAGTCCTATCACTACCTGAGATCCTGAGCAGTCCCTCCCCAGCCTTCCTGTAGGCCCCCTTCAGATACTGGAAGGCCACAATGAGGTCACCTCAGAGCCGTCTCTTCTCCAGACTGAACAGCCCCAACTCCTTCAGTCTGTCCTCATAGGAGAGGTGCTCCAGCCCTCTGATCATCCTCGTGGCCCTTCTCTGGACAGATTTGCTGTCATTTACTCAGTTCTCTGTGACTGAGAACTTGTGCTTTAGTATAAAAATAAGTATGATTTATTTTTGAATTAAGTAAACTGATTTCTGTTTCTTTAATATTGGTAACATCTAGAGTCTCTCTATCACCATTGCCTACATGTTTGGAAAGTGTAGCAAAATAGAGTCCCTATTCACACAGGCAAGCACAGTAAGGAGATTGAAGGAACACTAGTTAGGGATTAAATGATTCTCATCTTTGGAATAAATGGCAATTGCAGAATATCATCTGCCTAACCATTGTCAAAGTTTTGTAAACATCGTGACAGAGATGAGTTTTAAGAGTGGTTTGAAGAGGACAGCTGTTGCTTTGTGAATAATCATTTTTGTTGTTGTTATTGTAAGTGGTACAAACTACAATGTTACTGAAAACAGAGATGGAATATATCACTTGGTTGCTCATCCTTTTAGTGCCTGCCTTCTGTCAAGGCCCAAGTCCCCAAAGTATGCTTTTGGGGAACATATGTTGTCTGCCAAAACTCATTTGAAATCTGAAAGCAGAATAATGTTTTGCTCAACTTTGCTTTTCAAATGTAAATCATTTACATTTAGGGCAAAATGCTCCTTGCAACTACAGGATACTGTAATCATAAATTGGAAATTTTTTTTTTTTCTCCCAAAGAATTTAATCTGGTTTAAAATTTGTCTACAAAGGCTTAACTTTAAAGGCAAAATTTTAAGCTAGAAAGATGTGTTTTCTCAAATGTCTTGACAAATAAAGGGACTAGAATAGAAACACCAGACCAAGAATTTTTAAAGTGTTTGTTCCTTAAAATAAAAGGAAGTGGTTTCCTTACCACTCTCAGCTGAGCAGTAAGAGCAATCCAACATTTCAGTCCCATGGTTTTTGGTGCCTCCCCAGTCTGGTTATAGTGATTAATTTAAGTTCATGGCTTCGTTTTGCTGAATGTTTGCTAACAATATATATTTTAAAGCACTGGCTATCTTGCTGGCTCTTTCAACAGATTTACACTCCATAGTTTGAAACATTCCCAATCCAAATACCTGGTACAGTACAAAACTTCCTCTTGCGGAGCTGATGTGGTTTCACTGTCACAAGGTGACGTGCCAACGTACTTATGAAACAAGTTACTGGCACAGTAAATCAGCTGTGATTAATTTGTTGATTCCAGAGTGAAACTAAACTTCTAACCTACACTATAGACATTATACCCTGCTACTTCTGAAGTATTTAATTAAGCTTAAAATATATTGTATTTATTTATTTATTTTAGTTTCCTTACATTCAGAGAAGTCAGATAATGGAAAGAGAGAAACTTGAAATAGCAATCTGTTCCTTTCTGAGAAGCTCCTCTCTGTCCTCACCGATGAGATTTACAATGCTGTAATGCTGCAATTTCATCATTATTTTGTAATCTTCTTAAATGAGTGTCTCATGTTAGTGCAGGCAATCACAATAACTGCTTGAATAGGATTTGCTGCTGAGCAAAGCTGCTTGTGTTGCAAAAGCAACTAGAGGAACACACAAGCAAAAAAAACCCCAAAAAACATTGTGCAAAGGTGTTTACTTTCCCATCAGGTTTAGAGTGAGTCCTGAGAAAGAATTTAGTTATGACTTCACCCATGCTAGCAGGATGCCAGCAAATTGTCAAAAAAGGAAGTAATACTCTAATAGCAGCTTAAGGCAAGTTCAGAAACAAAGGAGATTTGTAGCCACAACACTTATTTAATGTGCATGTTTCTGTAGACTGAAAAAGAAACTCGCCTCCTTCAAAAATTCTCGTGGCTTCTCCATGCTGCACCTCAACTATTGTATTCAGCTTCGGGCCCTTCATTACAAGAAGGACATGGAGTTGCTAAGAAGGGCTTGTAAAGGATCTGAAGAAGAAGTCTTATGAGGAGTGGCTGAGGGAGTTGAAGTTGTTTAGTCTGAAGAAGAGGCTGAGGGAGATGTTATTGCTCTTAACAGCTGAAAGGAGACTGTAGTGAGGTAGGTGTTGGTCACTTCTCCCAGCTAGCAAGAGTACCAGAGGAAATGTCCTCATGTTGTGCCAGGGGAGGTTTAGATCAGGTATTAGAAAAAACTGCTTTAGTGAATGAGTGGTCAGGCAATGGAACAGGCTGCCCAGAGAAGTGGGGGAGTGGTGGATTCACAATCCATGGAGGCGTTCAAAAACTATGTAAACATGGCACTTTGGGACATGGTTTAATGGCTGTGGTTGTGTTAGTTTGAAGAATGGACATCATGGTCAAGACTTAGATGTCTTTTCGAACCAAAACAATTCTATGATTCTATGCCTACTGCTCCCAAGGTCTCTCAGCCCAAGGCAGGATTGGCACTAGGCAAAGCACCCTGTCTGTATGGCAGATGATCCTTTATACTCAGTATCTGTATCCTGGGGAGTGGGGAGTTCAGTGTCTTCCCGTATCTCAGAGGTGGTGACTGAGACAATGAAAGCAAAAAGAAATCGCCCCAGCAGATTGTGCCTGTTCTCTTTGGAACATATTTGTCACACAAATAACCTGATAACTCTTACTTTTAAAATAAGGTTGCCTCAAACCCAACCTTTCATTAAGCATTATTTATTCATGTTACAGTGCTCCTTTCAGATATATATTGGCTGTGCATTCGGTGTGTGTATTATCCAGCTGAAATCTTTGAAACTATTCACGTGGGTAGGGTTATGTATATCAGTCTATAGGGTCTGAAGAGGACATTAAATCACTAAGGTTTGTGTTTAATAGAGAAGCATTAAACAGCACAGTCCTAGCTTGATTTTTAAAGACTATAGCAATAATATCAGCATGTGACTGTCGTATCATACTTCTTAATTTATTTTCCTCTTCAAACTCGGGCTAGCAAAATATTGCTACTCATTATTTCTTTGCCTGTGCAGGCTGCTTAATTCTGCTTTTGTTCTTTTTATCAGACCCTGATCTATGATCTGATGTCCCTTGACTGAGTCATGCTTCAGGCTGTTGGCCCTGGGCCTAATTGTACTTCTGGTTTCAGAATTCTTTGTAATATCTGCCTGGAGGCTTCTCCCGTTTGGAAAACAAGATTGTAACTCCTGTACACAGTGAATGACACAGTGTTGGTGCTTCTTCTGGTCTATTTGAATTCCAGGTTCCTAACAGCAAATAACTTATCCTCATTTCTGAAGTGGTGTGAAGAAAATGTGAGAATTGTAATCCTTATTATCTTCTTTAGAGCCTTATGGATGCTCTGTAGTTATCAAAGCAAAAACCTTTTCCCTCCCAAGTCCTACTCAAGCCACAATTCTGAATTTTCTTCTTCCCCATAGATTTTTTTTGTATGCTTGGTATCTTTAAGTCAGCGTTTCTTGAGACTTCACTTTCAATTTAATTTTGTGTGTGAAATAAGATGCCAAGGAAACAAAATGGTAAAGAAAAACAACACCTTTAAAATATGATCAAATATCATCTTTTGGACTTGATGATCTTTGAGGTCTTTTCCAACCTTATTGATTCTATGATCATGTCTTGATCTCTATGAAAATATGTACTAATTTCAGATAAGAGTTAACATGTGCTAATAACTACTGCATTCAAGTGTATATTTATCAGTCATCATTAATGTTGCAAAATTAACGTTGCACTGGAGCTAAAAGGGTTGGAGGATGTTTACGTACTAAGAGGTGATGACAGAGTTGGAAACGGAGTTTGCCCCTGTACCTGTGTAGGCAGGGTGGTCTGATGCAATAATGTGTGATGAAGTTAGAAGGACTACATCATCAGGCTATACTGTCACTTGCTGATAGTGTCAGGGCTGCAACATGATGCTTCTAGCACTACTGAAAGATAATTAACTCCTTTTGGGATATCACAGCGCTCACAGAGGTGACTCAGACAGAGGTTGCATCCTAGCAGATTAAAAAAATCATTTGTTTGAAAGAAACAGGTTTTATTCTCACTTTCAACCCCTGAAAGTAAAATTGAAGTTGATTTATGAAATCCAGTGGTTTCTCTCACTGACAGCAGTTTCTGTTAACTCTTCAAAGACACTTTTAGCAGCAGCTGAAATGAGGGATTATGACAATTTACAGGGCTTGCTTACTTTGTAGGCAGTTTTACTTGCTAAAAGAAGTACCTAAAATGCAGCTTAAAAAGTAGCATGTGGGCATTTTTCTTTTATAAATGCAGGGACAGGACAAGGCCGTGTCTAAGAATTTTAATTATTATACATATGAAAGCCCTTTCCTCAGTCAGGTAGTCAGCCTGCCACTTAGCTGCTGTGCACTTAGGCAATACAGAAAACACAAAAATCATGGGGCAGTTTTAAAGCTAAAGTATCAGAGATCTTGTTACATTTCCAAGCTGGGTACTAGAAGACTTGTTTTTATAAATATAGGTACAGACACGTCATTGTCTGGCTTTAGCTACTGTATCTCACTCTGATTTTCCCATGTTAAAGCACTTTCACAGCTAAAGACTCTTCTCACATGGACCTTTCTGAAAAAATATACTTAGAAACTGCAGTCTTAAAGGGAATGAAAAATGTCTTCATGCTCATCTGATGCATATTTCAGTTCTGCAACTAGCTCTGGAGGGTAGGCAGCACATAGGCAGCTTCTTCAGCTGAGCAGATATTTGCTCGTGTAGCACACAGAGAAAAAGCAGTTAATGTTTCCAATCACAGAGTATGAGGAGCTGTGTCCAGTTCTGGGCTCCTCAGTTTAAGAAGGACATTGAGACACTTGAACATGTCCAGAGAAGGGCAACAAGGCTGGTGAGAGGCCTTGAGCACAAGCCCTATGAGGAGAGGCTGAGGGAGCTGGGGTTGTTTAGCCTGGAGAAGAGGAGGCTCAGGGGAGACCTCATTGCTCTCTACAACTACCTGAAGGGTGGTTGTAGCCAGGAAGGGGTTAGCCTCTTCTCTCTAGCAGCCAGCACCAGAACAAGAGGACACAGTCTCAAGCTGCGCTAGGGGAATTTTAGGCTTGAGGTGAGGAGGAAGTTCTTCCCTGGGAGAGTCATTCGCCATTGGAATGTGCTGCCCAGGGAGGTGGTGGAGTCACCATCCCTGGAGGTGTTCAAGAGGGGATTGGACGTGGCACTTGGTGCCATGGTCTAGTCATGGGGTCTGTGGTGACAGGTTGGAGTCGATGATCTTTGAGGTCTCTTCCAACCTTAGTGATACTGTGAAATCAAACTGTGATACTGCTTGTTGGGAGAGATGGATGTGAGGACAGTACATGGGTAGCTGGAGGCCTTACAGGTGGTGCAGGGAAATATCCCCAGCAGACACCTTTGATCAGCACCTCTGAACCAATGTAAGAAGCAGAGTAAGGATTTGGGGAAAAAATGAGGTAAAAATACTTTTCAAGCTAGGCAGAGAGGGGCTTTGTGTTAATGTAGATATTGAAGATTTGAATTTTACCTGCAAAGGAAGATGAATGTTGAGTGTTAGAGTCCTCAGTTGATCTCTTTCCTCACTTTATCTACTGCCTTCCTCTCTCCTCCATACTTACATTTTACATTACAGCTCTCCACAATTATTAACTAAAAGAAATAAAATAGAAAGTCTTAATAAGATGAGAGCCTGTAGACACATTGAAGATATTTAATTTTCACATTTGAAAGTTCTGGGAAATTCAGGAGGTATAGGAGGGGTGAAGATTGGTTATTTGTTATTTCACAGCTGGAAATACAGGTTTTGAGAGCGACAGCAAGCATTGACAAGAAACAAACTCCAGTCCTATTTGACTGTGAGAAGGCAATAGGTAATCACTGCTGAAGACAAGCAATGCAATTATCAGTGAATTTAAGCAATAATGTCTGAGTTAATTTTCAGTTTGTGAGATAGAATAGGTGGTAGTTTTAAGGAAAGAAGAGGGCACAGAGAAAGAATGTCAGGGCAGTGTGAAATTAGCAGCTGGAATTATATTTTAAAATTACTTTAAAATAAAACAACAAACCAAACCCAGGTTTGTGATAGAACACTGGCTTTAGCTTAGAGCAGTAATTTCAAACAGGGAAGAGATCTCTTGAATGCACCTTCAGCTCCTGGTTTGATTTGAACGTGCAAATAGACATGAAATAGTGGGTGCCATTAAAAATGGATGAAAGCTTCATAAAAATACAAGCCTCAGTTAAAGCAGCCAGCAGGAGAAGTGAAACAAAACAGATGCTAGGGAGGAAAAGAGAGAGTGAATGAAACTGCACATTGGGAAATGGGTAGAAAGTCAAACCCATTAATTTCTTGATTAAGGAGTAGCACTTGATTTATTTTTGATTTTTCTATATTATTTTAGTTTTTGATGGATAACTTGAACACATGGCTGTACATGCCACATGGGAACTCTTTCATCTCATGACAGGGAAACATAAGGATAACTAGGTGGCTTTGGTTCCTGGTGTCATCAGTATACAGTTTAGAGAATATATTTTTTGTGTGTGTGACTTAGAGTGATGTGTGGGTGGGGAAGGAGTGCTGGTTTCATAAAATTGAAGTCATAATGCTTTACATCAGTGTTATATTTTTCTCTCATCATCCATGCTGACTCTATTCAGGGGGGGAAAAAATAGTTGGGATTTCTTTTTTAATCTCTTGATATGTGAAAACACCTGCTGCTGCTTGGGGATTTTATTGGTCTCATCTGTATTTTGGAAGCATTTGACAACCCCTTCTTTGCTGTTTGCTATGTAATTTGAGAGTAGAAATGGCTGTTCTCAGAAACCACCAGGTTTCTTTGAGGTGCTCAGAAATCATGTTGCCACATGAATAGGATGCTGTTCCTCAGATAACTTCTATGAAATGGGACTTCTGGGTGAAGCCCCTCAGTTTAAGAAGGACATTGAGACACTTGAACGTGTCCAGAGAAGGGCAACAAGGCTGGGGAGGGGCCTCAAGCACAAGCCCTACAAGGAGAGGCTGAGGGAGCTGGGATTGTTTAGCCTGGAGAAGAGGAGGCTCAGGGGAGACCTTATTGCTGTCTACAACTACCTGAAGGGAGGTTGTAGCCAGGAGGGAGTTGGTCTCTTCTCCCAGGCAACCCGCAGCAAAACTAGAGGACACAGTCTCAAGCTGCACCAGGGGAAGTTTAGGCTGGAGATGAGGAGAAAGTTCTTCCCAGAGAGAGTTGTTAGCCATTGGAATGTGCTGCCCAGGGAGGTGGTGGAGTCACCATCCCTGGAAGTGTTCAAGAGGGGACTGGACGTGGCACTTGGTGCTATTCACCAAGCATTTGTATATGTTGGGATATTCACCTGCAAGTGAAAATGCTGAGATTTACACCTTTTGTAGGCAGGAAATTCCGTCTTGCATCTTCTTCCTCACTCATATCTTGATTTTGACCTCTGCTGTTTAGGTAACAGCTTTTATCTCTTCAACCTAGTGTGCCAGGTGGCAGCTAGGGGACATGACAGAGGTGATTTTCAACTTTGTGCCTGCAGAACTTTCTAACCAAGATTGCATAAGGGCAGTGGCTGGGGGCCCTGCACACTGGGGGAGTGCCACCATTGTTTGCACCCCCACTCCAGCTGATTTAGGATTTACTTACCCAACACCACTACCCCATGCAGGAGGACGTCAAAGGAATCATCCTCAGAAGAGGGAAAAAAAAACAGTTTTAGCTTATCACCAGACACTAAAATGGAAATGGTGTGATACACACAGTAATTAGTCACCTGTAGTGTGAATTTGTTATAAAAGTCTAAGGTTTTAAGATAGAACAGAATAGATTATTTCAGTTGGAAGGGGCCTGCAATGATCCTCTGGTCCAAGTGCCTGACTTAAAGCATGTTGTTAAAGTCACTGTCCAAACATTTCTTCAGTTTTGACAAATAACTTGCCAAACAAGCAACCTAATAAATAAAATGCAATTGAGCATGACTAAATTGTAGATGTTTCTGCAGTGGGATCTGCATCCTTGTGTTCTCTCTTGCTGTTCTTTGGCCAGGACCTTCCCTTTGTTTTATTCTGTGCTCTCCCACTGCTATCATTCAGATATTTTTTTTTTTTTTCAGGCTTGTAATTGCTGTGGAACTTCTGTCCAACTGCAGACTCTGTCATATCCTTGACAGCTTTGCCTTTTCTTTCTCATGTCTTGTGTTTTTGTCACATTTTTTTGCTTCCTTCTGCTCCCTTGGGGACTATCCAACTGCCTCGCTCTTGTTTCCATCAATAGTGAATGAGAATAAATGTGAGTCCTGCATTCTTCATGTCAGAGTCACCCTTTCTCCCTTGTTTCATGGCTGGCAGTTATCTGGTTGTCTTAGTTTGGGACTCACAATACAACAATATCATCCTGCATTCACAGCCCACAGTACTGAGTTCCTATATGCACATGGACACATACATGCATAAATGTCTGCATCATGGGGCATCATGGTTTGACACTAACTGGCAACTAGGTACCATGCAACCGCTTCTCAGTCGGATGGGGAGGAGAACTGAGGGGGGAAAAAAGGCTCATGGATTGAGATAAGAAGAGTTTAGTAATGGAAATAAAATATAAGAAGAACACTAAAAATAATGAAAAGGAAGGTCACAAAAAGACAAGGAGAAGAAAACCAAGAAAGACAAGTGATGCACAACGCAGTTGCTCACTGTTTGCTGACCAATGCCTGAGCCAGCTCTTCTCAGTTACATACTGAGGGTGGCATCCTATGGCATGGAACATCCCTTTGATTAGTTTGGATCAGCTGTCCTGACTGTGCTCCCTTCCAGCTCCTTTTGTACCTCCACTCTTGCAGAGCATGGGAAATGGAAAATCCTTAATTTGGGATGTTATTTTCATACTAACTCCAAAATACAGCACTGTAGGAAGAAAGATAACTCTGCCCCAGGACAGGAGATACCAAAATTAATTAGTTTATTATATATTGAGCAGAAAAAAGTCATGTTGGTTGTGGGGATGAGGAATTGCAGGAATGTAAATGTCTTCATTGGTCGCCTGTCAGCTCAATGTCTCTTCCAGATATACTGGCCAGGGTTTAGTGTTTGTCCTCCTCCTTCAGGTGGAGCACTTGGCATGTCCATCTACCATTAAGAACCAAATAGCAGTGCTTTCCCCATTTGAAGGTTTCTAAATTACACTGAAGATTTTTTTCTGTTTAATTAGACTCCAGACAAAGTACCAAGCCAGCATTAAAAGTCTGCTGACAACTGATTACCTGACATCTGCTACTGCAAGAGTTTTTGCCTATATCAGAGATTACCTTACTTATGGGTTTAACCCATAGTATCATAGTATCAGTCAGGGTTGGAAGGGACCACATGGATCATCTAGTTCCAACCCCCCTGCCATGGGCAGGGACAGCCTACACTAGATCAGGCTGGCCAGAGCCTCATCCAGCCTGGCCTTAAACACTTCCAGGAACGGGGCCTCAACCACCTCCCTGGACAACCTGTGCCAGGGCTTCACCACTCTCACAGTGAAGAACTTCTTCCTCACATCCAGTCTGAATCTCCCCACCTCCAGCTTCATTCCATTCCCCCTAGTCCTAGCACTACCTGATAGCCTGAGAAGTCCCACCCCAGCCTTCTTGTAGGCCCCCTTCAGATACTGGAAGGCCACAATTAGATCACCTCAGAGCCTTCTCTTCTCCAGACTGAACAGCCCCAACTCCTTCAGTCTGTCCTCATAGGAGAGGTGCTCCAGCCCTCTGATCATCATCCATAGTTGGGGAAAGTTTAGTATTAGATATTGTTGGAGCAAAACCCCTTGGTTTTGAGGTTATGACCTCTTCAGAGCATTTTGATTCCTTATTGAGGCCAATGTGCTGCCTCGTGCTATACTGTTCTCCCTACTACTGCCACGGCCTTCCAGGGGATCATCTCACACGCAGCTCTGGTTGCATATTTGTTCTCTCAGGAGGATTTATAGTTTCCTATGTTTTCTTTCCATTTTTATCTAAATTTTTTTTTAATTGAATCCTTGTACTACACTTTATGAATTATGAGGAATAAATCCACTGCTTTTCTTTTTCATCCCTCCTCTCCATTTCCTCTTATGCCTTCTACCACTCTTATTGTGAAGTTTCTTGATTTGTGTAAGGAGTTAGGCTGAAGACTTCATGTGCACTCTGTGTAACTTATGTGTACATACTGCAAGCTATGTTTTCATTCAGCAAGTAACAGTCCCTTTCCTTTTTGTGTCTTTCAAAAAGATTGGGAGGCAGTGATTAAATTAAAGGAAGGAAACCACATATGACAATGCTGGAGGCTGATCTTGTACCCTGAAAGGAAGGTTTCTACTAGAAATCATGATATTGAAGGGAAAACTTGCAGGAGAGGTAGAGCAGCGCAGGGATGTGGAATATGTTAACAAGAGGAAGAATGAATTACTGGAATTCTTTAAAAGGTTTTTCTGGTGGTGCAGGGTTGGGCAAGTTATGGACAAAACAAATGGCTTTCAGCTTAGACTCCTCCAAAAAAAAAAGAGAGGTGAAACCAATTATATGTGAAAAGGTAATAACAGTATGAAAGAAAATGTGAGAACATGTTGCTGGTGTGTCTCCTGTGCTGGAGAAGCAGAATTTTTCTGTTTAATGATAGACCTTGTCACTTCAAACAAAAGGGTGTAGCTGATTTAAACTCTGAAGATGTTTTCTTGCTTGTTTAGTCACAGCTATTCCATATTACCATTTTAAAAACTGGATAGCTCTTTTGAACAAGCTTTACAAGAGTTGTTTTCAAAGCACTGAAGATATCATCTCTCCGCTGGAGTTGATATCCAAGCTCCTTGAGGATTAGGAATACGTTCCCACATCCCCCCAATAAATAAATCAGATCTTCTTTAAAAAGCCATTAATACACTGTTTCATTGCTTATTGTATTCCAGTTGATGCAGTCACATTATAATGCTCTCAATCAATCAGTCAAATTGTGTAAGAGCTTGAGTATTATTTATTAATTTGGTTTCACACTTTAATTATTTTTTATAGTCTGGGAAAAGCACTTCAAATGAGTAGGTATTACTTAGGATGGAATAACATTTTTGCCTGTCATTAAATGCCCCTTAACAATGTTACTAAGAGCATAAAACCTTAACTTAAAATATTTCATTTCAAACTTATTTTTACATAATATTGCCCATGCCAAAAGTCAAGCATTTTGTCCAGTTTAAATAACTCTGTGTTTCTAAGGGAGAGACTTGCACCTGGATGTTGTTAAATATTAAAGAATAAAGGTATGAAATAGCCTGCAACTATTGTGGCATTTATAAGTCACTTCTCCTTTTCCCCTTTTCCTTCTCCCCTTTCCCCCTTTTTCCCCTTTTCCCCTTTCTCCTTTTCCCCCTTTCCCTCTTTCTCCTTTTCCCCCTTTCCCTCTTTCTCCTTTTCCCCCTTTCCCTCTTTCTCCTTTTCCCCCTTTCCCTCTTTCTCCTTTTCCCCCTTTCCCTCTTTCTCCTTTTCCCCTTTTCCCCCTTTCCCCCTTTCCCCCCCTTTCCCCCCTTTCCCCCCTTTCCCCCTTTTCCCCCCTTTCCCCCTTTCCCCCCTTTCCCCCCTTTCCCCCCCTTTCCCCCCTTTCCCCCCCTTTCCCCCCTTTCTTTCCCTTCCCCCCCTTTCCCCCTTCCCCCTTCCCTTCCCCCTTCCCCCCTTCCCCCTTTCCCCCTTTCCCCCTTTCCCCCTTTCCCCCTTTCCCCCTTTCCCCCTTTCCCCCTTCCCCCTTTCCCCCTTCCTCCTTTTCCCCCTTTTCCCCCTTTCTCCTTTTCCCCCTTTCTCCTTTTCCCCCTCTTTCTCCTTTTCCCCCTCTTTCTCCTTTTCCCCCTCTTTCTCCTTTTCCCCCTCTTTCTCCTTTTCCCCCTCTTTCTCCTTTTCCCCCTCTTTCTCCTTTTCCCCCTCTTTCTCCTTTTCCCCCTCTTTCTCCTTTTCCCCCTCTTTCTCCTTTTTCTCCTTTTCCTTTTCCCCCTCTTTCTCCTTTTCCCCCTCTTTCTCCTTTTCCCCCTCTTTCTCCTTTTCCCCCTCTTTCTCCTTTTCCCCCTCTTTCTCCTTTTCCCCCTCTTTCTCCTTTTCCCCCTCTTTCTCCTTTTCCCCCTCTTTCTCCTTTTCCCCCTCTTTCTCCTTTTCCCCCTCTTTCTCCTTTTCCCCCTCCTCCTCCTTTCCCCCTCCTCCTCCTTTTCCCCCTCTTCCCCTTCCTTTTCTCACTTTCATTTTCCCTTATTTACTTATTTCTAACTATTGAAATTGAAGTGTCTGTATCTAGTCTCTCCTTCACTCTAAAATGTCCCTGAAAAATTTAACAAAAGAAAAAGTTTAGTCTCAGTCATCATGCAAGTCAAAAGTTTGATAACTACACTGGGTTTTCTTTGAAACAGGTAACCTGGAAATGTTCTTAATCATATCCCACAGTTTAAAATAATAGTAGTAAAAATCATAGAATTGTTAGGGTTGGAAGGGTGTTTACTGCTAACTATTTTTCTGCAAATTAAAGAAAACTGCATTCCTTATAGTCTGAATCAATGTAACAGCTAAGCTTTTCAGGACATCCCTATTCTGTCTTCTGTTTTCTAGTTCCTTGTTTCAGTCCTCCAAATCCAGATGGAGGCT
The DNA here is from genome assembly GCA_033816785.1 of Picus viridis. Lineage (NCBI taxonomy): Eukaryota > Metazoa > Chordata > Aves > Piciformes > Picidae > Picus > Picus viridis. Next base: position 10,128,318 of record CM066581.1, on the reverse strand, counting down.
ATGTAACAATTAAGTGAAAGAAGAAAAGTAGATTGTGCTTTTCCATCCCTGAAGAAGGATGATACTAACAGCAAATGTTAGTGGGAGTAAGTGTAAGGGCTGCATAGTGGAAGGCAGCATCAGGGTGGATAAAAAATATGAAGGATTAGTATAAAACATCAAAATAGCAGTTTGGGTGGGATACAAAACCACCTATCTCAGAACCTAAGACAAACTGAGCAATAGGAATAAAGCTGAAATGCCATGAGGAAAATTGCTTAGCCCGTATGCCACTGGGCCTCACACCCTTGTGTCTTACACAAGGGGAATGCACTCCAATGGGTCTTAGTTACCCCTGAACCCTTTTTTAATAATGATGCTTCCACAGGGAAACTGAATGGCACATCTTGGTCACTGCAGCCTGTTAGGCACAAGCATCACAGCTGGAAAGCTGCTGCTTGCAGTCAGTGTTTGCAGGCAGCCCACTTGCTCCAGGTGCTTGAAGCTTGACCTAATATAAAGCTGAAAGCCAGCAAAGAGTATTTCCTGTACTCATATCCTGTGAAAGACACTGAAATTTCTCAAACCACCAAATACCTGCTGCTTATGGACACAATGGTAGTGACTGGTTGTAGCCAGGAGGGGGTTGGTCTCTTCTCCCAGGCAACCAGCACCAGAACAAGAGGACACAGTCTCAAGCTGCGCCAGGGGAAGTTTAGGCTGGAGGTGAGGAGACAGTTCTTCACAGAGAGAGTTGTTAGCCATTGGAATGTGCTGCCCAGGGAGATGGTGGAGTCACCATCCCTGGAGGTGTTCAAGAGGGGACTGGACATGGCACCTGGTGCCATGGTTTAGTCATGAGGTCTGTGGTGACAGGTTGGGCTTGATGATCTTTGAGGTCTCTTCCAACCATGCTGATTCTGTGATTCTGTGACTGAACTGGCCTTGGAGGAGTTGTGCAACCTTTTAACATGCTCAGTTTCATACTGAATAGTACTGCTTTGGTTTCTGTGAAGCCTCATCGAGAGAAGCAGCATGCGAGAGTGCCATTAATCAACATCAAGATGTTAATACTTGATGGATTGAGTGGTAGCGGTTTTAAACGGAAAATGATGGCTCATTTTCAAGATGCCACTAATTGTAAATCACATTCTGAGATGTTCTGTTGGAACTGTAACTGTGGATGAAGCATCATTATTGTTTTCAATTTGCCACTTTCATTTTGATAGGAAAAATATATCGTAAAGCTTTGATTTTTAATTTACTTTTATTACCCGAAGTTTATTATCATGTTCCTCATTTTGACTCCAGCATCCTGCGAGAGAGTTTTCATTTTAATGGTTATTTGGTAAAAGAGATTAAATCAACCTTAAGAGTGTATTTTACTTAATTTCAATCATGGTTTATTGCTCCAAATATATTTATCAAGATGTGCATGGCTATCTTTATGCATGGGTATGAAAGGATTCATTAGGAATTATTTTACCAAGGAAATGACTGAGCGAACCTTTTCTTCAGCACATATTTGCTTTAAAATATTACCAAATGGGGGCTGGAGGTCCCAAATGTGAGATAACTCAATTAAGTAGGAAGTTTTCTGAAGAATAATTCAAATATTGCAAGCACTATTTTGAAAATTCCATGCAAAATGAGAGCAGTTTTCTATGCGACTTAGGCTTCATAAAAAGCTGTGAATTCTCTTAAGCAACAAAAAATTTCACTTTTCAGGTTAGACATCAGTGACTAATGCTGTGATGACAATCACCACTTTGAACCATCCAAAAAAGTTCACTTTTCACTTAAGTAGGCTGAACCTTTGTTATAGTGAAAGGTATCTGAATATATCTGAGTCACACTTTGTTGACTTTAAGCAACCTTTTGCTTACCATGAGGAATCCCCTGCATATAGGCTGATATTTGGCATCCAGTTTAGAACTCGTGTTGCTTACAGCCAAACTGGAGAATATAAAACATGAAAGAAATTTTCAGTCTGGAACTTAGGTTTTCCTTAATTTTTTTTTCTTTTCATTTTTTTTTTTTCTGAGAATTAGGAGACTGAGAATTAGAATAGAATAGAATAGAATAGAATAGAATAGAATAGAATAGAATAGAATTAACCAGGTTGGAAAAAGCCTTCGAGATCACCAAGTCCAACCTGTCACCCAACACCATCTAATCAACTAAACCATGGCAACAAGTGCCTCATGCAGTCTCTTCATCACCTCCAGTGATGGTGACTCCACCACCTCCCTGGGCAGCACATTCCAATAGCCAATCACACTTTCTATGAAGAACTTCTTCCTAATATCCAGCCTAAACCTCCCCTGGTGCAGCTTGAGACTGTGTCCTCTTGTTCTGTTAGTGGTTGCCTGGGCGGAGAGACCAACCCCCACCTGGCTACAACCTCCCTTCAGGTAGTTGTTGGCAGCAATAAGGTCTGCCTTGAGCCTCCTCTTCTCCAGGCTAAGCAACTCCTGCTCCCTTGGCCTCTCCTCACAGGGCTTGTGCTCCAGACCTCTCACCAGCTTTGTTGCCACAAATGCTCAGCAGAAACTTTAATAGCAGACAGTATTTAGGAACATGATCACTTTTAGGTACTTTATTACTTCCTTAGGTTCTGCTGACAAATGCTGACAATATTTAAGAAGATGTGTTTGAACACATCATTATGATCCCAGTTAACTGTTGGCATAAACTTTGGGTTGAAAATGTGTTAAAGATTAGTCAGCACTTGATATATACACACAGATAGTTATATTTTTAAGCATCACACCCCTAAAGCACCCATGAGTAATGCCCTGTGTAAAGACCCAACTAAATTAATTAACATTTCTTTCAGATAGTTTCCAAGGGACTTGCTGCTTGCAACTATTATGTAGAACACTGAAATAATCTAATCAGTGTAAAGAGAGGTATCAACATGGCAGCCTCATCAATCAACCTTACTGGATATCAGGTGTTATGACATAGGTGCTTTCTAGCAGATGAAGGTATTTCTTCAGGAATGACATAACCTTAATCATGCAGACTCAGCATCACGTTCTCTAATATGGAGTTGGATAACTTCATGTTTTGTTGGAACAAAGAGTAACAAAGTTTTATTGATAGGACAGTTATGAATATAAACCAAACCAAACTGTGAAAAATACTGTACCTTCATATGCCTAAGAGAGCAAGGACTAGAGTTTCAAGCAGTGGGGGATAAAAAAGTAAATAAAGAGGGATTTTGCATGCCTGACACAAAACGTGCTGGAGGCTTTTGTTCTAAATCTGAGCGCAGAGATCTCATAATGGAAGTGCCAGCTCGTCCAGAATTACACAGCCCTTAAACTACGTCTCTGCACACTATTTTATTGTGTAGGCTCATTAACAATTTGCTTTACATGACATTTTCCTTGTGGTACTTTTTAAAAAGTCATCTGTGTGATGTTTTTATACGTTGGTTTATTCTAACACCAGCTGCTCGGAACGTGAAGGGGCCATCAAACTCTTTATTCTGCTGTCTCAGGCAGCAATATCACCCTGTCCTTTTCATAAACAGATCAAAGATCCTCTGAATGTTTTTCAGTCCTATCTAGGAACTTCACTGCTGCAGAAGTTAAAGATGTTTCTCTTACAGTCAGCTGTTCCCACCTTCCCCCCCCACCCCCGCCAAGGTGATTTTTCTGATTTCAAAAGGATATCTTCCTCTTGATGCTTCAGTCTCCTAAATTATTCATAAAGAACAAACATATGCCTTCACAGACTTTGTTTGGAAAGGTAAACGTGAGTTTAGAAAAAAAATCAAAAATATTATCCTCTTAAGGTTTATCAGCATTGCTATTTTAGGCCTGCTCTTTATCAACCTCTATAGATAGTATCACAGTATCACCAAGGCTGGAAGAGACCTCAAAGATCATCGAGTCCAACCTGTCACCACAGACCCCATGACTAGACCATGGCACCAGGTGCCACGTCCAATCCCCTCTTGAACACCTCCAGGGAGGGTGACTCCACCACCTCCCTGGGCAGCACATTCCAATGGCGAACGACTCTCTCAGTGAAGAACTTCCTCCTCACCTCCAGCCTAAACTTCCCCTGGCCCAGCTTGAGACTGTGTCCTCTTGTTCTGGTGCTGGCTGCTAGAGAGAAGAGACCAACCCCTTCCCAGCTACAACCACCTTTCAGGTAGTTGTAGAGAGGTCACCCCTGAGCCTCCTCTTCTCCAGGCTAAACAACCCCAGCTCCCTCAACCTCTCCTCATAGGGCTTGTGCTCAAGGCCTCTCACCAGCCTTGTTGCCCTTCTCTGGACACGTTCAAGTGTCTCAATGTCCTTCCTAAACTGAGGGGCCCAGACCTGGACACAGTACTCAAGGTGTGGCCTAACCAATGCAGAGTACAGGGGCACAATGACCTCCCTGCTCCTGCTGGCCACACTATTCCTAATGCAGGCCAGGATGCCACCTGGGTACACTGATGGCTCATGTTTAGGTGGCTGTCAGCCAGCACCCCCAGGTCCCTCTCTTTTAGGGAGCTCTCCAGCCACTCTGACCCCAGACTGTAGCTCTTCATCGGGTTGTTCTGGCCAAAGTGCAGCACCCGGCACTTGGACTTGTTGAATGCCATCCCATTGGACTCCACCCATCTGATATCCCGACACTGCATTTTTAAAAGTGGGTGGAAGGCCTATGCAACTCAGGGACTATTCTGAAAACAGCCTTTTGTTATGCAGGTAAGCCTGTGATAAAATACATTTTTGGCCACAGAATTTAAGGCAATTGTTCTGTGTGATTTGAACTTTGCAACATACAGATTGGTGCAGCTGTCCCACATGTTTTTATCTTGCATTCTCCATCCTTTGACTGAAAGATAACTGACTGTAAAGGTGTTTCCACGTCCTTTCAGTGTGAAGCTTGATCTGCAGCTTGTAATTATTACAGTTAATGACAGGGTTTGGCATGCTGTGTTTTGTGGAGTTAACCTCTATGTTCAAGTAGGTGATGTTCTGTCATGAAGAAATTATGATCTGCTTGAGCACTCTAAGTCATATCACTGAGATAATACCTTTGTAGTAATACATTGTACTGATACATTGCAATGATGCAATTTATGAACAAGTTTGTCATGAAGTGAGGCCAAACTTAGCCATAGGCAGATAAACATTACAAGGCATCGTCACCTCATGTTATTTTGTCCTCTGCTGGGAGAAGAAACAAGCAACAAGAGAGTAACAGTGCTGTCTGGGGAGGTTTTCTGCACTATACCCCTTGATCATAAGCATATTTTATGTTTTCTGTACTATACCCTTTGATCAGAAGCATATTTTATGCCTGACTCACAAAGGTGCTTCCACTCCAATGAAGAACAGGTTGCTGAGGGATGTGCTTGAGGCTCCATCCCTGGTGACATGCAAGATCAGACTCAGTGTAGCCCTGGGCAGCCTGATCTAGCAGGAGGTGTCCCTGTTGACTGCAAGGGGGTTGGACAAGATGACCTTTGAGGATCCCTTCCAACCCAATGCAAACTGTGACTCTGTGAAAAATGGTTTCCTTTTTCTACACAGAGCTGTGTCTTTATGTGCTCACACTACTGGCCATTTATGTCCTCTGCGGCTACCTGCAATTGATTGCATGCCAGATATATGTTAATGGCAACTATTGGAGCACTTTCAGGGTTGTACTTCTTATTTTAATTAGTCAGTTACTGTCATTTGTCACACTTGTAACAAATCACCTGAAACACATTGCTTGTGGTTATGGTTGAGATATAAATTATTTGTTAAGAGATTATTGAGTCATCCGTCCCATGGCCCTCAATGCCATCTATTACACAATTAGAACAGAGCATTCTCCACTAGTGATCCACAAGTCATCTTCTTTTTCAGCTTTTGCAGGATAGCCAACCTGTGTCCAGAGTAGCTGGATGATGTGATAGTAGTCAAATGATGCAGTATGATGCAGCAATATAATATTTTTCTTTAAAAGCATCAAGCAATTGCATATTATTTATAGCTAAGCTTACAAGTTAAACTGTGTAAGGCAGAGAATTGTGGCTTTGATTAATATGAAGTTATCCAACTCCATATTAGAGAACTTGATACTGAGTCTGCAGGATTAAGATTGTTTTTTGAATGTTGCTAATGGAAACTTCATGGTTCATCTCATTGCATTGAATCTTGCAAGACCTGGTGTGGTTTGCTTTTCTGATGCTAGCCCAGTGTGGCTGTGATAATATATTTGTCTATGCTTTTGTACTTGATTATTTTTAAGCTATAACTTACATTGTTCATCTAAAGGAATTTCCTAAGCTATACTGCCTGATATGTTAAAACTCTGCTGTAAGATTTAGGGTTAAATAAAAGCTCTAGGCTGGAAAATAAATGCCAACATGTGAAATATATGAGTAGAAAAACCTTCATATCTTCATTTTCACTGCTTGGCCATAAAATTTCTCTTTGCAGCCTGGGCAACATCAAAACCACAAAAGGCCTAGTAGGAATCTTTTAGACTCCAAGGTTTTGCTGTAAAAAGATGTTCTTTAAAAATTAGTATTTCAGTGTTTGCAGCATTCTAGGGTTCTATTTTTTTTTCCCACTAATTTTTAAAGCTTCTATTGTTGATATACTTAAAATTGTACCTATTTAAAGCATAAGTATTTGTGAAGAGTTGGAACGTGCATGAATTAAATGTATTAAAGCAGCCAATGTCTCCTTTTCTATTTGTAAGCTAAATGTCTTTAGTCCATAATATAGGTACAGTATTTGGGAGGGCTAGAGTCATCAGTGAGCTCAGCTTTTCCTTGGTCATTAATTTTGCTTTTCTAGCAACTACTTCTTTTGCATTAAAATTGCAATTATTGCCTGCAAGATGCAGTGAAATCATTACAACTGCTGTCTTGTGCTGTGTGCCTTTTTTGAAACACTGAAGCCCTCCTTCCCCAAGAACAAATGGGGATACCAAGGCTGAAGTCCTGGCAAAATGTATGAGTCTTTCACTTCAAAGTGGACACTGAAATAACTGTTCTTAGTATGACTTTGAGCATAACTAGTAAAGGGAATTTCCATAAGGTTTTCAGTGGTTTTAGGATTTTATTTCATTTCTTAACCCTCTGCTGCAACTGGAGTTTCCAGAAGCTCCAGAATAAAGGTTGGGCTCTTTATGGTGACTTTGGGTTTTGTATGCTTCTATTAGAATCTGTGTTACTTATTCTTATTACTACCCCTTTAAAAATACCAAGTATAAATTGGGACTTTAGACTTTGATTAATGCTAACAAATCTACTTAGCCTTTAGATTCATAGCACCATGGTCAAAGTGGAGTAGAAAAATCCAACATTAAATAAAAATAACTCAAAAGGTTAGAATACCTGTCTCTTGTACATCTTCCTAACAAAAGAAAGGCAGTGTAAACTGAAGTATTCATAGAATCATAGAATCAATAAGGTTGGAAAAGACCTCAAAGATCATCAAGTCCAACCTGTCACCCAAGACCTCGTGACTGCTAAACCATGGCACCAAGTGCCACATCCAGTCCCCTCTTGAACACCTCCAGGGATGGTGACTCCACCACCTCCCTGGGCAGCACATTCCAATGGCTAACGACTCTCTCGGTGAAGAACTTTCTCCTCACCTCCAGCCTAAACTTCCCCTGGTGCAGCTTGAGACTGTGTCCTCTTGTTCTGCTGCTGTTTGCCTGGGAGAAGAGACCAAACCCCTCCTGGCTACAGCCACCCTTTAGGTAGTTGTAGACAGCAACAAGGTCTCCCTCTTCTGCAGGCTAAACAACCCCAGCTCCCTCAGCCTCTCCTCATAGGGCTTGTGCTTGAGGCCTCTCACTAGCCTCATTCTTCATGTCCTCAGTCCAGATCAAAGAAATGTGAAAGATTAGATAGGAAATCTTGTTGAAAAGTTAGTAACTAAAATACTAAATAAGAAAGTCTCACTGGGTTTAATATTTGCACATGCTTTCAGTATATTTATGCCTATAAGAAATGGTGATAGGTTATTAGTAGCTTAAGAAAATGTATATGGCATAACAGAGTGAGGGGATCTGGGAAGTGAGTTTCTACCATTTTCATAAAGCCACACATCAATGCTGGATCTCCACAAGACATGAAAACCATCCCAGTTTAAAGAGGCAAGTCCTGTGCAAAACCCCACCAAAGCAAAACACAAAATCCTGTGAGTTTTTCTTCTTATTTTTTTCTCCCTCTGAGTTTTGCCACTTATGAAACAGTAGAAACTCTGCAATTACATAAAAATTTTTGAGGAAGACATGATGTACTGATTAGCAGAACTTCAGGCCTGAGAAGAAGATAAAACAGCTCAATCCCTTTGTAGATGCAGCATCTCCTTCACCTAAAATAAATAAATAAATATATAAACTAAACTAAACTAAAATAAACTAAAATAAAATCAGAGCTCACCAGGTATGTTGCTGAACTTCTGGAGTCTTGCTGGTCCAAGACAGTAAGCTAAACCTTAGACCAGTTTGTGCAAAGTACTTTTCACCATTTTTTAGTCTTCTGGTGTATGATTCTCCATGTAGGAGAGAGTTTAAAAAGCAGTACACTTGGTAAATATTCTGCCCTACTACAGTCTGTTCTGAGAAAACAACCTAATAAATATGCAAGGAAATAGAAATCAATAAGGAGAACTGATAGGAGAGTAGGAACAGATGAAATGCAGTCTGTCAGTGCTTGGATTTTGGTCAAAATGTTGGTTGAGAGAGATCCATCTATCCAGTGGAAGAACCTGCAGCTCATCCATCCTTCTTTTTCTTATTTTATCACAAACTTTATCACATGGTAACCCCCTTAACAGGGAGAGGATTATTGATCTTTCATTAACAGGCTGGATTTGCTGAGGTTCATATATCAAAAATGTCTATGTTCTGTCAGTTCCACACAGATATTACATATAAGAAGTAATGCAATCACATTCCTCATGGTCAGTTTGGTGGGATGCCACACTGCTGCGCATTTATAAGTATTTAATATGTTTAAGTGTCACTGATCTAGGTGTACAAATGGACTGGCTGAAATGCTGCCTTGTCCACTCTGAAATATGACCTTAAAAATTGAACAGAATGAAGAGACTGTTGGCTGTTGACTCACTGCTGTCTCCTAATATGTGCAATTAAAGGAGCACTGCAAAAGGACAAAGCCTTTCCTGAGTTCATATACAGCTGTGACCAGGTCACTGTGCAAAGGCATTTTAAAGAGGGATTCTGTCACCAAAACCGAAACAAATAAAGAGAGATGTAATTCAAAATGATCAATTGATGCTGTTAACTTGAAAATGAAGATTATGTCTGATTGCAGAGAAGAGAGAAAAGTGAGCACAATGTAAGCACTGCCAAGGAAATCTCAAACTGCAAGATGTTTTTAGAGGGCTGCATAGTTTGGAATAAATATATATTTTTTTTTCAAAAGAACAAAATTAATTTCTATTGAGAAATGCTTGTAGGTGGAAAACAGCTGTGTGAAGAAGATGTGTAGATCTGGCAACAAAACAAAATAAAAATTTCACCCTCCAAGAGAATCTTGCCTTTAGGAAAGACAGACTTTATGAGATCAGGAGGTATTTGTGTGCATGTGTAACTAAAATTTCACCTACAGGTCTCACAGGTTTCAGGACTGTGCAATTCAGTCTAAAAAACTTTCTGTTCCAGAACTTAACATGAACTGTAAACTGGCCTGCATCAGAAATAGTGTGGCCAGCAGGAACAGGGAAGTCATTGTGCCCCTGTACTCAGCACTGGTTAGGCCACACCTTGAGTACTGTGTCCAGTTCTGGGCTCCTCAATTTAAGAAGGGTATCGAGACACTTGAACGTGTCCAGAGAATGGCAACGAGGCTGGGGAGAGGCCTCGAGCACAGGCCCTATGAGGAGAGGCTGAGGGAGCTGGGGTTGTTTAGCCTGCAGAAGAGGAGGCTCAGGGGAGACCTTATTGCTGTCTACAACTACCTGAAGGGTGGCTGTAGCCAGGAAGAGGTTGGTCTCTTCTCTCTAGCAGCCAGCACCAGAACAAGAAGACACAGTCTCAAGCTGTGCCAGGGGAGGTTTAGGCTGGAGGTGAGGAGAAAGTTCTTCACCGAGAGAGTTATTAGCCATTGGAATGTGCTGCCCAGGGAGGTGGTGGAGTCACCGTCCCTGGAGGTGTTCAAGAGGGGACTGGATGTGGCACTTGGTGCCATGGTTTAGTAGTCATGAGGTCTGTGGTGACAAGTTGGACTTGATGATCTTTGAGGTCTTTTCCAACCTTATTGATTCTATGATTTATGGAAAGGGTCTTATAACAATTACAGATAAGAGCAAGCAATAATCTACCCCTACATTAAAATATGTACATTACAAATATGTTGTGGATTCTGTGTATGTGGCCCTCAGCCAGTGAGAGGGAAAGAGAACCAAAATTCACTTATTTCTGCAAAAAAAGATCCTTCTTCCTTGACATCTCTTTATTCAAACATGAACATTTTGCAATGGCACAGATACTTGTTAGCACTTGGAAATATCAAACACTTGTTTTCTTAAGCTGATTAGCTCTGATATTTCATAGAAGCAAAGTAAAAATGTAGCTTTTAAGACAACATGTGCCTCCAAAAATAGCCTGATACGCTTATCCCTTTTTCTTGTGATGCTTTCTCTTGAAATAAAAATCTTCCTGGAAACACGTAGTAAACTTAAAATCAGTGTATGGCATTGGTCAAAGCACCTTTCTGGTTTGGAAGTAGAAACTCAGTTTGCTATGCCAATAGATGTTATTTGGTCTGCTGATCTATGTCAGCAGTTTTCTGTATGATGTTGGGGCTATTTTTGATACAGCCACTCTCTATTTACTGGTGTTCTTTTTTCTTACAATATTGTATTTGGTTTGGCTGAGCTGGAGTTAATTCACCCCATAGCATCCTTTGTAGTACTGTGTTTTGCAGTGTTGTAGCTGGGTGTTGATAACACACCAGTGTTTTGGCTACTGCTGAGCCAAACACCAAAGCTGTGTTTCTCCAACATTTCGCCCCCGTAAGGGTGGCCTGAGGGATGGGCAAGATCTTGGGAGGGAACACAGCTGGGTCAGTTGACCCAAACTGACCAAAGGGGTGTTCCGTACCATACAATGTCAGCTCAGATATAAAAGCTAAGTGAAAGAAGGAAGTGTGGGAACATTCACTGATGGCATCTGTCCTTTGGAGCAACCACTGTGTGTAGTGAAGCCCTGCTTGCTGGGAGTGATCCAGCATTGTCTGCTGGTGGACATCTTTGTTTGCTCTTGATTCCACATGCAGCCTTGGCCTTTGCTTTTCATCCCATTAAATTGCTCGTCTTGACTCATGGGCCCTTTGACATATCTTCACTCTCCCCTGTCCATCTAAGAAGGGGAGTGATAGAGTGCCTTTGGTAGGCATCTTTCCCCCAGGCAGGGGGCACCACAAATATATTTTTCATAAGATGGTTGTCTTAAAATCTCTGCAGCTATGTATAAGATAAAAAACTTGTTGGCTGAGGCACACGTCAGAAGACATCAAGAAATGTTATGAAATCACTTGCTGTTTCTTAACAATATCTGTTGTAGTTGTCTTGATCATGGCAACACTTCCTTATGGATGGTGCTCTGCAACAGTTTGTGGCTAATGGATGAAGGGAAGGCAATGGATGATGGGGGTTTCCTGGATTTTTGGGGCAAGTTGCATAACTGTGGGATGAGCAGGTTTATGGAGTACTGGGTGAAGACCTTCACTGAATACATGCATGTCTTACTGAAATCACCTGCAGCTGAAAACACAGCTGGGAAAGGCTTAGCAAGCTGCAGAATTTGGTATTGAAGAGGTGAATGCAGGAATGAATAATTTTCAGGTCTCTAGAAAGGAATCCAAACCTCAGAGCTATGTGTCTACATTTCCTATGTAGGGAATCAGAGTGGCAATTCAAATCCCAGAAAGGGACGTGATTGAGTTAATTGGAGATGCCTGGTCTGAATTCCTTACACCTGCAGGTCAAGAACAAGCTAAACATTCCCTCAGGTTTTTAATCACTACATTGGATCCTTAGAAAGCCTTCTTTTGAAGCAGTTTCATCTTCTACTGATTAACATTCATTATTAAATTAGTCAGAAACAGCATGTCACCTGTCTCACAGAGGAGAAACTTCCCCAGAAGAAGGTGATTTAGTGTTCTCCTTGGGCCTGTGGTGAGTTTTGCCTCTCTCTACACAGGACTCATGGCAGATGGAGCTGGGAACTTGCTACCTCCATGGCAAATGTGAGTGATACTGGTGAAAACACAGTCTCAGGCTGTGCCAGGGGAGGTTTAGGCTGGATGTTAGGAAGAAGTTCTATACAGAGAGAGTGATTGCCCATTGGAATGGGCTGCCCGGGGAGGTGGTGGAGTTGCCATCATTGGAGGTGTTCAGGAGGAGACTTGATGGGGTGCTTGGTGCCATGGTTTAGTTGTTTAGGTGGGTTGGATTGGTTGATAGGTTGGACATGATGATCTTGAAGGTTTCTTCTAACCTGGTCTGGTCTATTCTATTCTATTCTATTCTATTCTATTCTATTCTATTCTATTCTATGATAATTTTTTTTGTAATCGTTGTGCTTAAAATTAGTTTTAAAAAAAAAAAAGAGAGAAAGAACATCATCTTAGTTTTTCAGTTCTACCTGTAAAAGCATGACTAGGCTGATACTATCCTGGTCACTGGTGAGAAGTATCTGTAAATAGACAGTGAGAACATTAAAAGTGGTTTTGCTTGAGTTTTCCTATTAAATCTTCTGATGCCCAGTTTTCTTTATGAATCACTTTTCTAGGATCCAGATTTTCCCTGTATAGGAAGCATACATGCTGAATCAATGTGAAAATAATTGGTTCTACTCTGTGTATTTCTATTTTAAAGACCCATTTCTCTGTTTAAGATTAGAACGGCTTTTAATGATTATTCAGCTAATTTCACTATGTGCTGTCTGCTTCAGGACGTCATCTCCTGTGTGTTTTGCTAGTGAGCTTCATTGAAAGATGCCTTTCTTTCTTCCTCTATCTGTTTTTTATTCACATCCAGACATTGGAAAAAAATAACTTCCCTTCATACTTCCATGGCTCTCTTCGAGGAGGGGATGCTCCCTGAGCGCACACAGATAGCAGTCGCTTCTCTTTGTCTATCTCATGTGCTATATATTTCTCAGCTGACATTTCAATTACCTTTTTTTATCCCACAGTAAGATTTTCTGTGGTTTTTGTGTTACTTTCCCAAACAGAACATCTCAGTTCATTGGAACAAATATATATTGTGTGGCCTCGTGTGTACCTCTCTTTATTTCATTTAGCTCAGTTTTGCTTTTATCTCCCTTGGCATTCTCTAGTAACACCCTAAATTACCTGCCTGCTAAATCCCAGTTCGGAGCCCTCTATTCTCCATTCTCTTGATACATTTCTTGCTATTTTTTCTTGTATACTAGCTGCTTTTCTTTCTGTTTTTTCCTGTTTCCTTGCCGAACACCTTATTCATTCTTGCTAATTTAAAGTCCTTTTGTCCAGCCCCATTAGCCTTCCCTCACAGCAAATTGGTGGCCCTGCTCCTCAAAAAGGATTTATCAGCTCTTTGAAGCCTGTGCTTTGTGTTTCTAAGCCCCCTACCTTTAAGGCACCGATTTCTCCCCACAGTTCTGGGAGTTGTGCTTTCATTCAGCCTAGGCTGTGGCAATGAATCTTGTACGACATTAAGCAGGTTACACTGAATCTACTTACACTGTACTTTGGGAATTAGAAACCACAAATTCCTCTTGTGGACTTCTGGCCGTGGGATTTAATGAACAGCAGTATTTTGTGCTTGCTTCATGTCTGTAGAGTGGCATCATGCATGTACCAGCTTATGGGTGAGTGTCAGCAATCTACCCTTGCTTCATTTCTTCTGGCTTCCTAATGTTGTTGTTCTGCACTCACTTCCCACCTCTGCTGTGTTGTAAAACGATTTAACTCAAGATCACAAAACACTGTCTATGCAGAAGGGGTGAGCTGAGGTTGCACAGGAAACCTTGGTCCCCCCCACCCATTTTCCAACTTGTTAAAACTTTTCTTTGCAATTCTGTAAATGTTATTTTGATGTAATTTGTGCCTAATATATATAAATTATAGATAAGTCTATCTAATAAGCAGTTTGAAATAATATGTGTAGATTCTTCTATTTTATATTCTTTTCTGTAAGTCAGCAGAGTAGAGTTCATTAACTTGATATGGATCTTTTTCAGTCTGTAACCATTCACCAAAGAATGGATTTAGGAGTGTATTTATATGGTAAATGTACTGATATTGCTTACTTTATATTAAAGTTCAGCTTTTTAACACTTTTGGCTCTTTTGGAAAGGGACTTGTAATCCAATCTTCTTTCTTCTCATTTCAGCAGGATTCTTACTTCTGAACTAATATAGGTAGATAGCCCTGTAGTAAGGCTTAAAAAAAAAAAAGTGAATTTATTTGTGCAGTACTTAGAGAAGTATACTTGAGCAAACTATTTATTAAAAAGTGTAACAGTTACCATGATAATTTAAGTATCAAACACTACTGAGCTGTGATGCCTCTTTTTTTTTTTTTTTATCATGGGGGAATATTCAAATAAACTATGTAGTGAATTCATACAAAAGTCTGTTTGATGGAGAGCTATAATGATATTGAATGCAGCTTTTCTCTCTCTGAAAGTGATAACACAGCACGTAATATATAACTGACTAATGGAGATTTGCCGCTGAAGCAACTCAATCAAAAATGTAATTTACCTTGAAACTCTCCTGGAAACGGCTATGACTCTTCTATCTGTCCCAATTAAATATAGTGTGATGATGTTTGTGTGTATGTTCCTGATAGGGATGTTAGGGGAATTTCTAACAAAGCTTTTGCTGGAGATGCTAGTGGAAAAGGTGCAAATTTGGAGTATTCTGATTGTAAAACAGGAATCATAGAATAGACTCATAGAATCAATAAGGTTGGAAAAGACCTCAAAGAACATCAAGTCCAACCTGCCACTCAAGACCTCATGACTACTAAACCGTGGCACCAAGTGCCACATCCAGTCCCCTCTTGAACACCTCCAGGGACGGTGACTCCACCACCTCCCTGGGCAGCCCATTCCAATGGCTAACGACTCTCTCGGTGAAGAACTTTCTCCTCACCTCCAGCCTAAACTTCCCCTGGCACAGCCTGAGACTGTGTCCTCCTGTTCTGGTGCCAATTGCCTGGGAGAAGACCAACCCCCTCCTGGCTACAGCCACCCTTCAGGTAGTTGTAGACAGCAATAAGGTCTCCCCTGAGCCTCCTCTTCTGCAGGCTAAACAACCCCAGCTCCCTCAGCCTCTCCTCGTAGGGCTTGTGCTCGAGGCCTCTCCCCAGCCCCATTGCTACTGTCCACATAGGATTTTGTACACCCTTTTCAAAGGGGAAGTCTCCTCTGTTAAAAATGTTTGTTATTTAAAATATCTTTAAAACAGCATAAAGCAGAGTAAGGTGTGTGGGGAGGTTAAATGTGTTTTATTTAAAAAGTTTACCAAGTCATCAGATTCTGAAATGGATTTGTGATTTCTGTTTTAGAACAATTATCTTAAGCACATTAATTCAGTATTTGTACCACCTTCAACTGTCTGGAAATTCCCAGACTGGTATCGGTGTGTCTCATAAGGAAGAAGGAACACCATCTACTTTCTGTAAGACCAATATATTTACCTTAAGAAAACTGCCAGTTATCTCAAGTGTATCAAGAATCCTTGGCATGGAGCCAAATGGTTATTAAAAGATGCTTTTTAATGTGGGGTTTTTTTCCACTTGTTTGGTTGGTTGGGTTTTGTGTTTTTTTTTCCTCCCTAACTGATTTGTGACGCCTTACCCTCTGCAGAAAAGATCCTACGATTGGCAAATGGATCACCTGGACTGACAAAATTGCTATAAACCAGGGGAGCTCAATCAGTCTCACTGTGCTTTACAGAAAACCATGAAACTACTGCAGGTTTTGTGACTGATCACATCTTAGTTGCGCCCCGGAGCTCTTCTGCTGGCCTTGAAGTGACTTGCTAACCTTGTTTATGCTCACTTTCAGAGATGAGCGTTCACCAAGTGACACCAATCTGAGCAAGCTAAAAATAAGCAAAACTTCTAGCATACATTTCCAAGCACTAGCTGTCTCTCCCAACAAAGCTATCAGAAAGACAGCTTCCTGTAGTGCTCCAAAAGCCCCTACGGAGACACTGTGGGCAAAATCAGATAGCCACTAGTATGACCTTCTATAAATAATTTGCAATGGATAAATGTGTTCATTCACCAGCAGAACAGTATCTCAGAAAGGAAGGCTGCATTTCTGATACTTCAGCCCTGATCCTTAAGGAAGAGCTGAAATAAAAAAAAAATAATTAAGTGTATTCATAACTAACATTCACAGCTGTACTTGACATTAAAAGTCATCAAGATACTGGCTTCATGATATCTAGATTTCTTCTTTTTCTTTTTCCTCTCCAGGTGGCACTTTTGCCTGACCTCTCTGTCCCACCAGACCTACTGAACTTATTACTGCTTCACTTGGTGACATTACCCTCTGCTCTGCTGGTAACAGCCATCATTTTCTTTCAAATTAGTGAAGTAATTAACATAATTATTCTCAGCCTTGAGTTTACTGCTCTTATTTTAAATCTGAAGAAGGACTTGTATGCCCCAGAAGTTTCTCTGTAGTCTCCCTGCATAACTATCACACAGTATGCCTAAGAGAAAAGGAAACAAAGTCTTCCCTTCCTCTAAAGCATAGATGGAACATAGGGGTTCACACAGACCTAGCTATTCTATAAATTAGTATTTCACCTCTTTAAAAATTCATCACAGCTTCCCTGTATTGGGTTAAACAGTTTGTACAAAACACAAATCACTTTCTAGTTGGAAAGGTTTGATCATGAAAACACGTTCAACATTTCCAGGATGTAGATAAAGCATTGGCTGTATGACACTGCTAGTGGCTTATGTAATTTAGTTGTGTTGTTTACAGACAAAATAACCTCCATGTTACAACTGAAATGAGCAAAAACATTCCTGCAAAGCTTTGACAGGGTAAATACACCTGTGATTTAAGAACTACAGGTGATAATGCAATAATACAATACAATAAACCAGGTTGGAAGAGACCTTCAAGATCATCGCATCCAACCCATCAACCAATCCAACCCACCCAAACAACATGTCTTTTGATTTTTCTGTTATTTCCTGTCAGTTAGGATGATGTGCATCCTAATTGATGTTCTGAGCTATGTTTATTTTTGTGTTTGTTCCCCTCCCCCAGTTCCTGTGTGTATCTAGTCATTATGCTTATTATACTAAAATCTTGTATGGACAAAGGAGCAGCGTAGTCATAAGTAGAAGTAGGAAATTATTGATTTGACAATATAACAGTGATTCATTAGTTATGATAATATTCATTCATAATTCAAGTTAGCATAGAAAAGCTTCAATATTTCAGTTAAATTACTTTTTCAGGGGAAATAAAATCCTTCCCATAAACGCCTTTATTTTTTTTTCCTGCCACCTGGTGTCATCAGCCTCCCTGGGTCCAAAGGCAGGTAACTTCAGCCTTTCTGAAAGAGAAAGGGAGAAGGGCTCAGGATGAGCTGTCAGCATCCTGAGGCTCTCACTGAGAGGTGTGGTCCTGTCAGGGGGAATTTCTTCCCTTTGCTGGGAGAAGAAAGATGCTGATAGTTCCTTCCTCTGCCACCTTAGCTCTGCTTGAGCCTTGTTTTTGTTTTCTTACCACAGCTGATATGCCTGCTGTTGTCATTGGTTCTCAGCCATTCACTTGTCCTCAATCTGGTTTTACCTGAACAATGTGTGGCTGCACTCCTGCAGTCACCTGTGAATTATAGCTGTGATTTCTGTCACAACTCCTGCACCACTCCTGTGCATGTGCTTTCTTCTGCAGCTCATTTTGTTCTAGAAATGTAGGTAACTCAAGCCACCCTCAATAACTCTTCATTATCACTGTAAAACAAAGTAAATCTGAAACAAATCTAGATGATAGTTATGTGGCTACCAGACAATTGTTATCACAAATTTTTGTTTAAAGGCTAAAATCAGCTCAAGCTAAAACAACCCAGACCTGTCCTGAGGCCTTGATCTGTCATGCTGGTGGCCTTTAGTAATAGCAACATTATCTTCTTATAAAGATGTTTGGACAGTTTCTCCAGCTGCAATTGCTGTCACACAGCAACATTATCCTCTTCTTAAATATGTTATCACAGAGGTGCTACCAGTATTGCTGATGGGCTTGGCCTTTGCTAGCAGTGGGTCTGTCTTGGAGCCAGCTGATATTGACTCTATCAGGTATGAGGGAAGCTTCTAGCAGCATCTCACAGAAGCCACTTATGTAGCCCCCCAACTAACAAAACCATACCAGGAAAATCCAACAGACTAGCCTGAAGACAGCTGTGATAGAGTTTAAATGGATCTTGTGGATGAGAGCAGCAGCAGCTTCATAGCCACAGTTAGAATATTTTATTTTTCATCAGCCTCAGCTAAAGGGCACTGGAAAGAAACCACCCTGAGATAGCAACAGAAAAATACCATTTAGTGTCTCTGGGTGTTTAGCAAAGCTGCTGGTATCAAGCTTAGGAGACATGCTGTGCTGTTATTCCTTACCCTATGTCTTTTACTATTAGTGTCTTAAAAGAATATCTCTGGCAAAATAAACTGTAATTGCAACTGTTCAGTGCCTACCTGACAACATTTCAATCCATTGGGTTTCAACATATCCTGTTTCTACAAAAGCATGTATCAGAATAAGACCAACAAAGTGCCAGAACAAGCAGGAATGGCATTATGGGGTACATTTATACTTAGAGTTATCAGGCTCCTTCCCTTTAAACCTCCTCTCCTATACCTTTCTCTCTTTTTACCTGTTTTCTTTGTATATATCTCCTTTCTCTTCTTCAGTGCTGTTGTGTCATTTCCAGATTCCTTTCCTGCCAATTCATCATCAAAGAGTTGGAATCCATCTTTATTTCCTTAACAGAAACTGTGGTTTTAAGTGTTCCCGGGCCAGCAGGAGCAGGGAATTAATTCTGCCCCTGTACTCAGAACTGGTTAGGCCACACCTTGAGTGCTATGTCCAGTTCTGGGCCCCTCAGTTTAAGAAAGATGTTGAGCTGCTCAAATGTGCCCAGAGAAGGGCAACAGAGCTGGTGAGCACAAGGCCTGTGAGGAGCAGCTGGGGTTGTTTAGCCTGGAGAAGAGGAGGATCAGGGAGACCTTATTGCCATCTACAACTACCTGAAGGGAGGTTGTAGCCAGGTGGGACTTGGTCTCTTCTCCCAGGCAACCACTAACAGAACAAGAGGACACAGTCTCAAGCTGTGCCAGGGGAGGTTTAGGCTGGATGCTAGGAAGAAATTCTTCACAGAAAGAGTGATTGGCCATTGGAATGTGCTGCTCAGGGAGGTGGTGGAGTCTCTGTCACTGGAAGTGTTTAAAAAGAAACTGGATGGGGTGGTTGGTGCCATGGTTTAGTTGACTAGATGGTGTTGGGTGATAGGTTGCACTTGATTATCTCAAAGGTCTTTTCCAACCTGGTTAATTTTGTACTACATCTGAGTGGGATGAAGTATTTTGGGGAAGCAGGGACTAGCCCAGAGCTGGGTGTATGGAGGTGTTGTGTCCCTGCTTGCACTTGCAGGGGACAGGGCAGGACATGGCATTGGGAGCGCTGGTAGGGAGTTTCTTGCAGAAGCCCAGTGCTGGTTCTGTTGCTTTGCCTGCCTGCCACAAACCATGGGCTAAGCAGATTGTGTGGCTGAGTGGCTTGGTGTTTTGTTATGGGTGCTTCACTATTTCTTTGTTGAGGCTGAAACGCTTACACTAAAATGTCTGGCTGCTGAACTCTGTGTCCTGGCTGTCTGCTCTTGCTAATGAATTATGTATTAGTATCTTACTAGAGGTGGAAAGGAAAAAACAACCACCCCAATGATTGAAACACATGCTTAGTTTTCTTTAGTTAATTAGTTATTGTGTCATGGTGTGAAACATAGGATTTCTGCTCCTTCAAGGGTATTTGACTAGGATTTTTTTTTTTCCCCATGCTTAAAATTGTGCCAGAAAATTGCTCTGTAATGGTTTATGTTATTCAAAGTGATTAGGAAGATGATGCCAAAAATATATGTGCCTGGTGTGTCAAGAGTGGTTTTGTGGGGATGAGAAATACGACAGAGGACCTGAGTGGGGACCAAAAACTTTGTGGAAAGGCAGTGGAGTCCAGGCAGGGGGCCTGAGGATGTCTGAAATGAAACGACACACTTGGATTTTGTCAGCTTAATCCCATTTTACATGCACACACACAAAAAAGGATGCAGTATAAATGCAAACATTGTTGTAAATGTATGTTATTCCTGATGCAGAACAAGAAAAATTCATGTTCATTATTTTCTGATAAAAATCCCAAAGCACCACAGGGATTCGGCACTTGTAAAGGTGCTACCAGACACAGTCCTCGCCACGGTTTATTTTAGTAGCACAAGTTGCTTCTCATCATTGACTCTAAAAAGCTATTATTTCCCAAATGTATACAAAATAAGTCTGAACATGTTTGCCTATAATACAACAAGGTGAACATAATTACAGGAAGCTTCAGAAGCGTACTGCTCATGTGCTGCTGACACAGCAGGGCGGATCGGGACTGAAGGGAAGTGGAGAAGGGAGGACAATCCCTGGGTGGGAACCACCTTCAGAACAAAAGCTGAAACTTCAAAGCAGGTGGAAAAAAACCCCTCTCTGTAACACTTCTAAAATGTTATGATAAATGAAGTGAAAATAACATACACATTTACATTTCTTTGTTCTTATTTACAGTTTTACTTAATGTCAGGAGATTGCCAAAGTTTCAGCATCAGCGTTTGCATTCACCAGCTTCAACAAGATTTAGGAAAAAGGAAAAAAAGGACTTTCTAGTTTTTTAAATTACCTGTATTCATATGCAAGTTACATAAAGAAGAGATGATTGATGCAATAGGGAGTTATTTTTAAGCAAATCTGCTGTTTGAGATGCATATCCGAACTTGGAGACCTGATTTTGTGTCCAAAATCTTACTCGGTTGCTGTACACATCACTACTATTCCTTGGTGCCTTGTACAGCACCAAGCTCATGGTCAATGTGGTATAAAAATGAATGAAAGGGTCTTCTCACCCTTAACTTTTATCAATCTAATGGAGATTTAGAATGATTCAAAAAAGCTTTTATCAGCAAAGCTCAACAACATTCCCATGATGTGCAGAGCCTTTTCAGTTTGGGTCTATAACCAGCTTCAGGAAGGTGGTGCCTCTTACTAGAATTCCCGGCTTTTAAAACACATTATTTGAGGTTTAGATTGTTTTATTTGTAGTCAAACACTTTTGGGCTTGTGCTCTGATCTTATTTATTGTGTCAAATACGCAGAGTGATTTTTTTTTCTATTGTCCAACTGTGATCTCCTTCTATGATCAGGTGACCCGCCTGGTGGATGTGGGGAGGCCTGTGGATGTGGTCTACCTGGACCTCAGCAAGGCCTTTGACACCGTCCCCACAGCAAACTCCTGGCCAAGCTGGCAGCCCATGGCTTGGACAGGAGCACACTGCGTTGGGTTAGGAACTGGCTGGAGGGCCGAGCCCAGAGAGTGGTGGTGAATGGTGCCACATCCAGCTGGCGGCCTGTCACTAGTGGTGTGCCCCAGGGATCAGTACTGGGCCCCATGCTCTTCAACATCTTTATTGATGATCTGGATGAGGGCATTGAGTCCATCATCAGTAAATTTGCAGATGACACCAAGCTGGGGGCAGCAGTTGATTTGCTGGAGGGCAGAGAGGCTTTGCAGAGGGACCTCGACAGGCTGGACAGATGGGCAGAGTCCAATGGCATGAGATTTAACACATCCAAGTGCCGGATTCTGCACATTGGCCACAACAACCCCAGGCAGTGCTACAGGCTGGGGTCAGAGTGGCTGGAGAGCGGCCAGGCAGAGAGGGACCTGGGGGTACTGGTTGATTGTAGGCTGAACATGAGCCTGCAGTGTGCCCAGGCAGCCAGGAAGGCCAATGGCATCCTGGCTTGCATCAGGAACAGTGTGGCCAGCAGGAGCAGGGAGGTCATTCTGCCCCTGTACACTGCACTGGTTAGGCCACACCTTGAGTACTGTGTCCAGTTCTGGGCCCCTCAGTTTAGGAAGGATGTTGACTTGCTGGAACGTGTCCAGAGAAGGGCAACAAAGCTGGTGAGGGGTTTGGAACACAAGCCCTATGAGGAAAGGCTGAGGGAGCTGGGGTTGCTTAGCCTGGAGAAGAGGAGACTGAGGGGTGACCTTATTGCTGTCTACAACTACCTGAAGGGAGGTTGTAGCCAGGCAGAGGTTGGCCTCTTCTCCCAGGCAACCAGCACCAGAACAAGAGGACACAGTCTCAGGCTGCGCCAGGGGAGGTTTAGGCTGGATGTTAGGAAGAAGTTCTACACGGAGAGAGTGATTGGCCATTGGAATGGGCTACCCGTGGAGGTGGTGGAGTCACCTTCACTGGAGGTGTTCAGGAGAAGACTTGATGGGGTGCTTGGCTGTATGGTCTAGTTGTTGGGTGGGTTGGATTGTTTGATGGGTTGGACGCGATGATCTTGAAGGTCTCTTCCAACCTGGTGTATTGTATTGTATTGTGTTTTGTTTCATTCTTGACTGGATTAATTTGGGTCTGTTGCATTTTGTTAGTACAGAGCAATTGACTAAGAACTTTCATAATTCTGCCCCTGTACACTGCACTGGTTAGGCCACACCTTGATTACTGTGTCCAGTTCTGGGCCCCTCAGTTTAGGAAAGATGTTGACTTGCTGGAACGTGTCCAGAGAAGGGCAACAAAGTTGGTGAGGAGTTTGGAACACAAGCTCTATGAAGAGAGGCTGAGGGAGCTGGGGTTGTTTAGCCTGGAGAAGAGGAGGCTCAGGGGAGACCTTATTGCTCTCTACAACTACCTGAAGGGAGGCTGTAGACAGGTGGGGATTGGTCTCTTCTCCCAGGCAACCAGCACCAGAACAAGAGGACACAGTCTCAAGCCATGCCAGGGGAGGTTTAGGCTGGATGTTAGGAAGAAATTCTACACAGAGAGATTGCCCATTGGAATGTGCTGCCTGGGGAGGTGGTGGAGTCACCATCATTGGAGGTGTTTAGGAGGAGACTTGATAGGGTGCTTGGTGCCATGGTTTAGTTGATTAGGTGGTGTTGGATGATGGATCGGACACGATGATCTTGAAGGTCTCTTCCAACCTGGTCTGGTTGGGTCTGGTCTGGTCTATGCTATGCTGTGCTATGCTATTATAAAAGTTCTCTTCAGATAGCCTAATCAACTCAATTCATCCACTCTTAGTAGGAGAGCTTCCTTTTATTCCTGTTGCATAATATTCCACCAGAAATTAAGCTGAAGCTTTTTGCTGTGCACCTCCTTTCACTAATATGTTTGAAAACCAATTCACTTACTTTTATTTGTGAGTGACATTTGCATTTGGTTTAACTAGTGAGGGCTTAACATTGGCCAGTGCAAAACCACAATAAAATAATTATATGCTTGGACACCTATAGATTGTTATGGTTTAAGTGTTATTTTCTTTAGATCTGATCTTATTAATCACCTCCATTCATACTACTAAGAAAATGCCTTCTGGTGGTCTTGAAACCACATATATATAAAAAATATATCTATATAAATATAAAAACCTGGGGCATGCACATAAACACATTTTTTTAAACTGTAAATTCCTCTGCCAGTACTTCAGATGAAGTTCTTAATTAAAGCATCCAATATTGCCAAAGTGGCTTATTGAGAAAGTTTTATTGGGGTTTTGCAGGTAACTACACATGAATACAACATTTTACTGTGGACAGCAACGTTTTAGGCATTTTTAAACGCTCCAGCTTGAAATAAATTGATGACCAGTGAGATCATCTCTAGACATTTAATAGCAATGGCCTTACAGGAGTGACACTGAGACTGTAATGATGATAACATCACCAGCAAAGTGTACTCTGTGTGATTAATTGTTGCTTTTTTTGCACAAGTCTCTGCTTCAAAAATGTGTAAGACAATTGGTTTGGTGAATGAACAGGAAAAAAGGGGGGAGGCAGGCATGTTCCAAAAATCCATCTAATTCTGAAACATTAAAGAAAGTTTCATAATGCTGCCTGAAATCCAGAATCAGGACCAACTGAAGCCTTTGCACAATGATTTTTCTAGTTCAGCTCTTCTGTGGGAGTTCAGTTTTCAGTCCTGCTTGTGGATGGCATTTACTTAACACTTATTCTCCAGTGCTACACAGAAAACTCAAAAAACTAATGGCAAAGGCAATCTGTTAATGGAGTTACTTAGACAAGATTTGTATTCCACAGTAAATACATGCAGCTTTTACATTTTTCCTGCATTAGTACTTTCCTTTTCAGCTGCCTCTTGAAAAAGTAGCTGCTCATTATTACATTATTGGATCCTGGTTTGGGAATTTTTTTGGTTTCATTTCTTCCAGCTACACAGAGGGGGGAAAAAAAGGTGTGGGGGCATGAAAACTCCCAACCAAAACCCAACCACCCTGTGGATGTAAAAGGTGACCAGTGTGAAATATTTTTTATTAATGTTTGGTAGTCATCATGCAGATGATTGTGCTTGTTTTATGACATAGCTCACTGAACTGGAAAGTGGTGATCTTGTCATTTGGAGATGCACACTTGGCCTGGGGTGGTCACAAGATGTATGTGTGGATTCAAAGGGTGGAGAAAAGAGTGAGCAAGACAGACTTTTCAGGTGACAGAGCAGAATTTGAAGAATCCACTCAAGCCTCTCCTCCTTTGCCCTCTGTTAATCTCAGATGCTTTTGACAGTAATGCAGAAGAGACCTGGGTGTGCATCATTGGTTATTTGGATTAATAGGATAGTGTTGGGTTTTTTTTATTTAATTCCATGATTTAGGCTGAAACCCTTATGGAGGCCACATGTCTGCAGCTGTACTGCATTCACCATGCAACTCATCTGCTGCAGGAAGAACTGGCAAATAGGATTCCCCCCCCCCCATTTTCTCCTGTAGAAACCCTGCACAAAAATCCTGTACTTCACTAGGTGATTATATATGATTATTCCCAGATGCTTAAGCTGCTATAAATCAAGTGAGTACCTGCATGTCAGAGGAAGGCAGAATCCTTTATTTATGAATTTGTTAAAGAACATTCAGAAAGGGATATTGATTCTGGTTTTATGCAGGGGGCTAGTGAGAATAACCAATCAATGTATCATAGGTAAAACTTAGCTGTTGTGAAACATTTAGTGTTACAGGGAAGTATAAAAATTGAACACCCAATGGATGGCAGCCTAAACCTCCCCTGGTGCAGCTTGAGACTGTGTCCTCTTGTTTTGGTGCTGGTTGCCTGGGAGAAGAGACCAGCCCCCACCTGGCTACAACCTCCCTTCAGGTAGTTGTAGACAGCCATAAGGTCTCCACTGAGCCTCCTCTTCTCCAGCCTAAGCAACCCCAGCTCCCTCATCCTCTCCTCATAGGGCTTGTGCTCCAAACCCCTCACCCCTCACCAGAGAGGATGTGAAACACAGATTGGGGACTGAAAAATACTAAAACAAAAGTTTGTGATGACCCTTCCATGAAGGCTCTGCCCATGAATATATTTTGACTGTAACAGTTGTACTAAGGTAACACAGTTACCTTAGTTACCTGAAGACTTATTTACCAAGCTAAGGTAAAGAGGGCTATTTAGAATACGCAGAAGGAAGGGAAGGAGTTTTAATAATTAGCAGTGTAAAGGAAAAAGCAATTTGTTTTGTGTAATAATATCTACTTAACTCTTCCACAAACCTATATTTTGTTTCACTATAAGGCACCTTAAACCCTTGAAGAAAATTAATAAATAACTGTAAAGTGTATATATATAGAAATATGTATGAACAGAATACACAGCTGGGGAACAAAACAAAACAACACAACCCCCAAGAGCTCAACAACTATTAATAAATTACCTGCAATTGTTTATTGCTATGTTTGCTCTTACTGTTCTAGTGCCCTTTTCAAGTCCAGTTTGTTTAAATCTTGGAGGAAGTGAGGTGTTTTGTTATATTTGATTGCCTTTAGTAAACCGCTAATTAATTCTGTGCACTGGAAATGCCTCTGTGGCTGATGACACTGAGGGCACAAAATAACCTGTGCCGACCAAATCAGGCAACGTTTGATCTCCTCGCTTTCCACTTGCTGGAGTATTTGAGCAGTTTTCCAGCCAATTAATCCAAAGCATGCTTCCAGCAAGGCAGAGTTCTGTGGTGTCTTTCGAAGTCAGTCATAGAGTATTTGACAATGGTAGATTTTATATGCAAGTAGTAGCACTGAGAAAATAAAACAACTTCAGTGCATGTGGCGTTTACTACTACAATTTTCCAGCAACCCTCTGCAAATTTTGATGTCGTTCTGGTGCCCTTTCCATTTCTCTAAAATTTATCCCTCAAATGCAGAGTGTGCAGTAAAGAAGGTACAATGTTTATATTAATCTGACTGCAGGGTTCAATGCTGGAAAAGAAAGTTTCTGTTTCAATAATGAAGTCCTGGTGCTTGTTGATATTTATGATCCTCTAGTTGTTGAACTTATGTAATGAATACTTCTGTGCTTTCAATTATCAGCTTTAGTATCCCTAAGTATTTCCACAGATACAATTATTGATAACCTGGAATAAAAAAACCCAACAACATGAACCTCTTCTGCTCTGGATATGAACCTCGTGGCTTGGGTCTGTTGCAAATGGTGAAGAGAGGCTACCCAACTTCCTGGGGGAGGTTTAGGCTGGATGTTAGGAAGAAGTTCTTCATAGAAAGATATTGGCCCTTGGAATGGGCTGCCTGGGGAGGTGGTGGAGTCCCCATCACTGGAGGTGTTTAGGAAGAGACTGGATGGGGTGCTTGGTGCCATGGTTTAGTTGATTAGATAGTGTTGGATGATAGGTTGGACTTGATGATCTCAAAGATTTCTTCCAACCTGGTCTATTCTATTCATCATGGTGTGTCCTGCTCATGGAAAACATGCCTTTATTTTTCCTCAGAACAAGCTGCTTTGCTCAGGTCCAGCTTAAACTGAAGTAAACACTTGACTTTAATAGAATTAAAATATGTGATTACGTACTTTGGATGGAGTCTTAGAAAACAGTAGCTGTACCTGAGCTCAGATATTTCTAGTCAGTCTGCTGCCTGCTCATCCTCAGCATCTGCTTTAAAGAGTGAATGTGATGCTTTTGGTCTTTGCCTAGCATGTCTAAAGGGCTGAAAGGGAAAGTTTAACAAATAAGATGGGCAAAGAGAGTTGAGAACTAACCTGAAGAGTTTTGCAGTGTACACTTAGGATCTCATATCCCAAGTGTCTGATCACAGCCCATTATAAAGGGAGCTCACTTTTACTTGGGAAGGTAGGGACACTGAAGGCATCTGAAATAAAGCGTTAGGAGGGCTGGTATAGGGAAAAGGGTAGTGGAGGAGTGGAACCTCAGAATAAATACCTAATGTCTTAAGGAAAATGTGATTTCTCCCTGTAGATTTCTTATGCAGAGCTGCTTCTTCCTGTAAAGTTTACCTAGGATGAGCTGATTCAACACAATTGCTCATACGATTGTGGTTGTTGAAAATAACTTTTTGAACTTTTTGTTTTGTTTTATAAGGAAAAAGTTACATTTTGTAATGAAAAGATAGCATAAAATGGGATGCAAAGTGTCCAGAAACATTTGAAAGATAGTTAAGAGGTTTAGGTGCAATTTGGATTATCTTTCCCAGTGGAATATCCTTAGGCCTCTTTGAAAACCATGAAACCTTCCTTCCTCTTGCATTACATTGATGTGCAAAAAAGGCTATGCTGCAACTTGAACAAAATAAATGCTGTTAACCAAGATCCTTATTAACTATGAAGCTTCATAATAAATAGTCTTCCTAAAATTGTGCTCTAGCAGTGCTGCCCTATATTTGTGATGCACTCCATCAATTTGTTGATATTAATTTTAATGGCTTGATTTGTTCTTTAATTTTATAATGGTGTGACTGGAAAGGAGAGATAGATGCATTTTTCTAATAGCTGGAGTATATCAGCATGAAAGATTGAGAGATTAGGCATAGATCTAACAATTTATACTTAGAGTGTGTTTGTCACAGTGTTTTACATAAAAACAACGTTAAACATTCGAAGCCAAAATTGTGCTTTTGCTTCAGAACTAAAGGTTGCACTGTTTTGCATTAACATGTACAAAACTGGTAAAAAGATGTAGAAAGAAAGATCTGCCACCATAATTCAGAAAGTTCAATAGGTAGATTGAGATTAGACATTAGGAAGAAATTCCCTGGAAGTATTCAAAGCCAGGTTGGGTGGGGCTTTGAGCTGCCTGGTCTAGTGGAAGGTGTCCCTGCTCATGGCAAGGGGGGTTGGAACTAGGTGGTCTTTACAGTCCCTTCTAAGATGAACCATTCTGTCATTGTCAGTCCTGAGTGTTTCATGTGTAGAGCAAAAGAATCACTTGACAGAGTTCTTTCTGGAAATAGGCTGGAAACTGAAATAACTTTCAGAAAAGGCAGCAAAATGCCAGTATCTTTTTTCTGAACAAAGAGAGATGACAGACATCAAAGAGGCAGAAAGATGTACATAAAGAATAGATTGTGTAGGAAGTTTACCAATGTTTTCATAGTAGGCAAGTTACTAGAAACATGTGAATATTAAATAAGTGAGCAACCTGCACTGAATCTGAGCTATTGAGAACCCTTCCTTGGATATTGCTCTTTCCATTGGATGTCTGAGCATCCAGCAAGGCTGACTGATTTGGAGTTTTCCCTGGGAGCACTGCAGTGCTGGAAATCTTGAAAAATGAGACTTAAAGTTGAGATTCTGGCAATTCAGAGTTATTTAAGATTCCCTGGATCTTTAAACAAGAACAGCAGTCATTAAAATGATAAAACAAAGTCCTAAACTGAGTAATAACATTTTGCTACTTTGCATTTCACTGTTCCCTCAAAATAACATGCTGTGATGTTTATTACAACAGTATGCTGTGCTTTTATTTTAGGCTTTCCCCCCCCTAAAGCTCTATATTTGCACAGACAGTAAGGAAGAGTAGGGGATGAGAAGTGCTTGGGTGCAATTGTCAACATTGCTGAAGAGGTTTCAACTTAAGTATCTTCAGTTTTATGTTCAGAGGTCCTTAATGTGGCCTTAAAAATGTGCTAGTTTTACTGATCTAGAAACATGTTGGTTGAATGCGCAACACAACTGAAGTTGAAGGTGAATTATCACACATCAGAGAGATGCAATTTCTAACATTTACTATAAGCAGTGCTGTACTCAGGCTGGGGCATCAAATGCACAGGCTGCCACAAAGGCAATGGCCAAAGTTAAGAGGGAAGATTTGTAAATGCCTTTGCCCATATTTTATTGAACAATCCAAAACATCATCCTGTTTTTCACATCTGAATATGGATATCTATCTACACTTGCTCTTCTCTAGAGACCATTGATCACTTGATTCTATATATATTCTGTTTTGTTTTTTTTTAATGTGGAAAATAAATAGACCCCAAATACTTAATTGGCACAAACCCTTTCATAGTCCCTTGCCTCAAATGGTGCCCAGGGTGACTTTGTGACCTCATGACCTTTTAGAATAGAATAGAATTAACCAGGTTGAAAAAGACCTTTGAGATCAAGTCCAACCTATCATCCAACACTATCTAATCAACCAAACCATGGCACCAAGCACCCCATCCAGTCTCTTCCTAAACATTTCCAGTGATGGTGACTCCACCACCTCCCTGGGCAGCCCATTCCAATGGCCAATCACTCTTTCTGTCAAGAACTTCTTCCTAACATCCCATATTTATTAATTACTTATATTCTAGCATTTCATCTTGAGGGAGCAAAATTAAAATGATAAAATACCATTACCCAGATACTCCTAAAACCAGAAATTGGGTGCAGAAGTACATGTACACACATGCCAGCAAGGTCTCACTGGAGGCTTGAGAATTTCTATAGTTTGCAAAGCTCCTGGGATACAGCGTTGCCTCCTACTCACTGCTGATTCCTTCCTTCCTGGAAGAGCCTAAATGGGAAGATTTAGTAATAGCTCTATCAATGCCATAGTGATACAGAGCACTGTCCTTTGTAAGAGCAACAGAGCAGAGGTTCAAAATGATGGTCTGTGGTGCTACAAGTGTGTAAGAGCTTGATGCAGGAATATTGTTTTATCTGAGCTGACCTTACTAGCTCAGATCTCTTTGGACTGCTGGTGCCTTGGGTGGGTGATGACTGTCTCTAGAAGAAACACTTTTAGGCTTCTTGTAGTATCATAGAATGGTTTGGGCTAGAAGTGACCTCCAAAGGTTATCTAGTCCAAGCCTTCTGCAGTCACCAGGGACATCCTCCACCAGATCAGGTTGCTGAGAGCCATGTCAGACCTTGAATACCTCCAGGAATGGGGCCTCAACTGCCTCCTCGGGCAGCCTGTTCCAGCATTCCACCATCTTCATGGTGCAGAACTTGCTCCTAACATGTAAATATACTTTTGTGGTGGTTTGGGCTGGGTGCCTTTATGCTGCATGGCACACTTCCTGTGTCCAGAAGTCTAGCCCAGTCGGTGGACACAGGAAAACCGTGTATCTCCTACCACAATCCCCTGCACGGTCAGGCCAGGGTGGCAGCAAGCCTAAGCCATTGCATTCAGGGCGCAGTCTCTCCTGGAGCTGTGGGTTTGAATCCCACTTCTGACAGCTCTGTTTCAGAGAGTGGTGGTGAATGGTGCTACAGCCAGCTAATGGTGGTGTGCCCCAAGGGTCAGTGCTTACCCTCCTGACCTTTTTTTTTCCAAAAGTGTAGTGGGTTGAGACAACCACCCTCCCCACCACAGGCAAAATAACGACTCTGACTAAATGGATTGCAGAAGTGATGGAAAAGTTTAAATAGAAAAAAGTGAAGGTGCACAAAGGAACCAGAAAACAGTGAAAGAAGAAACCCCAAAACACACCCAGATGAACCCCATCCCCACCTGAGGGTGGGCCCAAGACCCCCAGGGCTCGTTCTTCCCCCCACTGCTAGGCTAGTCTCAGCTGGCCAGGCCTGAGACCGCCCATCCCCCTGGCCTTGGGCCTAGCCAGGCCCAAGGCTGGGAG
This sequence comes from Picus viridis, assembly GCA_033816785.1. Classification (NCBI taxonomy): domain Eukaryota; kingdom Metazoa; phylum Chordata; class Aves; order Piciformes; family Picidae; genus Picus; species Picus viridis. The sequence continues at coordinate 10,097,183 of CM066581.1, read as the reverse complement.
ACGTCTCCCCAGTTACCGGGTGCTGGCGAGGGAAGAAAGAGAAAGAGGCGGACCCCACGCAAGATCTTATAGCAGTGCAGGGGATTGTGGTAGGAGATACACGGTTTTCCTGTGTCCACCCACTGGGCTGGACTTCTGGACACAGGAAGTGTGCCATGCAGCATAAGGGCACCCAGCCCAAACCACCACAACTTTTCTCTAATTTCAAACTATTGTCCATCATACTATCACTACAGGCCTTTGTAAACAGTCCCTCTGCAGCCTTCTTGTAGGCCCCCTTTGGGTACTGGAAGGCTGCTGTTTGATCTCCCAGGGCATGGTTTTGCCTATCCATTGGTGGAGATAGCTTTATGCTATAAAATTGAGAGCTTTTCTCCCAGCAATGGCAAAGGGAAAGGCATCAGCCAGGGTTGCTTTCTGCTTCCTAAGAGAAACTCAACTTATTGTCACAGACTGATATCACCAAGGCAAAGACGAGTCTGGGGAATCCAGATAAATCTGTTCAATCCTAACCAGATTTTCAGCTCAGGCTATGGGGATATAAACTGTCAAATGCAATGGATCAGGCCTGTCACTTTCTCCATCAAAAACAAAAATAAAACACCTTCCCCCCCCAAAAAAAAAAAAAAACAACCACCCAACACTTTAGTTTCAAGCTGTTTCTCACAGTGTAAAAGAAATTCAGAAGTGCACCTGGTCCAGGAATCAAGGTATTTGAGTTTGGTTTTTTTCCACACAAGAAAGAAAAATCTAATGAGCTGCTTTAAAATTGTATTTCTTAAAAGGATGGAAGTATGTGTTTTAAAATTGATTGATGTAGCAATGACATTAAGCTGTGGTCCAAAATGTAACAGCTTCAAATAAGCTTTCAGACCATCCAGTCGTTGGAAAATGAGAGGAAAATATAAACACAGTCGCAGTTTACAGCAGCAGTCCTTTGATGTCTAGGAAGTAATGAAAGCCTGTATGGTCCAAGGAGTTACTTGCAATCACAGATTGGTGCTTCCTGTGAAGCCTTCCTGTAGAATAATGTATAAATGTGAATATAAATATATAATTAGGCTGTTTGCACTTTTCCTGTAGGCCATGAATACCAGCTGTGATAGGTGCCATACCTCCTGTCAGCTGCAGTATTTTCTGCTGCCCCTTTAGTTTCAGTTCTCTGATCACCGTAGTATCTTAATGGCCCTCAGTAAATCAGAAATAATCTCACAGATCCAGTTCTGCATGCTTGTCAGTAGAAGAAATCACTATATTATTTCATGGATTGCCTTTTATTTTACATGTTTGTGGAAAATATTTCCTTATGGGGAAAAAAAAAATTAAACAATATATGACTTTTATTACTAGTTTTGATTACAGGGTTTTTTTTTTTTCCCCTTTAAATGAAACACTTCTTTTTTAAGTGAGATTGGGAGGGGGAGGAAAGGTTTCTTTTTTTAATGTAAATACAGTCTTATCTGGGTTTGTATTATTTTCTTTTGATTTTCTTTTTCCACTGTCAAAAAGAAAATTGTAGGAAAAGGCAAGGTGAGGAAAAAAAAAAGGGGGGGGAAACAACAAAAAGGTATGGGGGAAAAAAACTGAATTACTTTGATATGTGGATGTTTTCTTTTGAGAACTGTTTGTATAATCAGTTTGGAAAGTAAGAGTTAATAAGTTTAGATTCTTTGTAACAAACAGAATAATTGGATATTATCATAAAAGCAATGGAGTTCCTTGATTGCTTCTGCCTTCAAAGGGGATGGATGTGTCAGTAGACCCTTTTGCTCCAGTCCAAGTTGCACTACAACTATGGTTAATATGGCAGATATTTGTATCATAGTCTTCTCAGTTGTTGCAAAGTAATGGAGTTACTTACATCTGTCATAGCTCTTGGAGTCCTTGCTAGCTGTGACCAAGCTTTTTGGACTTGCAGACAAAAAGCAGATGTCTGCAACCAGGCAGGTGTTGCCCACCACTGAATACCAGGGTCCCTGGTCCTATTATCTCCTTCAAATAGGTAGTGAGATAGGTGAACCTAGGGTAGCTGACATGGAGAATGACAGCAGATTATTTGATGATTACATACAAGTTCAGCTAATGGCTGTTTAGTGACTGCTATGATGTTGCACATTTCATCATAGGAATACCCTCCCCACAGCAGCTCATTGAAACATCTATGTGTGTGATGTGAAGAAGCTGTCATAAACTGGACCTCTGCAGAAAACTGGTTCAGAAGAAAGGATTAAGCTTTAGATTTAGCACCTAATGTTTGGGAGTCTTCATGTTTGATGACCTCATACTAGGTTCTGAAATTCAACAAAACCCTAAATTAAATTATGCTTTCATAATTAGCACTCTAGCGAGGAGCAAAAGCAACCAAAATAATTCATTGTCAGTATTTCATCACCAGAGATGATTTTTCTTCATTGAATTTTTATCTATGCTAAGGAGCTTTATTTTTTAACTGACTCAGTACCCCGGTTTTACTGTGCAGATAAAGGAGCTTGCTTTGTGCAGGGAGCAAAAGCATTATTCATTTTATTTTAGAGGCAATTTTAAAAACATGGGCTGTATATTAATATAGTCCATTCATTCTAAATGACACATAAAGCAGGCTTATCTTGACTTAGCTTTTAAATGGTGTAACATTGTGTGCTTGCTTCCTTCAGTGTCATCATATTAGCAGCATACCGTATCAATTTTCTTATACATCATCTGACGTATTCTCATGTTTGGTTTTTTCCTCCCCTCGCCCTAATCCGTTGTGTCATGGTAAATAGAGTGGGCTGGCATTTTTCTCCCCTGTTCTTTTATGCTTTTTTTTTCTTTTCTTCTTCTTTAAAAAGTGTGTCTGATCAGATTTTTATTTCTTCCTCGTGTGCTAAATATGGATTGGTCCTGAAAAATACGTGAACTTAGAACTGCTGAAAGCTTGGACTAGAATTTTTATGGTAAATCAAAGTAAGCAAGGACTGATTCTAAGGGGCTGAGGCACTTGCTTAAAAATCCATAGACTAAAGGAAAATTAGATTTGTCTGAAATAAAAATGAGCAGAAGTACAAGACTTTCGCAGAGGTTTGTAAAGCATATGGATTTCAATATTATTTTTTCCCCATATAGTAGTATGGGCCCCTCAGCTTAGGAAGGACATTGAGACACTTGAACATGTCCAGAGATGGGCAATGAGGCTGGTGAGAGGCCTTGAGCACAAGCCCTATGAGGAGAGGCTGAGGGAGCTGGGATTGTTTAGCCTGGAGAAGAGGAGGCTCAGGGGAGACCTTATTGCTCTCTACAGCTACCTGAAGGGAGGTTGTAGCCAGGAGGAAGTTGGTCTCTTCTCCCAGGTAACCAGCACTAGAACAAGAGGACACAGTCTCAAGCTGCACCAGGGGAAGTTTAGGCTTGAGGTGAGGAGAAAGTTCTTCACTGAGAGAGTCATTCGCCATTGGAATGTGCTGCCCGGGGAGGTGGTGGAGTCACCATCCCTGGAGGTGTTCAAGAGGGGATTGGACGTGGCACCTGGTGCCATGGTTTAGTCATGAGGTCTGTGGTGACAGGTTGGACTTGATGATCTTTGAAGTCTCTTCCAACCTTGGTGATTCTGTATCACATTCTGTATTCTGGAGTATTTGTCGATGTTTAGTCAATTCATTGAATCATATTTACTAATCTAATTAGAATTAAATTGTAGTGGGATCTGTCAGAATTTTGTACAAATGCCAAAAATACAATCAAAACTGTGAGGGGAAATTAAGAACAGTCATTATTTCCTCCTCCTACAGAAATGATGTACTATATGTGATCACTAGTCAACAGACTAATAAGCTTCACATCCTTATTAACCCTGGAGTTATATTAGAATATGTAATATATCTTGAGATATGTAGGGCATGTTTAATTGCACTCACTCACACCTTTTAATAAGAAGAAACTTCTTAGTCATTCATTTTTATTTGTTATCAACCTGGTAGGACTACTGAATTAATGGAGGTTAATAAAAAAATCCCTAATGCCTTAGTCAAACTTTCCCAGTTCTGAAGATGAAGAATTAATTTAAGTTGTGTTTGCTATAGATACAGATAAACTTCATAAAGGGCACATTTTCATATTCTTACCTATGAATAAATTATTTTAAAGAGAACAAATGATTTAGACTGTTATCTCTGCTGGGCATTTGGGATCATGTGGGGCATAATGAGCTCTTTCTCATGCAAACCGTACAGCAAGGCATCACAGTGAGGAGACACAGCAAGAGTATGTGACTTCATTTCTTATGTGCTGGAAATGTGATACTGTTACTCTGAGTGCTCCTATATCCACATGTAAGATTCACCAAACAGCATTACAGTGAATTTGGCACCACCATTGAATTTTTGCTTTAAGCCATAGCTTTCATTTTCTATTGGCACCTTTTTGTCAACAAGCTTTGGATGCTAGTTGAGTTGATAGATGGGTTTTCTGGAAAAAATGGTTATTTTAAATTGTTTAAACCAAACACAGTACATGAGAACATTCAAACTTCAGTATATGTGTGTGTGTACTTCTGGGTGGCAGATTAAATCTCTTCCTGACAACAGATTCTCTCTTTGTTGTATAACATCTCCTAATGAAATACATGAAAAGCTCCCATATCAGGTCAAAAAACCTACAGAGTCTAATTTTCATGTTTACCAGTGGATAGACAAACAATTGGGGGGGGAGCAATCTTTTCCCCTTGCACAGTCTTTTTCTGTCTCTACTTTCTTCCCCCTTGCCTGCCCTGCCCCTGCCTGGCAAAAGCAGTTCCGGCATCACAGATTCACAGAATGTTAAAGGTTAGAAGGGACCTCAAAAGATCATCTACTCCAGTGCCCTGCCAGGGCAGAATCACCTAGAGCAGGTCACACAGGAACAGGGCCAGGCAGGTTTTCAATGTCTCCATAAGCTACACCTGAGCTAATCCCTCCTCCATTAGCCACCTGTGAGCCTACCTGCACAGATGCATCTCGTCCTTTTCTATACCCTTTGGTCATGTAATTCCCTGCAAACCCCTGTAGCAGTTAGCTCTTGCAGGCATGCACTGGTTGGAAACATTGCCCTTTGCCTTTGCACAGCTTCATAGTACACCTTTGTGTTCCTGCACTGAGAGAGGCAAGGAAGTGTTGGGATTTGCTTTCAGGCGGAGGACATTATTTATAGCATCACAGAGTGTTTTAGGTCAGAAGGGACCTTTAAAGGTTATCTAGTCCAACCCCGCTGCAGTGAGTAGGGACATCTGCAACTCCATCAGCTTGCTCAGAGCTCAGTCCAACCTGACATTGAATGCTTGCAAGGATGGGGCATCCCTCGACAACCTGGGCCAGTGTTTCACCACCTTCATAGTAAAAAGTTTCTTCCTCATGTCTAGTATGAATCTTAATAAACTCTTAGAGTTTCAAACTATTATCCCTTGTCGTATTGCAACAGGCTCTTCTAAAAAGTCTGTCCCAATCTTTCACATAAGGCTCCTTTAAGTATTGAAAGGCTGCAATAAGTTCTCCCCAGAGCCTTCTCTTCTCCAAGATGAACAAACCCAACTCTCTCAGCCTTTCTTCATAGGGAAGGTGTTTCAACTCTCAGATCGTTTTTGTGGCCCTCTCTGGACTTGCTCCATCAGATCCACGTCTTTCGTGTGCTATTACCAGTCGCTATCTCCATATGCCAACCAGAATCTCATGCCAGCAGTGTGGCATGACTGCCCATGCTTAACAGCTTCCTGATGAGTACAGTCACCTCTTTCTTGGTGCCATCTCCTTGGCTGTGTCTGGAAAGAGCCTGGGGGTGGCCCCCAGTGCTTATTTGTGCCCCAGTCACCCTTGAAAACACGAGAGTGCAGGATTGCACCGTGGGTCCCTGCATTTTGCTTCAATGTGTCTGTGAGTGGTCTCAGACCCAGCGTGAACCTGAGTGTTGCTGTGATGAATGTCCTGAGGGACAACCTGCCTCTCTAGGATGCAATGAGACTGTTGACTTAGTTCTGACAGGGTCTAGGGATAAAGAGTGTGTTCCTGTAAATCCTAAAACAGGAAAATGTCTTCATTTGTAGAGCATATGCCTGGTAAATTTTAAACTGGCTTGAAAAGAGAGTTGGTGCTAAATATGTGAAAGCTGATTTATCATAGCAAAAATGTTACAAATATTTTAGCTCAGCAATATGGTGACACACAAAATCCCATTTCTCATGTTCTGCTATTCCTTTCCTACAGCTTGCCCCCTCCCTGATCCTAAATTCTTCCTCTGTCTCACACCTGATCAGAAATAATTTAAAAGGAAGCTTTTAGCAGCATATCTGGATGCTGCTGAGCAGAGTCACAGGCAGTGGGAGGCATATTGCTCTACCTGTAGTTTAGGCTGAGTGCAGATCCAAACAACCTGCGTGCAAAGGTCTGGGAGTGATTTTGGAAATGTTGCCAAGGTAAATATCAGCTCAGAACACTTTATTTTACTGCATCTGTTCTGGACAGGGATGAATTTTCCATCCACACCATCATTTTGGTGTGCTGAATTTGGAGCTCTGCATGTGTGACTCTGTACCACATCACGGGCCATCATATGAAGGAACATGGGTTCCTCCCCCACCCCTTCCCTGTTTATACTCCCGGATGTTTCAGCCTGTCGTATGACATGACCACATCACAGGACCCTTACGTGAAGGAACATTGTTTTCCCCTTGTTTATACTCCTGTATATTTCAGCTTCACCCTAGGGAAATGGAGCAGAGTAAACCAGTAGCAGGAACAACTGCGGGATGTTGTTTATTTCAGCACCAAGAGCTGCAAAATTGCATAGCTATGAAATGTCCATTTGCTTACAAAGTGGTAAATATTCTTGCTGGTAGCTACTGGTTGCTGAGCTTGATCTAAGTACATTAATGTTGCTCCTATTAATTTTCTTTATTTCTGGAAGACAAAGGTGGTATTAGCATTTAAATGAAAATATATTTGGGTTTATGCTGCATTGTTATTTACTGTGGAGCCATTTAAAACTACTCATTTGTTTTTCCTCATTTGGTCTGTAATTTTCTGAACCAGCTCTTCCCTGATCCCATATTGTTTGCCCTTTAGACACCGACCTTAACCTCAAAATCAGAGCCTTGTGAAAAGCACTTTCCAAAGTGGAAACAACTTTGTCATTTCATTAGAAAATATGGAACTGTGCTCAGAAACATTTCTTTATTTAATCTTCAAGATTATCATCACCTTTCATCCTTAGGCATATATCTGATTTCTGGCTGGAATCTTCAATACTGTTCTTCTGACATGAGATGAACTTTCTACTGCCCGGCTCAGGGTTGAGTTTGGACAGTGTTCACAATCTCCCCACCCAAACTTTGTATAATACCTAGCTTATAGGTTGTCAGGCCTTTCAGGGAACAGTGAGAAAAAGTGAAAACAAAAAGCACCTCCAAGCAAAGCTGTTTGAACATTACGTGGCAATTATCACCTTGCCGTTAGAAGAATAATTACTGGCTCTGCCTTGCAGAAAGATAAAAAATGTGAACCAACTGTATCCTGGTGTGAACCAACTGTATCCTATCCATCAAGAGAAGTGTGGCCAGCAGGTCAAGAGAGGTGATTCTCCTCTTTTACATGGCTCTAGTGAGACCTCACCTGGAGTACTGTCTCCAGTATTGGAACCCCTCTTATGGGAAAGATACTGACATGCTGCAGCATGTCAGAGAAGGGCCGTGAGGATGATCAGAGGGCTGGAGCACCTCTGATATGAAATCAGGCTGACAATTGGGGTTGTTCAGTCTGGGGAAGAGAAGGCTCTGAGGAGACTTTATTGTGCCCTTCCAATATCTCAAGGGGGCCTACATAAAGCTGTTGAGGGACTTTTTAGGGTGTCAGGTAGTGATAGGACTAGGTGGAATGGATCCAAGCTAGAGGAGGGGGAGACATAGATTAGATGCCAAGAAGTAGTTCTTCACCTTAAGTGTGGTGAGACACTGGTTGCCCAGGGAGGTGGTGGAAGCCCCATCCCTGGATTATTTTAAGGCCAGGCTGGATGTGGCTCTGGGCATCCTGATCTAGCGGAGGGTGTCCCTGCCCATGGCAAGGGGGTTGGAACTAGATTATATTTGGGACCCCATCCAACCCTTACAGTTCTGTAATTCTGTGATTCCTTGTTGTTGTTGTAATTTATTCCCCTGTAACAAGCACTCTATTTAAAAAAAATAAATATATATATATATATATAAATGTAGTCAGCTTTTGATACAGAGCCTAATGTTTCCTAGTCAAAACAAAGATGCACCTGTTCCATGTTTGGCTAGAAGTATGAAGCTCAGATATATGCATTTCTTTAAACATGACAAGAAAATTAAAATATGTGAAACTTGAAGTACACAAAAGCTAAAAAATATATATATATATATATATATATCAACATAACATACATAGTGAAGTTATCCCTGAAACTGCATAGACTTGAATAATGCATAGAGTAAACATCAGACATATATTTGCAAAGCTATATGATGCTGTAACTAAGATATTATCCCACACATTTTGGCTATATTTCCCTTCTGCAGAGTCTGATGATTACATCTTAAATTATATAAAGGCTTATATCAGGTTGCATAATCATCTGCACCACAAAATCATTCTACACCATAAAATGCATTTCAAAGTCCTTTTCTTGAACAATGTAGATTAGAGGATCAGGACTGCTCAGTGAGTCCCAGTCATCCTGGGCAACACATTCCACATCAAAACCAGGTTGGGGAGTCTTGTGTGGGCTTTTTTCTTTTCAGTATTGCTTTGAACACTTGAGGTGAAAACCTGGTGCTTTTGAAGTCATCATCACAAGTTAATCCAGCATGAAGATTGAGTCTACAAAGATTGGATCCCAACAGACTAGGGATTTGTGTCTCCTTCACAAGGCAGATTCTTCAGCTTTTGTAGATTGGCTATATATAGCCTTTTCCTATTGTTTCTACTTTCTTGTCTGTCTGCTTTTTTTTTTTGGTGTGTTTTAACTTTATATCTTGAAAATATTTTAAGAGACATACTCTCCAAAACTTTGCTCTTACAACAAGCATGTATGACTAACAGCACTACCATAAGACCTGGTGGTGATACAGTTTCTGGGTTATGCATAATAGAACCACACACACAGAATCACCAAGGTTGGAAGAGACCTCAAAGATCATCAAGTCCAACATAGCACCCCCTAAACTCATAGCTACCTAATACTGGTGGTTGTAAGGAATGTGTCCCGGGTTGTCTGATATATGATATTGTAGATCAGAACATCTGACACCTCCTGCTGGGGTGGAATCTCTCTTATAGTCTACAAATATTTCTACAAACCAGTTGAAGGATTTATGGAATTATTCATGTTTTATACTAAGAAGAGGACATCAACCCTTTATAGAATCAACTTAAAAGAGTTAGAAGCCCCTTATTTTTCTCTGTGAGATGGGTATTGTAATTGTTATGTGGGGGCATTTTTGGTATGGTCTCTTAATGTGATCCACTGTATTTACAAGCTGCATGGAAGAGTTAATAAGTTTTGCTCTTTCTCTTCCCTCTTCTCTTTGTCTCAACACAATGACTAATGATCTCTACCAGAACTTAAATCTTAAAAAGTGCCTTTAAAAGGGATATATAAACAAAGAGAGGAACATCAAATTTATCACAGGCTCCTAATTATGATGAATGGCAGAATGTTATTAGACTGTGCTTGTCAGCATGAGTTTGCTTGTTGTTATAAAGTTTTAATGTAATATCAGTTTGGTGAATGATCATCTGGTATTTTCATTGTTCAAAGTGTCCTAGCCACAAACAGAAACATTTCATTTAGAGTCATGCTTACAAGATGCAATTAGATAGCCAGATGGCCTGGTGTAAGTGCATGCTATCATGTTGTGGTAACCAAGAGAGTATGGCCTCAGCTTTGTTCTTTGTAGTCTATGAAACAAGTTGGCACAAACCAATGGCTGCTTTTTGAAAAGGATTCATTAAACCAGACTTCCAATTGTGCTTTAGGGAAGGTAGGTTTTAAATGCTATGGAAGTAGAAAATGATGGTAGGCTACAAAGCCTGGAATCTGATGGCTTGTGGGTTTATCATTTGCTGATAGTAATCACAGTTACTGGAGATTTGCATGCAGCTCAGCGAATATCATGCATAAGGAAGGAAAGAAACTGTTCCACTCGGTGCAGAAATGTCTGTTACACAGAAGTAATGCAAGGAGAAATAATACTGGTTTACGTAAAAAGTGTATTCATGATACTACTTGCAATATGCTGTCATTTGGGGCAGATGAGGTAAAAAAAAAAAAATGAAGAAATATCCCCAAACCAAAAGGCCCAGGGCTTTATCTAATACCCCATCTAGTAACAAGCAGATAGCTTAATCCCTTAACAGAGGGCATATCCTGCTCTCCTACCTTCATATTTCACTTAGACACTCTTCCTTCTTACACTGTTTCTTTGCTTTGTTTGCACTTGAGACTGAAAAGTGAAAGACTTCTCTATCTGACCCCCATCCTTAGCACACCAAGTACCCAGGATTGCCGTAGAATTGATGTCTGCGGTAGTCCCACATCACAGCAGAAATTTTTTGTCCAAGCTGATTTTTTTGGATTCCTGGTCATGAGAAGGCAAAACCTCAGTCCCCAAACAGCCAACTATTCTCAACAGTCAATGAGAACAAAAAAAACTCAGCCAAAAATTCCATCCCCACCCCCAAGTATGATAGATGTAGTGCACATGATAGCATGCCTAATGCACACCCACCAGATTTCCAAAGTGAATTTGGTCAGAGGGAGTCAGGGGAAATTCAGAGAGAGGAAGGGAAGGATGGAGGGAAGGGCAAAGAGAGCTTGCATTATTTGCAGAAAATGCAGAGAGCTTTCTGCAGACAGCATCAATGACCTCATAGCTTTACTGGCTGCTTGGGCAGCCAGCCAAAGAGAATCTAAATCTGTGAAAATTCAGTGAGTATAGAAAGACAATAAAAAATAGAGAATGAGGAAATTGTCATAGGAACAAGAAAAATTGATTTTCTTCTTGTCTTTCCCCTTCCCTTTTCCCCTTCCCTTTTCCCCCCTTCCCTTTTTTCCCTTTTCCCCCCTTTTCCCTTCCCCTTTTCCCTTCCCTTCCCCTTTTTTCCCTTCCCCTTTTCCCTTCCCCTTTTCCCTTCCCCTTTTCCCTTCCCCTTTTCCCTTCCCCTTTTCCCTTCCCTTTTCCCTTCCCCTTTTCCCTTCATGTTCTTTCTTGTATGTTTTTTGCTTTTCCTCCCCAGCCAGCCAATAGAGTGTGTCCTTATTTCTGAAGCTGTGCTGAAAAGATCTAGCACAACCATAAACACAGAATTTCTTTGGGAAATTACGTTCTATCATGAGGAATAATTGTTTTTTTTTCCCAATGAAAAATACCTCAAACCTTTATTAGGTGTATAGTTGTGGAAATAGACCCCAAAGAGAACACTTTGAACTGAAAGTGATGAGTTGTTTGCCAGGAAGCACACACAGATCTTATTGCCACTGAAGATGCACATGATATTGTCAGTCTTGAAACATCTGTGCGTGTTTCATATTGAAACAAGCTCTTTTCCTCTCTCATTTTTGCAATGTGTTTGTTAATTATTATAGTGAATATTAACTTTGTGTGTTCGTTGTCTTCTCTTGTGGTTTATTTCTTCTTACTGCAATTTCATCTGATTATTGCTGCTTCAGTGCTGTTTCCCATGATGCCAAGTACTTATTAGCTGCCAATATTTATTTCTAAAGTGGGACTGTCAATGTGTTTTATTTACAAGTTTTAACTTACTGAATAAATAGTGCCTAATAAAAACTTATTTCTTATGGGAGATAGCATCAACAATGGCAACATGGCTGGGAAATTTTCTTTTCCTGCACCAAACCTCTTTTTTTTTCTCTCCTGTTGTACAAATCTGCTTGGAAAAATAATTCATGTCTGTTTACAGACTTAGTCTAAATCATATAATTTTCCAGTACCACAAGCTGCATAACATTCCAAATACAAATACAGCTACCACCAAAAAACAAAGGAAGCGTGGAGAAAAGAAGGCTCCGGGGACACATTGTAATAGCCTTCTAGTACCTGAAGGAGGCTACAAGAAAGCTGGGAAGGTACATTTTGCAAGGACTTGTAGTGGTAGGACGAGAGGGAGTGGATTGAAGCTTGAGGAGGTAGATTTAGACTCGAGGTTAGGAAGATACTCACTACAGTGCGGGTGGTGAGTCACTGAAACACAGGTGAGTTGCCTGGGGAGGTTGTGGATGTCCCGTCCCTGGAGGTGTGGAAGGCCAGGTTGGAGGAGGTCTTGAGAAACCTGGGCCAGTGGAAGGTGTCCCTGCCAATGACAGGAGAGTTGGAACTAGGTGACCTTCAAGGTCCTTTACAACCCAAACCATGCTATGAATCTATGAACTCAACTCTCACAACATTTAGTGTGACACTTCTCATGAATCCATGTTACATTTCCCATAGGAGAAAACACTGCACGTCCTCTCACTCTTTCAAGTAACCCCACTCACAAGGCTTCTCTGTGTAAAACAGCAGCTGGGATTATTAGAAATGTAGCTGGATTCCTATATGTCATGTTTGCTTTGATTAACTTTGCATTTTCTTTTAAGCAACATAATAGTACAGAAAATATTTCTCATTTTCTTGTGGTTTAGTTGACTGTAATGCTACTTTTGAGAAAGTCCCATACCATTTTGCAGGAAAAGAAAGCCACAAAAGCTTGTGGAGAAAGTTGAATGCAGGGCAAAAATCCACCTTTCTCTAGACATTTTAAAAGCAAATCTTCCTTTAAATTTTCTGTGATGAATATTCTTTGTGAAGGAAAGACCACACAGGCCATAGTTATGTACTACTTGGCTATCATTTGTTTTGTAAAGATACTTCAGAGGATTTGTTTTCGTTTCTTTTTGGCATGTACAAAATTGTACTTGCACTGCTAAGCATGGTGAAATAGTCTCCAGTCTATTTGCAAACTCTAGAGCCAGTCTGCTTAGCAAAATATTGCCTACTTAGCAAAATATTTTTGTGCCTTCACAAAACTCATTTGTCACTAATAAGCAAAGGCTTTAAACTGGCAGTTCAAGAGGTAGCTGCTTCTAAAAAGATTTCAGTAGCCTGAGAAACCACTGCAGAACAACACAGTCACAGAAAGGAGGAACATGCAGCAACATGCAGTAGCAGCATGTATGTAAATGATTTCTTGTCTCTCAGGTCCCAAACGCCTCTGTTTTTCCCTGTTTTCCCACATGAAAACCTGCTTTTGCTCCAGCACAAATAGCACTATGCTTGTTTTGTCCTCCAGTTGTCAGTCTGCTCAAGCAACTGTTTGGAACAGAAATGCCAGGAGGCAACCACATGTGGCCACCAGAGGCGATTTTGGAAGGTCTTTGAGTGAGCAGTGTACGTGTGCTAGCAAATTTCTAGTAAATCCCCATCACTCTGCTGCTCTTTTCAGTCTCACACCCTAAGTATCCCAAAGATCTTTTTTCATAAGGCTACTGAAATGCTACAGAGACCCTTTTTTAACAGGAAAACAGCAGAAGGTTAACTTCTCTGCTTTTCTTCTTCTGCTCACCTTAGTTGTCTTTGCCTCTTTAATGGAAGAGATCAGTGAAGTAAAATGTAATGGTGAGTCCTACCTTGTGTGAGAGCCGGGGTTTCTGAGGGGCATGAGGAAAATGGGTATCTTCTTCACAGGCCTTAGGAGCATGTCTGTTAAAACTCTGTTTCTCTCCCATGTTTTCTAGTAGTGCTGGTGAGAAGCAGAGGGAAAAGATTTTTAGGCCAGGTTTTGCCACAGGAGATTCTGGGAAATTTTTTAGTTATCCACTGTATTGACAATTTTTACTTAATCTTGTAGTATGAGGGACTTCAGTCTACGCTCTTTTGTGTCAACAAAAAGCTTAATGGCAAGGGAAAGGTTATTAAAATGAAGAAATAAAAGGAATAAAGTGAAATATAGAAATAACCCCCTTAAAAATTAAGTAGAAAATGTAGTGGAAAGAGAGGAGGGAGAAGGAGATGGTCGATGTACCAATTGGGGGGGGAGGAGGAGATGCCAAACAAATTTCCCCCTTGCTGTTGTCCTACATTGTTGTGCATAGGAATCACAGAATCACCAAGGTTGGAAGAGACCTCAAAGATCATCAAGTCCAACCTGTCACCACAGACCTCATGACTAAACCATGGCACCAAGTGCCACGTCCAATCCCCTCTTGAACACCTCCAGGGATAGTGACTCCACCACCCCCTGGGCAGCCCATTCCAATGGTTAACAACTCTCTCAGCGAAGAACTTTCTCCTCACCTCGAGCCTAAACTTCCCCTGGCACAGCTTGAGACTGTGATGAGAATGAAGAGTTTAAAAACAAAAAATCCTTCTCAGAAGTCCTCCAATTTTGTTTTATTATTTTAAAACATTTTTCATTTTTGTTCTAAATAACAACTGCTTAGAGAGAATATCTTCTAGCTTCCCAAGGTGCTTAAAAGAGACACTGTATTTTTTTCTTTCTCTATAAGGGCAACCTGGGAAGCAGGGAGGTGGCAATACTCTCCTGTAATGACCTTCATTGCCAGTGCTGAAATCAAGAAGACAATCAAACCATGACATTTGGGAAACCTATCTTTCTGTTGAAAAACCATGGGGAAATGGTATTGGAAAATAACCAATTGTTATCAGTCTTTCATAGAAAATTAAATGGCCACAGCACAGAAAATCAAATACTTTTTAAAAGTCTGGACAGAAACCACCTTTATGTCCTGAATTTGTAGAGCACGCAGGAACCTTGCTCCACCTGCAGGAGCCTGCTCTGCAATGGGGACGTTCAGAGACCCCTTCAAGCAGTGCTGCCTTCGGCTTCAATTGTGCTGCAGTCAAAAGGTTCAAGCCATTGGCTCACTGTTATGTGAAAGTAATTGTGTATTTAATAGATTAACTTCAGAAAACCCTGACTGCTATGAAAAATTAAGTAGGTTTTTTAGAGACTGATGGATGGCTGCCAAAATATTTGGCGTCCACGGGAGTTTTACATCTTCGTTTGATGTGTCTTTGGCAGATGATGGTAATGCTTGACTCCAATCCAGCAAAACTTTGGAGTAATTGATTTGCTTCAATAATAACAAAAGAAATATGAATTACTTAATTTCCACCCCCCCCCCCCCCCCCAAGTTCTCAGGACATCCCCTGTTTGCTGGTAGATGAAGGCTCCCCAGACTGTTGTCTGATCACAAGTATCAATGTAGAAGGTAGATAGGTTGACTAGAGGTTTCAACTAGGAAAGGAAGGTGTTTAAGAATTGAGGGATGACATTTGAGAGCTCCTCTCTCCATGGTGTAGAGGACCTGTACAGTGTCTGCCATAACAAATGTATGTGAGTTAAGAAAAAAGTGTGACGTGTTAGTTTGAGCCACTGTCTTTTGGTGGTGCAATACCCTCAGCTGAAGGAAAAAGAAAGAAATGTTAGAAACCTGCCCTTTAGAGACCTGGAAGACTTTTAGACTCTCTCAGCCAACCCCTTGCTTATTTCTTCAAGTTTGCCAGAGGGACAAAAGGAAGCCAGTTCCTAATGAAAGCTTGTGGTTAAGCCCTAAGGAGAGCTGAAGGACCTGGGCTGAGCAGATCTCACTCAAATGAGCCAGTTAGACACCTCCTTGCATGTCTTGTGATTTCCTCCTGCAGAGAAGCTGTTTTGGATCAATCTCTGCCTATAATTCAGGAAGATTGCATCTTTGCCCTGTGTCAATAGAGCATTTGCAACATTAAGGTATTATGTACTGTAGTTAGGTAAACATAATAATAAACTTTTTTGGTATTATCTTTTAGTCTGGTATTAGACCTGGAAAGAAAGAAAAAAAAAGAGAGATAAGTTTACCATCCTTTTACTCCTACACACTTCTTTTGGGGTGTATGTCTTCAATCTCAGAGCCAATAGAAACCTCTTTTATTGCTGAATAATTTCCAGCAATTTAAAAACTGACTTTAAGAGCACCACCTATTAACAAAGGGCTGTATATAATGCACTTAGTTCCACCGCAGCCAGTGGAAAAGCTCCCAGTGGGTTCCTGAACAAGTTCTGTGTTTATTTTTTTTTTGGTCTTGAAATTAAGTCTCTGAAAACTCTGAAATCAGTCTACTGAACCTGAGCAAGTGCATTTCATTCCCTTCTGTGTAATTAGTTTACAGATGTGCAGATCTGAAAACACCTTGGGTATATAGCTCAGGCCATAAAATTTCACAAAGTTATTGGTGCATGAAAGTTGTACTTACGTGGAAGCATATCTATAGCCATATAAAGCCACCAAATAACGTACAATTCCCTGCTGACTTGATCCTTCCTGACTAGATATTCATTGACCTATTTCGAGGCTGAAACTTGTTCATTTTACTTTGCAGCCATGAAGCATTGCAATATTTATAAAATACTTAAAAATGTGTCAATATCCTTTACCCTGGAATATACATTACGCTTCCAGCAGCCTTTTATAGGGAAAGATTTAACTCCTGAATGTGTGGAGTTTTATTATCTTTATGAGTCATTTTAACAAGTGGAGAGTTCATTAGTGGGTTGGTCTATATTTTTCCCCCCACACACATTGAGGGTAGAAATTACACAAGGGCATTTTGAGTATGCCTGGAGATCTTCCTCTTTCAATCTGGAACCTTGAGTGTTTGCTCTCAGCATCAGACATTTGACTATTGCCCATCAAAGGTGCAAGTTAATGTATGTTTGTCTTGGTAGGGAGTTAAAATCCTGGGAAGTCTAGACAAGGTTGATCATAATTTTTCTCAATAGTTGTCAACAAGATTTTGTTCTTAGAATTTTAGCTGAACACAGTACACCAAGCCCCTAAATTATCCCCACAGTATTTTATTGAAAGGGCAGAAGTTTATCAAGGTTGATCTGCCAACACTGTTTTCCTCTCTGTGTTTTCCAAGACTCATCTTGACTTCAATGCATACCAACTTGGAGAGAGAGAAACACAGCCATTTATTTATAGGAAAACCACACGCACCTCTTCATGTCCACTTCCAAAAGGAACAGCACCATCCCCAGCATTGGATAACATCAGTAATCTCAACACATGGTTTAATGAGAAAAACTTCCAATTTTCAATTGCACCAGAAGATGGCAATAGTAATTTCTAGTAATCAATAGCAATAATAATTTCACTGAAGTCAGTGAGAGTTCATGAGGAAGAGGGATTGCAAGATGGTTTCGTACTTTTGATGGTGTCTTCATTTCTACTTCTCAGTTTCAATCAAAGTGTGAGATATGTAGAGTTAAAAGTATGGGTGAAATGCATATATTCAAGGTAGTCTGGATTTATTCTGGGGTTTTTTTTTTTAAGTACAATAAAATAGAGTATCTGGAAAATGGACTACTTAAATTAGTATTAGCTTCAGGTATGCTCTGCTTCCATCACTGGTATGTCATGTGTATCTCTTTGCTTTTATTTTGCTCTTCCTTATTTTGAGGAAAGTCATATAACAAAAGCCTGCTTCAAGGCAAATGTGAAAATCCACCTGACATACTGCAGTTGTTAGAACACTTAAAACCACAGCATATTGCAACCATTTTATCAGTTCATCAAAGAGCTTGTGAAAGACTGCCTTGACGTTTCAAAATGTGATCATATATTCTACTGCATTTGCTGTGATTTCCTACCTAGCCCTTGCTCACGCTTAGCAGGCTGCCCAGTGTCCTGTAATGACTTACAGTCCTGATTCACAGAGTGTAAATCCTTCACTCCCCTATGGTATCATTACTGGGATTACTGTTGGCTTGATAAAGAGCAGCCTCACTAAAATCTTTCTTTTTACTGGTAATTTCTTAATCTGGCATGCTGAGCAAACCTGAAGTGCTGAGCATGTCTTTTAACAATATATGAATATTAACTTAATCAAAACCATAACTCAGGGTGTCTTTCAACATTAGAAAGTGTTTGGCAGCAATATTAGCTCAAAATATTTCATCCCAGTGTTTGTTCTTGCCCAAAGCAATACAATGAAATGAACTGAACTGGGATCCAGCTAAAATATTCCCCTCTTCAAGAAAAAAAAAAATGGTGAGTGTGTTATTTGATGGCTGAATCTGTTCTCTGCTCTGACTCAGGGTTGCCCACGGGGGTGGTTGTTTCTCATATGCTGGAGCAAGAATGGTACAGGACCTTGTTTTACTGCCCACATAATGTAAGTAGAAATTAGACCTCTGTTTCTGCAACCTTATGGCTCTGTGCACCTAGGGTGCTCATGCTGTGCTCCATTACCCTGCTTCTTCCTCCTGTAAAGGGGAGGCTGCTGCATCTGTCGCCATGTTGACCTCTAGGTTCAAAAAGGCATTTGAGCTGGTGAATCGCATCTGCATAGAGGCAGTTAACTAGAGTTTCCACATCTGTTTTCTATTATGGATGTGCCAGTAATGGGGTAGACTTTGTGAAGGCAGGTGCAAGCTGATGTGCCTTTGCTAAATCATAGAACTGTTGAGGCTGGAAGAGACCTTTGAGATCATCAAGTCCAACCACCAGCCTAGAGATCACAGTCCTATCACTACTGCTAAGCAACTACCACTAAACCACAGCCCTCAGCACCACATCCACACATTTTTTAAATACCTCCAGGGATGGTGACTCTACCACCTCCCTAGACAGCCTGTTCCAATGCCTGATAACCCTTTCTGTGAAGACACTTTTCCTAGTATTCACCTTGAACCTCCCTTGGGACAACTCAAGCCAAAAAAAAAAGGTCTGCTATGTAAGAACATCCAATGACATGGCAAGCCCATGCTAAAGAGCATAGCTAAGAGGCAGGGCACAGAGGTCTAAATTTGGTGCTGTGTCTGGTACCCGAAAGAGTGTCTAGGGCTCCTTCACATCTGCTCAGGTCTGAGGCTCTACTGGATGGCCTCAGCTTACAGCCCTCTGAGCATATCAACACTGTTGTTCATGTAGAAGCACGGCGGGTCAGGCATGGGGTCATTTGGTAACAAAAATCAGACTACAGAAGAGGTAGAAAGGCAAAGTAATGCAGGAGTCAGCCATGGCTTTTAAAATTTAATTTAAATTACTTGCAGATGTTTGGGGGATGAATTTTTCTCAATTATTTAGCTGCTGCTCTGGAGCACATGTTCCTGAGAAGCAGTGCTTTGATCTGGGTTATGTATGAATAGCAGGTTTCTTTGCATCAACACTTCCCTGAGCACGTCTGTAAATTAAGCATTCAAATATGTAAGCTCACAGCAGACTTTAAAATAAAGATGTTTTAGAATGTACTGTATCTTTCCACAGGGACTCCACATAATCAAAGCAGAAGTACAAGTGCTGACCCAACTGTTTGACTTCAGAGTGGGGAAGGGAGAGGGAGAGTGGAGGTATCGCTGTCAGCAGGGGGTTCATAATCTGAATAAACTTTCAAATGGAAACAATATGGAAAAATCCTGTACCTTAAGGGCAGAACAGCTTTACTGTGTAAAATATTTTATTTGGTTTGTTACGGTTTCCTCTGCAGAACAAAAATATCAGTGTCTGCTGGCTAAATGGAAAACAGTTGGATCATAAAAATATCAAATGAATCTGTTTGGCAATCACTAATAATCTACATACATTTATGTAACTGTTATTTTTCTTCTGGTGTACACTGTCTGGAAATACAGCCCGAGGCTTTCTCAGATCTGGAAAGAATTAGCATTCAGATCACCTCTGTGAAAACATGCACATTGCTTAGAACAGGTTAATTTTTATTAACTTCTTTGAAGGCTTTTCTTTTTTTTTTGGGATTCATTCCTTTGTAATGATTTTTGTATTAGAAGAGCTCTGCTTGCAGGTAACACAGATGTTTACATTACCAGGAAAGCCCTCACATCTGCTTTTCAGTGACCATCAAACTTCAGTGAATTAGTAAATAGGAACCACATTGTGCAGTGGCTTTGAATGCTGGAAAATGGGAGAATTTAATACCTGCCTCAGAGTTTTTGGGTCTCAGAGAAAAAGGAAGTTGCTAATGAACTTCTGATTGTTTAGAATGCTTAAAAAGGCAGCACGATCCAGCCCGCAAATTCTGCATTTCCCAACTACTTAAAATGAAACTTTGTTGTTCATTAAATCCAGCTAATGCATAACTCATGAGAATTATTTCTGTTAATGGAGTCACAGGAAGCCTCTTCTGCAAGGTGAGAGATGAATATCTTTCTTGCATAGTTCACGTGCCCTCAGAAGACACCAAATCTTTACTTCAATCTATCTCTAATCTTTTTGCTCAGTGCTATTGTTCCCTAACAGATAGACAACTGCTATGTGACGTACAGATAGGATCTTCCCTTTTGTCTAGACAAAATAATAAGCCCAACACAGCAGAATCATGTTAGACACCCACTGACTTTATTAAGGTCAGTGGCAATATTGCTTTAAATTTCAGCAGAGCTAGGTTTTGGCTTTACAGACTTGTTGCATTCAATTTAAAAGCTCTAAATGATTAATATACCTACTACAATAATTTGCCATATTTTTTCTTTCTGCTATCAGATTTTCTAGCCACTTGGAGTCCTTTTCACAGAAATTGTTTTAGGGGTTGCAAGTAATGTTCATCATTTTTTATTTGATGCTGTTTCTATCACCCTTATCTTCTCCACGAGAATTTGCTCTTTCATGAAAGGCATTTGCTGAAAGCTGTAAATTTCATAATTAGAGAATGTGTGCTAGAAAGCTCTAGACTGATGGGATGTCTACATTAATTTAGGCATATGGGGGAGGTTTAATCCTTAAAGAAGACTGTGAGTGTCAAATTGTCATGCAATTTGAAATCCCAGGGCTATGGCAAGATGTGCACTAATGCTTAGGCAACTTCATAGGGGCCACTTAGGAAAGTTGCTGGTAACCTGATGTCAAATTCTGTGATAACACTTTTGTTGTTGTTGTTCAGGAGCCAAGTAGGCTTTAGAAATAGCATCTTGGAATCTGGGTTTTTCTACAGTTAATGAGTATTGCCCAATACTTCTGATCACTGGTTTTATTTTTACCAAATAACAGCCTATTTTTGATCTCCAAGGCTGTGCATTTTGTTACGAGACTGTAGCAAGAAACTTCTAATGGGTGTTGATCAAGAAGATGGTGGTAGAGAAGAAGCACCTGCTTTTGTACACCCTCATAACACTCTAGTAACACATACATTTTATGAAGGCTTTTGCCTGTGGTGATGAGAGAAAGTTCCACCCCCACTCAGCCAGAGTGTTCCAGCAACTGTCCCTTTCTTAAAGGCACAGCCTAAAACGGTCCCATTGCCTTTTTGATTCCCAAACCTAATGAGAATTAGACATTTTAATTTTTAGTTTGTTGAATACAGTTACTGAGGTCTTCTGGGAGGATTACTGAGCTGGAGATCAAAAATGTATCCTGTCACTTAAAATGGGGCCATATGATGCTTCTGAAAGGCAATCAGACCTGCTCTATCTGGTGTCATCTAAAAGACAGAGGATCCCTTCAGAGCTGGCTGTCTTTAGAGAAAAAAAATGCATTCTCCCTGGCTCTTGCATGCTTTGTTCTGGCTTTTGTGATCTTCAGTCTCTGTGTTCCCTGAAAAATATCACTGTTTCTGTGATTTATAGATCAAAATGCATTCTCTGATGTAACTGGAGCTTGATCCCTTAACTGCTTTGAAAACTCAAACTAAGGCTTTCAGCTGGAAAAGGAACGTGACTGGATGCCAGTGGAAGGTTTTCAGGACAAGCTTCATGCTCCTACTAAACCCAGCGCCCTGGAAGAAGAGCAGTCACATAGGCACCATCAGGGGCTGTAAGTAATTTTGACTTTCAGATTTACCTATGAATTACAGAAATGGAGCTGAAAAGTACAAAGGTATGAATTGGTGTAGCTATACCTTCATCCAGGAGAAAAATATTTCTCAAAGGGTATGGATGATGAAAGACATTGTTGGAAAAACTTTACCATTCAAAGTATAACTGCAGCATTTTGAGTGGTGGGGTTTGTCATTGTTGGAGGAAAAGGTGGATATTTTGGTGGAGGAATTTCTTCTGTCATTCTGGTCCTTTCTCAGTTCTTTGGTTTGTTTTTTTTTTTCCCCCTTTACTCACAAGCTAAAAGGTTTTGTGATTTCAAGATTGTTTAATATTGCCTTATCTGAAAATGACTGGTGTATAGCAGCATGTTACTGGAACACTGCTGACATATTGCT